>OY720677.1:49875236-52275236 GCA_963170755.1 Amphimallon solstitiale
GTGATGATGAAAATTTTCGACCTCGAGATTTTTGCAGATGTCCACGTTTTGAAGTCCCCTGATACCGAAAAAGTGGTTTTTAAAAAATGTCTGTGTGTCTGTGTGTGTGACCACGATAGCGATCAAGCCGCTGTAGATATCAATTCCAAATTTTGTATTTACGTGTATAATCTCCCTCTTGAGATCTGATTAGTTTTTCAGTAAAATCGGTAGACCGGAAGTAGCAGTTTACTTCAGCGAAAAAATCGAATTTTGCCAATATTTGGTCAACTACTAAGTTTTAACAAATTTATAAAGAATTCATATATACTTAAAATTAAAATTGAGTATAATTTTATCTAAAAAGTTTTCCGAAATTCCTACCGGAAGTAGGTCTTTTACTCTTATCGAAAATCAGTTTTTTGCGAATATTTCGCAAGTCATGCCTTTTTGGCTAGTACGTTACGGATATAAAAGTATTTAGAACATAATTTTCAATATCTTTTGTATAAAAAAAATTTCAAAATTCAGAACGGAAGTACCACTTTTACTCTTATCGAATAGCGATTTTTTGCAAATATGTCGTAAGTTATGCATTCTATATAAATTTATCAAGAGTACAAAAGTATTTAAAACTAGATTTGCAATATTTTTTGTATATATGAAATTTCAAAATTCGGACCGGAAGTAGCACTTTTACTCTTAGCGAGGAGCACTTTTTTGATATCTTGCAAAGTATGCATTCTATAGAAATTTATTAAGAGAATAGAAGTACTTAGAATAGGATTTTGAATAATATCTGTAAAAAAAATTCTTAAAATTCTGTAATTTGAAACGCTCATACGTATAAGAAAGTCGTGTGGTGGCCACACCTCATTTTTTAACTTTGGATTTTTTACTCGCTCTAACCATATAAATCGATCCTTTCGTGGAGAGGCATGCCTAGAATGTTTATAAAGTTTACAGCTATTATTATTATTGACTACATTTGAACATGTACAGGTTAGAGCAAATCGCTTAAAAAGTCACATTTCAATGAGAGATTTATATTTACCTAGGAGCAGACTTATCATCACAATTTGGGACATAACAAGGTCTCATTTTTAACAAGGAAAAATTGTGTACCACAAAAGCTAAAAACAACTGTATAATCGCTACTTATAACTAATGCACAAAAGTGTCCAATATCAAAACTATACACACGAAATTTTACCTGAAACAAAATTATATATATAATAGTATCTACGGAAATTACATCGTACAAATTCTTACGAAACCACAAAATAAACGGAAAAAAATTAAAGATATTTAATGAAATAAACAATTCAGAAAGAGGATGGATCGTTGAGGTTATCTGTCAAATTACAAAAAGAAAATACAGTTTGACACCGTTTCACATCAGTTGAAAATATAGAAATCTACTATGAAAATTACGGATTATTTGTATGCGTCAACTACAGGTAGCGCGCACAGTCAAGTGTCTAACCCCTGCATGAAATCCTGTATTGTCTACATTAAATCAGTAATTGGTGCTAGGATATGTGTACGATAAATCACCAAAAAGGTAACGATATAATATTAATGGTAAATGTTTGGGTTTAATTTTGTATAAACAAATTCAAATGCTGTATTTCTTATGTTATAGATCTTCACAATGCTATATGACAGCGCTAATTTTTCAATTGCTTGGAATACATTTGTATTTAGATTCCACTTGCGCAGCGTGAGTCCGCCTGAACGCAAAATTCTAGAGATATTGGAACAAATGAACATAGCTTGCTGCAATGTTTCACAACTTGTCAAAAGATCATCGCAATACATATCATGTCTGATAATTTTAGCAATGTCGGGATGCTTCTCGTCACACTCTTTGGCAAGCTCGAAAAGGCATCTTATTGCGAGAAAACTAGATGCTTTTTCACCGTAGGTGACAGTGCATAGCTCATAGATATCAAGTGGAAGTGATTGATCCGCTCTCCAGAATATTCTTTGAAGAGGGCGTTGGGATTTGTCAATCCAAATCGAGCGGTACATCTTTGAGCAGTCAGAAGTCAGAACATATTTGAAACGGCGAAATCTGACGAGTATTGAAAATAAATCGTCTTGGAGAACTGGGCCGTTTAGTTGAATGTCATTCAACGATACACCATTGGTTGTGGGTGCACTTGAATTGAAAACGACTCTTAATTTAGTTGTGAGACTATGTTCCTTGTACACGCCATGGTGCGGAATGTAATAGTCTTTGGAATCCGATTCTGAATATTCATTTACCTTGCGCATATGTCCGAGCTCTATATATTCTGACATAAAATCTACATACAAGGATTTTAGTTTGTGATTGGAATACAGTCGTTTTTCTAAAGAAATGAACTGTTTCTTAGCAATTTCCTTTGATTCTCCAAGAAGTGATGGTGAAGGACCAAGAGGTATGTTGACTATGAAGTGACCATTGGAATCTCGTCTAGTTGTTTGAACAAAGTGAGCCTCGCATTGTTTTTCTTTTGACGAGAACGTCTTGGTTGTACTTATAGTTTCAATATCCCAGAATTGAGATAATTGCTTTGAAAGATCAGTGATACTGAGATGACATGAAGTCGACATATCATTTGAAACTGAATTGAATTGTCCAGACACAATATATCCCAATTGTGTGTTATGAAGGTAAGGAAACTGATTAATGAATGGCTGATTGACAGCTAATATCTGCCAAAAGATATCTACTCCGAGGAGTATATCTATCTTTGTATTTTTATACCTTTTTTCAATTAACGATAAAGCGATAGGATAATTAGCTGCCGAAATTTCTAATGACTCGATAACCTTTAACGGTTCGTCACCTAGGCATGATTTTAAATATAAAAAGCGCGAAATGTTATCCAAACTTTCATTATTGTGAACAAGGGATTTAAAACTTTCATAAAAGCATGGAAACTGTTCTGGTTCCCCTTTGTAAATTTGCATTTTTAAAACTGGTAATTTTACTTGTGGTTGATTTTGTATAATATTATTGTTACTAGCATTTGGAACACTCTGTATACTAGTAGTGGCGCTAACCGCATTAGATATAACTGAACGTTTGCTACTAAGAACTGGACTTGGTTGTTTACTAGCATCATATTCAATTTGAGCCTCAGCTGTGTTTTTTGAATATAGTAATTTCGCAAGTGCCAATACCTCATTATAAGACGTTTCAAATTCTATATATTCATTATAGCGCGTATCGATATTACCTTGATCGTCCAATTCTATTATTTGAGAATTAACGTCTTCAAAATGTGCAATTAATTCTTTAAGTGCTGGCATTCTGTTTTTTAAATTAATAATATTTAATTCCGACAATGACTGAAACTCTTGTTGAGCTAATTCGTTTGTAGTATTACAAATTTTGTTTATAAATTCTTTGAAACCCGTTAAGCGTGCCTTGATTTGACCACGTCTACGTATCAAAGATGTTATTTTATCTGCGTTCGACATATTAAACTGTTTGTGTATAGTAAATTAAATCTTGCAATGATTTTATTATGTCCTCTGATATGTATAAATATACGTATTAACTAAATAATGAATTTATAATGTGCGTGAATAAGTAATAAATACACTGTGTTAGAATGATTAAAGAAACATTAAATTGTAGAGGATAAATGGAAATGTCTCACCGATATTGTTTTTTATCTTCCCTCACTGCAGTCGACCATCTGCTTGGTTGAACGTGTCGTGTGAATAGCTTCATACGTTGCTGTTTTTCCTCAAGACCTAGGCTGGGCGATTGGAATTGTCTGGCTGCAACTATGTATGATTGTTTTTTGTACTGGCGTTTTTGTTCTACGGAGGTTCTTGTATGCGGCTCGAATGACCAGATGTTTGGTATAGTTATGGACTATTGTTGTTTGTCGAAGGACCAGCGAATTAAAACTGATTTGTAAATTTAATTGTTTTATTTTAAACTTTTGCATCAGATAATTAATTCACAATGTGTTGTGTTGAGTGTGACTGTTTCTCAACTACTCTTCTCCCTCATGCTAAGGGCACACTCACAAGTGGTGGGGTGCGTTTAACGGATTGCGCAAAGAATATTCAACAGAAGTATATTCGGAATCCAAACACGGGCCGTACACGACGTCGCAATAATTGAAGAATGATAGCACCAAAGAGTCGCATAGCATTGTTTTGAGTCTAGTATTCATAGATCTTCGGTTACTGTAAAGGCATTTTAATGCCGAGAAGGACTTCTGAATAAGTTTATGTATATGAGCTTGTATGTGTATGATAATTTAAAAACGGCTGCGCGAAAGTATGCATCAAAATTTAGAGAAAATTATATAAAAACTGTAACGAAGTCCCTCGTTAATTGTACAAATTAACATTTTTGAGTCCATAATTAATTTATTTGTCTATATTAAATTAAATGTATGTGTGTTATTTTGTTCAAATATTGTATAAAGTGATTTGGACGGACCTGTATATATATTCATTTGTAATGATAATTCATGTTATTTACTTATTTTTGATGGAAAAATACCGAGTGTCTACGTCATGCTCAAAGTCGCGGTTCATGTCCGAGTCGTGCGCAAATTGTTATGTTTTGAACAAGTTTTTACCTACAGACGTAGGGGGGTTTTCAGATATATAAAGGCCCCATCGAGTGTGTCTCGTTCATTTATTTCTCCTATCCATCCGCTACCTGTACCTCTCTATTCAGCCTTTTAAATGGCATGGAAGAGTTGGTATCTAATCCGCAGAAACGTACTACTTTCAGGTCTTTTAGTATCGTGAAACAGTCGTTTCAAAAACCCGCAAATTCCGTCCGAATGTGTCTCTTCTTACTCAGGTCTTGAACCGTGGGAAGAAGTGATGTATTACCGTTGTAAACTTTATCCCGTCTAAGTCAGACTTTTGATGTCGTGACGATATTTCCGCATTTATTAATAATTCTTTATTTTCAGAGATGTTAAATTTCCGAAATTGTGTATAAACGCGCCGTAAATTCAAATAAACTATCATAAAGGCACCCGCGCTTCTGAACCGCAATAAATATAGATGTATTAGTACTTCACCGTGTAGCTATTGGATAGATATCAGAACCCGTACCGCTTTAATAATTTAATCCCCGATAAACTTGTAAAAATTCTTCATGCGAGCATGACGTAACATAGAAATAAATTGGTAGGACAGTTTAAATTGATCTGAGTATGCATTTGATCTCAAATTAACCGACGTGTGTCATATTTCATGTTTAATTTTATTTTATCTTCAATTATCCGACACGTATCAGATTTCATGTATAATGTTGTTTATATAAATAGATAAAAATGCACTGGGATTCGTAGTTAATATTTCAGGGGCTAAAGTTGAATATGTGATCAATCTTAATTTTATACATGTTTGAAAGAGGTCACTAAGGTGAATTTATTTTGTATTTGATTGTGCCGATATTAAGCAAGTCTGTTTATGTATATAAAAATTGTAAATTGTATATAGTAATAAACAAAATTGTGTATTAATTGTTTTAATATGGTTTTAGTAAAAATAAAGGCTAATTATTCTATTTTTCAAATAAGTTTCTACACGTGTTTCTTTTCTATTACCGTTTAACAATGAGTTAGGGAATGTAGTATTTTCAATGAGCAATAAGATACATTAAAACAATAAGAAGTACTCACGTTTTTCTCCACTGTGCTAGTTGTAGAGCTTTTGGTCTTTTGTCTCTAAAACACAACACTTCAACCGCCATATCTATATTCATAAACAAAGCCGACCGTACGAGTTAACGTTGATGTCACACCGATAAGACGTTTAGCAATTCGCAATAGTGACGCCTGAGTATATAGGCAACCAGAAGTGCTGTGTATTTTGGCGGCATACAGAAGACATATCTTATGCCGGTTCGCTTGCTCTGGTGTTACATAAGCAAGTGGCACCATGTTATAAGTAAAGCAAGCAAGCCAGGTTATAAAACAGGTGGCGGTAATCCTGATTATAAAGAAAATGTTATTTATGAAAAGATGTTGGATATCATAAATAAAAAAACAGTTTTTGGACTACAAAATCCGTTTGATGATGATGCTGAATGTTCAGTGTCACTCATCCAAACAGAAACTACATCCCGTACAACGTGCCTAACAACAGAAAACACTAACGACATGGGAATTGGGGTTTCAGAGCAACCAATACTAATATATGTTCCTGAAGAAGAAAATAATGTGCTTGCAAATTCTGTGGTTGCAGATAAAGCTGCAGAAAATGGAAGGTAATTGTTTATTATAGTTACAATCATGCATTTTTCAATTTTCACCGTTTCAGAAACTGAAAGTTGTAAAGTTAATAACTGGACCACATATACTCCACAAACGTTGCAGCAAAAGAATAGTAGAAAGCTGATGATTAAAAACACGCCAACACAAACAATTCAAGAGGGCAGGACATTATATAATCTGAAACAGCAACTGATACTTAGAAAAATTGAAAACCTAAAAAATGAAGATGCAAGACATGCAGAATTACATTATAAGCAAATAGAATTAATAAACCTACAATTACAAGTAGAAAAACAGAAGAATGTGGTGTAAGTGAATATATACATATATTAATGTACATTTATTGTAAAATTGACTTTAATAAATGAAACCTATATAATAATATATTACAATATAAATATATCTATTGCACGTATCAATTATATAAGTTTTATTATAAATTTACAATGTAAAATGTTCAGTTATAAATATGTTCCTTACATCTTGTGCATTGTCTTCTATATGTTCATTGTTTTAACAAAACCCACTACATTATCATTTTCAATGACAATGTCGTCGTCGTCTAATATATCGTTCATGTCTATTGCCATATTGTGCAGAACTGCAGTAGTAATAATCACAGCCATGGCAGTCTGCACATTAATTTTCATACCTACAGACAATACAGGAAATCTTCGCTTCCAAACACCATACTGTCTTTCTACAATATTTCGTGTACGAATTAAAGATTCATTGTATAATCGTTGTGGTTCATTGTTTGCTTCTTGTAGCGGAGTGAATAAGTACGTACGCAGTGCATATCCGCTATCACCTATTAACACGTTCGCTGCCGGTATAAATTGGCTTAACCAGTCCCAGAAGCCAAATTGTTTTTATGCCTAATTTTGAATGTTTTTGACAAGTAAAGGAATAAAACGCTGTTATTTTTGCATTTTACAAATGAAAAAATATGAAAATAAACAAAATAAAAATGGCTCCCTTAGGAGTCGACAGCATATTTCACTGGGTTTCTTTATCATGTGCTGGCGACTCCCATAGGAGTCACTGGAGTAAATACCGTAAACATTTGTTTATTAGTTTTCTAAAGTAAAATAAACACAAACTTTTAAATTAACAGCTATAATATAAAGTAATAAGAAATTTCAAAAAATTAAAAATACGAACTTTATTAAAAACAAATATTTTATAATGTCTCATGATATTCGGTGAAGCAAGCAACGCAGAAACCAGGCTTGCCGTCACAGTGCTCACAATGGTAGACAGTTTGTTTCCTTATCTTTTTTTGCATGTACAGTTTACACCGTTTGCGTTTCACGCGTTGACTTCCAGCTGTACCTTTGCCCTTTTCTGATATAACACTAATTTTGTGTAGGATACGTGAAGTTGATGGTGTAGACTTCAGAACTTGCTCGGGAAGTAATTCTTTTATAACCGAAAGCCTGAAGTCATAAAACGATATTTTGGCACCCCCAGAAAATCTCAGATATAATTTATAAGAATTGATCATAAAAAGCTGCAAGACGTGGATAAATAATTTTTTATACCAACGAATTGTTTTTCGCTCACATGGGTAGTACGCTAACATCTGGTCTTGGTGATCGACCCCAGACATAAATTTATTGTATTGCACAATTACTTCGGGTTTTAATACTTCTTTTTCACTTTTATTTTTTATTGTGGCAAATTTATTATCGTATTCCGTTGAAATATAGAGTACCGGCCGCTTGTCTTTCCATTTTCCAACATGGACTCCTCTATTGAATACGGATATATTCTCATCCCTTTTAAGTTTCTGTTCTGTAACTTCCTTTGGATTATCTCGAAGACTAGCTCTTAGTGTTCCAGTATAGTACGTTTCATTTTCTAAAAGCTTTTTGGCCAATAACACGCTATTGTAAAAATTGTCCATATATAATGAATGTCCGCAGTTTAGTTTACCTTCCATCAGTGACTGAACAACTTTTGAAGCATGTCCGGTTCCGCTTAGATCTACATCATGGGCCCCTGTATATACATGAAATCTAAGTGTGGTGCCGTCAGGTTCTGTAAGCATATAAAGCTTAATGCCGTATTTATGGCGTTTATTCTTTATATATTGTCGAAAAGCAAGTCGTCCTCTCCATAACATCATGCTTTCATCTAATGACAGCTCCTTACTAGGATAGTAAACAGATGACATTTTGTTATTGAAGTGTGAAATTATTGGTCTAATTTTTTGTAGTACATCTCTTGATTCTTTATTAACTTGGTTAGGCTCCGTATAAAAGTGAAGACATCTAAGAATCAAAAGAAATCGATTTCGACTCATTTGCTCATTAAAAATTGGAATGGTCGCATTCAGCGGACGAATCTGCTCTGATCCACCGGTAGCGGTCGCTACATCGACAGCAATTGAGCGTATTCAGAGAGCATATTCGCGGTTCGTCCGCTGATTGCGTTGTCACCGATCAGCTGTTTAGTTGTTTATGTTTGTCATCCGTTCGTGTTGTGTGAGATAAAACGTGGAAAATGGCAAACAACGATATAATAAATATCATTGCAGTAAACGAAGCTGCAGAACATATAAACGTCCAAATAATCGGTAATATAGCTGTTAATTTAGCTCAACCAATACAAATTGTAGAAGAACAGCAAAATGTGGTGCCAAGAAATAGAAATTACTATGAGGAAATTATTCCTCTTTATATGGGTGACTTATTTACAGAACATTTCCGTATGAGTAGAGCATCCTTTGAAGTAAGTAATTGTCCGAGGAATTAGAAGAAAATAGGGAAGCTAATAAATGACTAGATTTCAGTTAATGCTGTTCAGAATGCTGGTAACTTCCCAGCTAGACCACAAACACCACTCGAGAAGAAGCTGTTATTTACTCTGTGGGTACTCGCTAAACCAGAAACCTTTTTAACAGCTGGTGATAGATACGGCATTGCTAGAAGCACAGCTCATTATATTTTTCAAGAAATAGTGAATGTTATAAATAATTTGTTAAGAACACATATTGTTTGGCCACAAAATCATGCTGAAGCGATAAGGGTATGTTGCAAATATACTGAGGTTGTTCGATACCTTTATAATACAACAAATTTCTAATATGGATGAAAGTAAATACACCAGATTATGCATAGTATTGTTTATGCAAAAGAGGTGCCAAGCCACTTCAGTTTGGCCATAAAATGCTATTGTTTTCATTAATAATCTAATATTAGTTCTACGTAGGTATTTAATGAAAGATCAAATGGATTTCCTGGCGTTATCGGCGCTATAGATGGATGCCATATTCCTATAAAACAACCAATAAATAATGCCAATGATTACTATAACAGGAAACAATTTCATTCAATCATACTACAAGGTAAAAACATTTATTTCTATAAAAAATAAAATTGCATGTGTGTTAGTAACATAGAAAGAAAATACCTTAAATATAACATATCTGAAATATTCAACGAATTATTTTATTTTATAGGTATTTGTGATCATCGTATGATCTTCATAGATATATTTGTGGGCATGCCTGGTCGTATGCATGATGCTCGTGTGTATCATCATAGCCCAATATACAGAAGAATTTCGGATGCAGTCAATCCCATTATCCAACCAGATATGCATATTATTGGTGATTCTGCATATCCTTTGTCTCAAAATTTATTAACTCCATTCAGAGATAATGGCCACTTAAATGATAGGGAGACAAATTATAATAATAGATTAAGCAGTATCCGATCAGTCATAGAACGAGCCTATGGCAGATTGGATATAGGCAATTCCCAGTTTGGATGCCAAATTATCGCTGCAGCATGTATTCTGCACAACTTCATCATACTTAATGACAATGAAGATTATGTGGAAGAAGATGTTGATGAAGATGATCATCAACTTCACCACAACAATGAAAATATTGAAAATGATAATAATTTGGGAATTGAAAAAAGGCAACACATTACAAATATTCTGTGAGTTTACTAGCAAAAAATTAAAGTATTAAATGTATAGGAAAAAATAATATTTTAATAATAAAATTTTTTATTTATGGTTTTATCAATTTTTTTAATATTTCATTCCTTTCTTTTTGAATGATGTTGCTTTCCTCCAATGCTACTCCCAATTGCTTGATCTCGTCAATTCGCTTCTCCTCTAACTCTACAGATCTCTTCCGTAAATAATAAAGGCCCTTTTGCCTTGTGCTTTTTGCTTGAGCGCCAGCACTTGGAGATTTCCCAGATGAACATGGTAGGACTGCAGATTCTATTAAGGGGGTGTATGGTACTGAATCTAAAAGAGTAAGTAAATAATTCAGCTTTTTTTTGTTTTCAAGTTTATAAATTTTACTACCTAGTTGAGTGCCAGCACTTGGTGATTTCCCAGATGAACATGGTAGGACTGCAGATTCTATTAAGGGGGTGTTTGGTACTGAATCTAAAAAATTAAGTAAATAATTGAGAGCTCTTTTTTTTCAAGTTTCTATTTTTACTTCCTAGTTGAGTACAATTAGAAATTGTTGGACTAGCTGTCCCTGATATATCCACATTTTGAGGTATATCCTTTGCCTCAACTGTGCTGGATATCGTAAACGGCACATTAACTGTTTTATCATCCATATAAATATTATTGAATGATGCATAATATTCCCATGAGATTCATTCTCTACCAGTTTTTCTTGTATTATCCTTTACAGCAATAAATGTTTTTTCATGTTTCTCCACTTTCTATCTAGCATTTCTTCATTAACTTTATAGCCATGTATGTCAAATTCCTTTTGAATTCTGCCCCATAATTCCTCCTTTTTTATTTTTGGGTTACGGAATTGATCTTTCAGGTTTGCATATTTTTCTATTAATAGTAATGTATTCCTTTTATCCCAATAGAACTCTTTTTCTAAAAATCAAAATAAGATTATCATTAAAAAGATGAGACTATTGCGGTATTACATGCAAGCATGCCAAATTTTAGTACTAGTGTAAATATTTCTCATGCACTTACAAATTATATTGTCTTTATTTTACCTAAAGGTATTTGTACAATTTAAAGTTAGTTTGGACAATTAATTCCTTAGCAAAAATAACATGCACATTTGAATAGGCACATACAAAAAATAAAGAAGTGAGAGTGATCTATAGCAATACCAATATTCTACACTGCAGTGCTCTGTAAATTGTTTTTATTTTCTGCATTGTTGTAGTACTACTTGACTAATTTTGTTATATATACACCACTTATCTTCCATACTTTATTGTTTACATGCGTTAGCCTATTTGTTAAATTAACCAAATACCAAAAAACATATACATAAATAAATATTACCTCTTTTGATCAAATGAATGTCTTTCTGATTTGTTTCCTTAAAAATTTGTAGCTAATATTAGTTATTCTTGCATACATGCAAAACTTACCTTGATTTTCTACCTTTGCTCCGTTTGCACTATTGCTTATATAAGTTAAAAAATACGCTTCATCTATAACATCTAGTAATTAGTTATTTTATTAATTATAATACATTATATACTTACCAGACTCTAATCTGGCGTGGACTTCAGCTAGGTCATTCACTTCGTAAAAGTCGTTTTGGTGTTTGTATATTTTCGTTATGTACTCCACCTTGGACGCCATACTGCAAATGCAAACTGCTCAACGTTCTAAGAGCGGAGTAGCGGAAACTAAAAGCGCTACAAAACATGGCCGTCCGCTCCCTAAAACTGTCGATGTAACGTGACGTATCATTCGATGTAGCGGAAGGTAGCATATGCATCTAGCAGACGTTCTTAGAGCTGCTCCGTAGCAACTGCGTCCGCTGAATGTGACCATTGTTAAATAATCGATCTGTTTTCCAGTAATCCTGTAATCTTGGTAGTTGAATTGTTCCCATATGAAACAGAAGCCCGATGAACACTCTAAACTCTTTAAGTGTGACGTCCTTCCATGATGCTATTCGTGAATTTTCAGTACAACTACCAAACAATACAACTACTGCATATGCGTTTGTTTCTTGCACAATATGTCGTTGTATATCTTCATCAAACAACAAGAAAAAGAAGTCTATAAGGTTTATTACCGGGGACTGGTACTAATAGCTCACGTATTTTCCTAAAGGGAAAACTATTCATTTCATTGGGAGGAAGGGATTCATTTGACCACTTTTGGAAATTCGAGTTAGATGAACCATCATTCTCATTTCTTGATTCTTGATTAGCATTTTGTTTAGTGTTCCTGGCGGTGTTAATCGGCGTTATGTTATCAAATTCCAAATCACGTATGTCCCGAGCTGGACTATCTTCATCACTATCTGAAAAATCACCATCGGAGGGCTTATACTCTGATTCGCTAGGTATAAAATCTAAGTCGTCATCACTTAGCTCATTTTCGATAATGTACGCGAGCTCCTCGTCAGGCAATTTTTTTTTCATGTCAGTACGTCGCCTGTTCGAAGACGGTCCTCCCTCGGTATCCATTTTTTCTTTTATTTAACTAAAAGAAAACGGAATTATATAGAAATATTACTTTGTAAAACACGAACAATGCATAATCATATAAAAAGTACTGTCAACTTACCAGTTTAGGATATAGACTCACTCGCAAAAGCGTGAAGCTAAATTTAAAAACCACGTGCAAAATAAACCCGCTAAATATGCCGGCTAAACATAAAAACACCCGTCTTCCATGCTGTCTTGATAATAACTAAATAGTAAACCAATATAAGGCGGGCTCCTATAGGAGTCGGCGGCAGACGCCGAAGCGTGTTAAGCGGTAATTTAGAAATGTACCATTCTCCCTTTTTAATGTACTGTTGTTGAAAATTGTTTGGTCATGGCAACTACCAGGCCATCTTGCAACAATATTTCTGATTTTTAGTTGTGCATCAGCTACAGTCTGGACATTTAACGAAAAATAATCTTTCCTGTTCCTATAGATTTCTGCATCCTCGCCCCGTAAAACATTAGTTGTGTGTATATGCATGTACATACATATAAATATTTTAATACTTTTTTACCTGGAGATATAATTCGAATGTGCGTGCAGTCTATAGCACCACAACAATTGGGAAAGTGAGCTAGATTAAATATGCCATACGCTGTTTCTGCTAGCTGTTCTCTTGTGGGCATTTTAATAAAATCAGGCTTCAATGCGGCAATTGCGTAACTAACTTCTTTGATAATTCGAGAGGCGGAAGCAATAGAAACACCAACAAAATCACTCATACCTATTAACAGGCTACCGGTTGCATAAAACCGTAATGTTAACAGTAATTTTGATTCCGCCTTAATAGCACCGCTCCTACAATGCATCATATTATTTTGTTGTGTTGTTATTATGTCATGAGAAATATGTGCAAGATATGCACCTGTATGTATATATCATTACCTATTCGAGGGTGATGGAATTCTATACCTTATGTGTTCTAATAAACGATTTACCGTCATCTTACTTAATCGAAATCTTTGATAAAATTCGTCGTCTGTCCATTTATTAAAATCAACGATTCTTTCTTTGTATATTTTTGGATGACGCGCTATAAATATGTCATTTTCTTCATCGCTGCTGCTGCTGCTGCTCGATGATGAAAATAAATTCATATCCATAATTAAAATTCTTTCTACGAATATTTTGTTATGTAGATTATGAGTTCTTTATTTACTATATCAAATATTTACAGTTCATGCATAGGTTATGATCATTCTATTATTTAAAGAGAAGATAAAGTTTCAATAAAGTGTCGTTTAATCTGACTTTAAGATAAAGTATTCTTAAAGTGATAAAGTTAGTTTATGAAAAGCAATTTTGCTTTAAATTGCACTTTAAATTTTAAAGTGAATCTAAAGTTGATTATGAAAATGGCCGTTACAATTTTACATGCAAAGAAACTCTTATTGTCTTTTGAGAAACAGTGCGTATAAAATGTACATCTTTACATTATAGAGATGTATGATATATCGAGTGTCCCAGAGTAACGGGAAATGCCATTAATTGGTATCTTAATAATGTGAATGTCGACAAAATTTTATTACAAACATTGTGGATTGTGAGTTCTACAATTTAAAAATATTTTCATACATACAGAGTGTTCGACAGTGATTTGTAACGAAGTTCCTCGTTAATTGCACAAATTAACATTTTTAGTCCATTATTAATTTATTTAACAATATTAAATTAATAGAATGTAAGTTATTTTGCTCAAATATTGTATAAAATGTTTTGGACGGACCTGTATATGTATTCATGTGCAACGATCATTCAAGTTATTTGTTATTTTTCAATATAAGGATGTATACGTCATGCTCGTAGTCGCGCGCAAATTGTATATTTTAAAACGAGTTTTTCCTACAGAAATAGGGGGGTTTACGGATATATAAAGACACCAACAAGTGTGTCTCTTCCATTTTATTTTCCTATCCTTCTGCTGCCTTTACCTTTCTTTACTCAGCCTTGATGGCGTGGGAAAGATAGGTGTTTATCCTAGAAACGTATTACATTCAGGTCTCATGCGCCGTGGAGTAATCGTTTCAAAATCCGCTAAAATCCGTCCGAAAGTGTTTGTTTCATTCAGACCAGGGGTCGTGAAGGAATAGACATTTTTACCGCTACTACCTATAATTCCCGTCCGAGTCAGACTATAAATGTCGTGACCATGTATATATATATATCTCTGTATTTAATATATGTATTTCATTTTCAGAAACGTTAGATTTCAAATTTTGTTTGTAACGCGCGTATAAATTCAATACATTGTCCGCGCTTTGTAGCATAAACAAAAGATATAATAGTAATTCTCCGAATAGACGCGCGAAAGTCCGCACCGATTGAAATTGTTCTCCGCGACGAAATATATATAAGGTTCTTCTGCGAGCAGGGTAACGTACAAAAATTTAGTTGTAATATAATTTAAGCAAACCTGATCATCCGTATTTTATTTCAAACACCATTTTATTTATGTTTTTCTTTAACGGAATATTCTGGGATTGTAATTGTTAATTCAGGGACTAGGAACGTACAAACGTTCTTGCTTGATTTTATACGCGACATATAGAGGTCATTGACGCGTATTTAATTTGTATTCTATTTATGTACATAGATTTTGTAAATATATAATTAATATTAAACCATAAAGTGTATCAATTGTGACCATAATTTAATTGTTGAATTGTTTATTCGTTTGATATGATATTATAACGTTTTAACAGAAATAAAAGTTAATTATTATGTACTTTTCAAATGAATTTCTAACCGTGTGTTTTTTTTGTTTACCTTTACCGTTTGCTAGTGAGATAGAGAAAGTAGTATATTCAAGAGTAACGAATCATATTAAAACAATAAGAAGTACTCACGTTATTTTTCTCCGCTGAGTCAGCTGTGAGCAATAGGTCTTTTGTCCCAAGGCACCACTCTAAAACCACCATAACTTTGATTTATTTTAAACCGCCCGAACAAGTTGACATTAAGGTCAACGGCCGTACTTTTACCAGATCATAACATTGAAGCCTGAACATATAGGCAGCCAGGAGTGCGTATTTTTTGGTGTCTGGACGACATTCAGAAGACCAATTCTGTAACCGGCGAGGTTGCCCTTGGTGTTATATAAGCAAATGGCACTGTGTATAATAAAAGTAAGCCAGCTAGGTTAAAGATGGCGCCCAGAACGTTTGGCCGTGTTTTAAGAGATTTAAAAAATTAAATTCCGCCGCGTTTAATAAAACTGTTTGAATAATTTCACAGTTTTCCGCTAGATATACATGTATAATTATTTTTTGTAAATAGTAAGATAGGAAAATTGATACACATTTTTACGTACATACATAGAGATAAGTTTTTATTAAAGGATAGTAAAACGTACATATTCTTTATTAATTGTGAGGGAGTAAAAGGATAGGAGAATAAAATTGCAACTACAATACATTTTCATTTTATTATTATTTTATTTTTATTTTGTACAGTATAAATTATAAAATGACCGATCAGGACAAAGGCAAAAATCCAAACCCTCTTGGGTGGATATATACTTTGAAAAAAGAGGATTTAAATGCCGCAGCAGAATCTTTAGGGTTAGACGCTACCGGTAATGTCGAGGACGTACGTAAACGCATTAGTACCTTTCTGAAAGAGGATAAAACGGGTTCAACGAATAAGGGAAACGCTCCACCGCAAAGGGACACTAACGTTCAGATTTCTTCCGCGGAAATCTGTGCTCAAATAAGGAAATGGGGGATTCATTTTAATGGCAGCTCGGACGCTGTATTTTTCCTGGAAAGAGTCAACGAACTCCAAGTATGCTATGGGATTAAAGACGAACATATGCTACATGCATTGCCTGAGCTTTTTAGAGACAAAGCACTGCTTTGGCTCCGGAATAATAAAACTTTATGGGGTACATGGGACGAGTTCTTAGAGGATTTCAAACTTCAATATCTTCCGCCTCGGTATAATTTTTCAATCGAAGAAGAAATACGCGCTCGGTTGCAAAAACCAAAAGAATCTTTTAAAGATTATTTAACCGCCATATTGACGTTGATGAGACGCGGCCAAGATATGTCCGAAGGTGATAAACTGGAACGTGTATACGGTAACATGTCACCTAGTTACAGGATGTATATACGTAGGGACGCGATACAATCCCTCCGGCAATTATCTAAACTCGCTGCCGACTACGAATTACTGCTGGAAGAGCAGGCGCGCTTTTGTAAGAAAGAAAGTACGCTATCAGCACCGGAACGTCCACCCAGCGATAAACCGAGTACTTCGCGTTCGCATCATTTGTCATATGCCGCCCAGGATAATAAGCCTCGCCAATTTCCTGTACCGCCGTCGCCGTCACAAAAATTATCACACCCGGAAAACCGTTGTTGGCGCTGTGGCAGAGAGGGGCATACGCGTGGTTATTGCCGTAACCCATTTAAAATGTTTTGTTCACGGTGTGGCAAGTTAAATGTGCGTTCCGTTGACTGCCGATGCCAGGGAAACGCCGAGAAGGGCGGTCTGCAGGCAAAGACCGTCCGCAAGCAGTAAAGCCGCCTGAATCCGCAAACACAGGTATCAAAGACTCGACAGTGCCAGACAATCGCGTCTGGATCCGCGTACACATACATAACCAGAATTTACGAGCCCTCGTGGACAGCGGAGCGACTTCATCGTTTTTGTCCGAATCGCTAGTTGCCCGGTTGTTGGAAAACAATACACAACGCGTCTTAAATAGAAAATCTAAAGTCCGCCTCGCAAATGGAGACGTTGTAGAATCGCCTGGCTCAGTTTTGTTACCGGTCCGCATGGGTAGCCGAACTACAGACGTTAATTTTATAATTATGCCGAAGAGTCCGTGCTCAGTCATCTTCGGAATTAATTTTCTCAAGGAAATTGGGGCTGTTCTCGATTTTTCCGAAAGGAAACTGTACTTTAAGGGAGACAATGCAGTCTTTGCCGCGAGCTGTGGGATCTCCGGAGTACAGGACCGCCACGAGACCGCCTTAAAAAAATTCCTTGATCAAGAATTAAGTAAATTTACTACCGTGCCTGGTCGGACGAATCTAATACGTCACACAATCCGTTTGCAACCGAATACCGCCCCAATAAAACAACGTTATTATCCGTGCAACCCGAAGAAGCAAGCACTAATCGACGCCGAAGTAGACAAGATGCTACAAGACGGTATAATAGAACCCAGTAACAGCCCGTGGAGTTCTCCAATCGTCGTGGTCACGAAAAAGAACGGTGGCGTTCGGTTTTGCGTCGATTTCCGAAAAATTAATTCTGTATCGATTAAAGATTCATATCCTTTGCCGTATATTTCAAATATTCTTGATAAACTCCGCGACAGTAAATATTTTTCGACGCTTGATCTTAAAAGTGGGTACTGGCAAGTGGAATTAGAAAAGGATAGCAGACCCGTGACAGCTTTTACAATTCCGGGAAAGGGCCTATTTCATTTTGTATCATTACCGTATGGATTGCATAGTGCGGGAGCAACGTTCCAACGCCTATTAGATTCGGTGATAGGTCCCGAAATGGCAGAGTACGCATTTGTATATTTGGACGATATCATTATTTTAGGCAAGACTTTTGAGGAGCATTTGAAAAATTTAAGTAATGTTTTCGCGCGTTTACGGGAAGCAGGCCTTCAACTACAACCAGACAAATGTACTTTTGCCAAACAAGACATAAAATATTTAGGTCATGTTGTAACACCGGACGGAATCCGTACAGACCCGGACAAGATCGCTGCTATATTAAATGTACCGCCGCCGCGAAACAAGAAAGAAATACGTGGTTTTCTGGGACAAACGTCATGGTACCGTCGGTTCGTACCGAATTTCGCACAACTTACCGTTCCGCTTATAAAATTAATTAAAAAAGATGTGCGCTGGGAATGGACGACGGAACAAAACGCCGCATTCGCCGCCGTAAAGAAAGCATTAACAGAGAGCCCAGTTCTCGCGTGTCCGGACTTCTCCAAACCATTCCAATTGCATACCGACGCCAGTGAGAAAGGTTTAGGAGTCGTTTTAATACAAATAATAGAGGGTGCCGAAAGAGTGATTGCCTATGCCAGTAGGACTTTAAGTAAGGCAGAATTAAATTATTCGACGACCCAGAAAGAAGCTCTTGCCGTCGTTTGGGGTATCAAAAAATTTAAGTACTATTTAGAATTGTACCAATTCACCGTTATTTCCGATCATCAATGTTTAAGATTCCTGAACGACTTGAAGAATCCGTCAGGACGACTCAGTCGATGGGCTGTTGATTTACAACAGTATGATTTTGTCATTCAATACCGTAAAGGAGCGATGAATAATTTAGCCGATTCCCTGTCCCGAGCACCGCTTCCTTTCAAACACGAAACCGATGAAGATACCTGTGCCTTGTTAGAAGAAACGTCTTGTTCTTGGTATAACAAGAAGGTTTCGGACGTTCAGTCAGATCCTGAAAAATTTCAAGAATACCGATTGGAGAATGGTAATTTGTACAGACACATACCTGATACACAACATACCGAGGGAGTGCGCGCATGGAAATTGTGTGTAGCTACGCCTGACAGAAACGACGTCCTGAAGGAAATCCATGACGCTCCTGAAGCTGGACATCTTGGGGTCGCCAAAAGTATAGCGAGAGCCGCTTCGTTATATTATTGGCCAGGGATGTTCAGAGATGTCCGCCGCTACGTCAATCGATGTCGATCCTGTAAACATTATAAATTTAATCAGGGAAAACCTCTAGGCCAGATGTTATTCTCACCCGTTGATTGTCCATGGGAACAAGTGAGTGTGGACCTCCTCGGACCTTTTCCGCGTTCCAAGAGAGGATATACTTCATTATTGGTAATACATGATCGATTCACGAAGTGGGTAGAGTGCCAGCCGCTACGCTCTGCCACATCACGAACCATCATCCAGGCACTGAAGGAAAAGGTAATCTATCGTTTTGGTTGTCCGAAGATCCTGTTGGCTGACAATGGTCCGCAATTTGCCAGTCACAGTTTCACCAGTTATTTTAATGGATTAGGTGTCAAGATAAGATTTAATGCTCCGTATGCTCCGCAATCGAATCCTGTGGAAAGGACAAATAGGGTATTAGGACCTATGATTGCACAATACATCAATAAAGATCATAGAGAATGGGACCAATACCTACCTCAGTTCGTTTTCGCCATCAACACCGCTAAACATGAGTCTACAGGATTCACACCTGCCTTTCTTAACTTTGGTAGAGAACTCATGCCGCCGAGCTCTCTGCGGAGAACCGCTGATGGGCAATTAATGGATCCTGCTCGACCGAACACAGAAGAATTGGCTCAAGAACTGTCGAAATTGGACGACTTTTTCAAGATTGTCAGGATAAAGTTGGCTCAAGCGTTCCAGAGGCAAAGTAGGCCCTACAATCTGAGACATCGTCCATACCGCCCTCAAATTGGACAATGGGTGTATCACCAGACCCATAATTTATCCGACGCCTCTAAGAAATTTACCGCTAAACTTGCTCCGAAATTTGAAGGTCCCTCTAAAGTTATCCAGATCCTGTCTCCGTCTATTCTTATGTTACAGGTACCAAACAGACGAAAACCCGTGAAAGTCCATGTGAAAGATGTAAAGATTCCGTCCGCCGACGAGCTCCAAGCCGATCTCCTACCTCCAATTCCGCCGGAGGCTGTGAGGGATGTTTTGGTCTAATACTTGCTGCGATCCGCCGCACCAGGTGTTTTGTTCCAAGGCATCATCCGGAGCTCATACTTTGTACAACCCGCCGTACCAAGTATTTGCTCATGACACCATCTAGAGCTCGTACTTCGTGCAATCCGCCGCACGAAGTGTCTGTCCACATGGAAACCGCCAGAGAAAAATCACTGCAACCGCTATAATAATTCCGATAGTAGAGGCCTATCAAATTTTCGACGCATGTAATTGTCCGAGGCGATACCAGCACCAGTCCATGTGCGGGTCGACGGAGTGAGCGTCGTGATGACTCGCAGGGAAGCTGAGATCCACCACGCGAATCTGAAAAGACAGAACAAGCAGTGATAGTGCGTGCGTCATAGACATCGTGAGTGATGATAAACTGACGAGTTTTAGTTTTTTTAATTTTAAGATGATAGACTTTCAAGAATTAATTGTTTAAATTTTAATTTTCCGTTTCTGTACTTTTGATATTTAGTTGTTAGGGTTCGTTGTTTACTTTTAAGGAGGGGGCTGTAACGAAGTTCCTCGTTAATTGCACAAATTAACATTTTTAGTCCATTATTAATTTATTTAACAATATTAAATTAATAGAATGTAAGTTATTTTGCTCAAATATTGTATAAAATGTTTTGGACGGACCTGTATATGTATTCATGTGCAACGATCATTCAAGTTATTTGTTATTTTTCAATATAAGGATGTATACGTCATGCTCGTAGTCGCGCGCAAATTGTATATTTTAAAACGAGTTTTTCCTACAGAAATAGGGGGGTTTACGGATATATAAAGACACCAACAAGTGTGTCTCTTCCATTTTATTTTCCTATCCTTCTGCTGCCTTTACCTTTCTTTACTCAGCCTTGATGGCGTGGGAAAGATAGGTGTTTATCCTAGAAACGTATTACATTCAGGTCTCATGCGCCGTGGAGTAATCGTTTCAAAATCCGCTAAAATCCGTCCGAAAGTGTTTGTTTCATTCAGACCAGGGGTCGTGAAGGAATAGACATTTTTACCGCTACTACCTATAATTCCCGTCCGAGTCAGACTATAAATGTCGTGACCATGTATATATATATATCTCTGTATTTAATATATGTATTTCATTTTCAGAAACGTTAGATTTCAAATTTTGTTTGTAACGCGCGTATAAATTCAATACATTGTCCGCGCTTTGTAGCATAAACAAAAGATATAATAGTAATTCTCCGAATAGACGCGCGAAAGTCCGCGCCGATTGAAATTGTTCTCCGCGACGAAATATATATAAGGTTCTTCTGCGAGCAGGGTAACGTACAAAAATTTAGTTGTAATATAATTTAAGCAAACCTGATCATCCGTATTTTATTTCAAACACCATTTTATTTATGTTTTTCTTTAACGGAATATTCTGGGATTGTAATTGTTAATTCAGGGACTAGGAACGTACAAACGTTCTTGCTTGATTTTATACGCGACATATAGAGGTCATTGACGCGTATTTAATTTGTATTCTATTTATGTACATAGATTTTGTAAATATATAATTAATATTAAACCATAAAGTGTATCAATTGTGACCATAATTTAATTGTTGAATTGTTTATTCGTTTGATATGATATTATAACGTTTTAACAGAAATAAAAGTTAATTATTATGTACTTTTCAAATGAATTTCTAACCGTGTGTTTTTTTTGTTTACCTTTACCGTTTGCTAGTGAGATAGAGAAAGTAGTATATTCAAGAGTAACGAATCATATTAAAACAATAAGAAGTACTCACGTTATTTTTCTCCGCTGAGTCAGCTGTGAGCAATAGGTCTTTTGTCCCAAGGCACCACTCTAAAACCACCATAACTTTGATTTATTTTAAACCGCCCGAACAAGTTGACATTAAGGTCAACGGCCGTACTTTTACCAGATCATAACATTGAAGCCTGAACATATAGGCAGCCAGGAGTGCGTATTTTTTGGTGTCTGGACGACATTCAGAAGACCAATTCTGTAACCGGCGAGGTTGCCCTTGGTGTTATATAAGCAAATGGCACTGTGTATAATAAAAGTAAGCCAACACAAACTTACGTTTTTTTAAAAGGAATGCTATGCCTTTAACATTTTATGATATACCTTGAAGAACTGATTAAATTGTTCAAGTTGTATCTGTCGATTCTCAACTGTTTCACAGATGTACCGATTTTTCGGTCAAATTGTGTAACTTTTGAAAGATAGCTATGAAATAAAGATTTATGATAAATACACTCAAAAAAAAGTATGTCGAATTTGAATGAACTTTTATTTGAATTAAATGAACAGTTCATTCAAAACTCAACCGAAGGAACTGTTCATCTGCTGTAGATAAACTGTTTTATTTGAGGTCGTTTGTTTCTGATAAATGAATTAGTTTATCTTTGATAAATGAACTGAAGTTCATTTATTGTAGATGAACTTACGTTCATTTACAGTGAATAAACTCAAGTTCATCTATAATAAATAAACTAAGTTCATTTTCAGCGGATGAACTCTAGTTCATTTAAAATAAATAAACTGAAATTCATTTACAGTAATTAAACTGCAGTTCATTTACACTAAACGAACTGCAGTTCATGTACAGTGAATGAACTAAGTTCATTTGCTATACAGGGCCGGGCAAAAATAGCGGTACACCGAATTTATGGCTTAACTAGCACTTTTTCGAAAACTTAACTTAAATTAAAGTTTTTGTATATTTTATGTATTATTTATAGGTGTTTGCAGATTTTCCGTTTTTGTCACATTTTTGGAGGTATGATGTCACTGGATAGTATTTTAAATATATTTTTTTGAGTAGATATTTTTTTTTCTGAATTCACCAATACCAGGTATAGTGAGTCTCTGACTTAAGGTTTCATAAGAAAAAAATAAAATGTAATTGCAACTAAATATTTATTTAATAAAAAACGAACAACAATAACTGAAAATTCTGTTCATTAAAGCGTCCATTAACTTTAACAAATGATTATGAAATTCATTTCTCGCTTAAATGTGACATTAATTTTTAATGCAGCATTAACTTCTATTATGAAATCGGCCCTAAGTAATTATCGCAGTAGGTATACCAAAAACTGTTTATCTACAATATTATTTTCTAAGTTTTGTCTATTGTAAATAAATTTACGTAGAATTTTCAGTTATTTTCGTTCGTTTTTTATTAAATAAATATTTAGGTGCAATTACATTTTATTTTTTTCTTATGAAACCTTAAGTCAGACACCCACCAAACCTGGTATTACTGAATTCAGAAAAAAAATATCTACTCAAAAAAAGTATAAATACAGGCTGATTCATTTAAAATACTATCCGGTGACATCATACCTCTAAAAATATGACAAAAACGGAAAATCTGCAAACACCAATAAATAATACATAAAATATACAAAAACTTTAATTCAGGTTAAATTTTCGAAAAAGTGCTAGTTAAGCCATAAATTCGGTGTTCCGCTCTTTTTGCCCGACCTGTATATAAGTAACATTATTTAGAAGAAGTGAAGCTATTTATACTCGAAACCTCGAACGCTACAAATAGATGGATCGACTGTACTTACTTTTAATGAGCTTAATAAATACTTCTTCTAAGGGCTCCGTGCCCTAGACAAATTAGTTAGGCTATCTACTGCATTTTAGTAAACTTATATTCCATTTCACTTCATATATCTATTTGATACGAATTCTTTCATTATTTCATATTCAATAATATACTGTAAATCAGGGTCACAAAGGAATAGCATGACAAAGTAATAAATAAAAATGCATTTTAGAATTTTTGCTCTTTATTATTCTTTATAAAAGTTTTGCTTACATTTTTCTTTGGAACTATAGCATTAAAGAAATTGCATTCAATAAAACTAAAAATGATAATATACATAGCAAAAAGAAAACCAATGAGATATGCTAGGTACTACGAATTGTGATAAATTGCCTTCCCTTAAAATGTTCTTTGAAACTATAACATTAAAGAAATTGCATTCAGTAAAACCAAAAAGTAATAATAAACATAGCAGAAATAAAACCAGTGAGATATGCTAGATACTACGAACTGTAATAAATTGCCTTCCCTCTATATTTGTGCTAATGTGACCAGGAATCGGTACAATCAACGAATCTTGAAATATGAGTAAAGATTTTTGTGATTTATTGTCAATAACTTCATAAGCAAAATAATGTTCATCAAAGCCAATAGTGGTAATGGGCCTACACTTAAGTATAATACGTGCAGAATCATAGATGTGTACATTTTCTACAATCATAAATAATAATTCTCCGTAATCATTACTGCCAAATTCTAAAACGATTCCTTTTTCGTATTTAGTTGAAGTAAATGCAGCCCAGGGCACGCCTTTAATAGATATAGAAGCATCTAAATTCATGGAAACCACAATATTCTCTATTTCGCTCTGTAATAACGTCTTCAATGGTCCTACTTTGATAACTGGTTCTAATTTACCCTTTAAAAATATTTCGTTAAGATACAGCTGATGGTTCATTGCTAACGAAAGCGTAAGGTTTTTTCTATTATTAGAAGCCTTTGCATATATTTTAGATAACCTATGCTTTGCTTCATATCGCATAGACGAAAGGTAATAAACTGGACCGAATTTTTTAAAAGCAGCTGGATAATGTAGTAAGTGGTGAAACTTTGGTTTTAATGTCTCTTTCGTTAGTGAAAGATATAGTTCATTGAAATCTGCTACTAAAGAACGTACTAAGTTGGGTCTTCCAGTTACTGCTGTCGTGCTGTAAATAACGTCCATTAAATGCCTGAATGATATATATAAAGCCCAGACGTAACAAGGCTTAGGAACTAAGTCTCCGACCATTATGCCAAAATATCGCAAGAAAGCTAGCATTTCCGCAGCGGATAGTTTAATATTGCCTTGTGCAAGGTTTTCCATAGTTAATGGAATAGGTTTATGATTACTATCAGGGCCGTATGCAAAAGACACTATTTTGTCGTTTAATATGGATAAGGTGAAATATTTAAAATCTCTAATAAATTTAAGTATAATAAAGGACATGGTGTACTTTGCAACCCCTTCAAGAACGTCATGCATAACATCCACTCCAGTTTGATCAAACAGCACAAAATTTTGTACGTTAGTCCAAACACATTTTTCTTTGACACCGCTTAATGAAGGAGCATTTTGTATCAAATTATTTTGATAAGACTCAGAAGTTCTTAGTAATGTAGTATCTTCGTAGCATTGTTTTGCTAATATGTCTTTTCGAACACAACACGTTCTGCATGGAAAATTAGAGCGAAAGCTTTCTACGAAACCTAACATAGAATGAAGACCTAAGTTATCTCCTAAAATAACCGCTAACTCAAAGTACAGCTTATTTTTAAATCCAGGAATATCAATTTCTACACCGACTTCTTGAAGATGGTTTAATTCACCTATTACCGGTTTGAAGATCATATGATTACCAAACTGATTTCTATCACTCGAATGAAACAATAATGTTAAGAAAATACTACTCAGAGAAGACGCACGATTAGAAGGTAAACATGGAACAGAGACATAAACTGCTCCAATTTTTTGACTATTAGTATGTGAACCTAAAACGTTTCCTACTTGATATTCATCCCAAAAAAGAAATAAGGGGAAAACCAGTCGGTCTATGTGGTTAATTTGTCTGTTTTTCCAATATTCACCCTGAATAAAATTACGAATCACGTCATTGTCAGATTTTAGTTGATCTATATACTGCAAAGTTTCGAACAAAATACTTTCAAGAGAAAAGAATTTCTTCAAGACATCGCGTAATGGAATAAAGTGTTCTACGCATTTTACAGACGTTAGCTGATATTTGCCAAACTTTTTTACAAAATCAAATCTTTCACCAAGAAAAATCTCTCTAGGCTCTACGTAAGATCCGTGTTCTCTAAAGTATTGTAGTCTTTTATGTTCAGTTGTAAAATTTTTCAACGGAATTTCCAGATTAGATATAATTTGAGAAGATACATTTTGTTGTAGTTCTTCGGAAACTAAACCTGATAATGACATTTGACAAGATTGTATTATTGATGGTAAAATACCAGCATTAACAATACCCGAAATACCAGTTACAATTTTTTGAAGGACACTTCTTGGTAGATTACAGTCTGCATATAGTTCAGCAATAAAAGTTCCATAAATACTGCTAATATTGGGTTTATCACTATAGTCATTTAAATCTGTGACTGTCCACATATTAACATCAGAACTACTGCTTTCAGAAGCACAAACATTTTGGAATGTAGTTTTATTAGTAACATTTTCATTTACACTAGTAACCTCACTAATCTCTTTAACTAAACTATTTTTAGTTATTGACATATGATCACGTAAGTAGTGACGTTTGTAGCATTGAAACAAGCCATATGTTCGTTGACAGCCGGAAGCAGTACAACGATATGTAAAACTTTGATCATGAACGTGTACTCTTTCGCAGTGGTTCCGTAACAAACGCCAAGAACCGAAATCCTTTTTACAAATATAACATAGAAAAGAAGGTGACATGGTGAACTAATCAGTTATGAAATAATTATCACAAGATACTACTCAAGCTTAATTTCTAAAGTTTACATTAATGCTTCTGCAGCAGTAGATGTCTTATCGTATTCAGTAGTTAAATTGTAACCTGCTTTCTGAATAAAATACCATACTGGATATGATTCACTTTGATACTGAGCATTAACCGCCCAAATAACTTTAAAACATCCATCAACTGCTTGCATTACTGTTGACACCTCATATTTAATATTATTAAGCACGATAAAATAATGTTCAATACTGGTAATGTTCTTGCCTACAGCAATGATAAACGGTTGGCAAAGGAGCTTTAATTTTTGGCACTTATCTTTTTTTGTTTGAATACAATAGTCCACGTCATTGTCACTAGGCGCAAGAGTTATAAAACTTTCTCTAACTTCGATTCGAGATGGTCTGTAAAGTGCTGCTCCCTTTCTTTTGACTGTCCCAGATGTTAAAAGATGCGGCAGCAGTAAAAACGCTGCAAGATTTTTCGTGTCTTCGGTTACTGTAAACAAAATTTTTTATTACTTTTTTTAATTATAGTACAATACAAAGTACCTTCTTCTTCTAGCTGTTTTAGAATTTCTTTCGTGAATATGTCTTTCTGTAGAGTTGGTTTAATTTTAAAACAATTTAAGATCTTCTCTCTCAATGTAGGGAAATGTTCAAACATACGGTTTGTAGCAGCCTGGTATGCTGTAGAGAAGTCCTTACATAGCTATAAACACTGAATTAAAAAAAGTTGGTTATTAAAGAAGGAGATAATTACCAGAAGCAGACCACGTTGTATTCTTAAGCATGGAAATTCGTTTATATATTGCTGAATGGAATACGGGTTATTTCCATGCAGCTTCTCCATGCGATAGGCTGTTGTTATAATCCATTTTTGTTCCACAATACAGTCTGGTTCTGTAGAAGTATTTAACCAATTCACAGGGTCTTCAATGTGCTCATCTGTAACCGCTTTTTGATTCTTCAAGGACTCCGGGTATGGTCGAGGTGAGGATTCGCGACTGCTGGTTGATGATTCACTTGAAGATCCACGTCGTCTACGTATTGGTGAAGCTGCTCCAGCACGGTCCAGGTCCAAGCGTGCTTTATTAAGGGCGTACTGTAACTTACCCCTAGCAGGGTGTCGACAGCCAGTGTCAGTTACTCGAAAAGGTACATAGTATGTATCCGCATTTTCTTTTTCAAAGTATTGGCCAATTTGTTGCGCCCAATACCTTAGTGTTTTTCCATCGACTTTCAGTGATTGTGATAGCACAAAGTGCACAATTGCTCTAGACAGATTTGTTCTTTGAGACTCAGTTAATGGCTTGTCGCGTTGGATCAATAGTAGAGCTCTTCCTTCAATAGTATAATCTAATAATTGTCTAAGAGTCTGAAAAAAGAAAAATATAGTACGTAGAGTATCATAGCGGTGGCAGGTATGTAATGAATGTGTCCATATATGTTAACAAAATAATTATTTAAGAAAAGTACAAGCCTTAACAACTGCTGACGGATGAAGTTCTGTGTTAGTTGACTGATGACATTTTGCGTCAGTTAACAGTTGTGAACTGGACGGTGGCAACGTTTCAATTGCTGACTCTGTATTATTATCTAGCATGCAAAGGTCTCCTGCGGTAGCATCTATATTATGGCCGTTATACTGGTCTAGATCTACTATTTCATTTGATTCCTACAGAGTAAATAATAATAAGATACTTCCAAAATATATGAACGAAAATTGTGAGATTCGTGACAGAGGAAGCCGATAAAAGTAGAAATTAAACTAACCGTCATCAAGAGCGTTGAGGATGACAGCTCTGTCTCTGGACGAGATGCTTGCCACTATTGCAGTTTGTGTAAAAATCGGCATCTATCTCCAACACTAGGTATAATTTCTTGGGTCTCTCGGTAACCCAATAATTTCAAGCTTACAACTGTTATGTGATGTGCTGAAAATAACTAAAATCTGTATAGGACGTTATGCGTACCTGTAGCTTTGCATATAAAATGTTTCATTAGCGAAGAGTATGGAAAATGGGATTTATTTTGTATTCATAGAAGATGCATATGAATATACAAAAATGAGCAGGAATTAAAAATATAGATAATCTGGGAATAAAGCGAGCATTTAAATTTTTATATGCCTCAGTGATAGTATATTCTTTTTGACATGAGGAAATACCGGCAGTGTAATGTGTGGATCTCTTAAAATTACAATCATGCACCAAGTAAGACCTCCACAGAATTTATTTACAATTTTTTTCATTATATTCTGAAATATTCGTTCCCTGGGTTTTCTCTAAGCAACTGTTATCAGCGTGTTTTTTTATTCTTACACTTATTATTTTTAACGTTCTTTTACGTTGCGTGTTTGAATCTTGAATATTTCAACAAAAATAGATCATTAAGAACTCAGGTGAATATAAATTAAATCTATATGCTTTGGTTATTGTGACCTTCAACTTACAGAGGATTTTTCATCTGTATAAATAAAATACTCTATAATCTAGAAAAAACATGTGTGAGTTATGAGTTGTCTCTGCTTTATAACTTACACAACCTCGGTCATTATCACCACCGCTAGCCTATTTCAAATCTGAGTTCACCTAAAATTAAATTAAATTTGGAATATATGGATCATATTTTTGCGTTTTTCAAATATTTTTCTTGATGTATATTTTATTGTATCGTAGTATCATTTGGACAGTTTTATTTAATGGATATCGCTTTTATACTCTCATTTATGTAGTAGAATAATGCTATTTTCGCATTTAGTGTTCAAACACTAAATCCTTTTCTTTAGTATTTAGTATTTTTTCAGTTTTAATCGCCCCTAAAATTTTTTTAATAATTTGATTAATTGATTAAACAGCCCCGATAATAAAAAATAAAGAATGAAGTATATATATTTCCAACAACAACAAACCAATTATTTGTTCGTGTCAATTCCATTTTTATTATTTAATGAAGCTATGAATATACACCGAGAGAACAATTTATTTGTCAATAAGTAGGCTTCTTATTGGCAAATATATCCTATATTTGGATACCGCCTAACAAATATTTATTTCACATTACCAAAGGATTTATTCAAGTTCTTATAAAGCCGGGATCAGATGACTGGAGTACTTGACAAGTACGCCAATATTTGGGCACTTGGCAAGTACACCAGCCCACTGGTCGAATAGACAAGTGAATGCACTCACACGACGTTAACATTTGCAAATGAAAACGCGTCAGCAGCTGGTGCAATGTTGGCGGAATGAATATAAAAAATATAGATGAATATTTTACGAGCGATGGATACCGGTCATCCTGAAAATGTTATCGTTGCTTCTGCAGCTTTTGTGATAATGAGTGGGTGTTACTTACAACTACGGAAGAAAAGGAAGATTGGTAAAAAAAGAAGATGGTGGATGTTATCTTTGCATAGAAGTCGAGATCGGTAATTAGTACATTAACTTTTGTTATTATACCCATTGTTATATCCCTATTATTTATTAAAATAGAATGTCTCGCTAAATTTCTGTGGTGATGTATGTGATAATACCGAGCGATCAACAATTATTTTAAAAAGATTAATAAGAAGAGTGGTTGTGAAATTTTATGGAGATCTACCTAGACAATGACATATGAAATAAACGTTCTGCTATCAAGAGGTTTCACAAATATGTATTTTCTGACGTTTATAGAGTGTTAAATTTAACATAAATAATTGGACACCGCTCGGTAAACTCAAGTCATCCAATCAATACTCATTACTTCTTTTTGTTATAGATATAGCGCAACTTACATGCTGCAGGATTTGCAACGAGAACCGTCAGGACATTACAAAAATTTTTGTAGAATGACCGCTGAGGATTTTGAGTTTCTGTTAAACAAAATAGGCCCCTTGATAAAGAGATCTGATACTAATATGAGAAAAGCAATTCCTATCCAAGAAAGATTTGCTGTTGCACTTAGATTTTTTGCCACTGGTGATAGTTTTAAAAGCTTGTCTTATCTATTTAAATTTTCACCACAAACAGTATCCGAATGTGTTGTTGACGTATGCGATGCTATAATTCATGTTCTGTGGGATCAAATACAAGTAAGTATTATTTTTACACGTTTGTATTTTACTTTCAAAATAAAAATATAACATTCTTAAGTAATAACTAATAAACAGTGGAACAAAAAAAATACTTTGTTATGGTGGTACAATTAAAATACAAAGTATAAATAAATTTAGAACATTCTGATTAAATAATAAATAATAAATGCAAATCTTTACATATTGAAAAAAAGACGAGGAGAAGCTGGGGTCTCACTAGATTGTGACTCCTCAGACGAAAGTTGTGAGGCACTTGGTGAAGGCGAGGCTTGAGGAGTATTATGATCATCAGGATAATAAGGTGTTGGGGATGGTGCTGAAGAATGTTCTGATGATGACGAAAGGCAGCCAGATTGCTGAGCATTGGGCGAGAAATTATTCACATAGTAACGAATGTTGGAAGAACATTGTTGGAGGGTAGTATTATTCTTATTATTATTACTGTTCGACGAATATGGATTGTATGTCTGTCTACCAATGTGCTGCATAGTGGCCCGGAATAACAAGTTGTCAATTTCATTCATCGCCACAACTCTGTCAATTGGGTCCAAAGCTTCCAGCTTCTGAGCCACCAACTGCCCATAAAGTGAAGTTGAACTAGGCGTCGATTTTTCAACATTTACCGCCTTTTTTAAAATGTTGTACGCCTCGTCCATACGTCCCTGCACTTCATCTATAGCCTTTCGTTTTTGATTAGTTTTCGTGTTTCCTGGGACCTTAAAGTGCTTGCTTGGCGCATTATAATTACTAGGTCCTGATTGCGGGTTTGAAGTAACAGTTTCCAGGGTTTCAGTAGTTTCTTCAGCAGTATTTGCATACTCCACTGATTCTACAGGGATTTGTTCAAAGGGTTCATCCACATTCAAATTGCCCAATTCCTAAAGGAAAAAACACATATGCATCATTACCTAACTTTAATTCTTAACTTCACGGTGAAACAATACACTATTCATCATTTTTTTACAGATGCCAAAGACTGCCGACGCATGGAAACAAATAGCACAAGAGTTTGATACAAAGTGGAATTTTCCACACTGCCTGGGTTCTCTAGATGGCAAACATATTGTCATCCAATCTCCAAGGAAAAGTGGAACAGAATTCTACAATTATAAAAACACCTTCAGTGTCGTTTTAATGGCCCTGGTTGATGCTAACTACTGTTTCACCTTTGTAGATATTGGATGTCAAGGTCGTATTAGCGACGGGGGTGTATTTCGTAATACTGTTTTATTTAAAAAGCTTGAAGCTAACACTCTGTTGATACCTCAAGATGAACCACTACTGCATTACACAGAACAACTTTTTCCATATGTATTTGTCGCAGACGACGCGTTTGCTCTTGGTCCACATTTATTAAAACCATATGCAGGACTGTATGAACAAGGTAGTGACGAAAGAATTTTTAACTACCGTTTGTCACGTGCTCGACGTGTTGTTGAGAATGTATTTGGTATATTAGCATCGGTCTTTCGAGTTTTCAGAAAACCTATGTTACTTGAACCAGCAAAAGTTTCAAAAGTTACAATGGCTTGTGTTTTGTTACATAATTTTTTAAGAAAAAGCAAATCTTCTGCTTCCATCTATTCACCACAAGGTACTTTCGATTTAGAAAAAGATGGTGAAATTATCCCAGGCACATGGCGGCAAGATCAGCAAAATATGATGTCTTTTTTGCCGCTTAAGAGAATACCAAGAAGATCAGCTCGTGAAGCGCAAGAAATAAGAAAGTCGTTTTGTGATTATTTTAAAAGTGTTGGAAAAGTTCCCTGGCAAGATAGTTATTGTTAAAACTATATGAAGGTGCAAGTAATAAAGTTTTTTTTCTATATTTACCTCTGTGTTTTGTGTCCCTTGGTTCACAAGTTCCTTGCAAAAAATTTGCCATTTTTTCATATGCAAACCAGCTTGGTTTAAACACCTCGTCTGCACCAGTGCCTGTTCCCGATGTAGCCTTCACTTTCCTGCAAAGGGGGCGAAAAGTTGCCATCAAACTTTCCTTCTTTTTTTTCAACTCCGCTATAGTACATTTGATACTCATTGTGTCTTGAATCCTTTTCCAGGCATCGTGAACTTTATTACGGTTTTTATGCTCAGGATGTTTAGCATTCCATATTATTGGTTCATTTTCATACAACGTAAGAAATTCCATGACTACTTCGTTATTAGACCACTCCATTTTAATAACTTAATAACACCACGCACTCACTTAAACCCCTTCTCTGCGCTACAAATGTAGAATGACTAGTAATTTGGCGAAACAAACCAGATTCCTCCATACAGTCGTCTGACCGCTTTTACAAGTATGAACTTGTCAAGTGTACCAATAATTGTGATTCCTTTGACTCGTACCTAAAAAACCGACAGGCGATGGAAAACAGACCACTGCTCACAAGTGACCAATAATTGCACGAGTGAAGTGCTCAAACGCCTTGGCAAGTATATACCAGTAACAAATATTTGTCAAGTACGCCAGTCGTCTGATTCCGTCTTAAGAAGGCATGTTTTACTATAATATATTATTTCTTTTCTTGAACACTATTGCAGGATTGCACGGAACATCTCGTTTATATAATGTAAACATATTCTTTATACCTATACTAACAAAGAGTTTGTTCACAGGAAAGAAACATTTTATTCCTACCCACAAATATTCTTGGAGCAAAGAAACTATTTTATTAATCCATAATAAATATCTTTGTATGAAACTTTAACAGTGTTATCATAAATAAATTATATTTATGACATTAACGAATTTTTATAATCTTAAGTGTCTGAATTAGTTGGGGCAAATAAAGGTATACTGTAAAATAATAAATAATATTCTTATGGGTATTCAAATTATATTTACTACAAAAATACTTTTTACTACATATTGCTGTGACAACATATATTTGTGGGTATTACCACAAGTTGGGTATAGTCTTTTGTATATGCTGTACTCTTAAAATTATTCTTTATACACCAAAAAACTTATAATTGGTTTTGTATTTCATTTTATATTGTTGAAGCATGTACTTAATGACTATTGTGGGTTCTGGCAATGTATGTGGTTCCTTCTCCTTCACTGGTGATCTTTCTCTTGCTCATAATAGGGAAAAGGTAATAGTTTTGTTCAAAGAAAAACTGTATGTCTATACAACATAATCATATACCTTTTATTTTTGTAATTTATAGATTCAAAATAATTTTTTACATACACCTTTATGCTCTAAACAAAATACATAATTGAAAATGCTCATATCATTTATACCTAATGTCGGTTGTAATGTATGTAAATCTTTTATTTATTTATTTATTATGCTAAACAAAATAAATATTTATCCTGTAAATAAATAAATGTAAACTTTTATTGTACATTGATGGTGATACTTATCGATGTAATTATATTTATATATTGGCTTCAATTAATTGCCTTAGACAACCATTTGCACGTGTTGTATCTAGCTCTTAATCTTTGCCTTGTGAAACTTTAATTAATTATTAGCCTAACTTGAAAGAGATTAATGATGCCTAGACAATACAATGAAGAAAATGCTCATTCGCACGTAGCATCTCTCCAACTGCCCAACACCATTAGTCCTATTTTGTTGTAATTCCAACTTTATGAATTAAAAGAAAACCTTACAGGATAATATATTTGCTTATCTATATTGTCCAACATTACATTGATTAATCATTTGCACGTAAAAACCAATGTCTGTCTAACAATTTGTATAACTTCTTTTTAAAAAAAACTTACTTGCTATCTTTTAATATTTCATCAAAATGTTCATTTTGAATGTCCATATTGAACGTTTCAAGTGAATTTAAATGTATATTAAATAAAAGAAGAATTATTATGAATAAACGTGATAAAGAAATAATGAAAACTACTATTCTACAAAGTAACAATTATTTTTTAAAGCGTCTTATTCTTTCGGAGTTGAAATCAGAAGTCTCTTCTTGTCGAATCTTGTTTCTCATTTATAGCGGCAAAAAAACTCTACGTTGACCATTGCGCCCTCTAGTCCATATTTTAGGTTGGCATTGGAATACGCGTTCCAGTGAAGTCGCTGCCCGCATGTTGCCGTCTTGATACACGCACACATACACATACCGTTCTGACAGTTCTCCACTCACTAAAACGTCAACATATCGCAAATTGTTTTCTTATTCAAAAAGTCTTTTCTGCCTCGCACAGCATTTCCAACGGTAGGTTTATTCTTATTGCTAATACCATCCTTCTTTGTATTCGTCAATGAACCTATTGCCTTGTTCATTGTTCGATACATATTTTTTCTTTCCATTTATTAATGTCAATTTCACTTTTCTTTTAGCTGGATTGCGACTTGGTAAAATGGGAAACATGTTGGAGATAACTATTATTTTTCTTCCCGCACTGCCTGTACCTGGAGGACACGTTTGTTTCTTCACTGTTTCTCTGTCCTCTATCCATGATCTTTCTATTGGTAAAATGTCGATCTGCAATAAACTTTACACAAGTTTTATATTTTTTGTCTTTTGTAGGTCATGAAACTGTACACGTCTGTTTCCAGTCTCTGAAGCATTGTGTTACAAACAAATCATAAACACATATACTTTTTATTTATGATATCTACCTTTTAATACAAAATGTTATTGCTGATCGTTTTTTACGTTTTACATATTTTTATATCCTTTTCTTAGTCTAGTTATAAGCTAAGGTAAATTTTATCTTTTAATACAATTTAGTTCTTAAACTCTTTCATAAAGCTTTATTGCTTTATGCATGTAAATCATAATAATTTACTTAGTCACATTTCTTGCATATCGTATTTCATCTTTTTCATACAATTCTATTGCTTTCACATGACTAATTCTCTTAATTGTTCCTTTTTATGATATGTAAACCATACATTCTGTGTATCTTTTCTACAAAAGAAATATATTACTTATATTTATTTTGTCTTTTATTTCATATTTATTTAATAAATTTTTATTCTACATTTTTCACTATTTATTTGAATAATAATAGTTTTCAAATCACTTTTGTATATTGACCATGTGTATGCAACTTTGTATACTTCCATGTAATTTTTGTTGCATATTTTACTCAATAATGTTTATTTTATTTCAAAACTTAAACTAATCCTTAAGGCTATTCTTATTTTATAAACTTGCGAGTTCACGGCAATATGTTAACTAGTAGTATATTAGTTTTTTTATTACTAATAAAGTATATATTTTTAAGAACTCCAGGTTGTCCGCTTTTGAAATATCCAGTAAATAAAAATACAATATTATATAAAGATATCTGTTAACCACCACTGTAGTCTAATTAATAACAAAAAATACACCTATTAAATGTACATATAACATATACTACTATAAGAAAATGATTTATTTGGATCAAAGAAATATGAATTGAGTGGAAAGAAATAACTGTTTTAAATATGTTGGGAAAAAGAAATATTTATTTGGCTGAAAATTATTTGCTATGTTCAAATAAATGTGTCTTTGGTTCTAGTAAACTTACGTTGTTACAAGAAAACTTTCTTTCAATCAAACAAATAAGTAATTTGAAAAAAATATAGCAAAGAAAACTGTTTCTCATATTAGATTCACTGTATTTTAAAATAATATATATAAATCAAACGAGTAAAATTGCTTCCTATTCAAATTCAAAATTCTTTGTGGTAATCCAAGCGTATATACATCAGGAAATAAGATATATATATATATATATATATATATATATATATATATATAGCGCGTCACTTGGCATCCAGTTCATAAACATTCTCACTGAGCGTCCGGCTATATACACAGCGGATATACTCAGTTTACCTTGGGTATTAAGTGGCGTCTGCACTGTATAGCGGTTTAGTTAGAGTCCGTACATGTATAACACATGTGCTAGGCTTATGAGGCGTCCGTTTTGGCTACTCAGCGTCCGTACAGTGTTGTCAATTGCTCTAACACATTGTATCAAACAAGAATTACAGAGAATACTTCAATTTAAAGTTGTACGTATTTATGAATCACATCAAGTTTTATTTCTAAATTTAATAATAGATAATTTGTATTAAGCCTGGGTTTCATTTTCTCAATAAAAAAGGAGTAGTATAAAGTATGTATGTTCGAACGTTCATCGTTTTTGTTATTAAAATAAATTCAAATGAATAAATGAATTCTATGATTCTACGTGAAAATTTCTTCAGTCTAGTCATACATAGATAGTATTTTGTTATTTATTTAAAAAGAGAGAATTTATGTAATATTATTTATTTGTATTTCCTCTGTAAACACATTGGAAGTAAGTATCAACTTTTTAAACAACACTAAATTTCAGTATGTTTGTGAACAACTTGAACTACAAATAATTAAATCTATTTATTTTATATAGATTAAACATTAATAAAACAAACTTTTGATAGAATGAATAATATATATTATATTATATTCGTATATGTATTTCTTATAATACATTTATTTTAAAAAAAGAAAAAAGAAATATCAAACTTTATTCATAATCTTTTCTTTGCTTCTTTTTTGCATACTGATTGCACACGTACACTTTGATTGAATCCCATTTTCTATTTTGAAAGAGTTCAGGATATTTTTGTATCAATTTGAGCACTTCTGTTTTTTTTTGGTGGTATTTTTTGTCTGATGTGTTTCTTAAAGAAATCTTCTGTAATTTTCTTTTCCTCTGCATTCCAAGCTCTTCGAACTATTTTCTTCTTTTCTCTTCTAATATTTTCACAGTTTCTATTTTCTTTAAAACTATCCACCTCATTAAATTGGACTGATTCTTCATCTTCTGCTTCACTTTCATTCAGTGGTGTTTCCAAGAATTCATCTCCGATTTCCAGTTCATCCAAAACTGCGGCCTTTGTATTGATCAATACAATTATTTTGCGCGAGTAGTAATATCTTTGAAACTTTCGCAGTCTGATAGATATCAGAAGGCAAGCGATACCATTCACTATGAGTTTTTGAGGAATGGCCCATGAATGTGGCCAGTTGTTCCAAGCCATCGTTGTCCATTTTTAAGATTTGTGAGATTGTGGCGAGATGTTTTCTCAGTTTAGTAGATGTAAGTGATGTGACTTTAGTTGGATCTCCTAAAGCCAATGCTACGTGCTTCCTAAACACATGATACCCACTAATACAAGAATCTGTGCCACACAAACCAAATAAATATGGATTATAGTTTTCGAAGAAAGTATTTCTGAATTCTATTAAGAGATCACATGCTTCTTGTGTCAATTTATCAAATAAAACTGGTACCCCTCTCCCCCGTTTTCCTTTTATGACTATTCTCTTCAGTTTTTTTATAAGTATTTTCTCAGTAGGGGTGAGTAATTTTTCAAATTCTCCTGATGGTTTATTATCGTGATTTTTTGTATATATTTCTACAGGTATTCGTTGCAATTCACCAACTCTTCGTTTATTAAAAAGTAAAAGACTGCAAAATGTTCCCTCAATTAGTTTCTTATACGCTGATTGACTTGTAGGATTTTCTTTTAATTTAATTTTGGCGGCTGCGACTTGGTTATCGAAATAAGTCTTTAGTTTCTGAAAATAAATGATAACAATATAAGCAACAACAGAACACTTATCATCATGAATGCTTTCTTAGCTAGAGATTTCACTGTGTGAAATAAATGATAGGTAATAATTAATGTAATACATAACCTTTGTGCTCTTTTATTCTATAGTGATGCAAATATACTTACTGCTAAATCTTCTGCCATTGGAATAATGGTGGGCTTGTTAAATCGATTTAAATGTAAATTTTGGCCAGCCTCAGTGGAAACTTCTGTCGCCCATTCCTCATCTATTAATTTTTTCATAATATTTAATACATTTAAATAAGACGAATTTATATCTTTCTGTATTTCCATGGAATAGGCTGCAGTTATTGCTTTTTTTAATAGTGTACCCATTTGTAAGACGAGCGATGGAGAATTATAGGGTTTTTTATTACTGTTATAATCTGATATATTTCTTGTTGCGTGAACGATAACTTTGAATTTTGATGGATACAAAATAGATAACAAGCTTAAAGAGTTATTGGATTCTATTTGTCTAACTTCTATCAGCAAACGTGCTAAACGCCTCATGTAACGCTTTGCGACAATATTTAAATGTTTGTCTTTGTGACTTTTTACATACTTTCGTGCTACTTCGCAAATCAGCTTATCTTTTTTAGCAACAAAAGATATGTTATCAGGGTTTAATGAACGTAATATTCCACAAACACGTAAAGGATCAAGAGGGCCGAAATGATCTGCCATTAATGTTTGGCCTTCTGCTTGATGTCGCTGGCGGGAAGTACTATTTTCAGATTTATTAAACACACAACGTTTCACATGTCTGCGGAGTGTTTTCCTAGCATAGTAACCTAAAAAAACTGATCAGTTCGTGAAAATCATAATACTAAATAGTTATAATAATAATAATAGTTATATATTCATAAAACTCTCACACATCTATATGCTAAAATGAATATCTGACAGTAAATAATTAAGACTAACGCTAACTAATAATTTGCACTTCACTTATGAAACAAAATACTTTCACGAACCTTTACAATGCGTACATGGTAATAAACGACATGTTTCGTTACTATTTTGGGGAACTGTCACTGATGCCTTTGTTTGTACTGGAACAGAATCCCCAGTACAAAAGTCTCCTTCCTTTCTAATTTTGCCTATTATTTGTTTACGCAAAGGATCAGTTTTGTTCAAAACCAAAAACCTTTGCACCTCTGTTTCATCACTGTGTTGTCTCTCGAGATGTCTCGCAAAATTATGAACAGAAATGTCGCAATACATGCAATTATGTCTTCTTCTGTTATTACGTTTGGAATTATCTGAACATTCTTGAACTTGCTGTGTATTTGTTTCAACAATATCTAGAGTAATAACCCTATTAAGACAATACGACGGTAATAATAGGTAAAAGGAAAATGATCTCAATAAATATTTGCTAAAGAGAATCTACGATATAAGTTGTTCCAGAAAGATTATAAATTCCATATAGTATAATAATAAAACCAAAATAACTAATGGTTAAGGTTTCCATTAAATTGGGAGCAAATGAAACTTATAAAACAAAGACGTTAAGAACAGTATAGAATACTGTGTTGCATTAAATTAGACCTATTCTTTTAAAATGATTACAAAATTTGTATATAGGTTCAGAAAATGCCTTTTAAGTACCTCAAAATTAAACACCTTCGTATAATTTGAGGACTATATTATGGTTAATAAAACCATTTAAATAACTTTAAATAAAATAGCAAGGTAAATAAAACTATTGTAATTTATTTATGAATGATGAATACTGGAAAGATTTTCCTATTACCTAGGTACTATTTATTAACCTTATCATTGTTATTTTATTTTATAACTTTTTATAAACATATTAGAAAACAGTTTACCTGAAAAATTTAATATATTGGTAATTTCTCTTGGCGTGGACGGAAGATCGTCTTTATTATATCCTATAGCTTCAGCAAATTCTCTAAAGACAGCATTTTGGGGAGATGACTCATTACCTATACAAAAATGCCTTGCATTACCAATTGTACTGTTTTAATAATCATTAAAGCCAGTATTTTAATTTTGGTATCTAAAGTACCATATTTTTTTGAAGATTTGTTGTACTACCTTTTTTACAATGACTTGTTAAAGTAAATATGCTCATTCTGCATTTTTTTTTGCTTTGAACTCCGCAGTTATTTCTCTTTATGTTTGACATGTTATACCTATTTATCAAAATATGTTCAGTGTCGCCAAAAAATTGTGTATTACATTATGAATAGAGTATTCATTTAATGTAGATATAATACAATTCTCTGTGTATCAAAATAAACATAGTCAAAAAAAACGGGAATAATATAAAATGTGGGTATGACTAATCATTACTTATGCTTATGAGGAAGTTTTCTTGTAATAGTAATTTTGGGCATGTTTAAATATTGAAAAGCATCTGAGAAGAGAGGTATACAAAAATTAATTAAAAATAAAATAGAAATACTGAAAACTTTCAGGAGAAATATATTATAGTAGATTGAAAACACAAATAGAACGTTGGGTCAGTTATAATGAAAATGCTTAAATTTGGGGAATGAACAAAAGTTTACAACGGCTTTTTTGTGTATTTGCTTATTTAATCCATAGATATAATATCACAATTCTTTGTGTATAAAAAAGAAAACCCATCTTTCAATCTTTATGAGACGGCACCACGTGAGAAGCGATTGTACATAAACCCCTGAACACAACGGATTTGTGCGCTATATTTTGGCTAATATTTAAAAACGTAAATGTAATAATACTGTATTATTATTTTAATAAGGCTAAAATATATAGGTGATTAAAACTCGAAAAAGGAATAATAGTAGAAATGCTTTTAAAAAGAAATTTATAGCGCATAAAAATCTTTCTTAAAGCCTAAACATTATGATTTTATGGAATCTATTTCAAACTTAAAATTGTTTTTTAAATAAATTAATCGTTATTAATCTGTTGCAATATACTTATATAATAAATATTATTTATTTTTATTCTACCAATAGTGGTATTTATTCTTGTCAAAATTCTAGGAGAGTGTTACAAGAATAAGATGTAAAAATTATGTTTTTACAGAAGTTCAGAAATACATTTATATTGTAAATCGCTCCACATTATCTTACCACTTGTTGTATCGCGACCATATGATGATTCTTCGGAAATATCATTGTCCGTGCTTTTACTTTCTGGTGAATCTATAAATGTTAAAAGTATATTAAATATTTATTTTATAGTAGATGCATTTTTGTGTGGAATCTTTCGTAAAAAATAACTTACCTGAAACTGTCGACGATATTTTTATAGCTTCTGCAACTATTTTACACGTACGTGTGCGAAACTGGTACATTTTGAAACCGATAACGTCTATAAATGAACATGTATTTGGATTTACTGTTACAATATAAATTCAAACGCATAAACAACGTTGCCACTTTTATGGACGCTGAGTAAACCGCCAAAATGAAAATTCATGGTCTAGGATATACATAGCATCGATATACAGAAGTCGACTATAGCGCATACTAGTAGAATTCGCTTGAACTAAATTATATACACATGTCAATTTAGAGGCCAGGCAACGTCCCCGTTATTTTTGCTTTATGACAATCTACGGGGTACATACTATAAGTCTATGAAGTTTTTCTTTAGTGGTTACTCAGCGTCCGTATATTGGACGCTGAGTGACACCGGACTCTCAGTGAACCTATAATTTTCTACAGCGGACGCCGAGTGATACCTCATATATATATACATATATATATACATATATATATATATATATACATATATATATATATATATATACATATATACTTGTCACATAGGTTAGCTGTTAGCCATTACTTATGTCTAATCCGATGTATAATTAAATATAGTGCATATATACATACCTACAAACTTTTCAATTAGTTCAGGTAATCCCCAGTGGATTAACAACTCTGTTATGTCACTCATTTTTATTACTAAACTTAACCATACTGTTTGATAAGAACATAATTTGAAAACGAGAATGATTCACAACCGAAAAATGAAAAAGACCTGGGCATGACCATTATTCTGCAATTATCACACACATTAAATAAGGGCCTTTCATATGCTTTACCTCGCAAAAAATATTTATGTGTGGTAAAAAAGTAATGCTAGACTAAAGCATGTGGGAAATGTAAGCACTGAATTATGAACAAAAATATAGTCCTTTATTGAGAGGAAATAAGTAAGTTTAAGACAAATTCAATAGTACCTAATATATTTCTTTATACGGAAGAAATTATCTACAAATAAACTAAATATTTCCTACCAAGAAATCACGTTATATGATGTGGAACGAATTCAGTATCACGTACTTTTTCTTCATATTAAATACAAAGAAACAGAGCTCAAATAAAGGCATTTTTTACATACAAATAAACTGTTCTCTCAGTGTAGTTAATCGAACAATGAATGCTTGTCAAGGAAACTACGCAACGCTCAAGAAAAAAACCCTTTAGTGAGAAAATAAGAGTACTTAAACTATACTAAAAAACGTTTACCGTTAGTTTTTGACGCACAAGATGGTATTAATTTGAGCACATCAAATTTTTATGTGAGGACATTAGCCATCAACCAACAAATGAGAATGTGTTAGGTATTATTTGCGTAAGATGTAGGAGTACTTATGTGACACAATACGTAAATTAGTAAAAACATAAATATGGATAAGATACATAAAGTGATTTACTTACCTTCAAATACTTCACAATAGTTTTCAAATCCCCAAATTTGAAGAAGATTTCGAACAGTGTCATCACCCATTGTGTCAGGTATAAACTTAAACTGTAACTAAAGTGTGAACGCCCCGAAAGCATATGATCTCATCGGTTTTGCCAGTTCATTTGTCGTAAATGAACGTTTTACTTGGAATAAATAAACACTTCTAATATAATAAATAAAGGGTTCATTTAATATTTCAGGTCGCCAACTAAACTTTTATTTAGCATAAATAAACCTAGTTTATTTGCAAATTATATTTCTGACAAATAAATCCCTGCATTTAACTCAGTTAAACTAGTTCATTTACATTAAACACTCACGTGAACAGTTAATTTGAGACAAATGTACCTACTCTTTATTTGTTGTAGCTAATCTGCATTTTCTTATTTTAAATGAACAGTTTATTTGCCGAAGATGAAAACTTTTAAATAAATAAGTTCATTCCGAGGGAATAAACCTGATTATATGAAACAAATTTACGTTTATTAAGAACAAATGATTTGTTCCTAAATGAACGAAAAACCCGTTCATTTGGTCAATATTTTTTTGAGTGTACCTAGTATGGACTGAATTAGTAGATATACCTTTTTAGTACATGATTTTATCTTTGTTTCGACATTTCAAAGCATACCATTCGCTAAAACAATTTTTTTTAAAAATATTAAATGGAACAGCCAATATATTTTTATGCCAGCGAAAACTAATAAAAATATACTGTTTATCAATATCTGATCTCTTGGGTATGTGGGCGATATTCCAAAAGTTATATAGAATATTATATTTGAATAAACCCGATTGCGACTTATTAATTTAGAAGTATGAGTTGCTATGACTTCCGTTACACATAACATAACTAAAATAAATCGAAAAGAATTATTTATAATATTGTCGTTTTAAAATAAGTAATTTTTATTAAATTTTTAAAACAGATGAAGTGACAAACTTCATAATTCAGGAATTATGCATACCTTGAAAATATCGCCGTTATAGTGTATCAAAAAGTTGTCAAAAAGCCAAACCTACGTTTACCAGGGATAAATAATATTAATTTCGTTTATTACTATGTGCGTTCAAAAATGATAAAAATCTAATATAAATCGAATATTCGCCTTCTACTTATGAATACACTTGAAGTCAAGTTTCGAATGATCTATTGTTGAAGGACAAGGTTGGCAATTCTATGAGAATGAAGTTAGTTGTAAGAGTAGACATAAGACAAGCAAGTTTTATGAATGGATGTAATGTGATACAGATGTGAAATAAAACGCTTACTACAAATTAGACTATATTTTCGTTCAAAGCCCAATAATTTAATAGGTTATCGGCCCAGAAATCGGTTGCTGCTAACGGAAGAAGTATATAACGTAGTAAAATACGGGAAAAGTGGTCTTGAGCGAAAAAAAGTACTAGGCGGGAAAAAGTCTGGAAGCGAAGCGACCAACGGACGGAAAATGGCGTCGGCGTTATCGGTACAAGTAGCAAACGTAAAACCGTTTGACGGAACGAATTTCACAAACTGGGAGTTTAGAATGCGGTTAATTTTGGAACAGAATGAAGCACTGGAAGTTTTGAAGGAAACAAGTGCTGAAATGCAAAATGACGAATTTAGGAAGAAAGACGTGAAAGCACGTAGTTTGATTGTTCAGCTACTAGCAGACAATATTTTGGAAACAGTCAAAGACACGAAGACTGCAAAGGAAATGTACGACAATCTAAAAAGTGCCTATACGAAAACAGGTTTGTCTGTACAAGTAGAGCTACAGAAAAAATTACGGAATATGAGTTATACAAAAGGATCTCTTCAGGATTTCATAATACAATTTGAAAGAACAGTTTCTAACTTGCGTAATAGTGGTGGCACAATTCAAGAGGGTGAAACAATATCACAATTATTAGCATCAATGCCAGAATCATATCAAGCGATAGCTACAACCATTGATGTAATATTCAGTCAGAACCCAAAGGACATGACCTTCGAATTTGTGAAGAACAAACTGTTACAGGAAGAAATTAGACAAAATAATAGTATGAGTTTAGACCCGTCAAATACACCAGAGTCAGTTGTATTTACAAGTCGAAGAGGAAACAGGGAGAAAAGACATACAGTCACAAACAGAACGGGAGGTAATTTTCCATTTAAGTGTTATAAGTGTGGTAAACAAGGACATAAACGAAGTGAATGTTATGAAAGAAAAATGTATAACAAAAGTGTACATGTAACGGAAGAATCTGAGATAGCGTTTGTAGGGAATATGGAAAACGCACATGATGAGGTTGGTATCAATATCAATGACAGTTTTGTTAAAAATGTATGTGCAATGAATGTCAACAATAATGATAAGACACTGAAGTTTATTGTTGATTCTGGTGCAACAAATCACTTGATAAATAAGAATACAGGAAAATATTTATTGGAACAGAGGTCGGTGGACTTCAATATAAATGTTGCAAAGAAAGGAGTGTCGGTAAAGGCAAAAAGAAGTGGAAATTTATATTTAAAAACAAAACAAGGTATAAATATACAGATGAAAGACGTTTTGGAATGTGATGATTTAAGTTATAACTTATTGTCAGTAAAAAGGTTAGAACAGGAAGGTTTAACAGTACTATTTGGAGACAACAAGGTAAAGATCATTAATAAAGATTCAAAAGTAATAGTAAAACGTTATAACCAACAAAACTTATACATTGTAGAATTCAACACAAGGAATATGCATGCTAACCTATCACATGATAATGATATTTTGCACAGACGAATGGGACATTCTTCATATTATCCAGCAAGGACGATGTGTGAAATATGTTTGAAGGGGAAGCAGACTCGTGCAACTTTCAAAGGTATACCACAAGAGAAAAGACCTAAAAGGGTATTGGAAACAGTATCATCAGATGTTGCAGGCCCATTTACACCAGCCACACATGATGGAATGAAATACTATGTTACGTTTATAGATAATTTTACTCACTTTGCTCACGTATATCTTATGAAAAATAAAAACCAAGTTTTAGACAAATTTATGGAATACGAGGCTAATGTATCAGCGAAGTTTAATTTGAAAATTTCTAAATTACGATGTGACAATGGAGGAGAATACAGCTCACTGGAATTCAAAGAATTTTGCAAAACAAAAGGAATTCAAATACAGTATACTATACCTTATAACCCGGAACAAAATGGAGTTAGTGAGAGGTATAATAGAACTATTATGAATATGTCAAGATGTATATTGGGTGAATCGCAGTTATCAAAGACATTCGGGGTGAAGCAGTTCGAACTTCTGTTTATATAATTAACAGAATTCCAACATCAGTAATAAGAAATGAAATACCAGCGGAATTATGGAATGACGGAAAAGTAGACATTGGGGATATAAGAATATTTGGGTGCACAGGTTATGTGCATATACCGAAGGAGAATCTTGAGAAGCTAGGCGACCATACAGCTCGGAGTGTTATATTTGATGAAGAGAAAAAGACACAAAATATAATACTGAATGAACAAATGACAACTTCAAAAGAAAGGGAACTCAGTGAAGTAACAAATGATGAAGAAATAGTTGAACCAGACAGGGAAAATAAAATAGAAGAGACAAATATTAGAAAGAGCACAAGAACGAAGAAAAAACCAACAAAATTACAGGATTATGAGATGAATGAGGAAGATGACTCAGAAATGAACATAATGATGGCCTTATCAATTGGATACATACCTTCAGAAAATCCATCAAGCTTTGAAGAAGCCATGCAAGATGCAGACTGGAGAAAGGCAATCGAACAAGAAATCTTAGTCTTAGAAGAAAACAAAACATGGGAAATTGTACCTTATATGGAAAGTCAAGAATTAGTTGATTCCAAATGGATTTTTACAGAGAAAGTAATCCAGGATGAATCTGTAAAGAAAGCAAGATTGGTAGCAAGGGGTTTCCAACAAAAGATGTCGGCAGAGGAGGAAATTTACACACCAGTGGCACGAATGGTAACTTTACGAGTACTTTTGTCAATAGCAATTGAAAATGATTATCACTTACACCAAATGGACGTGAAATCAGCATTTTTAAATGGAGAGTTGGCTCAACCTGTGTATATGTGGTTACCAGATGGAGTTCAAGGAAACAACAGCACACAAGTTAAAGAAGGCGCTGTATGGTTTAAGATCAAGTCCAAGATGTTGGTATGAACGTTTGAGTGAATATATTGCTAAGATCAATTTTGAAAGATCAAGTGCTGATCCGTGTTTATTCATTAAGGGGAGAACATATTTATTAGTTTGGGTGGATGATTTGATTTTAATATCAGATAGTTTAGAAACTTTGACATGTGTAAAGTCTCAACTTTCAACTGAATTTCAAATGAAAGATTACTCTAATAGTAGTAAAATTGTATTTTTGGGGTTGGAAATTGAGAAAGTCGATAGTTGTTTATTTATCTCACAACAAAATCTTATAGATGAAGTGCTTAAGAGATTTAATATGTTAGATTGTAAAGAAGCATATGTGCCAATGCAACCTATGTTAAATTTAAAAATAGAGAAATATCTAGATTTAAGACTTCCATACAAAGAACTTATTGGTAGTCTAATGTATATTATGCTGGGTACTAGACCAGATATATGTTATTCAGTTATGTATTTTAGTCAATTCCAAAATAGTTTTGGAATAACACATTGGAAACATTTGAAAAATGTATTAAGATACTTAAAGAAAACTAGGGATTATGTACTGAAATATTGTAGATCCAGTAGTGGTGTAGATATTACTGCATATGTTGATTCAGATTTTGCAAACAATTTAAATGATAGAAAAAGTGTTAGTGTATTTATTGTAAAGTTAAACAACAACAATATTTTTTGGAAAAGTAAAAAACAAACAGTTGTAGCACTTTCAAGTTCTGAATCAGAGTATGTAGCTTTAGCAGCCTGTGTTGCTGAATGTTTATTTTTGAAGCAATTGTTAACACAAATAGTTTGTTGTAAATTAAGTTGTATTAATGTCTATGAGGACAATCAATCATGTATCAAAATGGCATCTACTTTAGAAACAAAAAGATCAAAGCATATAGATGTAAAACATCACTTTGTTAGAGATTGTGTATCAGAGGGTATAATTGATTTGAAATATGTATCAACTAATGAACAGTATGCGGATATAATGACCAAATCACTTCCTAGAGTAAAGTTCAAATACTTCAGAATGAAATTGGGTATTGTAGAATTGAGTGGGGGTGTTGAAGGACAAGGTTGGCAATTCTATGAGAATGAAGTTAGTTGTAAGAGTAGACATAAGACAAGCAAGTTTTGTGAATGGATGTAATGTGATACAGATGTGAAATAAAACGCTTACTACAAATTAGACTATATTTTCGTTCAAAGCCCAATAATTTAATATCTATAAACTTTACCTATAATTTCTTGAGGTAGTAGAACTGGCATATTCCTGTATATTCGTTATGACAATAAATAATGTCAATCCTTTTCCCGCCAAACAAAGATCTTATTTGTTAATTTTTGCGATAAAGTAAATTCATGCACTTTGTAACGGCAATTTTCTCTTCCAAGTAAAGTTATAAAGGAAGATTTGATGTTTTATCAATTATTTGTCAGCGCTATTGCAATTAATTTTTTTGAAAATTATATATTTCTAAGTAAATAAGTTGTAATTGGGTTTATTCGAATCTAATATTCCATAACTTTTGCAATATTGCCCACAGACGCAAGAAAGTAGGTATTTTTAAATAGTACATATTAGTACTTGTCACTCCATGTAAATATACAGAGTGCTCCATTTCATTTTTTTAAGAAATTTTATGTTCAGCGACGGTATGTAATTCTAAGGAACATGCCTTGAAATATCAAAATAAATATTAAATTCACACACTAAAATGGTATCTCTACTAAGGTAAGTGCGGGTAATAAGGCCCAGCAGGTAATAAAGCCCAGCCGCCATTTTTCCTAGTGGCGTTAAGTTATAATACTGGTACCGCCACCTGTTTACTATATTACGTACAACATACTGGGTGGCATGTTCCCACACTGCAGAAATCGTTTTTCCCGAGTGTTATATTCAAAAGTGTTTCTTCGTTAAATTTTGCTGCTTCAGTTATAAAAATTGCGTCGTTTTGTCGAAGTTTTTTCAAGGGTATTTATCAGCCAATGACCACATAATTACAGGTACGTTTAAGTACATATTGCTGTAGAATTTGCCTTCAAATGAAATTTATATAATTTATTTATTTATTAGTTAGATAAATAAATAAAATTGTAGTTTATGTTAGCTTTATAGGCAAAACAACATAAATTGTTATCTCTCGTAGGTTCTACTGTGATTTACTTCTTTCCTTACTTGTTTCTCCTTAATTATTATTATTTTAAAGTTGTGTGGGATAGGGATTCAAATAACTATGACACCAGATTATTTATGTATAAAAATATGTATTATCTGCTTAATAATTACAATAATTAAAATTTATTGTTGCATGTATATTACTTATTTTATTTGCTTGTTTACAATACTATATAAGTAGCAGTTTTCATGATAATATTGTAATCGTTTATTTTAATATGAATTCAGTCAGTACAGGGTTTCTCCACCTTCACTCTTTTCTTACTAAAGGCCTGTATATTAGGTCCAAATTATGTTGACTTGATAATGAAAGTACTGACTAGTCGGCTTTATGCAAACATTCACACGTACTACATAAAGCTTGGATCAATCACCACCCCAGGTACGTTCCTAATGCATCACAAACTAATTGTCTAAACCTCTATTCTCACGGAGTCTTTAGATTCTTAGTGCGAAGCTTTTAGGCGTTCCTGTTTGTAAAAGTTTGACTACTATTCAAAGCTGTGCTTACTAATGTCTTTTTTACTGAACACTGGTCCGTTGTGCAAGTATTCGCACACAGTACACTATTAAGACAAGTGTTCTTTATTTTTAATAAATATTGTGTCCCTATATTTACTTTCTATTATTTAAATAAATAATTATTTAAAAGAAATGGAGTGCTTGGAGAGAACCTGTGTATTTTGATTGAATTTAATTGTAATGACAATATTATTAACTACTCACTGCGTAGATTCATACAATTCTTCGAATTCTGCTTGAAATTGTTTGTCCATTCTTGTTGATTCTTCTTTCCTTGGAATCTTCTATAATTTTACTGGTGACGCTTACTTCTGGTAAATATGGCGACGATAAAACAATTGGGAATTATTCCTCTAGGAGCGTGTATGCTTCTTCTTTGTTTGTGAGTTGTTAGTTGGTTTGTTTATTTATTTACACTGCGATAGTAATGGTAAGTGTGTAAAAACTCCGCTTAACCACTACTCGCTTGACGCATAAATGTATTATCTACTTTAAAAGATGCTATCACTTTGCTGTGTATTGGAAGTTTTTAAAGTCACAGGTATCAGCTAACAACTAACTTTTTCTGTTGTGACTCCCTTTTTATAGTTGAAAATAAATGCCGCTCGTTATTTGATTGTCTTTGCGTGCTTTTATTTTCAAATTGTTCGTCGTGGCGCCTCTAGCGGATATCTCGATACTTATTCCATATCTCTTCTTATTCTTCTCAAATTTTAGGTTGGCGTTTATTTTTATTATGTTTATTTCTGACATTTGATGTTTCTCCACATTTACCAACGACGGTATTTGTTGTTTTATTTATTTATATCTAAAGTACAGTAAGTATATTGATATTTATTTTATTCTTTTATTGCTATCGTAAATATTTATTGTACTTATAAATGTATTCATTGCTACTTTTACTGTTTTTCAGGTAGATTCTTCGTCCGAGCGCTAGCCTTACTCGCACCTTTGTTTTGTTGCTTTTGATCGGAAAGAATGGAAAGAAGTTGGTTATTGTTTCAATTGCCAGTCCCTCCGTCTGTGCTGCTCTTTCCTCGAACCATTTTTCCGTTCTTGGAGAATTTTGTATGTTTAATATGCTGTAATGAATCATTGCTTTTATAATAATGCTGCTTATTTCTTTGGTTATAGATGTTTATTTGTATGTGCACAAAGTTTGGAACCATGAAAAAGGGCTGCTGTTATTCGTATTACGAAGAGAATTAATACTTTTTGTTGTGTATATTGAAATATTATACGATTCTGTGCTGTTCTTTATGATATACTTTATTTTAATATCCTTTTCATCGCAACTGTATGTATTTTATCTTTAAGTTATATGAGTGCATTAAGCCTCTTCATATTCATTACGAGCATATCTTATTTTATTCTCTGAGTATAATTTAATTGCTTTTAAATGATTGACTCTTACAATCGTCCCGTTGGTTAACATCACTCTTTCACGGTTGTTGGTTTTAAGGGTCTTTCCATTTTTAAATGTAGGTTCTTTGCATAATATACTCAGAGCTCTTTTTGTTCCTAACCTGTAGTCAGGTTCTTTATTTTCTAAATAAAACATTACCTCTGGTTTATCACTTCTGAAAATAAATATTCATTTGTGACATTTACTATTATTGTTGAGGTTTTGCCTCACTTATATCTAAATAGTGTTTATATACATATAATCTTAATTAAAATGCTTATACCCTACGTGCATACCTGTGTTATTGTATGGCTTAATAAAATTTATTTTAAAATAAATGTTTCTTAAACTACGAGTGTGTTTTCTTATTGCTAATATTAATCTAAATGTACTAGTATATCTTGGTGTCAACATTAATCATGTTTATTTCTAACATTATATATTTATGTACAGTATTGTCTTAAATTCTAAGGTAAAGTTCACGGCATATCCCTTAGTTGTTAAAACCATGGTTTGCCATTATGAAATAATGAATTGACAAATGTGTAAATTATGTTTTCACAACTAACGTGAACTACAAATGCAATTTTATTGATCATTTATTTCATCGTAGTCATGTAGCATGGACACATGGTATTTTCCTTTTATATTTCTATTGTCTACTTCTTGTAGTTCATAAGTTACATCTCCTAGTGTCCTACTTATTCTGTAAGGTCCACTGTAGGGTAGGTCCAGTTTTGCACATTTATTTAAGTGTCTCCTACCTAGTCGATAGTTCTTCACTACAACTAGGTCTCCTATTTGATATGTTTTATTCTCATTTAACGTGAGTTCTCTATCTTCTCTGTGCTTTATTTCTAGTATCTCAGGTGTTCGTTGACTGTCTTCAATGTCTTCTTGATTGTATAAATTTGGAGCGTGTTCGATATCATATTCATTTATCTGATATGAGTGCGATTGTTTATTACCTCCATGGGCTCTGCTTAGTGCGTCTGCAACTATGTTGTCCGTACCTTTCCTGTGCTTTATTTTAAATGAATATTCAGATAGTATGAGAGACCATCTGTATATTCGTGAATTATTAAACCTTGTTTTCATTAAGAATATTAGAGATAAATGATCTGTCTCAAGTAGGAAAGTGTTTCCTAGTAGGTAATATTTTAATTTTGACACTCCATATATAATGGATAGTAATTCCCGTTCTGACGAGGAATAATTTTGCTCATAATCCTTTAGAATTCTTGATAGGAAGCATATGGGTATTTCTTCCCCATTTCTTATTTGTAGGAGTTCTGCGGCTACAGCATTGCTGGAGGCATCGCATCTTAGTATGAATTCTTCATTGAAATCTGGTAAATTTATGATCAATGCCTTGTAGAAATTTTCTTTTATGTCGATGAATGCCTTTTCCCTTTCATGGGTCCATTTGAATTTTACTCCTTTCTTGATCATTTTGTATAACGTGTGAGTTTGGTCGGATATTTTAGGAATGAAGTGTTTATAGTAGTTTATCATTCCTAGGAATCCTCTAAGCATTTTAATATTTTTTTGGTTTGGGATATTTTCGTATCGCCTCAAGTTTTTCCTCCTCTATTGATATCGTCTTTCCATCAATTATGTATCCCAGATAATTCACTTTATTTTTATAGAATTCGCATTTCTCGAGGTTTATTTTTAAACCATTTTCTGCTAATGTATTCAGGATTTTCTCTACTGATTCTTTGTGACTTTCTATGTCTTTATTAAATATTAGAATATCGTCTACGTAGTGTGAGACGTATTCTTCGTGTGGATCCAGGATCTGCTGCATTGCTCTTACTAGTGCTGCAGTAGCTGACGATAATCCAAATGGAACCACATTGTAAGAGTATACTAATGAATTAAACATGAAGGAACAATATTTCCTAGAATCTTTGTGCAATGGTACCAGCCAAAAAGAACTTTTTAAATCAAGTTTCGTAAACCACTTTGCGTCTGTACATTTTGTCAATAGGGTTTCAATGTTTTGTGGGGCTTCAAAATTAGGTGCGGTTCTGGAGTTCAGACATCTGGCGTCGAGGCATACGCGTAATTTGACGTCTTTTTCATCATTAAGTTTCTTCTTTATTACTACAACCATTGGATTTATGAACGTTGATTCCGTTCTTGTAATTATGCCGTTTTTCAACATCTCTTTTATTTCTAATTTGACTTGCTCTGTATACTTTTTTGGAATGGGGTATGTTTTTATTCTGAAGGGTTGTGTCTCGTCGACTTTAAGTTTATGTTCGTAACCCTTGGCTAATCCTGGACTATCATCAAATAATTTTATATGCTTACTCAAAAGATAATTCACATGGGTTATATACAGTTTATTACAATTTAATTTAGTACCATCCCTATTTTGCGTGAGGTCTCCGCATTGAAGTTGCCTCACAGGATGTGCACTTTTCTTAACTTCATTGTATAAACTACAATCCATTTTTGTTGTGATTTCTTCTTGAGCATCTTCTTCATATAGATTATTGATAAGGATCTCTTCCTCATGGGCTTCTTTGCTCCATGATATTGTTGAGTCCTTTATGTGGAATAATTTATTTTCCATATTTAATTTCGTACCATACTGGCTTAAAAAGTCCATCCCTAATATACAGTCGCTATTCAAATTAGGTGCTATGATGAATTCGGTTAATAAATTTAAATTATCTATCTTTATATTTATACAGAAGATTTTATCTACTGTTATCATACATTTTTTGTTTGCAGTAATAAGATTTATTTTCTTTATGGGTTTATAACACCCCAAACTTTCAATATCTTTGTTCATGATATTGTTATTTAAAAGTGAAAGTTGAGCTCCAGTATCCAGCAATGTTTCTATCTCTTGTTCCCCAATCTTGATTTTTATATGTGGTAGTTCCGTGGTTATCTTTTTTAAATCATTTTTGTATTTTACGTTTTCTCTTGGCTGGCTTATTTAAAAATCCAGCGACGTTGCACCAGAATAATATGCTGCATTCACCCACTCTTTGTTTGTTGAGTTATGCCTGTTTTCTTTTGGTATCGCACCCCTAGATTCTTGATTTTGTTTTGTTGTTGCTTCTTTTACTTCCTTTTCAGTTTGTATATTTTGAATTCTTTTATCTTCTTTACTTGTCTTCTCTTCCCTCTTATAATTTTGGCTATTATCTTTCCTTTTGCCATCATTATTTCTGTCCGGGTTATAGGTATTTTGGTAATTATTATTGTTTCGCCTATTCCCATTGTAGTTGTCTCTGTTGTTGCTGTCGTTGTTTCGAGGTTGATTGTTCATGTTTCCATTCCCTCGGTTCACGTTATAGCCCTTTTCATCTATGTCGTCTAATCTTTTCACTAATTCAAGGAGTTCTTCTATTGTTTCCATTCCTTGAAGTGCGACGGTCTGAGTAACATTGTGATCAAAGTGTGCAGCCAATTGCGATACTATGTCACTTTCCTCTATTCTGGGTATAATGTATTTGAGAAAAGAATATTTTCTTATGACATAGTTCTCTCGAGATAATCCAGACCTATACTTTCCAAATATCAGGTCGTGTCTTATGTTTCTTTGTTGCGTTCGACCCCAATACTGTCTTGTGAATCGCCTTTCGAAATCGTTAAAGTCTATCACATCATCCATTATCATGTGATACCATTGGAGTGCATAGTCTTTGAGACATGCTCTTATAAAGTGTAGTTTGGATGTCTCATCCGTTATGCCTCTCATGTATGTCTTAATTGTTCTCAGGAATATCATTGGATTGTCCTTATAGTGTCCTGAGAATTTCGGTGCATTGTCTATGCTTCCCACAGTTTGTGGCAAAGACACACTAGGTGTATGAACCCCGTGCATTACTTTGTCCTCAAGCTGTTTGATCGTGTGTTCAAAAGTTGATGTTTTCCCTTGTAGATTGGACACAGCGTTATTGCAAGCTTCATATTTTGTTTCGCAGTCTTCTATCTTGTGTGTAATTTTCTCTATTTGTTCTTTATTTTCCACTTCGTTGTGTATTATTTTTCTATTGATAGCTACTATTTCCTCATTCACTATGTTGAAGTTTTCTTGCGTCTTCGCAGTTCTTTCTACCATTTCTTGTACAAAGAATTTTCTTGTATTCTTGCACGTTTCTGTGTTGTCATTTATTTGTTTTCTCAGGTCTGCTACTGTTTTGTCCAGTTTTTCCTCTAATCTGGCATTTATTTCTAGTGTTTCTTGCCTTAGTTCTTTAAATCCCTCGTCTATTTTTGAGTTGATTCTTTCTAAATTCTTGTTTAAATTTTTATTATTTTCCTCTATTTTGTGGCTTAGAGTTTGGCTTAGAGTTTTATTATTTTCCTCTATTTTGTGGCTTAGGGTTTTATTGTTCTCCTCTATTTTGTGGCTTAGGGTTTTATTATTCTCCTCTATTTTGTGGCTTAGGGTTTTATTATTCTCCTCTATTTTGTTATTATTTTCCTCTATTTTACAGAATAATTTATGGAAAAAGCTTTCAAATTTTTGTTCCATTGTTGTACTACTTGTGCTCTCTGTGAGTATGCTTCCCTCAACTGTCGCATTTCCTGAATCATCCTCTTTTGTCTCAGTCTTATCCGACTCTGAGTCCGAGGTTAGTTGCGTAGGTTCCCTATATTGAGTGAATTGTAGCTTTGTTTCTATTTATTTTTCAATATTGGGTTTTTCACCTTTGCTACTGTTTTGTTCTTTGTCTGACATTTTTGTTGTGTACAAATAACGCTTTCTATCTAATATTTTACTTAATAGAAATTTAAATGAATCCTATCCCACTTGAATAAGATTACATGAAAGAAACAATTTTATTTTGCAAGGAAAGAAACACAGCCAGCAAGTTGTGTTTTTAAGTTTAGCTTTGATATTTGACAAATTGTGTATTTAATTTATTTTGTAAGAAAAACACAGCCAGCAAGTTGGGCGCCGTATATATGCTGTAGAATTTGCCTTCAAATGAAATTTATATAATTTATTTATTTATTAGTTAGATAAATAAATAAAATTGTAGTTTATGTTAGCTTTATAGGCAAAACAACATAAATTGTTATCTCTCGTAGGTTCTACTGTGATTTACTTCTTTCCTTACTTGTTTCTCCTTAATTATTATTATTTTAAAGTTGTGTGGGATAGGGATTCAAATAACTATGACACCAGATTATTTATGTATAAAAATATGTATTATCTGCTTAATAATTACAATAATTAAAATTTATTGTTGCATGTATATTACTTATTTTATTTGCTTGTTTACAATACTATATAAGTAGCAGTTTTCATGATAATATTGTAATCGTTTATTTTAATATGAATTCAGTCAGTACAGGGTTTCTCCACCTTCACTCTTTTCTTACTAAAGGCCTGTATATTAGGTCCAAATTATGTTGACTTGATAATGAAAGTACTGACTAGTCGGCTTTATGCAAACATTCACACGTACTACATAAAGCTTGGATCAATCACCACCCCAGGTACGTTCCTAATGCATCACAAACTAATTGTCTAAACCTCTATTCTCACGGAGTCTTTAGATTCTTAGTGCGAAGCTTTTAGGCGTTCCTGTTTGTAAAAGTTTGACTACTATTCAAAGCTGTGCTTACTAATGTCTTTTTTACTGAACACTGGTCCGTTGTGCAAGTATTCGCACACAGTACACTATTAAGACAAGTGTTCTTTATTTTTAATAAATATTGTGTCCCTATATTTACTTTCTATTATTTAAATAAATAATTATTTAAAAGAAATGGAGTGCTTGGAGAGAACCTGTGTATTTTGATTGAATTTAATTGTAATGACAATATTATTAACTACTCACTGCGTAGATTCATACAATTCTTCGAATTCTGCTTGAAATTGTTTGTCCATTCTTGTTGATTCTTCTTTCCTTGGAATCTTCTATAATTTTACTGGTGACGCTTACTTCTGGTAAATATGGCGACGATAAAACAATTGGGAATTATTCCTCTAGGAGCGTGTATGCTTCTTCTTTGTTTGTGAGTTGTTAGTTGGTTTGTTTATTTATTTACACTGCGATAGTAATGGTAAGTGTGTAAAAACTCCGCTTAACCACTACTCGCTTGACGTATTCATTGCTACTTTTACTGTTTTTCAGGTAGATTCTTCGTCCGAGCGCTAGCCTTACTCGCACCTTTGTTTTGTTGCTTTTGATCGGAAAGAATGGAAAGAAGTTGGTTATTGTTTCAATTGCCAGTCCCTCCGTCTGTGCTGCTCTTTCCTCGAATCATTTTTCCGTTCTTGGAGAATTTTGTATGTTTAATATGCTGTAATGAATCATTGCTTTTATAATAATGCTGCTTATTTCTTTGGTTATAGATGTTTATTTGTATGTGCACAAAGTTTGGAACCATGAAAAAGGGCTGCTGTTATTCGTATTACGAAGAGAATTAATACTTTTTGTTGTGTATATTGAAATATTATACGATTCTGTGCTGTTCTTTATGATATACTTTATTTTAATATCCTTTTCATCGCAACTGTATGTATTTTATCTTTAAGTTATATGAGTGCATTAAGCCTCTTCATATTCATTACGAGCATATCTTATTTTATTCTCTGAGTATAATTTAATTGCTTTTAAATGATTGACTCTTACAATCGTCCCGTTGGTTAACATCACTCTTTCACGGTTGTTGGTTTTAAGGGTCTTTCCATTTTTAAATGTAGGTTCTTTGCATAATATACTCAGAGCTCTTTTTGTTCCTAACCTGTAGTCAGGTTCTTTATTTTCTAAATAAAACATTACCTCTGGTTTATCACTTCTGAAAATAAATATTCATTTGTGACATTTACTATTATTGTTTTGTTGTTTCTTATGTGGGTTCGTTTTAATTAAACGTTAACACACTTTTCATTTTAAAACACTTTATTATCAAAGCTACAGTAACAGATATTAAATCTTATACATGTGTATGGCGCTACTAGAAGCCATCATCCCTGTATCTAGTTCGTTGACAAAACTCCTATTCTAGTCTAAAACTACCAATCGCTACCAATCTTAAATAATAAAAACCCTTACACAACACGCTTTTTTTTTTTTTTTTTTTTTTTTTTTTTTAAGTTAATACATTAATATAAGACATAGTCACTTAAGGTTTGAGGCGGCCGAGAAGTTCTCATACTTCTTGTATTTACAGGTTTATTTTGATTTCTTATAAATAAGTCATTATCATTTACATTCATAATATCATTATCTATAGATACATCATTGTCACTACGATTAGGATTTACATCATTATCAATTACACTATTTATTATAGTATCATCAAGATTAATAATAGTTTCAACAGGCACTACAACATTATCAGGGTTAACATCGTTAATATCTGTTTCACTAACCAGAAGGTCTTCGTAAACATAATGCAAGTTAGGGCAAAAATTACTTTTATTGAAGCTTATTTTTGTTTTGTTAATTAGCTTCCGATTACGCCTAAATTTATTATTATTTAAATCTTTAACAATATAGGAACGATCATTATACTTTTCCACCACTTTACCTTTTTCCCATCTTTTATTTTTTTGAAATAAAATATTTTCGTTTATATTCAAAGGAGGTAAATCTTTTGCTGATTTGTCATAGTGTTTTTTTTGTTTTTTAGAATTACTCCTTAATTTATCTGTAACAGTAGGGCTTTCTATAATTTTAGGCATTAAATTTTCTATAGCTGTAGGAATTTTTGTTTTTACCAATTTATTTAAAAGTAGTTGAGAAGGAGAATAACCTATGTTTGGTAATGGGGTATTTCTATACTCTAATAAAAAGTTAGGCAAATCATCATAATTTTTCATTTTCTTTAACATTCTTTTTGCTATGTCCACGTATTTTTCGGCTAAACCATTTGATTGGTGGTGATGCGGACTAGAAAATTCAACTTCAAAGTTCCAGTTTCTCGCAAAATCCCGGAAACATATGCTATTGTACGGATTGTTATCTCCAAAGAATTTATCCGGTACACCAAATTTTGAAAATATTTCTTTACAAACTTTAACAACAGTTTCTGCCGTTTTGCCAGAAGTAGGAACCACTTCCATCCAATGTGAATAAGAATCTACGATTAATAAATAGTTTTGATTTTTATACTCAAAAAAATCAGAATACAAGTATTGCCAGGGTCGATTTGGAATTTCGTGTGTTATAAGATTCTCTCTTTTATTAGCTGGTTTATTTACTTGACATATTTCACATTCATTTATAAAATTTTCAATATCAGCTGACATTTTTGGCCAAAACATTACTAGTCTAGCGCGTAATTTAGATTTTTGTATTCCAAAGTGGGCCTCATGAATTAATTTTAACATTTCCTTTCTTAATTGTGAAGGTACAATAATTTTAGTATTATAAAACAATAGATTATCTGAGAGAAATATATCATCCCTTAAAGCAAAATAATATTTTAATTCTCCATCTAGAGCTCTATTGGACTTAGGCCAGCCTGTAGAACAAAAATGTTTAACTCTTGACAGAATTATGTCCTTATCAATAGCATTTTGAAAAGTTACTTTCTTTTCTGGAGTCATAGGGACATTTAAGGAAAGTGAATGCACCATATACTCCAATTCTTCATCTACTGGTGTATTTGTCTTAATGTAGGATCTACTTAAAGTATCAGCTACGTACATTTTCGATCCGGGGAGATATTCAACATTTAACTTATATTTTAATAACTTTAATAACATTCGTTGTAAACGAGCACTAACATTATCCAAACTCTTATTAAATATCGGGATTAATGGTTTATGGTCAGTCTGTATAGTTATCTCTCTGCCATAAATTAGAAATTTAAATTTTTCACAAGCAAATGTTATGCTGAGGAGTTCTTTTTCAATTTGAGCGTATTTGACTTCTGCGTGATTCAAAGATCGAGATGCAAATGATACGGGATATCCGTCTTGTAACAGAACACAACCCATGCCCTTACTAGAAGCATCAGTTTGAATAGTAATTTTTTTATTTTCATCAAATAACTTTAATATTGGTTTGTTTGTGATCAAAGTTTTTAAAGTATCTAATTCGGATTGATGAGCATCTGTCCAAATAAATTTGATATCATTTCTACTTAAATTTCTCATATGAAAAGTTAATTGCGTTAAGTTCGGTATAAACTTAGAAAAAAATTTAAATAGTCCTAAAATTCTAAGTAAATCTTTCTTATTTTCTGGTATTTCTAGAGCTAAGACAGCATTAATATTTTTATTTGAGGGTTGAACACCTTTTTTTGAGATATCTTGGCCCAAAAAATTTACTTCTTCTAGTTTATATTGTAATTTACTAAAGTTAAATTTAATTCCGTATTTTAAAGCTCTTTCTAGGACAGTTTTGAATGCTTTATCATGTTCTATTTCATTAGAACCTGTAACGATTAAATCGTCAAAATATATACTTACACCAGGTATATCACCAAATATTTCCATATTTTTTCTTTGGAATATTTCAGGTATTGAATTTAAGCCAAAGGGTACTCGATTAAATTTATATCTACCAAAGGGGGAATTAAAAGTACATAAGTTAGAACTGCTTTCATTAAGTTGGATCTGCCAAAACCCATCTTTCATATCTATGACCGAAAACATGGTCTTACCTACCAAATTGTTTAAAATATCATCACATTTGGGTATTATAAAATGTTCTCTGCAAATAAATTTATTTAGTGGTTTGGGATCAAGACATAAGCGAAGGGAACCATTGGGTTTTTCTACTATCATTAAAGAATTTACCCATTCAGTAGGATAATTTACTTTTGAAATTATACTTTTTTCTTCCAATTCATCTAGAGTTTCTTTAAGTTTTTTATGTAGTGATAATGGTACTTTTCTCTGAGTCTGAATGACTGGAATTGCATTTTCTTTTAATTTTATATCTACGAATCCTGGTATACAGCCAAGACCATTAAATATTTCCATAAATTGTTTATAAAGGTCATTTTTGTTATTTGGTAATAACGTAAACTTATCAAGTAAATTATTCTCAATTGCATTTAAGCGACATATTAATTTGAATTTTATACAGTCTGTTAATCCTAATATCGGTTCAGAATCAAGATCTACAATTAGAAATTTCAAATTGCAAGATTTATCTTTATAGCTACATTTTAAAATTAATTCACCTAGTACATTAGTTTTGAAATTTCCATAAGAAAGAATAATACTTTTAGTTGGAATAATAGAGGATTTCTGAATATTTAATTTGCTGAGAATTTTTAGTGGTAATACACTTGATTCTGCACCTGAATCTAATTTAAATCTAATATTATGGTTATTAATTAAAACATATTCATACCAACATGATACATTCAAAGAATTTTCTTTATGTTCATAAATTTCAACATAGTTGTCTTGATTTAGTTCGGTTTTTCTTTGTAGAATATTTGAATTGTCTTCATTCGATGTCTGGATTTCTTCTATTTTTTCTTCGTATCTTGGGTTTTCATTTTTCTCTTTTTTATCTTTTGCATCCTTTCTAGAATTTTTGAAATCTGATGTGGATAGTTGATTTTTATCTTTCGAGCGACACATTTTTGCAAAATGTCCTTTCTTCTGACATACAGCACAAGTTTTGTTGTATGCAGGGCATTTCCCTCTCGTGTGTTCAAAGCCACATCTTTTGCATTTAATTAGTGCTAGTGAAACTGCATTGACTCGCTCTTCTGGAGTTAATAATTTTATATGCTGCTCGGATAATTCTACAGATTTACAGTATTCTTGTATTTTTTCAAGGCTCATGTCAGGTTCTCTAATTAATCTTTGTTGTATTTGTTTGTCATTAATTCCTAGAATTACTCTGTCTTTTAACATTCTGTCAATATATGACTGTTTACAGTTGTCCTTTGAGCACATGAATTCGCAGTTAGCAGCTTGCTTTTTTAATTCAGTTATAAACGAATCAATGGTTTGATCTTCCTTTTGAATAATATTATTGAATTTAAATGTTTCCATTGTTATATTTTTCTTGGGTAGAAAATACTGGTCAAAACAGTGTAGGACATTTTCTAGTGTTTTTATATTATCCTTAGGAAAGGTATTGTATATATCCAGACCTGTTTCTCCTATTGTATGTAACAGTAAGGCAATTTTTACATCTTCCTGTTCTTTACTTTTTCCTGATGCTAGCATAAAAATCTCGAACCTTTGTTTCCATTTCGGCCATTTACTAATTGAATCTTCCATGGAAAATTGTTCTGGTGGTTTGCACTCCATTTTGTTTTCGTTACCTATCTATTGGCGGGAACTAGTATGTTATCAGGATTGTTATCACGTTTTAATTAATACTTCTGACACCATGTTTTGTTGTTTCTTATGTGGGTTCGTTTTAATTAAACGTTAACACACTTTTCATTTTAAAACACTTTATTATCAAAGCTACAGTAACAGATATTAAATCTTATACATGTGTATGGCGCTACTAGAAGCCATCATCCCTGTATCTAGTTCGTTGACAAAACTCCTATTCTAGTCTAAAACTACCAATCGCTACCAATCTTAAATAATAAAAACCCTTACACAACAATTATTGTTGAGGTTTTGCCTCACTTATATCTAAATAGTGTTTATATACATATAATCTTAATTAAAATGCTTATACCCTACGTGCATACCTGTGTTATTGTATGGCTTAATAAAATTTATTTTAAAATAAATGTTTCTTAAACTACGAGTGTGTTTTCTTATTGCTAATATTAATCTAAATGTACTAGTATATCTTGGTGTCAACATTAATCATGTTTATTTCTAACATTATATATTTATGTACAGTATTGTCTTAAATTCTAAGGTAAAGTTCACGGCAATATGTAGGCAGTGTATTGCCAGAAACTTAATGATTTTGTTCAATGCATGTGGGACCGTGTTATGCTGTAAAATTTACTTTTGTATTTAGTTCTCGTAAGATTATGTGTCTTTGTTTAAGTGCGTAGAATTTGTATGAGCTCGAGACTTTTTGAGCGAACCTTGTACATCGTTTGGTTCACCGGTTGGCAAAGATCGTTTGATGTATATCTGTGTGTGTGCTAAACCTTCTATTGTGTTCTCGGAGCCCTAAGTCACGAACCGTGAAATTGATAGACATGTATTGTGTAATATCGAGCAAATACACTCTGTGTAAAAAAAACTTTGTATCTATGTAACTAATTCTAACTATCTTATCTCTAGCATATTTTATGCTACCTGTAGATGCGAATTATCTGCATTTGCAGTTACTTTTTACGCCTTGTTTCAGTTTTATCAATATCTGCTTATTTATTACTTCCGAACTCTGCGAAGTGCATTTATTTGTGTCTTTAAATCCTTCGAGACAACAGACAGGCTTGTGTATTTACTGTCGCCTGTGTTTATGTGTATCCCTAGACATAGACCCTCTTGTGCGTCTGACTAATATTCTGCCTTCGTGTTTATGTCACTAAAAATGCAAGGAGTATTAAATAGGGAAGTGCTTGGAATATGGGGCATACTATAATTGTTTTGCAGTTCGCTTGTTGCTCTATCATTGTTATTCTAAGTATTAGAAACTTCTGTTAATTCTTCCTTGGAATCCGCAGTAGGGGTTAAGTGTCGTTGATACGCTGAAATATATGTTTGATCGGTTTTCTTAACCGTCTGTTTGTAGCGTGATTTAAAAGCTTGGAAATTTCAATAGTTACCTGCAGAATCCTTGTTCTTTCGTATTAAAAATTGTGTCTACTTTGAGGTTTGTTTTGTTTTCTATCTGTCAAACGTTTGGTTACTTCGCCTAGGTGGATGTGCGTTTCACGGATTGCCAACGTCTAGCATGAAGTTCCCTCTCGGACTGCCGACTTTATAATTTCTACGTACAATTGTAGGAGTGTTTCTGTTATTTTATCTTCATCTAAGTTATGTTCATGTCTGTGTTTAATTATTTGTCATGGTGCTGACTCCACCTTTTGTCAAATTCCGTCTTGTGCCTGCTATTTTTATATCTGAAATCTCCCGCCCTTGTTTTGAATCCTTTCCAGTGCGACGTTTTGAGCGTGCGTGCTCATTGGCTATTATGGATATACCGAAAAGGTCACGTTTGGGTCACTTTCGAAGTTGAGCTTGTTGAAAGTGCATGAGCACGATATGCTTATTTTCATTTGGTGAATTTTATCACTTTGTCTAAAAGATAGACTGACGCTTAGGCGGCTCTGACGAAATAAGCTTTTGTATCGATACCTTAATTAGGTGTTTTATCGTAAATTTTATCGCAATACCGCTACCTGATTTACGAATGCCACGTGTTGGATTTTGAATTTCTTTTCGTGCTATGTGTGACTTCTGAGTCTTTAACGTGCATCTCCAACTAAAATTGGGGTAAGTGATTGTAATTCTGTGTTAATTTTTCGGGGTTTTTATTCTTGTTTCTTTTCTTTCGAATTTAATAGGATGTTAGTACAGGGCTAAGCCTACCGACATTATACGCTGGTTTGGCCGCTGTAGATGCCGTTTTGGGTTATGTAAGAGTTGTGCCTACCTTTTCACTTGGATTTTGGGTGGAATTACAATATACCATTGGAGGACCTCCACCATCTTGACTCCGGTTGGCGTGCCTCCGCCATTTTGAGATTACAGCTAAGTGCAACCATGTACCTAATTTTCCGATGAATATTTCGAACGTTCTGATATAAATTTAGAGCCAGAGAACTGGGCATATTACAGTATTGTTTTCTTATGTTTTTGAAATGAGACTTTTGGGTACTTATGAGATACCTGCCGTGCCATTTATTACATGTGTGGTCACAATAATTACACATTAATTTTGTTTGATTGTAAATTTGCTTTGATGTATACCGAGTGACCCTAAGTAGCAGTTTTTTTTGGAGGGCGCTCGTTTATGTAATTAAATTTTATTGTGCTTAATTGCTAGAGAATTTTTGTCGTTATTACTCTACTTTTCTTACAGACTTTTGTCTAAATTTCTGAGCTAGTTAAATTCATTCCTGCTAGAGTAAATTTTGTACGGGAGCTCAGTGTATTTTTGTATATCATAAAATTTCCTTCCTAATTTTAACTTAATTATTTGACATTTGATAATAAGAAACCTTCTTTTAAAATTTAATTTTGAACATGTAATCAAACCCTGTGTTTGGTATTTAACGAATTTTTCACTTTATTAGACTAAGTCTTATGTACTGGTTGTTATTAATTTTCTTGCGTACATATTAAATCACATTTTGTGTTTACATTGCCGATGTGGCGTTTTCATGATATTACTTTGTAAATATTTTATGTGAGGTAATGAAACGTTTCTGCTACCAACCATCAACTGCTGAAACGCAGAGAATATGTTTTAGAATTAAGACTTGTTATTTTCTTTTAGATTTCATTAATTTTACCTAACGCTTTCTTCCAAATTATCAAACTGTCCAGTTTTTTTTTTGTTTGTAAATCAATTTTACTCAACGTTTGCTAATCTTTTTTTTTATATTTAAACTGTACAGTCAGCTTTGTGTCACTTTGTATTTTCTTTTATACTTAACTTCTCCTTTTCTTAAAAAAAAAACATAAACAACATACCACATTCAAAATTTAATTAAATCTTGCTACATTTCGTAATACCTTTTCTTTTATTTTACCTCTACATACCTCATATAATTTTGTGACAAGCACATACGTAAGGTTAGGTGCGTTGCCTGTACAGGGTGATCAATAGGAATCCCGCTGGAGGGACACAGCCAGTGGAAGCTCATAGGAGGCGCAGGTAGGTTATCGCTAAGGTAACATAGTGTCCTGGTGCCCGGACAACGTCGCTCGCGTCGTTGCCGACCGACGCTCTACTTTTGGTGTAAGTTTATCTGAACCGTCACGCCGTCTTGCGACAGAGTTAGCTCGGCCCTGCGTTTTCCAATTTCAACCACCTCCCATTGTGATTCTCCGTTATCTTTAGTTAAATTTAGTCTGCTATCTTAGTGCGACGTAGTTCCGGTGTAACAACCGATAACCTAAAAATGAAGGAAGTGATGAAACATGAAATAAGGCCCACCAAAACATTAACTGGGCCTTATTTCTTGTCGTTGCTGGGTTACATTTTTTCATTCGTTTTTAAGGAAATATGGGTAAACCGTGTCGAGGTATTCGTGCTAAGTGGAGTACAGAAGACATGGATGAGGCTTTACGACTTCTTGGATAAGGAAAGTTACAGCGATACGTTGCACAACGTTGCGGCATCCCTCGTCGCACATTGAGGAATCATATGAAATCTGGGAAAACTTCCAGATCATTAGAAAGACCACCGGTGCTAACTCCTCAACTGGAAAATGAGTTGGAGAAAAAAATTGTTCGATTTGCAGAAAGAGGTTTTCCGTTAACTCCGAAATCTCTACGGAGATGTGTTTACTCTTTCGTAGATGAACAGAAAAATCCAAACAAATTTAACCAAGACAAAAAATTAGCAGGAAGAGAATGGTACAGATCATTTTTGAAGCGCCATAAGAAGCTGTCTCAAAGAAAAGCACAGAACATGAATCCTGCACGTGCTCAAAAACTTAACAGACCCATTGTAGAAGATTATTTCAAGAAGTTAGAAGCCCTGCTCAACAAGACAGGATTGAAACATAGCCCAGAGAAGCTGTATAACATGGACGAGAAAGGGTGTAGACTCACCCTGCATCACCAGCAAAAGGTTATTGCAAAAAAAAGGAGCAAAGAGGGTTCATTTAGTTTCCCAGGAGCATGCCGAAAATGTAACTATCGTGGCGTGCGGGAATGCTATGGGGCATGTTATCCCTCCAATGATTTTGTTCAAAGGCCAACGAATGAAACCAACTTTTTCCGATGGACTTCCTCCTGGTTCTGCTGTCCACATGACACCTAAAGGGAGTATGACGACTGAGGTTTTCGTAAAGTGGCTTGATCATTTCGCAAAGTTCATGTCAGCTCCTCCGGTTATCTTAATTTTTGATGGAGCTTCTTGCCATCTCGACTTATCCATTGTAGATAAGGCTGAACAGTTAGGTATCCACATGTTGTGTTTACCTAGTAACACAACGCATGAATTACAACCTATGGACAATGTATTTCGATCCTTCGAACATTCCTGGGATGAAGAACTTCTTCAATATTGGGAAAACTATCCTGGAAGAAATTTAAACAAAGAAAGATTTTCTGACATATTTACTCCTGTTTGGGGAAGATCGATGACCATAAGCAACATATCCAGTGGATTCAGAGCAACTGGGATTTATCCTTTTAATAAAAATATTATCCCAGACTACGTTTACGCACCTAGTCTTCCCACCAACAGAGAAATTCCAAATGTTAACAGACAAACTCCAGACGTCGGCAGAATAAGCCCACAGGTCGAAGAATGGGAATCAGAGGATGAGCAACCATTGAGTCTTTTAAAAGAAAATTTGCAGAGTCAAAATAAAGCAGCTACCAATTCATTTTCAACAGTGTTAGTAACCCCCAATACCGAAACGTCAAAGAGAGCCACAATGAGGAAGAAGGCTTTAAACTATAAAGCCCAGGAGGTTACAAGAGATCTCTTCCAGAACAGGAATGACACTGGAAAAAGCTCCAAACCAATCCGCAGCAAACAAAAAACACGCAGCTGTGAACCAGAACTGATTCCAAGCACTTCACGAGAAAATGTCGAAGAAACTTGGTTTTGCAAATTATGTGAAACGCACAGCATAAGTGACATGCGTCAGTGCATTATGTGCCTCACTTGGGTGCATGAGGACTGCGTAGGGCTCACAGCTGAGGATGAGGAAGACTTTGTTTGCCCGGATTGTACACCTTAAATAAATGGGCCTAATTACCTGCTGTACATGAAATAAGGCCCAGTTACATGTTTTTTTTTAAATTAGAATTTTGTTTTTGTTTCTTTGTTCTTTGTTATAATTGGCACAATTTATAGTTTACTGATTATATATTCCATTACAATATAAAAACTGTGAAAAATTGTACATTTGTTTTTTTTTAATTTTCAATCCTTAGGTGGGCCTTATTACCCGCACTTACCTTAATTGAGCCCATAATAGGTCTTTCATCATTAATGGTTTTTACATAGCAAAAATCATAGCATTTCTTTAAAAAAACATAAGTTTGTGTTGGTCCGTCGTTGTCGAACTCTCTGTATACATGAAAATATCTTTAAATTGTAGAACTCATGATTATCTACAATTTTTGTATTCACAGTTTTTCGCTATGTGCATTATTAGATACCAACTTTGCCGCTTGTCTGGGACACGCGGTATAAACAACTGTCTCTGAATTCAGCCACTCAAATTGCAATATTTTCTCGGAAATGGGCCCTGATACCGTCGGTACCACACCAATAAGTACAAGGTAATTGTTTTGCTTGACTGTGTGAAAAAATCGAATTCTACCAATATTTCGTCAACTACTAAGTTTAAACAAATTTATAAAGAATTCAAATCTACTCAAAAGTGAATTTGAGAAAATTTTTATTAAAAAAGTTTTTTGAAATTCCTACCGGAAGTAGGTCTTTTACTCTTCCAAAAATCAATTTTTCGCGAATATCTCGCAAGTCATGCTTATTAAATAAATACATTATGAACATGAGTTAGCCTTACAAAATCCATAACATTGTTCGTTTCTGTATTGTGGTAGGTATCTATCACCGATTCATTAGGATCATTTGATTCATCCTCTAATTTGTCAAAACTAGAAAATCGCAATAATTAAATGCGTTACGAAATGGCTCATTCCGAATCTAACTCATTCAGATAATTTTATTACTTTTCTGGAGACTAAATAAAAGCGCAAGTAGCCAAAAAAATTGCTTTATTAGGTACTAAGCTATTTACTTCGTTACAAAAAATTCGGCCAGAAACAAGTTTCGTAGCAGAAACGAATCAAAAGAGGAACTAATTTGTTAATCAATTTTTTGCATATTCCGGTCTGCAGTAGGTACCTAAGTATCTGTTATTATAGGCGAGCAAATGCAAAATATGACCTATACATTCGTAGTTTTTTTTTTAATCTAGCTTGTTTTTATAGCAGTACATTAGCAGACAAAAAATCGAAAAGAGGACGAATTAAAATTACCTATATTTTATAATGATATTTTGGCATAATTTCTTTAATTACAACTATTTTCTTCTAATTGCTTTTTTTTAATATATAATTGTGTATAAATAATTTAAAGAACACGTCAATAAAATATATGAAAGGATATGTGTTTTGTTTTATGAAATGTGGTTACTTACTATACATTTCACATATACATATATATTTGTATTGAATGCCGATAGAAGTAAACTGGCCTATTGTGCTGCCCATAAGCATATTTATAAAACTACTCAATAGCTTCATTGATAATGTATTCTTCTTTAAATAAGTAAGTAAATAAATAAATAAATAAATAAATACCATATCTGAAGTACGAGATCATTCGCTAAACATTGTAAATAAAATATATAAATTGTCCGTCTCAACTTGATTATGCAGTACAGGTCTTATGGCTATCGATTTCGATAAAGATAGAGTTATTAAGAGATTGCTAAAGACAATAAGAGATGCAATATTGCTATTAAACCTCTACTGCATAATTGGGTTGAGTCGGTCTTGTAATTTGAAGTGGCGCCATCTGATGCTGAAGATTCCAGTTAAAAGCGAACCTATTTACCTTATTACAGACAAAAACCACCAAATATTGATGAAAAAACGTAGTAATTGGCGTTAATATCTTGTTTTTTGCGCTGATCCTTCACAGAACGCTTTGAGATGACCATGTCGAGGTTCTCAAATGATATGGACACATTTTATTACTACTATTTTAGAAATATGTCATGTTTTCAAGTGTTTGTAATTTTATTATTTGAGATTATTAAGCGCTGCTATTTTCAGAATACCTAATGTACTTTTTAAATATCACAAAGAATGGCAGCAATTTTCAATGGTTACTTGTATAACTTGTCAAAAAATTTACGTGTTTATCTACCGTGCTGCCATCTAGTCGCGTTTTGCGCAGCGGTGCCGCTCTTAAAAACGAAGAACCAGCTATTTGTTCTGCTAAAGACCCCCAGATAGCGACTTTAGTGTGCTGGACTTCGTGGGACATGGTGCTCTTATTTTTATAACTGTGTATTATTGCTATTTTTTATTGAAAATTATATATTAAATTGTTATGAATACATTCCTTTTTTATTAAGAAAAACCTATCTTGTCCAAAAACACCTATCTCATAATTTAAGAAATACATAATGCATTGCTTTTATAAAAAAAAGTATTTTATTTTATTTTTTACTACAAAACCCTTTTAAATTGGTAATAAAAAGAATTGCAAATACCGGGTACACAGGAATTTCCTACATCAGAAAATAATTATATAGGTATATTAGATTTTCGTCCAAATCATGTTTGATAAAGAAGTAAACAACATGACCGTGTTTTTGCTTCTAGTGTCAAACATTGTCCTTAAATATAAATTTCATCATGATTTAAGGGGTGTTACGCAGAAGTGCCGACTAATTGCCGCGAGGTAGGACGTAAGGGGGGTGGCGCCATATGCGCTAATGTAAATTCTAGACTTTACAAGGTTTAGTTAAAACAATAGTAACGCTTTTATTTACGAAATATCAAAACAAACATAAATAAACAAAGGCTCAATGCATGCTCGACTGGAATTAATTTTTAAAATAAAGTTTCTAAAACTGTGTTAAGATGTTGTAAATTTTGCCAACTTTGAGAGTGAAATGTAGGAGTAAATAATTTGAATTATAAGAAAGTACTCCCAACGAAGCCTTAATTAATCCTTTGTATTCAATTTAATGCAAAAACATAATAAGAAAAACAAAAATTTTTGCTGTTTGTATTATTTTAACGAATACCTTACATCGGAGGAATTTACATTAGTGCATATGGCGCCACCCCCTTACGCCCTACCTCAAGGAAGTTAGTCGGCATCTCTGTGTAGGTCCCCTTTTCAAAATTATAAATAATTTGCTAGGGATTCCAATACAATAACAAAAAATTAAAGGAAACTTGCAGGCTGTATACACAGTCCATCTACCAGATATTGTCTACATTATAACACCGATTTATTTAGACATAGAAAAAGACAATTGTCAATTGATAACTTCTTTTATACAAATAATTATATTATTTTAAAACATTTTTTAAAGGAATTACTTGCATATTATGCGATACCAACATTTAATTAAGGGAATGACATACGACTTTTGACGAATTTTTTCAGTTTATTTTAGAAAATCTGTAATGTTTATGAAGCTTTGTTTCCAATATTTGACACTATTTTGCAGTAATTTATAGCTTATTCCCTAATTTAATGTGTTCTTTCAAAATAAGTAACATTTGAAGTTAGATAAATTTTCTAAAGAGAGATTTGTATTTTACAAAATAAGGCTGCTTTTCTATTGTGTCGCCATCTATTTGTCTTTATCTCATAAACGCCCCCCTTAATAACTTGTATTCACAAGAATAGAAAAAATGAGGTGTGGCCACCACACGACTTTCTTATACGTATGAGCGTATCAAATTATAGAATTTTAAGAATTTTTTTATACAAAAATTTTTCAAAATGCTATTCTAAGTACTTCTATTCTCTTAATAAATCTCTATAGAATGCATACTTTGCAAGATATTATCAAAAAAGTGCTACTAGCTAAGAGTAAAAGAGCTACTTCCGGTCCGAATTTTGAAATTTCATGTATACAAAAAATATTGAAAATCCAGTTCTAAATACTTTTGTACTCTTGATAAATATATATAGAAATATATAATAAATAACTTACGACATATTTGCAAAAAATCGTTATTCGATAAGAGTAAAAGTGGTATTTCCGGTTTGAATTTTGAAATTTCTTTTATACAAAAGATATTGAAAATTATGTTTTAAATACTTTTATACCCGTAACGTACTTGTCTAAAAAGCATGACTTGCGAAATATTCGCAAAAAACTGATTTTCGATAAGAGTAAAAGACCTACTTCCGGTAGGAATTTCGAAAAACTTTTTAAATAAAATTATTTTCAATTTCAATTTTAGGTATATATGAATTCTTTAAAATTTATTTAAACTTAGTAGTTGACGAAATATTGTCAAAATTCGATTTTTTCGCTGAAGTAAAGTGCTACTTCCAGTCTACCGATTTTACTGAAAAACTAATCAGATCTCAAGAGGGAGATTATACACGTAAATGCAAAATTTGGAATTGATATCTACAGCGGTTTGACCGCTATCGTGGTCACACACACAGACACACACACACACAGGCACACACACACACACACAGAGAGAGAGAGAGACATTTTTTAAAAACCACTTTTTTGGTATCAGGGGACTTCAAAACGTGGACATCTGCAAAAATCTCGAGGTCGAAAATTTTCATCATCACAATACTTCCTTATACTACGTATAAGAAAGTAAAATGAGTCTATTTTTCTAGTAATCTGCTAAAGAATTTAGTTTTTTTGTCACTAATTAATTTTTTTAATGGATAGTTATTTTCTAGATTAGTCCGGCAGATGTGAACACTTGTGTTTTAAATAATAAAGAAGTAAATATAAATGAACAGAATTTTAGTCCTTTGGATTACGAATTCGAAAACAATATTAATGTACGTATAAGTAAATTACTTATCCAATTTATAATTTAAACAGTATTTACTGTTTATAGGGGACCAACACGATAAGTAATACTGATATACAGAAATTGCTCAAGCATTTTTTGAGTACGGAAGTTGAGCCACTTAGAATGAAGCCGAATAAAATAGAAAAAAGTAGTGAGGTAATAGTAATTTGTTCTTTCTTGAGTATTATATTACTTTCTTATTGAATTATAAAGACCGAAACTGTAAAATTCTAGATTAAAGAAAATATTTTCGAAAGGAATAGTGACAATTTTGGGCATTTACAAATTTTAAAATGAAGTTAAAAGTAATTCATGCTAAATAAAAATCTTTTGTAGGTGTCTGCTACCTTTCAATCACCTTTTCTTAGTAACAATAAGTATAAAAAGACTATATGCAAATTTTGCGATAGCGAAATAACTTCAAAACACTTTGTAAGACATCTAGAAAGAAATCATTCCGAAGAGAGAGAAGTTAAAGAAATACTCTCATTTGAAGTAAAGAGCACAGAAAGAAATACACTTCTCTCACTGTCGAGAAATGCAATAAATCTAGACTCTGCCCTTAGAGGACAAATTATACCTAAAAAGCGTCAAATTCTTCAAGAAATACGAGAAAACGATTATGCTATTTGTATTCACTGCAAAGGTTATTATAAACGACTTTGCCTCAGTCGACATATGAAAAAATGTTTTGCTAAAAATACGGAAATTGATAGACAATCAAAAACACCCACTTACGCAATCTCTAATCTACACAGCATGAAATAGGAAATATGGTAACGTTTTAAATAAATTAGCAGTTAAAAAGGAAATATTCAGTAAAATGAGAGCTGATATTACAACATCAACAGTGATTGATGATATTCTGAAATGAGACAGATTGGTTCTTACACTGATATGCTTTCTACTTTAAAACCTGAAAATTTCGATGACGCAGTTGAAGCAATAAGGAAGATATCTAAATTTGATATAAAAGAGAGAAATTTTGGAGCAGCATCTTTGGCGTTACATTTTGGAATAAATTTAAAAAAACTCGCAGATTTAGCAATAAAACTAATTTTAAGAAAAAAAAACTCCGTTACCTATACAAAATATGGAGGAATCTTTAATAAATTTAGAGAGATTTAAAAATATAGTAGAAACACAATTGTCTACAGAGGTGGGCAGTTTAGCATTGAAGGATATAAACGAAAAGGCAGCAACAAAACCAAAACTTTTGCCGTTAACTGAAGATATAGTTAAGCTAAAAACTTCTGTAGAAGAAATCGCTGAAAAATCTTATGTAATTTTGAAGTGAGCGAAATCACTAGATGCCTATAGAATATTGACTGAAACCACTTTGGTATTAACTATATTACACAACAGAAAAAGATTTGGCGATATTCAGTATTTAGATTTGGATTCTAACAAGGAACAAACCAGTAATATAACGAATAAAAATATTCAACATGAAATGGCTACATGTCTTTCACAGAATGAAAAGATTTTAACTGAGCATTATAGGAGAATTGAATCTATAGGTAAAGGGAGTCGAGCAGTGACCATTCTAATACCGAAGAATTTACAGAGATATTGCACCATGGTACACAATCTCAGAACAAATACTTCATGGTTTCCAAATAACAACACCTATTTTTTTACCTATCCAAAATCAACACAATGTATCCATGGATGCAGTGTTATTAGAAAATACGCTAAGCAATGTGGTGCAAAAAATCCGGATCTTCTGACTTCTTGCCGTTTAAGAAAACATATAGCTACTGTAACTCAAGTATTAAGTTTAAAGAATAATGAGATAGATCAATTGGCCAAGTTTATGAGACATACGACAAGAACTCACGAAACATTTTACAAGTATACGTGCTTTTAATTGATTACACGTTTTTCATTGTATTTTTTATAGATTACCGCAAGACATATATCGGTCAAGTTGCAAAAGTTTCTAAAATTCTGCAGCTCATGGAAAAAGGTCATGTGGCGCAATTTAAAAACAAATCCTTAGAAGAAATAGACACTGACATGGAAAATGTTGAAGATGTCGACAATGACCTTTGTCAGAAAAATTTTGAAGAATGCATTCAAAGTAGGTATTTGATTAAACATACTCAAAAAAAAAATATTGCGTAATATTGATTAACATCAGTTATTGATTAGCTTTTCGTTGTAAAAAGAAAATAATTAATTCTTACGACGAACTGTTAGGTACTGTTCAGTAACTTTACTTATTGGTACAATAATTCAACATTCTTTGTGAAAGAAAATCAAATACATTGATCAATGATGAACAATTCGACCAGACAATGATTTGTTTCGTAAATTTACTAAAAATGTTCATTTACACCATTAAAAGTTTTATTAAAAATATACACGACAAGTAATTAATTTGTTAATCGTACACTGAAAGAAATAATCTGACCTGTGTAACAAAAAATCATTTGCTAGTTATTTTTTGTTTCAAATAATAAGATATTTGCCACTGTTGTACATTATTGTTTTGTTAGATTACTTATAGCAAAATTTCGTGTGCTGGACGAGCAAATAATATTGTCTGCTTTATTTACGCTACTGTAACAAATTTCTTTGCTAAACGTGCAATGATTCAATCACATGACATTTAACCATCAACGCTATTTGTTATGAAATCCCAATAAAGGGAAAATAAAAGTATGTTGCAGTTGCAACTGATGCTCCCTCCTCCCTATTAGTTGTGAAATAGGTTATTTTTAGATTAGCCTTTCTTAAAATTTATATTAATAAGTATGTCGGCTTCAGTTGAAGACTTATTAGAATTATGGGGTTTTTCTGAATATATCTCAGTATTTAAAGGTAAGTAGGATTACTGTAGATATTTCGAACTGCTTTTATTATTATTTAATGCTTTATTCTCTTTTTAAAAACATAGAATCCTAATGTGATACATGTAAGTCGTACACAAACTTTATACTGCATGCTCGAAAAATGTATGAATCATTTCACTATCATCTCTATTGGTGCCTTTGGTGTGTTGATTTCGAGTCGATTCTTTGTAAACATATAACATACTAGAGTATTATTTATATCTGCAGTTAATATACCATAATATAATAACACAGGTATTATAATTATAATTAAATCTAAACAAACGGTTGCTTTCTCAGACTTTCGAACAGTACGAGTCATCCTACATGTAAAAACATATGGGAATGAATGTATTTGCAAAAACATAGAATAACAAGTTCTATTTTTGAATATATACTTGTATTTAATACTTCAAAAATCATTTATGTATCTACATAATTTACTAATAATTGATATATGTTTTAAAAATATATAATTAAGGCTGGCAGTGCAATATAATAACTGTAAGAAGTTAAACAAGTAACTTTAGTACCTATTATGTTACCACTTATTTTACAATACATAAGTAATGATATGTGTAATGTAATATCATTCGGACTCAATCGGCTTATTATTATTTATTTCAATGAATTGATTAAATTTGGTTACACAATATTCAAACATTTGCTGGGTTTTATATTTTCATAGTGTAATACAAGAAAAGATGACAATGTACATCAATAGAAAACTAAAATCTTTAATTTAGGCCCTTAACATTATTTATGTATTGTCAAATAAGTGGTACTAAACTAGTTTCTAACATTTTACGGTTATTACATTCCGCTCTGTGCCAGCCCTGATTATATATTTTCGAAATATATACCGATTAATAGTAAATGTAGGTAGATACATAAATGATTTTTGAAGTGTTGCATTCAAAAAAGAATACACGTATTTCTTCAAACAAAGAACTTGTTATTCCTTGTTTTTGCAAATACATTCATGCCCATATATATTTATATGTACGATGACTCGTACTGTTCCAGGCTTTTTTTTGCTTTCACAGAGAAAGCAACCGTTTGTCCAGCTTTAATTATTATAATACCGTAATTCTAAATAAATCAACTTGAGTACGTTAAAGGGCTCCAATGTCCAACCGGCTGACTAATTAGTGATATAATATTTTTTAACTAGTTTTTTGTTTATTTTGAATATTACATTTGATGTTTTCTAATAAATGTACACTAAAAAAAAGTAATCGCGTCAGTATCTCGGTTTCTGAAGATTTCTCAACAAAAAGTTTAAATACAAGTTTTAGGTTTTGACATAAGCTAACTATTTGAAATACTTCTGAATATGTAGTGTTCCAATTTTACAGACTAAACTGACGTTCCTTTTTTTAAGGGTACACCTTATGTACTCTTGAGTTTACTCCATAAAAATAGAATCCACTGTATATGTACTTTAAATTGGTAGCTTAAGGCGGTTCACCCAGTCGATGGGCAACCCGCAAAATCTTGAGGGTGGAAGCGGGAGGTAGGCTGTAGGAGTACCACGATATTGTATCTGTCTCTTCTTAAAAGAAGACGGAGCCAAGATTTATGTCCAGATCCGGCCGAAAGTTAAAATCATGTAAGGCTACATTTCTAATCACTTCGCGTGTAAGCAGGTAATTGGGCAAGTGTGGTACGTGCTGACACACTGTGTCACACACCAATACCATTCATTTCTAATGGCAGCCATATAAATACTACTAGAAATAATGCGACTTTCCGCCAGTTCTTCTGGCTACCATCATGAGATAGAAAACATATTGCTACGCTACTCTTTGAGATATCGGTTGAGTGCGCATGCGACAGCCGACAGTGGGTAGAACCAATGAACGTCAAACGAACGCATACAAACAACGAAGACATACATAACCGTAAAAATTTAGAGAAAAGAGAAAACGTGTTTAGGTGTTTACGTTTAGCTGAAAGTTATTAAGCGTTTTGTGTTAGGTATGTCGAAGTCAAGTTACTCGAGATCCTGCTACATGTGCGATAATAAACAACTGCGTAATGCAAAAGTTGAATATAGTTTTCATAAGTATGTATAATGTTTCTCAGCTATTATAAAGTTATGTACAATATCTATTGTAGGTTTCCAAATGATGAGTTAACGCGTATAAAATGGTTGCGTTTCTGTAATTTAGCAGACACCGATGATGTATCGAGAATTGTTCTGTGTTCAAATCATTTTACTTCGGCGGATTTCACCAATTATGTTCCGAAGCAACTCGGTGGATATTTGAAATTAAAACCTGGTGCTGTTCCGGTAATTCGTCACCCCAAAATAAAGAAAATGAAAACGTGTGGGTCTAATATGCCAAATACAACTTTTACTGGCATCACACATTCAGCATCAAGTGAAATCTGGCATAGCTCACCAACAGAAATCCATTTTGTTGAGGCAAGCACACAAACAGAAAGAGACGAACTTGTGGTTGAAGAAATTTTACCAACAAATAAGGAAAATGATCCTCTAATTGAAACAGGTATGTTATAGGTATAAAGAAATCTTAATGAAAGCTTGAACAATGTATTGACTACAATCAATATTGTATTTGTTAAATTCAACTTGTTTACCCGTCGGTTTAATACCTTATACATATTACTATCCTAGTAATTTCGGTTTAAGAGCTCATGAATATGTACCTTTTGAGTAAACATTTGAAATGAATTTATGAATTAATTTAATTTTTTGATAGGCGAATCAACACCAAAAAGGAGAAAGTTTGCTGAACCTCGATACATAGGCGACATTAGAACTCCTGATGTGGCTACACCACGAAGAGCAAAGAGGACTTTACGGATGGCAGTTGAATCTGCGCAGAAAAAGTCTAAGAAAATTAGGGCTTTGCAAGAACGAACACGATACATGAAGAAGAAGCTGAAGTCTTTAAAAGATTTGATTAACCATTTACAAAAAGGAAACCAAATATCAGAAGCTGCAGCAAATTCTTTAATGGTATTTATTTCACAATTAGTATGTTAATTTCATGTTTTTGCACTGCTCAAGCTACATCTACACTAAAACAACTTAGAGGAATTTTTGGGTATTTAGGACAATTTCCAATAATTAAATAAACCTAGATAAAATAATTTTTTCTACAGCTGTGACTTTAAACTGTATTCAAGAGTCATATGCGGCGTACTTTATGTTCCATTTAAAACACGCGTACTTTAAAGGTTTCAGACGTCATTTTTCAATGACATTTGCAAAAATTTGTTGACAAGTGCTCAAGTCTTAATTCGGCTGTAGAAAAAATCTTGAAGCCAACTCGTGTTTTACAGGTATTTAAAAATTTCAGTCTATTATAAAAATCTCGCTCCGCTCGATTTTTAACTTAATCGACTTCAATTTTTAAATCCTCTGTAAAACACTCGTTGTCTTAATAGCTATAAAAGCGCGTTAAAATGAAAAGAGTGCTTTAAGGCCCGGTTTCTGAAACATTTTAACTGACTGGTTAGTTAACATGAGTTTTAGAATAGAACATACTGACCGTTATTATTTTGTATGACAAGTATCACATTCTACATGCAAATGTCAATTTAACTGTCCAATAAGTCAAAATTGGTGTTTTCAGCGTTTTCAGAAACCGGACATAAAATGAATAAATAATTTCTAGTTGTGTAAAAAGTTTGGTAAAAATTTGTGTTATTTAAAAAACTTCTTTAAAATATTTTAGTGTAGATGTAGCTCTATTTTATCTGTATGAGTATACAATAATATTAATAATTTCTGAATTTTGAATTTAAAAAGATAACGTACATACTTTAAAGCGCTATTAATGGAATGTACATTCACAAAAGTTACTTTTTGTTTGGATGTATTAATTAAAAATAGTAGGTATATTACATAACGAGAGTAGTAAGTCATATATTACGTACGGATGGAATAAGTTGCGTATGTGCCGCTAGGCGAGTACAAGTAATTCCACGAGTACGTAAGTGACTTACAACTCGAGTTTTGTACTATACTTTATCTACAATCCAACTACGAGCTGTAAAAAAGGAAGTCAATTTTTTGGTAATTTCTTTTTATTTTAATTTTTGTATTTTTATGTATTTGTAAAATAGATTGAAATCCAAATATGTAAGTCCGAAAAGATTAATGTGTAGGCTATTTGACTGAAATTTCGTCATAATAACTGTTAAAATAAAAAATAAAACGTTGTATGAACCTACGGCATAACTTGTACATAAATATCTATATAATATACAGTACAGCTTATAAGAACTCGGTGTTATGCTGAACTTACAGTTATAATAAGCATTTTACTAGCATTTTGATTCATTTTTAATGAATTTCTGTTATGACAGTATTATTGTGTATTATAATTTATAGGAAGGGCTCCCTGAACATATTAAGCGGATGCTGCTTAGAAGACGCAGGCATACAAGACAATATGCCCCAGCGCTACGAAGTTTTGCAATTACTTTGCAGTTCTATTCTCCCAAGGCGTATAATTATATAAGAAGGGTTTGGCAGAATGTATTACCCCATCCTGCAACTTTAAGAGGATGGTATAAAGTTGTTAATGGTGCTCCAGGATTTTCTCATCAAGCGTTTGAAACTCTTTCTAGAAAAGAAAAACCTATCTGCAACATTGTAATTGATGAAATGTCAATTAGAGAGCAGATTCTATTTTCTCATGGCAAATTTTATGGTGGTGTTAACCTAGGAACAGGACTTGAATGTTCTGCAGACAATGTAGAATTGGCAAAAAATGCTTTAGTTTTTATGGCAGTTGCCATAAATGGGAGTTGGAAGCTACCATTAGGCTATTTTTTAATAAAGGGTTTAACAGCTGCAGAAAGGGCAAATTTATTAAATAAATGCCTCGAGCTTATGCATGAGGTATCAGCAAGAGTACATTCCATTACATTTGATGGTGCCTCAGTGAATTTAAGCATGTGCAATAAACTTGGGGCAGATTTTAGTTATGGAACTGACAAGTTCAAACCATTTTTCCTGCACCCTGTAACAAAGGAAAAAGTGTTTATTTTTTTTGACATGTGCCACAAGATCAAATTAATCCGGAATACATGGGGTGACAAGGGATGCATTTATAATGGTAGTGGAGAAAAAATTGAATGGAAATACATACAAGACTTGGAGAAACTTCAAAGTGAAGAAGGTCTCGTGGCAGGCACGAAATTAAATAAAACTCATATTAATTACAACGACAATAGAATGAAAGTGAAACTTGCCACTCAAACACTAAGCGAAAGTGTTTCTAATGCTCTGAGATTTACCAAAGAGCTGAAACTTGACAACTTTCAAAGTTGTGATGGTGCAGCAGAGTTTTGTTTGAATTTTAATAATGCGTTTGACATATTGAATTGCAAAAACAAATTTTCAAAAGATAGGTTTCGTATTCCTCTTAACGAGGAGAATTATAATAAGCTTCATGATGAAGCAAATAGATTGATTTCTTATATTGAACATCTTAAAGACAAAACAGGTAAATATATACTGGACACTCAACGAAAAACTGGTTTTTTTGGAACAATTTTAAATTTGAAAAACATATTTGACCTGTATAAATTACTTCAATTATTCGATTTAAAATATCTGTTGACGTTTAAATTGTCACAAGATTTCTTAGAGACCTTTTTTAGTGCGATTCGTGGAAGGGGTGGATGGAACAATAATCCAAATGCTCTTCAATTTGAATCCGCCTACAAACGTTTGCTGTTAAGACATGATATTCGGGATTTTGAAAATGCCAATTGCATTTCGGACAACATACCCATTTTAAATATATCTTCGAAATATAGAGAAGAAGCTTCACAAGCGATAAATACATCACAATCTGACTGTATCAATCGCATTGATCACGACTATGTGGAAACATTATGGGCACTCACGCCATATGTAGAAAATGTAATTGCCTATATTAGCGGTTTCATTGTTAAAAAGATAATGAAGATAATAGAGTGCTCAATGTGCACGTCATTCTTGACAGGCGACGATTCACCTCTCTTAATTAAATTAAAAAACAGAGGTAAATTAATTAATCCCAGCTCAGAAGTGATCCGAATATGTACAGTGGCTGAAAAAGTTTTTAGGGAAAATAGTTTTATTTTGTTTAAGAACGCAAACATTCAGGAGATACTCATTAATAAAACTATTGTACGCCTGGGAGTCCCCTTCAATTCAAATGCAATGGCAGAACATACAATGTCCCAAAATGTGATAGATAATCACAGAATAATATTAGTAAAAAATATTCTGAGTTACTATTTCAACATTAGATTATATCATGAGGGACGAGTAATTTCTCAAAAAGATAATAGTATACGACACAAGTATACTAAATTAATTCTATTCTATAATCAGTAGTTTGTAATTTTAGTTTAATTAAGATAGTTAAGTCATATATTATTAGTTAAAATATTGTTGTAAATAGCTTCGAAATTTGTAAAAGAATTTGCTCTATTGTAATAAATATAATATAGTATATTAGGTAAATAATGTGAGTAAATAAAGAAATTGATTTTTTTCAGTTAATTTCTTAATTTCTTATGTTACATATCAACTTGTTTTTCCCCCAGTTATGAAAAATCTTTTATTAACCACACATATAATTTTCTATCTATTGGAGTGGTTGATCTTTTAAGGTGAGTATTAATTTTGATTCAGGTGACATATTTACATAATTAAATTAACGTTTTATTACTACACCATTGAATTTGAATGGTAATAATGGATACAAAATAAATCTCTGTATCAACTTCAACCTAAAAAACCTTGCTTTCATATTTATATTGGATCAGAATCCTTTTTACAAATGTTCCGTTGATAAAAATTTCGTAATATATGTCATACATAAAACAGCTTGTATGATCAAGACCCTAGTGCCCTAGAACATCTTTTAAAAATCCTACATTTGTACACTGCCAGAGAATTTGCAAATACACCGAATGTTTAAAATGTAGGTGCATCTAAACCACTCTAAACTTACGGTAGAATCACATTATATAAAATAAAATAGAATTCTTGAGACTATTCAAACGATAAAACGATAAATAATTTTCATTTGTATAAAATTTCACAAAGTGAGGCAATTGCGTATGTCGTAGGTGACAGGCAAACATAATATCTATCAAAATGTTAAACACCCCAAAAACCAAAATCTTAGCGCCTTTCGCCTCGTTCTGGGATTGGCTACGAAGTTCATGCGCACAAATGGATAGTCTCAGAAAGTGAGATGCAGATATATATTTTGTTTCACTTTGATTGCCAGACTCTTTGTACATGTAAAGAATAGCTAAGGAGCATTATATCTCTTTAATAGTTATATGATGGCAGCCCACGTCCACCTTAAGCGCATGCGCACTACAACAAGCAAAGAACAGCTGTTATTGTTTACATCATTTGTTGTTCCTTATTTTTCATAAATACGTACATACAATGGCAAGGGCAATAAAGGACGAGTTTTTGCTTCAATGCATCTCAAATTACCAACCGCTATATGATAAGACGTGTCCTGGGTACAAATCCGTACTACAAAAAGAAAACTGCTGGCAGTCGGTAGCTAAATCGCTGGATGTGGACGGTAAGAAAAGTATTTTCGTAAGCACAAAGTATAAACCAATGTTATAAATAATTTTAGTAACAATTGTGAAGTCGAGATTCAAAGCATTAAAAGAAAAATACCGTAGAGAGTTGGCGATTGAAGAAAAATTCCGTCGAAGTGGAGCTCCAGCAAATGCCAGACCAACATGGGGTTTGATGAGTTTCTTCAAATTCATGTACAAGCACGAAACTCCTAGAACCACATCAAGTAATTATAGTTTCTCTACCGAAGATGTATCATCACAAGAAATAATAACTGAAGACATAAGTGAACTTGATAATTCACTCGAACCTGTAGAACCTGAAGTAGTAAATGTGGAACATAATTACCATTTTACCTCATATAGTGAAGTAGTAGAATCCCCTGCTAGAAGCTCCCTTAGTTCAAGCCAGCTTCCGCATTCAGAAGAAAATGGTAGGCTAGGCAAAAAACGACGAAGTGAAAATGTCAATAATGTTGACTCCCTTTTAAAAGATGTGTCAACAGCAATAAATAATATAAGTTGCAGATCCAATGACAAATATGAACAGTTTTCTAAATACCTTGGCTGTGAGTTGAAAGACATGGATAAAAAAGATGCCGATGAACTCATGGAAAATATTAATTTAGAGATTATTCATTTTAAGAAACGCTTGAGGAAGGAATAATGAATTTTGCAACTAGTGTAATAGATCAAAGTTTTCCATATTTTATAGAAGATTTTATATTTAAATGTTTAGTAGTAGTATTGTTTTCTTTTTCAGTTCAAATAGTTGGATAAGACTTGTATTTCTTTTGTTTCAATTTTATAATATAAAAGTATTGTGTAAACACACGGAAGCTTTTATTATATCATCACCTGTTGATGGAGAAGCATTAATAGTTCGATGGAATATTCGAAATCTTGCAACTAATATGCCAAAAACATTCTCAATTACCCTCCTTGCCCTAGACAGACGATAATTGAAAATTCGTTCACATTCAGGCATGATACCTGTCCTGCTTTTGCTGTATGGACGCATTAAATTGGTACGTAGCGGGAATGCTTCATCTCCCACAAAATAAAATGGGATTTCTACATTATCAGGAGCATATGGCATTGATCTTGCACTTGGCAAATTAAGCTCATCATTCAGAAGTTTTTGTCCAAAATGTGATTGATTTAAAACACCACTATCACTCTGGGAACCATAGGCTCCAATATCCACATAGTTGAAAAAATAATTTGCATCACACACGCCGAACAGTATTATGCTGTGATTTTTTTTATAATTGAAGTATGACGAGCCTGAATTCTTTGGTGCTTGAATATTGACATGCTTCCCATCAATTGCACCAACACAATTGGGAAGTGACCATTTTTTAGCAAAATTTTCTGCATTTTTCAACAGAATTTCCTCTGAAGGAACAGGCAGTACCACTGGAGCCAAAACATCCCACAATATCTTGCAAGTTTCTCGCACAACGTTACAAACAGTGGTGATTCCAACTCGAAATGAATATGATAAACTTGGGTATGAATCTCCAGTTGCCAAAAATCTGAGAGTTATGGCTAATCTGCAAGTTGAAGATATCATATATTACTCTGTAAAGTAATCTGATGAAATAATTACCTGCACCCTGGTGAAATGGGTTCTCGTAAAGATTTTTTTTGAATATGTGGGCCCACCAAGGACAATAATTTGTCGAACGATGCTGGGGACATACGAGTAAAATTGTAAAACATGTAGGGATCATGTAAGCGCATTTCATCAATTAAATTCTTGTAAAACCCCTGACTTTTTCTTAGCTGAAAGATCGGGTGAATGCCGTATCTTTTCGGTTTTCTTTTTTTTATAATTGGCAAATATATTTTTTTTATTTGCAATAAACATGCTATACTTCCTAACAACACACAATTATCCTCGTTTTCTGACATTATTATTTAACGTAACAACTGTGTAGCAGAATCACCAGAATAAAACCGACAAATAAACAAAATTTCACAGCTGACAGACTGATCCAACAGCAACAACATGGAAAAGTAAAACTTTTGTTTAGTGACAGTGAGTAGTGACTTTAAAAAGGTTATGTTTAGGGAATGTAGACAAGCGTTAATACGCATGATCCACTAGCGGCACGCAACACGAAAGCTTGGACCTTGCAAGCTATCGTGCCGTGAGCAGCACGGGCGCGCTTGGACACACTTTGGTAACGTGACATTAGAAATGGTTGCATATTACTACTATGCTCCTAGCACGCGTGCTGACCTTCGTGTCACCGGGCGAAGTGATTAGAAATGAAGCTTAAACGAGGGTGAATCGATTCAAGCACGGATCAGTCAAAGTAAGATTTTGCTCACTTCAAGAACAATCAAAATATAGGAAATATATAGGAAAATCGACTGAATGCCCTATTCAGTCAGAATAGGACATATAATTAATTTTGCTGTAAAGTAATTGTTTAAATAATTTCTAAAAACTGCTAAACTTGTGAAAGTTACTCATTTTTAGACATTATATCTCCTCCGCCTTGAAAACGAAGCTAGATAGAGTAAAATTGTATAGCACCTTTTTTGTAAAACATAAAATTCTCTACAAAAAAGTTCGCGACGACCCCATAGTGAAGTTGATAGTTTAGACGTGGGAGGTAAAAGAAAGGAAATTTAGGGGAGTTCATTTTGTAGCGGCCTGGACCAGTCATTTATAGAGCAGTGATCGATTATAAAATTAATAACTTCACGGGTCATCTGGTACCTTTTGGTCACTATATGCACACTTGTCTTGCATTAGCAAATATATATTTTCATCCTTCTCTAAAATTGTGATTTTGCTAATTCTTATTGTGACCGTGGTCGTGAGCATGGTTATTGACGGTCATTTATTTGGTACATACCGTGTGGCCGCCGTTCATAGCGCGATGCATATATTAGTAACTACTGGTCGACTATAAATGGGCGTGCCAACTTGAATTGCCACACCGACAGCGGGCGTATAAGTTATACGTATAAATGTATTCGTAGGCAAATCAAGTGAAGAGCAGTGTAATAGGTATTGCGTTCCCGTTGTAAGTAATTATTTGTAGTTGTTTGAAGCATCAGATAATCACTGATAATATGTCAGTGAAGTAACTCATCACAGCTTCATAAACAACATAAAAGAGCAAAAATAAATAATAAATAACTCCTAGACTTTAAAATAAAAAAAACTTCTTAACTAAAATAATATTTTTCAACAAATATTATAATCTAAAAACTCAACTATAATAAAATACTGAAACATAAAATATTTACTTCTTAAAACAGAATTGTAATTCAACATTGCAATTAACCTGTAATTAGCTAAAAAAATGTTATTCTTAAGCGATAATAAAACTCGAACTGACGCCCATATGTGGAAGCGACTGCCCTACTACACCGTATAAATGTGGAATTTTTGGACAAATACGAGTGCATCATAGGCATATGCGAAATACTAGAGCTCTGTTGTAATCCAGTATAACACTGCGTCTACTTGTTTACCGTTCTAATACACAGACATCTCTATCTGTTTCGCTTACTCTACAGGTATCGCGATAATGCAGACGCACGCGGTCTTATGGTATATCTAACCCAAGCAGCAAAATCACAATTTTAGAGAAGGATAAAAATATCTGTACCTCAGAGCCAGACTATGTTAAGTCCAAATTTTGAGTTTTTGGACTAAACATGCTAAGTGACATAACTTTATATGTACTTTTATTTTCTGGTGCTATTTTAAGTGTATCTCTAAAAGTACAGAACATAGCGTGTTTTAAAGTATGTTAAGTCCAATGGTTCCTCAGAAGCAAATCAAGTTAAGTCACCATATCGTAGTCTGCAGCTGAATGTGCCGTCAGTGTACTAGGTTAAGTCCAACTATACACACGTCTTGTTGCATTATTTTTGTTATTATTGTTGTTGTTTTTAAAGAATACTACTGCACCTACTAGAAATTAATTTGTGCACTTTTGTGTTATAATGGCTTCCAGAACACAAAGAATATTACAATTAGTTAAGCTAATAAACGAAAATAAAGAGGACCTTTGCAATTAAGTAAAAAGTGCCGATAAGGAAACAGGTAGGTGAATTATTATGTCTAATAGTATACAGAATTTAATGCTAGTCTTTTGTTTTTTCTAATAATTATCACTCCTGTAATGTATGCTAGCAGATTAGATTATAAAATAGTGTAGTCTGCTCGCCGACAGGACTTAACATTGTTTGCCTTTACCTTTTTATGCACACATTGTGACTTAATATTATCGTACATTTTCAAAAATTCACAGATACTTAAATTGAAGAGTCTGCTTCTTTGCTGTTATCGAAAATACTTTATTGTCATGTCTTTAAAAATGATTTTAGTGCCGGAAGCGACTTTGTTTATGCTTGCTTGGGGCATGTAAAGATAAAGTGGCATATTATATTCAAACACAAAATAATAATAATATACGCTAACATTTTGTATGCTCATTACCTATGTATTATTTTTAATTATTAGGTACTAACGAAATGGATATGCCAGAGTCTAATGAACATGATGTTCCCTCTTTTTCTTATGAACGAGTCCAGGAGCAACAGACTCACTCAATCGAAGAAACTATTAACAGAATTGATAATCCTGATTTCAACAGTGAATCAGTTTTGCATATTACTGCTGATAGTACAGAATTCTTACATAGGACTCCTGAGAGGGAAGAAGAATTTTCAGATTTTGATAACGATGACGAAGTTGCAGATCCAGATTATTTAGGCAATAACGACGATGATCAAGATGATGTAGAAGAAAATAACAGTGATGAAGAGGATGTACAGCAAAATGACAATTCACGTAAAAATACAGGACAAGTGAAGAAACGAAGCAGAAAAAGACAATCTAATCCAAAAATGTGGAAAAAAAACTTAACAAAGACGAAAAGATACTCAGGAGTAGAATACACAACGGACAGTGGTAGTCGCATAATAGAGCCACGAAAAATGAAAGAACCCTGCAACGACACCTGCAAGTTATTATGCAAAACTAAAATTTCTGAAGTAACTCGTCAAGTCATACATGATAATTTTTGGAATCCTACTAAATCAATTAATGTGAGAAGACAGTTTATTGCATCTCGAGTTGAACAAATACCAATAAAAAGAAATAGAGAACGGACAGGAAAGAGAAGCGGCAAAAGAACCTTTAGCAATAGTTACAGTTTTGAAACAGGTGGCATTAAACAAACAGTATGTAGAAGTTTTTTTCTCAACACCCTAAGCATCTCACAGCAAACAGTGGAGACTGCAATCAAGAAGAAGAAGGACGGGGGAATCGTAACACCAGACAAACGAGGCAAACATGAACCTATTAACAAAATTTCAGAAGAGGTACGCAACAGCATTCGCAATCATATTTCAAAATTCCCAACATACGAGTCGCATTACTCTCGGGAAAGGTCTAAGAAAAGGTATTTAGGAAATCATTTAAATATTAGCAAAATGTACGCTCTCTATTTGGAAGAGTGTAAGGAACATGGTGTAGAAGCCGTAAATATTGGAAAAGAGTGGTTGTACTCAGAGATATTTAATTATGAGTATAATTATTCCTTTAAAAGTCCGGACAATGACACCTGCGACTTGTGCGATGCGTTTAAACTCCAATTACAGGAAGCAGAATCAGCAGTCCAGGACAAATGTGCAGAAACAATATGACGAACACCTTTTGGATGCAGAGAATAGATACAGAGATAAATCCAATGACAAAATGAAAGCAAGGGCAAAGTTATTAGAAGAGAAAGTGGTCATGATTGATCTGCAGAAATGTCTGCCCACTCCAGATCTACACAATTCTCAGAGCTTTTATTCGCTCAAGCTATGGACATTTAACCTCACTATTCACGATTCGACGCTTGAAAAAAGCTATTGCATGATGTGGGACGAAAGTGTGGCAGGTAGGGGTGGGAATGAGGTGGCATCGTGCTTCATAAAATGGGTAGAACATTTCGTTTCCGACAGCGTACAAGAATTAACGATATGGTCTGACAACTGTCCGAGTCAGAACCGAAATATTTTAATGTAATGTGCCATTTTTGGATACTCCATCTCAAACACACTCTTAAAGTTGTCAACCATAAGTTCCTAGCAAGAGGTCATACCCATCAAGAAGCTGATGCCGTCCATTCCGTCATAGAGCGTGAAAGAAAAAAAGTTCCTCAATTTCAAATTATGACACCATGGGACTGGCAGCAAATTGCCAGAGTATCTGGAGCTAAGAAACAATTTACAGTAATGAATATGGAAACATCGGATTTGAAGGATTTTAAACAACTTTTTGACGGGCAAAGAGCACCTTACATTAACAAAAAGAAGAATACCAAAGGAGAAGATTTTCTTATATCGCAGGTACGACATTTGCAAGTCAGACAAGACAACCCGGGCATTCTTTACTATAAAACAGTTTGCAACGAAGAGTTTCTAGAAATAGACTTTAATAGGAAAACAAGACGCAGTGAAAGCGTTCGTCAAATTACCATATCTCCCATCAGGGACGGCCCTAAACCGATGTCGACTAAAAAGTACAACCATTTGCAAAACTTACTGAAATGGGTACCAAAAAGGTTTCACCCTTACTATAATACATTAATTCATGGAAACAATGATGGTGATGATGGAGAAAGTCTGTAATACTCGTAAGTTTTATTGTTACACTGATTTTTAATGTTCTTACATATAATAATATTTATTGGCCCTAGTGTAGACTTTTCCCAATTTTGTACTTATGAAATAAAATTGCAATTTTTGCATTGCACTGTTTCATTTCAGTTGAATTATGTTAACTTATCATGCATGTCAAGTCACGCAACATGATGGTAAGTCAATCAACCTGGACTTAAAACATATATTAAGTGCTACAACTAAACTTTTTTTGCACACCAGACTATGTTAAGTCCACTTTTGGGAAAAATAAAAGCCAAAACCATAATTTTATTATATTACATTTTTCTTAATTCCAACACGAAACCGTATTCAAAATTTTAACAAAATTTATTAATAACTACCAATGTAACTTCAAAAACTGTAAGAATTGTATTTTTCATTTGCCTCTCCTCGAAAACTACTAACTTGGACTTAACGTAGTCTGGCTCTGAGGTATAGATATGCATTTGCTTATGTAGGACAAGTGTGCATGATTTTGCTGTTTGAAAATGTGAATATAATAAAAGTCAGGAAGACTAATTTTTTGATAGCAATTTCTTTTCTTTATTAAAGTAGATTACGTTATATCAACTACATAAGGTATAATGTGTATAATATATATAATGTGAGTTATTTTTTTTATATTACATATACAAACATGTGTTTCATTAAAAAAAATTAAACGGTAACGCGCTAACTATAATATATAACGGCCCAAATCTCACAAAAAAACCAAAATTCAGGCTAATTTTTACCATGGTCTTATTTTATATTTAGTCTATAAGTTTGTTAGCTACATGAAACATCTCGACGGACATTTCTATCCTTATTTTGAATTTACAAAAAAAATTGAAAAAAACAGCGTTATTGCGTGTAGTCTCGAAGTCAGATTAAGAATTAATAATCGAAAATAGTTGTAAACATTAAAATAAATTATCGAGTATAAAATGGATAAAGAAAATGGTGAGCCGAGTGTTGAACGTTTTTATCGGAAAGGTAATAAATCAAGAGTGAGATTGAGTGTTCCAAGGAAGAACAGGAAAACGTTTTCGAAAGCAAAAAAGGTGAGTACCTACCTATATTTCTGGTTAATATAATCTGAAAAGGATTGTGATAGTGTTCCCCTAAACTTTGAGTACCTCTCCTCACTCCCCTAATAAGAAAGCATCTCATTGATGACCAAATCTAGAAATAGTTTTTCCGGATATAGATAACTTGTACGAGATTCGTCCACGTGTTCATTTTGTTTTGCAGCCTGATGCCGACATTACTCCAAACAAGAATATCTCTTTACAAGAAAGTAAAAGTAATGAATACGGAGAAAATTGTGAAGTAAATATGTGTAACACTCCAAACAAGAATATCTCTTTACAAGAAAGTAAGAGTAATGAATACGGAGATAATTGTGAAGTAAATATGTGTAACACAATGAATCCGGTACAGCAAGTAAGATGAAGTTATAAGACAAAATTGATACATTATCTAAATGACGTTCGGTTTATTGTTCCAGAGTAATATAGTTCCTGAAGTCGACTGGAAACCAAAGTTGTCTAAAGAAGGTGACAATAAAATGATGGGGTCGTTTTCCCAAACCGATTTGGTAATGTTAGAGGTATACCATTATAATATTATCTCCTTTGGGACGTTCTTTCATCAGGTACTATAAATGTTTAGTATTATTATTCTATGATCATTAATTCCATATGTTAATTTAACAAAATGTCTTTTAAATGAGATTTCTATTTCACGGATTGGCCTAATGTGAGAACGTTTCCATTGAAAAATAAAGACGAAATAAATATGATATAAGTAAGAAATATTTGTTTCATTTTCTTACAATATTAAAGGAAAACGTAGGAAATAGCCTTGACAATACACCACCAGTGATATTGGAAGGCCGTCGGTTAATCGATTTGATTTTTTTATGAAATCTATTGTGGAATTATCTTCCCATTGTACACAACTGGAGTGCAGATTAATTAACTTGAAACTGGTAGAAGAGGAAAGGAGAGGGTTTATCACTCTTCTACACTTCAAATGTAATATGTGCAATGGAAATTTCAAGATATCTACATCAGAAGAGAAAGAGGACAACGTCAATAAAGATGCAGTTGTGGGAGCAATGGCAATTGGTTCAGGGTTTTCCCACCTAGAAGAAATTGCTGCATCATTAGATATGCCATGTATGTCGCAACGTATGTACAATACCATCCAACAATGGGTTGGCATGATGAAATATGTGATATTTGGCAAAAAACTAGCTGGGAAGTTATGAATAAGGCGGCAGAAGAAGAAAAGGCTCTAGCTATAGCTGCCGAAGACCTCAGTGAAGATGGAATTCCAATGATAACGGTGGTAGCCGATGGTAGTTGGGCCAAACGGTCATACAGAAATCAGTATAACTCGTTATCAGGAGCAGCAGCTATTGTGGGCTATAGAACTAAAAAAGTTTTATTCCTTGGTGTCAAAAACAAATTTTGTACCATATGTGCCAAAGCCGAAAAAAAATCAGAAGAAGTCAAGTCACATAAGTGCTATAAAAATTGGTCTGGTTCGGCTGCAAGCATGGAGGCTGAGATCATCGCTGAGGGATTTCAACGAAGTGTAGAGATGTACGGTCTCATATTTAACAAACTCATTTTAGACGTACATCCTTATGATACGGTACAAGTGAAGAAAATAGAATGCAAAAACCATTTATTGCGTAACTACAGTAGAAAAATTAGGGATCTGGTTAAAGACACTAGTGCAGGGCCTCTAGCTCTTAGGAAGAAGATTGAGGTAAATTTACATTTTACTTGAAATAACCCAAAATTATTGTTATTGACGTGGGTGCATGTTTTCTTTCCAGCAAAATCAGTTGAGGCTGCGATGAGCAATCAATAAGGCGATATTGTTTAGAAAGAAAGAGATTGCAGATATGTCTCATAAAATTGAAAACCTAAGGAGAGATGTTTATAATTCCCTGAGCCATGTTTTTGGCGAGCATAATGTAGGGTTTACACTAGTCAAGTGAGTTGATCAAGTCAGATGAATTCAAGTGACTTGCTAGCGAATTGAACATGTAAACCCCTCTTTTCATTTCATATGATCATGTCAATTGATTGCATTCTCAGTTGAAACATGTTCAACTTTTGCGTTCAAGTGAATAAAAAATCACGTGTTAAAAATGGCGGCAAGTAGATGGTCGGAGGAAAAGTCGTGCAAGTTTATCGCTGTTTACGAGAAATATGAGTGTTTGTGGAACACCAAAAGTAATGCATATCGAAACCGAGATACTAGGGGGGCTGCTATTAGAAATCTGATAGGCGACATGGAAGAAGTAGGCATAAACATGACCGAAGATGAGGTTAGGAACAGAATCAAAGCAATTCGTACTACCTACATGGCAGAACTGCGCAAGGTAGAAAAGGCTGCAAAATCTGGAGTGTCCATTGATGATTTGTATCAGCCTACCTGTGCGTGGTTCAAAGACGCTGACCGTTTTTTACGCCACATTGTATCCCTTCGGCCCATTTTTCAAAACATGGTGAGTAAAGCGAACCATTTACTAAGTTTGAGTTTAACAAATTAAGTAAGATTTAAAAACCGTTGCGAGGAAATTTGGTTCTTTTCAATGCTATATTTCATTGTAACTGTAACATATATGTTGTAAAATATAACAGGGATTAAGTAATACATCATTTGTTAATTGCATTTAATTGCCATGACACTGCCCCATTTGTAGAAAAATATTCCACGTATTTCTCACGAAGATTCGCAGCATTTCGAGAATAATTATTAGTGCCTTGGTGCTGTAATGGATGCAGTGCTGATGGTAGGTTTCTCCAGGAACCTTGAGTTATATGTCCGGTCTCTAAATCTTCTGTATCGACCAACCCAGGTGTGATGTATGTAGCTGCAGAAGTTTTGCGCAACCAGTTGTGTAAAGCTGTAGTTGCTTTTACTATCGAAGTAACTGTTTCTGGAGAAACTGCAATGGGTCTTTCAAAAATTCTAAATTTAGATACCAATATTCCAAATGCATTCTCTACTATGCGGCGAGCTCTGCTCAGTCTGTAGTTAAATATTCTTTCCCGTAATGACAAATTTCTTTTTGAGAATGGTTTCATGAGATAAGGTTTTAACGGAAAAGCATCATCTGCTACAATTACCATTTCTGGTGGCATGTTTAACTGCGAATGTTCTAACCCATCATACAAGGCACTTTCTTGAAAAATTCCTCCATCTGAAGCTCTTCCTTGTGCACCAACATCTATGTAAGTGAAGCAATAATTGGCATCAACCAATGCCAGCAACACGATACTATATGTACCTTTATAATTATAATAATCAGAACCTGCATGTGGTGGATTTCTGATCACAATGTGTTTCCCATCCAGGGCACCTACACATGTTGAAAAATGCCATTTCGTAGCAAAGTCCTGTTCTATACTTTGCCACTCATTCTGTGTCATAGGTACCTGTAACAAAAACAAAATGGTCTGCGATTTCAAATAGTATTCACAAATTTAATATTAAACTTGGGAACAAATTATTTCATTATATTTTTTATTTTAGAGTGCACAATCAACGACACAAGTCACTGGAGACTCCAGTTCATCTGCATCTGAACAATCAGCTGATGTTTCGGCTCAGGAAGTAGGAAATGAGAAAGAAGGTGCCGTAGACATTGTACCAGATGCATCAACATCAAATGCTCCAGCCAAAAGCATTGCAACGCCAAGTACATCACGTTCCTACCCTAATTTAAAGCGCCTGAAACGCTCTGGTAATGACACAACTGCAGATGCGATAAATAAATTACAAAAAATTTGTGAAACTGCTAGTGAAGGCGTCCAAGAGGATGAATTTGACATTTACGGCAAATATGTTGCCAACCAATTAAGAAAGATGAACATTGTCAGGGCAATGGGCCTACAAGCAAGAATAAATACTTTGCTTGTCAATGCAAGGATGGAAGATCTTAACGAGAAGCATAAGGCAAATGCTACACCTGTGTCTTCCCATCAACAACAAACTTTTATTACTGAAGAGGAAGAAGGCTTTTGCTCCCCGCAGCAGTACACCAGTTACTCAGTAACCAGTGATTCTCAGTATTCTTATGAAGAACAAGAGAGAGAACAACGTTCTCTGGTATTGGAACCAAGAAGTAATATTATCACTGAGGCACTTAATTCTATTATGTAAGTTAGTACCTAGATTATTGTACTTATTTTGTATTGCAAAATAATAAATTGCACTTATTAGTATTGAATGATTATTTACGCTTACCTTAATAAATTCCTGCAACACTTCATAAACTGCTTCCAATACCTGTACCAAGAAAGATGAAATTGTCGACTTTGGTACTCTGTATAGATATTCCAAACTTTTAAAGGAATCTCCTGTTGCTAAATATCGCAACGTTATTTCTAGCTTTATCTGGGGTGAAAGAGCTTCACGCATTGCCGTATCCTTTTTACTGATTCTGTATTTAACTTTTTCTAGTAACTGGTCGAACTGCTGCCCATTCATCCGTAGAAAATTTTTGTAATCCGTCGGCTCTTCTAATTTCAGTTCACGTAGGAGGTTATTGGAGGCACCTAGCCTCCCCCTGCGACTAATCCAATCTCTAACCCATAATCGCTTCTTTCGTTGTTTTTTCTTTCGCATATTTTCTTCTAATTTCCTAGCTAGAACTAAAACTGTCTGGAGAATTGCTTTGTTCACTTCCACTGTCGCCATTTTAAATCAAATCACTTGCATTCATTTAGACAATGTGTGTAAACAATAAATTGAATGCAAGTCACTTGAATTCATCTGACTTGATCAACTCACTTGACTAGCGTAAACGCGCCATAAGGAATGTGGATCGCTAGGTTACTTCTGCGACAAGCCATATGTTCCGAATGGGACTTTGATGAGTGATTTGAAATTAACAGGTAGGCATGTACTTTTACTACACTTGACATTCTCGCGATTAGGGATATATCAAAACTTTGCCAAATGATTTTCTTAAATATGTAATCTTGCTGTACAAATGCTTTGCATTCCTTGTCTGATTTCAGGATTGTATGACAAACTACAAACTTTCAATAACCATTTAGCAAGACATTCTTCCAGTCTAATACATGATGTCGACAACAACACTGTCGAACAGTTCAATTCGATTATTGCAAAGTTCATTGGTGGTAAATGAATCAACTACTGCAGAAAAAGGTCTTATCAACGTAGATGCGCTGCAGCAGTCGTTAGCCATAACACTCGCAGACCTCTTTATACCCTTAAGAAACATCTAACGGGAAATAAAAGTCCAAGTAAGTTATCTTCTGGCGCAGAGCTGAAAAGGATTCGAAGGAACGAATTACGAAAACGCTCAACTAGAAGAAAATTATTCGTTCCCGTCGTAAAGGCAAATAATGAAAGCTATGGTGACAACTGTGCAAAACCAGATATGGCGGAAGAGGAATATAATGTAGCTAAAAATGAGTTTTTGGAAAAAATACAGAAAAGCAACGACGAAATCCAACTCATTGAAGAACAAACTCGACAACAGAATCATTGCGAACTTTGGTATTTGGAACGCAGAAAACGTCTTACAGCTTCAATGTTTGGAAAAGTCTGTAAAAAACGACCAAGTACCAGTTGTAAAAACCTCGTGGAATCCATAATTTATACCAAAGGCTTCTTCAGTGAAGCATGTGAATATGGGAGAGCAAACGAGCAGATTGCTTTAGAACAGCTTTCCGCAGTCATAGGGAAAGACATAGTTAGATGTGGGTTATTTATTGACCAACAGTTCCCATTTTTGGCTGCAAGTCCTGATGGGCTCATAGGAGATAAAGGCATAGTTGAGATCAAATGCCCTTATTCGGCAAGAGATATGACACCTGAAGAAGGTATTCGTAATAAGAAAATTAAATTCTGGAAAGGAGAGGAAATTGATGTTAACCACAATTGGTATTTTCAAATACAGGGACAGCTGTATATCACAAAGAGGGAGTACTGCGTGTTTGCTGCTTGGACTCCTCATGGGATAAAAACAGCTACAATATTTAGAGACTTTTCGCTATGGAAAAATAAAATGGAAGAACCCCTTACCACGTTTTATTTGAATTGTCTTCTACATGAATTAGTAGATCCTAGAAAATGCCGGAATATGACCATAAGGGAGCCTCCTTTTATTAAAGAAGCCATAAATAATAAAAACAGAAAAAGGAAGTGACTGACTTGTGCAATAACTAATAATTTTTTTTCATATTACACTAGCCGACAATTTTTTTTTAATATCTTGTAAAAATGGGTGTACAGTTCTTACAGTCTTTAACTGAAGGCATAACCTAAAACCAACTCTTTCTACCACGTCCAGTTTTATAGTTATAATCATACTCTGCTAGTGGATAAACAATTATATTGTATTTAAAAAATTTGTTATTCAGAGGTTATAAAAAGACAAAAATCTTGACATAACAAATACTTGAATGTTTAATTAGTATCAAGAATACAAAAACACTTAACTGCACAAAAAAGGGAAATTGCTGATATAGTAAAGTTTTGCGGAAATAGAGTTATTTCTTCCTTTTATGTTGCCTTTTGCTTTCTCTTGAGAAACCAGCAAAAATCTCCCATCATGACGGGATCCCACCTACCTTGACATCATTTCTCTATGTCTGCAATTTCTTGATGGAACCTTACCATCTATCTGTTCATCACTCGCCTTTCGTAAATGAGCAGGAAAGAAATCCAAATGTGAATGCAAAAAATGAACTTTGTGCGACATTGGGCATACTAAATTTTTATAACTTTCTAGCAAATTACCCACGATATCTTGGTAGTTTTAAGTCTTGATTTCCCAGAAAATATTTGCAAGCATTTTTAAAAGAAGTCCATGCTGCTAGCTCTAGTGCTTTGACAAACTATTTAATCAATCCTAATTTAATGTGTAGAGGGGGTAGTAGAATCACCAAATTAGAATCCACTAACGGCTCAAATTTTATATTAAATTCTCCTAAACCGTCCTTGCAGTCTAAGTAATAAGGAAATAACCTTCACCACAGATTTGCCAAAAATTATTTGAATATTGAATGAGATTTAATATAGTTGACATAGTGTCATACGTTTCTTTTGTATTTGTAAAATGAGCCATTAGAATTGATGGTTTCGACTTATCATTATAAAGTAAAACGGCTTTGAAACATGTTTTCGATGAGTCGATAAACAATCGCTATTCTGCAAGGTTATATTTAATACTTATTTCACAAAAATGTTGATTTACAGTAACAGAAATGTCTTTCAACTTTGTAAAATGAACTGAATTTTTCGTGACGATTCTTCAATACAGAGATTCTTGTAGTGGGATGTAAAAGATTCCATTATTATATGTATATCCGAAAATTTGTGAGTTTTTTTGGTTAAACCCAAATCCCGTATCAAATCATTCATATCTGATTGAGTAACGGGATGTGGTTCGTCAGAAGGAACATACGTCAGATCACTTAAAAATAACAAAAGTTGCAGAAGAATATGAATGCATTGGAGTTGGAAGCTCACAATCAGTTCTTTTCAACGGTTTGCTTACAGATGGAATCTGGATATATTACTTTGTGTTTATTTCTTTTTAAAAACCCTGCAATTTTTACAAGACAGAAGTAACTGTCCGTAGCGTGATCTACTAATTCACGCCAAATCATTAGCCTTTCTGACAGGACTTCAGAAGAATTCTTGTTTTTGTTTCACTGAGTTAATTTGACATAACACGAAGTACAGCATATATGTGCTACCCGTGTTTTGTCGTGATTATTAATTTTGAAGCCAAAATATCGTTCATAACATCTTTGAATTAATTCACTTAGAGGCTTTTTTGCGATTTTGTAACATATAATGCACAAACATAACAAAAACCGCCCGGAAATTTTTTACAGCCTCTTTCACGGTTTTCCATTCTTGAAAATCACACGCAAAACAACGTGTGGAACACTGCTTCAAAATTTCTAAACTAAGTAACAATTCAGTGACAGTTCGTGTTCCTCTTGCCAGACCGCCACAGCAACTAATCAATAAATGAATCACTAGGTCGGCTGCAACCTTCATATATGCACGTATCAATTAGTTTCCATTTTAGTATATTGCGCGTTGACTAATATATTAGAATTTGCTACTTATCTCTGGAATGTGTGACGTCGTATCCTTTGTAGTGTCGCTGTTCTTCACGGTATAGCCGCGACAATGCTCGTGCTTGTTGCAATTTTAAATTTTACGTTAATCTTAGTGAAAACAGATAAAAATTTGATTTTGAATTGTCACTTGTACCCTATATTAGAATACAGTTTTTATATTTAAAACAATGCAAAATACTAAAATTTTAGACTGATTTATAATATACCTATACAACATTTCCGAAAATATGTATTCATATTTTTCATAATGAATTTTGATCACGAAGTGGATTGTTTCGTGCGTTTTGGTATACCTAAGGAGAAAATATTTCAAGCTCCCTGCTTGCAACGCACGAAACAATCCACTTCGTGATCAAAATTCATTATGATCGATGACAAAAATTTACGATTTCTTTTGTCAAAAATAAAACAGTATTTTCTGTGGGTAGGCGTCGTTAGTTGGAAAAAGAACTTTTAGTGATAATTAGGGCGCGGAATCGAGCGAGCCATGACTCATCGCCCTATTGAAATGTTGTATTTTTAAAGAGGTTTTTTTTTATATAATTGGATAACAATTGGCTGGTAATCTATGAAATACAAAATACCATATTATTTGTTCATTTTCTCTTCTGTAACACTTGTTCTCTTTGAATTAAGTACCTACGTCCTTGTAGATAGAAAACGTCCTTTTTACATCGCAACTGGTTATATATATGTGCGCACTGGAAATATTCTTTTATTTCAGCGTATTTAGCATACACAGTTGCCGCAATGTTATTAAATCTGGATTTATATTAAAAACTGCGTCTAACTTTTGCCGAAGGCCACATCCAAAGTCACTTGGAATACTTTTGAAATTATTAATAGCCACATCTAATGTGGTTAATCCATTTTTACTTTCTTATACGTAGTATAAGGAAGTATTGTGATGATGAAAATTTTCGACTTCGAGATTTTTGCAGATGTTCACGTTTTGAAGTCCCCTGATACCGAAGAAGTGGTTTTTAAAAAATGTCTCTCTCTGTGTGTATCAGTGTGTGTGTGTGTGTGTGTGTGTGTGACCACCATAGCGGTCAAACCGCTATAGGTACCAATTCCAAATTTTGTATTTACGTGTATAATCTCCCTCTTGAGATCTGATTAGTTTTTCAGTAAAATCGGTAGACCTAAAGTAGCAGTTTACTTCAACGAAAAAATCGAATTTTGCCAATATTTCGTCAACTACTAAGTTTAAACAAATTTATAAAGAATTCATATATACTAAAAATTAAAATTGAGAATAACTTTATTTAAAAAGTTGTTCGAAATTCCTACCGGAAGTAGGTCTTTTAATCTTATCGAAAATCTGTTTTTTGCCAATATTTCGCAAGTCATTCTTTTTAGACAAGTACGTTACGGGTACAAAAGTATTTAAAACATAATTTTCAGTATCTTTTGTATAACAAAAATTTCAAAATTCAGACCGGACGTACCACTTTTACTCTTATCGAATAGCGATTTTTTGCAAATATGTCGTAAATTATGCATTCTATATACATTTATCAAGAGTACAAAAGTATTTAGAACTGGATTTGCAATATTTTTTGTATATGTGAAATTTGAAAATTCGGACCGGAAGCAGGACTTTTACTCTTAGCGAGTAGCACTTTTTTGATAATATCTTGCAAAGTATGCATTCTATAGAGATTTATTAAGGGAATAGAAGTACTTAGAATAGAATTTTAAATAATTTTTATATAAAAAACTTTTAAAACTCTATAATTTGAAACGCTCATACGTATAAGATTGTCGTGTGGTGGCCACAACCCATTTTTTAATTTGAGATTCGATTAGTTTAAGCAAATTTCTAAAATGTTTTTGACGGAATAACAACTGCTTTTTTAAATTTGGGATTTGTGTTAGTTTATTGTACTCAGAAATACTTGGAGCATCGTCATTTAAACATGTAACGAAATTTTGTAAACTATCGAAATTCTCTGTGTAGTATTGTCGGGTGTATAGATACACACATGTTAATACACAATAACTTTAATTACACTTAATGATCACCGTACAATTGTTTGTTTAGATATAAATGTATATAGTATGTACCATGTCCGACGCTTCGTCTGTGTCAACTGCTTTTTAGGTTATGAGCGGCAGGCAGTGTTGCAGGTATACCACATTCCTCCCCTTCTGGAGGACTAGGTGAACCTCTCCGGGCGTCGTCGATTCCTGGCTGGGTTTCGTCGTACTACCGGCGTAGACGGTTCAACGTTTGGCAGGTCCGGTGTTCGGCTTCTCTCTGTAATAGAATTATCTATTGGAAGGGAAAATGAAGGAACTTGGGTTGTGAGATCTGGTGCGAGGAATGCACCTTCAGGAACTTGTTCCTCTGGCGTCTGTGTTGTTGATATTTCCACGGACGGTCCTGGTGTCTTTGGGGCCGTTTGCGTCTGTTGTGCTAACTGAGTTTCCAACGTTTTTGCCATCTCATGAGCTATTAGCGGCTCTCTTTTCCGTAGTTGGTCAGCATGTTTCCTTCTCTCTATTCCATCTATTTTTACTATGTACGAATAAGGCCCAGTTTGTTTGCTGATTTCCCCTGCACTGGATCCTTTAATCAGTGGATTATTCACCCAAACCTCCTCTCCTTCTAAAAATACCCTATCCTTTACGTTTCTTTTGTCATGTTGTTGTTTCTGTTTCCATTTCTCTTTTTCCATGTTTCTCGCAATATCCGGTTTAAATTGGTCAAAAATAGTGCGTACATGTCTACCAAATAATAATTCACTCGGTGTTCTGCCGGTTCCTCTTTGTATTGTGTTGCGATGATAGAATAGAAAATCTTGAAGTACATCTTGTAAGTCTTCACTCTCGTCTGTTCTTTCAAGATGTTCCTTAAAAGTTCTTACCATGCGTTCGGCTAATCCATTAGATTTTGGATGATAGGGGGTTATCTTAATATGTGTGATTCCTTTCTCGTTACAGAACAATCCAAACTCCTCGGCAGTTAACTGTGGTCCATTATCTGAGACCAGAAACTTTGGCAGTCCATACCTGGCAAACATCTCCTTCAAAATGCTGACTGTATCCTTAGTGGTAGTCCGGTTCATGGGTATTATTTCCAACCAGCGAGTATAAGCGTCCACCACAATAAGCCACATCTTCTTCTTGAAAGGTCCCGCAAAATCAATGTGCAATCTCTCTCGACCAAGGTTCAGCTGGTGCAGACCGTGGGTATAGCGGTACGTTCGCATCAGTCTGTTTGGAGCTTTGACATCCCTTGCAGCCATTTACATACTTAATTATTTCGTTATCAATGCCCGGCCAATACACATGGAGTCTTGCCATTGATTGCATTGCTTGAATTCCGGGATGTCCATCATGTAACATCCCCAATATTTGTGTTTTTAATTCGTCCGGTATACAGATTCGTCCTTTCCATAATACTAATCCTTCTTCAACCGACAATTCATCTCTCTTCTCGTAAAACGGTGTTAACTTCGTATCAATTATCAATTTGCTTGGCCAATGTGTTCTTGTGTAACATGCCACCATCTTCAGAATCTTATTCAACCATGTCTGTTAAATTTCGTTTTGTTACTGGCATGTGTTTTAATCTCACACGTAGTAAATGACCTCGTCCTGGAAGTCCTTCCTCTTCTCTTTTTGATGGCCTTTGGTCGGTTAATGGTAATCTCGACAAAACATCTGCTGGGGCGTTGTCTTTCCCCGGTTGGTATCTAATGGAATAGTTGTATGTATTCAGAATCATTGCCCATCTCAGCAACCGATTACTCGCAACCTTGGGTGTTTCACGATTTTCGCTAAAAATTCTCTCCAACGGTTTATGGTCTGTCAACAATGTAAAACGTCGCCCATGTAAATATTGCTGAAACTTCGTCACAGCGAATATCAAGGCCAAGGCTTCCTTGTCGATTGTAGAGTACTTTCGTTCTACCTCCGAAAAAGTCCTAGATGCGTACGCAATTGGTCGGAGCGTGTTATCTGAATATTTGTGTGATAGAACTGCACCCGCCCCCTTGTCGGAGGCGTCACTGGAAACGACAATTGCCAGTGTTGGATCGCAATGTACTAACGTATCGCTTGATGTCAAAATATTCTTCAACTCGTTAAATATTCCATCATCATCAGTTGACCAGTTAAAAGATGCTCCCTTTTTTAAGTGTCTATACAGAGGTGTGCATTTTATATGTAAGTTTTCGATAAATCTGTTATAGTAGGTAATAGAGCCCAAAACTGACCTTAGTTCGGTTAGGTTTGTAGGTGGCTCCATTCCTTGTAATGCTTGAATTCTTTCGTTTGTTGGGTGTATCCCTACACTGTCCACCCGGTGACCCAAAAATATCACGCTGTCTTGTAACCATTTGCATTTTGATTGTTGAGTATGGATGCCTGCAGCCTTTAATCTGTGTAATACTTGCCGTAACCTGTCTAAGTGTAACGCGGTGTTTGGTGCTGTTATCAAGATATCGTCCAAGTAGCAAACTACTCCTTCAATTCCCATTAGTAATTGGTCCATCGTTGGCTGAAACAGTGCCGGTGCAAATGAAACCCCAAATGGCAGTCTTTTATAAGAAAAGTATCCCTTGTGGGTTGCTATTACCAGATATTTCCTGGAATCTGGATGCACTGGCATCTGTAAGTAAGCGTCCTTTAAATCTATTCTGGAAAACTGTTGGCCACCACTGATCTTCGCCATGACTTCATCAAAGCGCGGTAACGGGTAGTTATCAATCTGGACATGTGGATTAATTGCAACTCTGAAATCTCCACATAGTCTGATGCTTCCATTTGATTTTATCGAAATCACTACTGGTGTTGCCCATTCTATTAGTGAGGTTGTTGTGTCAATCGGTTCCAGCGCTCCTTCCTTCACTAATCTCTCTAATTCTGCAGTTACCTGATCCTGTAGTGCAATTGGTACAGCTCTTGGTCTATACGCTCTAGGTTTGACACCTTCTGGCATGTGTATTTTTGCAAAATGGCCTTTCATTTCTCCTATTTTCTTATTGAAAATATCCTCAAATTCATTTAAGATCTGCTTTAGTAGCTTTTGCTCAGTGCTCTGTGTATCCTCTGTCTGTATTTGTCTGGGTTGTCTGTCGAGTCTACATATTTTTGCACCTGCTGGCATTGGCGTTTTAAATGCCAAACACTAATCCAATCCAAACAATGGTATGTCATTTGCTTCCACGACGTAAAGTGATAGCTCCAGATCTACATCAAATGCATTTATTTTTACGTTTACCTTTCCTAGTGTATTGATTTCCAAATCCGTATAAGCTACTAAATTCCTTGTAGCATGTAGTGTGGGTTTGCCAATTTGTTCCCACACAGCCTTCCCTATAACAGAATAAGCTGCTCCTGTGTCATACAACATGTCTATCTTTTTTTTGTTTATTTTAACACTCAGTATTACCTTATTGCTTGAATGGACGTTCCTAATGACAGCAATTTCTGATGTGTTTTCACTGGTATCGTCTGATGTGGATTCTTTCCTACGTACGTTGTACACCCTCCTCTTAGTGATATGGGCCTGGCCACTCCCTATGCATACTCTAGCAAAATGATTCTTCTTACCACAAGCTGTGCAAGTCTTCCCTTTTGCTGGACACTCTGTCCTACGGTTATGTTTTGCATTTGCACAGAAAACACAGTGTTTATCCAAATCCAATGTTTGAGCAATAGGTTTGCCTATTTTGTTATGTGATCTCGTATTTCGTGCGCTGTGATTATCTCTGTTAATGTTTACTCTGTTTGTCCTCGATTGTGTTTCTTGATGTGTCAAATTTGCTAAACGTTGTGTGTGTATCGATGCTTGTTCTAACTTGACTGCGTATGATTCTACATCGGTAAGTGTAGCGGTGTTTGTTGGGAACTCCCGTATTAATTCTTCTTGCCAAGTGGCATTATTAATACCAATAACTAACTGATCCCTTAATCTTTCATTCAGACTTGTGCCAAATTCACACGAGCCAGCCAACCCTCGCAGAGCATTTACATATTGTGCCATAGTTTCATACTCACCCCTGTATCTGGATGAAAAAGTCACACGCTCTGATAAAATATATGTTTTCTTTCCATAATATGTATTTAATACTATGACCATTTCTCTATATGATTTTGTCGTTACTGGCTCAGGCCTGAAGTGATCAACAAGGATTTTAAATGGTTCCGAGCCTACCTTTGCTAATAATATGTTTTTTGTGTGGGGTGTGTTTTGATCCAACCCATGTAGCGTCAATTCTACTTCAAACCTCTGTAAATAGTACTCCCATTCCTCTTTTCCTGGACAAAATCCTTCGAATTGGAAATTCCTTACTGTTTCCCTGTTATCTGCGTTTGCCATGTTCGTTTTCTTTGTTTTACTACTACACTAATTCACAAATGTTTTGTTATTATGATTTTACTGCACTTTTGTCCTCGTCGCCAATATGTAGTATTGTCGGGTGTATAGATACACACATGTTAATACACAATAACTTTAATTACACTTAATGATCACCGTACAATTGTTTGTTTAGATATAAATGTATATAGTATGTACCGTGTCCGACGCTTCGTCTGTGTCAGCTGCTTTTTAGGTTATGAGCGGCAGGCAGTGACGTTTGTCTAAATGAGCAAATTCATTCCTTCTAATGCGCATGTGCATTGTCAAAGTGTCAACTTCAAATTATTCCGTTAAGGCCGTTTTAAATTTACCAGCACCATCGCAAAGTTCAAGAAATTGAACCAAATCTTGTCCGAGAAATTGAATAACGGCCTTTAATAATAACTTATTAAAATGGCGGTTATGTGTTTGTTGTGTGAAAAGATTTTTTCAATGCAAACAAATCTCAACAGGCACCTACGGAACATTCACAAGAGAGAGCCTTCTGTTTCATACGACAAAAGTGTGTGGTTGTATAAATGCTTTGAAAATAACTGTAATTGTTCATTTCATCATAACAAAGAACTTGTTCGTCACCTTCAAGAACACCATAACATACATATTGAGTATTTGGAATGTTCAGTGAAAGATATGAATGGTAAGTGATAAGTATGTACGTATCCTTTTACATTTCTGTTAACTTTTGTCCTTATTTTAGATTTTTTTTGTGGAAGAAAAATGTGGAGCGAGACAATAGGTGTTATTACATTTGTCGTGCTAATTTCAAACATCCCAGTGGAGAAGAAACATCCTATTACTACTGTAATAGATCTGGTCAAAATACCAGAAATAGGAATAAACAGTATAAGAGATTATTAAAAAGTCAGGGATCTGGCAAACTGGGTTTTTATTGCACCAGCCAAATCAAATTAATTAACAAAAAAGATGGCCTTACTATTAAATGGGTAAAAACTCATTATGGACATACTGCTGATATGAAGCATATAAGAATACCTAAAGAAGATCGACAGATTGTTGCATCAAGATTAATTGATGGTGTACCACCAGTGAGGTAAAATTTATTTGTTTATGTATACATATATATAGTTTTTAATCTTGACTGTTTTGTCAACAGGATTCTTAACAATATTCGAGATAAAATTGATATACATTTAAAAAGATTGGATTTATTAACATCAAAAGATATCCACAATATTAAAACAAGTTATAATATTGAAGTTGCTGATGGATTAAGACATACAAATGACGCAGTTTCCGTAGACTTATGGGTGGAAGAACAACGGCAATCAGTGAATCATGAAGACAATTCAGTTCTTTATTATAAAAAGCAGGGAGAAATGGATGAAACTCTTCAGAATGATGATTTTTGTTTAATAATTATGACCAAGAGTCAAAAAGTAATGCTTGAAAAATTTGGGAGTAACATCATAACAATTGATGGTACCCATGGTCTCAATGGGTATGATTTCGAACTTACTACAATTATGGTCATAGATGAATATAATCAAGGTTTCCCAGTTGTGATTATGTTCAGCAATAAAAAAGACAGGCTTATTTACACAATACTCTTTGAGAAAGTGAAATCAATTGTAGGCACAATTGTACCAAAAGCATTCATGTCAGATCTAGCCGAAACGTTTTATAGTGCTTGGCTGCAGGTGATGTGTCCGGCTCAGAATCAGCTGTTCTGTTCATGGCATGTTGACAGAGCGTAGCAGTCAAATCTGAACAAGATAGGGAATATTGAAAAGCGACGTCAAGCCTATAAAATTCTTAAAGTTTTACAACAAGAAACAAGTGCCAGTGATTTTGAAATTAGTTTACAAAATGCCATTGAATATATGACAAATGACAAAGAAACTGAAGTGTTTGGACATTATTTTAGAAACAATTACTCACATAATTATAAAAAGTGGGCATACTGTTTTCGTGATAAATTAGAAATCAACACTAATATGCACTTGGAGGCAATGCATAAAGTCATAAAGTATTTTTATTTAAACAGAAAAACCGTAAAACGTCTTGATAAAGGTCTTCATGCTGTTCTGAAATACATCAGGGATAAAAGTGTTGAACGTATTATAAAAATAACTAAGGGAAAAAATACTTCTCTCACCAGAGTCATTTTTAATAGACATAATACAGCAATTACTTCAAACTATAATATACAGTACTGTGGTGAATATTGGCAAATTAGTAAAGAATCATCTGAAAATAATAATGTATATGAGATTAGAAAATTATTGGTAGATAAGGTATGCTGTCAACGTTATTGCTCAAGTTGTAAGATCTGTATGCATATGTATTCTTGTACTTGTATTGATTATGAAAAAAATGCACTCATTTGTAAACATATACATTATGTCATTCATAATACAACTCCTGTAACAACCAACCACTTGAATATTATAGATGTAAAAGATGACGGGGATGTAAAAATGTCAAATGATAATTATGTTTCAACAGTGGCTAAAAGTGATCTCGGGGTAGATAATAGATATTCTGAGTTGAACAGTCTGATAATGTCCACATTTTCGAAATTGAAACAGCTAGATTTAGAGAAGCTAAACGATAATGTAATTCAGCAAATTTCATACCATGTAAATATTATTCATAGTTTAAGCAATCTGAACAAATCACTAGACATTATTAAAGAATTATCTAGTAACTCAAAAGTGGCTCCATCAATGAAAAAATATATCGAGCCCCAATTACGGTTTTCTACAACTAAAAAAAAATCTGCATCTTGCAAATCTACGAAGTTTCAGAGAGCCACAAAATGTGAATCAACTACCATTAAAAATCTTTTCTTAAATGTTCCACAATTGTTTATTTCTGATTCTGCTTTGAATGACCACATGTATTAAATAAATTGTTACCTTACTTGTATTATTTTAAAGTGTTTTATTCCCATTCCTTAATATATCCATCTATTGTAATTTAGAGGAAAACATACTGTGAAAGCTTTTATTACTCGTCTTAATTATTGTCTGTTGCCTATGTTATTAACAAATAGTAGGCGTACCTGCTAAAATGGTAAGGGTAAAACTCTTCTGCTTACAATTTTAAAAATTTGTATCAGTTATTAAAAAAATAGAATATAAAGGAAACAATTTTTTTTAACGGCAATTTAAAGGAATCAAAAAGCCTTTATAGCTATCAAGATTGAGGTATGAAGGGCCACATGAACTAAATAATGTTCCAGGTGAACGGTATAAAACCGAGGGGCCTACTTTTACCATGGGCAGCATCCATGGTGCCTTTAAAACTTTGGCCTACTTCTATTTGGTTATTTGAGTTTTATGCAGCAGATTTTATAAAATGAGCGCGGGATATTTTGAAGCTCCTTATATGACAATTATGTGGCACATGCGCACAATTGGGAATGTATTTGCTCATTTAGACAAACGTCAGGCAGTGTTGCAGGTATACCACACTCTGCATATTATTATTATTACTTTCTACTAAAACACAACAGTATTTTACTTGATAATTAGTTGTTTTTTCAATATTTCAACTATACAAATGTTGACGCAAAGCATTTTTATTGGAAATTTCATTATAGTTTCTTTTAAATTACTAAATTAGCCGTGTACATGTGAAATTCTAATTATTTTTAAAATTGTCTATTTAGAAATTGCAAATGTTTTTTATTTTACTTCTACTATGTATGACATTATTTATATTAGACAGTTGCTTCTTTTATATGAACATCACCGTTCTCGAGAAGATAGTAGCTTCAAGATATCATAAAAAGTTTGTCTCGGTGCCGAACTGTTTACTTAATATAGTCCGAGTAAATTTCTACACGTCTTTCTTCCTAAACGTCATATTAGCAAATCTGAATGTATTCAGATGAGTCTCACTCTCGATAAATACAACGGGTTAAATAAGCAGAATTGGTGAATGTAAGGTTCACGGTGCCAATTGATTATACATTTATTAAAGCATGTATTTTATTTCTGATTTTTGTAAGATATTTGCAAAAGACAAATCTATGCTTCTATAAAAATACTTTCTCGATAAAGTTCATACTTTGTTGTTTGTTTTACGTTAGAATTCAGTCATTTTAGCACATTTTTACATTAGAATTTCTCTTAAGTGGGGAAAGTTATTGAAAATCTAATCTTATAGAAGCATAGAACCAACTTTCCTTTTATTACAGAAAAATTTTCGTCAAAAAATATCCTGCAGTAAGGGCACAATCAATTGGCAGCACAACCCCTGCGCGTCTTCACACAAATCCGACCGTATGAACAGCCTTAAGTCGAAACCTAAAAGCTTTTGTTGAAATATCACCAAAAAACAAATATTGACGCGTTACGTCACTTTTTCAACACAGTGTATATAATGTAAATAGCTATCATGTCATATATATGTAGCAAATATTCCTTTTCGCTTTTTTATAAAATGAAATTACATCTGTGGAAGATCTTAAGTTACTCAGTGAGGAAATGATAAAAGAACTCGCACCAAAAGTTGGTCCAAGGGCTAGATTCACGCAAAAATTAAAGCTTCTTTTGAGCGAAGTAATATATGAATCACCTTGTGATACCCCTAGTACCGTATGTTAAACTACAATTAGATTTATTATTTATGTAACAATTGCATTTTTATATAGCTTTCTAATGTGTCTACAATCGAAACGGACAGTAGTTTGATAATTGAAGATAATTCTATTTTAATAGGCGATGGTAAACATTAAGATATTATTTCAATTCTTCAAATCAATTTAAATTGGAAAAGAAATTAATTTAAAACAAAAAGATAGATAAATAAAACTAATGAAACTTTTAATTCCAAAAAGTCATTGAGTATTTGCATTTCATTTTATATAAATGTTATTTTTCATTTTAAAAAGAAACTTGTAAACTTCCCGAGATTCTTATTTAGCTTGACCTAATCGAGTCATTTTATTTGAATGAGCTACATAATAATGTCGACACGTTTAATAAACAAACTGTACTTTTTTTTGAATATAAATCTTAGTGACATCGCAAATGGATATATTAGTGGAAATGCCTCAAGAAGGAAAACATAAATCACCCACAGCACCGGATAGAAAAGCGTGTGTGGAAAAAGATCAATTAATTAATATTTTAAATTTAAGTAATAAGGGAAATGCCATTCTTAATTATTATGAAATTAATAAAAATGTTGATAAGTCAACAAGGGATAAACTTGTTGATTTAATTATCGAATACGAAACGAGAGAAAATATTGACCAAAGGTAAATAATCAATTATTGTCGATAAAGGAAATACAATTACATGTATTTTAGAATCTACACTGGGCACTTTGAAGAATATAGTAATGCTATTCAACATATATTTCCTACAGAACGTAAAGAAATATACTTCCATACTACTTGGCAAAATAGTCGTAGATGTGGAGTAGGGAAATTGTTTAGAAGATATTATAATTATAGGCGATCGATGAAAAAATGTGGCATGTTAAAAAATAGAAATCAAAACATATGTTCTATTGTAAAAGATAATACTGATTGTAATGCAGGTAACTTTGAAGAAGAATTACAATGGCTAAAGAATAGCACTGAACCCTGGCGACAAGTGGAAAGCTATTGGAAACTTACCTTCAGTTTAAGGTATAACGCCATTAAAAACAATGAGGGAAAAAGTGTTAACGATTACATAGAAGAGTATCCAGCCCTCAAGTTAAATTTAGGATATACATTGGTAAACTTTAAGTACTCTAAAAAATATTAATTGACAATATTCACCCTTTTTAGCGGGAGAGCGATTATGAACAACTCTATCCAGAGAGTTGCATGAGAATGTACTCAGAATGGCAACATTTCTCAAACAGAATTATTAATCATGCAAAAAAAAAACTAAGGACAAGACTGTTCAAATACATATTATTAGAATTAGAAACAGATTTAACAGAAGGTAAGAAAAAATCAATGTAACTATTGCATCCATTAAATTTTTATATTATCTAGAAGGAAGAGCCAACAGAATTTTATTTTTTATTACCTTATTTAATAAGCACCGACACCCTAAAATGAAAGAAAGGAGTTACTTGGAGACCATCAAAAATAGAAGTTGCAGAAGGCTTTATAATGCATTTTAAAGTAAGTAATTTATTTGAAAAATCTGGTGGATTCTATATGTATAATACAGATTATCCAAGAAATAGTATCTCGTAATTCACTGAATAAATATAGATTTAAAATAATAGTGCAGGACCACATTCTGCATAACATATTTATAAGTAAAATTATTTCGAAAAATAATTAGAGCAAAAATGCTTCTAGACCTTCACTATTTTCTGTTTTATGCGGCTCAGATTTTGTTTTTGATTCTCTGTTAATTTATGAATAATTTATAAAAACAGTTTGGAATATTGTTACTTTCTACATCTTTATAAAGTCATATCTTACAATATATGACGGTGAATAACATTATTGTTTTACTATTATATCACTCATTTCCCAAACTTTCATGAATTTTACTTTATTTTGAAATTAAACATTGCCCATGTTTTCAGGTTCCTGGTGAATTGAAAGAAACCATAAATTTGAAAAAAGAAAAGCTGAGAAGATTTGGCTGTACATTTCAACCGACGCCTATTATTGTAGGGTCTAATTTGGACAGCATTGAATCAGCTTATGTAGCTCTCAACAATCACTTATTTCCGGCATCAACTGCGGTTAAAGCAGTGGATATATGTTTCAAAATAATGCAGTACATGCATGCTACCCACATGAGGCCGAATCCGTCTGGATCTTAAAAAGCTGTATATGGGTTACTTACGACTTCAAATTTATTTACAAATTTGATAATAACCATAATTTTAGTTGTCTAGAAAATAATTGCTTTGAGATTTCAATAACATAAAATCCTTTAGAAAACATTTTCAGATAAAGCATGTTACTGAAAATAAATTAAATTCTGTAGAAGAGAGTAATGCAATAAACATTAATGTAGCTACTAGGGACCACTTTGACACACACGATAATGAAACAATTAGTGTTGCTATTAAAGAAGATAATTTGGAACAGTTTAAGAATAATATTAAATCTAGTGCTTTAATGTTTATCGCTAATTTATATAGCTGCAACACATTACCAAGAAATCAAGTGCAAACTAACATTAACTTTACTAATGAATTATTTAATTATAATTTAGTAACATATATGAAAAAAATAATAAATGATATATTAGGACAAAGTACTACATTAGTTGATAGTGCTGTTTTTGACGATATCAACTCTGTTACTGATCTCATAAAATCACCTTTTGAAGGACTACAAAGCGAATTTTTGTGTTTCAAGGAATTTGAAAATAGTATAAAACCAACATGCTTTAACATTGGACAAAAGCAACATCCTAAAAAATCGAATGACAGTCCTGTACGAAACAATTCCGGTCACGGGTCAATTTATTGAACTAAGAGTACTGTTTAAACGTTATTTTGAAACATCATATATTTTAAATTCCATTTTAAATTATATACAAGAATTAAATCATAGTGAAACCGACATTATTACAAATTTTATCCAAGCATCACTGTAGAAAAATATTTTACTTAAATTTTCAGACGAAACAATTGTTATCCCAGTGTTTTTATATTTCGATGATTATGAAACGGGTGATGCTCTGGGATCACATGCTGGGGGTAAAGAAGGTAGGAACAGCTTACGTCTCTTTTCCATGTTTACCACCAAAATACAGATCATCATTAGCAAATATATTCATTGCAACTATTCTTATCTAAAGACAGAAAAACATTTGGCAACAAGAAAACCTTTGAAAAAATTCATGATGAATTCAAATTTTTAGAAACTGAAGGTATACTTGTAAATACAGAAAACGTACAGAAACGGGTGTACTTTGTTTTAACGTTAATCTTAGGAGACAATTTAGGTATTCACAGCATTGCTGGCTTCACAGAAAGTTTTTCATCTAATTTCTCATGTAGATTCTGTAAAACATCAAAACAAGAATCTCAAAAAGCTTGCATTCCTAATAATAGATTATACAGAACAATTGAAAATTATACGAACGATGTGAAAACAAATGATGTAGGTATCTAAAACAGGAATTAAAGAAGAATGCATCTTCAACATATTACCAAATTTCCATATAATTACCAATGTCAGTGTTGATATTACGCATGACATATTTGGAGGAGTATTACAATATGATATGCTTCATATTTTAAAATATTACATAATGCATGCAAATCTATTCTCAGTGGAAATATTGAATCATAGGATGTTAGTTTTTAATTATAGATTTGACAACGCACACAAACCGCCTATTTTAAACGCAGATTGTCAGATTGTCTTCGTAAGAATAAATTGGCTCTATCAGCTTCAGAAATGTGGTGTTTTGTAAAATACTTTGCTGTTATTGTTGGTGATATTATACCGGAAAAATGCGAAGTATGGAAATTTTATATTATAATACGTAATATATTAGATATTATTACTGCTACGTATGTTACAAAGTGTATGATTATTAATTTGTCTCATTTTGTTATGGAGCATAACTCTTTATGCATTTCACTATTTAATGATACTTTGAAGCCGAAGCCCCATCACATGTTACACTATCCTATGGTCATGGAAGTAATAGACGCAGTTAGTCAAAACTAACTGCATCTATTACTTCTTCCAAAATAAATATCTGCAAATCATTAGCCATTAAACATCAACTGAAATTATATTCACGCTTTTATCATAACAGAGGTTTTGAAGATACTATGAAATTTAGACCGAATGACAAAATGTAAATACAGTAATACATGTTAATACAAAAGATTTATTACCAATCTTTGGTGTAATCAAATACGTTATCACTAAAAATACTAATCGAAAATGAAAAGTGTGAACACATGGATGTTAAAACTAACATCAAGCAGTAAATAATTACTGTGACTTACATATATACCTTGTGTATCTCAAACACATGCATATATACATATACGTTTTACGTATAAAGGTATATATGTAAGTCACAGTAAAAAAATACTAATATTGCTTTTTGTTATCAATTATTAGAGACCATAGGCTTTAGTGAACATTATCACGCATACGAAGTTACACTTGCGTTAGAGAGTTTGGTTTTTATTGAAATATCAGATTTGGTATCCGATGTTCCAGTACATTATACCAAATGCGCTGACGGAAATACATATATTACACTGAACCACCTATAATTTTTAAGGATTTGTTGAATGTTCCCTTTGCTGTATATTATAATAATGTAACCGTCTTAAAAATATATGTGTCTCTTGTTAAATACTGTTTTTATTTTTCCCAACAAACAACATGCAGTAGAAGTTACTAAGATATTGAAATTCTCCTTAGTTGTAATTTTAATAAATATTCCTGGTATTTGAATACTGCTATTAATAATAAAAGAATATCCATATATATTTTTGGCAATTTGACAATTTGTAGTTACTATTCTTATTAATGATATTTTTTGTATATATAAAGTATGTATTGGTTATTACAGCAAATTGGATATGCGACAATAAGTAATAATTATTAAGATATCTTCTTGTCATTTTGTATTATATGATACTAAGTAAAATAACACAAAAATTAGCATAAAGTTTAAATTCTTGTCTTTGTAAAAGAATTGATTTTTATATATACATACACTGGGTTCCCATAATGTCATAATATTGTGTCTAAACTTTATGTTAATTTTGAAGTTATTTTACTTTTCATATAATACAGAATGCCAAGAATGTTTCTTAATTACTATTATTTATAGTCGCATGGCCAATTTGCTGTAATAACAAATACGTACTTTGTATATACAAAAAATAGCAACTACAAATTGCTCGGAAAGCCAAATATATATATACTCCCATTTGTAGCTGAAGCTACAAATGGGAGTCTGTCACCTGATGGTCTTCCGTGTAGCTTACATCTCCAAGGTTATCCCACCTTATTCCTTGGCTACACCGTACTGACGACGACCAATGAGTCAGAAACACGTGTCTACGGTTGCTCTACAGCGGAATTTACCCGTTATTATTCTCTTTTTTGTTATTTCATGTATCCGCGTTATTTCCATTTCTTGATATATACAGGCTGTCCCAGATAGTGTGCTCACCATTGGGATCTCGTGAACGGTAAGAGATAGAGAGTTGGTTAAATGAGACAAAATGTACGTGACACCTGGGTTTATTTTTTTAAGCAAAAAAACTTTTAAAAAAATGAACGATACGTGCGCTATAGGGGAAAACTAAAACTCGGCAATTTTAATTTCGTCGTTTAACTTATTTCATGTAAAAGATACCGAAATACTATTTTGACATTATGAAGGTACTTTTTTACGCAGAATTCAAATTTGGTATTGCAACCTATGAAGCTTTTATACGTTTCGAGATTTTTATACAAACTTTCTTATTTTAAATACAAATCGTAGGCGGCTTTGACTGTATCAAAAAGAGCATAATTTGCTGATTTCAATGATGTATAACACTTTGGGTTTATTTGTAGAAATAACAAAGTTATAATGATATTTGTGCAATTTTTGGTATCCTTATGAATGCATAGGCTATACATCAGAGGCAGCATTGAATTATTAAGACAATAAGTAGTATCTGTCAAATTTATTTACAAGCAAGTTACGTATCCGTTTATTTTTGTGTTATTTAGTCTGCTATTTTGTTCGTTTATTTAAAAATCACCGCATTTGTTGTTTTGGTTCGTTTTATTACTTGTTTATTGTTGTTCACGTTATGGAGAAATTTAATAATGAAGAGAAATATGATATGCTTCAAAGTTACATATTGGCTCACAAAAATTCAAGGAATGCAGCTAATCATTATTTGGAGTTGTACCCAGATCGACGGCAACCACACGAAACTTTATTTCGAAGATTAGAAGTAAATCTAAAAACATACGGTGCCTTTAGTAAACCGAAAAGAAATAGAAAAAGATTAGATGAGGAAACCCAAGTTATTGTATTAAATCAGGTGCGTGAAAATCCAAAAGTTTCCACAAGAGAAATAGAAAACAACACCGGAATCCCTAGAACATCAGCCCATAGAATATTAAAAAAGCATCGATATCATCCTTACAAAGTCCACATTAGCCAACGACTCCAACCAGGAGACGCAGAGAGGCGGACTCGTTTCTGTCATTGGTACATTAATCAGAATAACAACAATGTTACATTTCTGTTTAATGTGTTGTGGTCAGATGAATCTCGATTTACGAACAATGGTTTATTTAACAGAAATAATATTCACTATTGGGGGACAGAAAATCCCCATGCTCTACATGAAGCTCGACATCAAGAGCGTTTTGGGTTCAATGTGGTGCGGTATTATCGGCAGAAGAATAGTTGGACCTATTATCTTCAATAACAATTTAACGAGTGAACGCTATTTGAACTTACTTCAAGGTGAAATAGAAGATCTTCTAGACGATATTCCGCTTAATCTAACTGCGAATATGTATTTTCAACAGGATGGGGCACCAGCACATAATGCTCACATTATTACGAATTACCTAAATAATAGATTTGGTAATCGGTGGATTGGTAATCGAGGACCCATTTCATGGCCTGCACGTTCCCCAGACTTAACCGCAATGGATTTTTTCCTTTGGGGTTACATAAAAAATAAGGTGTATAAAACACAATTTAATAATGTGGAGGAACTGCAAGCTTGTGTTTTAAGAGAGTTTCATCGGATAAATGGACGTATTTTAGAAAAAGTGATTAATTCCACACTAAGAAGAGCTCAGTTATGTATCAATAACAATGGAGGACTTTTTGAGTATTTAATGTAATTTATCTATTTACTAGTAGTAAATAAATAGTTAGGTATGTGAAGTTAGTGTTTTATTTACTTTTCAGTCATTTTTGTATTTTGTTTCCAGGAATAGATAAGTATAAAACAAAAAAATATGCTAATTATTCTTGTAACTTTGTTATTTCTACAAATAAACCCAAAGTGTTATACATCATTGAAATCAGCAAATTATGCTCTTTTTGATACAATCAAAGCCGCCTACGATTTGTATTTAAAATAAGAAAGTTTGTATAAAAATCTCGAAACGTATAAAAGCTTCAGAGGTTGCAATACCAAATTTGAATTCTGCGTAAAAAAGTACCTTCATAATGTCAAAATAGTATTTCGGTATCTTTTACATGAAATAAGTTAAACGACGAAATTAAAATTGCCGATTTTTAGTTTTTCCCCTATAGCGCACGTATCGTTCATTTTTTTAAAAGTTTTTTTATTTAAAAAAGTAAACCCAGGTGTCACGTACATTTTGTCTCATTTAACCAACTCTCTATCTCTTACCGTTTACGAGATCCCAATGGTGAGCACACTATCTGGGACAGCCTGTATATATAAAATATGTAACGAAGTTCCTCGTTAATTGTACAAATTAACAGTTTTAAGTCCATATTTAATTTATGTGTCAATATTAAATTAAATGTATGTGTGTTATTTTGTTCAAATATTGTATAAAGTGATTTGGACGGACCTGTATATATATTCATTTGTAATGATAATTCATGTTATTTGCTTATTTTCAATGGAAAAATACCGAATGTGTACGTCATGCTCAAAGTCGCGGTTCATGTTCGAGTCGCGCGCAAATTGTTATGTTTTAAACAAGTTTTTACCTGCAGACATAGGGGGGTTTTCAGATATATAAAGGCCCCATCGCGTGTGTCTCGTTCATTTTATTCTCCCATCCGTCCGCTACCTGCACCTTTCTCTATTCAGCCTTGATGGCGTGAAAGAGTCTGGTTCAAATCCTTAGAAACGCACTACTTTCAGGTCTCTAGTATCATGGGATGGTCGTTTCAAAAATCCACTAATTTCATCCGAATGTGTCTCTTTCATTCAGACCAAGGGTCGTGGGGAAAGAGCCACTTTACCGCTGCAACCAGTATTCCCGTCTAAGTCAGGCTATTAATGCCGTGACTATATTTCCGCATTTAATAATTATTCCTTATTTCAGAGATGTTAAATTTCAAATATTATGTGTAAACGCGCCGAAAATTCAAATAGATTATTCGCGCTTCGGAACCGCAATAAATATAGATATGTTAGCATTTCACCGCGTAGCTACTGGATAGACGTCCAAACCCGCACCGCTTTAATAATTTAAGTCACGATAAACTTGTAAAGATTCTTTCTGCGAGCATGACATAACACGGAAATAAGTTAACAATTAAACATTAACAATAAGTACTAACAAAACAGTAACAATTTAAATTAATCTGAGTATGCATTTTTATCTCAAATTAACCGACACGTATCATAATTCAAGTATAATTTTGTTTATATTAATAAGATAAAAATGCACTAGGAACCGTAAATAATAGTTCAGGGGCTAAAGATGTATGTATGTTCAAACTTAGTTTTAATCACGACTTAAAGAGGTCAGTGATGGGAATTTATTTTGTATTTGTTTATGCCGATATTTAGCAAGTCCGTTTATGTATATAAAATTGTAAATTGTATATAGTAATAAACAAAATTGTGTATTAATTGTTTAATATTGTTTTAGTAAAAATAAAGGTTAATTATTCTGTTCTTTTTCAAATAAGTTTCTACACGTATTTCTTTTCTTTTACCGTTTAACAATGAGGCAGGGAAAGTAGTATTTTCAATGAGTAATAAGATACATTAAAACAATAAGAAGTACTCACGTTTTATTTCTCCGCTGTGCTAGTTGTAGAGCTTTTGGTCTTTTGCCTCCAAGACACAACACTTCAACCGCCATATTTATAGTTATAAACAAAGTCGACCGTACGAGTTGACATCGATGTCACACGGATAAGACGTTAGCAATTCGTAATAGTGATGCCTGAGTATATAGGCAACCAGAAGTGCTGTGTATTTTGGTGGCATACAGAAGACATATCTTATACCGGTTCGCTTGCTCTGGTGTTACATAAGCTAGTGGCACCATGTTATAATAAAAGCAAGCGAGCCAGGTTATAAATATAATATCTTTTCTTGGTCGTGCTTTTACAATATTAATTTATTTTTTCCTGGAATTAGCGACCTTTATTCTTCTACTTAAACACAAATAAAAACCTTTTTTTTTAAACGTTTCGACACTTTTTTAATGTCTTCTTCAGTATTTTACATATATCACAATACAACATGTTAAAAATTATTTATGAATATTAATTCATACATTAAAAATGTACACGCACTTCGTCAGAAAACATTTTTATTTTTTCATGTTTTTTATTTCCCTTTGTTAACCGGAAATTTAAAGTATTCGTACGCGTAACATCACAAGTTTACTACATATCATATCATTGACCATCAATCTTAATAAAATTATATTAAGATTGATGGTCATCAATTCTTTTACTTCCAATAGCAGTGTTTTTTGTTCATCCAGCAAATAAAAATTGTTCATGTAGCTGTTACCATTTGCATTTGATGCTAAAGATTTTTGCTAATAATGTATATTATCACTTCTTCTAGCATAATCAATTTTGCTGTTATAGCACAAATTGTTGCTACTTATCAAAAGAAAAAATGCTTTGCGAGCAAGTGTTATTTGCTATTACAGCACAAACTGTTGCTACTTAACAAAAGAAAAAATGCTTTGTGAGCAAACGTTATTTGCTAACTTAAGAAAAAGTAGGTAGAGAAAAATAATTGCTAATGTAAATAAGTTTTTTTCTGTCGCCCTTTTAACTCATAATTTTTGCTGCAATTGATAAATTTTTGCACTCACATGCAATGTATTTCTTTCAGTGTATAGCAATGAACGTTGATGTTGATGACAGTTGAAATATTTATTAAAGTAACGAACAAAATTAATCAATACAAGGAAAATGAAAAATGAATCAATAACTAATGCCCTTAACAGTATCAATAAATGTGTTTATCGAAATTATGATGTTTGACATAAACGATAACAGCGATCGTCAGAACAACAAACGCGATTGTCAAAACAACGAAAACATTCGTTAGTATTGCAATTTATTGTAAGGTCGTTTATGGCGTCATGTTCATATGTGGTCTGCCTTTCGGCTAACAAGTGTCATCGCGCTAATTCGTTGAAATCTGTGTGAACAAGTGAACTTTTTGTTTCGTGAATTTAATTTCTTAAATATATATTTATAAATATAAGGTAAGTTATTTATATTTACTGCATTTTATGGAAAAACTAGAAAATAAATGTCACACAAAATTTCTTGTCGGTAATATTATATGCGCAATTATCATGTACTGATCGGAGATAGGTAGATGGGTCTGTGTTCTCGTGTATTTGTGAATGACGTACATATATGCATAAGCAATTAGTTTTATTAGTTAATTATGAAGTTAATGTACGTTTTAAAGCGACTTTTTAGACATACAGTGAGGTTATGTTCGATATTCTGGTGATTTCATATTGAATATACGTCAACAGTGTCTGCAATCCAGCCGTATTTAGAATTGTGCAGTGTTTTAGTAAACAAACAATATCAATGCTTAAAGCAAGAAAATCGGAACTAAAAGAGGCATAACCAGTTTTCCCGATAATGTTTACGTATTGTACAAGTCTTTTGTGTCCCAAATAGTCGTAATTCCTATAGTAAAAATATGTAAAAGATAGGTGTTGCAAATACCTTCGAGAGAGGCGATCTCTTTCTTTTGAAATCTCCCGTCCTGACTATTTATGAGATCTAAGAGTTGTTGAATGGGGGAGTCTATTTTTAGAAATGGGGTTTTGGGGTTGGTGAGATCTAAGGGGTTGCTGGGAAAGATAGGTGTTGCAAATACCTTCGGGAGGCGATCTCTTTGGAATCTCCCGTCCTGACTATCTATGATATCTAAGGGGTTGCTGGGAAAGATAGGTATTGCAAATACCTTCGGGAGGCGATCTCATGCGGAACTCCCGTCCTGACTATTATGAGATCTAAGAGTTGTTGAATGGGGGAGTCTATTTTTAGAAATGGGATTTTGGGGTTGGTGAGATCTAAGGGGTTGCTGGGAAAGATAGGTGTTGCAAATACCTTCGGGAGGCGATCTCTTTGGAATCTCCCGTCCTGACTATTATGTGAAATCTCATTTCCCTATAATTTTTAAGTGGAAATCAATAATATTTTTCTGATACCTAAGTACAGTGTTAGTGTAAATTGTTTGTGTTTGATAATCCAAGTCTTGTTGGTTGCGTGTATGTGTATGTATTTTTGTGAGATATATGTGTGTTACCTTATTTTCCTTGGTCCTTGATAAAGCTATCCCTATGCCCTTCAGTATGTTGAATTCGTTGTACGTTTTAGTTATGTGACAAACTAATTGTATCAGTGTATGTTGTTTCCCTATAGTGGTGTATTTTTGTGAACTTGTGCGTTTAAATGAATAAGTGTTGATGTCAACTGACAAGCTTGATGTGAAAAGGGGTAAATCTTCCTCAGATTCTTCTGTATGTAAAAGCGCGTCAAACCATATTCTTAAAATTCGTCTGCCAGAATCCATATATTTGGTCCTCTTCGGTAATTGTGTTATTGTGGAAGTTTTTCTAATTTCTGTTTCATTCTGTGTAGTCTTTTCGCTAATAGGCATAACACTTTTTATTTCTTCTGTCTCTTCTTTCACATTTTCTATGTGTGAGTTTTCTTTATTCTGCTTGATGAATGCGGCGGTTTCTTGGAATTTTTCATCCGCTTCATTTGGTAATTCTTCTTTATGCCCTTCTACTGATTTTATTTCTGTACTCAGTACCGATGATGTTTCTGTGTCATGCTTGTCTAGTGTATTGTCTGCTTCTAGACTTTCCGCCTCCATCTCTAATTTTCTTTTATTGTAGTCACTATAATCGATTTTCGCTGAAATGCGTAAGTCCTTTATTAGTTTCTCTGGTATTTCGTCCAATTTTTTCTCTATTCTGTTAAAAAGTTTTTCCGTGTTCTTGTTCTGTTCTTCCATCTTCTTGTCTATTCTGTTACAAAGGTTTTCTATATTTTTCTGATACCTAAGTACAGTGTTAGTGTAAATTGTTTGTGTTTGATAATCCAAGTCTTGTTGGTTGCGTGTATGTATTTTTGTGAGATATATGTGTGTTACCTTATTTTCCTTGGTCCTTGATAAAGCTATCCCTATGCCCTTCAGTATGTTGAATTCGTTGTACGTTTTAGTTATGTGACAAACTAATTGTATCAGTGTATGTTGTTTCCCAATGTTGTTTCTCTATAGTGGTGTATTTTTGTGAACTTGTGCGTTTAAATGAATAAGTGTTGATGTCAACTGACAAGCTTGATGTGAAAAGGGGTAAATCTTCCTCAGATTCTTCTGTATGTAAAAGCGCGTCAAACCATATTCTTAAAATTCGTCTGCCAGAATCCATATATTTGGTCCTCTTCGGTAATTGTGTTATTGTGGAAGTTTTTCTAATTTCTGTTTCATTCTGTGTAGTCTTTTCGCTAATAGGCATAACACTTTTTATTTCTTCTGTCTCTTCTTTCACATTTTCTATGTGTGAGTTTTCTTTACTCTGCTTGATGAATGCGGCGGTTTCTTGGAATTTTTCATCCGCTTCATTTGGTAATTCTTCTTTATGCCCTTCTACTGATTTTATTTCTGTACTCAGTACCGATGATGTTTCTGTGTCATGCTTGTCTAGTGTATTGTCTGCTTCTAGACTTTCCGCCTCCATCTCTAATTTTCTTTTATTGTAGTCACTATAATCGATTTTCGCTGAAATGCGTAAGTCCTTTATTAGTTTCTCTGGTATTTCGTCCAATTTTTTCTCTATTCTGTTAAAAAGTTTTTCCGTGTTCTTGTTCTGTTCTTCCATCTTCTTGTCTATTCTGTTACAAAGGTTTTCTATATTTTTGTTCTGTTCTTCCATCTTTTTGTCTATGTTGTTACCCATTCTTTCTATATTTTGATTGTTTTCTACCCTAATCTTTTCCATGTCTTCTCTGCACTTTTCTTGGGTGTTATTCATTTTTTCCATGTCTTTCTTGGTGTTCTGTTCTTCCATCTTTTTCTCTAATCTTTCTATATTTTGATTGTTTTCTTTGTTATTATTCTGTATCGCAAGTAGGGGTTGTTCGAGCGTTACTTTTGAGGCTTCTTTTTCCAGTTCCGTTTGTGGTGTCTTCTCCGAAGTGTTTTCGTGGGGTTCATCGCCCCTATCCTGACGATATTCATCGTCACTCTCATTAGAAGAGTCTTGCCTTACCACAGCTCCACTTCGTTGTCTGGTGTTCATTTTGATGTATGTTATTTTAAACTGTACCTAAATAATATATTATACCTGTGTTATTACAACAACCTATTATGTTACCCAAAATAAATGTATTTGTTTGTACCTGACTTTATTTTTTTCAATTACTGTTGCTATAACACCCTGTATTTATTTATATATCCATCAATTTGTATGACATGTCACAGATATGTACATCAGATCAGATAAATAAAACACACATATGATTGTCTATTTGTTTTTTTTTTATTTTTACAAATTATATCAATAAATAAATTCCTTGGTGAGACTATTCCTTTGGATCGGCTGGAACGACCTGTAAGTAGACACAATTGCACCACGTTGGCTGCGACACTTTATAATAAACCCGGAAGGCTTAAATAAAAAAGTATTAAAATTGAAAATGTTCAAGTAACAGGTGATCGTGAATTTAGTTTAGTGTTCTAATGTTACATTGAAAACTGATTGTTTGTTATAAATGGTGTAAATCTCAGGGGTTAATTGGCTTCGATGTTATGTGTCTACAATTACCTGGTTGTTACTATTCCAGCGATGATGCTCCTCTGTGCAGACGAGATGATCTAACCTGTAAATTTTATGTACATCTCTTCGATGTAGATGCCATATCTGTGTGTGCGTCTAATTATATTTCAAATGAGTGTTGACTGAATATTGATGGACATAAACAACTTTGTCTGGTGCATAACAATTTAATTTATTCAACAAAACATATGATAACATATACTGCAAAGTACTGATAACAGTTATTAAATAGAATGATCCTTATTCGGATTGACATGTATAAGATATCATCAAATATGTACATACGGCAAAATAGATAGCATTCTTCATATTTAAGGCAACATGATGGCATGTATATACATAACCCTATTTGATATAGATGAAATTTGACAATCTATAAACTTTTATATACAGAAACTAATAAATCGTTGATCTGGTGAACTAAGTGATTGGAAAAAATGTGCTGTGACGTTCTTATATGTAAGTATTGAATATTTATTTTTGGAAAATTAACTTCTGAATGAATTAAAGGAAATGTTTGTTAAATTGATTACTTGAGAAGCGATTACTTTGAATGAAAGATGTTACAATAATTAAAAAAAAAACATGTTGAAAACATAGTTGAAATGACTCATATTAAATTGACAAAAGTACCTGTACAATGATTGACACCTTTATTCTGAGTGCAGGTATTCTTCGGATATGGCCTCTTCGGTAAGCGACAGCTATGGTTCCGTACGGCTACTGATTATCCTGGTGCGAGCGGCGACTTAAGGCAAACGACAGCTACCATGTTTTTCGACATCGGGCTTCCTTTGGTTTCTCCTTTGTTGTTTGTCTATTCTTGTCCGGATATTTTCGTATTTCAGGAACTAATATGTACTTTCCTTTTTATTTAGGCGCCAACAACGTATATTTCCGACCTTGGGGTAATCGGCGGGAACGATCGTCAATGGCTGGTTCACTTGGTGCGTCAGACGCAAGGTCACACGGACTTTTAAATTTTCACGAACGGCTAACACTATTTTTGAACTTGAAAATGATAATGGTCGATAAATGCTTAATGATCGATAATCCTCTAATGATTTATGATTAACGACTTGATGCCGTTCGGTCGATTTTATATGTTTCTCTGTTATCGTTGTCGTTGCCATAGTAACTTGTAAAATCGTATTTTTCTTTGCCATATTTTGAAGAAATGTATTTTTGGAATTTAATAAAGTCATATTTTTAATATATACAAATAAATCATCTTTCTTTTAAACAAATAAAATTACTTTAATAATAAGTTTTCCTTTGGAAAATCACTTTTTACGTTCAAAAGGTTTAATTTGCGCTTCTCTCAGTCATTTGTTTAATGACGTAATGGATACCTAATTAAATTATTATTTAATCGAATTTTACGATTATTATGCCTTATATGAAAAATATTACCCTTACACTTTCTAGTTTAAATTACATACTTTAAATAATCACCCTTCATTCCTGCAATCAGCTTCATTTATAGTCAAAAATTGTGGGGTTAATTTTAAAATTGAATTCCAGAAATAGTTTCTTAATTTATTTATACTTTGTTGCTATAATATTAATCTAAGAACCTTTCTTTACCTTCTGATACTTTTTATTTCACACACTTAGTCTGTAAATGGTATTTTTAAGAGGTCTTTCTGTACACACATTTTCACTGTCAAATTGTACAAAGATATTTATTTAATTACTGACTTTAAATTGTTAATATGTCAATACTGATTATATCAACACGAATTAGCATCACTGACCTTTGCATTTTATGCGTTGGGTTCTAATTTATTACTTTTATGCATAATTATTTCTTAAAATGATCATAATCCGTTCAAGATGGCGAATTATGATTAACTTCTGCAAAGATGCTTAGATTAACTATGTGAATCTTAATAAATTTTGACTCAGTGCAATGGTTTCAAATTAACATTTGGTTTATTGGGTATTTGTTGCTAGTGATTAACTAGTTCATTTAGGTTTTAAAATGCGTATTTTTAATTATGTCAGCCATGTATGTGAGGTAATTTAAAAATGCCTAAAATGATGCTTCTGCCTTATATAATCTTGCCTTATTCCATGCCCTGTCGGAAATATAAATTCTTGGTTTACAAGAATTCGCCTTTTAATTTGATATCATTTTCAATTGAATTCTGTGGCGTATTTTAGTCTAAACTTTAAATTAAAACTGTCCATTTGTAATGGCTATTTGTGCTTTATTGGCTTGGTTGATTTATATTATACATTCTCTGTTATCAGTAATTGTGCTTTAAACTAAACCTATTTTAACCATTAAACTATTCTTATATTGTATGCTAACATACTTCAAGTAATTATTTCTAATTTTAACATATTTAAATTTTATGTCAGTTGGGGTTCCTGATCTGTTTCATATTGGGAATTTACATTAAGCAGACGCCACCAAGCGGAGAATAATGGAACCGTTATAAGACGTATAGTTCTATTATTTACTATCTCCTAGAGTGTGTAAATACGTATTATTTCGTTCCGTTCTTTTGATATTTAATATTTTTGCTGCTATTTTATGAAAATTTTGTCTTTTTAAAGACAATAGAAAATGTTATTTTTAATAAGGCAAGTATTTTAATTAGGAATAAGCCGGAAAATAAATATTTTATATAACTTTCAATATGTTGTGTTTAACGATTTTTTTTGCATTTTTAGGCATTCAGATCGTATGAATATGGCCGAGGAAAGGTATTTATTGTCATTGATGAATCTTTTTAGCTATTTGGAGGCCTTACCAAGTTCAAGATGCGTCGTTGAAGGCGAAGCGGTTGTAAATGCCCGTCATATTATTACATGCGGTATTTTAGACAAGACAGACTACTATATAAAGGTTTTTGCACTTTGTTTGAAAACTAGTGCTTTACAGGACAAACCACATGAAATAAATGGAAAATTTAATATTGTAAATAGCAAGATAGAAGCAGAGGAATTTATATGCACTTGCAAAGCTGGCCTGTCGCAACGCTGTAAACATGTTGCTGCGGTTTTGATATTGTGCACACGACAGAACGTTTTAAGTTTTCCAATTTTATCATCTACTGATATTAAATGTTATTGGAGTAGATCCAAAGCAGCAGAAAATTATTCACCAGCACCTTTATTAGAGCATGAATGCTTTGTTGGTAAGGTATCACCAAAGGTAAACCCCAAGAAGAAGTTGGATGGCGACTACATTGTATCATTGTTTACTGCAAATTTACCAAATTCTGCTCTTGCAAAGCATGTAAAGAGGAGGAAAATAGATTTACACAATAATAACAATGATCTACCGATGCAATCCTTTGAGAAACATCTACTAACACTTTTGGAAAATGCTGCCAACACAATATTGAAAAAGATAGATCAAATAAAAATTGCAAGTGAGTGTTGCAAAAAAACATTGAAAGCTATAAGCGATGTGGATACAGCTGCAGTTGCAACTGTAACAAAGAATAATAGAAAGGAATGGTTTAAGGAAAGACAATTTCGCATAACAGGTTAGTACTTGATAAGACTTTTAGCAATTATATAACTAAATTACAAACAAAATGTATTATTTTCAAACATTTGTGATTGTTGCAGGATCTCGTTGTTATTCAGTATTTACATACTCTCTTGATGATTGGGAAAGTAAAGCAAAAAAGTATTTTTGGCCAAAAAGTTTTACCAGCAAATACACCGATCATGGACAGAAATTTGAAGGAACTGCTCGTACAATTTACTGTAGCCGTAACAAGTGTGAAGTTTTCCAAACTGGTTTAATAATATGTAAATATCTGCCTTGGTTAGCATATTCTCCAGATGGTATTACTTTTGAAGATAATAAACCAACAAAATTATTAGAAATAAAATGTCCATACATTGGAAAAGATAACAGTGCTACAAATTGCATAGATTCCTGTTATTACTTAATCTCTAAAGATAATCGTATTTTGTTGAAGAAAAATTATCAATACTACGCACAGGTCCAATTAGGGTTGGCAATATTAAATTTAAAAGAGTGTGACTTTATTATATTTGCCTCACACGACTCTACTTTCATTAATATTACAGTGCCATTTGATGAAGAATACTGCTATAATTTAGTCACTACATTACAAAATAATTATATAAAAATGTTACATGTACTTTGTGAGAACAATAATGTGTGAAATAAAATTATTTTAAGAATCTACTGTGTATTGTACTTCATATGTATAAAGAATTCAGTTTGAATCTAATCGTAGTTCTCCTATCTGATATTTATAATTATGTACATTTTTGTATGTCAATGCATTTGTAAAGGGATGAAAATAAAGTGGAAATAAAGTTATAATAATAATAATATTTATTGCCCAACAGTGAACACCAATTACAGGACAATAATACAAAACATATAAAAAATATATACATGCATACGCAATTACAAATTAAACTTAAATTAACATTCGAAAAATCAAAAAAAATAATAAGTAAATATAAATAAAATAAACAAATCGCACTTAATTACAGCATTTCATTTAAAGGTATGAAAAATGTCTGAATAAAAAACTTCAGCAGATTTAAACATGGTATGTAATGGAGAGTTTTTTAATAAATTAGTTTTTGGTGTTGGTAGGACAAATGTAGAGATGTATCTAGATGGTTGACTGGGAACATGAAAGTCCACTTGAAGGAGTAAATCGCTGCAGTCAATGACCCCATTTACTAATTTCCATAAAAATATCGCCTGATGTCTTTCTCTACGTAACAAAAAGGGATTGAACACCATGTCTTTCTAGTAATGTATGTATCATAATCGATACCCCTAGCAGGATATTGGTTATCGATTTTAAATGACATGTCAAAAATCGACGCTGAATCTTTTCAATCCTTAATTGATGGCATAGGTAATAAGGTGACCAGACAGTAGAACAATATTCCAAATGGCTCACAACAAACGCGAAATACAAAGATTTTAATGTCGTAAGGTTGGTAAATTCCCTGGAATTACGTATTATAAATCCCAAACATTTAGATGTCATTGTCGCAACATATTCTACATGGTTCCTAAAACTTAAGCATCGTTATGTAATTTAATTGAAATACAAATTTAATTTAAAAAGTAGTAACTTTAATATACTATAATTTGCAATAAATAAAACATTACTGAAATTTGTCATCCCCTAATATTGGACTAGATAAATTAACAATAGCACATATAACACTAAAATTGTCTTCTATTTTTGGGACTAATGAGAGTGGTAATGGTTTGGTCAACAGTTCAAATGTTTTTATACGTTAATTAGTTCGCTCTATGTGCACTCGTGCTCTTGCAATACTCACATTCAATAATGCATCTTCTTCTGTGAGTTGCATATTGCTCTTCAAAAAAGGTGGTCTAATAAGGTGTATTCTATGGTTCTGAGCAATATTATCAATGCGAAAACCTTTATCCACCATTATAGCATCTGAGCCATAGTTTAGTTTTTCAATTATTTTGCTCTGCTCAAAAATAGCTTTATCTGACGTTCTACCACCATATGCACGACTAATAAACGTTATTAATCCTGCTGGACTTACTCCTGTCATAAACTTTATAGTTTGTGTTCCTTTGTAATGTGAATATGTTAATATTCGACAACACAAATTAGGTGATTTCTGAACTGCTATTTCTGTACAATCTAAAATGACTCTTACATTTGGAAATGGTTCAAAACATTTTGGCAAATTACCCCTACATTCTTCCACACTTGGCCATAAAATCAAAGGTTTTAAAACAACGGCTAATTTTGATATCATACCATGAAATATAATTTTGCATGTTTTCCCCGTTACTGTGGCAAATAATTATGCAATACAAACATATCGCAGTCCAGTTTTGAGTTTCATGAATGTCATGATTATTCTCTCCTTGGTAGTTAGTTTCTGCGTTCTCAAGTTAGGAAAGTGATCATTGATAACAGACACTAATGATTCTAACATAACAAATGAATGTAAGCCAGTTAGCGAACATAATTTTGAATCACTATCAATACAGCTTACAAAAGGAGTAATAATATCGCCACTCTTCACTTGTATACTTTTTTCTGTTGTCGATGGATTCTTTTCACATACTACTGAATTTAGATTGAGTAACGCTTCAACTGCTATCTTTTCTTCATTAGTTATGGTGTTTCTTGTCCCTCGAGAAGCAGCAATTTCATTAGGTGCCTCGTAAGTTTCTGATGTAGAACATGGATTTTGCAATTTCACACGTTTCACTAACGTTCTATGATGTTCTAAGGTTGTAAATCTTTTTCTTGGTAGATTTTGAGATGGAACAGCATCCTGTTTTAGTCGAGGCCTTTTAGTTTTCATGTCTAGAAAGATGCAAATTTTATAAAGCCAATATTTAAGAGTACATAAAGGCAATAAATTTTTACCTGGCAATAAATAATCACTTCTTCTAAAGTGGAGTGAACAAACACGCATATATGGTGTTATTGGTTTTCCCATCAGCAATTTCAATTCCCATGCTTTCTTCCGATCCATCTTCTCTTGGATTCCTAATTTATTTGTAACATATACAAAATTCCTTTTTTCCTTTGGAAAGTGATGGAAACTTAATAAATTATTTCTACCTTTTTTGGAATGACAGCCGTATACGCAGCAATTGATATTATTTACTTTCCTCATTTTGACACTATCTAGAATAAAACAACATAGTAAATAGCCAATATATCTACCTATTAATATTATTTTCTTACATACTTGAGTACACAGATGAAGTACAGATTTGAAAAATTATGTTCCTTGAAGAAAATGTGGAGTATGTCGTACAGTAGATTCAAAAACACTAATTTATCACGGAACACTCCATATAACGCTATACAAAATCTAATCAGCTATACGTCTTAACGACGCCATCTTGACAGCGATAGTGGCGCCGCCATCGGTAATGTAAATTCCCAATAGTGGTAAATTTACATTTGGGGCAGTATATTAATTTTTAACTGTAGTTCTAGACTTATAGAGTTTTACTTGAGCAATATTAAGAGCTTTTAAATTATAATTTTAGGGAATTTTAAATATATCCTTCGCTATACGAGGGTTGTTTGTTACGTATTACCAATGTGCGACTGGTTGCGTTTTATATGGCAAGCATTATATACAGAGGTATTTATACGATTATTGAGTGGTATTGAGGAGGCTCAAGACCACTTCAATATATACATATATATATATTATACTAATATTTACCTACCACGACGTATGGGTGTAAAACATGCGAGTACAAATAAGTAACTAGGCAACTTAAGATACAATATTTATAGAATGACTCAAATGCTAAAAAAATTGATATTTAATTGTTAAGAAATTATTAATAAAATTTAGAAGTCAAATAAAGCCTTAAAATTAAGGTAAATGTGAATTATAACAGTCATATGAAATTAAAACCAATATTTATATTTAACCACTTAAAGTTAGACAACTTAGTATACACACTTCATAAATAGAAATCAAGTTGCATTTATATAATTATTATTGAGAAAAAGAAAAAAACAATTGGAGAGTAATTTAATTTCTCACTGGGAGAAGACGCTAAAATAGACGCTCTCCAAAATTTAGTTTAAAAATTATTAAAGAAAGTAATGGTATAAATACCTTGTAATATCGTGTTTATTATTACGATTATATACATTACCTGTATAAAAATTGCATTCACATTGTACCAATATAAGATATTCATTATATAAAATTATTACTCGTACCTACAAAGAAAATATAGAAAGTGAGTAGTGTTGAGAGTGCTAAATTAACATAATACCTACGTTGGACAGTATAGAACTGTAATGTTCTCCAATTTGGAAATAAAACACTTTTATATTCTTCTATTACTCAGTATATTACTTGACTATAACTATTACAATACTAACTCTATTGTTGATGGTTTTCTTATAATTAATGAATGTTGGATGAATGAATACTGAAATCTGAATACTGTCCCTGTGTTATATTAGTTTATATATTACTTATTATCATGATGTATTCAAAGTACAATTATGAGTGGAATTTTAAGATGAAAAGACAAAGCAAATTATGTATGTACAAATACATATTAGTGCATTTACATTTCAGACAAGGGAAAGATATTTTTATAAATACATATTAAATGTGTTTACACTTATGACAAAGTGAATGATATTTAACAAATACATAATCGACTGGAACGTTCCTTAAATAGTGATAATATTTTAGATACTAGGAACGTTTCCTAAATTAAATAATATGATATCTTAATGATAAATAATGGTACAGTGAGTAATATCGTATGTATAATGTATAATACATTACACCTCCCCCCCTAAGAATATTAAAAGGGTTATTTGTCTTTTAATTTAGCTATCCGTTCACTTCTACGGAGTGGTTGAGATTCTTCAATTTCTTTATTATTTGATTTTAGACAATTAATTTCTATAGAATTACTGACTGTATCATGTGCTGGTTTCTTACATAAATTTAGGGTTATGCAATTTACAATTTTATTATTACATAGATCCTTATTACTAAGTTTATTTTTACATCTTCTACATAGTTTATATAACATATACAATAATACAAATTTCAATAATGTTAACAGAGAATAAGATATTATAGGATTGTTGAATAGCATTGAAACTGTGGAATTGGTTTCTCCTTCCATATTATTTAAGGTATTTTCAATGGTATTTAATTTAAAACTAGCAACATTCAAGCTTTCTTTATCAAGGTTTATTGCATGAATATTTTGTAATTGCATGAGAGCTAAAGTATTATTAATTTTTACACAACATTCGTCTTCACTTATATTAAATTCAGGCAAATAAGCATTGAATTTACTTTGTTCAACTGAATTATTAGATGAAACTGTTGATAATATGGTATTTGGTGTATAAATTTTACAAGTAGCATTTACATTGATTATTCCAATTTTTGATAATATGTAGTCATATGGATTTTTATCCTTACAGTTTACTGTTACAGTTGTACTTTTTGGTAATACGTACAGCCACGTATTTGGGGTGTTTAATGTATACCATGTTTCAAATAATACTGTGGTAATTCTGGTATCACAGTTTTTTGGAAGTTTATTATGATTAAATAACATTTCTACTTCGCACGTCAAATGAGATATAGTAGAATATTTTGGATATTTTCTGGACATATGTAGTTGCCAAAAGAAACGGTTTTACAAGGATCAAGATTTTGTAAGACTGAATAGACAGACTTTGTAGAAGAGATTGCCAAAAATTTTGTTTTTGGTAAAACAAAGATAAATTTTTCTTCATGATATTTTGTTGGAAGAGGTATTAATTTATATAATTCGAAATCATTTTGTGTGACTAATGGATTACTTATTACAAATATTAACTTATTGTCTATTCTAGACACTTTGATTTCAATTAAAGCAAATAACTGTGTTATATAATTCTTTTCTAAGGGTAACGCAAATGATGTTAAGATAGGTAAATAAGGTGTTGTAAGAATCAATTCTTACAAATATTGTTGTGGTGTTATTACAATTGGATGAAGTATGTTGGATTTAGCAAAAAGTATTGCATCAATTAATGAAGATAGTTCGATATCAACTTCGTTGACTAATAAGATTAAAAAATTCAAATGTTCCTGTAATTTTTGTTTAAATGTTACATTAACATATAATTTTGTAGAATTGTTTAACAGTTTTTCAATTTGGTTGAAATTTTCGGAAAATATTAAATTATTCTTTTCTACATTAGTGATTATACTGTTAAAATTTATAAGTGTAGTCTTAACAATTTGAATTTGATCTTTAAGTATATGATTAAAATTGTTTTCATCCTTTAATACTAAATTAATTGCATTATTATAGCGTTCGGCATCATTGCTATCTAAGGTTCCGAAAAGCGTTTTGAATACAGAACCTACGCCGTTTATTATTCCCCGTTTTTTTCTAATTACTGTTGTTGAATCTAATATCGAAGTATATTTTGATTTTATTTTAGGTATTATTGAGTTTAAAATTACCAAAGAAGTATTACATAATTTAGTTAATTTCTTTAAATTTTGACATAAATGTATGGTTTTTAAATGACTGGTTTCAATTAATTAGAAAGAAAAACTCGTTTCACAAAAATATTATATTATAATATTTTTGTGAAACGAGTTTTTCTTTCTAATTAATTGTTTAAAATTCACAAGTGCTCAATTATCAAGATTGACTGGTTTCAATTAAGGATAGTTTTGCTTCAAAACTAGATACATTTACGAAACTCACTATATCCCAATGTGTTTCATGAAATCTTATTTTGCCAAGATTTTCATAATAGATTCCAGGGGATGTTGTAAACTGAGTATTGGTGAGTGCAGTAGTTGATTTGAATATTATGAATCTGAAATGAAAGCTAATTTTAATCTATTTGCGTGAACCTTGGTTCTTTTGTTTTTTATTAATATTGTATAATTAACAGGAGGATTTACTTCTACAATTTTGTAAGGACCTGTATACGAGGGTGTAAGCTTTTTCGATGTACCTACTTTAGTAACTTGGTTCGTCAAGTACACGTTATCTCCAATTTTGAACGATACGTCTTTAATTTTCTTATCGTAATTTTGTTTATTCTTTTCCTTAGAATTTAATAGATTATTATGAGCAATTTCATGCGTTTTTTGCATTTTTAATTGAAGTTCATCCATGTAATCATCATAGGTGTATTTAAAATTCGTATGTTGAGTTAAATTAGTTGGTATTGAAGATTTATTTCCAAAAACTAATTCGTATGGAGAATATTTTGTGGAAGTATGAATGGTTGTGTTGAAAGAAAAACATGCAAAATCTAGCCAAGTATCCCAATCAGTTTGATCTGGTTTGGTAAAATGTTTAAGGTAGTCTGCTAAAGTAGAGTGTGTTCGTTCTAGAGAACCGTTGCTTTGTGGATGATAAGCTGTGCAGTTTAACCTTTTTATTTTAAAAAGTTTAGAAACATTTTGAAATAATTTAGATGTAAAATCTGTCAAAATACATTCTGGTATTCCGAAATTGCAAATAAATTTGTGTACTAAAACATTGGCGATTGTTGAGGATTCATGGTTAGGAATCGGGTAAGCTTGTATAAATTTAGTAAGGTCATCTTGAAGTGTTAATATGTATTTGTTCCCAGATTCAGTTAGTGTTAAAGGACCCACTATGTCTAATGCAATTTTCTCAAATGGTTTTGATGATGTTGTTGTAATTTCCATTGGTTTCCTTGTTTTCTTTCTGTCCAATTTATTTTTCTGACAGCTGTCGCATTTCCTTATGAAGTTTTTAATGTCGGCTTTCATTGTAGGCCACTTATAATTTGAATTGATGCGATTATAAGTTCTATGGTAGCCTGCATGGCCCGCTGTAAGGGTTGCATGATTTTCTTTTATAATTATAGGAATTTCTTCGATTTCTGGAGTGAGTAACACGTCATGGTGAATTTTAATAGATATGTTGGATTTTCTGAAGACATATCTTAGCATTAACCTAATTTTATTCCAAGATAAATAATCATGACCAATCCCTAATCGTGGTAGGTTAATCGTATTAATATCCTTTTTCAGTAATGAATTTTCTTGAAGAAACCGTCGAACTTAGAAGATCCTCAAGAAGAAGGTGAAAGTGATGTCACCGAAACGTCAGGAAGAAAGATGTCCTTATCAGGGCAAAATCATCCAAACGCGGCGAAATATCCCGAAGAACAACGCTTCAACAAACGACCGCGAAAATATTCGAAGAAATATATATATATATATATGTGTTTTTTTGTTTTTTCTTGGGTTAATTGGGTAAAAATAAATTACAAAATTAAAATAATACGATCCATTTACTTTAACGTTTCAATGTTTGTAACATCTTTTTCAAAAAGTCCAATCACAAATTAAAACTACAAATAATACAAACAGTCATAAATAAAAGAACGGCACAAAGGTGACAAAAAACTTACGTTGTAAATTCCAACACTTTTACACATAACAGCTCTCTGACACACAAAACGTTTTGTTATTAGTTTTTTATAATTGACTCCCATCGGGAACAGTAAGTTGCATAAACGAAATTTTATATTGGGCTTTTTTACCCTTTTAAATATCATTTTATAATTTGGCAACTAATTTATATGTTAAAATTGTGCACAGATATGTCGACGTTTTAAACAGTATTTGCGAGCTCTTCAACAAGCAATGACTAAATGTTAAATGTTTTTGTGGCATTATTTCTTTCTATGATGTTTTCTGATTTTTTATTTTCCCACTTGGCAGTTATCACGTCTGTATTTTAAGGTGAAATAATAGTATTATTAATTTTGTATATCGAAAATGTTATTATATTATTAATTTTATATATGAAAAAATCCAAACCGTAAAATCAAGAAGTGGGTCACATGTAATAATTGTTATTATAGGATGGGAAAGTAAATGTTTGAAAGATTTTCGGTATCTGCCCGATCATTAATAGCATTCTTATTTTTTTTGATATGAACCATTTCCAAAAATTCTCTCGCCTTTGAATTATATTCTTTGTCGATAATTTTAACTTTTTTATAATCAAAACTATGTTTTGTGGTGGATACATGTTTTTTTAAAGCGGTAGTATTCTTACAGTATTTGTGGCCGTTTATTCTATTCTTCAGGTATTGCTTTGTTTGACCTATATATACACCATTACATTGTCCACAGGGGATTTCATAAACTACATGCGTTTCGAACTCCATTGGTGTTTTAGTTTTGAGGTTAGACCACAACTGTTTTAAATTATTTGAATTTTTGTTCGCTATTGTGATGTTTAATGGTTTGAATACACATTGTAACTTTTCAGATAAGGTTTTTATATACGGCAGGGTTATGTACTGTGTGTTATTTGTCATGTTTGATTTTTCTTTTTTGTCTTTATGCTGGTTTGTTTGGCCGTTGTATAATGCATACGTCTTTCTCTTCACAAGTTTATCAATCAAGGTTGGCGGATAGTTGTTATTGACCAGTGTGAGCTTTATTTTTTTAATAATTTCTTCCCGATATATGGGTGATGTAAGTGTTAGGGCTCGGTTAATGATATTAGATACAACATTTTTTTTATATGCCATCGGCGTAATGGAGTTGAAGTTCAGGTACCTCCCTGACCAGGTGTCTTTTGAACTTCAACTCCATTACGCCGATGGCATATAAAAAAAATGTTGTATCTAATATCATTAACCGAGCCCTAACACTTACATCACCCATATATCGGGAAGAAATTATTAAAAAAATAAAGCTCACACTGGTCAATAACAACTATCCGCCAACCTTGATTGATAAACTTGTGAAGAGAAAGACGTATGCATTATACAACGGCCAAACAAACCAGCATAAAGACAAAAAAGAAAAATCAAACATGACAAATAACACACAGTACATAACCCTGCCGTATATAAAAACCTTATCTGAAAAGTTACAATGTGTATTCAAACCATTAAACATCACAATAGCGAACAAAAATTGAAATAATTTAAAACAGTTGTGGTCTAACCTCAAAACTAAAACACCAATGGAGTTCGAAACGCATGTAGTTTATGAAATCCCCTGTGGACAATGTAATGGTGTATATATAGGTCAAACAAAGCAATACCTGAAGAATAGAATAAACGGCCACAAATACTGTAAGAATACTACCGCTTTAAAAAAACATGTATCCACCACAAAACATAGTTTTGATTATAAAAAAGTTAAAATTATCGACAAAGAATATATTTCAAAGGCGAGAGAATTTTTGGAAATGGTTCATATCAAAAAAAATAAGAATGCTATTAATGATCGGGCAGATACCGAAAATCTTTCAAACATTTACTTTCCCATCCTATAATAACAATTATTACATGTGACCCACTTCTTGATTTTACGGTTTGGATTTTTTCATATATAAAATTAATAATATAATAACATTTTCGATATACAAAATTAATAATACTATTATTTCACCTTAAAATACAGACGTGATAACTGCCAAGTGGGAAAATAAAAAATCAGAAAACATCATAGAAAGAAATAATGCCACAAAAACATTTAACATTTTGTCATTGCTTGTTGAAGAGCTCGCAAATACTGTTTAAAACGTCGACATATCTGTGCACAATTTTAACATATAAATTAGTTGCCAAATTATAAAATGATATTTAAAAGGGTAAAAAAGCCCAATATAAAATTTCGTTTATGCAACTTACTGTTCCCGATGGGAGTCAATTATAAAAAACTAATAACAAAACGTTTTGTGTGTCAGAGAGCTGTTATGTGTAAAAGTGTTGGAATTTACAACGTAAGTTTTTTGTCACCTTTGTGCCGTTCTTTTATTTATGACTGTTTGCATTATTTGTAGTTTTAATTTGTGATTGGACTTTTTGAAAAAGATGTTATAAACATTGAAACGTTAAAGTAAATGGATCGTATTATTTTAATTTTGTAATTTATTTTTACCCAATTAACCCAAGAAAAAACAAAAAAACACATATTTTCCAAAAAAGGGGTAAAGAAAAACAACATTTTATATTTATACTATATATATATATATATATATCTAAATTGATCTACGCTGAGAAAAACAGAATTTTAAAAATAATTAAAATTCTAATTTACACATATATATTTATATATATATATATATATATATATATATATATATATATATATATTGTTGAGCATTTTTCTTGGCCGTATTATATTTTATACGATGAGAATTGTCGTGGGTGTAGCGGCCTTCTTTTTGGAAATTTACAGTTTTTAAGTAGGTAAAAAATGTAATTAAAAACACATATTTTCTTCTTTATTTTTTTTGGTTACGTTTCGGCTTAACATCTATGTTGCCTTTTTCAAACAAAAATTTATCGGTGGTTTTTTTAATAATTCCAACGGTGAATATAACAATACGACATATATAAAAGTAATATAATTTTTCCTTTGAAAGTCATCATTTCTTTCTTTTGTTTTTTTTTTTTTTATTATTAAAAACACTTTCACAAAATCTCATTTACATTTAGAGGCTTGTTGTTACTTTTATAGTCATAATTGATGATTGAAGTGTATATGTCGACTTTTAAAATATATCTGTATCTGTTGACAGATAGCATTTAAGATTAGAGTTAAATGCAAAACCCGACATCTCCTAGTGTGATTAAGTTGCAAACAACGACATTTGCACAGGAACCAATGGGCGTTCGCATTCGATACACGTGATCAACGGGGCATGACAAACACGTGTTGATTTCATTTATGTAGAAGCATTGTTTTTAATCATTATTATCTAGTGGTGTTTTATTAAAATAGTGAGCGAATGGATAATTTAATAATTACTAAATCTTCTCCAAACAAAGCAAGGAAACGCATTGCTAACTCCAGTCAGTGGAAAAGAGAAATAGCAAAAGTAAAGAGGTAACATTTTCAATAATCTTTGTTTACATTGTTGCATTATGTTCAATTTTAGACATTCTGCAAAAAATTTACCAATTTATCCTTCTTGCAAACATGACGGTAAACCTGGTACACCTTACCATTGCTGCAATAAAAATCTTGTGTCTCTTCAGTCAATAAAACATTTTCACCAACACTTCTATGCCACTAAAAATAAGATTGACCAAGACAATTTTATACTGAGATTTTGTACATCATCAATCCCAAAGCGCTCAAAGAAGAATGATAATAGAAAACCTAAACATGTTTCTATGAAGTATACCATTCGGCGCATTGAAGATGGATCTCTTGTAGCAATATGCCGAAGTGCTTTTTTAAACATTTTGGGTATAACTAAAGATAGAGTAATCAATGTTGTTAAGAGGCATCTCTATACTGGGGAATCACCAAAGGAACGCCGGGGTGGTAACAGAATTGGAAATAAAAACAATGAGAAAAGAAGAAAAGTCACCGAATTTATAGAATCTCTCACATGCACAGAAAGTCATTATAGTCGATCAAAGAATATGTTACGTGTTTACCTGCCATGCGAATTAAATATAAAAAAGCTTTGGTGTATGTTTAATGAAAGTCAAAATGAAAATCACAAAGTAAAGCAGTGCTTTTTTCGAAAAATTTTTACAACAACGTACAATATAGGATTTGGATCTCCAAAAACCGATATTTGTTCTACGTGCACACAATTTGAAGAAAAAATGAAAACTAATTTAGATAAACCAGCCAAGCTTGAATTGATGGCTCAGCAGAGAGTCCACAAATTAAGGGCTAAAGCTTTTTATGGGTTATTGAAAGAATCCAAAGAAAATATTGAAACATTCTCATTTGACTGTGAAAAAAACTTAGCTTTACCGAAGTTGCCGGACCAAGCTTGCTATTTTAGTATGCAATTGAACTTTTATAATTTCACTATCGTAAATGGCCCTTCAAACACTCCTCTCAATTCAACAACGGTTACCGCATTTTTATGGAGCGAAGTAGATAGACCGAAAAGTTCAAATGAAATCTCGTCGGCTGTTTTCCATAAATTATGCACTTTTCGGTTTAAAAAAGATGTCGAAATTGTTAGGCTTGTAGCTGATGGATGTGCAGGCCAGAACAAAAACTCCACGATGTTAGGAATGGCTATGTATTGGCTTCCAGTTTTAGCACCAAAACAGATAAGAGAAATTCACATCATGTTTCCAGTTGTCGGTCATTCTTTTATACCGCCGGATCGCGTCTTTGGATCTATCGAAAAAAAAGTAAAAAAAACATCTTGTATTGTTTCCCCTGATGAATATGCTGACATAATCAAGAAACATTGTACAGTGCTGAAAATGGGAGACGACTACAAAATCTATGATTTCAAAGAGAAGGTGAAACATGTTTTGAAGTCTACAAATAGTTGGCATTTTCAAATCAGTAAAGTAAAGCGAATCATCCTTTCTAAGACGACAGAGAAAAACGTTAGTGTTGTAGTTCGTGGGGAAGTACATTATAGAAATGACATTGGAGAAGCAAAATCCATTCTCAAAAGGGGAAAAAAAATCAGATGCTGAAGCCTGAGGAACTTCCTGTGGGAATGCCAGTAAAACCTGATAAAATTAAAAGCATTTCGGATTTACTCAAGAAACATTATGGCGACGACTGGCCAACCCAAGAAAAACTATCTGTTTACAATAACTATTTTCATAATGAGATAGAAAACGATGAGAATCAAAGTTTAGACTCCGAAAGTAATATTTCTGAAGACGATGAGAACTATTTAAGAGTTTAAAATTACTTTTACAATTACTTGAATTGAATCTAATTTGTTTTTTTTTTCAAATTCGAATAAAAGCGATTGTTTAATAATTTTTTTATTTTTAAAGGTAGATTGATAGTTTGAAATGAAAAATCAAAATTTGCATTATGCTGAGATGCAAAATACGACATTTACCTCATGAGATGCAAAAGTTGACATTTGCAAAATTAAAGTTCAAATTATAATTAAACGACTGTTCTTAGATTTTTCAAATAATGTTAGTTATACTGCGAATATTAAAAGCATAATTTACATATCAAATTTAGAACATTTAGCCGAAAAATAAAAAGTAGAGGCGTTTTTGTCATTTTACTCGATTTTATGTCAGACGTAGATGTCGACTTTTGCATTTAGACGCCTCATATACACGGTGGCCAGAAAAATGCGGACAAACGCCAGGTAGAACGATTCTTTGTTCAATTCTGAGGCGATAATCTTAATCCAAAAAAGTTATACGGTCCTTCCTTACGGCATACGAAACCATCAAACATTAAGTTGTACGGCTAAAATTAAGCAAAATTCGTCAAATTTATCTATGTAAAATCATTGTGGTGAAATTTAGAAATGGAATTATCTCAAATGCATTGATGTAACTAATCGATTAATACCAATGGTTTACAAAAAAAAAAAAAGCACTGTACTACTTTTTTCAATTAAGATTGTCAACTCAGAATTAAACAAAGATTTGGCCTGCGTGGCGTTTGTCCGCATTTTTCTGGCCACCGTGTATATATATATATATATATATAATTATAACTTCAACTTAATATGTCTTTGTTCCTGGCCGTATAATTTAACAAATTATAATTCATTCTTGGGACTAGCGGCCAAATTTTAAGGAAAGAAAAACCAAATTAACGTTTCGACATCTTTTTATTTTTCGATGTCTTCTTCAGAACAAAAAACTATCAGAAGAAAAACAAAGTTAGCATTATTAATACACCTACATATACATAGTTGTTTTTTTTGTTGATGAACATAAAACAAATTTATGAAACAATAATAAATATAAATTTTTTTGGCTTTATTGATACAAAACGAACACCTGCATGCAATGTATTAAAAAAGAGTTTTTTCCTATGTTTTTGTTTGTATCTGGAATGTGTACACCTTGTCGAAGTAAAACCATGTATCAGTATGTATTTGACTAGTATTGAAATACCAATACAATAGTGACAAATAATTATCGTTACATTATTTTAAACAAAACTGACAAAATGTAGTCGTAGACGGACAAATATTAAAAAATCCCAATATGGGTATTATATAACTAATTTAATTTTAATGTAAGTACACACATTGAATTGTCTTAATCACAAACTGTTTAACTGTATATATACCAAAAAAATTTATATTTATTATTGTTTCATAAATTTGTTTTATGTTCATCAACAAAAAAAAACAACTATGTATATGTAGGTGTATTAATAATGCTAACTTTGTTTTTCTTCTGATAGTTTTTTGTTCTGAAGAAGACATCGAAAAATAAAAAGATGTCGAAACGTTAATTTGGTTTTTCTTTCCTTAAAATTTGGCCGCTAGTCCCAAGAATGAATTATAATTTGTATATATATATATATATATATATATAATAAAGAATTTTATGGGGCAATCCCGCTGAAAATGCAACTGCAGACACGTGTTTCGAACTGGTTGGTTCTCGTCAGTGCAGTGTAGCCAAGGAAAAGATGGAAAACCTTGGGTATGAAAAGCATAAATCAGAGACACATGCAGTTGCATTTTCAGCGGGATTGCCCCATAAAATTCTTTATCATATATTATATCCTAAGATCCGCATTCATTTTCTCTTCCATATATATATATATATATATATATATATATGTTGTCACTGGTTTCCGGGTTTTCTTCCGCGTTTCCACTGCTTGGTATTTGGAACTGGGTGTCCTTAATATTTGCGATACATCTTGGCGGATCGTCTCGGCCGTATTCTTGTCAATCCCAGCTATAGTTGCTATCCGCCAAGATGTATCGCAAATATTAAGGACAGCCAAACCACCAAAGAAGAACCTATCACACGAAGAATTCCTGGCATTGAAACAACTAAGGGAAAACGAAAACATTATTATTCTACCGGCCGATAAAGGAAATGCAACTGTGGTAATGAACACAACCGACTACGACGCCAAAATGAGAACCCTCTTGGAGGATCCAGCATACCAACCAATCTCCACGGATCCAACAACATATCTGGAGAAAACAACCAAAAATAAAATCAAGGAGAGTCCCATCGACAAGGAAATCCAGGCAGCACTCATTCCAAGGGAGAAGTCATCAAGATGCCCCAAATTCTACGGCTTACCTAAAGTCCACAAGGAAGGTGCACCCCTAAGACCCATAGTCAGCTCCATTGGATCACCTGTTCAACAATTGGCTAGATACCTAGCCCAACAACTACAACCTCATGTCGAAGAAGCCCAATCTTACGTCAAGAACGCAAGCCACTTCATCGATCTATTGAGACAAGAAAAATTGGAACCAGAATGGTTATTAGTAAGCTTCGACGTAGTATCACTGTTTACCAATATACCAGTTGCCGAAGCTCTAGAGACCATCGAACGAATATACCAACCCCCAGTGCATATAATGAACTTGGTGAAACACTGTCTGAGAAACACATACTTTATCTACGAGGATCAGCGCTATAGACAAATAGAAGGCGCCCCAATGGGCTCTCCACTATCACCAGTAATAGCAAACCTTTTTATGGAAAACTTAGAAAAAACAGCACTAAGGACGGCCACCCACAAACCCAAATTCTGGCTACGCTACGTCGATGACAGTTTCGTGATCTGGACACATGGAAAGGACCACCTCGACGTCTTCCTGGAACATTTAAACAAAGCCCATCCAAAAATAAAATTTACGATGGAAATAGAATCGAACAACGAATTACCATTCCTCGACGTATTGGTCAAGAAGAAAGAAAATGGGAACTTAAGTCACACGGTATACCGAAAATCCACCCATACAGACAGATATCTGAACGCTTAGTCTCACCACCACCCAGCTCAGTTACAATCAGTAGTGAAAACCCTAGTGACAAGATCGCAGAGATTAGCAGACGAAGATAACATCACCCAAGAAATGGACAAACTCCACAAGGCACTCCAGCAGAATGGTTTCAGTGAATCTCCTATTAAAAGAGCATCCAAGCCGAAACCAACAACACCACAAGAAGAAAAAGAAACACCAACTGCCAAAACCTACTTACCCTATCTTAAAGGCACCACCGATAGAATATCCAAAATCCTACGAAGACACAGCATTGAAACAACATTCAAAACAGACAGAAAAATCAGTACAGTCCTTCGAAACCCTAAAACAAAAATACCTTTAGAAAACCAAGGAGTTTATGAAATTCCGTGCCTCAACTGTGAAAAAACTTACATTGGACAAACGAACAGAAGGGTAAACGCAAGAAGAGACGAACACAAAAATTCCGTAAGAAAAGACGAGAAAACTTCATCCCTGGCTCAACATGTAAAAGAAACATCCCACACGATAGACTTCAGTAACACCAAGCTATTAGCGAACATCGAACATACTAAAACCAGAATCATTAGGGAAGCCATCGAAATTGAAAAACATCCGAACAATCTGAATTCACGAGATGATACCCAGGATTACCAACAGCATGGAAACCAGCACTAACAAGAACAGATACCAACAAAGAACACCAAACTAATACATCTACATCGCAAACCAGCCGACACACTCCAAACACGAGCCGAACGACACGGAACCATGCACACACTCGTCCAAGGGCAACCAACCGAAACGCTAACGGAATATATAACCACCATCCGAATCCCGAAAAAGTCAGTTTACGAATAACAAGAAGCAGAAGCAGACAGTTATCGCAGACCTGAAGATGGCAAGTGTGATTTTGCCGAAACGTCGTCAAGAAACCAGCATCGGTCTTTCCAAAGACCAAGCAGTGGAAACGCGGAAGAAAACCCGGAAACCGGTGACAGCACATACTACTACCCGCGGAAACCTGAAAGAGAACATATATACAGTGCGTCCAGATTTCGATGCTCACCATTGGTATATCGGTTATTAGAAGAGATAGAGGAACGGTTAAATGGGGAATGTTTTGCAGAATTCAATGCTCGCAACAAATCTCATTTCAAATTCATTCGGACTTTTTACAATTTTGAGATATTTTGAAAAAACCAATATTTGCCGATTTCAATTTTCCTCAATAACTCGATAACGCCTAATGCGATCGCTTTTAAACTCTAACATTGTTCAGACACTTTTTTAAGACAAATTTTTTGGTGTTAACAGTAACCCCCGATTTTCATTTGTTTTCAAGTTCTTAGCGCTATCTTTTGTTTTTCTTATGGCGGCCATATTGGATTTTTAATTAGTTAGATAGTACTTAAAAATAGCTTTTCAATAATGTATAACATGCCTAATAAATCTTTATTTACACGAGAGATATGAACATTTGAATAAAATTTCACTCTAATACGGAATTAGTTGGCTATGAAATTAAATGGTAGTGTAAAACAGACGATAAATAGATAAATAAGCTCAGTCATTGTTGACATGTCAAAGTGCAGTGCAGTTGGTGGGAGATTTAGAACTTTGTGTTGTAATTATTGATAAGTAATTACCGTTAAGCATTGAGATTAGAATAGATTAGATAAGAACTGATAATGGCACATACATTTTCAAATGAAGAAAGGGTTGATATGTTAGAAGTTTATTTCAAAGCAAATAGAAACTCTGAAAATGCTTGCACAAATTACGGAGAGCGTTTTCCGAAAAGACCACAACCACACCGGACAATTTTTAACAGAATAATCAGAAATTTAGTGGACTATGGAAGCTTCGAACAAATAATGCTGATGTACGTCAAAATAATATTTTGCAAAATGTTATAAACAATCAGTACCTCGAGTGGCTCGAGAAACTGGAATTCCGAAATCTTGTGTTCATGGAACGTTGAGGAAAAACAAATACCACCTAGACAAACCAACAAGAATTGTACAGGGTTTAAGCGATAATGACTATCAGCGAAGATTTCAATTTAGGTGGTATCTACAAATATGTGACGATGATACTGATTATCCTAGGAAAATACTTTGGACAGATGAAACACGGTTTACCAATTGTGGAGTGTTCAACAGGCATAATTATCATCACTGGTCAATTGATAATCCACATTTGGCAAATCAAAGAAGGTTTCAAATTCGATTTGGTTTTAATCTCTGGTGTGGTTTGATTGGTACGAACTTTTATTGACATCTTCTTTGTTGTTTGAGTTTTTGTTTTTTCATTTTAGATAATCACTTAATAGGTCCTTTCATCTTTGATTACAATTTAACTGGTAATAGATATTTAGAGCTACTAACGAACGAGATAATGCCTGCCGTAAGACAAATTATTAACCCTGAAAACATGCAAAACGTCTGGTTTCAGCAGGACGGCTGCCCTGCCCATAATTATCATCACGTGCGACATTTTTTGTGAGAACATTTCAATGAGAGAGTTATTTCAAATAATGGACCAGTACAATGGCTTGCGAGATCGTCCGACCTTACCCCCCTTGATTTTTATTTGTGGGGTGCCACTAAAAATGAAGTATTCAATTTTGAACCATCAGAGAATCGGGAAATTTTAAACAACGAGTGCTAGATGTGCTGAAGATCATTAAACGAAAACACACTACGTAGAGTTTGTAACTCTGTTAAAACAAGGTACCAAAAGTGTGTGGAGCAGATTGGTCGCCATATTGAACAGTTTATTAAAGTAAATTTGAACTTTTAATTTCGTATTAGAGTGGAATTTATTTTACATGTTCATATCTCTCATACAAATAAAGATATATTAGGCAAGTTGTACATTATTGAAAAGCTATTTTAAGGACTATCTAACTAATTGAGAATGCAATATGGTCGCCATAAGAAAAACAAAAGATGGCGCTAAGAACGGGGCAACAAATGAATTACTTATCAATAATTACTACACAAAGTTCTAAATCTTCCACCAATTGCACTGCACTTTTACATGTGACTAATGACAGAGCTTATTTATCGTCTGTTTTACACTAACATTTAATTTCATAGCCAACTAATTCCGTATTAGAGTGAAATTTTATTCAAATGTTCATATCTCTCGTGTAAATAAAGATTTATTAGGCATGTTGTACATTATTGAAAAGCTATTTTTAAGGACTATCTAACTAATTAAAAATCCAATATGGCCGCCATAAGAAAAACAAAAGAAAGCGCTAAGAACTTGGAAACAAGTGTAAATAGGGGGTTATTGTTAACACCAAAAAATTTGTCTTAAAAAAGTGTCTCAATAATGTTAGAGTTTAAAAGCGATCGCATTAGGCGTTCTCGAGTTATAGAGGAGAATTGAAATCGGCAAATATTGATTTTTTCAAAATATCTCAAAATTGTAAAAAGTCCGAATGAATTTGAAATGAGATTTGTTGCGAGCATTGAATTCTGCAAAACATTCCCCATTTAACCGTTCCTCTATCTCTTCTAATAACCGATATACCAATGGTGAGCATCGAAATCTGGACACACTGTATAGGGTGTGGCAAAAAGGTAGGTAGGATTTCAAATAGTGGTTGCTCGGTTTGTAAAACCGACAACACTGTGCACGCGGTCGCGTTAGGTAGACAAAAGTATGCAATTTTCAGTTATCGACATGGCTTGGAGCGGAGTGCATCGTACTTTCGTTGTCGAGGAGTTTATTAGAAATAGGGAATCTGTAATAGCGACGCAGCGTGCCTTCCGTAATCAGTTTGATGTTGGTCGGCATGGCGCGGTTCCGGATGGAAGAACAATTCGTCGGTGGGTTTTACACTTCAGGGAAACAGGTTCTGCGCTTAAACGAAAATCTACTGGCCGACCAAGGACAGTAAGAACACCGGAAAATGTGAATGCAGTAAGAGATTCCGTACAACAGTCTCCTAGGCGTTCAGCTCGTAGGCATGCAGCTGCTTTGGAAATTTCCGATAGAAGTGTTCGAAGAATTTTACACAACTCACTCCAAATGCATCCGTACAAAATAATGGTAGTGCAGGAATTAAGAGAAAGAGGTTTTGAAACCCATACAAATTCATGCCGGGATATTCTTTAAAACATTCCCCGAGGCGCTGTATTCATGTCTAGCGATGAAGCTCACTTTCATCTATCGGGTACCGTAAACAAGCAAAATTTCCATTATTGGTCGGCAAATAATCCACAGGAATTTCATGAGCGACCACTTCACAGTCCAAAGGTTACCGTCTGGTGTGCAATATCTGAATTCGGCGTGTGGGGCCCTTACTTTTTCGAAGAAGATGGTATAACGGTAACAGTCGACGGAGATCGATATTTTGATATGATTAACAATTTCCTGCGTCCAAAAGTTAACGAGTTGAACGAAAACCACCGAGAACATCTTTGGTTCCAGCAGGATGGTGCTACATCGCACACCACGCGTCGTTCACTTAATCTTCTTCAAGAAATGTTCCCAAACAAAGTGGTGTCTTTACGGGGTGATCTCGGCTGGCCGCCGCGTTCGCCTGATTTGTCGCCTTGCGACTTTTTTCTTTGGGGTTACCTCAAATCGAGAGTTTTTACACATCGTCCGCGGACTTTGGAAGAATTGAAGGCAGTCATAAGACAAGAAATTGCCGCAATTTCCCAAGAAATGATCCATCGGGTAATGACGCACTTCCATGGGAACCTACTAGAGTGCATCGACAATAATGGCTGTCATTTAAAAGATATCATTTTTAAAAAATAACGCTCCTAAATGGCATGAAATGTAGATTTAAGAAATAAAATAAGAAATGTTTGGTTTATGTGGTTTGGTTTTTATTGACATCCCAAATAGTACCTATCATTTTGCCGCACCCTGTATATATATATATATATATATATTAGGGTTATGACTTTTTGATTTTTCGTGAAATAATAAATTTCCTGTACCAGGAATCGATGAACTTTTGCTTACAAATAATGAAAAAAGGCTTAATACTGTTTAGTTTTCAAAAAAGCTCACCCCCAACAAGAAATTTCTGAAATCGTACATAAGTAGTATTTTCTGATAGTAGTATTGTGAGTATTGTAGTAGTAAATGACTTTTCATTTTAATGTTAACTTTATTTTTTGCCTTGCCGAAACTAGATGGCAGCACTAATCGATAAGTAAAGTTTCCCTTGTAACGTTGAGTTCATTAATAAACGAGTCATTCCTGTCTTTGTCACGATGAAAGTAGGTCGTATCTTTCCGTTATCTTGGTAATAGATGTTAAAGTAAATTTCTATAAAAAAATGCTATATAAACTATATAATTGTTTGATAAATTATTGATAGTTATAATTGTTTTTCTTACAGATAACTGAGCTCCTTATTTAATCAAAATGTCTCTTAAGAAAAGTGCTTTCACCACTGCAAAGAACAAAAAGATCTGGACGAAGAATCTTATACGATTTCAAGAATCACATAGGAAAAGAACGTGCATTCCACTAGAAGAACAATCACTGGAAAACAACATCAGGATATCACTGAAAATCCAAATTGTTGGTCGCTATTTGTTCCTTGGAGCATCCATCAAAGGAAGGAAAGAACGTGTAAAAGAGATTGTGAAAGAAATAACATGTTTATAGCAAAAGAAATTAAATTTCCCCTATTTATCAATTCAAGCCGTACAAGCAAAACTAGATCAAGTGCTCAAGACCTACGATGAATGTGTAAAACGAGGAAAATATGATCCATTAAATGAAGTTTTTGATATCACAAAAGAAAATGGTGAATGGTTGTGCAGTGAGGATAAGAGGTTATATCATCTGCAGATCGAAAGCAAAGGACAAGTTGGGTATACAACTGGGAAAGCTGCTAGTTCCAAATCTATCCACCCATCCAAAAGAAGAAAAAGTTCTTTGGAGCCACCTTCAACAACAGCAGCAGCAACAACAAAAACGTCATCTTCCGAAACAGAGAATGAGATTGACACTGTAGAATATCAAGAGCCCGAAAATTCAGAACAGTCCGCAAGTACAAGTAAGAAGTATAACAAAACGAAAATTGCAACCAAATTAGTAACATCTACAAAGTTATCTACCAGCAAAGCAGCAGCCGTTTGTAGACTGTTATGTCAATCACAATCTGGTATTTACAGATCCACTATTATAGAAGCTGTTAAACTTAAAATAGAAATGAAGGAAACACTACTTTTATAGTATAGATGGCCATGAATATCAAGTGCTAGTGTTAAAGAATGAAAGAAGAGAAGTTAAGTTAGAAGCATTAGATCTACTAAACGGTAAAGCGAATACTGTTGTTAAAGGAATAACAACTGTTCTCGATAATTACAATTTATGGAAGAGTATCAAGATGTTAGTTGCGGACACTACGAATGTTAATACTGGAAGAAAGATTGGGATTATCATTCAGTTACAAAAAATGTTTGCTGAAAAGAAACTCAAAGAACCACAATTCATTGGTTGTCAACATCATATTCTTGACCGAGTGCTACGATTAGTAATGGATGACATTCTCGGAGAGAACACTACATCACCCAATATCAAATATTCATTTATACCGGAACTTATAAATAACTATGAACAGCTGAAGATAAATTTCAAGAATGGTAAAGAAGAGATTATTGAAACAGCAGGATGGCGTGATGATATGAAATTTCTATTTGATTTAACTCGAGTTTTCCGCTCTTATGAAGACTCTGGAAGATTTCCTAAAGTGAAGTTTCAGAAAATACCTAATTTAAGTAATGCAAGATGGAATTCCAGAGCAATATTGGCTCTTTTGGCATTTATTCTAGTGCCAGAGCACAGAGACTCACTCCTTCAAATTTGTAGATTCATTTCTTACAAATGGGCAGACCTTTGGTTTACTGAGCAAATGTACAATGCAAATGATTATCAGAACCTATGTAGCTGCTTACAGGTTCATGAAAAAGCATTAAACTGCGTTAAAAAGTTTTGGAATAGAGAACCATCGAGATTGGAAATTCCTAGATCAAATAGTTTGCAGAACGTGCAATCAAGTGTTTTCAATATCTAAATGATGTCTGTAAAAAGAAGGAGAAACTTCAACTTAGATTTATTTTGTCTAACAAAACATAATAACTGCATATTATGCTAAATTCTATGAAAACATTTTCATTACATTAACTTGTGGAATTAATGTATAATGTTTGCAATTTTGCATATATTTCTAATTTTGTGTGTTTTGTATGTTGTGTATTTTGTATGTATTTCTGATTTTGTATTTTATGCTATAGCAATAAACTGTTAAAAGCTTCTCAAATTACATGAGTACTATCCAATTACATCATTAAAATTAAAAAATAGCGCTTAAAAATAGTTTGATTTTTTTACCCTACATGTATAATGGTAAAATCGAATTTTAGGTTTATGACACAGGAACATAGGGTTACAAAAAAGTCATAACCCTAATATATATATATATATATATATATATATATATATATATATATATATATATATAATTATTATTCCAAAGTGTTAACTTCAGTTTCTTTTTCTTGGCCGTGTGAATATGATTATAAATCCAATTATTAATAATAATTAGTTGTTATTTTCTATATATTCTAATAGCAGTTAAATATATAGAAAATAAGAACTAATAAACAAATGCACGCAAAATAAATTTAATATGAAGAATATAATATCAAATACCGAAAAGAAAAGAAATGTAAAAGGGATTATTGGTGAGTGTGCTGTTTTTATGTTTTTTATGTTTCTTAGTTGTCGGGTTATTAAATAAAATATAATTTGACTATAATAAAATTCATATGGGGGGAAATAAACAAAAAGGATCACAAGCACAAATTAAAATATTGTTTAATTACAGACGAATCCTATTTAATAAAAAAAGGATTATTCAATTGAAACCTTATTTGCAGGGATTAGCGATGTTTTACATACAAAAAAAAACCTTTTAAATTGTTTGTGGTGAGTTTCAGGATTGTTCGTTTTATTTTAAAATAGTTTTAAGTTGTAATTGTTACAGATAATTTTTTGAAAAAGACAATAAACAGATTGTCGAAAAGTTAAATGTTTTCGTTTTTATTCACATTTATATAAAATAAATACCAGGCCGCTAACCCAAGAAATTATTATTAATAATTGGATTTATAAATATATATATATATATATATATATATATATATAAATATGTGAGAAGTTTCTTGAATTTAGCGGCGTATTAATTAATTGATTTAAGATAATTACTTTAATGATTTTAAGGAAAAGAAACACACCACTCCGTGGACTAACACATATGCATTAGTTTCATTAAGCACTACAACGTGAACATTCATCAGCACGGCTCTGGTTTTTATTTTCCTATCTACCGAAATTTGTATATATAGTTTCGGGGACGATGTTTGTAAGCTTGAGAGATAATTTCTAATTATTCTCATTTAACGAAGGAACCATATTAACTACTATGTTTTCCTTCTATGAAAGTAAAGCACATTCAGTGCACTCTGTGTTGGAACACAGAAATCCTAATTTCATTCTGGATAATTACAATTAATATTTATATGTGTTTAACGTATATGCTAAACACATATAATTCGTTTCTTTGCCGTATATATCTAAATATGTGAGAAGTTTCTTGAATTTAGCGGCGTATTAATTAATTGATTTAAGATAATTACTTTAATGATTTTAAGGAAAAGAAACACACCACTCCGTGGACTAACACATATGCATTAGTTTCATTAACCACTACAACGTGAACATTCATCAGCACGGCTCTGGTGTTCATTTTCCTATCTACCGAAATTTGTATATATAGTTTCGGGGACGATGTTTGTAAGCTTGAGAGATAATTTCTAATTATTCTCATTTAACGAAGGAACCATATTAACTACTATGTTTTCCTTCTACGAAAGTAAAGCACATTCAGTGCACTCTGTGTTGGAACACAGAAATCCTAATTTCATTCTGGATAATTACAATTAATATTTATATGTGTTTAACGTATATGCTAAACACATATAATTCGTTTCTTTGCCGTATATATCTAAATATGTGAGAAGTTTCTTGAATTTAGCGGCGTATTAATTAATTGATTTAAGATAATTACTTTAATGATTTTAAGGAAAAGAAGGTGTGTTTCTTTTCCTTAAAATCATTAAAGTAATTATCTTAAATCAATTAATTAATACGCCGCTAAATTCAAGAAACTTCTCACATATTTAGATATATACGGCAAAGAAACGAATTATATGTGTTTAGCATATACGTTAAACACATATAAATATTAATTGTAATTATCCAGAATGAAATTAGGATTTCTGTGTTCCAACACAGAGTGCACTGAATGTGCTTTACTTTCGTAGAAGGAAAACATAGTAGTTAATATGGTTCCTTCGTTAAATGAGAATAATTAGAAATTATCTCTCAAGCTTACAAACATCGTCCCCGAAACTATATATACAAATTTCGGTAGATAGGAAAATGAACACCAGAGCCGTGCTGATGAATGTTCACGTTGTAGTGGTTAATGAAACTAATGCATATGTGTTATATATGGTTATTTGTGTCTGGTAAAAAGAAACGGAAATAAAATAGAAAGAAAATGTACTTAGTGGTTAAGAAAACATTTGTAAACGCGGTATAATTAGAGATACACATATCAATTATTGTTAGGGAAATCAAACATTATAAAAAGCGATAATTTTTATGAGCATGGCTGTACTATAATATCAAAGAGAGTACTATTAAAGTTTTTAACACGCGTTTAATTGTCAAAAACCAGAATTCTAAATTTGTATATAGGAGAAATAAATTTCAAAAGACTTTATAGATGCAATAAATTCGCAAAACAATGGGGTTTGCACTTTGAAATGAACGGATAATTGTCGGCTTGATTGAATTTTGTTGGTTGCCTTGACAACCACCATACAAACATTACATTCATATAAAAGGGAGTACTCACATGAGAAAGGGGATTCTTCTACAATAACCAACCAGTTAGGTTGGGTATGAACAGTGCCTTCAAAATAAACAACCAGTAAGGTTGTTCTAAATATTCGCGAGCATCCCACATCTGTGTAACAACGTGCGGTAGGCTCATAGAAAGTGCGAGTTAGTGTCACTTCGAACTTAAGTCCATCCTGTTTTTAAATATTGGACAAACCCAGGGATTGAAAGAACGTACTGGAAATAAACCAATAATCAACAAGGATCCTAACCTCCACTACCAAGGGATTAAAGAATACGTACCTGCCTATCTACTACGAGTCTACTCATCTGTGCGCAGAGCCACCAAGACGACCAACCTGGACAATCATATCAAGAGAATCAACACGGAGGATCAAGGCATACCTTCATCTACGAGCAACTGTGGATCTTCACCCAAGAACGACAGCAGTACCAGGGCCCTGACTTTCTCATCTCGCACCTCAAAGTTAAACAAACAAAAACTGTATGTAAAGTGATATTGATATATGTTCACGTTCATTAGAAGGAACCAAGATACACTTGTAAATGACTGATAGTCAACTTAATTGTAATCCGAGTTTTTTTTACCAAGATTAAACGTTCATTTCTCACGTAGCCCGTTTTAAATAGTACATAATAGCCGGATATATTTAGAAATCCAATGTTGAATCCAATTGTTTACCATTAGTAAAGTATACAGATTAAATATTGTTATGTGTATGCCTAATATGACTTGCGTAGAGTTATTTGTTCATGTTATTCTAAGTAAAGATTATGCCTAAAGACATTCTTGATAAAGATGTTTTAAACTGTAAATATAAAGTTACACTCAATTCAATAATAATAAAGAGCATAATCCAAGAAATACCTGTGTTTTCATTTGACCCAGTTACATTATCCGTCAACCTTGACCGAACAGCTGTTTTAAAAAGCATGCTTGGTCGCACATTTGTTATATTAGTAGATCTCCAACACCGTCAGGAATTCGGCCCTTTCGACGACGATTTAGTAAGCTATAATACAGAAGTAAGTCGTGTACCTTTCCTCAGGTTAACCGAAGCCAAATAAGCACCCATTTTAATGCGATTTAATTTTATTAAAGTTCAAACTCAGAACGTCAAAACCGACACCAAACTGATTGTTTAAGGTTCGCATAACCTAGCTATCATAAGAGCGCGTACATTTTTTTGAATTTCTCTGCATCCATGTGTGTGTGACCCAGGTACACCAACTGTGGAAATAAATTTGAACTGTTACAAATTCAGTCGCTTAATAACTAATCCATAGTCTCTATACAGGGAGCAGTCAATAAAAAAAAGCAAACATTAATTTTACTTTTGTTAATACGTAACTTTCAAATAGATAAAATAAAATCCGAGTCTCATGCAAAACAAATACAAAACTTTGCACACCTTATAGGTAGGCAACCAATATAACTAGCTGGAGGCGTATTAAAAATAATATTCAATTTATAAAATAATTCCAAGAACTTCTAAACGGTACTTACCGTATATTATATTCAAGTGCCATTAAAAGGGAATAGGCTTGTGATACCCCCATAGCAATATATATATATATATATATATATATATATATATATATATATATATATATATATTGCACTAACAAGCTCTACGCTGTGTACCAAAATATATTAAATTTTTACCCTTATGTAGAGATAGTGTTTATGTTTGCATTAAACTTACATAATTTGATATAATTAATTTATAAATGTACAATTTAGATTTTTATTGACTATATTTTTAACTTTGTACAATGTTTATTGTACCTTACTGTAACTGAAATTCCCAGTGGTCTATTTTTATGGCTATGTTCGCTCCAATTATATTACAAGTGGTGGGAAAACGTATTCACAAAACTGTGAAGTTTGGTTATGTTATTTTCTTCCGGCATTTATTTACTTAACAAAAAATTGTTAAAGTATTATTAATTAGCTCAGTTCGAACATGTGAGACTCTTGATAAACAATCTCAGGCTTAGTGAGTTATTATGGGTTGGAAAATACTTTAGATATAAGGAAAACACAGTGTAATTTCTAAAAACAATGACTATATTGCAAAGAAACATATATAAAATTTCCACGTAACATTTTTACTTATAATTAAAATTGAACAGCATTTTATAAGTGGACAACGAAGCTATCCATGGAAAGAAATTAATAAACAAAATTACTGAATTCGACATAACTTAAGGTAGGTATAATTATAATACTATGTTCACATAATGCCTAACTAAAATATGATAAGTATAGGTAACGAAAAATTAATTCCTAAGATTTATGAAATATTCGAAGTTAAATAATTTTTTAAAACCTTTTGTTTAATGTATGATAATTATGATGATACAATTATAATAGCATATTCTTACAACATTGATACAAAACTATCTTTTCTATTAACAATATGCTTTCTAAACTCTTATTCTGATTCAATATTTTTTTTATTACTGACTTTGATAATTAATATTGAGATCTCAATAAATCTATAATGTTTTATAATTATTTCAAGCACTTTACTTGCATTATTTTCCAGTACAATGGTGTGTCTTGAATCCTTTCCGTCTTGTTTCTCACGTTGATAAGTGTAGAGTCGTCTCAGGATGTAAAAGTTCCCAAAATCCTCGGAAAATCACTTTCACAGTTCGTTTAAATTATTTTCTGTAGGTAAGCTTCTTTATATGATTTTAATTTTTAACATTAGAGTTCATTTACACTGTTGTAGACAGGAGTGCACATAAATTACGTCTTTTAAGACTTTATAATCGAATAAATTTTAGTACCAATAGGTTTGATTTATCGAGGGAATATATATTAACAATTTTACACACACTAAGGTATTATTTTTAAACCTTTTTACAATACTTTTACTTGAAAATTATAGACGCGTCTTTTAAGCGTCCTTTCTGTGCAAAAACTTTCTTTCTCATCCTTTTGTTTTTTTAAATTTCCATGCTACCTTTATTTTCAAAATATAACTTGTATATTGAGTTGTCTACATTTAAGGTACATAATATAAATAATTTTATTATGATATTTAAAATGTTATTATAAATATTTTTCTCTTGATTTTTGAGAAATTAATTATTTTAGAATTTATTACATACTTTTTTACAATTTGCCATTATTTCTGTGAATAATGCTATTAACTTGTATATGAAGTTGCATATTCTTAAATTACTCTAAAATTGGCAATTTCAACTTCTGATATTACATTAGGCTTATGTGTTATTTTAACATACACATATCATGATATTTGTGCCCCTTGCTTGAATAAAAAAATTAGTATCATAATTTTTTTTCTAAGTAAAATTTTTTTTAATAACTAATACTTCCTTATGTTTACACATTATAATCGTAAATCATTGATATGTGAAATCTACCTCTGATCTGACTAGTTTCAGGTTCAATTAATTCATACGTAGTATCACCGAATATCTTTTTATTCTATAAGGACCAATAATTTTTAATGTACCATAACTACAGGATTGATAAAATAAGACGTTGATCTTTCTATAATGTTTTGTTCTAACAATTTTATAATTTCCTCATCTACTTGCTTTCTATATTGGTATGGTATTGGGTAGTTTCTTCCATTTAATGGTTCATCGTTTGTAACTACTATCTTATGTTCATAGTTTTTGGCAAAAGTCACCTCTTCATTGAATAATTTTCTATTCTTCAACAATATTCTTTTTAAACTTTCCTTAATCTCTTCATCGAATTCCATTCCATTTATTATTTTATTAATCTCTTCTATATAATCTTCTTTCTTCATATTTTCATAATTATTCATCATATTTTCATTTATCTCATATAATTCACTAATTTCATGTATAAACATATTTTTATTATTATCTATTATACCATCTTCCATAATTCCCTTTTCAAATTCCTTCTCATCATTAATCTGTTCATCATTCCTTGAAATATTACAATTATTCACCTGCATCTTCTTATTATCTTTTACTAACTCAATACTATTATCTCCTGTTCGCAATACATTTTTTTCAAAATCGATGACCATTTCATACCTTCTAATGTTATCTATTCCCAGAATACAATCAAAATTCATATTATCAAATATGTAAAATTCTAATACATACGTCTTTTTATTTATAATCATTTCTAAACAAATCTTCTCCTGTATTATTCCCATTTTCTTCCTGTTTGTAGCTATAATATCCATCTTCTTTATTTTTAACAAGTGGTCTCTATAGTTTTCTATTTTCTCTAATACTTCTCTTTTAAGTAGTGAGATTTCTGCTGCGGTGTCTATAACCATTTTTAACTTTATATTTTTAATATCTATGTCTATCATTGGTATGTCATTTTCACTTAAATCTTCTTGTTCTTCATTAATACTGATAAAATTGTGTGGATTGTCATAGAATCTGTTGTGTGTCACGTCCAGGTAATAACTACTAATAATGCATTGTTCCCTTAATTCTTGGATGTACTCGGTTTCGACCGATGGTACTCCAGTGTACTCAGGTTCTCCTGGTCTGGATAAATTGGCGTTTTTTTTTTCTCAATTTCCGGTAAATCTCCATTCTCTTCATAATTACCTCCTCTTACATTTTCTTGATGGTGACTCTCAAATTCGCCATTAGGATGTCTCAAACTATATTGATTAATTTGAGGTCTATGGTATCCTTTATTCTGGAAATTATTACCATTTCCATTATAAGTTCCTCTTCCTTGTCCATTAAAATTTCCTTGGAAGTTACCTCTGTTAGGTGGCATTCCTCTTCTATTTTCTCCTTCATATCCCTTGAAATTATTTTCTTGATAATAATCCTGTCTATTGAGATTATTATTAAAATTTCCTCTATTATTCCTATAATTATTTCCTCTTCCTTGTCCATTATTATGAGAATTAAAATTATTTACGTTATGAGAATTATAATTTTCTTTATTATTATATCCATTACCTCTCCCATAACTATTATAATTATACGAATTGTTCTCCCTATGGTTATTCTGGAAATTGCTATTACCATTTTTCTTCTGTAAGTCCGTTAAATCATCAAGCCTTCTCAACGTTTCCATCAACTCTTCAATATTACCCACATTTTTACTTATAACTACCTCTCCATCTGTTAATATGAAATGATTAAGTATATGCCTTACAATCTCCTCTTCTGTTATTTCCGGTAGGTGTTTAGATTTATTAAACACATCCCTTGCATAATTTTCCCTACTGACATATCCTTTTTGATATCTTCCTGTTAGAAGTTTAATTTTCGTTCTATCTTGAATATTCTTATTCCAATATTGCGTAATAAATTCTTTACTAAATTGCTCGAATGTGTTGCACCTTCCTTCAACCATTTCATACCATTCCATGGCTCTTCCCTCTAAAGTTAACCTCACTAAATTCATCTTCTGGGTCTCATCTTCTATGTCGTTCGTTAATTTAGCTATATTCTTTAAATACGTCATGGCATGTACTTGGTCTCTGCTATCTCTATATTTCGGCCACATCTCTGGTCTCAAATATGGATTATAGGTGATATTCTTCTCATTATAAATAATCCTATTCCCTGATCTTTTTATTAGGTCCAATTCTTTTCTTATTCTTTCGTAAAATTCCGTTTCTTCTCTCTGAAATTTACCTATGTCTATTTTGTATTGTTCGTCTACATAATTCACTTTTCCCTTCAATTCTAGTGTATCTTCTTTAAGAATTCTTACATCTCCCTTAATTTGTTTCGTTTCTTCTTTATTATCTTTTATTCTAGAAGATATAACATCAAATTGATTCTGCATGTCCTTTTGTTCATCCTGTAACTTATTCTCTATTTTCTTGGTAAGATCCTCCATATTCTTCTTTGTTTTGACCTCTAATTCGGAGGTGTTCTGTGCATTTACTGTAATCCTTGTATCCAACCTCAGTTCCATATTAATCATATTTATTTGGATATTTTTAACATTCTCCTGCAATTCTTTTTTAATTTCATCCTTAAGATTACCTATATAGTCATGTAATCCATCCATGCTATCCTTATATTCCTTCTTTTGTATATCCAATTGTCCTTTTAAATTCTGTATATTTGTATTGATATCTTGCATGTTAGTATTTAGTTGTTGTTGCATGTCTGATTTTAATTGTTGTTGCATGTCTGAGTTTAATTGTTGTTGCATGTTCAATTGTGTTTGTAAATTTGTGTTAAAGTCTTGCTTCTGTATGTCTAGTTGTTTTTGCATGTTTTCTTGCATATTTGTGTTTTGTGTCTCAAATTGTTTTTGCATGTTTTCTTGTATATTTGTGTTCATATCTTGTAAATATTTAAACATGGTTTGAATATCTAACTGTTCTTCTGTGTTATCAGAACCTTCTCCAGCAGCTGATGTACCTTTTCTTGTATTCGGCATTGTTACAGTCTAATATGGCTTATAGAATAAATAAGAAATACCCTACTAACACGATTGTTACCTGTTTTTTTTTTTTTTCAGATACCAAATCAACACACAGAACAATGAGCAAACACAAGAAATCCACAAAATACTAATAAAAATCAAATATATGTATGTATAAACAATTCAATAATAAACACTACCAACAGTTATGTCTCCTTATTATTTTTTTTTAATCTTGTTTTCCTTTACACGAAAGTAATTTCCTTCTTTATCACCCACGTTTATTTAAGTTATATTACTAAGTTATTTTAGTTTAATCGAGCCTCAAAGTTGGGCAGCCAAAATGCACTAACAAGCTCTACGCTGTGTACCAAAATATATTAAATTTTTACCCTTATGTAGAGATAGTGTTTATGTTTGCATTAAACTTACATAATTTGATATAATTAATTTATAAATGTACAATTTAGATTTTTATTGACTATATTTTTAACTTTGTACAATGTTTATTGTACCTTACTGTAACTGAAATTCCCAGTGGTCTATTTTTATGGCTATGTTCGCTCCAATTATATTACAAGTGGTGGGAAAACGTATTCACAAAACTGTGAAGTTTGGTTATGTTATTTTCTTCCGGCATTTATTTACTTAACAAAAAATTGTTAAAGTATTATTAATTAGCTCAGTTCGAACATGTGAGACTCTTGATAAACAATCTCAGGCTTAGTGAGTTATTATGGGTTGGAAAATACTTTAGATATAAGGAAAACACAGTGTAATTTCTAAAAACAATGACTATATTGCAAAGAAACATATATAAAATTTCCACGTAACATTTTTACTTATAATTAAAATTGAACAGCATTTTATAAGTGGACAACGAAGCTATCCATGGAAAGAAATTAATAAACAAAATTACTGAATTCGACATAACTTAAGGTAGGTATAATTATAATACTATGTTCACATAATGCCTAACTAAAATATGATAAGTATAGGTAACGAAAAATTAATTCCTAAGATTTATGAAATATTCGAAGTTAAATAATTTTTTAAAACCTTTTGTTTAATGTATGATAATTATGATGATACAATTATAATAGCATATTCTTACAACATTGATACAAAACTATCTTTTCTATTAACAATATGCTTTCTAAACTCTTATTCTGATTCAATATTTTTTTATTACTGACTTTGATAATTAATATTGAGATCTCAATAAATCTATAATGTTTTATAATTATTTCAAGCACTTTACTTGCATTATTTTCCAGTACAATGGTGTGTCTTGAATCCTTTCCGTCTTGTTTCTCACGTTGATAAGTGTAGAGTCGTCTCAGGATGTAAAAGTTCCCAAAATCCTCGGAAAATCACTTTCACAGTTCGTTTAAATTATTTTCTGTAGGTAAGCTTCTTTATATGATTTTAATTTTTAACATTAGAGTTCATTTACACTGTTGTAGACAGGAGTGCACATAAATTACGTCTTTTAAGACTTTATAATCGAATAAATTTTAGTACCAATAGGTTTGATTTATCGAGGGAATATATATTAACAATTTTACACACACTAAGGTATTATTTTTAAACCTTTTTACAATACTTTTACTTGAAAATTATAGACGCGTCTTTTAAGCGTCCTTTCTGTGCAAAAACTTTCTTTCTCATCCTTTTGTTTTTTTAAATTTCCATGCTACCTTTATTTTCAAAATATAACTTGTATATTGAGTTGTCTACATTTAAGGTACATAATATAAATAATTTTATTATGATATTTAAAATGTTATTATAAATATTTTTCTCTTGATTTTTGAGAAATTAATTATTTTAGAATTTATTACATACTTTTTTACAATTTGCCATTATTTCTGTGAATAATGCTATTAACTTGTATATGAAGTTGCATATTCTTAAATTACTCTAAAATTGGCAATTTCAACTTCTGATATTACATTAGGCTTGTGTTATTTTAACATACACATATCATGATAATATATATATATTGCTGCAAATAATTGTTTGTAGCACTCCTGAGAAAGCCACAAAGCAGTGGCGAAATATATAGAGTTTGAATAAATGAGTTATTAATTTCTAAACAAAAACGGTCCGATTATCCTGAGAATCCACTACCCAATATATATATATATATATATTCAAATATTTCGAAGTTTAGTTTTTGTTCATTGCTTCTCAACTAAAATGCAACTGTTATGTAGAATATGCGACTGTCCAAGAGTTTTTTGTTGGGATCGAAGAGACAGATTCAGAGGTATTGTACGAAAAGCCGTACGCACCCGTACGGCTAATCGGTTGGAGTGCGCGCAGTGCGTGACATTCGAGAACTAAAGCAGTTGACAAATTACAACATTATTTTTGAGCGATTAAAACTTCGATTGTATAATTGAATTTGTGATACGTGATTGTGCAAGTGTTTAATCGAGTGCATCTACCGTTAGCTCATTTGGAGACAATGTCGTTGGATGCTCTTAAAAGGTATTTAGAAATTTTGATTAATTCGTTACGACAAAATAAATATGTGCGGGTTTTTGTTCCATCTATTTGCATTTACTTACACACAGATATTTACAATATAGGTATAACTTTGTCAAATCTATTGTTCCATATTAATTACATATACAATTAAGATACAAATTAATAAATATCAGTGACACGACAATGTTCAGAGAGAGTACGAAAGTATAGTTTTTATTGGTCTCTCAAACTTGCCGCGTGCACCCTCCCTCATTGCGGTTACGTACATTTTTTTACAGTACATTACATACCAATTTAGGGATGACAACACATTATATTCTCTTTAAATGAAAGCATGAAAATTTCCCAGATTAACAAAATGTTTCTTTTGATAATTAATTTTATAAATTTTAAATATGATTTGCAAATTGTCAGATCGTGCAACTTTCAGTCGGTAATCTAGTTGACAGTATTAACTTTGTAAATATAAACAATTAAATGGTTGACATGAAAATCAGTGAGATAAATCAAAGAAACTATGTGCTCTTTTCTAATTTTTCTGACGATCAACTTAATAATTTAATAAAGTGAATAACGGATATTTTATTGATTAAATTATAGTTCTTACATTAAAGGAATATGCTTGTAAACTAACATGACTGAATCTTTCAAACAATTTGATCGTTAAATATGAGTATTTGACTTTGACTACGGACTTTAGAAATTTACTTAATTGATGGACAGGGATTTTAAATGGTAATTGAACGGATAAGCCACCTGAACCTGAAGTTAGGTTAGCTATTTTAAGCGGTAATTGGACGGACAAGCCACCTGAACCTGTGGTTAGGTTAGCTACGGACGGGATTAATGATAGGAATTTCATGTAATTGGATTAATTAGCTTGAACCTGAAGTTAAGCTTATCTGGATTTAGAATACTGAGTATTTGAACCTGTAGTTAAATACCAGCTCGGGAAACGGAGGTTTGTGTCGGTCATTTGAATCTGAAATTAAATGACAAACAAAGGGAATCTCAATTAGGAGTCCTCTTTCCTGCAAAATGTCTACTCTTATAAGCCCCGGACGAAGTACGTCACATCTAAAAAAGGCACACTTTACATGACAAAATTACACACACTCTAACATCTATCTGAAGACATGCAGCCTTCGGTCACGTCCGCATTCGTGACGTCCTCATTGAAAATTTTCCATAGAAATTATATACATACAGATTCTTTTAAAATTAGCAAGAAGAAAGTCAATTAGAAAATTAGCGGTATCACTCACTAATGAATAAATGAACATAAACAATTAATGAATTAAACATGTAACGGACCAGAAAATGCCTCACTAAATAATAAAAATGTTTTACGTTTGCAATTAATTAAACATAAATTGGGTACTTTCTCTGTCTTAACGACTCAAGTTCGTTACAATTGATGGAAGCAAATTAGTGCTAGAGAGTGATTGAACAGTCATAGATGATGATAACACGTTCAGGTTACTAAATAAGAAACCACTACTGTTACTATCAAAAAATGAAACTTGGGATCAAAAAGCAGATATGAATTAATTGAGTACATCGACGGTTACAGTACAGGATGAAACTTCATCAGCTACTTTTGAAGCAGCAAATCCAGTTAATACGAGTTAATACTCGTATTAACTGGTATGATAGATAATATTGGGATGAATTTGAAGTTCCTTGACAAAGGTTATCTATGAAAATAATAGAGACTGTTAATAAGGCAACCGTATTAAATGTTCACTAGATAGCGTTGCAAAGATAATAGTGGATGCAGTCAGAGACATCAAACCACATGTGCCATCCTATGTATTCAAGATGATCGCAGTGAAAATTATATCGAAATACCCTTTCATGTTTAAGGATGTAGATGACGATAATGTGACTATAGGTGACGGTTCTCACACTTTATTTCAAAAACTGTGTGACAGAAATGCGTACCTAAATTGACCGTTTAAAAAGCGATCGAATGCTCTCAGAGAATCCACTTCGTCAAAACAAATCAAGCCGCAATGTTACGTTTAATTTTGGCAGACCCTGTATCTTATTTTCATTGCGTATTAAATAGTTTTTAATTTGGTTGCATTCCGTGTGCATTTGTTTCGAGAAACCCTGTATGTCGCGTCGTTAACACGTCGCAGTATATTCTGTTTACCTTTTGGTCTTGTCGGCTGGGTTGATTGCCACATTTATTTCATTTTCAATTTCAAGGCGCAACATACAAGTGCATTCTTTTCTTAATTGTATTTTCATTTAATTATTATTTTTAGTTTTAAATTCATTTTTCGTAATAGTGCTGCCATCTTTATTTTATTTGTTTATACGTAATTACTGTAGACGCGCCCCTTTATGAGTCAGTTACGTTGAAATTTGTCATGTTTTATTGTATCAATTCTGATTAAATGTTTTTATTCTCGCTAAATGGACTCTGCAATTTTTCTACTAAGTTTACCCTTCATATTTTATCTGTTCGTTAGTAAATTCTTCGCATTCTTCATTTTATTACAACACTGTTAGGTTATGTGTTACCACCGGGTGTTTTGGTTTGGGGAACCTAATTGATGTTATCGACCCATTTTTCCGTTGGTCTTCCGTTAAGCAAGTCATGGTAGTTTATCATCTGCATTCTGCATTGAATTAACTTTTACCGTGATTATCGTTGAATTGTGTTAATCCATTTAAGGCCCGCACCATGTGACGGCTGTGTGTTGGCCGTCGCACGGCGAGTGACTTGCACAATGTAAGAGTGCCGGTTTGTCCCCACCTAACCGCACCAACACACCACCGCACCGAGGTCGTACCGGGCCCGACTAGTTTAGTTTATTTTTGACGTGCACGGTGCGGTGTACGAGCGTAGAAATTGATTTTTATTGTTAATAATGAATACGGAAAAATTAATAGCAGAGGTAAGACAGTTTCCTGTATTGTATGACCAGGCTGACGAAAAATATAGGAATACGGAATATAAGGAAACAATACGAAGAATAATTGTGAACACGTTGGAGGTAGAAGGTTAGTCAATAATTTTATTTTTTGTCTTAAAATGTTACGTATTTATTTAAAATAAATAAAATACAATGTTATTCATACTTCGACTTGAACAATACGCATCAAGTTGAACAATACAATAGAATGGTATTTTGAACGGAATTCAAACGGATGCTATATTAAATATTACATTAACCTCACAAAAATTAACTTCAAATAAAATAATTATGTAAAAAAGTATTAGGTTCTGCTAATCAAATCATTAGAGTCGCACGTTCCTGCCAATCCATACTACCTTGTGGGGAATTAAAGATATGTTTGAACTGCTCACGCACAGCAAAAGCTTCCTCTTTAGCCCTACCGCGACGACGAGGCAATGTGTGGAGATTAGGCGACCGCTCTTGTGTCGAATCAGTTGGTTCACTAAGTTAAGGCACATTAAAGCCTTCCTTCTTTAGAATGAAGTTGTGCAAGATACAAGCTGCAAGTACAACATGTGTTATATTGTCAGATGATCCTTGAAGCACTCTCATAAAAATTCGAAACTTTTGCGTCAAAATACAAAATGCATTGTCAGACAACCTTCTTGCCACGCTTAATCGGTAGTTAAAAATTCTCTCATCATCAGTCAAGTCTCTTTCAGGATATGGCCACATGATGTTGGTTGTCAGAGGGAAAGCTTCGTCGCCCACTATAACCATAGGAACTCCCATATCTGTTCCAGGTAGGGACTTTTTTCCGGTATATTAAGTTTATTGTTGTGTAGTGCTTTTCCAAAATTGGAATTAGACAAAACACCACCATCGGAAGAAAATGTCGACGAACAGCAGACTGAAGAAAAAAATTTTACAGGTAATAAAAAGGACACAAGTAAACGGCCAAGAGAATCATCTTCACAAAGTCCAAATCAACTGTATGAAAAAAAAGATAACTTTGCCACACCTTCAGCAAGCAAAAGGAAAACACCAGGTCGTGAAGTGAAACCAGAAGCCTCTCCAGCGAGCCAGCTAATGGCCTACATACTGGCAGAGAAAGAGGCCGAGAAAATGAAAGCTCCAAGTTCACAAACATGTAAACAGGTTCCCGTTGATGCTTTTTTGGGTGGAATTGCGCCTACTCTGAAATCATTCGACGCTATTCTTCTCAATGAGGCGAAAGGAAAGATTTTTGCTATAGTGCAAGAATTAGAATTGAGACAATTGCGACCGAATGCGGATCGTCAAGAAACATATTTATGCCAAACTACTCGACGTCGCCTTCAACTTCATCAGTACAGTTGGTATCGCTCTCAACACATTCTCATATTCCATCAGCAGATGAAACCACGAATTTGAACGAACGTTCATATTATCACTTCTAGCGTCTCCTACATTTCATGTAGCAACCACCAATTTTATTACAACAGCAAGCTATTTCCAATAATGATTTTTACTAACTTTGAAAATATTTACTAATATGATAAAGTAAAAGTAAAATTTAATTAGGAGAAACTTTATTTTTATACTGTAACTTTTTTATAATTAGGTATCGTTTCGTAAATTAAAGTCTTAAAGTAATCCATGTTTTATTTTTTGAACTTTCACTTACCTCAAACATTCCGCCAAACGTTCTCTTGGTGTTATTGATAACCTCCAATGTGTATCTTCTTTCTTCAGTTTTCTTTGAAGTTTCTGTTCCAGTTGGTTAAATGTATACATCGACATTCTAAAATATTCGTAAAACTTCGTATCATCGCACTTTAGATGCGGCAGAAGCAAGCAAAACTCCCCTTCAACACATCTTTTTTTCCACGCGTTGTGAACCCACATTCTTCTCCGATATTTGCGATGATTTCTTCTCCAATTAACGTCTTCTTCCTCTAAAGCAAGTGCTACCATCCCTAATTCACTGTTTGTAAAACTTCTCAACATTTTATCTCCACGAAACAGCTGCATGAGCTTCTACAAGAATACTGAACTGCAATCGTGACGCTGACTGCACGATCGAAAAACGGTGCAAGTGGGGTCTTCCTTGACCGTCAGCCACAGTCGGCCGACTTGCGGGTCAGGCACGGTGCGTGCGCGGTGGGGTCCGGCCTTTTAGACGTGGGATATTGCAATGCAGAAATGTTGTGTTACTATCAATAAATAGTCGAGATACGATTAATTCCCGTGCTTATTGTTGAATTCTGTTAATCCACTTAGACGTGCGATATTGCAATGCAGAAATGTTGTGTTACTATCAATAAATAGTCGAGAGACGATTAATTCCCGTGCTTATTGTTGAATTCTGTTAATCCACTTAGACGTGCGATATTGCAATGCAGAAATGTTGTGTTACTATCAATAAATAGTCGAGAGATGATTAATTCATTGATGACTTCATTGACTTGGTGAGTTTTTACTACGCAGTTTTTCTTTCTTGATTAAATTAGTATTTATATGTGCCTTTCTCTCTCGTTAGCTTCTAGTTTTGATTACTAAACTTGGAAATTAAGTTTTGGACGCTGATTGGGACTCCTCCGTCTATTATGCTACCATCGATTTGTTGGAGAGATTCTTTTTTATATTCCGCCGGTCACGTGCATGCGCCATTTTGGAAGATTCGGCCTCCAGTAGGAAATTCTGGAAAATTGCTGCTGTTTTGTTCATCGTATATAAGTATTTGAGTATTGAACATTTTAAGATTGTAGATTTTTAATTTCATGCTTAATTTTTGTAAGATATTGCTATAGCATTTATATATCCCATTCGTTGTAATTTCACCTTTCTAACATGTGCTCATATACTCTTACAATTTCAGTTTATTATTTAGTTGAGTTATTTAATGCACAATCGAATAGATTACTTGTTAATTTTATTACCTAAATTTAGTATTAATTTTAATCATAATTTCATTTACATTTTCTACTTTATACAGGGACCACTTAATTACATTTAATTCATGTTAAAGAGTGGCCAATAATCTGTGACTTGAACGTTGGTCCTCATTAATAGGAGGCCATTTATATGGTTTTTTGAATTGTACCCTTGATATAACAAATCATTATTTTCATCATTAATTTTTTAATTAATTTAATTTAGTTGCCGCTAATATCTAGCAAATATATGTGAACCGTTAGGTCACAATCTGTGTATACCTTGTAAGGCAATAAGATATCGATGCTATAGTTGGCCTATCTTTAATATGAATTTTTGTAAAAGGTTATTATTTATAAAATAAAACAAATTTGCACTGTTATATATGTTAGGGATTATAAGTAATTACGATGTCATTAACAGTGATTATATTGGAAAGTTAAGCCGTACCGATTATATTTTCATAGAAAACAGTCCTGGGAGGCAGAATAAATACTTTTTTTTTATACAGGGTGTAACAAAATAAGTGTAAAACATTTCAGGGGGTGATTCCTTAGCGAAAAAGAGATATAAAAAAACTTCAATGGAGCATCCCTTGTTAAGATACAGCCCCATAAAGGGGGTACATAAAATTATTGTTTTACAATTTTTCTCACAAACACTAAAAATGTAATTTATTTCCAATGTAACTTTTTGTCTGATTATTTGTTTACCATTTAAAAATCTATTTCCAATAGCTTGTTTCATTCGAAACAAAAAATGTCTCTTGAATTTTTTGCCCAAAAGTAGTCAGTTCGCAGCAAAAAATTATTTTACGAACAACTACAGAGTTACATCGTCATAAAACGAAAATGTAAAACTAATTTATTTAGTAGGCCGCTAGTAGTGGTATCACGCTGTCAGTTTGTAAATTTTTGAAATTGAATTAATACTTAATTGTGTGTCGTTGTTTTGTTCGTAATTTGTTAGTTTAATAATTCACTTGTTTTAAAATGGCATACACAAATGAGGAAATGGCTGATATGCATTTCGTTTACGGTCTGTCGCAGGGGAATGGGTTAGAAGCTTCTAGAAGATATGCTGAAATGTATCCTCAACGGCAGCTTCCTTCGCATAGAATATTTGCCCGACTTCATCAACGATTACGAGAATATGGTTCATTCGACAAAAGAACGCAGGATTGTGGTCGCCATCGAGAAGTTAGAACAACACATCTTGAAGAAGCAGTACTTAATTTGGTTGAAGAACAACCTACTAGCAGTACTAGAAAGATTGCTTTCGAGTTAAATGTTGATCATATGACGGTATTTCGAATTTTAAAGGAACAACTCTTATACCCTTACCATCTGCAACGAGTATATGCACTGTTACAGCGAGATTTTCCGAACCGTCTTGAATTTTCCAATTGGATGCTGGAAATGATTAGAAGAAATCCTGACTTTCTGAAGACGATCGAATTCACAGACGAATGTACTTTTTCTCGGGACAAGATAATTAATTTTCATAATAACCACATATGGGCTGATGAAAACCCTCACGCTATTGTACAAGCTAACCATCAAGAACACTTTTCTCTTAACGTGTGGCTCGGAGTTATTGGGGATTATTTAATTGGCCCTCATTTTCTACCTCCTCGATTAAATGGTGAGGCATACACTCAATTTTTAAGAGAAGTGCATCCAGTACTGCTGGAGGAAGTTCCTTTGGGCGTCAGAAGGGATATGTTTTTTATGCATGATAGGGCCCCCGCCCATTTTAGTCAAGCAGCACGTCAGCATTTAACCCAAACATATCCAAATCATTGGACTTTGGTTTATCCTACTCCTGTTCGCGATGTAGAGGACTTAAGAAACCGCATCATCGATGCGTGCTGGGTAATTAGAAATAATCCAGGAATATTTGAGAGAATACGTGGCTCAATGCGCCGACGTCTAGACGCATGTGTAATGACTGAAGGTGGACATATTGAACATTTACTATGATTTCTACATGTTTTATGTTTTGTTATTAATAAATTAGTTTTGTTTATTCATCTCTAATCATATGTATTTTGATGCAGGTAGTAACTACAAAATAACAATACTAATCCAGTTCGCATTTATGACGATGTATCTCTGTAGTTGTTCGTAAAATAATTTTTTGCTGCGAACTGATTACTTTTGGGCAAAAAATTCAAGAGACATTTTTTGTTTCGAATGACACAAGGTATTGGAAATAGATTTTTAAATGGTAAACAAATAATCAGACAAAAAGTTACATTGGAAGTAAATTACATTTTTAGTGTTTGTGAGAAAAATTGTAAAACAAATTTTATGTACCCCCTTTATGGGGCTGTATCTTAACAAGGGATGCTCCATTGAAGTTTTTTTATATGAAAGACCCTATCTCTTTTTCGCTAAGGAATCACCCCCTGAAATGTTTTACACTTATTTTGTTACACCCTGTATATGTTAGGGATTCTGTGTGCAGAAGATTTATGACTTGTTTACGAGCACGTTTTTGTCGTCGCCCAGAGGTCTGCTTCTTTTTTTTTGTGGATTTGTTTCGTTACAATATAAATATAGGTCAAAGTATAAATTTCTTCAGTATTGAACTATCGTTTGAGAATTAGAGAAACATCGAAGATGGAGGATGAAACGTTTTCGTTTGGATCAACCTCTAAAGGAGGTCAGACACTGATATACAAGTCTTACGAATACACGAAGCAACGTGTGACATCTGATAATATAACACACTGGCGCTATAGAAAATACCAATCCGCAAAATGAAAATCAATTATCCATACAAGAGGAAATAGAATCGTACAGCATGCTATCGATCACACACATAGTATTATGCATTATCAACCCTTGGCTAGTAAAGCCATTGCGGAAATGAAGGAAATGATGACTCATCCTGGTGTAACACCAAAGCGAGCTATGGCTGAAGTTACTATGAATCTTTCTGATGGAATTAAGACATGCCTGCCAAAAAAGACTGCTCTTGTGCGTACTTTACAAAGAAGAAGAAAGGCTGAAGACTCTGAATGCTTTTTTCACCTCAGACAATATTAAGAAAAGTAGGTGTACTCGGGCTAAAAAATATGTATGAAGACAACACAGATAACATAGCGACCAGCATAAAAATGTTATGTGCCTTGTCGTTGCTTCCGCTGGAAGAAGTTGAATATGTGTTTTTAGAAGTATCAGAGACATTTCCGGACGACCAACAGAGTGTCGAAGAACTATTGGCTTATTTTGAAATAACATTCATTCGTGGGCGCCAGCTACGAGGGGGAAGAAGAAGAGAAGCTACGTTTCCAATAGATATATGGAATCAGCGAAACGCAGCTGCTGAGGGAATTGCCAGAACCACTAATTGCGTGGAAGAGTAGCATAATGACCTGCAGCCCATTTTTCAATGTGCACATCCTACAATGTGGACTTTTTTGAGCGGCATAGTCAAAGAAATCGAGTTGTCACACACTCACTATTTACATTATACATCTGGACAACGTATTCCGGTGAAAAACGGATACAGATCTTTAAAACGTAGGTTACAAAACATGATCGAAAATTATGAAACACAAAATAGACTTGAATCTCTTAGAACTATTTCATACTTGTTTTAAATTTTCTATATTTTTTTCTTACAACTGTGTCATAGTTGTTATAATTCGCTTATCGTATTACATTTTGTATATTTCCTTGTTCTTTCCTTATTTTATAAAATGTGAATGTAATGTTTTATTTTATAAGTAATAAAAACCTATGAAAGGATCTCATATTTAAGTGATTAATTGAGGTGTGATGAAGTGTCGCAGTGAGGGATTGGGGTATTTTGAAATGGCATAGTGATGAATTGTCGCCGTGTTGAAGCGTCCGTGATGAGATGTCGCGTGATGAAATGCCGTGTGATGAGGTGTCATGGAACCCAACACAGTACTGATTGAATCTTATACTATACCTATGGTACCCCACTTCGACTTACAATTAGAACCATTTATTCGCATACTTGGCAGCCTCGCTATATGTTTATCTTTATTTTATTTCGTCGTGCTCTTTTCCTCTTTCTACTTTCGTATCAAAAATTAAAATTTGTCGACTACGGTATACGTACCTATTCAGAATATTAATAGTACTATTTTGAAAGAAATATATGCACATATATCGACTTCAAAGCAGATGTGATATGTGTAACTGTATCAGAAACAAAGAATAATATATGCCGTCGCTTTGCAGTGATCGATGCTGCATGGATTAAATTGGTTCTAAAATATAAAGAATTGAGAAACACAGTACATAACTTACCGTAATAAGAAATATGTTAATACTTCCTTCAGTGGGTCTAAACACAATTGGAAAATTCCCTTCAAAAATTGCTGAATACCTTCACTTAGACAGTCCTGGTCAATATACAGGTCACTGCTTCCGCAGAAGTTCCGCTTCTCTTCTTGCAAACAATGGAGGGGTTTGTTGCCCCTTCAAAGACATGGGGGTTGGCGTTCTTCAACAGTGGCCGAGGGTTATGTAGAAAACTCCATAGCAGGAAAATGATTGCGGATAAAATAATGAAACCAGGACCACTTTCTACTACTACAAGTTACAACAAATTAGTGCAACCAGGACCATCATCAGCGACTGCAACTTATATATCTGAATCTGTAAATGTTGCACAAACAAATCACTTGCAAACCAAGCCACTCCAGAAACTACGTTTTCCAATTGTCAAAATTTTATTGTAAATGTTAACAATAATATCTGTAAGAGTTATGGATCATCCCAAAATAAAAATATTGTCGATTAATGTGATTATTATCAGACCTAAACTAAAATAGATTACCTAATTAATTTCAGCATTTCATGTACGTATCTATTGCTCACCTTTCCATAAGATTAAGTTATTATATTCTTACACATAGCAAACATTTTTCTTAAGACCTACCTTTGACCCTGAAATTAATATTATGTTCTATCAAACAGGAAGTCACAGAAACAATCGCTAGACCAATAGTTAGTTGAAATAGAAATCACGTGAATTATTAATAACTAAGCATACACGATTAAACTAATTTGAAAACGGATTTGATTCATTTCACAAATAATTAAGTTTACTTCTGTCTATAACAACCTCACTACACACGCAAGCGCGAGAGTCAATCGCACTTTTAAAATCAGACCAGTATTATAATTATAAATTTATAGTACATTTATTGCGTTTTTTGGTTTAATTACAATTTATTATAAACAGCCAATATGAATGTCGCTTAAGAGTTAAGAGGTGGTCAGTCAAATAGATGGTGCCACAAATTTATTGGAAAATTTTTTAATTATTACTCCTATTTCCCCAACATTTAGTGAAGACGAGTGGAGGGAAGTAGTATTTTATAGACTAAATTTTATTACTACCAAGTTAGACTTTTTTAAAATGTCCCAAAGAGCCAGTGTTTTTTTTCAATTTTTACAGTCGCCTCGATCGGGAAATACTCTTTCCTAGTCGAGCTACACATGCACCAAATGTCATTTTACAGGCGGTGAGTACAAAAAGATATTGATGGTTGGTATCTGATTTGAAGGAACTGAATTATTTAAAAGTTTCATTATCTGGAATTAAAGTGATAATAATTCAAGTATTTACCATTTTTCTTAAGACCTACCTTTGACCCTGAAATTAATATTATGTTCTATCAAACAGGAAGTCACAGAAACAATCGCTAGACCAATAGTTAGTTGAAATAGAAATCACGTGAATTATTAATAACTAAGCATACACGATTAAACTAATTTGAAAACGGATTTGATTCATTTCACAAATAATTAAGTTTACTTCTGTCTATAACAACCTCACTACATACGCAAGCGCGAGAGTCAATCGCACTTTTAAAATCAGACCAGTATTCAGTAGAAAGAGCAGCGATTCAAAAATATTATACATAAGTCTGATTTGTAAATTGATTGAATAAATACAAATTACAGTCATTTCATTTCATTATGTACTTTTTGAATGGACCGAAAGGGGAGTAGATTTTTAAGTGAGTACTAAATAAGTAGCTAAAACGTTTCGAAGCATTTCTCACCCCCTTCAAGAACCATATCAATATATATAACCTCGGTATGTATACTGACAAATACGCATATATGAAAGATATTAGGTCGATTTTGTACACAGTATTTGATGTTCATGATTTTCATTATTTTACGAGGTAGGCGCCATGAATTCTCGGCCTGACAGGCTTATACAGGTTCAAACGTATTCAAACTCCGTCACGTCATGCATGCACATACGCGAGGTGTACACTATAAATATGACGGTTCGAAGCCTAGTCCTTTTTACTAACCAGCCAACCAACGTGACTAGTGAACGAAAATGTCTGAAGTAACGAAAATTATCACATTAAACAACGTTTAGACGGCGTTTACGGTGATTCATCTCCTTCGTATTCAACTGTAAAAAAAGTGGGCAAAATGTTTCCGTTTGGGACAAGAATCCCTGGAAGATGCTGATCGATCGGTTCGACCAATTGAAGTGATAACGCCTCAACAAATTTCACCAAACGGCGAACTTCTAGCACTAAATGTTCAATAATTGAACATTTAGTGCTAGAATAACACCGTTTGAAAGTGAGAGAATTAGCAGTGATAAACAATCCGAAACAAGTGTTCGCCGAATTCTACAATGATACAAAAATGATACAAAATTTGAAGAAAATAAAGAAGTCAAAATCTTATGTATTCACTATAATGAAATTTATGTTAATAAAATTGTTGTAACATTAGAAGAATTTTTCCAAAAATTTACAACAGTGTAAAACCTATTTTGTTAATATATCTATGCATTTATTTAGTTATCCTGCATATTTATTTATATTGCAATATAGCTCTTAAAGCTCAAATACAGGTGGGATGAGATATATTTCTTGCAAAACACTAGAAGTGTATTAGGTTTGTTCCTTTATTGATACTATATGACAAACTTGGGTATCGCGTTATCTGTAAAAAGTGCGGTAAAAATATGCAAGGTTTGGTCGAGAGACCTAAAACCCATTGGGATACTTGTAAAAATAAAAATAATGGTGATGATGAAAGTGAAAATATAAATGAATCTCACCCGGCAAAACAAGAAAAAGAAAATAAACAAAAACTTTAATTATACAGCATATAAAAGAACAAAAATTTAAGAAAAGTGGGAGTTTGAGTGGCAGTAGTAGTTTTGATTTTGGTGCCGGTTTCAGTAGCAATAGCGATGTTTTAAGTTCATTTGCTGTTAGAACAAGTGAGTACGGGAAAAAAATTACACAAGCAGATAGTAGAGATACATCAGGACATTCACATACATCTGATTATCTTACAGAAATCGCTACTGATGTAATAAATAAGTGTGACACTGAGTATAATTGTAAAGTAACTAGAGTTGTAACAGACAATGCAACCAATATTACTTACTCAGAAGCGTGTCATTAGAGTCAATGCAAGGCAAATTACAGAGGCCACTGCAAACCTTTATTTATAAACCTAAAAATATTGTTAAAGTTATCAATATAAACATTCGAAATAATAATCTTACCCCTCCTAAATATAATTTTCATCTCTCAAGTCTAAGCTCGCACATTATGGGACTTAAATTGTATAATTTAATTCCCATAAAAAAAAAAACAGACTTTGTAGTATGTCAAAGGAGGAAAGGAGTTCGTATAGAACATGCACAGAGGTTATAAAGGAGTCATATATAAATAGTACTGTCGAAGGTCCAGGTAGAGAAAAGAAGGTACCATATTGGTGGAACGTCCAAAAAGGCAAAAAGAGAAAGCAATGCACTGCGACTAGGAGATGGTATACAAATTTGTGTAAACAAAATGCTGGGGAGGACACGAGACTGCGAGGGAACGGAAAATATAAGGAAAGCAAGAAGGAATTAAGGAAACTAGTCAGAAAATCCAAGAACGAACACTGGATCAAGTTATGCAATGACCTAAATAAAGATATCCGGGGTGATGGGTATAAAATAGCAGTTAAGGAATAACAAACTTTGAACCATACGATATACCAGATACGGAAAAAAAGGAAGTCGTAAGAAAACTCTTCCCTTACTCAAAGAATGGAGCACAAAAATATAAAAGCAGAGCGGATGGAGTATCACCATTTACTGCCACAGAATTGAAAGATATTGTAAGCAGCATGAGATCAGGAAAAGCCCCAGGATTGGATGGAATTCCCACAGAGGCTATAAAGGAAACATAGAGGTCAGAGGCTCTTGGAAGTGTTAAACGGACTCCTAAGGACGCAAACATTCCCAGACGAATGGAAAGTGGCTAAAATCATACTCATACCGAAACAAAGCAAAGCGGGACAACCTAAATCCTACAGACCAATATGACTTTTGAACACAATAAGTAAATTATATGAATCTATGATACGACTCAGGTTGGAGGAGAAAATTGAAAGAAGGGGAGGTCTGGCAAAGCACCAGTATAGATTTAGAAAGGGACGATCAACGCTACAGGCACTGGAAATAATTAAAAACGTAGGCGAAAATGGGAAAAAGTGGAATGTCCGGTAACCTTGGACGTCCAGAATGCTTTTAATACAGCCAGCTGGCACTTAATTCTGAAAAAAATGCAGGAAAGGAAAATATCTCAGTATCTCATAAATATCGTATCTGACTATCTAAGAAAAAGATATATCCAGATAACAAAGAGAAATATAATGCAATTACAAGCAGGTGTACCGCGGGGCTCAGTTCTGGGTCCTACATTATGGAATATCTTGTACAACGATGTGTTGGAGGTTGTATTGCAGAGGCGGGCAAAGTGCATTGCGTTCGCTGATGATTTGGCGCTAATAGTAACAGCGGACACCAAAGCAGATCTAATGAGAATAACTAATGAAAACCTAAAACGAATACACACCTGGATGAAGGAAAACGAACTAAAGCTTGCTCCAGAAAAGACAGAGGCGCTTATAATGACCAAGAAAAGAAAACAAGAAGGGTTAAGTTTCAAAATAGATACTGTGAATATTGTGCCAAAAAGCAATACTAAATATTTGGGGACCTTCTTTGATACCAGGTGACGAGCATTTGGGAAAAGTGGTGCAAAGCGCTGAAGAAAAAATGGCCAAACTTGCGGGGCTGATGCCAAAAATTGGAGGACCAGTGAGTTCCAAGAGGGCAGTTCTTGCCGCGGTGGACCACTCCATACTACTGTATGGAGCACCGATATGGGTGGGAGCGATAAGCATTAGGAAAAACTGGCTAATGCTACAAAAGGCGTAGAGGAAGTTATTAATTAGAGTCGCTGCTGCATACAGAACCGCACCAACTGTGGCTCTTCAGGTTATTATGGGGATTCCGCCGATATATTTAATGGAGCAGGAGAGGAAATACATCTATGAAGGAAAAGGAAAAGAAACAGGTAGGAATGCAAAAAGGAGAACCCTTGATGCATTGCAGGATAGATGGAATAGGAACACGCTTAGAGGACAGTGGACCAAGGAGCTCATACCGGACTTGAAGGAATGGATAGACTGGAAACACAAAGTGTGGACTACAATCTCACACAGGTTTTGACAGGGAATGGCATTTTCAGAACATATGCGAAGAGAATAAGTAAAGCTGCAGGAGATGAATGTGTGTATTGCGGCCGCATTGACACTGTAGAGCATACAATATTCAAATGTGTGAGGTGGGAAGGGTTAAGGCAAGAAGCAAACAGGAAGCTGGAGACAGAAGTGACACCAAGGAATCTAATAGGATTGATGTTACGTTGTAGAGAGCATTGCAATATATGACATCAGATGATTAAGGCTCTTATGAAAGCAAAGGAAGAAGAGGAAAGTCAAAACTGCAGAATGGGTAGTGGAACCACAAGGCGAGGGTAACTGATTACTCAGCGATTCGTGATGTAGATATTAATATATGATGGTTCCATGAAATGCGCTAGGGGGAATAGGGTGGTTTTTGTGGGTAGACGGTTTAGACGAGTCCCACACTACCATGTTGTGATAGACCTAAGCACATGGTGTACATAAAGGATTTCCACCTACAAAAAAAAAATTGTATAATTACCTCCCCCATGTATAGAAATCACTTCCAGCACTAACATTCAAAACAAGATTTGTACTCCTAGGGTGTCCACTTTATAAAGTGGATTTTTTCAATTACAAATACATTAGATTCGGTGATTGTCTAGGTTTCATCACCTTAAGTACACTTAACGCAATTTTGTATAACGCTCTACTTTGATGGAACGTAAACCCCGCGTTAAGCGGGGTTTTACTGTAGGGGAAGGTGTCCTAAAATGACATAGCATGTAAAATGACATAGTGCCATTTATTTTGAAACTACAGGTGCCATCTAGCGGAAAGGTAATGTTCTGTCGAGCAAAAGCCGTCCTAACTTGGTATTAGAAATCTATTTTGTTTGTCGCTGCGACAGGCAGCAGTTAACCTTACAAAAGTGTTTTACTGGCGGGAGAAAGTTTTTACGTGGTATAGTGCAAGTGTGTTTTTATTGAGAATTTGTTTACTTCTTGAGACGAAATTACTACTGCGTGTAAGTGTAAGCGTATACTACAGATGTACATTAGCAAAATTGTGATTCATCATCAGCTAAAAAAATCAGGTACGGGCAAAGGACTTTGTGTCATGGCGTGTAAAACGACATACCCATGCATAAAAATAAAATGGCATACTATGTCATTTTACAGTCATGTATCTGAATTTGCATTCACTAATATAATTATCTTGCTTTTTATAGCTTCACAATGGTGGGTAACCGTCAAAGAACCTCAACCAGACAAACATGGAATGAAGGGGCAATATTAAATGCGATTGATGCTGTAAAAAATGGTGAGATGGGATGGCTGAAAGCAGCCAAACTTTTCAACGTCCCTCAGGCAACACTAAGAAGAAGAGCTAATGATGTTAATAAGAAAGCCAAAGGCTGTGCGAAGGTGCTGGAACGATTTTCAGCAACATTTAATGAAGCAGAAGAGAAAGAGCTTGTCGGGCACATATTGTTATTGGAATCCAGATTATTTGGGTTAACTACCAAAGAAATTAAGCAACTTGCATTTGAATTTGCCACTAGAAATGGTATTCCAAACAGGTTTAAAGATCGCAGCGCTGGACGTGAATGGTTAGGAGGTTTTCGTATGCGACATCCTGAAATATCCTTAAGACAGCCGGAAGCTGTGTCTGCTGCTAGAGCAGCAGCCTTTAACAGGCCGCAAATTCAAAAATTTTTTGATACCTTGGAAATGACGCTGGAAAACGAGAAAATTGATGTTCATCACATTTATAATATGGATGAAAGTGGTCTGTCGACAGTGCAGAGACCCCCAAAATTTTCGCAAAGACCGGAAGAAAGCAAGCTGCATCTCTAACCAGCGCTGAAAGAGGTCAGCATGTTACATGTGTCTACTGCATGAATGCTATAGGTAATTTTGTGCCGCCAGCTCTGATCTTCCCTAGAAAAAATAGAAAAGAGGAACATCTAGATGCCTTACCTCCAGGGTCCTTGGGCTTGTTTCACGAAACAGGATGGATGACCGGAGATACTTTCGTTTCGTGGTTGGAGCATTTTCAAAATATTGTTAATGCATCTCTTGAATCAAAAGTTCTATTACTTTTGGATGGGCACTCCAGTCATAAATCTCTAAAGGCTCTAACTTTTGCAAAAAACAATGGAATTGTCATGATGTGCTTCCCCGCGCACTGCACGCATCGTATTCAGCCGCTTGATGTGTCTTTCTTTGGTCCCTTGAAGACTTTCTACAATCACGAATGCGCACTCTGGTTAAAAAACCATCCAGGGCGAGTCATCACACAGAATCAAATTGGGGGCCTATTTACTTCTGCTTATGGAAAAGCAGCAACAATAAAAAACGCTACAAGCGGATTTTTAAAAACGGGCATTTGCCCATTTAACTCACATATTTTTCCAGACGAGTTTTTTGAACCAGCGGTGACAACAGAGAGATTGTTGGACCCAAACGGTATAGAAAAAGAAATATGTAGTCAATCTGATAAGTCAGTCAGTAATGACATAGAGGGAAATGAGGACGTGGAACAAGCGGTGCAATCAGAACAAGATCAAATTGACGGCAGAAATAGCATCAAAGAAAATACGCTTACAAAAAAAAGAATCACTCTGCAGGACATTTCTCCAGTGCCCGAAATAACAGAAATTAGAAAAAGGAAGACAAGGCAAGCAATAACTGGTGTTTTAACAACTACTCCAAATTTGGCGGAACTTAAGGAAAAAGAAGAAAAGAAAAGACACCGAGAAAGTAAAGAAAACCTTCGTCAATGTAAAAAAAAAGTTTTTGGTCATCCAAGTTCCACTACGCAAACAGAAGATGATGAAGAAGAAGAAGATCCTTTCGCAGCCGAAGACAATGAACATGAAGTGGCCTGCCTTTATTGTAACGATTTGTTTGCAAATTCACGGTCTAGGGAACCGTGGATTAGTTGCATGAATTGCATGAAGTGGGCACATACTGAATGTGCCGGAGTGTCTCCGAAGATAAAAAAATTCATTTGTGAAATTTGCAAGAATATTTTTTTTTTTAGTTTTTTAAATTCTCTTTATTTTCTGTATTTTTTATCAGTTGTTCTGGGCATTTTCCAGAATTTATTCTGTTTTTTTAATGTTTCTAGATTTTCTATACCATTTGTTTTAAGCATATGTCATTTTACACCCATAGGTGTGTGTCATTTTACAATATAACTGGTTGTAAAATGACAGTTTAAATTTTTTCGAAAAACTTTTTTTTACGTTTTCGGTAGAGATGAAATAATTTTGCTCCAATTTATCAATAAAGTTTATTGAGACAAACGTGTCATATTTTTTTACAGCTTGACATTTTGAATGGTCTTAGCAAAAACGAGTTGTAAGTAAAAAGTATGTCATTTTAGGACACCATGCATCCCCTACTTAGGTATGAAATACGACAATACTTTCCTATTTAAAGCTTACATTACAAATATAATTAACCCTGGAACGCTTAGTGGGGTTGCTGGTAACCCCAATAGAATTTAGAAACTTTGTAACTTTTTTGCGGTGCGGTTTGCATCACTGCGGAACTAGCTATGTTTATTTGAGGTTATGTTCTAAGTCATATGTGCGTTAAACATTTGCATCTGTGCTGTTTTTACATTATAAAGCAATTGGGGTGACTTGTAACCCCAGGTAAGCATTAAAGCTTAAATTATTTTCCACATTTAAGCAATTTGTTTTGAATTTAGATGGCAGTGAAACCAGGTGATCCTAATTTTGAAGAAACCGTTTTACGGTGGTTTGATGAAGCTGATTCAGAGTATGATTCTGATGGTAGTGACCAAGAATTTGAGGACCATATATCTCAGCAGTCAGAAGTTGAAAGTGAGATTTCAGTTTCGGACGATGAAGATAAGAATGCAGACACGACAGATCAAAATTTAGGTCCTTCAATCAAGGATAAAAATTGACATCGGTGGTGCTCTGATCCTCCTCCTCGTACTCGGACACCTAAGCGAAATTTAGTTGTACGCATTCCAGGTCCAAAAGGCGAGGCAAAAACTATTTCTACTGAATTGGAAGGTTGGAAGTTGCTAGTTTCTGATGAAATAATAAACAAAATAGTTTTGCACACTAATTCGGAAATTATAAGAAAAAAAAATAACTATACTGAAAATTGTGGCTATGTTGGCGAAACGGATACAACGGAAATACTTGCTCTTTTTGGTCTCCTTTATATATCAGGATGCAGAAAAGATAATCACCTTACAACTGTCGAAATGTGGTCCAGGTATGGACCTGAAATATATTGTGCTATTATGAGTGAAACACGTTTTCGCTTTTTGTTATCATGTATAAGATTCGATGATAAAACTGTCAGAAATTGTGAAGATAAATTTTCGCCCATTCGGGAGATATGGGAGGAGTTTGAATCAAACTGTACTAAATATTATACTCCTCACGAATATGTTACTATCGATGAGCACCTTTTGGGTTTTCGCGGAAATTGTCCTTTTAGAGTATATATTGCGTCGAAGCCAGACAAATATGGATTGAAAATAGTAACAATGTGCGATGCACGGACTTTTTACATGGTAAGTGCCATCCCATATACTGAGAAAGAAATTAGACCAAATTCAGAGCCTCTACCAAGTTATTATGTAAAAAAGCTGTCTAAATCCATCCACGGAACAGGACGCAATATAACTATGGATAACTGGTTTACCAGCATTCCATTGGCAGATACCATAGTAAATCAATTCAATCTAACCATTGTCGGAACCCTCCGTAAAAATAAGAGAGAAGTTCCTCCATCATTCCTGCCAAATAAAACTAAAGAAGCACTGACTTCACAATTTGCTTTCGACCAAAAAAAGACGTTAGTATCATTTACACCAAAAAAGTCGAAATGTGTGTTATTGCTATCTACAATGCACAATACAAAAAATATAGCTCCAAATAATAAACCGGAAATAATTAATTTTTATAATTCAACAAAAAGAGGTGTCGACACATTTGACCAAATGGTTCATACATATTCAGTCACGCGGAAGACCAGAAGATGGCCTTTGCGATTTTTTTACGGAATTCTGGATCAAGCTGGTGTAAACTCCGGAATATTGTTTCAAATGGTAAAGGGTGAGAGACAAAAATGCATTCGCCGACATTATTTGTTTGAGCCCGGAATTCAACTTGCAAAACCGCACATGGAACGGCGTTTAACAAAAAATCTGCCAAAAAAATTGTCTTTATCAATAAAAAATATTTTAGGGATAGAGGAAAAAATATAGATGCAGTTCCACCTCCAACAAAACTTACAAAACAAACCCGGTGTGCAATCTGCCCAAGAACTAAAGACAAGAAAACTAAAACAGCTTGTGCAAAATGTTATAAACCTGTTTGTAATGCGCATCGTGTTGACATATGCCTAAAATGTAGTAAATAAAGTTTTTAATGTATAGTTTTGCGTTTTTGATTTGCTTAAAATTGTTTTTATTGAATGGGGTTATGAGTAACCCCACCTAAGCAACTATGAGTGCACCTTTTACCTAAGCAGTCCAGGGTTAAAACTGCATATTGCAACTTAAAATTGTTGTGTCCTTAGGCAGGCCACACACCAAAGAAACATAAAACATGAAACAAGAAACATAAATCATAAAATAACAACACATTGTTTTAAATGGTAATTCGCACATCGGCGAAATGCGTTTCAAGTGACGTCACAGAGAAGCAAATCTTGTTGAAACATGTAGCATGAAATAGATTCTGTTCTATTTTATATTTCATCTGCGTGTTTTTGACCAAAGAAACTGGTTTATAAAATGAGAGACGACAAAGAATTTAATGTGATGCACTAGCACAAATGTGGTTGAAAAATATGGAGTTCTTTATAATTACAAGTTAGAGAAGTATTCAAATAGAAACGTCAAGGAAGTAGCCTGGCAAAAAGTGGCTACTGAAGCAAAATGTACAGGTATGTGGTAAAACTATTTTATTAATAAACAGTGCTGCGGATACATTTGCATTGAAAATTTTAAATTATACGCATACTGTATTTTGCCATGGTAAAGCTACTTCTGGTTTTACAAAGTATTGGCATAATCTATCCCTTAATTGAATTGCTGCGGTTGTTGGGGTAATTGCAATAAAGTTGTGAAGAACAATACATGCAGCTTTTACAATATCTTCAGCATTGTCAACATTGCATGCTATTGGTGTGTGAAACACTCTAAATTTAGAACAGAGTTTTCCAAAGGCGCACTCAACACTTTTTCTCGCTCTTGAAAGGCCGTAGTTGAAAATTCTTTTCGCATTATCTAAGGTTTGTTGTGTGTATGGCTTCATTATTTTTCGTGTTAATGCAAATGCTTCGTCCGCGACGAAAAACATGGGAAAAGGACCACCATTACCTCCAGGAAGTGTGGTTGCCGGTGGAATATTAAATTTATTTTCTTTCTTTATTTTTTTCTATCAATCTGGGAATTTGTAAATACTGCACCATCGCTGTTTCTTCCAAAACCGCCTACTGATAATGCAATAAAAAGGGAATCTGCGTCGGCAATTGCCATTAATGCAATTGAATTGTATGATTTATAATTATAATAAGTGGAACCACATTTCGAAGAAGCTTGGATACGTATATGTTTACCATCTATACTACCTAGACGGTTGAGCATATTCCATAGTTCTGCATATCTCTTAGCTATGTCCAGCAACATATTTTCTGAAGGTAAAGGCATCTATCCTTTCCTGAGGTATTTCTAAATTGCATTAGTTGTTTCATTTACTACAACTGCTACGGTAGTTTCTCCTCTCATAAAGTAAAAGGATAGCGATCGAAACGAACAACCCGTAGCAATAAACCTGTACAGAAAAATAACATTATGTTCATTCGGAATATAATAAATGCTAAAATGACAACCAATAAGTACATATACTTATCTATTTGTAAGATTTTTAGTACGATAATTTTATTTGTTTTGTTTCAGTTGAGGAATGTAAAAGGAGGTGGAGGATGTTACGAATTAGCCTCCTAAGACATCTAAGGGAAAATAAGAAACGAAATGGCAGTTCTGGAAAAAAGAAGAGACCATTCTATTTAGAAGACGCAACGAAATATTTAACACCATATACTAAGAGTCGACGTCAAACTGGAACTGCGGACTTTGATGAATATGAGATATGTGAGATTGACTCTCAACTGGAGGACAGTCAAACCGTTAATAATGATGAAGAAAGTGTATATACTTCAGATATTCCGCACACCAATTTTCAAGAATTGTTTGAAAAAGAATATTAAAAAATATTAAATACCTTTCTCGTCGTAACTTATTAAAATTAGTCCTAAACCTTGTCCAGTTATTATTAGATTCATATATATTGGAAATTAATTATTTTGAATTTATTATTTCAGAACCAATATTTTTATTGTTTGTATAGATACTGTAAACAGATGTTTTATGACCTGCCCTGTATTTGTATATGTAAAAGGGATGAATAAAGAGTATGAGTATAAAAGTATAATTACAAAAGAAAAACATCGAGGGGTATGATACTCCCAGAATAATGCTGCGTATAGCAAAAGAAGCACAATTAAATAACAGAAATATAATCAGTGTGGCAAGACAATTCAACATACTTGATAGAACACCAGCTGGATTTTGCTCCAAGACATTTTAACGTACTGTAATAGCTTTTCGAACGAAACTAACTCTTTTAGAAAAAAGTCGAAAAACTATAAAATGTTATTTAAGAGATCATAATTGCAGTTGGGATCTTTTAGATTTTATTCCGAAGAACACGAAGAAATTTTGAAGAGCTACTTAGTGAAAGCTGCCGATATATGTTATGAACTGTCCACTAAAGAAGTGAGGAAGCTTGCTTATGACTACGCTAAGAAGTTAAATTTAAAACTTCCCAAATCATGGAACAGGGAAAACAGATAGGAGGTGCGGACTGAATCTCTTCTTTTATGAAACGCCACCCCACATTATCAATCAGAACTCCTAGAGCCATCAGTATTGCGAGGGCAACGGCTTTGAATAAGACCAATGCTGATTTGTTTTTTAAGAATTTACGAACTGTTATGGATCGACTCAAACCTGCTGCTGGAAGCATTTGCAATGTAGACGAAAAGGGGATCACTACAGTGCATATGCCCATTCGTGTAGTTGCCAGGAGAGGTTTCAAACAAATCTGACGTCGAACATCTCAAGAAAGAGGCTCCTTAGCTAACGTAGCCTTAGCTCTTTCTGATACAGGGAACTGTGTCCAATAATTAAGTATAGTAAACACTATCAGCGCCGTTCCTGGTGGGGGTGCGGCACGTGCAATTGCACGGGGCGGGGGGAATTGAGGGGCGACATTTCGTTCACTAAAGATTTTATAAATTATCATATAAAAAAAAATTTAAAATGCGTATACGAATTTTAAAGAAATACATTAAGACGTGGCAATCCCGCACCTCGCCCCCTTGGCGCTATTTAATTATTCGGGAAATTTTTTTGCGCGACTAGAAAATACTGGATATTCTTGCATAGATAAATAGGTTTGGATTCAGCTGCGTCTTCGCATTTTACAACGCGTGAAGCGAGATCGTTTGCGACGAAATGTAATTGTTTAGAATGTGCATTTTGTTTGTAACACTCATTATTTTATTGTTTTAGTATTAAGTACTAGCTGTCCATCAATCTCTTCGAGCTTGAATCGCCTTTTCGCGTCCGATTACAGTTTTATTACAGTTCCCTGTAAAACGCCAAAAAAATCGTTTTTGATTTTCTAAACTATTGGCACACCTTGTATAGACGTATATTTTTGTCTACGAACTACTTTTACGGTGACAGGTGGAACGGCAATTTAAAGCATCTTAACGTCAGTCTGACTTTTCGTTGTTGAAGTTTGAAATTTAGATGCTATTTAGCGTAATACCAATACTTGACACTAAAAGATTCATAGTGTTATTAGTTTTACACAATGAAAGGACTAAATCATTATTAAAAAATGAGGTGTGACCACCACACGACTTTCTTATACGTATGAGCGTTTCAACTATACAATTTTAAGAATTTTTTTTATACAAAACTTATTCAAAATCCTATTCTAAGTACTTTCATTCTCTTAATAAATCGCTATAGAATGCATACTTTGCAAGATATTCGAAGAAAAGTGCTACTCGCTAAGAATAAAAGTGCTACTTCCGGTCCGAATTTTGAAATTTTATGTATACAAGAAATAATGTAAATCCAATTCTAAATAGTTTTGTACTCTTAATATCTATAGAATGCATAATTTACGACATATTTGCAAAAAAATCATTATTCGGTAAGAGTAAAAGTGATACTTCCGGTCCGAATTTTGAAATTTTTTTTTATACAAAAGATATTGGAAATTAAGTTCTAAATACTTTTATATTCGTAGCGTGCCTGTCTAAAAAGCATGAATTAGGCATTTCCAAGTACGTCACAATTACGTCATCAGAACAGCTGATTCCGGACAAGTGTTTCAGGGGCTAATACGACGATTCCATGTTTTTGTTTTGTTTTATTGTTAATCATCACCTTATTAATGTTATTACTGTGAATACTGACTTTTGTGAGTGTAAATAGTAGGTCTAGCCATAAAGGAGTGCATGACGAAGTTTTAATGTGTTGTAAATAGCAAATTTCGACTACCTATAATAGTGAGGTTATGTTTGAGTTTTGTATAAAGTCTCAATAATTTGAATTGAGGGAATATTTTTCAGATTTAAAGAAAAATTCGGACAAAATGACTATGAGCGACTACGCTCGTGGTCTTCCAAAAGATGCGAAGGAATGGTATTTGCGGAAATTGCGTCACATCAATGGACAAGACCCATATGCTGTGAATATTTCCGAGTACACTCTTTCTCTAAATGATCTGCCAAAAGTTACAATGGCAGTGATGCTGGATTTTTTAATTTTTCGTGTAAGTGAAGTTACTCAAAAGGAAATTCGCGCTTATAAAGGTTTGGATGCCTTTGCCCATTTTGCTGCGGGATGGATCCGGGATATAAAGGCAAAAAAAATTAATACTAACTTTTGTGTTGCTGGAAGGGTAATGCATTAAATATGAAATAAATTACAAATTGAAAAGTTTTTTGTAGGTTATGCATTCTCAAAAAGTTAGAGACTCTTGCCTGCAAGTATGGATAATTTTGTCCAATAAAGGAGAAATTCTAGCCAGCCACTGCACTTGCATTGCAGGTCTGGGAGAAGCATGCACACATGTGTCTGCAATTCTTTTTGCTCTTGAATATGCTGGCAAGTCCATGGAGTCTGTAACAGATGTATTGGCTTACTGGATAGGCCCAAAGACTAAAAAAGAATTCTATAAACCAATAGCAGACATAGAGTTTGAAAAAATAGGTAGCACAAGAACTGAGCAATTGTGCAAGTTAGAAACCTATCCTGAATTATCCGGACAAGAAGTGGAGGCATTCTTAAAGAAGTATGAAGAAAATTGTGGATTGGCAGTGTTGCATTGTTTTTTTAATCCAACGAGAGATGATAGCGTTTGTCCTTTGCTTCTTGTTGACCTATTTCAAGTACAATATGCAGAGCAAAGTCTTGAGGAATTGCAGAAAATTGGTAACAACTTTAAGGAAAAAATAATTGCAAATGTTTCTGCAAGCAGATTAGAAGAAATTGAGCGTGAAACCCGTGACCAAAGCAAAGGAAAAAAATGGTGTTTGTATCGCGCTGGTCGAATAACAGCATCTAATTTTAAAGCGGTATGTCACACAAGTCTCAAGACTCCATCAGTGTCGCTAATAAAACGAATTTGTTACCCACACCTATACAAACGGACGTTCTCAGCTGGTACGTTAATTTTTAACACATTGGATTTACCAATATAGTTTTATTTGTAAACAGGACAGTACGGTTGTGATCATGAGAAAGAAGCGATAACTGCTTTTATAAATTATCATAAAACAATCCACCCAAATTGTGTGGTGCAAAATAATGGCCTATATATTAACCAAAGGTATCCATGGTTTGCCGCAACACCAGATAGTATGTTACAGTGTGACGTTTGTGGCTATGGATGCATTGAAGTAAAATGTCCATATTGCGCACGCGACACGTCCATTGCCGAATTAATTAAAGTAAAAAAAACTTGTATTATTGGCGGGGAAAAAACTATTTCAGATCGTAATCATCAATACTATTATCAAGTCCAGATGCAGATGGCTGTAACTAGTACGCGCTATTGTTACTTTGTCGTCTGGAGTAGGAGTGACTTTTTTGTCGAAAAAATAGAATACAGTCAAAATTTTTGGGAAACTAATAGTACAATTACATTGAACTTCCATGAAAATGTTATACTTCCAGAGTTGTTGGGAAAATTCTTTACACAAACAAATAGAGAAACACCATCTACAAGCAAAGCATGTCTACCAACTGGAGAGAATTTGGAGGTAAATTCTTTTATGACAAAATATAATGTAAACTGCTTACACTTTTTTTTTGTTTAAGTTGTGGTGTTTTTGTCGACAACCTGATGATGGTGAACAAATGATTGGATGTTCAAATAAAAAGTGTAATATTGAATGGTATCATTCCAAATGTTTATTAATGAAAACAATTCCTAAGGGAAAATGGTATTGTAATGATTGTAAAAATAAATAAATTTGGTACTTTTAGAACTGCATATATTTATTTAACAAATTATAATTAATCTGTAACTATTGGAGGGCATAAGTTAACAAGTCCACAACAGATAGTTACAATTTGATCTATTACAGCAGCATTACCACTTTTTTTCTTAGCTAAAAACATTGGTATCATGTCCTCTAGGATTGTATACTTTTGTCGAAGAACACCAATTACTCGTTCTACATGTATGCTGAAAAATAAATATACAATTTGAAAACACAGTATCACACAAATTACTCATTGTGTGAAACTTTTCTCGCCTTAAAAAGAAAAATAATAATAATTACCGTACACTTGCTAGATTTCTTGTTGTCTCCACATCCTGAATATCCAACTGCTTTTTGCCCTTTAAAAACGCTGGCGTAATCACTTTCGCCATATGTAGACCAGCTAAATCATTAATTAAAAATCCCCTGTCGGCTAATACAATGTCTCCCGGGATTAAGTTGTTTAACACCCCACAATCCTCCGTCAATCCTTTATCGCTAATGCGACCTCCATATGCATTTGAGATAAATGTTATAGCACCACAAGGAGCTATACCGATAAGTATTTTTATAGTATTGTTGTGTTTATATGAGGACCAAGTTGTCGCCTGAATTTCAAGGCGTTTGGATTTCTCCATTTTTATTTCAAAACAATCTATGATTATAGCAATCGTTTTTTGGCCAAATGCTTCTTTAAAACAGCGTGGTCTTGTATTGTCCAACTGGTCTCTGTTGGGCCAAATAATAAAGCTTTTAAGTCGAAAGTACATTAGCCTAATTGTAGTGTAGAAAATTCTTGATATGGTTTGAACACTGGTTTGCAATAAGTAAGCTAACAGAGTAAAATCCAGATTCAGCCTTAGTTTTGTAAGGGTAATTAACAGGTGCTTGAATTTATCTTTAATGACAGTTTGTGGGGTAATTTTGATAAAGTCCTTTAATAAATGGGTATACATACAGTATAAGGCTTTGTAGGTGGGAATTCCTGTGAAATACCGTGTCTTCGAATCATCATCAGCAAATGAAGATTGCTCGAATGTTGACTTAGATTTAAATAATCTTAGTTCATACAATTCATTGTGCAAGAGGATGTCTTCACTTAAAATAGCTGTTTTTTCACTTGCAGTTTCAGAGGGCATTGGGGTAACAAATGTTACAGAGACCTCTTCTCTTGCAGAGTCTTCTACCCCTGGTTCATCCTAAAAGAATTATCACTAAAGTACTATATCTACAACATTTGAAAAAGAAACAAGTAATGCGTTAAAAATTTGTACATTGTGTGTTCCACAGCCCATGCAGGAGTGAATATATTTAACAAAGCACAGCTATACCCAAACCCAAATATCCCACACCACACCCTTCAACTCACAACTATCCATATCTGTATTATATGTATGTACCTAAGTCTCTTCACAACAAGTATTCATCTTGGCCCCCATACTTTTCAGTTTTATGAACACAAATTGTATGTATTTTATTTTAATTCATTGCTAAAATTTTTAATTTTTATTTTATCTTTTCATCAACTGAACAATAATGTTTAATAATATAAATATGTTAAAGTTATACCTCTGGAATAACCTCAAGAATTCTTTTTTTTGCTCGATGATATCTGGACGTTGTTCGTGATTTTTCACTTGTCACATATCCCATCTTCTGAGTTGGCACGTAATCAGGATTTAATGTGTCCGTTGAAAGAGCAGGCCATCCTAATAAACAACAGGACTACTTCTAATACTACTTAAAAAAAGGTTCCTAACCTGATATGAAGTGATCACAACACACTGAAGAATTTTTAATCTTTCCTTCAGTTAAGTCTGCTCTTTTAATAGCCTTGATCCATGCATTTCTCTGGGCAACCCCTTCAGGAATTTCTCTTCCCCTTCGATCTCGTATTCCCGGGAAAGAAAAAATTTTTTTTTCACTTTCTCTGTTGCTTCGATTGCTGCATCCAAACACTGCACAAAATCTTGGCATTTTTTAAATATTATTCCTACACTATAGAAATCATTAATCATAAGATAATAAAACAACCGTTTATATTTGACCTTACAAACAATTTAAAATGAAAAATTAAACTGATGATTAAACTGTCTCTTACTAAAAATAAATTATTTTATCTGAACTTCCGTAAACGTTCTTGTGTTGGTTGTCCGGAATCAGCTGATCAGGGCGGAGCTTATGACGTCACTTGGAAATGCCTAATTGAAAAATATTGGCAAAAAACTGATTTTCGATAAGAGTAAAAGACCTACTTCCGGTAGTAATTTCGAAAAACTTTTAAATAAAATGGTTCTCAATTTTAATTTTAAGTACATATGAATTCTTTATAAATTTGTTTAAACTTAGTAGTTGACGAAATATTTGCAAAATTCGATTTTTTCACTGAAGTAAAGTACTACTTCTGGTCTACCGATTTTACTGAAAAACTAATCAGATCTCAAGAGGCAGATTATACACGTAAATACAAAATTTGGAATTAATATCTACAGCGGTTTGACCGCTATCGTGGTCACACACACACACAGAGAGAGAGAGAGACACATAGACACACAGACATTTTTTAGAAACCACTTTTTTGGTATCAGGGGACTTCAAAACGTGGACATCTGCAAAAATCTCGAGGTCGAAAATTTTCATCATCACAATCCTTCCTTATACTACGTATAAGAAAGTAAAAAGTAATATCAGATCGTGGTGTTAGGATTGTATGGTGTGCTAAGCAGCAGAACCGGTATTCTTTCAGTGTGCGCATGACGTCACTCTGGGAGCACGCGAGTCGCACAGAATCACATCTCGAGCGTGGTGTGTAATACCAGTATTAGATTTTTCTGCATTTACGTGTATTAATAAGTGTAATAATGCCTGCATGTGCAGTTTACGGTTGTGGAAATTATTCCAGAAAAACTAAAGGTAGTGATATCCGATACTATAGCTTCCCAAAAGACGAAAATTTATCCAAGCAATGGATTAACGCCTGTCGCCGACAAGACAAATTTAATGTTCGTCATGGTAATTAAACACTAAAAATGTTATGATAATGTTTGATTTTTTTATTTTCAATTAGGGCGTATATGTTCTAAGCATTTTCATCCTTCTGCTTTTATTAAGACACTGAAGCATGAATTACTTAAATATCAACCAAAAACTGGTCGTGACTTAAAGCAAGACTGAATTTATACCAAATCAGAAGCAAAGTTTAAACACCAGTAAAAACGAAAGACGACAAAAGCGAGACGAAATTAAAAATAGAAAAATAATGATCAGTGATATCTTGGAGAAAGAGAGGGAAACCGACACAGATGCCTCAGAGAATATAAAATATATAGAAGCTGAACAAAACATATTAACGGAAAAACAGTCTCCCTCTAATTCTGGAGTTTCTATGGAGTCTTCTGTGTCTGAATTGTAAGTATTTTCATTATTTATACAATATTATTTACATTTTTCATAATTACATTTAGGAATAAGCTCGTTGAGCAACTGAAGATTGACAACGCAAATCTAAGAAAAGAAAATGAGATTTTGCAACACAATTTGGCATCCGTGAACAAAGAGTTAGAGTCCATGACAACAATGTTAAAAAAGCATTTTGGTCCTAGTCAAATTTAACATCTATTAAATCCAGGAAAATTTTTTCGATGGACCCCAGAAGACATTGCATCAGCAATATCGTTAAGGAGCGTAAGCCCTAAAGCTTACAGATATTTGCGCAAATTTGGATATCCTTTGGCTGCACTAACTACTCTAAGGAAATGGGCTCTAAATTTAGATGTAGACCAAGGAATTCTGAAAGACGTCATAAAGATAATGAAGCAAAAGTCCTTGTCAATGACAATGTTAGAAAAAGTGTGCGTTTTAGCGTTTGACGAAATTTATATTTCAAATAAAATTTGCATTGACCAAAAAAAAGAAAAAGTAGTTGGTCCCCACAAAACATGTCAGGTAGCTATTGTCAGGGGACTTTTTTCGGCATGGAAACAACCCGTGTACTATAGATTTGATGCGCCTATGTGCAAAGAGGATTTATTTGGGATTATTCGAGACCTGCATTCTGCCAACTATACAGTTGTTTCCATTGTAAGCGACATGGGGATTGGAAATAGAAAGTTGTGGTCAGAATTGGAAGTGGCTCACGACAAAAACTGTTTTTTTCAACACCCCGTTAATCATGACGAAAAAATATTTGTGTTTGCGGATGTGCCGCATTTGTTGAAACTCATAAGGAATCACTTTATAGATCAAGGTTTTACTATTGATGGAAAGTACATCAACAAAGGTGGAATCGAAGAGCTTATTGCTGCATCTTCAAATGACACGAAAATTGTGCATAAAGTAAATGATTACCATCTATCAGTACGAGGGAGCGAACTTCAGAAAGTAAAACCGGCGGCTCAAATTTTTTCTAATACTGTCGCAAAGGCTCTTGAATGGTGTGGAATGCAATCCCTTTTTAAGACTACCACATGGAAAGAAACAAGCAAATTTCTATCTTTAATTAACTACTGGTTTGATATTTTCAACGCCAAAGCACAGTATGGTAACCATCCAGGAACTAATGCTTTTGGAACAGACCTGGAAAAACAAGCAACTTGTGCCATTTCAAAAAGGTATCATTTTAAGCAATCGTTCGCTGTTGGACTTATTTTTTTACTTGCGAGAAAAGTACGAGATTAAATACTTAATAACATACAGACTAAATCAGGATGTAGTTGAAAATTTTTTTTCATATATTCGAGGTATGGGGGCAACCAATGACCACCCGGAAGCTCTCCAAATCAAATACAGGCTCCGCTGGTATATCTTAGGAAAGCATTCATTGTCCGTATTTACAATGAATAAGAATACGGAAGAAGATAATGAGACTTGCATTTCCGCGAATTTTTTCGCAAAAACCATTGAACTTTCGGAATTGGAAAGTGCAAATTGTGTTATAACCCATGAAAATATTCCTATAGAAGATTATGGTTTCATTGAAGCAGATATTGAACCAGAGAATGATGATGAAATGATATTTTCACAAGCCGATTTGGCCAACTTTGACGCAGACCCTTTTGAAAATATTTCAACTAATAAACTCTCGGATACTATTAGTAATGAGGGCCTAAAATATATAGCGGGGTACATAGCCTACAGGTTTAAAACTAAATACAACAATTTAAATCTGGGCGTACCCACAAAACAACTCGATATGTCCAGATCGCCAGATTGGACTGAATTTCTTTCAAAAGGTAATTTAATGTATCCAAGCGATTTATTGTTAAAATTAACACGCATTCTTGACAATCAGTTTAAAGTTTTGCATGGAAATTTCCTATGTATGGAGCCATTCATTTTTAAAAAATTGGCGGATGCTGTTCAAAGTGATCCCAATTATGTAAATTTGGGTTGTTGTATTCCTTATGAAATTATTCTCTGCATGGCCCGAACGAGAACTTATATTAGGTTAAGACATGTGAATAAAACATTAAGTTTCGAAAATTGTAAACGTAAATTAGAAAAAAAAATTAAAAAAATTACAAATGTAAAGAAATAAATAAAAATATGAAAACCGAAATAAAACGTTTTTCTGTTGCATTTTTTTATCCAATTTTTGTTGTGTTATTTTATAGGATTATAGGTAAGAAATGAATTTAGTCAATTACCTGCCTCAACAATGTTTCAGTGATTTATTTGGTGTAACCAGACAGATAGATCGAGTTGCAGGGAGGTTGTATGAATAAAATTAAGAAAATGCATGTTGTTGAGTACCTATTTACTCAAAAAAAAAATTGTGATGCTAGTCAAAATGAGAAATGAGCTGATTAAACATCGTTTTACGTTACATGGGTGCAGTAGTGTCTGAATATGCTCCCAAGCTGACGTCACGCGGTGCGATAGAGAGGGATATATAGCTGCGCGGCAGCACACCATACAATCCTAACACCACGTATCAGATTTATTTTAGTTTTGCATAATTTGACCTGTCAATTATCATGGCCCACAATAGTTATTTGTATCACTAGTCCAGAAATGATGTTTTGCGAATGTGAGTGATATTGCGTAGCCGAGGCGAAGCAACACGAGTAGTCGCAAAACATTTTCTGGACGTGTAATTCACAAAATTTTTCATGCAAACAAATTTAAATCATTTTTAAAAAGTAAAAAATTACCTAAGTAAAAAATTAACCAAAGTAACTGGGGATTTAATTTTTGTTGTTGGTACCTGTCACTGATGCACATTTGATTTTCAAATTTAAAATTAAATTGACATTTACCTAGTTTTCTTTTGAAAATAGTAAAGTAATAACTAAACGAATTATGGAAACGTCAGCTCATATAATGGAAGTAGCTGAAACAGCCATACAGTATTTATTACCTGCAAAATCTCCACCTCGATATTGGATGGCTTATATGACGGTTTTGTAAAATGATGTGCTGACAATAATATGAAAAATGTGTACAACGAGTATCTCCTTGCATATTTTGATGAGAAATCGACAAAAAACAATTTTGCAACTTTATAGTCCATATTTTCCATGTTGAAGTCAACGCTGAATATTAAAGACAATATCAACATTGAAACTTATTCCAGACTAATCGCTTTTCTAAAAAGAAAAAAAGATGGTTACTTGCCGAAAAAATCTAAATGTTTAGAGATTGAAGACATTGAAAAATTTATTATAACTGCTCCTGATGAGGACTATCTGTTAATGAAGGTAAATAACTATATTTCTACATCATTCGACTACTCATGGTTTGTGATTTTAGACAGCATTAATAATTGGTACCAGTGTAGCTTGTTGTAGAGAGGAACTAAGTAAAATGACAGTGCATGATGTTAAAGATAGAGACGATGTAATTATTATATCAGTTCCTAACACCAAAACAAAACGTCCAGAAGTTCATGTGTTACTGAACCACTGAGGTTGAACAAAATTAGGAAATACATGTCTTTAAGACCATCTGGCACGCCCTTGGATAGATTTTTTCTTTACTACAAAAAAAACAAATGCACAAGACAGCCTGTTGGCATTCATTCTTTTGGAGACATGCCTGCTAAAATAGCTACATTTTTAAAACTGAAGAACCCGAAAGAGTATACAGGGCACTGCTTTCGAAGGAGTAGTGCCACAATTTTGGCTGGCCATGGAGCAGATATAACAACAATTAAAAGGCACGGCGGTTGGCGAAGCACTGCTATCGCTGAATCATATATAGAAGAGTCCTTGAAAGGAAAAATTGCTATTTCGAAACAGTTAACAGGGCACCAACAATTACAACCAGCCCTTAATATCCCATCTACATCTAATTCAAACCCTACCGTTACCAACATCCCAACTACATTTACTATAGATTCTATGGATACCAACGACAACACCCAATCTACTCAACAAGCATTCAAAACTTGGAAGTGAATTCTAATCATTCAGCCACCATGACAAGCATTATAGCGTCTCTAATTTGCTCTTTAAATTTTAACTTTAAATAATATTCCTTTTAAAAAAATTAGTGTTGGATCAGAATCATGCACATGGTCAAGAATATTTATTACTCAATAATGTTACTTCACAATATTACTTTATTTGTTAATGGACTTGGACTGAATATTAAAATGGCGTTATTGTTTCGTTTAATGAAGAGATCTGAAGTTTTTGTAAACACTGCTGTCCATGTATTCGACAAACATTTTCATAATCCACACCTAACCTAAAAAGCAATCACAGTTCACATTTGTATAAAAGCGTTAATTGGAACTTACGTTGATATTACGATTACATCTACATGAATTATCTATTTATTAAATTTAAAAGTATTTAAAAAATATTTATGAATTGCTTGGTTTTAATTTCTCTTTTAGGTCAAAACCACGGTCAAAACTATCAAAACTTTGTTGACATTATTTTAGAAAATTAAGAATCAATGTCAATGCTACCACCCCAATTCTAGTGAATTTTTAACAAATGTCACTTTTGTAAGTACTAGGCCGGGAATTTAATGTTCCCGGCTGATTTTGAATACTGGAAAACCGTCGATAATGTGATGTAATAGTGACGCTAGTAGTTGAACTAAAAACAATAACCAAAAATAATGCGGACCGACGTGGGAAGATCTGTGTAAACATTTTGCTTACACACACTGTAAAAAGAATATAATTCGTAATTGTTGGATCATTTTGTGATTCTTATTAAGTATTTAAGGAAAAATAACACAAAAAGGTAGTTCATGATTACAACCAATCCATCGAAATAAGAGCCATCAGCCTGGGACACGATCATCATGAACCATCATCAGAATGTTTGATTAACAATTTGATTTAATGGTGTATCAAACATATCCTATTAAATAATTGAACGCTGCCCATACTTCAAACTTTTTGCTGACAATCAAATTATGTAGTAGTAGTAGTAATTGTTGAATTAGGCTGGAATATTTACTTTAATAAATTGAATAGTTACAAAACAATTGTCATTACATTGGAATTTGATTTGTCTGCCACCTAGTAATAATAATATAAATCATATTTTAAGGTAATTGGCTAATAGCGTGCCTTCAAATACTTTCCGCATTAGAGTAGGCTGTTTTTGAAGTTTTTAAGTAATCAATGTTGGTGTACATGCTAATTTTTTGAAAACTTCAAATTCTGATAGTTGTCATACTTAAATTCAAATTATAGACGCCAATTATTATTTACATGACATAACCATACTATTAAAATTATGCACTGTCACCAACCATTAAAAAAAAGCATGGCCGTCTCTAATGCGGAAAGTATTTGAAGGCACGGTATATAGGCAAAACTAAAATGTATCTGACAGCACTTTTCTCATTAATATTTTAGTCATTTCGCTGTATAAAATTTGTAATTTCATATCTTTTTGTGTCAAGGTCTACAATAAATATCGATGGAGCTTAAAAACATAAACAATGAAATATCAGACAGATGTCAGGGTGTTTAAGCATTTTTTTTGAAATAATTGTCATCATGAAAGCAGTTCAGATTTCCTCACGAACTGAAATCGATTGATCGTTTTGACGTTTTATAACCTGCAATTAAATTTTTGTGAAATTGTCAACATTAATCAAAAGTCAGATGGATTTTTTCTGACAATTCTGACGTTTCCTGTAACATTTAAGCCACCTAACGTGAATGTTGAGTTGGCCGACATTTCGCGTATGCTCTTGTTAAATATATCGGTGTTAAAATGATATTAGATGAGTAAAGATGGCGACATAGATGTGCACTATTTTTTTTAAATTTCGCTACACCCTTTAACTTTACCTTTAACCATGTATAAAATAGTTATTACATTACCCTTTAAATCGTTAAATTAAAGATGATATGTATGCATGATGTATTCGTTTCTTTGAATTACAATTAACGTAGGGCTTCCGGGACAATAGTCAATAGAAATAAATTTATATGACGTTCTTTGCAAATAATCAAGATCATCAGGCTCCATAATGTTTGTCATGAAATGTCGATATAAGTCATCAAGTGCTGATTATTCAATTTACTCTTTCCCCTTTTTTTTATTTAGGACACATTAATTTAATAGAATACTTGCTCATTTTGTTATTACAGAGGTCCATGAAACTCTTCGAGTTTGAATTGCCTCTTCGCGTCCACTTCTTCGCTGTTTCTCCATAAATGTGCCTCTTTGGAACGTGACCACTGCCAGTTGCAGAGGCACTTGAATTTTAACGGTTATAAATTTTCTTTTAATTAGTCTATGAATGAAGATGCAAATTAAATAAAATATCTCTAGAAATTAATTATACATTATTGTGGCATCTATAATTATAGACAAATGGATTTATTAATTAAAAAATATCCCATAAAATGTTTATTTCTATAGAATTTACTGAAAGCTGATTACTTCGAACATTTCGTTGACATTCAGGTTTGATATAATGCGTGTGCACCTAGTCTAAGTTGAATGTAAGTAGGCCGAAAAGGTAAACCTAAGATGGTTGTATGATCAATATTTGTTCTATCATATATAACTTTCGTTGTTTTTTAAATTTGGTAGTACTCTAACTCTATTTGTCTCAAGTTTTATGATAAAAGTTGCCCACACGTTAAATTTTCTTGCAGACTGTCATCGTGGCGACAGTTCGATATATTGCGAGAATGAATTCTCAAATTTAATGTCAGTGTAGACATACCGTTCAGTTTGTTCTTGTTTATGAATGAAGACGCATATTAAACAAAGTGTCTCTTAGAAATAAATTAAATATTATTGTGACATTTATAATTAGTGGCAAATGAATTTATTTATTAATTGTGTGCATCTAGCCCAAGGTGAACGTCGACAGACCAAAAAAAAAAAAAAAACCAAGACGGTTCGGTAAATAAATGTTGTTTCAAGTTATTCGTTCTATAAAATTGGTAGTACTAGCCTCGCTTTGTGTCAAGTTTACGATAAAAATAGTGTATACTTCAAATTTTTTGACAGACTGTCATCGTGACACTTATACGACACTGAAAAGTCAGACTGCTGACGTCAAGATGTTCAACCAAATAGTTCGTTGAAGTGTATTCATTCACACATAAACTTGTGAGAACGAAATGTCAGACTGACAGTGCTTAACCAAATTGCCTTTTCAATTGTCAAATGAATTTAACAACATAACATGGTGAACTTTAACAAAACATGTTTTAAACTTACAGGTCATTGAGAGAATTAATTAATTTTCATATTACGCTTTAATAGTACCTATACTTTGTAAAACCCAATCGAAAATCTTGCTGGCTCCTAATACCATTTAACCGAAAATGTACTTCTGATTAGTTGGTGCTAACCTGCAGTCGCATACTTTAAATGCTTGCTTTTATAACTGAAATTGGTAAACGAAATTACATAAATGCTTATGGAAATTTTATTTGATGTATTTATTTTATTTCGAAGTGTTTCGGACACATCTGACAAATAAAGAAAACTCACCCTATTATTTGTATGTAGAAAGATCGATGAGAAATGTTATTAAATGATCCCATTCGTAAAATGGCTTAAATTTATATAACTACATCTTGAACACTGATATATTTCCAACATTCTGTTGACATTTAGGTTTTGTATAATTCGTGTGTATCTAACGTAATTTGGCAGGCCCAAAACGCAAAACTCATATGGTTCTTCTTTATTTAGTCTTGCTTCAAGTTCTTCGTTGTATGAAATTGGCCTGACTTTTTTGTGTCCAGTTTTAAGCAAAAAATTAGTCCGTACTTCTCTCGCGAGCTGACATATAAATGAATGGAGTGTCTTTGTATTTAATATATCTTAATAAAATATAGAAAGATCGTTATATTTGTTACTGTACTTACGTGCGATAATACACTTTAAGTTTATTTTGTCATATCCGTCGGCATTGTTCATATATTCATATGGAAAAGAAATAGTAACAATTGATAATAATAACACTAATACGTATCTGAAAGGTACCACATGTCAATTAAAAATGCACTTTTCCTTCGTAATCTCTTTATTTGTCGGCCTTCTGACATTTAAACTTGACAACCGATCGATGAACGTGAATATATAGTCATTATGTGTGTATTGCACGGCTGGTGCTTTCCGCCAATTTTGACGTTTCCCGGCAAATGCCATATCGCGAACTCAAACTGATTGACGGTTTTGATAATTTATAACCTGAAAATGAATTTTTCGTGCGTTTAACTTAACCTTATCCGAACTTTGAGGTGTCACGGTCATCTGTGACGATCCGCCGCCATTTTAAAATCGAACCTAGTCCATAATTTATATTTTACACGTAGGCCTTATGGCAAAATACTATGTGTCAGTCTTTTTCTGCACGTACTAAAATTTACAAAAATTCTCTTCAGGCCCTCGTTTTCTCTTCGGAGACGTGAAAAATAGCCTTAGGCACATGGGACCGTAGTCCCCGTCACGTGACATTTTCGTTCGGACCGTAGATGGGCCAGGTTCTCAGAAAAGTGTCGCCCCGATTCGACAATTTTGGGGTATAGCTGTGCCGTATTAATCGCTCGTGTTAAAAAGAGCGAGACAATTGGCTTTTAGTATATATAATTTTATATAGTGATTATACTGATTGTATTGCTATATAGTATTGTGTTTTGTGCAGTTTATTTTGTATGAGGTAAGTATGTACTAGGGAATAACGATGCCTTATTATATTGAATTTTTAAATATTTTTCGTATATTTAACTGTTTGGGAAATTTAATGCCTCAGCATAAAATTTATAAATATATATTATTTATATTTCCGTAATAATTTTTTGATTTTACCTCACAGTAAAAAAAAATCGATCCTAATCGTTTTCAACATCTGTATAACAACTTTATAATATCTGTACAAAAAAAATCCGATTCTAAAGTCTAATGTATTTTGTATTTACAGGATGACGGAGAGAACCACGAAAAGAGAATCGGGAGCATTTTATCGTAAACAAAAGCGATTGAAACTTGAAGAAAGGCAAAAAATTAGTAGATCCATAGATAAATTTTTCAAAGGTTCTCCTGATTTTGGACCTACGCATATAAAAGTTGGATCTTCAACTATGGCTGTAGAGGAAAATATTGAAGTGACAACCGCGGGTGAAAGCGTGGATCCTAGTTACGACAGCAACGATGAAAATGTCACAGAAATCAACGAGACGAGAAACGAAATAAATGAGACAGGGAAAAAAAGTGAGAGTGAAACTGAAGAAGAGGAAGAGTTGACTTCTGAGCCATCCACAAATCGTACTGAAGATTTTGACCTATCTGATTCAGGTACTTGGCCAAGTACGTTAACACATCGTATAATTGAATTTAAAAGGGACCAACTCAAATACAGGATTACAATTTTCCTATAGACGAAACAAAAAGAAAATTCAGTGCAATTTATTTACTAAAATTTTGCCTAATGGTGAACGAGTAAACAGAAATTGGTTAGTTTATTCTATCAAATTAAATTCAGTTTTTTGTTTTTGTTGCAAAATTTTTAACACACAAAATAGTAACATTAAAGTAATACAAGGTGGATACTCAGATTGGCGCCATGCTTCTGTATACTTTTTAGAACACGAGCAGAGTTTATATCATATTGAATGTATTAAAAAGTGGTGCGAACTAAAACTTAGACTAATCAAAAACTGCACTATAGATAAAGACCAACAAATGATTTTTGCTCGTGAAAAGAAACGATGGAGAGCTATTTTGGAACGACTCGTGGCATTTGTGCAGTTTTTGGCTAGTCAGTGTCTGGCTTTTAGAGGGGGTAGTTCAGAATTATTTGTTCCTAATAACGGCAATTTTCTAAAAGCTGTCGAAATGGTGGCAAAGTTTGATCCAGTAATGTCAGGCCATTTGAATAATATTCAAAAGTCAAAAGATATTAAGTCACTTACCTCATTATTTAGGGGTGCACTTCCAAAATGAAATAATTAATTTACTTGGCGAAAAAGTGAAATCCAAAATAATTGAGAGTTTGAATATATCAAAATATTTTTCATTAATATTAAATTGCACTCCCGATGTAGGCCACGTGGAACAAATTAGTTTTATTGCAAGATTTGTTGATGTCTTTCAAGGCAAAGTGGAAATTCGGGAACATTTTTTGGGCTTCTACCCATGCCAAGATAGGACTGGTGCAGGTTTATGTGATTTCGTTCTTAACAATTTATTTCCATCAAATAAGCTAAATATTAAAGATTTGCGCGGACAAGGTTACGACAACGGGGCTAATATGAAGAGAAAAACTCGGGTTTACAAAAACGAATATTAAATATAAACCCAAGAGCTATGTTTGTGCCATGTTTTGCTCATTCGTTAAATTTAGTGATAAATGACGCTGTAAAAATAAACAATGAAATTGTGTCATTTTTCGACATTGTTCAGGAATTATATGTATTTTTTTCAGCGTCAACGGCAAGGTGTGATGTTTTGAAAAAAAATATACCTGTTCCTTTGAAACCTTTAAGCGAAACTCGCTGGGAAAGTAGAATAAACGCAATTACGCCCACTTTCAAAATAAAATTAAAGTAAGCTTCAAATGTGAAGTCGATTTTAACATTTGAAATGCGGTTCATAATAACATTTTAGAATAAAAGCGATCTTTAATTTAACTTAAAGTAAAGTCCAGATTTTTTGGCTTTAACGATTAAAAGCTTGCTTTATCTGTTTCTAGCACTGTCAAAGTTGTAAAACTAAACATAAACATAACCTTTATTTATTTGACTGCGTCTCACGTGTATACTGCATTGTTTGATATTTGTTATTATTTCATCCTTTGTCTATACAATTATAATAAAATGAATAGCATCTTAAATAATATACCAAATGCAATGGCATCAAGTTCAAGTTCTTCATCTGAGGATGAACAAGTAATGAGGAATCGCAAAGTATACATAAAGAGGGAGGATTGTTTTAATAAATACAATGACATAGAGTTCTTTGAGCGTTTTCGATTAACAAAACCTACCGTCACATCATTACTAGATAGGATTGAAAATCGTATATCTCATCCTACAAATAGGTAATTCATGTATAATATACCTTTCTTACATATTGATGTTTGAATATTATTTTTGAGAGGAGGATGTATACGACCAATCATTCAATTATTATTGACATTAAGATTTTTTGCCACTGGCAGTATGCTCATTTCTGCTGGAGATTTTATGGGTGTCTCGAAAGCTTCGGCAAGTAGAATTATAAAACGTGTTTCTCTTGCAATTGGATCATTATGTCGAGAATACATTTACATGCCTCGAGATCCTGCAGAAATGGGTAGAAATGCTGAAGTTTTATAATATAGCCAGGTTTCCTCGAGTGATTGGTGCTATTGATTGCACATTAATAAAAATACAGTGATGCAGAAATATTTAGATGCAGAAAGGGTTTCTTCGCTCTAAATATTCAAACTGTTAGTGATGCAAAATTAAAAATTAGAAACATCGTCGCAAGATGGCCAGGATCCTGCCATGACCAAACTGTCTTCAATAATAGTAATTTGAAATGAGAACTTGAAAATGACACATATCAACAATATTTACTATTAGGAGATAGTGGTTATGCCACTGAGCCATATCTAATGACACCTTTGCAAAATACTGAAACTGCAGCAGAAAATTTATTCAACGAATCCCATATTAGAACTCGAAATACTGTAGAAAGGCAATATGGGGTTTGGAAAAGGAGATGTCCTATTTTAAGTACCGGCATAAAGGTAAATATTGAAACTGCAATGAATATCATAGTAGCACACATAGTGCACATATTAGCACATAGTAGTACATGTATTACATAATATAGCAATTGAAGAAAATGAAAACATCCCCGAGGATTGGCTAGGAAATGTAAATGGTGGCAATGCAGATGAAGTACCTCAAAATATTCCACAAGTACATGTGAATAGGGGCAGAGATGTTCGTAGGTTACTTATTAATGAGCATTTTGCTTTATTGTAGTAGGTAGATATTCTTTAATAATTGATTTCATATTAATAAATGAATATACAATGCAAAAATGTTTGTTTTCTTTTTATGAGTGGATCAAAAAACATTCATATACAGCCGAACTTTTTTAAGTTGAACCATGAAAACCACCTAAAAAAATGAAGTCAGAAAATTTAGTGTTGAAACATTTTGAAAAATATGTAATTTATGGAAGTTCGACTGTATTTCTAATAACTTTAATTTTAAATAAAGTTATATATATTTTAAAAGAAAAAAAGGCAGGTAGTTGGAAATATTTATTTGTCTGTTTCTAAATGTAAAATTTGTAATTTAAGCAATTTTATTTTTAAATCATGCTCTTCCTTCTTTCGTTCTTCTTCTATTTGTTCCCGTTTTGCTTTCCCCTCATATTCCTTTTCCCGTCGATCCTCTTCTTTCCAAAAACTTATTTCTCTTCTTTCTTCCTCTTTCTTTTCTCTATCAGCACGGAGTTTTTGTTCTTCAAGTTCTTTTTTTAAGACCTCCATTTTTATTTTGTAATATTCATCGTGAATATTATTACGTGCAGGAGGCCTTAACTTTTTAGAAACAGGTTCTTTCATTTTCCCGGGTACATAGTGACTCCAGTCAGTAGTCAACTAACAGAAAATATTAGTTAGTATATATCAGTGATAGCGTAATGCTTACTTTTTTATCCATTTTTGGTGTACCCACGCTTATTGGAGGATCCTGATATAAAAGTATTAAAGATTTCACAAAAAATTATTCTGTAGTATAATTACATTAGTATCTTTATTTTCAAGTATGCTTTTACACACTATCACTGGCTCATGATCCTCACTTAATGGAATCTGAAAATATTAAATACTTATGTATTGATATTGGGTTTTGTAAGACCCAAACTTACTTCAACAGGTTCACTAAGATAAATATTACTGCCTTCTGATAGAATATTGCCTGCAAATTCATCTATCACTGTAACTTCCACCTAAAATTAAAGAATATGTTACATACATGAGAATGTATTCATCTACAGATCATATAATACATACAGGGATACGATGGAAATCCAAAGCTGGTGCTTCGGGGACCTCTATATCACACTGTGCTGTTCCAGCCGATGAAGAAGATTTGCTCTTAAAAACAAAAATATATGTATATAAACTATATAAAATAAAAATATAACTAGTAATTACAGTGCAACTATAACTATCAATCTGTGCTTTCATTCCCACCACCGTTTTAATATTGATAATATTTAAAATTGCCTCGATTACAGGATCAAAGCCATCACCCAAGAAAGGACCACCACCTGTACCCTTACAAAATGCCCTTTGATTAGCAACCTTCTTCCTTGCCTTCGTCTTACCCCATTTGTTCCCAGTGTACCCATTTGAGTACGGTTAATGAAATATTTTTTAAGCTCCATATGGTACATTCAGAGTTCTATGCTTAGTGGCGATGCAAAGTACACTAAAGAAGGAATATTCTTTTATAAATTGGCCACTAGATGTCGCTTTTATGTATGGAAAACGTAACCTTACTTTTTGCTACAAATTGTGCCAGTGTGACTGTGTAACTTTTTGTTATTTTTTACCTATCTATAAAAAAAAACATTTTATTCTACTAAAATTAGTTACTGAGGTATGTATGTTTTACTATTATTTTTGTGAATTTTACATAAAATACATGCACTGGTATTTTTTCATACTTACATATAGGTGTACTCATATGAGTACAGCGGGAACAATACGTTGTTGTTAGAGCTGTATTTATTTTTGGTAGATAAATTACTATGGATCCCAAGCCCATCAGCACTAATATGTTTTATGGCAGATCCTACCAGAAGTTGCAAGCTGCCATAGACGATATTACTGAAAATGAAAAAGATATTGATATCGTTATAATACCACCGGATGCCGATTATCAAACAGATGAGGACGATATCGATGAAGATGATATTCAAGCAGATACCCTCCCATTCGATGTTCCTGGTGCTGCTGAAATTTTTTCTCAGGACAGTACAGAGAGTGACCCAGAAGATAATATTCCGTTGAGTATGTTACGCAGTATTAGTAATACTGGTGAATCATCTACGAAAAAGGGAAAAATTGCAGAAAAAGAACCAAATTGGACTGACGAAATAATTGATATCACAATGAACCAAGGAAATGGATATTTAGCTCGCGAAGATATTGTCAAACAAGAATTAGCAGGACTAAATCCTGTCCAGATTTTTGAAAAATTATTTGACGATGAAATAATAACTTTATTATTATTTATTATCAAAGAAACCCAGAGATATGCTGCTCAGCAAAACAATCATTCATTTACTGTAACAAACAACGAGATAAAAATATTTATAGGTTTCTTATTATTCACTGGATATCATCGATTACCAAGAGAGAAATTATATTGGTGTACAGATGAAGATCTAAACATACCACTAGTTAGAGGTAGTATGTCCCGCAATAAATATTGTGAAATAAAAAAATACTTTCATTTAACAAATAACGAAACAGTTGATAAAAACGACAAGATGTATAAAATTCGTCCTCTCATGGAAAAACTGAATAAGCTGTTTCTTGCAGTGGGGTATATTCCATGGCAAGCTCTCCATTGACGAGGCTATGGTAAAATACTTCGGACATCACTCGTCAAAACAATTTATCCGTGGAAAGCCAGTGCGTTTCGGCTATAAAGACTGGATGATTTGCAGTTCTTCTGGTTATTGCTATCAGTTCGATACCTACTGTGGGGCAAAACAAAATAGAAAAGGGACGGATCAAAATTTGCCTTTAGGGTCTAAAGTTGTGTTGGACTTATTAGAAGTAGTGACAGAACCGCAAGATCATATAATATTTTTCGACAACTACTTTACAAGTCACGGTTTGTTGAAAACTCTTAGGGACTTGGGCTATAGAGCGACGAGGACAGTGAGGGACAATCGCACAAAAAAATGTCCTTTGCCTGATCAGCAGCAATTGAAAAAAGAAAATCGCGGTTTTTTTCAATACAAATACGATAAAGAACATTCATTACTTCTAGTAAAATGGAAGGACAACAATGATGACCAATTACGACAGTATTCGTCCCCTTTCAAATGTAAAAAGTTGGTCCAAGGAACAGAAAGAAAAAATTGATGTACCTCAACCTCGTCTCTTTGCCAATTATAATTCAGCTATGGGCGGCGTAGACTTGCTAGACCAATCTGTAAATAATTACCGAGTGTCCATCCAACGTAAGAAGTGGTGGTGGCCCCTTTGGACCCACATGCTGAATGTTGCAGCAATCAACGCCTGGAGGTTACATTCATTGGCAGGCGGTAATATGGATTTGCTCAACTTTATAAGAAGTATATCAAGGCATTACTTGAGAGTTTTTGAGAAAGCTCAACACTCCAGGCACCCAAGCACTGTCCCAAGAAGTATTGTAGAAGATCAAAGAGGGCATTTTCCCAAAAAAATTGAAAAGCAATTGCGCTGTCGCAAGTGCCATCAACGAGCTAGGTGGATTTGTATGAAGTGTAATGTTACACTTTGTTTAGAAAGGGAATGTTTTATAAAGTTCCATAGTGAATAACATTTTCTATTGTAAATCACTAAAATAAATTAGCTAAATATTATATAATTTATATTTTCATTAACGTCCCTATATTCCCGTTGTACTCATTTGAGTACATACCTTTTTTCTATATTCTATTCAAAAATTTATCGAAAAACTGTCATATTTTGTTCTTTGGGCATACCGTTAATAAGAAAAAAACGACCTTATTGAAATTTTGTAAAAAAAATAGTTGTGGGAACAAATGGGTTAATGTTGTCATATTTCGATTTTAACTGATCAGCACTTCGACATACAGCATTTTTAGCATTAAAACTGTTGCTAATCCTCTCCCGTGCTTTGTCCTAAAACAGTATTTATTATAATGTTGTGTAGAATGTTAATGCGCTATTTATTTACATACTTTTTCAACATTGGAAGTTTTATTGGTGACTTTGCATTCGATGATATGCTGCTCTTTTCTCACTTCCTCTAACAGTAATAACTCTTCTTCTCTAGTGAAATTAGGGCCTCTAACTTTTTTAATCACTTTATCACACATTTCACAATTGTTAACAATAAAATAAAGAAAACACGAGATATACACTTTACACAGCAAGATCGTATGCAAATTAAAATCGAACGGGAAATTGGTGTATATCTACAAGATGTACAACTAAAAATCTTAAACCAGGTAAAAAAATCAAATATCAGTATAGCCAACCAAGCAACTTTATAATGAAGCCTACTTTTACCAAAGTTGCCATGACATGCTTTTATGAGAGGCAATTATTAAAGTTAACTTTAAAATCGATTTTAACTTAAAGATGCCTTTTATAAAAGGGAACTTTATTATGAAATTGGGCGTTAAACCTTTAATTTTAAATTATAAAAATGTTTATACAAGTTTTAATGAAATAATCGAAAACGAAAAAAAACTAAAGAAAACTAGAAATACAGCACAAACATTAGTAGAGAAATTTATTTCATTTAAGGTTATCTGCTCATTGATAATTTGGGCCGATCTTCTGTCAAAAATTAACGTTGTTAGTAAAATGTCTCAAAATCCTAAAATTAATATTTCCGAATGTATAGCTGCCTCGAAAAATTTAATTTGTTATCTTGGTGAAAAAAGAACTGATAAATGTTTCAATTCATTTATAAAAGAAGCTGAATCAATAGCTGCTGAAGTTAATATATTGCCCGAATTTCCTTTGCTTCGCCAAAGAAAAGTCCCATGTCATTTTTCATACGAGTCAAAGGATCAAAAACAAAATTTTAAAGTGCATTTTTATTTTAGTATATCAGATACTACGAAAAATTCACTACAAGAAAGATTTTCTTTAATACAGAAATGTAATGATTTATTTAAATGTTTATTCGAGTTTCGCAAAATGGAACCAGTTTTTAAAAAAATCATGTTTGAATTTAGAATCTTATTTACAACAAGGGCATGGGGAATTCCTTCGAGATATTGATGGAAATGAACTCTATAACGAAATTTTATCGTTTAAATCTATTCCAGCTGAAGAGTCCGAGCCCTTCCATATATTAAATTATATAATCACGAATGATCTTACTTCTTGTTTTCCTAATTTAGCCGTAGCTCTAAGAATATTTCTTACATTACCTGTGACGGTCGCTTCTGGGGAAAGAAGCTTTAGTAAATTGAAACTTATTGAGAGAGAGAGAGATTGACGAATCTTGCCACTATTTCAATTGAACAAGATATTTGTCAAAACATCGACATATCAAATATAATAGAGGATTTTGCATCTAAAAAAGCTCGAAGAATTATATTTCAGTTTTATTTTTTAATACATTTCTACGTTCTACATAATAGTCTTTAGTTCTACGTATGTATATTATATTATAACCTATGTTGGTAGATGTAAAAATTTTAAATTTTTGGTTTTTTGTTTTTTTCAATTGTGCATTTATTTTGAATGTGTTTTTGTATAAATATAAATTTAAATAAAAAAATTTATTTGGTTCTCTTATTCTGTTTCCTTAGATTTCTTAACAAATCGTCGCCTTAGAACCAGACTATTCTATGTCCATTTTTTTCTTAAATTGACATTGTTGCGCCAAATTATTCTATGTCCAAAACTATTTCCGCCAATATATTCTAAGTAAGCGTACGCCACCTAGTTTTGTCGATACTGAGAGGCAGTTTTATTCCATATCCATACAACATTACTGAAGTTAGAACCATCCTATACCATGTCCAAGTGACCAATGTTATGTTCTTGTTTTAATTCTTTTCAGCACTGATTTTGAAGACGATAATAATTTGTCTGATGAGGAAGAGCGAAGTGCTGTTAATAATTTGGAAGTAGAAGGCGGTGAAGAAAACGTGAATGATCAAGAAAGCGTAGAAAATCAAGGCAACGTAGATAGTCCATATTTAGGTAGTTCCGATCAGGGGTAATTTGATCAGTAAAAGTATAAAAAAACTCGTAACTAACTTTTTTTAGCAGCAATGGATCCGCAACTAAAACAAGGAAAAGGAAACGTAAGCCAAAAGAATGGAAAAAAAATATAAGAAAAAGGTTACGACAAGCTGGTCAAGAATATAAAAGCTGCCGAGGTCAAACTATTCCGGCAAAAATTCCTAGGAGGAACTGTTCAAATTGTCGCTTCAAGTGTTTACTTAATTTTAATGACGAAGAGGCAGCGTTAATTCATGAAGAATTTTGGAAGAATAATGACAGTGAAAAGGGATTCTTCTATGACAAAACTACAGAGAAATATTTAGTAAAGTGCAAAAGATGTAGAAATGAGCGTCGCAAAACTAGAACATATTCTTTTAAATATTTTTTTGTAAAAAACGACCAGAAGATACGTGTTTGCAAGCAATTTTATTTAGGCGTTTTAAATATTAGCCAGATGAGAATATCATACTTTTATAGTAACAAGCGTGAAGGGATAACACTTACTCCTAAACATGATAAAAGAGGATCGAAGACAGGACGTGTAATTGACAATGAGAGAAGGCAAATCATCAGGGACCACATAAACATGTTCCCTCGTATTCCATCTCATTATTGCAGAAGCAGTACGTCAAAAGAATATTTAGAAAGGTCTTTATCTTTAGCTAAAATGTATGGCAGCGTTAATTCATGAAGAATTTTGGAAGAATAATGACAGTGAAAAGGGATTCTTCTATGACAAAACTACAGAGAAATATTTAGTAAAGTGCAAAAGATGTAGAAATGAGCGTCGCAAAACTAGAACATATTCTTTTAAATATTTTTTTGTAAAAAACGACCAGAAGATACGTGTTTGCAAGCAATTTTATTTAGGCGTTTTAAATATTAGCCAGATGAGAATATCATACTTTTATAGTAACAAGCGTGAAGGGATAACACTTACTCCTAAACATGATAAAAGAGGATCGAAGACAGGACGTGTAATTGACAATGAGAGAAGGCAAATCATCAGGGACCACATAAACATGTTCCCTCGTATTCCATCTCATTATTGCAGAAGCAGTACGTCAAAAGAATATTTAGAAAGGTCTTTATCTTTAGCTAAAATGTATGACCTGTACATCGAGTATTGCAGAGAAAATAGTTCCAGAAAAGATATGGTTATATTATAATATTTTTAACTACGAATTTAATATTGGTTTTCATAAACCAAAAAAAGACTTGTGTGCTGTTTGTATGGAGTATGACATAAAAAGGCAAGAAGAACACATAACTGACGCCCTACAAGAGAAATACAGGAAGCATATTGAAGCCAAACAGGAAGCTAGAGAGGAAAAAGAAAGCGACGTCACTGCATGTATGGAAAGCGAATCTACCGCTCTAATCTGTTTTGATATGCAAAGTGTCTTGACATGCCCTCAAACGCAAATTTCAAAAGCTTATTACAAAAAAAAATATGCTGTTTACAATTTGACTGGATGTGACGTTGCCAAAAAACAAGGCTACTGTGTCTTATGGCATGAGCTTTTAGGCGGTAGAAAAGGAATAGATATCGCAAGTACATTGTATGTCCTATTAGAAAATGTATTGTCGGCAAGACCTGAAATTACGAAAGTAATTTTGTGGTCAGATTCATGTGTGCCACAGAATAAAAACTCGCACATGACTGCAGCGTTATTATATTTTTTAAAAATGCATCCTCAACTCAAAAGTATTGTTCAAAAATTCCAAGTACCAGGACATAGCTGTGTGCAGGAAGTAGATTCCATGCACAGTGTTCTGGACCGAAACTTAAATAAATTGGAATTGCACAGTCCCCTTGCAATTTATAAAGCTATTAAGAATGCAAGAACCAGAAAACAATATAAACTTGTTCAGATGCAGAAAAACTACTTTTTGGATTTTAAGGTTTTGGCGCAAAGTATGAAGCTCTCTACGATTCCTTATAAAAACTTGGTTCAGCTGTCTTATGAAAATCACTCTAAATTCGTAGACTACAAACTATCCTATAGTGCAGCGCAACCAAGTAGTAGAGTATGGTTTTTAAAATGCAGCACCCGAAACAATGAAGCTAAAACATTTTTAGAAGGTATTCCAAGTCCGAAAGTTCAACCTCCACCAGCAGATCTGCCAGAAGACCAAATTGCTCATATTAGAAACTTATCAAATCATTTTTCCCCAGTGGATTTGCAATTTTGGAAATGCATAATTAAAACATTTTAGAAGGACTTCGAATAATTTAAATTTTCGATGGACATAGAATGTATATTTTACTTTTACATTGTTTAAATTTTATTCTATGTCCATGACCTAACCTTTTTATAATTTTTTTTGCTGATAAATTCTTCTTGAAGAGTGTTATTTCTTTTATTTTCCAATAAACAAATCTTTTCAAAAGTTAATAAAAATTTTATTATTCAAAAAATTCTTAAAGCAACGAACGAATATTTTTAGTTTAAAATTTGATTCAAAGGTAGGGCGGCAATTCATTTTTTTTGCACGGGGCGGCAGAAGACCCAGGAACGGCACTGAACACTATCATAGAAGGACCTGTACATCATTATGTGCAAACAACGTATATCAGTCGGTGCAGTCCATTATTATATCATACTACTAGTATATCTTAGGGTTGTTACATTCACAGGATGATTCAGGGTTCGTTGAGTGAGTTGCGGCGTATTCGTTAAGTAGGTTTTGTTTGCGTTTTGTAATTGTGTTTTTGAGTTTTATATATTATCCCATATTTTTACATAACTTTTTTTATTATATATAAAATACACATTTTAGAAATTTTACTTCTGTGATTATCCGAAATATCTCAGAATTTTACTTATATATTTTTATACCATAAAATTTCGAAGAAAATAGTTTTTAAAGAAATTTTCTTCTTTTAAATCGTTAATATATAACATTCATTTTACAATAATTGACATTTAATACAATCAGTTTTATTTGTAGAGCTACCAAAGCTATTTGTAAAGCAGAATAATAATATACGTACTATACTATTTCCTTAATACCAGTTTTTCCAGTATTTACAAATAATATGCTTTTTTAACTTCATTATGTTAATAAACATGTTTTTTGTTGGGAGAAATCTATTACTGTCGAAAGCGGGGTAACTATAACTTTTATTACAACAGAGAATTTTGGAGCAAAAATTCAATCTGCAGACTTTTTGCAAGATTTAATAGAAACACTTTAGACAGTCTTAATTGAATTCATATGAAGATTTCTTACTGTTCGCGAAGAAAAATGCCTCATGATCAAGAAATTGCTGAAGGTATTACAAATCAAAGTTCTGATCTGAGCTATACGATATGGCAGGTTATAATTTTGCACACACAAATGTGACAGATGGAAGATTTGTCAATTTTGTGATAGAGGCTCATAAAACATAAGTCGAAAGCAATGAAACGAGGATTATTTTCAGAAGCTAATGTACTGAAGGTAGTAGAAAAACAAAACAAAAAATTAAGGGAACAGGTTTAATTTTAAATGGCAATTGTTCATATATGTCAGCAGCTCCTGACGGTGTTATGTATTAATGTTAGTGTTTGAACTGATAATGTTATCGGTCTAAAGCGCCCTACACACACGCAGTTTTGCTCGAAGGTCGGCCTGCGAGCCTCGGTTTGCGCAGGTAAATGTGAGTGTGTGTTGGCAAAAACTGAAGGAGCGTTCAGTGCCTGGCGCGGCTCGCGAGATATCCGAAAATTCTGATATTTCGTGCAAACGCGCAGGTCAGTCTCCATGTGTGTTGTCATTTCGTGCCAACGCTCCATGCTTATAGAGAACATTACATGGTAGTTTTGAGGTTATATTCGTGGTTTTTGTTTAATGTGTTATTGTTTAGTGAGTTTTCATAAAACATAAGCATAATACAAACGTAAAATGGAACATGAAAAAGAACAACCTCCTACCAAAAAAACGGAAAAGGACATTTTGACAGAGTTTATTGAGTTATACCGAAGCAATCCTTGTTTGTGGAAGGTGAAATCAAAAGAGTATGCAGATAAATTTAAAAGGGATGAGGTTTACAAGGTTTTAGTAGATCATATGAAACAGTTAAATCCAGATACTAGTAAGGACGATGTTGTAAAAAAAATTAATTCCCTAAGAAGCTGTTTTCGGAAGGAATATAAGAAAGTCGTGTCTTCGACACATTCTGGAACAGGACTCGATGAGATTTATAGGCCTAATCTCTGGTATTATCCATTGCTCCTATTTTTGAAGGATTCAGAAACACCGAGACCCAGTGTGGGAAATGACAGAGCAAATTATTTGCAAGAGGTAAGATCACAAATAATATTATTATGAAATATTTTATTTAAATGTTGGCGTTTTATTTTTTAGAATGAAAACGATAATAATAGTGATCTTGACAAAACTGAAAGTAATAGTCAAGATGAAATAAATGTGCCAAGTTCGCCTTTGACGCCGGCGTGCTCTGAAGGTAGTTCCAGTGTTTCTACACAAAAAAGGCGAAGATTAAAAAGCAAAATCTACAGGGAAGAGGATAAAAGTGACCAAATTCTTTCTCTAGTAGGACAAAAACTACAGTCTTCACGGGACGAGGATGAATATGACATAATTGGAAAAAATGTTGCAGAAAAACTACGAAAGATTGAGCCCTCCATGAAAATTTATGCTGAAAGACTTATTAATGAAGTCCTTTTCGAAGCTCAATTGGGTACACTAACAAGAGATTCATTTGTAAATACCTTGTGTAGACAGCAACCCCCCAATTCTCAGTATGAAGTATGTAATCTGGACACTATGCAGCAGCATAATAAAAATGTTCGTGATTATTATGCACAAATTTCTTTTGATAGAATGTAACAACACTTTTGGTTTATAATAAAAAAAACTTAACTAATACGAGTATATATTTATTAGGGAGTAACATTATTGGCATCTATACGATTTTGTTGCCATGTTAATTGTCCTTCATTGTTAAAATAAGAAGAAAACCTTTCTCGGATTCTTTTTGCTTCTTCAGCTGGATTTCTGTTAGGACCACGCTGTAGATTGCCAAATGCATTCATTCTCTCTGTTATATTTTGTATCGCATCATCAAGACTATTAACGTCTCGGCATACATATTGATCGTTTAGCTTTTTTCGCAAAAAATTATCAACAGAACAGCATGCAAGAACAGCTAGTTCAATGTTTTGTAATTGTAGGTTGATTTCAGTGTGAAAAATGCGAAAACGGCTTGCCAAAATGCCAAAAGCGTTCTCGACAACATTTCGTGCCCTAGATAACCGGTAGTTAAATACTTTCCTTTGATTATTTAAAATACTGACATTGAACGGCTTCATAAAATTAGGTAAAAGAGCAAAGGCTTCATCAGCAATGAATACAAATGGTAGTTCTTCAGCGGTATTGTAGGCCTTTGTCGGTAAAGGTATTTTCAGGGTATTAGCTTTCAATTTGGCATAAAACGCAGTATTTTCAATGACTCCACCATCTGACACGCGTCCATTTGTCCCAATGTCAACAAGTATAAATTGATAGTTGGCATTAACAATTGCCATTAACACCATACTAAAGTAGCCTTTATAATTGTAATAAAAAGAGCCGCTTTTTGGTGGGCAAGCTATTCTAACATGCTTGCCATCAACTGCTCCCAGGCAACAGGGAAAATTCCATTTGGTAAAAAACTCATTGGCAATTGTCCACCACTGCCTTTCAGACGTGGGAAACTGTAAATTATAGTCATTGGTATTGAATATTTTGACGTATGTTTTAAACAAATACTTACTGTTACATATTGTTGATGCAGAACTTTACAAATAGCTTTACAAGTTTCCGGAATTATTTTTCCTAACGCTTGAGGCGATACAAGAGCTGTATACTTGAGATCTTCAAAACTGCGTCCAGTGGCCAAAAATCGTAAAGTCGCAGACAATCTTTCGTGACTGCTGATGGCTTTTCTCATGCGAGTATCTTTCTTCTCAATCAACGGCGTTACCATACTTAGTAATTCCACGTAAGTGGTTTCATCCATACGTAAATAATTTCGGAAATCGTCGGGTTCCAGTCTTAATTCTTCCATTAAATTGATGTGTGAATAATTTGATAGTTTATTTAGCCAGGATTTTACCCACTTGGAACGAATAGTTTTTTGTTTTTGAGCTTCATCTCTCCTTTTTTTTTTCTTCGCACAAATAGCGCTCACAACAGCCATCAGAAACAAATCGTTATTAATTCCCGTCGACATTCCACAATACTCTGAACTGATGAACAGAGCAAATTTGTAGATTTACCTGAATAATGTGTAGTCATTTCGCATTTGCTCGAAGGCTAACCTGCGCAGGTCGACCTTCGAGCAAAACTGCGTGTGTGTAGGGCGCTTAAGAGTATGTAGTATCTTCAAGCCAGTTTCCAACGGAATTAGTTAGTCAGTGAAGTGGTAATGTGCTTTTAATTACCCTTCTAACAAATTCCCTATCCTGTCCCTGTGCCCATTGGCGATCTGACACCTTCAAGAGAACCAATCGGGATGACGTCCGATAAGAGTTCTCTCGTATATTCCCGGGCTTATCGAGAAGAAAGACATAAGTTTTCTCGTACCTATATTACTAGTCTTTTTGTATGCAGATATAAAAGCCGCTGGCGTCCCGGGATGAGTAGTTCGTTGAATAGTATTCGTACAGTTCAAATAAACATAAATATAGTGAGTAGTGCAGTTTTATTATAGTTCAAGAAATACATAAATATTGCAGGCATAAATAGTAGTGATAGATATAAATACGTGTGTTAAGTTATTTGTAGTAGTTGTAAGTGCGATACATTTATTTTATATTTTGATATTGTAATTAATTTTAAGTGTGAAAATATACAGACTGTTTCAAAACATTTGCACGAGTTGTTTATTTCGACCCCGAAAACGCTCCAATATTATTAAATCAGTAATCATACAAAAGATTCGAACTTGTATTTTTCTGAAGTTTTAAGATTATATGATGATTTAGACAGGTATGGTTCTCCAAGCTTTAGTCTTGAAAACAGGTATTCTAATTTTGATTATCCAAATTACTCGTTAGATCCGCTTTATAATACACCCACACCTCGCTATACGGCCGCTCTTTATACGGCATTTCGCTATAACGGCCTTTTTTAATTATGGTACTTTTTCGATTTACGGCACACAATGGTTCGTTATACGGCCAAAAAAATGCTGTCTGTACTGTTAGCGACCTTCTACATATTTACTCACTACGAGAGACTTCCAGCTTCTCCCGTTAGGTGGCACTATTGCATTAGTTACAGTCCGCCTCACGAAAATATTAGGAACGTTTGGCACAGCGTTATCATTTTACTTGCTTTCGTGTAGTTAGACGTATTTATATCCTTGTTTGTTTTCTGGATGAGTATTGTTTCTATTTGTTTTAATTGGTGATATGTATTGTAAACATACATATTTGGTACGTATGTATTAAAAAGACTGAATGTATTTTCGTTATTTAATTCATTCATTAATTCTTTTAAATATAATCGTCTTTTATTAAGAAAAAAATGCCACCAAAACGTTCATTGAATTTGGAGATTGATATTGATAAAAATAAAAAGAGAAGCCGAAAATCTGTCACACTAGCGACTAAACTAGATGTTTTACGTCGTATTGAAGCTAATGAGAAAATTGTTCAAATTTGTAAGGCAACGGGACTAGCGAAGTCTACCGTTCAGACTATTCGCGATAGAAAAGAAGAAATTAAAGCACATTTGTTATCTGCTGCACCTTTAAGTGTCTCAAAATTAACTCGCCAAAGAAGCAGCATTATGGAAAAAATGGAAAAATTATTAGATATGTGGATTGAAGACAATAATCAACGGGGGATGCCAATGAGCCAAATGACTATCCAAGAAAAGGCTAAAAGTATTTTCGAAAATTTAAAGAGGGAGGATCCTGATGAATCTGTGAAAGATGTAACGTTCCAAGGGAGCCGAGGTTGGTTTGAAAGATTTAAAAATCGCTGCAATTTGCACAATTTAAAAATGAAAGGTGAAGCAGCTAGTGCCGATGATGACGCAGCTAAAGAATATCCCAGCATTTTGAAAGGAATTATTGAAAGAGGTGGATACCGACCTGAACAAGTTTTCAATGTAGACGAGACAGGGCTCTATTGGAAGCGAATGCCTGAAAGAACCTACATATCAAAATGTGAAAAGTCTGCACCTGGATACAAGGTGTCTAAAGAACGAGTAACGTTGCTTCTTGGTGCTAATGAAGCAGGGGATTTTAAGCTAAAACCACTTTTAGTATATCTTTCAGAAAATCCGAAGTGTTTCAAAGGGCTAAATAAGGAACAGTTGCCCGTCATTTGGAGATCCAACAAGAAAGGATGGATGACTAAGATTCTCTTTCAAGACTGGTTTAAAAACTATTTTTGCCCCGAAGTAAAAAAATATTTGAGGGACAATAACTTGAGCAACAAGGCTTTGCTCATTTTGGATAATGCCCCAGGTCACCCGGTTAATTTATCCGAATTGTCTGAAGATGTGGAGATTGCGTATCTTCCCAAAAATACAACAGCTCTGATCCAGCCAATGGATCAGGGTGCAATAGCCACTTTTAAGGCTTATTATTTACGCAGAACTTTTCGTAAACTTATTCACGAAACCGATGGTAAATCTTCGATAAAAGAGTTTTGGAAAAACTACAGCATCAGAGATGCCGTAGACAACATTAGCGAATCGTGGAAGGAATTAAAATCAACCACAATGAACCATGTTTGGAAAAAGATATGGCCTGAATGCATAAAAACTAATGAGCGTGAAGTTAGTTCGCTTTCTGAAATTCGACAAAACATATTAAACTTAGCAAACAATCTTGGTTTTGAGGATTTGGAAGAAGGTGATTTGGTTGATTTGCTAGATGCTGACAGAGAACCACTTTCAAACGAGGAACTGATCCAGTTAGAAATAGAAAGAGCACTTGACGAGGAGTCAGACGCAGAGCCTGCTATATGCCAACGGCTAACAGCAAAAAACTTGTCGAATGCGCTTTCTTATTTCGAACAGGGAATAAACATCGTTCTTCAAAATGATCCCGATGTAGAACGCAGTGCTAAAGTGTCTCGAGGAGTTAACTCAGCCATTACCTGCTACAAAACACTGCTAACAGAAGCTGAAAGCAAGGCAAAGCAGGCAACGTTGGACCAATACTTTAAATTGGGTCAATCCTCAATAACGGAAAATGATGATGGCTGCATATTATAACTCACTGATTTAAACAGTTTTTGAGCATTTTATTTTGTTTTATTAAATATGTATACATATATCTATGTATACATATGTGCAATTTATATGTTTAGTTTTTGTATTTCTGTGTATTATTACTTGTTTTGTATGTACTTTTATTTTTATGTAAACAGTTTTATAGAAAATAAAAATACATAAAATACTTTATGAACTAAAAGCTATATTATTTTATAAAAAAATTGGAACAGATTCAATGGAATATGTATGTATGGATTTGTATCAAAATAATTGATTCGTTATACGGCTTTTCGCTTTGCGGCCAATTTTTTCGGAACATATCTAAGCCGTAAAGCGAGGTATTGGTGTACACAGTATGCAGAGTTGAGTTTTAGATCGCAACGTGAACGGGTGTCTGTGGGAAACGACGATAATAAACCTGATACACAGGTCTTGTCTCGGCGAACACAGATAAATAGTAGTGAAGTGTGGTTTCGAAAGTCGAGTTAAATTTATTACCAAACGCAAACATCCCAGAATTGTAAATTTGTGCATATACCTTAGATATTTAGTTAACGAAAAACGAGTGAGTGACATTGGGAATAGTAAGAAAAAGAGCGTGTAAATTTGTACGTAAAATAAATAGTTGGACAAAAAGTTGAGAAGGATAAAAAGCATCAAGAGGAACCGACTCGCTGAGGGGTAGACCCGGACGAGGTTTTTATCGCGGTGCTAAATAAAATAAATATTAAATAAGATTTAGTTATACAGAGTGGAAAAATGGATAGTGACGATTACACATCGGAGGAAACAAAAAGGAAAGGGGTACGGAGAATAGAGACGATATCTTTAAAAAGAGCAAAAAGGTAAATAGAACACCACAACAATCAAAACAAGAGAAAGAAGATAAAATCGATATACTAACAGAGATGATAAAGGAGCTTATGGCAGATACAAAAGAAATAAAACAAGATCAAAAGAAGTACCAACTCGAATTGGAGAGCCTCAAACAAGAAAACGAAAAGATAAAAGAAGAAAATAGGCTGATCACAGAAAAGATAAATAAGATGGAAGAAAGATTAAGAAGAATAGAAAAAGAGGGATTAAAAAATAACATAGTAGTAACAGGTTTAGAAATAAAGGAGGAAAACAAAGCCGAACTAAAACATAGTTTGGAACAATTCATAGAACAAACAATAGGTGTAAAAATACAGATAAAAGAAGCCAGAGAAATAGGAGTAAAAACTTACAAAGTGGAACTAGATAACCTATACGAAAAAGAAATGGTAATGGAAAATAAAAACAAACTAAAACAATTACAAGATAGAATATACATAAATAAAGAAATGACCAAAGAGGAAAAGGATATACAAAAGGAAATAAAACAAGTGGCGGACGAAGAGAAAAAAAAGGAAAAATTGTGAAAGTAGGATATCAAAAAATCACAATTAACGGGGAAGAATGGAAATGGGATAGGATAAACGGGAGACTAATGGAAAACCAAACAAAAACAAATAATACAAAAAACTGATAGAACAAAATAGGGAAGGAGTAAAGACGACAACAAAGGCAAAGAATATGGACATGAGTAAGGAAATAAAGGAACTAAATAAGGGACGAAAGAACAATAAGGCGTACAAGGCAGAGGAAAAGAGAAGGGAAAATACCCTACATAAAACAGACGAGGGGGTCTGGCGGCTGCAGCAGAAAGAAAATATAATGGTAAGAACTAAAAAGTTAGAATGGAAATTAGGGACATGGAACGTTAGAAGCCTAAATGGGAAAGAAGAAGAAATAGTAGATGAATTTGAAAAAGCAAGGTTGAAAATATTAGTCGTAAGTGAAACAAAAAGGAAAGGGAAAGGAGAATTAATATTGGATAATGATCATATTCTGATATACAGTGGAAAGCAAACTAATCAAATTGCATCAGCTGGAGTAGCCTGTATAATACACAAAGATATTAAAAACTACATCACGAAATGGAATGCTAGATCGGAGAGATTATTATCAATAGAAATAAAAGACAAAAACAAAAAGGTACTGACAGTGATAGCAGTCTATGGACCTAACGAAAATGACAAAGTAGAAGAAAAAGGAAAGTTTTGGGAAGAACTCACGACAGTCACAGAAGAGGCAAAAGGTACTATATACATGGCAGGTGACTTTAACAGTAGAGTAGGTAAAAAAGACAACATTTATGGGACAGTACTGGGACAATATGGAGAAGATGTTAGGAACAATAATGGAGAAAGGATGTTGGAATTCTGTCGGCTGCATGACCTTATAATAACTAACACTTTCTACCAGCACAGAGACATACATAAATACACACGAGTACAAACAAATAGGGGGGAAAAATCAATAATTGACTATATACTGGTAGAAAGGTCTAATAGACAAAAAGTAACAGACGTCCAAGTGAAGCGAGGAGCCGAAATATATAGTGACCACTACCTAGTGGAGGCGAAAATAAAAGAAGAATTGGAGAGGGAAGAAGATAAGAAATATAAACAAAGAAAAGTGGAATTTAAGACAATAAGATCTTACAAATTAAAAGAGGCAGAAATAGCGAAAGTATACGAAAATAAAGTAAATGAAAAAATTAAAGCAGCGGAAAAAGACTTAAACAGTAAGGACATAGAAGAAATATGGAGCATATTTAAAGAAATTACAATCGAAGCGGCTACAGAGGTATGTGGAACATGCAAGACATCTAATAAGAAAAAAACAAGCAGCTTGGTGGACCAATGAGATAAAAGAAGAAGTTATGATAAAAAAGAAACTATGGAAAAAGTATCTGTCAACTAAAAATACCAAACATTATGCGATATACAAAAAACAAAGGAAAAGAGTAAAAGATTTAGTAACAGCATCAAAAGAAAGAACCTGGAGAGAGTTTGGAGAAAAAATGGAAAGGGAAAGTGCAGAAAACCAGAAACTATTCTATAGAATATTAAAAACATTTAGAAGTCAGAAAAGACCAGTTAGTAATTGCATAAGCAACGAAAAAGGAGAAATACTAACGGAAGATAAAGATATTATGGATAGATGGAAAGAATACTTCTATAATCTGTTGAATGCAGAAACGACAGAAACGCATAATGTGGAAAATCTAACAGAAGAGTATAAAGATGAAGAAGAGCAATTAAGCGAAGAAATAGAAATAGAAGAACTACATCAAACTATTAGAGGACTAAAAAATGGGAAAGCTCCAGGACACGACAAAATAACAGCAGAAATGCTAAAGAACATGGGAGAAAAAGGAACAGAAATATTATGGATAATAATAAATAGAATTTGGAAAAACGGAAAGACACCGAAAGACTGGGGAGTGTCATTAATAATGCCGATTTATAAAAAAGGAAACCATACAGAGTGTAACAACTATAGAGGAATAACCTTACTAAATACAGTAGTAAAAATGTACGAACAACTAATAAATAATAAATTAAGAGCAATAGTAGAGCCGACTCTCTCAGAAGTACAAAGCGGATTCAGACAAGGAAGAAGTACACAAGATCACATATTCACATTAAAACAAATAAGCGAAAAGTTATTACAACAAAATAAACAAGCCTATTACGCATTTATAGATATGGAAAAGGCATTTGATAGGGTACCAAGAGACAAAGTATGGGAAAGCTTAAAAAGAATAGGCGTCAACAGGAAAATAATAAGAAATATACAACTACTGTATAAAAACAACATAAACTATGTAATAAGTAAAAACAGAAAATCTGAAGGATTCACAACACAAGAAGGGCTGAGACAAGGAGGAGGATTAAGTCCATTGCTTTTTATTATCTTCATGGATGATATAATAAAAGAGTGTTCAGTAAGAGTTAAAAAACTACATATTGGCTATAGCAAACTACAGAGAATAATAATAGGAGAAAGTGCCTTCGCAGATGATATAGTGATAATGGCCGAAAATAAGAAGAACATACAACAAAATCTGGAAATTTGGAATAAAGTACTGAAAGATAATGGGATAAAAATAAACAAGAGCAAAACAAAAGTGATGACTACAAATGAAGAGAAGATGGAAATCAAAATTGAAGAAGTTGTAGTTGAACAGGTCAAATATTTTGAGTACCTAGGGGTAAGAATAGAAAATACAGGAGGAGATGAAGCAGAAATCAACCAAAGAATAGAGAAGACAATCAGATTATTTCACTCAATGAACAGAAAATTTATTAGTAAGAAAGAAATCGCAACAGAAACAAAAATGAAGATATTCAAAACAATCTACAGAGCAGTATTAACATATGGAGCGGAATCATGGGTACTAACAAAAAAGCAGAAAAATAAAATCCAAGCGGTAGAAATGAAATACCTGAGAAGAGTGAAAGGAATAACACTAAAAGACAAAGTCAGAAACACACAAATACGAAATGAACTGAAGATACAACCAATGTTAGAGTTTATTCAACAGAAGCAATTAAGTTGGTGGGGACATATACAGAGAATGGAGGACAACAGACAGGTGAAACAAGTATATGAAGCAAAAATACAAACCAAAAGGAAAAGAGGAAGACCAAGACAAACATGGGATTCAGTAATTGGAAAAATACTGAAGGCGGAAGGCAAAACCTGGAAACAAGCCAACGGATAGGGAATTGTGGAGGAAGTTTGTATACGAACAATAAACCAACTCGTACCCGACACCATGTGATAAAAGGGATACTGATTATATATATATGCAGATGCCAATAATAATTTTCATGGGTATAGTGGACCATCACATTCACCTATAAATTACAGGCAATTAAATAATAATAATACAAGATATCAAAATACACAATTTCAATATCTATTACCAAATCAACCAGTTGTTCACAACAACCTTCTTGCCCGCAGCTGAAGGAACTCTACAGTACCGATATACTGACAGGCAACATCAGTCTTATAAATGTAGTCGAGCGTTGCTTTGCTGTTCTCAAACGAAGATTTCGGTGTTTGTTGCAAGAGAGGACACTAAGATATGACCCTCAAATTGTGGGCTTAATAACGAATGTTTGCTGTATATTACATAATATTTGTATAGAGGGCAATCTTGATAAAAATTATGGCAGTATAGCAGAGGATGACCATGGTAATGAGGAAAAGGAGATAGCTGCAGAAGGCCAATTAGCGCGAAGAAATTTAATAAATTTATATTTTAATAATTAAGTACCTATAATAAATATTCTTTACAATTTATATAAATGATTTTCTCTTAAAGAATTATTAAATATTTTCGATTGTTATCTGTACAAAGATTAATGATGTAACTGTTAATTTAAAAGAGGAATACTTCATTAAATAAGTATGTCATTCTCTAATTATCTATAATAAAATAAAGGATTGTTTTAATACGAGAATTTACAAAAATTAAATTTTATATGTATATAAGCGATTGTGTGATTACTTAAGAAATTAAATGAAACAAGTGTATAATGTTTTGTGATAACATTTGCTTTTTCTATACATATTTAAGAGTACTATTATGATCAGAGTTAAATTAAAAATTGTTAATCATTTCAATTATATTGGCTACAAAATCTTTAGTCAACATATTCTTCAACAATAAACATTATCGCACCACACAAACATATTAAAGACAGACATTAAGACATTACATTTAAAAGTATTCAAGTCTTTTTATTTGCCAGGACTTTCATTGTCTTTGCAGTTGATAAGACCCCTTCAGTCATCCTGTCATCTTTTAATAACTGCACACTCTCCATGTTGAGCTGAAGATTGTCAGAGCAAGCACCTGGATTTAGGGCCAAATTCATAGTTATTACTTAAGAATTACTAATCCTCATCTCATCTAGCCCTAATCTTTTACTAATTGATGAAAAGCTTATTAAGATTTATTTAAAACTTTAGTAAATAAATTTAAAGAGATCATAGAATGCAAAAAAACTGATTGTATTAGTATGGCCCAGAAAAAAAAAAGCTTGGTGTTCTCTAACAAAAGAGTTCAATGCTGTAGCAGAACATTGTTCCGTAAGTATATATTATATCCTAATAAACATAGTGAATAATAATTAGATTGAAACGATATTTATAAATTTGGATTTTGTTAACTACAGTAGAACCTCTATTATCCGAAACACTTTTAACCGAAATAGCGTTTAACCCTTTGTGGCTCAGTGGTTCCACTTTGGGACCACCATTTAATAAATTTATTCCTACCGGCGGAGTGATCGAGTGCCGGGACCACCTGGCGCAAAGCGATGTTTACATCGTATATTTCATCGGCTGCACATTTTACGGAATTGAAGTGGGGGTTCAGAATTAGTAAACAACAGTTATTTGGCGCGTTTGCTGATGTGCAGGTGTAATGTTTTTCAATGCGATTTATGCAAACTGTCTGAGGTTATTATAAGGTATGTAATATTTTGATTTGTTCATACATAAGTACTTCTTTGTGTTGCCTAATGCATTGTTGTGAAATATGTGAATAACTGAGTAATATTAGGTATTTTTATTGGTGGTTCCGTTCGGTGCCACTACGCCGATAGATAGATAATGATGATTATTTATTACAGGTTTTCAAGATGAATAAAAATTTCGATTTGCGTAAAATAACTAGTGATGATGCTTACAATTTGCTGGAGGACATTCCATCGGAGGGATCTGATGTTTCAGAATCTGATGATGTAGATATTGAGATGGACATGGTACTCGATTCAGATGATGAAGTTCATATTTTAGAAGATCAAGACGATATTGTAGATGGCCAAGAAGATATTCGTGATGAAAATGATGACTTTGACAGTGAAGATGATTTACCCCTCGGTCGAAATGAAGTGAAATGGACCACTAATAAAAATAATGCTACATCTCCCCTTCCTTTTGCAGAAATCGTCGGACCAACTGTTCCTGATAGTTTAGAGACTCCGTTGGATTTTTTTTTGCATTTGTTCAACGAAAATTTGTTGAATATTCTTGTTTTCCAAACAAATTTATACGCAGTACAAAAGCACAATAAGAACAACACTCCAACAACAATTGAAAAAATGAAGTGTTTTTTGGGCATAAATCTTTTGATGGATGTGAAAAAAATGCCTAGCTACAGGGATTTTTGGTCATGCAGGATTGAACTCAGGGATCAGTTCATTTCTGCATGTATATCACGCGACAGGTTTGGATGGATGCTTAGTCATCTTCATGTAAATGACAATTCATTAGAATTTAAACCAGGTCACGAAAAATATGATAAATTGTACAAAGTGAGACCATTGCTTGATAGCCTGTCAGCAACCTACAAAAGTTCGCTTCAGCCTAGTAGGCAACAATCCATAGATGAATCGATGATTAGGTTCAAGGGACGGAGTAGTTTACGTCAGTATATGCCCATGAAACCCATAAAGAGGGGGTACAAAGTATGGGTACGTGCTGAACAGTCAGGCTACGTCTCCCAATTCCAAATCTACACTGGGAAAGTCAATGATTTGAGGGAGCAGAACCTTGGATCGAGAGTTATAAAAGACCTCACGAGAGACTTGGTCGGAAAATATTATGAAGTTTATTTTGATAACTATTTTAATTCTGTAGAATTACAATGTGACTTGCTGCAAGACAAGATCTATGCATGTGGAACAGCTAGAAAAGACAGAAAAGGTATTCCGGGTGATCTCAAAACGAATAAAAAAATGAATAGACGTGATTCAAATTGGAGAATGAGTGAACATGGTGTTCTAGCTCTACAATGGATGGATAAAAAGCCCATACTTTTTCTAAGTAACTTTCATAGTCCTGAAAGTAGGTAAGAATCGCCGGTTGATAGACAAACGATCCCTGATCCCGAGGCCACGGGCCGAAAACATCGAAGATTTACCCCCTCCACTTTGTAGTTCCGAACGCGGCCACCGTGGTTTGCCGGAGGGCGCTGGTGGCGGCGCTCGAATAAATACATATACAGCATGGTACTCCGTGACGTATCAACCATACAGGGTGTTTCAAAAGTTAGGAACCAAGATGGTCGCCAAAAATAAAAGTTTTGAATTTAATACATATACAGCCTGGTACTCCGTGACGTATCAACCATGTACAAAAGTTAGGAACCAAGATGGCGAGTCAAAATCTAAGATGGCGGAACCAAGATGACCAGGTAAGATTAAAATTAAATATACAGCCTCATAACGTTTACAATATTAATATACACTGTGTTCCAAAAGTGATTAACAAGGATGTAAGGAAATAAAAGATTAGTTTCTTTAGACAAAATTTATTAAACAAATTTTATATACTAACAATTAAATATACTAAACTATTTTTAGAAAATCCTCTAGCAGTCTAACATTATGTAATGCGCAAATACAATAGTCCTTAGTGTGAAACATGCAAGTTGAATTAGTCTTATCTAACTTAATACTATTTTCATCACACTCTAAATTAATTATTACAGAATTAGGTAAGTAATTTTTTAAAAACATTTTTTTCTGATGACCCTTAACATAAATACGATCGTTGTAGCAAACAAGTCTATTCAAAATCTCTCCTATTTTGGAGTAGGATATATATCCATCGTTATAACATAAACCATGATGATTTTCCTTTAGCCATAACACCTGACGTAATTCTTCACGTGTGAGCTTATTGTACGACACATGAGGTTTGAAAATGAAATGTCCCATTTTTACACCATCACTGATTGCCATTTCCTTAAGCATAAATCCATTTTTCAGTTGAAATCCTTGTAGATCAATAATTACGTATGAATGCCGTTGCAATAAATTCGGGCTTAAGTTAGTCTCAATATTCTCAATCCTATGTTGAAATCGATCGGTATCAGCTGTAGATATTCTACACTCACACCAATCACGCACTGACGTTGTATCATCAAAATGATCCATCATGAAATTATTTTCTTCACTGTTCCCGTAAGCGGTTGATACTCCACCAAATTATCGTGTAAAATGAGACAATACACTACGGTATCTGGTTTAAATTGTTCTTGACACTCTATCTCCAGCTTGATATCGACGCTTGAGGAAATCAATGATTCATTTTGCTTGGAGCAATCGATTAAATAAAGAGCATGATCATGAAACTGGTTATAATCCAAAAGTGGTTGGTTTTGACGACCGTAATAGCTAGATTGGAAATTTGAATACGCGTGATATGCAATAGCATATCGTTTGAGCCCCATATTTAAATTCATGGCGGTGTAAGGATAGCTCTCCGAGTTTAAATATAATTTTAGATTAGTAATTGCAGAATGGTCAAAGTCGGAGGAATCTGCTTGGGGATTATCCTTCTTCTTAAGTTGAAATCCCACAATAACATAACGAGGCTTCTCCAAGTTTGTGCTGGTTTTGATGGGCCATATATCATTTTTCGTAGTGCGCAATGATGGTAGTTCGTGCAATTCCCACTTTCTGAATGGTATGTATATCGATTTGTTTTCTCGAAGAGCCTGTAGCAGTTTCAGGCGAGTCTTATCGTTTACTGTAATGTGTGGCACATACCATTCAATCTTTTCAATTTGTATGGTTGCCTTCTTCGTACCATCCTCCAAATTGTTTTTATAACAATTATCGTCAGTTTTACTGCGATTCAGTATCAATTCCTGACTGACATTCATTACTATCTGCTTGTAATCATCGAATATTCCAAAACAAAATTTGACAGGTAAAACGGCGTTGAACTCATTTACTGAGAAGGTGGGTTGTTCATCCTTGAACGGACACCAACCTGCCATTTCAAGCATCTTAGATTCATTCGGATTGTAAGAAACGTATGCCTTCATTGTAGTAGTGATACCAGGCTTCATACAACGATCAATCTCCACACCGTTAATTTCATATCGCATCTGATCGAATAGAAAAGCATACGCATTGTTTGTTAGTTTACAGCTACCTGTTCCGGTAGTCTGCTCGTTGAATTTGCCCTGTATGTGAATGAAGCTTTCACTTGGTAGAGTGTAAATATCCTGATGTTGAATGGGGATGCGAATTTCATCATTTAGGTTAAAGTTATTTGCGCGTGGATAGTAGACATGGTATTGCTCCTTCACTATGGCATCATCGAATTTTAATCCTTGGAATATCTGCAACTTTTCCATTTTTCTCAATCACTTTCAAACCAATAGATTTTAGAAAAGCAATGTTAGCCGGTGTTAGTCGATGGCGTGCACGTGACTGAATGAATGTGTGTTCATCAGATCTGTACGTTTTATTGCTTTGATTATTAAATGATAGACCCATTTTCCACCTCACGACAATCTCTTTAGTTCGAGACGCACAACTATCTGCTCGCCACGGAAATCTACTGGGTCAGAGTCTTGATCTAATAAGGTGAGGGTAATATTACTAATTCTTTTCGTATTGATCGGCAAATAAACAATATTACGTGGTTCAATGTTAATGCTGAAACCCGGCTCCACAGAGGGTGCAAATTCAAATAATGTGTGTGCAAGATGTGTGTCATAGTACGTAGACGTTACGATATTGCACTCGATTCTTATAGTGACAACCTTTATAATCTGTACAGCGAGATCCGATTCATGATTTTGTCCGGCAATCAATTTCCGACTACTGAATCCCAACATTCGTCCAATAGAATCATTTGGCGTAAAATCAATGGTATACTGACTCCGTATCTCACATCTTAGTGTATTGTTGTTGGGCTTTATGGACAGCAATTTGTTTTTGTCGGTCACATCACCAATTATTTGTTTCTGCAGGTAAACCTCCAAGTCGCCTATTTCATAGGAACCAGTAGGTATATCTAACACGTGATTATCGTAATAAAATTTGTTGTGTCCCTCATATATGTTTGGGATAGTGTTGTATGTATGCAGACCTATAAGGCCAATTGCATATTCGTGTCGACTATCCAATTCAATTGGCGGATAGTAATCCGCTGTGAGCACATTACTCGTGCTGCTGAGCGTGAACGTACTCGACATGATACTAATGATAATCTAATCTCTACACACAGCTATATAGGAACTTTAGACACAAATGTCCACAATTTTTCTCATTAAAATTTTGAAACCGCGACTGATTGTAGGTAATTTGACAGTTTTTAAAGTATTCTATCAATTCCAAAGGTGGTGATAAGTTGCCGAATGAATCGAAATAATGAACTGTACGGTTCTTCTTACAATATGCAACCCAATGGGTTCCCGGTCCGGATATCGAATCAAGATTAACGACTGCACACTCACTCTTCCTCGGTTTATTAGGCAAATCGTCTCTCATAAAGACACCGCGAAAGTTAGGTATATTTTTTCCAAACTTCAAAATATCTTTGTCTGTGAGAGCTCTTCGTGGCAGTCTGCTTAGTAGTTTTTTGACTGTGGTTTTAAATATAGGCCCAATCCTTTCCTGTACGGTTTCAAATACAGACCCTCACCTTTCTTCCCCAATGCAACAGCCTCCATCGCTTTATTATGTCGTTGTGTTTCAGCCAGTAATTTTTGGGATGCCTTTGCTTTATTCACCGCCTGTGTAATTCCAGCAGCTCCTCCAGCAAGAGTGCCCAAAGCGCTTAAACCGGCAAATAATGGTATTAGAGGAATAAAACCACCAGTTTTCGGTATCGGTATAATCCTTGGTGTTCGGATATTTTTTCTACCTCCATTCTTTCTAACCGCAATTTTAGCAGCGGCGAGTGATATTTTTGCTTGCTCCGCAAAATCCTTAATTTTTGAATTCATCAGAGCCGATTTTGCCTGTTCTACAACAGTCCTTCTGAAGGGAACTCTTCTACTCTTAATACCAGCTCCTTTTATTCGCTTTCTATTGCTCGTTCTCTTAATTTGTGTATTGATACCCATCCCCAGTTTTCTTTTAACTTTCATACTGTTAGTCACCAACCAGCCAGCTGCCTTCTCACCAAGACTAGCGTCTTTTGATTTAACGCGATTCCAAGCTTTTTCTTCAAGAATTTGATCTGCCTTGTGACGATCTTTAATATCCTTATTTTTAGAGTATGCAATGTCGTGCTCTTTACAAGCAGCGTCGAGTGGGTTTATTCCAGGATCTCCTCGAGCTAAACGCTCTTTTACTTTCGTCCCAGGGCCGCACCACTGGTATTGGGGCAAGTGCAGCTCTACAGGAAGATTGTTGATAAGTGTGTTTAGGACACCACCTCCTTCTTTGAACGTTAACATTTGACTGAATGATATTTGATTGGATGAGCCCCCTAAATACACTCAGTATCGCATCATGCGTCTTGTCAAGCAGAAGCTTAATCTCCAAGTGAAAAATTTGGACAATGAATTACTGCCCGCCAATTTATATCGCAGACATAATTCACTACTGCCCAATACAATTCGATGTATAATATGCGGACCGTCTAATTGTGGAAAAACAAATGCTCTGATAAGTCTGATTATTGAAGAAAACGGTCTCAAGTTTCATAATATCTATGTGTACTCCAAGTCACTGTATCAGCCTAAATATCAGTTTCTGGAGAGGGTGATCAATAATGTTAAAGGCATAAAGTATTTCAAGTACACTGAAAACGATAATATTCTAGATCCTAATGAAGCATTAGAAAATTCTATATTTATTTTCGATGATGTGGTGTGTGACAAGCAAGATAAAATTAGATCGTATTTTAGTATGGGGCGACATAAGGCCATCGATTCTTTCTACTTATGTCAAACATATACTCGCATACCTAAACATTTAATTCGAGACAATGCTAATTTTATTATTTTATTTAAACAAGACGATCTAAATCTTAGACATATATATGACGATCATGTGGGCACCGACATGACTTTCGACCAGTTCAAATCCGTTTGCGCAGAGTGTTGGAAAAATAAATATGACTTTCTCACAATTGATAAGGATAGTAACATAAGTGAGGGTCGCTATCGAAAAATGTTTGATTGCTTTATATATTTGTAAATGAAGATACATTTGTCAATCAAGTATTGATATTCAACCGTATTAGACGTGATAAAATGGAAGAAGTACCGGAAGCATACGATGATACACCTGTAGGTTGTTGTGATATCTGTTGTTTGTTCTGTGAATGTATTTCAACTTTTCTACTATGCATTTTCTATTAGTCATTAAGGACAAGCTGCAGTGATAACATCAAATTACAACTTTGAACATTATAGAGAGCTCTTCAAAACCTGCATCAGCCGTTCAAAGCTCTTCAGAAGCTGTTCAAAGCCCTTCAGAAGCTGTTCAAAGCTCTTCAGAAGCTGTTCAAAGCACTTCAAAGCTGTTCGAATCACTTCAAAGCTGTTCAAAGCTGTTTGAAAGCTGTTCAAAGCACTTCAAAAGCTGTTCAAAAACTTTAAATATGGCCACACAGAGCGGTAATAATAGTGATAGAATTACATCGGAAATAATACGAGCTACCAAGTCCATTAGAAGGAAACACTTAGCATTAAAATCAGGTCGTTCTGATTATGATAAGTTAATAACAGAACATTTTAAACCTGTTACCGAACCCCTTCGGAAGGTATTGAAAGATGTCGTTATACCAACAGTTAAAAGTGAAACTAAGATGGAACCAAAGGATGAAAGTATGGATGAGGATGGTGAAATATTAAGGCCACCCCCAACAAAACTTCGACTGGAAAAACCGACAACACCTAAAAAGAGGGTATCCCATGATCGTGCAATTCAAGTACAGCCCACCGGTATCGACAAAGGTGTACAACATGATGATAGTGTATTTGAGCTTGACACAACACCAGTCGAGGTGGATCCTGAGAAATCATTTCAGCAGTATCGTACTCATTATAGGGAGATGCTTAGAAGGACACCTGAAATCGTCGATGACTATCTGGAACAGTACGAGTTAATGCCAAGGACTTACTTGGATGGCTTATTGGCGGATACCGCCGGTGAATATGATTTAACAACAGGTGTTCACTTCGATCCTATAACAAATAAATTTAAAATTGGCAACTCCATTTTAACCATCGACGGTAAAGATATTGTAATCGATAATGTGCGATATAGAGGAACTGGTGGTCTCTACGAATTAATATTTAAAGCCCGTCCAGAAGGTTTTACTAAAGACGATGAGCATCGATATCGTGCAATTTTAAAACAGACTAATGTACATCGTCGCGGATATAATCCTAATAAACAGGTGCAAGGTAGTAAGAGTTACAAGTATGTAAACATCATTAGGCCCCTAACATATGAGCGACATTCATCAACAAGTGCTGTTATTGAGGGTGGTGGTCATTTAGGCGAAGAACTCATATTTAGAAATGAACCTTATCAGTACGTTTACTGGGACGATATAAACGAATTGGTGGATCGTTTACGTTTACTGATAGCTTCCAAGCATTCAGGGAATAATGGTCATGCTAATGAGATTGCCTCAATAATACAAGAGCTCCAGGAAGCTGGTGTCATCGAATATAATTAGAGACATTTTCAATCATGGTCTCAGTCTAAATACAAACATCAATATGGATAGCATTGATAAATTTGGTCGGCATTTAACTAAATCAAAAATAAGAAAATCTGTACCCACAGATAACCTTCATCCACTTTTGGAGACTAGTACTGAAGGGCATTACAACTTTAAAAATAAGCGACTGTGTAGCGTTCAATCACCAGTAGAAGCTGATGACTGTGCAAATAAAGGTTATGTTGACAAAAAATTTAAAGATGTTGATGAAGTCATTAAAAAATCCAAATCACCGTATTATAGCCAAATTACGGAGTTTATCAAACTACAGACTGACGTGGACGATTTGAAACGTTCGAAACTCACCATCACACATGAAACTGACGCGCTCAAGGGAAACGTTGATCGATTGAATCGTGAATTTGTAGCATATAAAACCAAAGTAGATGAGGCTCTACACTTGGACAACAAGTTCAGATTTGATTTGGACGTTGTTGAAGATAAATTAACACAAAACGAGTCCTCATTTAAAACTTTATTGACCAATTTGGAAACAAAGATTGATAACAAAATTAAGAAGTTAAAGACTAATAATGAGTAAAGTTAAACAAGATGTTGTCAACGAGTTGCATAAACCCGCCCGCAGAATATTTAAACGGCGTCGTGTTATTATTAGAGGTCTCGATGACTTGTGGCAGACAGATCTGATGGAATTTGTACCATATGGTAGAGAGAACAGAGGTTATAAATACATACTCGTGGTAATTGATTGCTTCTCGAAATTTCTATGGACTCAACCTATAAAAAGTAAAACAGGTGCAGATGTGACGAATGCAATGGAATTAATTTTAAAAGGAACTAGACAACCTAAAAATTTACAATCAGATAACGGTCGTGAATATTATAATGTTAAATTTAAAAAGCTGATGAAGCAATACAATATAAATCATTATTCAACATATAGTACCATGAAGGCTTCCATTGCAGAACGTGTAATTCGAACAATTAAGGGAAAATTGTATAAGGAATTCAGTATGCTGGGTAAATATAGATGGATCGATATATTGTCAGAAGTAACGGACACCTATAATGGGACTAAACATAGAACGATTAAAATGAGACCTCGTGACGTTAACAAGAAAAATGAAAAGCGGTTGTTAAAAAGCGTTTATAGTCATGTTAAAATAAGTGGGCTTCGAAAATTTCAAGTGGGAGATATAGTACGTATAAGTAAATATAAAAGCGTGTTTGAAAAGGGATACATACCCTCCTGGTCCACAGAACTATTTAAAATAGTTAAAGCTAATATCACTAATCCAGCAACGTATGTTCTAGAAGACATGAACGGGCAAGCCATCTTGGGCAGCTTTTACCAAGAAGAATTGCAAAAAGCGAAACATACAGACGTATATCTGGTAGAAAAACTGCTTCGCAGAAAAGGCAATAAAGTGTATGTGAAGTGGCTGGGCCTATCATCTTCAAATAACTCTTGGATAGATAAACATGATGTATTATAATTGAAATTGTATATATTTCTTTTTTATGAAACAATAAAACAAATGTTGAACTATTACATATACTTTTTATTCTTATATTTTGTGTAAACAAATATTTTTTTTTATTTATAAATAGGATAAGTATTTAATTTACAATAGCTACAATTTCTTCGAGCAGGTGTTGCACCATCTATGTGCTCCGACTGCCAGGGCTGATTGTAGTGGAGATAGCACGGTAAGTATTCTATGAGAGCCTCCCTCTTCTCTGTGGGGATAATGTGCCAGTTTTGTTTCAAAGATTCAGCTGTCACCATGGTTTGTAGAATGGATGTTGGGATCTCGCAAATGGTTGCTTTATTTATTCCGTCTAGTGTACCAAAATTCTTATTAATTTGTTTAATAGCTCGATCAACTTTGTTTTGTTGATTCCCCATTTTAGAGTTTTATTTTTTTAATATCCACTATAATTTCGTAGAGGTCTATATCACGTCTGAGCTTTCCTAATTCAGATTTATATTTCACTAGTCGTTGTTTTAACTCTAATCTTAGTAGTTTCCGTTTACATCTACTACACATTGTTGACTGTTTCGAACTGATGTACTACTATATATTAAGATTTCCGATATCCGTATATAATCCACCCCCCTTCGTTATCAATTACCTCTGCGCCATAGTCCAGTTCTGGGTGGGTAAACTGTGGATACCAAGATAGTAGTTTATTTGTTTTTCCCTTATATAAATTCAAGACACTGTTACTTTCAATATCGAAGACACAAATGTCACTTAAATCCATATCTGCTTCATTAAGCGACTCGAATTCTTCATAAATTGATCTCTCAGCCTCAGCATTTATATATTTATTACAATACCGTAATAGATTTACGAACTCATCTATATCAAAATAATTTTGATTTTGATACACAAATGCAGCCAAAAATAGACAATCGTTTCTAATCAAGTTTGATGTAAAAATCCAATTACGAACCTCAACAGGTAAATCAATACCAATTTCTCGTAAAAATTCTTCGTATTTTTCATCTGGACTTAATTTAACAAACATTTTAATAATATTACACTATATAATACTGCAGAATATTGCACAATAATTATGACAAAATATGTGCGATATCTCTTATATATGAAAATAATTGATTATAGTGCGCATGTCTGTTATATTATAAACCTAAATATTTTTTTCTTTATTTTGCATTTCCCTCAGAGTGTATAATAATATCCCTAAATAATCTGTTTTGATTTTAGAAATAATTAATATTTATCACAGTATACCACCCAGTATATTTCATTAAATATATTACTTCAATCTTCTATATTAATGTACAATTATTTTTGGTAGAAATGTTTCAACGCAATTTTTTATAACCCTGTATAATAAAATAATATCTCGGTATAGGTACTGGTATACTGGCATTGTGCGAAGAAATTGTAATTCTGCGGCTTTCGATCGACGCGACGTATGTTTGTAGCTGGAAAAACCAGTCTCCGAGAAATGCGTACCTAAGTCAAGCATACAGTCAGTGCATACGTAAGCAGTTAATTAGCATGCGAATTATACTAATTATTTTCGCATTCTTTAGCATTCAAAAACCCCTCCAAGATGCTTTTAGTCTTATTATGTATTTAGATATATATAGTTAACCTATTTAGTTGTGGAACGGTGTTTGTTCAATCTAAGATGCAGCAGTGGTGTGTTTTTTAATTGTTTTTTGCAAAAAAAAAAACTTGATATACCTAACAAAATTCAATATGCAAATTTTGTATTACAAGATCAACTGTATTTCTTTAAAAAATATAAACAATATGTATATATCATATTTAATCAAAGCATTATATCGGTGTCTGTTGCAGTGTGTGTATTGTTTGTTGCATCTTTGTTAAACAGGTTTAATGCATTTCTTAATATATTTCTAGTTTTGCCAAGAATATTACAAGATCAACTGCGTTTCTTTAAAATGAATATGTACTTATCATATTTTATAACGTATAAAACAATTTTCTTAATAGATTTTAATTCCTATCAAACGTGATAGAACGTGTTTGAATGTGCAAATAATTTTTGTATTTTATGGCGTTGAACCTGAATGCAAGTTCATTGGTCTTCGCGTAGGTCTAGTTTATATGCACCAGAGCACTGTGACCAGAGAGTGTAACCGGACATTAATCTTTCAGACTGTATAGACAACTAGAGGTTGAATGCATGCCAATGCATTTTTTAATGTGAATATGTACTTGTTCAAATAACTAGTAGAATTTTTAATAGATCTTCTATATAAACATCTTCGATATATAGTTTTGTATTAGTTGAAGTTTGTTATTACTAAGGTGAGCATCTACGTTCTATCGCATGTAAGTTAAAAAAACATTTCTATTTAAAAATTACATTTTGTTCTATTTTAATTCTTGTAAAAATAATACACATGTGTGGTGGCTTTTATTATTAATAGGCTTTTATCTATTTTTCCCACAGTTTGGACTTAATTTTATAAATTCTTTGTTGTTTCATTCTTTTTATATTTTATATAGTAATCGTGTTTAGTAATTTATAAACATTAAATCAACAAGCATTTTTGAGATTAATTTATTATTATTTACACAGTTTCTTTCTTTAGTTTTTAATTGTTTATTATTAATTTTAAATTATATATTGCTTCATACTTGATTTGCATTCTGTTTCTTAATTATTTTTTATCAAAAAAAATCTTTTATATTTATACGGGGAGTAGTATTTTATAAAGCATTTGTTGGTATTTTTTCATGCCTTTATTATCAATTAACAAACATTTTATGCACGTTGAAGCGTTTTGTTTCTATAAAGTTTCATAAAAAATTGTAAACCTAAACATAATATACGTACATATGCAGTAATTTTCTAATTTTAATTATTTACTATTTCAAATTTAAGTTTGTTATTACTAAGTTGAGCATCTACGTTCTATCGCATGTAAGTTAAAAAACATTTCTATTTAAAAATCGCATTTTGTTCTATTTTAATTCTTGTAAAAATAATACACATGTGTGGTGGCTTTTATAATTAATAGGCTTTTATCTATTTTTCCTACAGTTTGAGCTTAATTTTATAAATTCTTTGTTGTTTCATTCTTTTTATATTTTATATAGTAATCGTGTTTAGTAATTTATAAACATTAAATCAACAAGCATTTTTGAGATTAATTTATTATTATTTACACAGTTTCTTTCTTTTGTTTTTAATTGTTTAATATTAATTTTAAATTATATATTGCTTCATACTTGATTTGCATCCTGTTTCTTAATTATTTTTGATCAAAAAAAAAATCTTTTATATTTATACGGGGGGTAGTATTTTATAAAGCATATGTTGGTATTTTTTCATGCCTTTATTATAAATTAACAACCATTTTATGCACGTTGAAGCGTTTTGTTTCTATAAAGTTTCATAAAAAATTGTAAACCTAAATATAATTTACGTACATATGGAGTAATTTTCTAATTTTAATTATTTACTATTTCAAATTTATATATTTTCATACTTACTACTGCATTTTACATTTAATTATTTCTATATTAATTAATTGTATCTTTATTTCTAGAATGAGGTGCAACATTTGTGGTGAAACCTTCACCGTGCGAAGCAATTTGAAGCGGCATATAAACAATATCCATAGAAACTATTTATGTGAGATCTGTGGCCATACGCTAGATACCTGTATTCATCTTGAACAACCTATTAAAAAGAAGGTAAAACTCGATGTTGTAACTCCGACACGTTCTCCAACTAAGCATGTTGAGGTTACAGCATCTACGAGTCATGAACATAAATGTTGTAATGTCTCCTTTCGGAATTCATCAGAGTACCGAGGGCATTTAAGATCGCAAATGCATGCGAATAATAATACCAGTGTTTTAGAGGAAGGCATATTGAAAATCAATTCAGCGTTTAAAACCCGGATCGCTAGTTATAAAATTTTAGGCCAACAAAATTTAGATATTGTAACCTTTTTAGATAGTACAAAATTAAAAGTCTGTCGCTTAATTGAAAATGTTTTGTCGAGAATGGCAACGGGTGTTAAGGTGCAGTTGGAGTTATTTGCTCATTATGTAAAAGCAGATGGAGATGGGCAAATAACCGATTTAAAATCTTTCAATACCCGCTACACTATCGTTACTGAATCTTCGGATTTAGAGGACATTTATAATCAAGCCGCAGCAGTAATCAATAAAAAATCGCAAGAATTTCTAGAAGTTGGAAGTGGATGGGCTCTGAAGAGTGTATCTCATCTGGAGGTTAATATAAATTCATATCAACCACTCGGTGGTTCATCGTATTTAGAACTGCCTTCCTCTATTGCATCAAAAAAGGCCTGCATTAACATCAGAAATCCAGACAATGCCTGTTTGGCTTGGTGTATTGTTGCTGCACTACATCCTGCTAATTGTCTTAAACGCCCCAATCGTATATCATCCTACCCCCACTATTCAACCGTACTAAATTTAGAAAATATTAATTTTCCAATTAGATTGAGAGATATTCCAAAAATTGAAGAGCTAAATAAATTAAGTATTAACGTTTATGGTTTGGCATTTGATAATAATGAAAAAAAATATGAAGTGGTAGGTCCGATTTATTTTACTAAAAATAGAAAAGATGTTCATGTAAATGTATTACTCGTGGAGGGTGACAATAAGTCACATTACGTTTTAATTAAAAGTCTGTCCAGATTAGTTTCCTCACAAATCACTAAGAGAGAACATGCTATTCATTTATGTGATGGTTGTTTGCAAAGTTTCTCTTCTGAAACTCTGTTAAGTAGCCATCGCGAAAATGATTGTAATCATGTATACACCGTACTACCTTCAACTGAACCGCGGAAAACTAAATTTGGTGATTCGTTACCACAAAATATCTTAAGATTTGATAATTTTGATAAAAAAATTTCAGTACCGTTCGTTATCTATGCTGATTTCGAATGTATCCTACAACCAATTCATTCATGTGGCGGTGATCCATCTGCTTCATTTACCCGGGATACACATGAACATGTTCCCTACAGTTTTGCATACCAAATTATTTGTTCTTTTAATTCTTCTTTAAATAAATTCGTGAGTTATGTCGGCGTTGATTGTACATCGATTTTCATTTCGAAATTGGTAGAAGATATCAAGACTGTATATGAAAAGTATTTAAAAGTCGTCGTACCAATGTCACCGTTGAGTTCATCCGAAAGACATAATTATGAAAATGCAGCTATCTGTCACATTTGTGAATTACCTCTCAATGGGGATAAAGTGGCAGATCACTGTCATTTAACTGGGATATTTCGAGGAGCCGCCCACTCCAATTGTAACCTCGCGTATAAAATTCCAAAGTTCGTCCCTGTATATTTTCATAATCTCGACTATGATTCTCATTTATTTATTAAAGATTTGGCAAATGATAATTTGGAAATTGATGTTATACCGGTTAATAAAGAAAAATATATTAGTTTCAGTAAAAGAGTTTTAGTTGATCGTTATACGGATAAAAGTGGCGCGGAAAAAAATGTTTATTGCAGCATACGATTTTTAGATTCTTTTAGATTCATGGCATCTTCTATCGAAAAACTTGCTCAAAATTTAGATTCTAAAGACTTCTTGACCGTCCGAAGGGCGTTTTCGGTAGATTTTCAATTCGATTTGATTAGAAAAAAAGGAATTTTCCCCTATCAATATATAGATACTTTTGAGCGATTGCAAGAGCCGGCATTGCCTCCGAAACGTGATTTTTTCAATTCACTTACTAACGAAAATATTTCCGATATAGATTATGAACATGCGCAAACTGTATGGACCACGTTCAATTGTAAGAATTTATTAGACTATTCTAATTTATATTTAAAAACGGATGTGTTGCTACTAGCCGATATTTTTGAAAATTTTCGCAAAATTTGTCTTGAAACATACAGCTTAGATCCCGCTCAATATTACACCAGCCCTGGCTTATCATGGGATGCTATGTTGAAACATACCAAAATTCAGCTAGATTTAATCACCGACATAGACATGCACCATTTTATAAAAAATAGTATACGGGGTGGATTGGCTCAGGTCTCTTTGCGGTATGCAAGAGCGAATAACAAATACATGAGGAATTATGATGCAAGAGCTCCTAGTTCGTACTTAGCGTATTGGGATGCGAATAATTTATACGGGTTTGGAATGTCGCAATATCTACCATATGGTGGTTTTCGTTGGCTTAGTCAAGACGAAATTAACAATTTAAATATTTTAATAGTCGCGGATGAATCAGATATTGGTTACTTTTTAGAAGTTGATGTCGAGTATCCTATAGCTTTGCATGATGAGCATAATGATTTACCTTTTCTTCCCGAGAATATGGTGCCTCCCACATCAAAATTTCAAAATAAGAAATTAATTGCTAATTTACAGAATAAAGAGAAATACGTCATACATTATAGAAATTTAAAACAAGCGCTACGTTTCGGTCTCAAAATTAGTAAAATCCATCGGGTATTGGAATTTAAACAATCTATTTGGCTTAAAAAGTATATCGATTTAAATACTAGTCTTCGTCAACAGGCCAAAAACGATTTCGAAAAGGATTTCTACAAGTTAATGGTAAATTCCGTATATGGGAAAACCATGGAAAATGTTGACAAGCGTGTAGATGTTAAATTGATCACACATTGGGAGGATGTTGGTAAAAGGCGGGGCGCCCGCACACTAATTTCTAAATTAAATTTCAAAAATGTTACTATATTCAGCGAGAATTTTGTTGCAATCCATATGGAAAAGTTAAAAGTTGTTTATAACAAACCTATTTATATTGGCTTCTCTGTTCTGGAGCTATCCAAATTATTGATGTATGACTTTTATTATAATTACTTGAAACGCGAGTATGCTGAAAAGGTTCGTCTATGCTATATGGACACTGACAGTTTTATTTTAAAAGTAAATGTGGAAGATATATACAGCGACATTAAAAACAATATTTCAAAATTCGATACTTCCAACTTTTCGACCGATAATGTTTACAATATAGCACCACAAAATAAAGCTGTACTGGGTTTATTTAAAGATGAAAATGCGGGTAATATAATGAATGAATTTGTTGGACTTCGCGCAAAAATGTACGCTTTAGATGTTGAAGGTAGGGAGATTAAAAAGTCGAAAGGGATTAAGAAAGCTGTTGTTGAGAGTGAAATTACTTTAGACGATTATAAAAATTGCTTATTTGGAAATAATTTAATTTATAAAACTCAAAATTTATTCAGGTCTAATCTCCACTCTATCCTTTCTATTCAACAAAATAAATTAGCTCTATCACCTAATGACGATAAAAGGAGGACTAGTGCGGATGGTATACATACTCTTGCCTGGGGTCATTACAATATTATGTAGCCTTCTTTTCAGCAGGTCTTATGCGCATGTGCCACATAGAGCTATTACTCCGCTTCAGTTCAAGTGAGTATCCCCACTATTATTTCTTTAATATTTGATATAACACTCCACAACATAAACCAGTCTTAGTTTGTCTAAGTATCAGTTCAGTTGTGCGTTTAATTTCTCATAAAACTTTATACATTAAAAATGGAAGCTAGTAAGACTGAAAACAATTACATATAAAGAGATAACTATATATTTTTTATTTCTTTTCCAGAAACTTATAATGAATTTCTCGACAAATCACTTAAAATGATTGAAGAGAACGTTGTGAAAGAAAAACAGTTGATTGGACAATCATCGTACTTCCTAAACAAAAGTGGTTCCAAGTGGCTCAACATCGGTCTTAGTCCAGCAGCTGGATACGTCCCCATTATTCAGCTTCGTTCCTCGACAAACTGTATATTCTTCACACCTGAAGAATGGGTGGAATTTTGCAAGACCGAAGGTTGCAGTCCTAACCACCAAATCGAATCATCAACATATAAAACTATTAGTGTTATACGAATAAGTAGTCGAAATCAGCAGATGGTGCTTTCGAAGGATACATATAACAATTTGTATAACTTACAACCACTAATTAAATGTAAATTATCATTTTTCACTGACAACGATTTTCCTATGTTTTATAATACATTGTTGAAATCATGTATAAATTTAAGTGGTGATCTATATGGTAATATTGTTAAATTAATAGAGGATCATTCAAATTCTTTAAACGCTTTTCTAATGTTGGAAGTGCTACATATTTCATTTAGTACTCTTCATTATGATTACGAAGTAATGAAAATAGGAGAAATTGCTAATTGTAGTTGGTGTACCAATAGTAGCTATTGATTTGTCCATATATTCCACAACTGTATTACTTAATAAAAGTTAATATGAATATTTTTTGTATAGATTTGTTTGTTACAACGATTGTAAAAACTAATTCAACTTGCATACAAATGTTAGACTGCTAGAGGATTTTCTAAAAATAGTTTAGTATATCTAATTTTATGTGTTGGTATATAAAAAATAATAAATTTTGTCTAAAGAAACTAATCTTTTATTTCCTTACATCCTTGTTAATCACTTTTGGAACACAGTGTATATTAATATTATAAACGTTATGAGGCCGTATATCTAATTTTAATCTTACATTTTGAATAGACTTGTTTGCTACAACGATCGTATTTATGTTAAGGGTCATCAGAAAAAAATGTTTTTAAAAAATTACTTACCTAATTCTGTAATAATTAATTTAGAGTGTGATGAAAATAGTATTAAGTTAGATAAGACTAATTCAACTTGCATGTTTCACACTAAGGACTATTGTATTTGCGCATTACATAATGTTAGACTGCTAGAGGATTTTCTAAAAATAGTTTAGTATATTTAATTGTTAGTATATAAAATTTATTTAATAAATTTTGTCTAAAGAAACTAATCTTTTATTTCCTTACATCCTTGTTAATCACTTTTGGAACACAGTGTATATTAATATTGTAAACGTTATGAGGCTGTATATTTAATTTTAATCTTACCTGGTCATCTTGGTTCCGCCATCTTAGATTTTGACTCGCCATCTTGGTTCCTAACTTTTGTACATGGTTGATACGTCACGGAGTACCATGCTGTATATGTATTAAATTCAAAACTTTTATTTTTGGCGACCATCTTGGTTCCTAACTTTTGAAACACCCTGTATGGTTGATACGTCACGGAGTACCATGCTGTATATGTATTTATTCGAGCGCCGCCACCAGCGCCCTCCGGCAAACCACGGTGGCCGCGTTCGGAACTACAAAGTGGAGGGGGTAAATCTTCGATGTTTTCGGCCCGTGGCCTCGGGATCAGGGATCGTTTGTCTATCAACCGGCGATTCTTACCTACTCCTGAAGATGTAGAAACTGTAAAAAGGAAACAAAAAGATGGAACAACCACAGAAGTAAAGTGTGAAAAATTAGTGAAAGATTACAATAGATATATGGGCTTCGTGGATAAGTCTGATATGTTAAAATCCTGTTATGAATTGGACAGAAAATCCAAAAAGTGGTGGCACAGAATTTTTTGTCATTTTGTCGACCTAACACTAGTAAACTCTTTTTTGCTCGTCAAAAATCTAACAACTGGTGCCGAATTATCTTTGAAAGATTTCAAAATTGGAGTGGCCACTAGTTTGATTGGAGCTGACCCAAAAATGCCGCAATTAGGGAGAAGAAGCACGGATAAGCCAAGTACCAGCAACAAGTTCAAGGTACGAGTTCCTATAGAAATAAGAACTGATAAAGCTACTCATATGCCTCAGCATGGATCTAAAGTACGTTGTTCACATTGCAGTACCAAAGCAGTACCTCATCGCACAAGATGGCACTGTACTGCATGTAATGTAGGTTTATGCCTTTCTGAAGGGAGAAACTGTTTCATTCCATTTCATGTTATTTAACAATTTGTTTGTGGCCTAGTGGTTCCATAAGGTAACCACCTTTTTTTTCGAAAAATATTCAAAATATAATTAAAATGCATTAGTTTTCGTTTTTTTCGTGCCTCAATATACCCTAAAGATTATTCAATTTCGGAATAATTCGAAAAAAAAATAATTCCGTCCGCAAAGGGTTAACCGAAACGACCAAACAAACTTTGAATAAGTTATATTAGGCGGTAATTTTAGAAAATATTTACGATTTAAGTCATCAGACATTTTGCCAAATTATAATTTAATATTATTGATAGATAACAATAAAAGTACCACCGGTATTAGTAATTTTAAACTCATATGTACATATTGCTGTGACCTCTTCTATATTGGTTAATAACCAAAAGTTAAATTAATAAATTAATGTACTTTAGTAATCTCAGGGTCTAAGTGTGAATTTATTTGTTTCTATAACGGGTAATGTGTCGCAGTCTTGTACTTATTGTGAGTCCTAGCTGTGTTTGTGATGCTTACTTTCCCTAAATTCTCCCTGGGATGGGTATAAATAAGTAGATATAGAATGTCAGCACAACTTATTTTATTTTAATATAAAATTTTACAAAACATTAAGTAAATATTATTATTATGCAATACAATACATTGTTTATCTCATTATCATATCCAGCCTTTTTCATCTGCGGTACAAGCACCTTGCAATCCTTGATTCTTTAAGAAATTTATAATAGTAAAATAAAAAAAAATCACTGCACTAATCCTTCATGTATGCTCATATTTCGAAAATTGCCGTTATTCAACTAAAAGCGTTAGCGCCTCGTTGAGTCGCCCTGAACTGAGATTTGCACGTCAATCCAAAGCTTACTCAAAGAAGGGTTTGTCAATTGTTCAGATAATAATCTAAATCTTGTTGCTATCCGGAAAATTATTAATACTTCGTTGAATCGCTCTGAGCTGAGATTCGCACGTCAACCCAAAGCCTAATCAAAGAAGAATTTATTTAATTATTTAAATAATATTCTAAATTTTATTGTTATCCGGAAAATTATTAATACTTCGTTGAATCGCTCTGAGCTGAGATTCGCACGTCAACCCAAAGCCTAATCAAAGAAGAATTTATTTAATTATTTAAATAATATTCTAAATTTTATTGTTATCCGGAAAATTATTAATACTTCGTTGAATCGCTCTGAGCTGAGATTCGCACGTCAACCCAAAGCCTAATCAAAGAAGAATTTATTTTTAATTATTTAAATAATATTCTAAATTGCGTTGCTATCCGGAAAATTTATTAATGCTTCGTTAAATCGCCTTGAATTAAGATTCACACGTTAACCCAAAGCTTACCCAAAGAAGCATTTATTAATTATTTAAATATTCTAAAATTTTGTTGCTCGATCATTTATGAAACACTCATGAAGGTTCCTTCATTTATTTATTTAGGATTGCAAGATGGAGTTTATTTTATAGTGCTTGTACTCACTTTTCTTGGTTGTATAACATCTCAAATTCTTCCTGATAGCTCAGTCCCTCCATTTTTGTTGAATTTATTGTTGTAGCTTTGTGCGGACCAATCCTAATATTTCGCGCCTCTCTTTATGGCGCGCGTCTATCGTTTTCGCGTCTTATGACTACAGCGTTTGAACCTTAAAGCGTTTTATGCCTTTAGATTCTTTATTTCTTCGGAGTACTGGTTTAACTATTTTTCCTTTTAAGTCTTGAAGAGCTTCCGATCGACTTCCTTATTTTCGCCGGTGCGTCGCCTTTTATAGCGATTAACATTTGACGAACGATTTATTTTGTTTTAAATCGTTCCTTTAGTTTGAATTTTCATCTGCTACGCCCTCCGTGTTTATTTTGATAACTATCGAAATCACGTGGTCATGTGACCTTCTTTCCGCCATGTTTGTTATTGTTATTATTTACATATTCTATATTTTTATTCCATGGACATTTTGAATGATTTTATTTTATTGGTAGGTATCCTTTTATTGTATTTTATTATGTACTGACTAATGCTTTATTTATTTATTTTAGCCTGAAATCTTGAAGCATTTGTACGTGAATAAAATTATGTACTATCGCATATTTAGATGTACATTCTACAATGTCTTTTTATTCTGTAAATATCAGTGAATTTGCATAGCCAGCATAATGTTTTATTTTTTAATGGTGAACCCGGCCACAGTATTTACGTTCTGGATGCGTTAGTGTATATCGAAAACAGATAAATCATATACCTTTGTGTGCATTTCTATGTCCCATACAGAAGAAAATACAATTGATCTTGTGACCGTGAAATAAGTGGTATATATATATTTATTTATGTATATAGACCTTTGTTTAATATTGTATTTTTGGTTTTAGCTTGGACTTTCTTGGAATATGTTCGTGTAGAGAAGAAAATACACAAATCGTGCCCCTTACGTACACTCAATAATATTTTATACAGAAAATATAAGTGAAACGTGTATGCTGACACATAACATTTATTTTTTGACAATGTTGGTGGTTATAATATTGATATTCTTTGTGATTAATTCCCATTTTGAACTATTATTGCTGCTTAAAGAATGTATTACCGGGTTGACCTACTTTTCTATTAACTGCTAGTAATACTGCTTTAAGTTATCATATCCTTTTTATTAAACGGAGGTCAGTATTTGAATATTGTTTTATAGAATATGTAACATAATTTTGTGCTCTAATTTATTTTAACATTGTTTTATATTTTCCATTTTATTTTTAATTGTGAATGCTATTATTTTTACGGGTATGCAACCCATATTGCATTTATGTGTATTCCATTGCATAGTTATGGATTTGATTAAAACACTAAATATATAAAATTTTAACTACATACATTTGTACTGATTAGTGGATTATTCTGTATTTATTTTGTTGAAATATTAAATTATGATTTATATCTAACATGTAAATTTATATTTATTTAAAATAAACATAGTGATATTTTATTTTTGTTGATTTTTTATTTGTTTGGTTTCTTTATTTATCTATTTATTTATTTAACAAGAAAATACCACAGCATATCCCAAGTTAAGAAAATTGTCGATATGCCATAGTTGACTATGAAAAATATGCGCATATTGCATTTTTCTTCACTTAATGGTATTTTCTTTTTAAACTTTTACTTAGCTAATATTCTTACATCTAAATTTATTATATTTTTACGTGGGAACTATCCCTTTTTGTTTCTTAATATCTATTTATTCTAACTTAAATAATATAATCTTGGGAGCTGTCCCTTTTTATTTCCTTAATATTTATTTATATCTAACTTAAATAATATAATCCTGGGACTATCCCTTTCATTTTCTTAATGTTTTATTTACATAACTTAAATAATGTGTTCATGGGAGCTATCCCTTTTTACTTTAATACCTTATTTATCTAGCTTAAATAATATAATTCTGGGAACTATCCCTTTTTATTCTCTTAATATTTATTTACATAACTTAAATAATATAATCTTGGGAACTGTCCCTTTTTATTTCCTTAATATTTATTTATATCTAACTTAAATAATATAATCCTGGGACTATCCCTTTCATTTTTGTTTGAATTTTTACACCTTTCATTTACAATCGGAAAGTGATACTTAATTTATTTAAAATGAAACATACACAAATATATAATAAATTGGAAATATCTTCTTCGTGTGGGTTCAATATCTTTTGTGTGGCATCAATTAGGCCTACAATTGGTATGCATATATAAAATCTTATGGTCTTCCACATATCAGTCGGGGAATTTATTTTGAATAAATAGTATTTTCTTATATTTTTGTTCATGTTACCAGCCAAAAGAATCTTTTATATTTTCTCTTTTACAGCTACAATTGGACTGATAATGTTCGATTCTGCTTTTCCTATTATATTGTTCTTCAGCATTTCTTTTATTTCTATAATTTCATTTGTTCCTTGTATTTATTGGGATATGGATAGATTTTCACTTAGAAGGGTTCCTTTTCATTTACCTCGAGCTTATGCTCGTAATTTCTTACCAAGCCAGGACTGTCGTCAACTAGTCTCTTGTGCTTATTTAAAAGATTGCTCACATGATTTTTACACTTTTCATTGCAATTTATACTTGTACCATCCCTTTTTGATGTGAAGTCCTTATTCTTTGGATGCTTCACGAGATGCGTACATTTATTGTCATATGAATTGTTAATCATTTCTTGCGTGAGTTCCTTTTCTATTTCTTCTACATATAATTTATTAATTAATTTTATTTATTTCTTTACTGGTGCTTCTTCGCTCCATGGAATTGTCATATTTCTTATGTGAAAAGTCTTGTCCTTCATATCCAGTCTTGTGCTATATTGACTTAAAAAGTCCATTCCCAATATGCAGTTGCAATTTAAATTATATACTACTACAAATTCTGTTAGTAGGTTTATTTTATTTATTTTACATTAACGCAGAAAACTTTATCAATGGTTACCAAAGGTTTTTTTATTTGCTGTAATTATTTTTAATCTTCTTTATAGGAATATATCGTCCTTGTTTCCCCAAATTTTCATTTATGACGCTGTAGTCGAGTAGCTTTTATTTTATTTATTTTTCTTCCCCAATTCTGATTGATATGTGTGTAGTTCAGTGGTACTTTCATTGGATCTTCATATTTGTATATGTCTCGTTTCATTTTCCTTGATTGGGGTGTCGTTGTTGAAATCAGCTAAGGTTGGAGTAGTGTCGCAACGCACCATCGGAGGTCCCCTATTTATCCTCCGCCGTGCTCCTTGATTGGGGTGTCGTCGTTGGCTAAGGTAGGAGTAGGGTAGCCATGTCCCATTGGAGGTCCCCAATTTATCCTCCGCCGTGCTCCTTGATTGGGGTGTCGTCGTTGGCTAAGGTAGGAGTAGGGTAGCCATGTCCCATCGGAGGTCCCCAATTTATCCTCCGCCGTGCTCCTTGATTGGGGTGTCGTCGTTGGCTAAGGTAAGAGTGGGGTAGCCATGTCCCATCGGAGGTCCCCAATTTATCCTCCGCCGTGCTCCTTGATTGGGGTGTCGTCGTTGGCTAAGGTAGGAGTAGGGTAGCCATGTCCCATCGGAGGTCCCCAATTTATCCTCCGCCGTGCTCCTTGATTTATTGGGAATTTATTTTCCCAAAATCTTGAGGCGAAAGTCAATAATGTTCTTGTTATGCCGAAGTATATCCTCGAGGTACGTCGTTGGTGTTCTAAGTTCCCTATCTTCTTGGTTACTTGAACGTGTATTTGTTGAGTGGTAAAGTGTCATTTGATTTTCTTTATTTATTTCCGTTGCTATACTTATTCTTCCCTTTTCCATCAGTGCAACCTCTTCGGTCCCCCTCAGTGTGTTGACCTTTTTGTGTGTCTTTATAAATTTTCCAATTTGTATATTAAGTGCCTGTCGTTTCCATGAGCCTGTATATTTTCCTGCTCCTATGAATATTTCTAATGTTTGCCGTGAAATGTATAGATGTGAATTCTTGTCATCTTCTTCTTCATATAACAACGTATCCAGATGTGTTCTCAAAATTTTCTTATTGGAGTCCATGTATTTGGTTCTTCTCCATATATGTATTATTGTGGAGGTTTCTTTGACTTTTGTTGCTGTTTGTGCATCATTTTCATAGGTTGGCATATTCCTCGTAATTTCTTCGTTGTTCGTTGTGTTTGTGTTTATTATTTTATTTTCTAATGATTCTTCTTCGTTGTTCGTTGCGTTGGTGTTTATTATTTTATTTTCTAATGATTCTTCTCTTTCTTCAAATCGTCCTTTCGTTTCGTCCATTCTGTCATTTGTTCCGTTTATCAGTGATCTGTACGTATTCTCACATTTTCTTGTATTGTCCCTTATTACTTTTGTTAAGCCTGACACAGACTGTGTTATTTTGTTTTCTAAATTAGCATTTAACTGACGCATCTCTGTTCTAAAATCTTGGAATCCCTTGTCAATCTTTTGATTTATTTTATTTAGATTTTCATTGTTTGCTTTGATTTCTTCATTATCTTGATCCAATTTTTTATTTAACTTCTCATTGTCTGATTTTATTTCTTCTTTAAATTTATAGAATAGATTTTGAAGCAAATTTTCAATTCTTTCTTCCCATGATTTTTCTCTTATGCTTTTAGGAAGTGCAGTTTCATCCATCGTTCCTTCAAATTCTTCAGATTTTTCGACTTTATTCTTCTTATTTTCATCAGCCATTTTTATTTTTATGTTTTTATTTCTAACTCTTATTCACCCTGTCCCAATAGGAGAATACTGTGTGCTTATGGCGTTATAAGGAAAGTAAATTCACACAGCCTTTTATCGTTGAGTGCCAAATCAAATGTTGGCCAACGATAAGCCTACTACGTATGGGCGCCAAATTAAATCTTGGCCAATGATAAGCCCTTTTACGTTTTGTGCCAAATTTGATCTTGGCCAACGATAAGCCCCACGTTGGGCGCCAAATTAATGCTGTGACCTCTTCTATATTGGTTAATAACCAAAAGTTAAATTAATAAATTAATGTACTTTAGTAATCTCAGGGTCTAAGTGTGAATTTATTTGTTTCTATAACGGGTAATGTGTCGCAGTCTTGTACTTATTGTGAGTCCTAGCTGTGTTTGTGATGCTTACTTTCCCTAAATTCTCCCTGGGATGGGTATAAATAAGTAGATATAGAATGTCAGCACAACTTATTTTATTTTAATATAAAATTTTATTTTAATATAAAATTTTACAAAACATTAAGTAAATATTATTATTATGCAATACAATACATTGTTTATCTCATTATCATATCCAGCCTTTTTCATCTGCGGTACAAGCACCTTGCAATCCTTGATTCTTTAAGAAATTTATAATAGTAAAATAAAAAAAAATCACTGCACTAATCCTTCATGTATGCTCATATTTCGAAAATTGCCGTTATTCAACTAAAAGCGTTAGCGCCTCGTTGAGTCGCCCTGAACTGAGATTTGCACGTCAATCCAAAGCTTACTCAAAGAAGGGTTTGTCAATTGTTCAGATAATACTCTAAATCTTGTTGCTATCCGGAAAATTATTAATACTTCGTTGAATCGCTCTGAGCTGAGATTCGCACGTCAACCCAAAGCCTAATCAAAGAAGAATTTATTTAATTATTTAAATAATATTCTAAATTTTATTGTTATCCGGAAAATTATTAATACTTCGTTGAATCGCTCTGAGCTGAGATTCGCACGTCAACCCAAAGCCTAATCAAAGAAGAATTTATTTAATTATTTAAATAATATTCTAAATTTTATTGTTATCCGGAAAATTATTAATACTTCGTTGAATCGCTCTGAGCTGAGATTCGCACGTCAACCCAAAGCCTAATCAAAGAAGAATTTATTTTTAATTATTTAAATAATATTCTAAATTGCGTTGCTATCCGGAAAATTTATTAATGCTTCGTTAAATCGCCTTGAATTAAGATTCACACGTTAACCCAAAGCTTACCCAAAGAAGCATTTATTAATTATTTAAATATTCTAAAATTTTGTTGCTCGATCATTTATGAAACACTCATGAAGGTTCCTTCATTTATTTATTTAGGATTGCAAGATGGAGTTTATTTTATAGTGCTTGTACTCACTTTTCTTGGTTGTATAACATCTCAAATTCTTCCTGATAGCTCAGTCCCTCCATTTTTGTTGAATTTATTGTTGTAGCTTTGTGCGGACCAATCCTAATATTTCGCACCTCTCTTTATGGCGCGCGTCTATCGTTTTCGCGTCTGATGACTACAGCGTTTGAACCTTCAAGCGTTTTATGCCTTTAGATTCTTTATTTCTTCGGAGTACTGGTTTAACTATTTTTCCTTTTAAGTCTTGAAGAGCTTCCGATCGACTTCCTTATTTTCGCCGGTGCGTCGCCTTTTATAGCGATTAACATTTGACGAACGATTTATTTTGTTTTAAATCGTTCCTTTAGTTTGAATTTTCATCTGCTACGCCCTCCGTGTTTATTTTGATAACTATCGAAATCACGTGGTCATGTGACCTTCTTTCCGCCATGTTTGTTATTGTTATTATTTACATATTCTATATTTTTATTCCATGGACATTTTGAATGATTTTATTTTATTGGTAGGTATCCTTTTATTGTATTTTATTATGTACTGACTAATGCTTTATTTATTTATTTTAGCCTGAAATCTTGAAGCATTTGTACGTGAATAAAATTATGTACTATCGCATATTTAGATGTACATTCTACAATGTCTTTTTATTCTGTAAATATCAGTGAATTTGCATAGCCAGCATAATGTTTTATTTTTTAATGGTGAACCCGGCCACAGTATTTACGTTCTGGATGCGTTAGTGTATATCGAAAACAGATAAATCATATACCTTTGTGTGCATTTCTATGTCCCATACAGAAGAAAATACAATTGATCTTGTGACCGTGAAATAAGTGGTATATATATATTTATTTATGTATATAGACCTTTGTTTAATATTGTATTTTTGGTTTTAGCTTGGACTTTCTTGGAATATGTTCGTGTAGAGAAGAAAATACACAAATCGTGCCCCTTACGTACACTCAATAATATTTTATACAGAAAATATAAGTGAAACGTGTATGCTGACACATAACATTTATTTTTTGACAATGTTGGTGGTTATAATATTGATATTCTTTGTGATTAATTCCCATTTTGAACTATTATTGCTGCTTAAAGAATGTATTACCGGGTTGACCTACTTTTCTATTAACTGCTAGTTATACTGCTTTAAGTTATCATATCCTTTTTATTAAACGGAGGTCAGTATTTGAATATTGTTTTATAGAATATGTAACATAATTTTGTGCTCTAATTTATTTTAACATTGTTTTATATTTTCCATTTTATTTTTAATTGTGAATGCTATTATTTTTACGGGTATGCAACCCATATTGCATTTATGTGTATTCCATTGCATAGTTATGGATTTGATTAAAACACTAAATATATAAAATTTTAACTACATACATTTGTACTGATTAGTGGATTATTCTGTATTTATTTTGTTGAAATATTAAATTATGATTTATATCTAACATGTAAATTTATATTTATTTAAAATAAACATAGTGATATTTTATTTTTGTTGATTTTTTATTTGTTTGGTTTCTTTATTTATCTATTTATTTATTTAAGAAAATACCACAGCAATATGTAGATATGTACATACGTACATATTGCTATTGTTACCAATCGTTTTATTAAGAACTTTAATAAATAAATTCAATAACATATAATTATGTTCAGTTCAATATATCACAAACTGACAAATATCTCATTTGACAACTGTCTACTGTCAATCATTGATTGAAGAAACTGACAGAAGGCATTCTCCAAGATTCCCTTTGACAAAAATTGTATCTGGAGATCGTGTCGAACAGCGTCGTTCTATGTTTGTGAGGGAAAGGGTTGGACAGAGTGGTAACATACGCCCCCCCTTCTTGAAAGACGCTGATTCGTTTGATGCTCCAGGTACGTTGATGTCTTTAGGGAAATGCCTTCTGTCTAACATTCTCAGCTGCGTCTGTCCTACTGTTGGCTGGTCCCAGGCTGGGGCTCCTGAGATGGGTCCTGTAGTGGAACTAATTCCTGGCTCTCCGGACGCCGTGAACCAGCTGCATTGATTGGTTGGGCAATTCGCACCTGATCGATATGGTATTTTGCCCACTGACCTCCTGACCGTTCTACCCAGATAGCTGTTGGCCCGACGACGTCTTTCACCGGGTAGGGACCCATCCATTTAGGCCCAAACGGCTGTCCTGGTGATGCATATGCACGTACCATTACCAAATCCCCTGGCGCGGGTTGTATGGGCATCGGTGCATTTGGTTGTGCATATCGCCGTTCCCGGTAGTGCAATTGATTGGAAAGTATCTTCCGTTCTCTCTGTTCCCTGGATTCTGGTTCTCCTCGAGGTGGATCTCTCCATTCCCCTGGTCTCCGAAGTTCAAAACCAAACAAAGCCTTCGATGGCGAGTACCCGGTGGCTGCATTCTGGCGTGTGCGGAGATTGTATAGTACTTGGCCCAATTTCTCGTCCCACCGCTCCGGAGTTTCTCCTTCCAACTGTATCCTCAAACCCTTCTTCAATTCTTGATTTCGGCGTTCCACTGGATTTCCCCTAGGATGGTATATAGGAGTCGTCCAGTGGTTGCACTGCCATTTCTTTAGTGCGGCGTCCCATGTTTTGGACGTAAACTGAGGGCCATTATCAGTCAGAAGGGCCATCGGATAACCGAAGCGATAGAACACATTCTCAAGGCAACTAGTGACCACGCTGGTGTTAATGGTTTTGACTGCCTGGGCCTCTACCCATCGGGAATGCAGGTCCATGATGACCACCCCGAACCTTTTTCCGGAGCGCGTTTTCGTCAGTGGCCCGATTATATCCACCGATAATATTTCAAATGGTTGCCTTGAAGTGTGAGGTCTAAGAGGGGCCTTTTCTTGGATTGGTCCTCTTTTGAAAGCGTTGCATAATCTACAACCCCGGACGTAGTCGATGATCTCAGCCCGGATTCCTGGCCAATGGAACCTTTCAGTGATTACTCGGTACGTCTCTTCAGTCCCTGGATGTCCAGCTGTAAAGTGGTCGTGGTACCGATGGAGCACCTGTAGTCGGGCGGTCTTGGGTACAAATACTGGCTGATGTTGTCTCTCTCGATACCTCACCAAGCCATTTTCGAGGACGAACTCCTGGGGCTTCGTATCCAGGGACTCTTGAAGTAATCGTTGGGCCACTTCCTGAGTGTCGGGATCATTCTGTTGCGCATCCTGGATTACATGAAGTATTGATTCCTCCTCCTGCGTTAGGCTTATGTATTCAAGAGTCGAGTGTTGCCGTGGTGTAACAGTATCGAGTACCAATCGGTCGGCTTCTTCTAAAGTCGGACACGTTTCTTCCGTACCAGGATGTCGGGAAAGGATGTCTGGCAGTTCGTTGTGTCTGCCTGGCACATGTTCTACGGTGTACGTGAACTCCTGGAGAAGGAGCGACCAACGCATTAATTTTGATTTGGCCTCCCTGAAGTTATGTAGCCAGGTGAGGGCCTTACTGTCGGTTCGTAATTTAAATGGCTGGTCTTCCAGATAGTGACGATATCGTCTAATAGCCCAAACCACAGCCAGACACTCCTGTTCATTCACATGGTAGCGCTGCTCGGTCTTATTAAATCGCAAACTGGCGTAATTGATAATCTTGCGCTTGCCGTCCTCCTCCTGATACAGTACAGCCGAAGCCCCGATGGAACTGGCATCGGTTTGCAACACAAATGGTTGCTTGAGATTCGGTCGATGCAGAAATAAAGGCTTTGAGGCGGCGGTCTTGATAACCTGGAAGGCTTCCGCGGCTGAATCCGTCCATCTGAACGTGGTATTTTTGGCCAGAAGATCTGTCAACGGGGCCATAATGCTTGAAGCGTTCGGTATGTAGTCTCTTAACCAGTTTATGGTACCCAGAAAATGGCGCAGGGACTTCTTTGTCTTTGGAAGTTCAGCTTCTTGGATGGCTTTGACATGGGCCGACTGGGGTTGGTTACCTTCTTCTGTCACTTGGTGACCCAAGTAATCGAGACGGGTATTGGCGAAATGACATTTCTGAAGGTTCAACCGGAGTCCATGCTGCTCTAGTCGTTCGAGCACTAATCGGATATGGTATAGATGTTCTTCCATATCGTTAGAATATATGATAATATCATCCAAATAGGCCATGGTAAACTCTTGTAGATATCCCACCAGCACATCCTGGGCCATGAGTTTTTGAAACGTTGCGGGCGCCCCCTTGAGGCCGAAAGCCATTACATTAAATTCATAAGTCGCCCCGTCTGGTGTGGTGAAAGCAGTGAAGGGTTTAGAGTCTTCATCTAACTCAATTTGCCAATATCCGCTTTTTAGGTCTAGAGTCGTAAAGATCCTCGCAGTTCCCAAGTCTCTCAAAGATTCTTGAATGGGTGGAAGTGGACTAACCTCATCCCGCGTACGTTCGTTCAGCCGGCGATAGTCCACGCAGAACCTTGGCTTACCGTCTTTTTTGGTGACGATAACGATAGGTGAACTATAACCACTATGACTAGGTCTAATCACCCGTGTGGCTAACATTTCTTCTACTTGTTCGGCGATTATTCGTTTCTTCTGGGGCGTATACTTATAAGGTGGTACTCGTATTGGCATGTTATCCTTTAATCTGATAACATGCTTAGTCGTGGTTGTGGTGTTTATGGGGCCACCTACAGTGAACAGTACTCTAAATTCGTTCAAGGTGTTACGGAAGACGTCTTGTTGGGTCGGGCTCCAACCTTCCATTTCAACGGATACACTTTTCATATCCACTTCAGGGGCGGTATGTTGTGGTTGGACTTTGTTAAAAAAAATGGTTTCCCGCCGTCTGATTCCTACATGCATGCATCCTCGTATGTAGTCTATTACGGCTTTATTTTCTTGTAGCCAGGGGTGTCCCAAAATAATATCCGTTTGTAAGTTATCAACCAACAAAGCATTACATTGAAAATGGTATTCACCAGCGAAAGCCTTCAGGATTCCACTTCGATTCGTGGAGAAGGTGTGGTTATCCAATGCCATAGAGAATTCAACCCTCGGTGTGATGGTAATGGGCCCAGTGATCCATTTGGTTTTGATGAGATTACGGCTGGCAGCGCTGTCTATTCTGGCTAGAACGAAGCTGTCGCCTATTTTTAATCTTATGGATATGGTGTTCCCGGGCGATGCTGTGGTAATTAGGGCCGTTCCTGCGTTGTCTGAGGGACGGCCCCTTCTCCTTCCCCCCGAATTCCGGGCGACTGGTGTGTGTCGTGCCGCAAAACCTGCAGGCTGATGGGGACAGTCCCTGTTGTAGTGATGACGAGGACAAAACCAGCACTTGGGTAACGACGTCGGACTAGTAACCCCTTTCTTAATTGATAATGATCGTTGGCTAGTCTGCGGTGTTATATCAGAGAAGTTCATGAAAATATTAGACCACTTTTCGACGGCTTCTTGTAGCTCTCTCATTGATGTTGGATTGGCTTGGGCGATCTGTATACAATATTGTTCAGTTAGCAGCATTGTTAAATGTTGCACCAACTCATCTTCCGGCCATTGTGGATTAAGACGCTTACAAAGTCGTTTCTGCCTTGTGATAAATGTGGCAGGGTCTTCATTTGGTTTCTGCTTTATTTCACATGCTTTCTGCAGAGCCCTTCGTCTTAGTGGACTCAAAAATTCTCGGCGAAAACGGTAAGCGAATTCTACTAACGTGTCGAATCCACCCGCATTTTTCTTTGCCCAGGCTAAGGCTTCGTCCACGAGAAACGGTTGCACCGCAACATCGACGTCTGTTGGTACCTCCAAGACGTGTCCGTCCAGATGAGTCAATAATCTGGTGAGGAAAACTTCTGGATCCTCTGTTAAATGGCCACCATACGGTTTTGGAGATGAAGTAGTTGTTTGGATTGGTTGACATGCATGATAACATACTTGATGATGGCAGTGGCCTACCTCCCTGATGGTTGACTGTCTAGAATTGTTAACGAACGCTTGGGCAATCGTTGGCTCAGGTACTGTTTCTGGTCCATCATTGATGGGGGTTTCGCAGAAGGCTATGGCAGCTGCATCTGCTTTATGGATGTCCGCAGATTTTGGCATTTCCTCATGTTCCACGTTGATGATGGTATCAGGATTGGCAATTTTGTTCTTCTCTATGGCCTGTATTCGCTCATTCATCAATTTCATTTCGTTAACGAGAATGGCCAACTGTATTTCTAGGTTAGAGGCTTGAGGTGATGATTGATGCTGTGAAGCTCCCAGATCTGGAACTTCCGATAGTTGATGCTGTGGAGTTCCCGGCTGTGGAACTACCAAGAAATCGCTGTTCTGGCGGTCCTTCCTGTTCCTTTTTCCTCCTGGCATCTTGATAGGTGCTAATGGGTCCTTGATCACTACGCGATCACAAAGCCACTAAGTTGGGCGCCAATATGGTACCAATCGTTTTATTAAGAACTTTAATAAATAAATTCAATAACATATAATTATGTTCAGTTCAATATATCACAAACTGACAAATATCTCATTTGACAACTGTCTACTGTCAATCATTGATTGAAGAAACTGACAGAAGGCATTCTCCAAGATTCCCTTTGACAAAAATTGTATCTGGAGATCGTGTCGAACAGCGTCGTTCTATGTTTGTGAGGGAAAGGGTTGGACAGAGTGGTAACACTATAATATCATACATTATATTTGATGACAAATTTTATTATTCTTTATTTATAATAAATGTGTTATTGCTATACGTTAGGCATCGCCATCAAATTCTATATGCTATAACTCTGTATTGAAAAAAAAACTGATAATCTTGTACCAGCATAACTCAATCAAATTACAATAATACAAAGCTGCATAATTTAAACGAATGTAGAGATAACGTTGTCATGTGAAAAATTTCTTTATTAAATTTGTTAATTCAATCTCTATTAACATTCGTGTATTTCTTGTAGGTTCTAGCAGTGATGTTCCTTTTGTTTTTCTAACAACATTTCTTATTTAAAAATTTTTGGATAAGGTTACTAATAAAAAAAACTAAATCTCATAAAATATTTATATTCTATTTTTAACATCGTATAATAATAGTGTCGATGAAAATAATTTCTTGCCACATGTGGCCGCAAAAGAAATTGTCCTTTTACATCAAAAAAAAACTTATTAACAAAGTATAGATAACATTGCTAACAAACATTCACACGTTGTGTTATTGATGCCTCTCTCCATTGTGAACAAGACTCCCTTTATTTATTTATTTATTTTTACTTATAACAAAGAAGATACTAATCCCATCTAAAATATTAAATAAATTCATTAAACGCTTTGCTAAAGATGAACATTTCCACGTAGCATCTTTAGCATAATTTATTATTAAAGTATAACCTACTTATGATGCTCATATATTTCATCAAATTCCTCTTTATATTGTTCGGTCATATTGATAGTTAATAAAAAAAATTAAATTAAACTAAATGACAAAAAATTAATTGTGAAATGAAAAATACTTACTTAAAATAAAATAACTTAATACATTTGCTAAGGATGATTTCTGTGCAGTGTATAATACATCTGCAATCATCAAAATATGAAGATCGAAGATTCACCGCGTCTTTTAAAATCAGACTGCTTCGCCCATGGATCGACGATGACTCTCTCGTACCTCTCTCGTACTTGCCTTCTTATCATTTTCGGTCGCCCGAAAAAACCATACATCGTTCGCAGCGCCACACACTCCACACTAACGTTTATGTTGGCATTGTCCTGCTCAGATTTATTTTCTTGAAGTTCTCCCTAAACTGACCTGCACCAATTATTGTTTGACATCTCGAAATTACACAAAATTATGCACGCACTTAAATTGTTTGTTATTGTTAATGTCAATGCACATTTGCGATATTCTTATCTTGGTAGGTACATTCCTTTTCATTAACGCCATCCTTCATTATGTTTATAAATGAATTCGTATCTTTCTTTTGCAGACGTTTGCTTTTACAATAATAGGAAAAACATTGCATACGACTGGAATGCTCCTTTTATTAATCATGTTATTATGAACCTGGACCTTGATAACTTCATCCATATCTTCGAACCATCTTTCCTCGTCTTCTTGTAGGTTGATTTGTATGCAGCTGTTAACAATATTGAACATTGTTTTTTTTTTGTAGATTTTAATGAGATTAAACCAATTTTAATGTGTTATTTCCGGAATCTTTCCTGGACAAAATTGGATTTAAACCTGCCACTGAAGCTTTCTTTATTACATTGTGTCGAATAATAAAATAATATACCTTTTTTTTTACATGTTCCTTTTAAAATTATATTTAGATATAAGTCTCAGGTATTTATTATATTATTAAATATAACCATAAAATGTCGAACAAATAACAATCTTTTACAAATTTTCGTCAATTCATGATGAAAGATGTTTTCATCTCGTAAATATCTAATTTCACCTTTTTCATACAACTTTACGGCATTCAAATGACTAACTCTTTTGACTACACCATCTTTCATCATAACTCTCTCTCTGTTCTTTGTTCTTAATACGTTATTCATTTTAAATAGTGATTTATTGTTCAAAATATTTAATGCGACTCTCACACAATGTATAAAATTTGGTTCTGTCTTTGTATATTGAAATTGCATCTTGTGCTCCTCGTTTCTACAAATATAGAATACATGAATTTTACTTTTGGTATTTATTTCTGTACCTTTCAAATAAATTTTATTTCAGTTTTATTTTTGTACCTTTCAAATAAATTTTATTTCAATTTTATTTTTCATACATCTTACATTATAATGTTACGCCGTTGCGGTTATGCAACTTATGATACATTTTTCTATACCTACACTTACTACTAATAAATTATTTACTTATTCTATTACATAATTATTTATTTATTTTACAATGCCTGACCAATGTAGGTATCACGGCAATATGTATAACTACATATTGCTGTGGCATATAAATATTTATTTTAAATAATGTTATTGCCATACGTTGGGCATCGCCATATAATTTATATGCTGTGACAACATATATTTGTGTGTATTACCACACGTAGGGTATAGTCTTTTGTATATGCTGTACTCTTAAAATTATTCTTTATACACCAAAAACTTATACTTGGTTTTGTATTTTATTTTTTTTTATATATTGTTGAAGCATGTACTTTGTGACTATTGTGGATTCTGGCAATGTATGTGGTTCCTTCTCCTTCACTGATGATTTTTCTCTTGCTCATAATAGGGAAGAGGTAATAGTTTCGTTCAAAGAAAAACTGTATGTCTATTCAACATAATCATATACCTTTTATTTTGTAATTTATAGACTCAAAAATAATTTTTATACACACCTTTATGCTCTAAACAAAATACATAATTGAAAATGCTCATATCATTTATACCTAATGCCGGTTGTAATGTATGTAAATCTTTTATTTATTTATTTATTATGCTAAACAAAATAAATATTTATCCTGTAAATAAACAAATGTAAACTTTTATTGTACATTGACAGTGATACTTATCGATGTAATTATTTATATATTGGCTTCAATTAATTGCCTTAGACAACCATTTGCACGTGTTGTATCTAGCTCTTAATCTTTGCCTTGTGAAACTTTTAATTAATTATTTGCCTAACTTAAAAGAGATTAATGATGCCTAGACAATGCCATGAAGAAAATGCTCATTCGCACGTAGCATCTCTCCAACTGCCCAACACCATTAATCCTATTTTGTTGTAATTCCAACTTTATGAATTAAAAACAAACCTTACAGGATAAAATATTTACTTATCTATATTGTCCAACAATACATTGATTAATCATTTGCACGTAAAAACCAATGTCTGTTCAACAATTCGTATAACTTCCTTTTCAAAAAAAATAAACTTACTTGCTATCAAAATATTCATTTTGAATGTCCATATTGAACGTTTCAAGTGAATTCAAATATATTAAATAAAAGAAGAACTACTATGAATATACGTGATGAAGAAATAATGAAAACTACAATGTAACAATCTAAAGCGTCTTATTCTTTAGGAGTTGTAATAAGAGGTCTTCCTTTCGGAATTGTCATGAGAAGTCTCCTTCGTGTCAAATCTTGTTTCGTATTTATAGCGGCAAAAAAAACTCTATCTTGACCATTGCGCCCTCTAGTCCATATTTTAGGTTGGCATTGGAATACACGTTCCAGTGAAGTCGCTGCCCGCATGTTGCCGTCTTGATACACACACACATACACATATTGTTCTGACAGTTCACTATTTACCAAACGTCAATATAAATTTCCAATTCAAAAGTCCCCTCTGCCTCGCACAGCATTTCCAACGGTAGGTTTATTCTTGTCGCTAATACCATCCTTCTTTGTATTTGTCAATGAACCTATTGCCTTGTTCATTGTTCGATACATATTTTTTCTTTCCATTTATTAATGTCAATTTCACTTTTCTTTTAGCTGAATTGCGACTTGGCAAAATGGGAAACATGCCGAAGATAACTATTATTTTTCTTCCCGCACTGCCTGTACCTGGAGGACACGCCTGTTTCTTCACCGTTTCTCTATCTTCTATCCATGATCTTTCTATTGGTAAAATGTCAATCTGCAATAGACTTTACACAAGTTTTATATATTTTGTTGTCTTTTTGTAGGTCATGAAACTGTACACGTCTGTTTTCAGTCTCTGAAGCATTGTGTTACAAACAAATCATAAACACATATACTTTTTATTTATGATGTCAGCTACCCTTCAATACAAAATGTTATTGCTGATCATTTCTACGTTTTACATATTTTTATATCCTTTCTTAGTCTATTTATAAGCTAAGGTAAATTTTATCTTTTAATACAATTTAGTTCTTAAACTCTTTCATAAAATTTTTACTGCTTTATGCATATAAATCATAATAATTTACTTATTTATGTTTCTTGCATATCGTATTTCATCCTTTTCATACAATTCTATTGCTTTCACATGACTCATTCTCTTAATTGTTCCATCCATTAACATAACTCTTTCTCTATTATTTGCCTTCATTTCCCTTTTTGACTTAAACAGCGGTCCATTATTTAGAATGTTTAAAGCAATGTTTACGCATTGTATAAAATTAGGTTCCTTTTTAAGATATGTAAACCATACATTTTGTGTATCTTTTCTACAAGAGAAATATATTACAAATATTTATTTTGTCTTTTATTTCATTTTTATTTAATAAATTTTTATTTTGTCTTTTGTTTCATATTTATTTAATAAACTTTATTTTGTATTTTCTCATTATTTACTTGAATAATACTGACTTTTGAATTACTTGTATTGACTATGTGTATGCAACTTTGTATACATCTATGTAGTTTTTGTTGCATAGTTTTACTCAATGATATTTATTTTATTTCTAATCTTAAACTAATCTCTAAAGCTATTCTTATTCTATAAATTTTGCGAGTTCACGGCATATTCCCTTGGTTATTATATTTTGTCGTGAATCGTCAACAATGATTTTTTAAAGCATGAACGACACGTATAATAACCATTGTGATAACTCGCACAAATGATTATTAATTTTCTACGTCTATATAATCATAAAGCATAGATATGTGATATTTTCCTTTGATCCTTTCGCCATCTATTTCTTGTAGCTCGTACGTTACATTACTCAAAATTTTATTTACTCTATATGGGCCTCTGTACGGTAAGTCCAACTTTGCGCACTTGTTTAAATTTCTCCTTCCCAACCTGTAGTTTAATTCGTATCCCTTCAAAATCCTTGATAAGAAACAGATTGGCTTTTCCACACCATTTCTTATCTGTAGTAACTCTGCAGCTATTGCATTATTTGATGCGTCGCATCTTAAAATAAATTCTTCATTAAAATCGGGCAAATTTACTATTAATGCTTTGCAAAAATTCTCTTTCACTTCTTCAAATGCTTTGAGAGTTTCAGGAGTCCATTTAAATTTTACTCCCTTCTTTATCATCCTGAAAAGCATGTAAGTTTGATCAGATATTTTCGGAATGAAATGTTTATAATAATTTATCATTCCCAAGAATCCTCTGAGCATTTTTATGTTCTTTGCTCTGGGATACTTTCTTATTGCTTCCATTTTTTCTTTTTCTATAGTGATTGTTTTACCATCTATAATATACCCTAGATAATTTATTTTATTTTTATAAAATTCACATTTTTCTACGTTAACTTTTAAATCGTTTTCTGCTAACGTATTTAAAACCTTTTCTACCGATTCTTTGTGACTCTCTAAATCTTTATTAAATATCAGTATGTCATCCACATAATGAGAAACGTACTCCTCGTGTGGATCTAAAATTTGTTGCATGGCTCTAACCAAAGCGGCTGTCGCTGTTGATAGGCCAAACGGAACGACTCTATACTAATAGACTAATGAATTGAACATAAAGGAACAATACTTCCTTGAGTCCTTGTGTAATGGTACAAGCCAAAAAGAACTCTTCAGATCTATTTTTGTGAACCACCTTGCATCAGTACACCTTGTTAATAAGGTCTCTATACTCTGCGGAGCTTCAAAATTAGGGGAGGTCCTTGAGTTAAGGCCCCTTGCATCAAGACATAAGCGTAATTTTGTTTCTTTCTGATTGCCTGTATTTTTCTTTACTACCACTACTATTGGATTTATAAATGTTGATTCTGTTCTTTCTATAATTTTATTTTTTAACATTTCTTTAATTTCTAATTTGACTTGTTCTCTGTATTTATTGGGGACAGGATAATTTTTGACTTTAAAAGGTTGTGTTTCATCTACTTTGAGCCTGTGTTCATAGCCTTTTGCTAAACCAGGTTTATTATCAAATAACTCTTTATATTTACTGACAAGATTGCTCACATGGCTTATGTATTGTTTATCGCAATTTAAATTCGTACCATCCCTATATTGCGTGAAGTCCTCACTTTGACGATGCTTCACAGGATGTGCACACTTATTGTCTAATAAACTACTATCCATTTTATTTGTGAGATTTTGTTCAGCATTATTTATATATAAATTATTAATTAATATCTCATCTTCCTGTGTTTCCTTACACCAGGAGATTATTGAATTTTTAATATGCAATGTTTTGTTTTCCATATTTATTTTTGTACCGTATTGACTTAAAAAGTCTATCCCCAAAATACAATTGCTGTTCAAATTAGGCACTATTATGAATTCTGTTAATAATTTTAAACTACCTATTCTAACATTTATACAAAAAACTTTATCTATAGTAATGATGTGTTTCTTATTTGCATTTATTAAATTTACTTTTCTTATAGGCATATAATATCCTAATTTTTCTATGTCTTTGTCTATAATACTACTATCTAATAATGATAATTGCGCTCCTGTGTCTAATAATGCTTCTATTTCTTCGTTCCCTATTTTTACTGTTATATGTGGTAATTCCGTCGTGATTTTCTTTAGATCGTCAAAGTTATATACATTTTGTATCTTCTTTTTCTTCTTGACTGGCCTTTCTAAAAAATCCAACGAAGTCGCGTTTGAGTAGGTAGAATTTACCCATTCTTTATTTGTCGGTAGTTGTCTTGAATCCTTGGGTATTGCACCTTTTGATTCTGTCTTTTCCTTCGTATTTATTTCCTTCTTCTCTTCACTTATTTGAACATTGTTCACTCTTCTTTCCCTCTCAGGGTTTCTTTCTTCCTTCCCATAATTTTGTTCAGTCTTCCTCTCATTTTCATAATTTCTTGTTTTATTGTTTGAATATAGATTGTTCCCATAGCTTGGCTTATTGTATGTATATGGGTTATTTCCATAATTCTGTTTGCCCTGGTTTTGATTGTACCAATTATTGTTGTACTGTTTATTTTGATTATAACGAGGTGTATTGTTTATATGTGGATTATTTCCATTGTTCTTGTTATTATAATTTCTGGGTGGATTGTTTGTATATTTGATATTTCCATAATTGTTGTTGTTTCCCTTTTCATCCACATCGTCTAATCTCTTGACCAGTTCCAGTAGTGCTTCAATGTTATCAATTCCTTGAAGTGCTACCGCCTGTGTAACGTTGTGGTCAAAGTGTGCTGCTAGCTGTGAAACAATATCGCTCTCTTCAATGGTTGGTTGTATGTATTTAAGAAAAGAATATTTTCGTATGATGTAGTTTTCTCGAGAAGATCCAGCCCTGTATTTGCCGAACACTAAATCGTGTCTAATTTTCCTCTGCTAAGTCTGTCCCCAGTACTGTCTCACAAAACGAATCTCAAATTCTTTGAAGTCTACTACTTCATCTATTATCATATCGTACCACTGAAGTGCATAATCCTTCAAACATCCTCTTATGAAATGTAGCTTTGACATCTCATCAGATATTCCCCTCATATACGTTTTTATCGTTCTCATAAACGCCATTGGATTATCTTTGTAAAATCCTGAGAATTTTGGTATATTCTCTGCGCTACCAGGTATTTGTGTTAGAGATACACTAGGTGTACTAACCCCATGCACTTTGTTCTCTAACCCTTTGATAGTGTTTTCAAAGGTTAAAGTTTTGTTTTGTAAGGTCAACATTGTGTCCGTACAAACACCATATTTTATTTTACAATCTTCCACTTGGTGTGAAAGTTCTTGTATTTGCTCTTGATATTCTACATTATTCCCTTTCACTTTATTTTCAAGAGAATTTATTTTCTCATCTACCTTATTAAAACTAGCTTGTGTTTTGGCAGACCTTTCGTTGATTTCTTTTATTAAGAATGTGCCTTTACCTTCACATTTCTTTTCATTAATGTTTATTTGTTTATTTAAAGTTGAAACTGACTGTTCTAACTTTAATTCCACTTTTGCATTTAGCTCTAAAGTTTCCTTTCTTAATTCCATGAGAACCTTGTCTATTCTTGCGTTTATTTCTACTTTATTTTGTTCTAATCTTTGATTGCTTTCCTCAAATTTCCTGTTCATATTCAAATTATTTTCTTCTAGTTTTCGATTTATATTCTTATCATTTTCTTCTATTCTACTGAATAGTTTATTGAAAAGATTCTCAATTTTTTGTTCACCAGCTATGCTACTGATGCTTTCTGTCTGTACGCTACCTTCAAGTGTGCGATCCTCTGATTCAGGTTTATCTGACTCTGAATCAGAAGATACCGGACAATTGTCCCTGTATTTAGTGAACTGTGAACCTTCACCATTATTCTTATCCTTCTCTGCCATTTTTATCTTATTTCTAACTTATAAATTAATAACGAAACTTATCTAATCAAATACTATTCCTCCTTCTTTATCCCTTTCTAAATAAGAGAAATTGATAATTCACCAGTAAATGAAAATTAAAGGTATCCTGTCTCTAAATTGGACACTGAATAATTATTCTATTTGCTAATGAATAAAAAAAAATGAAACAAACTTTGTACCAATTATTTGTACAAAATAAATTATTATTTTTTTGTTTAAACATTTAAAAAAACAAAATTGCACTGCTTCATAACGTTGAGTGTTATGTAAATAATTATAAACAAACGAGAAAATGAATACAATGCTCCACTATGTTAAGCGACATTAATTATATATTTTTTTTTCTTTTAAACAATTATGAAAAGTAATACATTGCCTCTCTATGTTGGGCGTTAAATGAATATATGATTAATAAACAACAAGAAAAGGAATACATTGCCCCACTTCGTTGAGCGCCATTTAATTTATGCTGTGGCATATAAATATTTATTTTAAATAATGTTATTGCCATACGTTGGGCATCGCCATATAATTTATATGCTGTGACAACATATATTTGTGTGTATTACCACACGTAGGGTATAGTCTTTTGTATATGCTGTACTCTTAAAATTATTCTTTATACACCAAAAACTTATAATTGGTTTTGTATTTTTTTTTTTTTTTATATTGTTGAAGCATGTACTTTGTGACTATTGTGGATTCTGGCAATGTATGTGGTTCCTTCTCCTTCACTGATGATTTTTCTCTTGCTCATAATAGGGAAGAGGTAATAGTTTTGTTCAAAGAAAAACTGTATGTCTATTCAACATAATCATATACCTTTTATTTTGTAATTTATAGACTCAAAAATAATTTTTATACACACCTTTATGCTCTAAACAAAATACATAATTGAAAATGCTCATATCATTTATACCTAATGCCGGTTGTAATGTATGTAAATCTTTTATTTATTTATTTATTATGCTAAACAAAATAAATATTTATCCTGTAAATAAACAAATGTAAACTTTTATTGTACATTGACAGTGATACTTATCGATGTAATTATTTATATATTGGCTTCAATTAATTGCCTTAGACAACCATTTGCACGTGTTGTATCTAGCTCTTAATCTTTGCCTTGTGAAACTTTTAATTAATTATTTGCCTAACTTAAAAGAGATTAATGATGCCTAGACAATGCCATGAAGAAAATGCTCATTCGCACGTAGCATCTCTCCAACTGCCCAACACCATTAATCCTATTTTGTTGTAATTCCAACTTTATGAATTAAAAACAAACCTTACAGGATAAAATATTTACTTATCTATATTGTCCAACAATATATTGATTAATCATTTGCACGTAAAAACCAATGTCTGTTCAACAATTCGTATAACTTCCTTTTCAAAAAAAATAAACTTACTTGCTATCAAAATATTCATTTTGAATGTCCATATTGAACGTTTCAAGTGAATTCAAATATATTAAATAAAAGAAGAACTACTATGAATATACGTGATGAAGAAATAATGAAAACTACAATGTAACAATCTAAAGCGTCTTATTCTTTAGGAGTTGTAATAAGAGGTCTTCCTTTCGGAATTGTTATGAGAAGTCTCCTTCGTGTCGAATCTTGTTTCGTATTTATAGCGGCAAAAAAAACTCTATCTTGACCATTGCGCCCTCTAGTCCATATTTTAGGTTGGCATTGGAATACACGTTCCAGTGAAGTCGCTGCCCGCATGTTGCCGTCTTGATACACACACCCATACACATATTGTTCTGACAGTTCACTATTTACCAAACGTCAATATAAATTTCCAATTCAAAAGTCCCCTCTGCCTCGCACAGCATTTCCAACGGTAGGTTTATTCTTGTCGCTAATACCATCCTTCTTTGTATTTGTCAATGAACCTATTGCCTTGTTCATTGTTCGATACATATTTTTTCTTTCCATTTATTAATGTCAATTTCACTTTTCTTTTAGCTGAATTGCGACTTGGCAAAATGGGAAACATGCCGAAGATAACTATTATTTTTCTTCCCGCACTGCCTGTACCTGGAGGACACGCCTGTTTCTTCACCGTTTCTCTATCTTCTATCCATGATCTTTCTATTGGTAAAATGTCAATCTGCAATAGACTTTACACAAGTTTTATATATTTTGTTGTCTTTTTGTAGGTCATGAAACTGTACACGTCTGTTTCCAGTCTCAGAAGCATTGTGTTACAAACAAATCATAAACACATATACTTTTTATTTATGATGTCAGCTACCCTTCAATACAAAATGTTATTGCTGATCATTTCTACGTTTTACATATTTTTATATCCTTTCTTAGTCTATTTATAAGCTAAGGTAAATTTTATCTTTTAATACAATTTAGTTCTTAAACTCTTTCATAAAATTTTTACTGCTTTATGCATATAAATCATAATAATTTATTTATTTATGTTTCTTGCATATCGTATTTCATCCTTTTCATACAATTCTATTGCTTTCACATGACTCATTCGCTTAATTGTTCCATCCATTAACATAACTCTTTCTCTATTATTTGCCTTCATTTCCCTTTTTGACTTAAACAGCGGTCCATTATTTAGAATGTTTAAAGCAATGTTTACGCATTGTATAAAATTAGGTTCCTTTTTATGATATGTAAACCATACATTTTGTGTATCTTTTCTACAAGAGAAATATATTACAAATACTTATTTTGTCTTTTATTTCATTTTTATTTAATAAATTTTTATTTTGTCTTTTGTTTCATATTTATTTAATAAACTTTATTTTGTATTTTCTCATTATTTACTTGAATAATACTGACTTTTGAATTACTTGTATTGACTATGTGTATGCAACTTTGTATACATCTATGTAGTTTTTGTTGCATAGTTTTACTCAATGATATTTATTTTATTTCTAATCTTAAACTAATCTCTCAAGCTATTCTTATTCTATAAATTTTGCGAGTTCACGGCAATATGTAGATCAAAATTCCTAAGAAATTTAATTTTTTTAATCATTCTCATAGATGACGCTCTATTCAGCGTTCTGGTTTATTAAGAGTCCGAAAGAGTTCTTAACAGCTCCATGCACACACGCTTGCTCTGCGCAGTGTCTATTAGAAAGGGACGTGTCAAGTGTCAACTGAGTACGGGAGTGTGTTTTGGGCCTTTCACTTATTCAGGTTAGTCGTGCGCTACTAACTGTACGTGCAGTGATCGTATTTTTTTGTGAAGTGTTTTGATTGTACGTCATGTCAACAAAGCGAAAACGAATCGTGATAACGATAGAAGAAAAGTTAGATGCAATTAAAAGAATTAAGAATGGTGAGATTTTGCGTACTGTGGCAGCCGATTTTGGTGTTGGTGTTTCGACTGTTTCTTATTGGGTCAAAATGAAAAATAAATTTGAAGAGCGTGCTTCAAAAATGCCTAACAAGAAAAGAATGAAAGTCTGTCGATGTGAGAAAGTAAATGAGGCTGTGTTTTTATGGTTCACCCAACAGCGAGAGAAGGGAGTTGCATTATTAGAACCAGTTAATTTCTCATTGTCTTCTTTAATTTCTTCTTTCATTTTGTGTAATAGAACTTGAAGCAAATTTTCAATTCTATCTTCCGATGATTTCTCGGTTGTTCTCTTGAGAGATGTACTTCCAACGATCGGTTCTTCCACTTGATCACCTTCCAACTCTTGTTTCTCTGATTCTGAGCTAGAGGTTGAACGGTTGCTGCAGGAGTTATCTCTGTATCTGGTAAACTGTGGTCTTGTTTCCTTATCTTCAATCTTTTCAGGTTTTTCGCCTTTATTTTTATTGTTTTCATCAGCCATTTTTATTTTTGTTTTTATTCTATCTCTTATCCACCCTGTCCCAATGGGAGAATATTGTGCTTATGGCGTTATAAGGAAAGTAAATTCACACAGCCTTTTATCGTTAAGTGCCAAATCAAATGTTGGCCAACGATAATCCTACTATGTATGGGTGCCAAATTAAATCTTGGCCAATGATAAGCCCTTTTACGTTATGTGCCAAATTTGATCGTGGCCAGCGATAAGCCCCACGTTGGGCGCCAAATTAATGCTGTGACCTCTTCTATATTGGTTAATAACCAAAAAATTTAATTAATAAATTAATGTACTTTAGTAATCTCAGGGTCTAAGTGTGAATTTATTTATTTTTTTATAACGGATGATGTGTCGCAGCCTTGTACTTATTGTGAGTTCTAGCTGTGATTGTGATGTTTACTTTCCTTAGACTCTCCCTGGGATGGGTATAAATAAGTAGATATAGAATGTCAGCACAACTTATTTTATTTAATATAAATTTTTACAAAAACATTGATAAATATCATTATTATGCAATACAATACATTATTCATTTCATTATTATATCCAGCCCTTTTCATCTGCGGTACAAGCACCTTGCAATCCTTGATTCTTTAAGAAATTGTTAATAATAAATAAAATAAAATTCACTGCTCTAATCCTTCATGCATGCTCATATTTCGAAATTGCCGTTATTCAACTAAAGCGTTAGCGCCTCGTTGAGTCGCCCTGAACTGAGATTCGCACGTCAATCCAGAGCTTACTCAAAGAAGAATTTATTTTTAATTATTTAGATAATATTCTAAATTTTATTGCTATCCGAAAAATTTATTAATGCTTCGTTAAATCGCCCTGAATTAAGATTCGCACGTCAACCCAAAGCATATTCAAAGAAGAATTTATTTTTAATTATTTAAATAATGTTCTAAATTTTATTGCTATCCGGAAAATTTACTAATGCTTCGTTAAATCGCCTTGAATTAAGATTCGCACGTCAACCCAAAGCATATTCAAAGAAGAATTTATTTTTAATTATTTAAATAATGTTCTAAATTTTATTGCTATCCGGAAAATTTACTAATGCTTCGTTAAATCGCCTTGAATCAAGATTCGCACGTCAACCCAAAGCATATTCAAAGAAGAATTTATTCAATTATTTAAATAATATTCAAAATTTTATCGCTATCCGGAAAATTTACTAATGCTTCGTTAAATCGCCTTGAATTAAGATTCGCACGTTAACCCAAAGCATATTCAAAGAAACATCTGTTAATTATTCAAATATTCGAAAATTTTGTTGCTCAAGCATTTATGAAACACCCATGAAGGTTCCTTCATTTATTTATTTTAGGATTGCAAGATGGAGTTTATTTTTATAGTGCTTGTACTCACTTTTCTTGGTTGTATAACATCTCGAATTCTTCCTGGTAGCCCAGTCCCTCCATTTTAATTGAATTTATTGTTGTAGCTTTTGTGCGGTCCAATCCCGGTATTTCGCGCCTCTATATCTGGCGCGCAGCTATCGTTTGTCGCGTCTTACGACTACAACGTTTGAACCTTAAAGCGTTTTATGCCTTTAGATTCTTTATTTCTTCGGAGCACTGGTTTAACTATTTTCCTTTTAAGTCTTGAAGAGCTTCCGATGGACTTCCTATGGACTGCCTTATTTTCGCCTGTGTGTCGCCTTTTATAGCGATTAACATTTGACGAACGATTCATTTTGTTTTAAATCGTTCCTTTAGTTTGAATTTTCGTCTGCTACGCCCTCCGTGTTTATTTTGATAACTATTGAAATTACGTGGTCATGTGACCTTCTTTCCACCATGTTTGTTATTGTTATTATTTACATATTTTACATTTTTATATCCATGGACATTTTGAATGATTTTATTTGTTGGTAAGTATTCTTTTATTGTCTTATATTATGTACTGACTAATGCTTTATTTATTTATTTTTAGCCTAAATGTCTTGAAGCATTTGTACGTGAATAAAATTATGTACTATCGCATATTTAGATGTACATTCAACAATGTCCTTTTATTCTGTAAATATCAGTGAAAAATAGGATACCCAACATAATGTTTTATTTCTAATGGTGAACCAGGTCACAATATTTACATTCTGGATGCGTTGGTGTATATCGAAAACAGATAAATCATATACCTTTGTGTGCTTCTCCATGTCCCATACAGAAGAAAATACAATTGATTTTTAGTAAGCATTTTATTAATCTGTGAAATAAGTGGTATTTATATATTTATTTATGTATATAGACCTTTGTTTAATATTGTATTTTTGTTTTAGCTTGGACTTTCTTGGAATATATTCGTATAGAGAAGAAAATGAACAAATCGTGCCTCTTTACGTACACTCAATAATATTTTATACAGAAAATATAAGTGAAACATGCATACTGATACATAACACTTATTCTCGACAATGTTGGTGGTTATAATATTGATATTCTTTGTGATAATTCCTATTTTTGAACTATTATTGCTGCTAAAGAATGTATTGCCGGGTTGACCTACTTTTCTATTGACTGCTAGTAATACTGCTTTAAGTTATTATATCCTTTTTTTATTAAACGGAGGTCAGTATTTGAATATTGTTTTATAGAACATGTAATTCCTGTGCACCAATTTATTTAAACATTGTTTTATATTTTCCATTTTATTTTTAATTGTGAATGCTATTATTTTTACGGGTATGCAACCCATATTGCATTGACGTGTATACTACTGCCTAGTTATGAATTTGATTAAAATACTAAATATATACAATTTTGACTACATACATTTGTACTGATTAGTGGATTATACTGTATTTATTTGTTAAAATATTGAATTATAATTTATATTTAACATGTAAATTTATATTTATTTAAAATAAACATAGTGATATTTTATTTCTGTTGATTCTTTATTTGTTTGGTTTCTTTATTTTATCTATTTATTTATTTACAAGAAAATACCACAGCATATCCCAAGTTAAGAAATTGTCAATATGCCATAGTTGACTACGAAAAATATGCGCATATTGCAATTTCTTCACTTAATGGTATTTTTTTAAACTTTTACTTAGCTAATTTTCTTACATCTAAATTTACTATATTTTCATGTGGGAACTATCCCCTTTTGTTTCTTAATATCTATTTATTTTAACTTAAGTACTATAATCCTGGGAACTATCCCTTTTATTTCTTTTAATATCTATTTACATAACTTAAATAATATAATCTTGGGAGCTATCCCTTTTTACTTCTTGTAATATTTATTTACATAACTTAAATAATATAATTTTGGGAACTATCCCTTTTTATTTTCTTAATATTTATTTACATAGCTTAAATAATATGATCTTGGGAGCTGTCCCTCTTTGTTCTCTTAATATTTATTTACATAACTTAAATAATATAATTTTGGGAGCTATCCCTTTTTATTTTTGTAATATTTATTTACATAACTTAAATAATATAATTTTGGGAACTATCCCTTTTTATTTTCTTAATATTTATTTATCTAACTTAAATAATATAATTTTGGGAGCTGTCCCTTTTTATTTCCTTATGAGTTCATATTTTTCATCGTGTGAATTTTATTTAAACTTTACTCCCTTCATTTTTGTTTGATACCTTAGTTTGAGTTTTCACCTTTCTTTTCCAATAGGAAAGTGGTACTTAATTTGTTTAAATGAAACATATACAAATATATAGTAAATTGGAAATATCTTCTTCGTGTGGGTTCAATATCTTTTGTGTGGCATCAATTAAGCCTACAATTGATATGCATATATATAAAATCTTATGGTCTTCCACATATCAGTCGGGGAATTTATTTTGAATAAATAGTATTTTCTTATATTTTTGTTCATGTTACCAGCCAAAAAGAATCTTTTATATTTTCTCTTTTACAGCTACAACTGGACTGATAAAGTTTGATTCTGCTTTTTCTATTATATTGTTCTTCAGCATTTCTTTTATTTCTATAATTTCACTTGTTCCTTGTATTTATTGGGATATGGATAGATTTTCACTTAGAAGGGTTCCTTTTCATTTACCTCGAGCTTATGCTCGTAATTTCTTACCAAGCCAGGACTGTCGTCAACTAGTCTCTTGTGCTTATTTTTAAAAGATTGCTCACATGATTTTTACACTTTTCATTGCAATTTATACTTGTACCATCCCTTTTTGATGTGAAGTCCTTATTCTTTGGATGCTTCACGAGATGCGTACATTTATTGTCATATGAATTGTTAATCATTTCTTGCGTGAGTTCCTTTTCTATTTCTTCTACATATAATTTATTAATTAATTTTATTTTATTTCTTTACTGGTGCTTCTTCGCTCCATGGAATTATCATTTCTCTTATGTGAAAAGTCTTGTCCTTCATATCCAGTTTTGTGCTATATTGACTTAAAAGTCCATTCCCAACATGCAGTTGCAATTTAAATTATATACTACTACAAATTCTGTTAGTAGGTTTATTTTACTTATTTTACATTAACGCAGAAAACTTCATCAATGGTTACCAAAGGTTTTTTATTTGCTGTAATTAAATTAATCTTCTTTATAGGTATTTACCGTCCTTGTTTCTCTAAATTTTCATTCATAACGCTGTGGTCGAGTAGCTTTTATTTTATTTATTTTTCTTTCCCAATTTTGATTGATATGTGTGGTAGTTCGGTGGTTATTTTATTAGATCTTTGTATTTCTATATGTCTCGTATTTTATTTTTCTTGATTGGGGTGTCGTCGTTGGCTAAGGTAGGAGTAGGGTAGCCACGTCCCATCGGAGGTCCCCAATTTATCCTCCGCCGTGCTCCTTGATTTATTGGGAATTTATTTTCCCAAAATCTTGAGGCGAAAGTCAATAATGTTCTTGTTATGCCGAAGTATATCCTCGAGGTACGTCGTTGGTGTTCTAAGTTCCCTATCTTCTTGGTTACTTGAACGTGTATTTATTGAATGGTAAAGTGATACTTTATTTTCTTTATTTATTTCTGTGGCTATACTTATCCTTCCCTTTTCTATCAGTGCAACTTCTTCGGTCCCCCTCAGTGTGTTGACTTCTTTGTGTGTCATTATAACCTTTCCAATTTTTATACTAAGTGCCTGTCGTTTCCATGAGCCTGTATATTTTCCTGCTCCTATGAGTATTTCTAATGTTTGCCGTGAAATGTATAGATGTGAAATTTTGTTATCTTCTTCTTCATATAGCAACGTGTCCAACTGTGTTCTCAAAATTTTCTTATTGGAATCCATGTATTTGGTTCTTCTCCATGTATGTTTTATTGTGGAGGTTTCTTTGACTTTTGTTACTATTTGTGCATCATCTTCATGGGTTGGCATATTCCTCGTAATTTCTTCGTTTTTCGTTGTATTGGTGTTTATTATTTCATTTTCTAATGATTCTTCTTCGTTGTTCGTTGCGTTGGTATTTATTATTTTATTTTCTAATGATTCTTCTTCGTCAAATCGTTCTATCGTTTCGTCCATTCTGTCATTTGTTCCGTTTATCAGTGATTTGTACGTATTCTCACACCTTCTTGTATTGTCCCTTATTACTTTCGTTAAACCTGACACAGACTGTGTTATTTTGTTTTCTAAATTAGCATTTAACTGACGCATCTCTGTTCTAAAATCTTGGAATCTCTTGTCAATTCCTAAGCTGATCTCCTCTAGATCTTGGTTCAATTTTTTATTTAGGTTTGCATCGTTTGCTTTGATTTCTTCTTTATTTTGATCCAATTTTTTATTTAGGTTTGCATGGTTTGCTTTGATTTCTTCTTTCAGATTTTTATTTAATTTCTCATTGTCTTCTTTAATTTCTTCTTTCATTTTGTGTAATAGAACTTGAAGCAAATTTTCAATTCTATCTTCCGATGATTTCTCGGTTGTTCTCTTGAGAGATGTACTTCCAACGATCGGTTCTTCCACTTGATCACCTTCCAACTCTTGTTTCTCTGATTCTGAGCTAGAGGTTGAACGGTTGCTGCAGGAGTTATCTCTGTATCTGGTAAACTGTGGTCTTGTTTCCTTATCTTCAATCTTTTCAGGTTTTTCGCCTTTATTTTTGTTGTTTTCATCAGCCATTTTTATTTTTGTTTTTATTCTATCTCTTATCCACCCTGTCCCAATGGGAGAATATTGTGCTTATGGCGTTATAAGGAAAGTAAATTCACACAGCCTTTTATCGTTGAGTGCCAAATCAAATGTTGGCCAACGATAATCCTACTATGTATGGGTGCCAAATTAAATCTTGGCCAATGATAAGCCCTTTTACGTTATGTGCCAAATTTGATCGTGGCCAGCGATAAGCCCCACGTTGGGCGCCAAATTAATGCTGTGACCTCTTCTATATTGGTTAATAACCAAAAAATTTAATTAATAAATTAATGTACTTTAGTAATCTCAGGGTCTAAGTGTGAATTTATTTATTTTTTTATAACGGATGATGTGTCGCAGCCTTGTACTTATTGTGAGTTCTAGCTGTGATTGTGATGTTTACTTTCCTTAGACTCTCCCTGGGATGGGTATAAATAAGTAGATATAGAATGTCAGCACAACTTATTTTATTTAATATAAATTTTTACAAAAACATTGATAAATATCATTATTATGCAATACAATACATTATTCATTTCATTATTATATCCAGCCCTTTTCATCTGCGGTACAAGCACCTTGCAATCCTTGATTCTTTAAGAAATTGTTAATAATAAATAAAATAAAATTCACTGCTCTAATCCTTCATGTATGCTCATATTTCGAAATTGCCGTTATTCAACTAAAGCGTTAGCGCCTCGTTGAGTCGCCCTGAACTGAGATTCGCACGTCAATCCAGAGCTTACTCAAAGAAGAATTTATTTTTAATTATTTAAATATTCTAAATTTTATTGCTATCCGAAAAATTTATTAATGCTTCGTTAAATCGCCCTGAATTAAGATTCGCACGTCAACCCAAAGCATATTCAAAGAAGAATTTATTTTTAATTATTTAAATAATGTTCTAAATTTTATTGCTATCCGGAAAATTTACTAATGCTTCGTTAAATCGCCTTGAATTAAGATTCGCACGTCAACCCAAAGCATATTCAAAGAAGAATTTATTTTTAATTATTTAAATAATGTTCTAAATTTTATTGCTATCCGGAAAATTTACTAATGCTTCGTTAAATCGCCTTGAATCAAGATTCGCACGTCAACCCAAAGCATATTCAAAGAAGAATTTATTCAATTATTTAAATAATATTCAAAATTTTATCGCTATCCGGAAAATTTACTAATGCTTCGTTAAATCGCCTTGAATTAAGATTCGCACGTTAACCCAAAGCATATTCAAAGAAACATCTGTTAATTATTCAAATATTCGAAAATTTTGTTGCTCAAGCATTTATGAAACACCCATGAAGGTTCCTTCATTTATTTATTTTAGGATTGCAAGATGGAGTTTATTTTTATAGTGCTTGTACTCACTTTTCTTGGTTGTATAACATCTCGAATTCTTCCTGGTAGCCCAGTCCCTCCATTTTAATTGAATTTATTGTTGTAGCTTTTGTGCGGTCCAATCCCGGTATTTCGCGCCTCTATATCTGGCGCGCAGCTATCGTTTGTCGCGTCTTACGACTACAACGTTTGAACCTTAAAGCGTTTTATGCCTTTAGATTCTTTATTTCTTCGGAGCACTGGTTTAACTATTTTCCTTTTAAGTCTTGAAGAGCTTCCGATGGACTTCCTATGGACTGCCTTATTTTCGCCTGTGTGTCGCCTTTTATAGCGATTAACATTTGACGAACGATTCATTTTGTTTTAAATCGTTCCTTTAGTTTGAATTTTCGTCTGCTACGCCCTCCGTGTTTATTTTGATAACTATTGAAATTACGTGGTCATGTGACCTTCTTTCCACCATGTTTGTTATTGTTATTATTTACATATTTTACATTTTTATATCCATGGACATTTTGAATGATTTTATTTGTTGGTAAGTATTCTTTTATTGTCTTATATTATGTACTGACTAATGCTTTATTTATTTATTTTTAGCCTAAATGTCTTGAAGCATTTGTACGTGAATAAAATTATGTACTATCGCATATTTAGATGTACATTCAACAATGTCCTTTTATTCTGTAAATATCAGTGAAAAATAGGATACCCAACATAATGTTTTATTTCTAATGGTGAACCAGGTCACAATATTTACATTCTGGATGCGTTGGTGTATATCGAAAACAGATAAATCATATACCTTTGTGTGCTTCTCCATGTCCCATACAGAAGAAAATACAATTGATTTTTAGTAAGCATTTTATTAATCTGTGAAATAAGTGGTATTTATATATTTATTTATGTATATAGACCTTTGTTTAATATTGTATTTTTGTTTTAGCTTGGACTTTCTTGGAATATATTCGTATAGAGAAGAAAATGAACAAATCGTGCCTCTTTACGTACACTCAATAATATTTTATACAGAAAATATAAGTGAAACATGCATACTGATACATAACACTTATTCTCGACAATGTTGGTGGTTATAATATTGATATTCTTTGTGATAATTCCTATTTTTGAACTATTATTGCTGCTAAAGAATGTATTGCCGGGTTGACCTACTTTTCTATTGACTGCTAGTAATACTGCTTTAAGTTATTATATCCTTTTTTTTATTAAACGGAGGTCAGTATTTGAATATTGTTTTATAGAACATGTAATTCCTGTGCACCAATTTATTTAAACATTGTTTTATATTTTCCATTTTATTTTTAATTGTGAATGCTATTATTTTTACGGGTATGCAACCCATATTGCATTGACGTGTATACTACTGCCTAGTTATGAATTTGATTAAAATACTAAATATATACAATTTTGACTACATACATTTGTACTGATTAGTGGATTATACTGTATTTATTTGTTAAAATATTGAATTATAATTTATATTTAACATGTAAATTTATATTTATTTAAAATAAACATAGTGATATTTTATTTCTGTTGATTCTTTATTTGTTTGGTTTCTTTATTTTATCTATTTATTTATTTACAAGAAAATACCACAGCAATATGTATGTATATGTAGTTAGAGTAAATACAGTACATATATTATATTCACTATGTAAAATGTTTTTTCTTTTTTTTTTGTAAATACATAGAGTTTGGGCTTATTAAAATGCTTTGTTAATTTTGTATATGTATTATCTTCATTTACTTGTACTTAAGAAAAACAAAAACAAAAAACAATCCCTGATCTCCAAAAACGACATTTTGATTATTATCCGAACAACTTAAAAAATGTTGGGACAATATGAAAAATAGACGGAAAAAGGAATTGTCGGAAGAAAAGAAAAGTCGAATGGCAACAAACAGGTGGTGGTCCATTATACCACCAACACAAGACGACCAAATCGATGATGTTTTAAACAACACAAATATTGAACTGACAGACACTATTGATAGTGATGTCGTTGTTCTACAGGATAGCCTGACTACCGAAAAACCTGCAGACACAGCAATGGATAGCACGTTTCATGAAGAAGGTAATTCTTCATATATATACCGGGTGTTTCGGAATTGCACGGCACTATTGTAGATATGTGTTATGCAGCGTAAAACAAACAAAAAAGTCTCAATAAACATATGTCTCAAATTAATTTATGTCTTAGATATTGGAGCATAAAGGTATTTATTTAAAAATACAACATTCAAAGGAACTGTTCGAAGTGGCCACCGTTTTGTTGAATGCAGCATTCAGCACGACGAATCCATGCTTCTTTGGCACTTCGTATAGCATCAGGATAATTCTTGATAGGCTTCCACAATCCGATTCCTAAGCTCTTCTTGTGTGTCAATAGACGAAGAATAAACCATAGACTTCATTCAACCCCACAAAAAAAAATCTAATGGTGTTAGATCTGGAGAACGTGATGGCCATTGAACAGGTCCGTTTCGACCAACCCATCGCTTACCATATGTAGTCTTTAAATAATCAGCGACAATATGAGAATAGTGAGCTGGAGCACCGTCATGCATAAACCAAAGCCCATGCAAATTGACAAGTGGAATATCTTCTAAAAGCGCATGAAAATTGTTTTGCAAAAAATACAAGTAATATAATCCTGACAGCCTGCGTGGCAAAAAGGATGGGCCGATGAGATTGTCACCAAGAAGACCACACCAGACATTTAATGAAAAGGTATGTTGGTAATGTGTAGTAACAGTCGTATGCGGGTTTTCTGCGGCCCAAGTATTGGTGTTTCGAAAATTTGTAATCCCATTTCTCGTAAAGCAAGATTCATCGGTGACCAGCAGGCAGTTCAGAAAATTAGGATCTCGTGTGCATTGTGTAATTAACCACTGGGAGAAATTTCTGCGTTTGTTATAATCTTGTGGTAACAAATCTTGCACAGGCGTAACGTGAAATGGATACAATTGTTGTTCGTGCAATGCTCGCCATACACTGGTCGATGAAACATCAAAACGAAGTGACAATCTTCTGGTGCCAGTACTAGGAGATAACTGTACAGCATCGAGTATATCTTCTTCAACGTTTACAATTCATCGAAATCTTTGTCGACCGGAATTTACACGGACAGATTTTAGTGTTCCACTTTCCCTAAGACGTCTTTCAATGGCTTCAAACGTTTTACGATTTGGCTGGGAAATTTTTCATAATATCTTCGAACAGCAGCCACACCATTTCCATTTACCTCGCTATAAGTTAAAAGCATGTCTGTTTGTTCTGCAAAAGTGAAGAAATTTGTGGTGTCTCACATACATATCTTGCAGAAAGCAGCACTCCAGGAAGAATATTTCCTACCCGGAAGCATGTTATTCCTTCCTACACATCAAGAGGTACAGCAATTGAAAAAGAATTAGAAGTACGATTGCAAAGAAATGAACTACTATATAAGAATGAACAAGAACTCCATGCATTATTTTTTAGTGAGACCTTTTGCAATTTTATTGTAGAACAAACCAATATGTATTCGCAACAAAAAAATAATGCAATAAATCAACTCTCCCAGAATTGTATGTATTTTTTCGGAGGACTACTACTATCTGGGTATGCCAAATACACAAATAAACGAATATATTGAGGTAGTGCTAGATACCTACCATCAATATTTATATATGGATATGATTTGAATTTTATTATAAATGTTAAAAGATTGAAAAACATATATAAAAATGAAGTTATGAGAAAAAAAATATGTTTAGTACTAATTTATATAATTACAATCGTATATTTACTGTTTGTAGTAAAGTTGTGTGGATAAGGTCCATAGTTTTTCAAATAAGACCAAGACCTGGAAAGTAGAGATTTTGAAATTAATTGAGTGTTTGTTATGTAATATAAAATTGTAAAAACTTGTTCAATAGTCTTTAATGATGAGAATTGATGTTAAAGGAAGGTAATATTGTTTAAATGTAACGTCAAAATAGATCAAAAACTCCCGCTTAAAATTTAATTTAGAGGAAATGTCAGTGGATGACAGATTTTGACACTTACAGGAAATTTTAATAGATTGTGTTTTTAAATTGTTCTAAATGCTTAAATTTATTGGTAAATTCATGGTTAAAATTGTGAAAATATAAGTACAGTTGTACAGAAAGGGATTCGAGAAAATAGTAAATTAATAGAAGGTATTTTGAATATAATTAAGAGGTGTTGAATAGAGATTGGTCAATTCAAATATATAAATTATCACTAAGGTAATCAGAGTAAATAAAAAGACTCTTCTTAAAAAATTCTGAGAAGAGAGTTGATGAAAATTCGGTACGAAGAATTTAAGCCGTATTTTCATGTATAAAAGTGTATGAATAACATATTGTGTATAGAAAATTAATATTCTAATACTGTGTTACGTAAATTATAAATTTAAATTCAGTATTAGTACATCATTACTGTAACGTAGGCAGTATAAAGTGAGTTGGAATAGCTAAGAAGATTTGAGTGAATATAAGGCATAAAAATAAATAGAAGGTACTTACCATAAAAGGATTTAATTTATTGAAGAATTCCTGAAGCAAGTCACAGTTCGAAAGGAAAAGGAGAAGTGCATATCCATTGCAGGAAGTTCATTCTGAAAATATTCTGGAGCTCAGTCACCGAATAATAGGAATATAAGAAGTGCATATCCAGTAAAAAATCCAGCCGAGGTAGGCGTATTACAAGTTTAACTATTGAGAGACCATAGGTATTGAAGATTTTCCTGGGACGAAGACACTAAATAATAGGATCCAAGTACGTGCATATCCAGTAGAATATCCAGTTCGAACACTTGAAATAAATTTCACGAAGCACAAACAGGTGTTCGATTGAAGGATTCAAGTCTATCCGAGTCTACAAGGAGACAAGAATTAATAAATTTCCTTATCAAGAAGTAACCCCATTGTAAAACAAGGTTGTATTAGTTATTTGTTAATATTTTATTTGAATATCTCTATTTTTCCATGATTTGAATTTTTATCGATCGAATAATTTATCTTCAAAATATTTCTGTTATAAATTACAGCCATAAATAACGGCATTATAGTACTATTTGTATTTAAAAGTAATAATATTCATTTATAAAAAGTTGTACACTAAAAATAAACAAACCTACCTTCAGTAATTTAAAAATTGTACACAATTCTTATCATAACCATATTATAATAAATATTGGACAGGTTTCATAAAGGAAATTGTAAATATTATAGGCATGTTTATCAGGTACATCATCATTGTTAAATTTCTTTGATTATTACATTATATTTATGGTTATACATCCATCTGTGTTTTAATTTATGTTGAAGCATTCTGACAAGTAAACATTATCTCGTATATAGGTGTGGAATCTCCTAAAAAATAGAAATATATGAAAAGTTTAAGGTATAAGAGAGTTATAGTATTTGAATAAAGAGAACTTACCATACTATAAGATAATAAGTGGAGTAGAATTCAAATTGAACTTATAGTAAAGATTTTTTTATCGATTAAAATAAATATTTAGCAAACTAATCAGGTTAGTTCTCACTTCAAGCGGTAAGATCAGTGGGCCGTATGATTTTCCTTTCGTTAGAACTTAGAGACAGTCGTTAAGGCCTTAACGACTGTCTCTAATTTTTCTCAATGATTTCCCTTTAATTAAGCATTTAGCGACTGTCATTAGTGGTTATTTTTAAATAAAATTTTAAACAACGACAAGTGATGTTTAATATTTTCGTTAACTTGACATTTCCAAAAAAATGGCTGAATTAGATAACATTTTGGAAGAAATTGAGTTAATTGATAATGATATGAATGTTATTCCAAGAGAGAATGGCTATACGTATCGCTTACGGAAAAATCCATTTCAAGAATTTTCCGAAATTGAATTTAAAAAAAGGTATCGCTTGACAAAAGATACCGCTCAATATGTGGTAGATTTAATAAGAGATGATATAAAATCACAATCTAATAGGACAGTGGACGTCAGTCCAGAACTGCAGTTCTTAATTACTCTTAGGTATTACTCCAAGGGGAGTTATCAACTGGAATTAGGTAAGTGAACTATTATTTCTGTCAAAATAAAATCTGTAATAAATTGGTCATCATTGCATGGTTATGGGATCTGAACTGAAGCATTAGCGAATTTTCTTCCACCCAAATAGAGACCGAAGGCACTAATACTAACTACTATTTACGATTTTTTCTAGGAGATTTGCACGGCGTCACGCAATCATCAGTTAGTAGGATTGTATTCAAGGTATCTTTGGCTATTGCAAGACAATTAAGACATTTTGTACGCTGGCCTAATAATAATAACGACTTGAAAAGGAGATTTTATGAAGTTAGAAACTTTCCTGGCGCAGTGGGATGTATAGACTGCACACACATAAAAATAAAAAATCCAGATGGACACAATCCTCGACTTTATTGGGGTAGAAAAGGATATTATTCTTTAATGTGCAAGTAGTATGTGGCCCAAATACCGAAATATTCAATGTAGTTAGCCGTTGGCGTGGAAGCGCTCACGATTCTAGAATTTTTGCATACAGTCGTGTAAAAGAGGATTTTGAGGTAGGTAACTATCTACTTCAAGGTGAAAATTTTAAAAATCACCTTACCATAAATATAGTTATCAAATTATAATCTAAATTACTTCGTATCTATTTTTAGAATAATCGTAGACAGGGAATATTGTTAGGGGATAGTGGATACGCATGTACCCATTACATGTTGACTCCTCTATTAAACCCAAGAACGGCAGCTGACATCGCTTATAATGCAGCTCATAAAGGGACAAGAGTAAAAGTTGAATGTTGTTTTGGACAGTGGAAAAACATGTTTAAAGCTTTAAGAAGAGGTCTTGAAATTAAGTTGTCTACCTCAAAAATATGCATAGTGGCTATGGCTGTTCTATATAATATAAGACTAAACAGAGATAACGATTTTGAGGATGATTCGGAAGAAGAATCAAGCAGTGACGAAGAAGAAGAGGATCCGCCAAGACCAGTTGTTCACAGGAGAAGAGGTTTGTTGTTCAGAGATCAATTTATACGTCGATATTTTGATCACCGCAGGGTATAGTTTGGATGGTCATTGGTCAATACGAAATAAGAAATAATTATTAATTATTTAAAAAATCACACAGCAATTGGCGTTTTATTTGTTAATTAGTAATTTTTCTATTTCTAATTTAAGTTTTTGAATTTCTAGATCTTTTATCATTTTTGTTTTCAATTCATTATGTATTTTCAAATTCAGTTCTTGTACTCTTAATTTATGGAGTTCTTCTTCGTTTCCCAACTTTGTTTTTGTTAGTTGCATTTCCAGGTTTATCAGATTACTGTTTTTTTCAATTTTTTCGTTAATTTGTTTTTCGTGCAGAGAAACCATTTTAGCCTGTGTCTCCGTCATCGGAATTATTTTCCTTCGCTTAACTTTTGGTGTTGTGGAGTTAGATTTTGGAGGGATGTTCAAGGGACTCTCGGGACGAGAAAGATTTTTGCTGGGAAAATAAATGAAAGTTAAAAATGATTGAAAATTTAATTAGGTAAGTATATTAATAAATTTGTATAATAGATGTAGGTACCATCGATTGCAAAAAAAATAAGAAAATGTACAAATTTATCTGGAAACACCTATTATGTATTATGTAAGTACCTAATTGAAAATCAGAACTATGTAATTAATTTTGAAAGTGTAATTTTTTTGAAGCAGACTAAACCTATTATTATACGTGGGTCCCTCAACTTACCTGGAGACAGTAATTAGTCCAGTGCTCGGATCTACAAGTCCTATATCGTCTGTTCTTCGCCTGTATTATTCTAAACAATACGAAAAACGTCTAAATTATTTTATAAAAAAGACGACCGAGCTATACCTTTATGCTATTGTCGTCACAGTCAAGTACTGGTGTGTCTTCCTCGAAGTCGACATGACATATATCTGCAATTGCCCAGTCTAATTCCGTTGGCTCGGTAGCAGAGGACGGGCCGGGGCCACCTCCAGTTTTTTTTAAATTTCTCTTATAAGTACCTACTACAGATTTGGCCTGTTGCTTCAATCTGTAGTACGCACTTCTCAGGTTCTTGGCATCTCTTTGAGAAATGCCAGTTTTTCTCATTTCGGCACCCAATCGCTCCCACAGTTCATTTTTCTTTTTGTTGATCTTGGGCTCCGAGCTCTTCGACTCCAGAACATGCTTATGTTCTCTGACATAATCAATCAGAGTAATTTTTTCTTCTTCGGTAAAATTTTTTACCCTTTCCCTTTTACTCCTAGAAAGACATTAATTGTGCTAATGTTACGTGACGCAATTAAAGAATTAAAGTACTTACATTATTTTACTGCCAGTATCAATAAACAATCTCAGTAAAACTTAAATAACAGCACAAACTTTTTTAAATTTAAAATAACTTTGTAACTGACAGCGCATGTCAAATTTAATTTCTCACAAATTCCGGCGTTGCCAAACATAATTTGCGTAAACACGTTATTTAGTTAACGAATCTATCAAACGAAGGAAATCATAACCCTTTCGTTAATTTATTCTTTAAACAGTTGTTTAGTCAAATCAATTATTTAGATAACGACGCGTTAACGAAAGTTTTAACGAAAGGAAAATCATACGGCCCAGTGTAGTTACGGATTACCAACTTATATGATGAATAGAACTAGGGCTTTATATGCTATAGGAAAAACTAAAGAGACAGGACCGGATTAAATTTTATATTAGAAAAAAAAAACTATAAAAATATAAATTACAAAGAAGTAAATTTAATTGTCATAAATATCTGATTTATAATATTTGAAGTACATGATTAAGTATTGTAAGTGTATTTAGAAAAGGATATCAAGATTTTATAACGAATGAGTTAGTTACGGGCAAATAAATATTACATATTATAATAAAGTCAGGCATAATATTGAAAACATATTACTTTATTTTATCGGCTAACCCAACGTGTGACAATTCCTCTGGATTGCCATATATGATCATGAACTTTTGTCATACTTATTTACAAAAAAAATGTCTAACCCAGGATGTAATAAAGAAATATTATGAGTGAATGATAATTTCAGTGTTAGATTTTACTTGGGTATTTTATTACACTCAGGGTTACTACAATATTAATAAAACCAATTTTACCTGATAGCATGAGACTTCACCGATTTGAAGCACTAATAAAAAACATGCATTTGAATGATAATAATAATATCGGTCGTTTATACAAATTTCGGCCACTAATTGAAGAACAACGTGAAATTTAGACATCATGGCGGATTGGAAGAGTCGCTATCTATTGACGAAGTACGATTCCGTACTATGGCAAGAGACGAAAATAAATGAATGTGTAATACAAGGTGACCCAGAGTAAATTTCCCTTTTTAAATGTACCGCGTTTAGAAACCAGGAGAGTTAGTAGGACGGAACGCGTGGCTGTAGGTACTGCAGACGTGCGAATTTGTCAGCAGTGTTGCTAGGTCTCATGATTTCTCATGAGATCTCATGATTTGAATAAAAATCTCATGATCTAATGATTTACGTCTCTGATCTCATAATTTTTCACCCCATTTCCTCCTAAAAAATATATTTTCATATTTATAAATTGCAACGATTATTCGAATTTTCAAGTAGGATATCGAGAAATCTGTGTGCTGCCCTCTCGTAGCCAGTGACTAAAAACTCCAACGTAGGAGCCTGAAGTATTACTCAAGGGGGACTTTCTTTTATTCACCGGGATTTTTTTAAATGATTCGGGTAGTCTCCGACAATTTATTTACACTGAGGTTATAAAAAGCCTCCCAGAACGGCGACCTGATTATTTCATTGTTTGAATGGTTGAAGGTTTCAATTCAAGCGAAAATCGAATAATTTTTAACTAATATTTATTAATTTAAATGCTATATAATGAGTAGTTCAAGTGATGAAAATGCTCCAGGACCTAGTACACATAAAAAAAAGAAAGTGTACAAACAATCTTATAAAAAAGAGTGGGAAAAAGAGCCGAATTTACAGTGGGTGCAAAGCAGCAAAAAAGGAATACATTATGCATGGTAAGATTTTTTCTGTAACATCAATTAGATATTTAATTTTAATTTTTTGTTAGGTGCGATGCATGTGACAGCAATATAAATATAAGTTTTGGAAAAAGTGCTTTAATTAAACATGCAGAGTATGAAAAACATGTCAAACTTTATGAACAAAAATATTCTAAAATAGGCAAAACTCAAACTAAAATTAGCGACCTGTTGGCTGCAAGTTTTAAAACAAAAAGTATAGAATACAAATCTAAGGAAGGAATCATACGTGCAGCGGGATTTCTTGCTGAACATAATTTACCCATGAACTTGATGGAACATTTTATTAGTTATTTGAACGCTGTTTGTAGCGACTCTGAAATTGCAAAGAAAATGAAATGCGGTAGGACCAAAATGACAGCAATTTTAAAAAATGTGACTGGAGCTGGTCAAGAAGCCAATTTAATAGAGCTAATGAAGACAAACAAATTTAGCATTATCGCAGATGAATCAACCGACGTATCTTGTACTAAACATTTATGTCTGGTTGTGCGAATATGTGTGAATTACAAAATTGGGGACTATTTTTTAACAATAATTCCAGTTGTCGAAACAACACTTTACGAAATCTTGATTAACTTTTTTGAGAAGAATTCAATTCCCTATAAACAAAATTTCATGGGTTTTGCTGCGGACGGAGCGAATAACATGATGGGCCATCGTAACTCTGTTGTGAGCAGACTAGAAGAAAATATTCCAGGAATATTTATTGTTAAATGCATATGCCACAGTTTCCACCTATGTGCTTCTTATGCATATCAGAAATTATCAGGTGAAGTTGAGGAAATGACAAGAGCAGTAAGTTTTTTTTTCTATTGCTGTCAGAATATTAAAAAAAATATTTTTTAGATACACAACTATTTGTCTAATAGCCCCAAAAGAGTAGAAGAGCTGAGAATTCCAAGAATTTCTTCATGTAGCACCCGCCAAAATTCTTCATCCTGTCCAAACTCGCTGGTCGTCTGTAGAAAGTGTGGTAAACCAACTATTAACTCAATACAACGCACTGAAATTATATTTTACGGATCACTCTCAAAACATATTAAATGCCACTAGAATTTTGGAAAAGATGAACAAACCAGAAAACAGGTTATATTTAACATTTTTATCTCACGTTTTGCCCATATTTAATAATTTAAATAGGTTAATGCAAAGGGAGTCACCAAAAATCCAGTCGCTTTATAAAGAAATAACCATGGTTGTAAAAACCATTTTAGATTTTTATATTAAAGAAGACGTTATTAACTCCACAAATGTTGAAAATATTGATTTCAAAAATCCTAGAAATTTTTTGGATATTAATGAAATGTATTTTTCTGCTGAAATTAATTCTTATGACTTACAAGACAATAGATTTAAATTAGAAAGAGTGAAATTGAATTGTTTAAACTTTTATATTGAAGGTGTAACTCAAATAATTATAAGATTTCCCATTCAGAATTCAAAATTTCAAAAACTAGAATTTTTAGATCCTGATGTAGTCACTTCAAGAAAAATTAGAACTGTGTCAAAGGATTTTCAAAATTTAATTAATGTTGACATTCAAACTATTGACAACGAATGGCTCGCATTAAGGAATTTTGAAATTAATTTTCCAACTGATGATATTTGCTCGTTTTGGGAAAAAATTGCTTCAGTATAATCTGCAAATGGAACTGAACAAAGATTTCCGAATTTAACTAGATTAGTATTTAATTTATTGTGTCTTCCACATTCTAGTGCAAATGTTGAAAGAATATTTTCACAAATAAATTTGAATAAAACTAAAATTAGAAACAGGCTCAACACCTCAACACTTTCGGCAATTATTTACACAAAAACTTTAGTTTCTAAGAATAATTGTGACTGCTCCAATTTTCCGATTCAACCAGACTTAGTGAGCAAGCTAAATCAAAAAATTTATGAAGCGGCTCCTCATTAAAATGCAATACATTTATATAATTTGATTTATCTTTTTGGTTTTATGCTGTGTTACATTTTTTTTTATTTTTATCTTAACGTATGTGTAAGTTTGAATAAAGGTGTTTTTCAACCATGACTCGTTTAATTAAAAAAATATACCTATATTCGAAAAAACGATAGTAACGACATCTCATCACGAAAATGAAAAGTGTGAACACATGGATGTTAAAACTAACATCAAGCAGCATTTTATTAGTTATTTGAACGCTGTTTGTAGCGACTCTGAAATTGCAAAGAAAATGAAATGCGGTAGGACCAAAATGACAGCAATTTTAAAAAATGTGACTGGAGCTGGTCAAGAAGCCAATTTAATAGAGCTAATGAAGACAAACAAATTTAGCATTATCGCAGATGAATCAACCGACGTATCTTGTACTAAACATTTATGTCTGGTTGTGCGAATATGTGTGAATTACAAAATTGGGGACTATTTTTTAACAATAATTCCAGTTGTCGAAACAACACTTTACGAAATCTTGATTAACTTTTTTGAGAAGAATTCAATTCCCTATAAACAAAATTTCATGGGTTTTGCTGCGGACGGAGCGAATAACATGATGGGCCATCGTAACTCTGTTGTGAGCAGACTAGAAGAAAATATTCCAGGAATATTTATTGTTAAATGCATATGCCACAGTTTCCACCTATGTGCTTCTTATGCATATCAGAAATTATCAGGTGAAGTTGAGGAAATGACAAGAGCAGTAAGTTTTTTTTTCTATTGCTGTCAGAATATTAAAAAAAATATTTTTTAGATACACAACTATTTGTCTAATAGCCCCAAAAGAGTAGAAGAGCTGAGAATTCCAAGAATTTCTTCATGTAGCACCCGCCAAAATTCTTCATCCTGTCCAAACTCGCTGGTCGTCTGTAGAAAGTGTGGTAAACCAACTATTAACTCAATACAACGCACTGAAATTATATTTTACGGATCACTCTCAAAACATATTAAATGCCACTAGAATTTTGGAAAAGATGAACAAACCAGAAAACAGGTTATATTTAACATTTTTATCTCACGTTTTGCCCATATTTAATAATTAAAATAGGTTAATGCAAAGGGAGTCACCAAAAATCCAGTCGCTTTATAAAGAAATAACCATGGTTGTAAAAACCATTTTAGATTTTTATATTAAAGAAGACGTTATTAACTCCACAAATGTTGAAAATATTGATTTCAAAAATCCTAGAAATTTTTTGGATATTAATGAAATGTATTTTTCTGCTGAAATTAATTCTTATGACTTACAAGACAATAGATTTAAATTAGAAAGAGTGAAATTGAATTGTTTAAACTTTTATATTGAAGGTGTAACTCAAATAATTATAAGATTTCCCATTCAGAATTCAAAATTTCAAAAACTAGAATTTTTAGATCCTGATGTAGTCACTTCAAGAAAAATTAGAACTGTGTCAAAGGATTTTCAAAATTTAATTAATGTTGACATTCAAACTATTGACAACGAATGGCTCGCATTAAGGAATTTTGAAATTAATTTTCCAACTGATGATATTTGCTCGTTTTGGGAAAAAATTGCTTCAGTATAATCTGCAAATGGAACTGAACAAAGATTTCCGAATTTAACTAGATTAGTATTTAATTTATTGTGTCTTCCACATTCTAGTGCAAATGTTGAAAGAATATTTTCACAAATAAATTTGAATAAAACTAAAATTAGAAACAGGCTCAACACCTCAACACTTTCGGCAATTATTTACACAAAAACTTTAGTTTCTAAGAATAATTGTGACTGCTCCAATTTTCCGATTCAACCAGACTTAGTGAGCAAGCTAAATCAAAAAATTTATGAAGCGGCTCCTCATTAAAATGCAATACATTTATATAATTTGATTTATCTTTTTGGTTTTATGCTGTGTTACATTTTTTTTTATTTTTATCTTAACGTATGTGTAAGTTTGAATAAAGGTGTTTTTCAACCATGACTCGTTTAATTAAAAAAATATACCTATATTCGAAAAAACGATAGTAACGACATCTCATCACGAAAATGAAAAGTGTGAACACATGGATGTTAAAACTAACATCAAGCAGTAAATAATTACTGTGTCTTACATATATACATTTATACGTAAAACGTATATGTATATATGCATGTGTTTGAGATACACACATACATTAAGTGCCATTGTCGAAACACCGGTGTCTGTGCGTTCGATTATCGACAATGGCACTTAATGTATGTGTGTATCTCAAACACATGCATATATACATATACGTTTTACGTATAAAGGTATATATGTAAGACACAGTAATTACGACATCTCATGATTTTTTTGTGAAATCTCATGATTTTCTGGCGGTTTTCTCATGAACTAACTTTTCTCAACCTGACAACACTGTTTGTCAGTAACCATGGAGCAGTGGTCGGGCGAACAACGTGCGTTTATAATCGAGGCCTATTTCAAAAACAATGATTCATACACGTTGGCTCGGCGACAGTTCTGCAATTGATACAATATTCGACGTGTAACCGATGCACCCTCGAAAAATGTCGTAAAAGCGTGGATCAACAAATTTAGAGTTACCGGTTCAGCACAAAACAAGAAACACCCAGGTCAACAAAAGTCTGTTGGAACACCAGCGAGTATTGCAGCGGTACGACATGCAGTGACGCGACATCCCAGACGGTCGGCCCGTAAGCATGCACAGGCATTGCAATTCAGCCGCTCTACCGTGCAACGCATTTTAAAGCAAGATTTCACGTTCATCCATATAAAATTCTGCTGGTGCAGCACCTCAAACCGACAGACCACCCACAAAGAAAAACATTCTGCGAAGCAATGATGGAATATTTTGGGATGATGAGGGTTTGGAGAAAATAATCTTTAGTGATAAAGCTCACTTTCATCTGGATGGCTATGTGAACAAGTAGAATTGTCGATACTGGGCTCCTAATAACCCCCACGAAAAGCATGTCAAACAGCTGCACTCTAAAAAAGTAACCGCTTGGTGTGCAATGTCGGCAAACGGAATAATTGGTGCGTACTTTTTTGAAGATGCTCGCGGTCGTGCTCTGGCAGTAACCAGTGTGCGTTACTGTGACATGGTGCGTATTTTTTTAACCCCAGCTCTTCAAAATTTTCCTGGCTATGACGATATGACTTGGTTCCAGCAAGATGGTGCTACAGCACATACGGCACAGTTGTCCATTATCACTCCAAGTGAAATATTCCCGTGTTGTCTCCTCTCTCAACATGGCGACATTGCCTGGCTATCCCGATCGCCTGACCTTACCCCCATGGATTTCTTTTTGTGGGGGTACCTTAAAAGTTGCGTTTACGTTAATTCCCCCAGCCAACATTGAAGAGCTGAAACAACGTATTCGCGATGAAATCAACAACATTCCAGCTGCTCGATGTCAGCGTGTGTTCCAACACCTACGTACCTGTATCGAAGAATGCTACGGTCAAGATGGGCAGCATATGGACAATATTATTTTCAAACAATAAATCCGCATGTGTAGGCTTGCATATTTTTTTAAAAAACGTATTCAAACTTTACGCATATTTTTGGTATAATTTTTTGAAGAGGGAAATTTACTCTGGGTCACCTTGTAAAAAGCAGCAAAATGCAGTATGGGTTGACGCTGATTCAAACTCGACGGCTGGCTTTTGAATACACCAAAAAATTGGTAATTAAATAACCTCATGGGATGATAAAAAGATGGCTGGTATTGACTGGTTAATTGCTTTCAGTAAACGGAACTCAAATATATCTTTGAAGAAGCCGGAAAATGCCAGCGCGGCAAGATCTTTTTACTATTAAATATATTGATACAATTGATATCTTATTTATAGATCCTGAGTGTTCAATTTAACTAATTCTGTAGCTCTAATAAAACATGGAGTTTTGTTTATAAAATATTTTAAATCCTTGATTTGTATCTTGCTTGCAAGTGTCCCGAGATTATGTAAACCCTTAGTGCTCTTGCTCTCTTCTGTTTAGGAATTAAAAATAATTTTAAAATTAAAATGTCGAAAGGAATATCTGGACTGGCCATGTGGAAATGTTGACACCGTGTGCTATTTTTTTCTTTGTTTCCCAATAAGTAGAGGTGTCTAATTAAAATCTCTTTGAATGCTTACTTGTGAAAAATATCTTGTTTTATTAATCTACCTTTATGTTCTAATCATTACTTTTTTCTTCTTTTTCATGAATCTTTTGCTTCACAGGTTTTAACCTTTGTGCTACTAAGGGGGTAAATTGTGTACCACTAGGGCGTGTCAATTTTTTTGACTTTCTTTTTCCAAAAATGAGGGGTGTCATAAAATTGCGTTTTGTTAAGCTATTCACAATTATATTTACATGAACTGGAAATTACATTGGTTTGCTCGGTAAATGGCTACTTCAAATTCGTGATATTGTTACGAATCCTGTAAATATCGCTTTTCTGTAATGCATTCAATAATTTATGTAAATGTAACTTACATTTATTTAAATAATGCGCTATTGTTTTTTCTTACACGAATATTGTTCACTCTGAGACGTCTTTACATTCCATTAGAGTCGGTTGTGCTATGCGGAAAAGCTAAAGAGAAGGCAGATTGGACGCAGCTTAGCGATTTCTTTTTATTATGGGGTCTATGGGAAACTCGCCAAATATGCGAGCTAGAGGGAAACCGAAAGCAGTTTTAGATACTATTTTTGTCGCCGAATTGGCGATATACCGCCAAGTTTTGTCGCCAGCTTGGCGAGAAATTTAACGGTTTTCCGCAAAGCTATAAAAGGATTGCTACCTTCGGCAGAGTAGTAGTATGTCCAGAGCTGTGAATGAGAGTGGACGTTTCATAGTGGACTGTTTGTTTTGTGATCTCCTGTGATCTGTGTTGCACTGTTGCAGTTATAATTACTGCGTTCATTGGTAATTGTGTTACGCTGTTTATACCGTGTTTTTGTGACTCAGTTATAGTATTTGTGGTGTGTTTAAAGACTGAATTTCAGTGTTAAACTGTGGACTTTGCGAGTTGTGATTTGCTGAACTGTTGACTGTGATTTTCTGCTAAATAGTGACATTTCCACGCATTCTTTTTCCAGGTGCTAATAGTTACTTCCCCTTGCAAAATCTGATAATTCGGAACCATGGCTAGTAAAAAGAAGACCAGACTGGCAACTTCCACTCACATGAGTAACTTTATTGGAACTGGTCGAGAAATGCTGCCTTCGGAACTCCCAACGCTGCGTGATGTTCTAAGATATGGGCTTCTACTAAGAGAGCAGAGTGGAGAGAATGTCAGAAATTACCCAGCAGCCACTGTTGCAAAGGATATTTATCCAAAAGTGCTTGAAAAGTGGAAGCTAGCAAACAGTTGTTTTGTGGTGCCAATTTTAAATTCGAGAGTCACAGTCCTGAAAAAGATAGAGGAAAACTGGGAAAAGGTCAAAAATATATCACTTGGCAGAGGAAAACTGGAAATGAAAGAGGCTTTCATAGCAACGTTAGACAAGCTCTTTGACATCCTCAATTGTAAGTGTGAGATTAAGCTAAGAATTTGAGGGTTCATGTCCAGGTGGTGCTGACTGTAAACATGAAGTGCACATCTCCTGCTCTTGTTCTAAGGTTATGAAGATCCCTGTCAAAGAACTAGTGTATATCAAGAGTCAAAGAGATAAGGTTGGATCTGTTGGACACCATCAAATTGGATTACCAGATCTACCTGAGCACAGAAGACAAATTAAAAAGCAGAAAAGGCAAGAAGATGAATTAAGAAGAATTTCGGAATATAAGTTGAAAGGGAAGAGTTTACATTACAACCAATCTTGCCAACTGATGCTTGGGTTCTAGAATCTGAAGAACGTTTGCAGATTCCATGTGATGATTCTCATGAACCTTCTACTTCAAGTCATTATAATACATTACAATTGCGCAATGTTGCATTGCAAAGTATTAGGTATGGTGTCGGTCTACGTGCTACAGCTGCCATTGCAACAGCTGCATTTTTGGATGCTGGATTAATTACTGAAGGAGACAGGAGACTTTTGGTTGATCACAATAAAGTAAAAAGGGTGCAAGAAAAAGTCATGAAATCACTTGATAAAGAATTTCAAGCTCGATGCCGGATGGGCGGTATTGAATGTATCTTCTTTTATGGACGCAAGGATTCCACTAAAGTTCTGTTACAATCAAATAACTCAAATCATCAGTTTCCAAGTATTGTGAAAGAAGAGCATTACACTGTTTGCAGTGAGCCAGGTGGAAGGTATCTTTGCCATTTTACTCCAGAGAAAGGCTTAACGAAAGGGAAACCTGCTGAAGTTATTGCTAACAATCTTATGGATTTTTTAAAGAAAAACAGCATTGATAAAAGTTTGCAGGCTATTGGTGGTGACTCAACGAATGTTAACACTGGTTGGGAAGGAGGAGTCATGCATTGGGTTGAGGCAAAGCTGAATCGTAAACTCATCTGGTTGGTTTGTGCTCTTCATACTAATGAGCTACCTTTGCGGCACTTGATCAGAGAGTTGGATGGAAAAACTTTGTCTCATAATAAGTGGAGTGGTACGATTGGCAACATGCTTGATACTGCAACAGAACTTGAAATCAATCCCTCATTTGTCAGAATATCTTTTCCAGAGCCTTTGGTTCCACTGAGTGACACTGTTGTCAAAGATCTCTCTACAGATCAGGCTTATGGTTACAGGATAACTCAGGCCATAAGAACAGGTGTACTTCCAACTGATCTGGCATTATTATAAATTGGTCCTGTAAGCGACTCTCGGTGGTTAACAACTGCAATTAGGATTTGTCGCATATGGGTTTCAAAACATGGCCTAAAAGGCGACAAGTTGAAGACGTTACAATTGCTTGTGGAATACATTGTTGGCGTTTACTATCCCTGTTGGTTTACAATCAAGTCGAAATTCTCTTGGGTGGAAGGACCTCGCCACATTCTTTATCAATTGAAGCTCCTAAAATCTCAGAAGAAGGCAGTAGCAGGTATTGTTTTGCCAATAATCCAACGTTCATCGTGGTTCGCATTTAGTGAAATGGTGCTTCAGACACTTTTATGCTCGGAAGATCAAGAAGAAAGGAAAGCAGGGGTCCAGAAGATAACTGAATTAAGGGATGAAGATGAAGATACACCAGGAGACCTATCTGTTAGGCCTAGGATAACACCTGCAGTAAATCCAAATGCAACTTCCCTTTTGGAACTGATAGACTGGTCAGATAAAGTATATGAACCCCCACTTACTTGTAAACTCAAAATATCAGAAATAAGAAAGTTTGTTGAAGAGCCAATGCAGGTTCCGAAATGTCCATGTCATGGACAGTCCATAGACAGGTGTGTGAAACAAGTGACAGAGGCTTCTGGCAAAGTGTATACTCATAAGAAACGGGAAGGATTCATTAGAGGCCAGGAAGCAAGCAGAAGAATGATGCCTAGGAATGAATCGAAGCAAGATTTGATGAATATTGTTGGTTAAAGCTTTAACTTTTTTTTTCAATGTGTTTTCAGTGTTTGTTAATAGAGACAACATATATTTAAAATTGTTTGAGTTCATTAAAACACTTTTCAGCAAATTTTGTTGGAGTTTATAGCAAATTATCCACTTTTTTTTCGGAAATTTCAGTATAAATTTTAATCAAGCGCAAATTTACCAAGGTAAATGTTTATGAATAAGGAAAAACCTTTTAAATTAGGATAATACACATCAAAAATTATGAATTTTTTTCCCCCTCCAAATTGACACGCCCTAGTGTATCACACAGGCACAAAATTGCATGTATTTGAAAGAATTAGTTTTTAAATGTATTGTGCTTTTATCATAGCCATTAATAATACTTTAGTGAGCTAATAACATCATAGTCAATCATTTACAATTAAAAAGTTTCAAATTATTCATAATTAATTTTGTTGGCTGGGGTACAATTTGTATACCGCTTGTGGTTTGATGTCTTTTGCTTTGCAAAATATATTCATGCGCAGTTCTCGACGAAATCATGACGTGTATGTAACCTTGAACTGTGCGGATCACAGAAGACACAATTGCATGTTTATTGTTTTGCTAATCGTTGTATTGTGCAGTTTGTGTGGATTTGTGCTCCTTAGAAATGGCCAAGCGTAAGTTTGATTTGGATGTGGAGGCAGACAGATAATTAGCATTACGTTATTATGATGAACTGGACAGTGACGAGGTTGCTGATAGTTGAGAAGATGATAATATGTCGGTATAGCTCGGTTAAGGCCTGATGGCACTTGCATGGATGACAATTTTAATACAAAAAAGGAGAAAGCAGCATGAAATGTGTAAGATAGACATAGATTTCGCTACATATGAAGTGTTAAGGACCGACTTGAAAATATTAGTCCGTATTTAATTTAGTTGCGTTTTGTCTACCGTAGTGTATGTTTTTTTGGTGTCGTTCTGCTATTTATAAGAAAATCGCTTTATCCTCGTTTTCTATAACAAAATAAGTTTTGCATTTATTGATTCGAGCGTAAGTAATAACAAAACAAACTAGCAGGAAAGTAGAGATATGTAATTATAATATTATTTGTTTGAAGGTTAAAACTTCGATAATGGCGGATTCTTCCGAACCTGTATCGAAAAAGCGCAAAATTATATATTGTCTAGCTCGGGAAATCGTGTGGAATGTATATAATTACTTCAAGATGCAGAACCATAAAAGTAATTAGTATAAGACTGTGTTTGTTTAATTATTAGTTAATATAGAAGATTTCTAAATCACAAACAGAGAAGTACAATGAGATAAATACATTATTGAGAGTTTTAAAGAAGTTGAATAAAGTGCATTACAATTTAGGTACGTATAGCTACTACTAATTCAAACACGTTTTTTCTTTTTACACATAGGTGGAAAAAACACATATAACCGGAAAGTATTGATAAAAAAAACTGACATACGTGACCTTCGATGTAAATACATCAGAAGTATAACTAAATATCGAGCAGAATGACGACCTATAATATACACAGGTGCGATTTTAAGTACATTATGGACATTTTTAGTATATTTCTAACGTATTTTGATATTAATTGTAGATGAAACTTACATTCATAGCAGCCATACAACTCCGTATGAATGGGTTGATGGAACTCATAAAGGGATAAAATGGCCTATATCAAAAGGAAAACGATTGATTATTGTACATGCAGGTTTAACCCTTTCGTGGGCCGTGTGAATACGTATTCCCACATCACATTCTCTGAACTTGGGCTGAAGTGAAGAAGTGATCCCGCATCTATCATGAGCAGTAATCTAGTGGATACATCAGGAAACTCGAAAAAACATATATGTCTCTATTACCAACGTTTAGATGTTCATATTTATCACCATTTTAACCTAAAAAGACTGTATGCATGGATGTCAAGAGCTCAATTTTGCTGTTTTTTGGAGAAAATTGAATGCCATATCAAATGTAAGTACAATTGCTATTTTTGCCTTTTAGTTTAGTCAGTTGGGGTGTGATTTATGGGAAATGGAACCATATTTACAATTTGTTGTTATATTGCAGTAATTTTTTTAATGTGGGAAGGTGACTTGCCATAGGGCTAAGAAAATTGTTCAAATATTTTTATTTCAATAAAGATCATTATTTAATTTTATTAATTTATCATATTAATTATTTATTTATGTCCTAGAAATATTTCAAAATGATGAGGAGATGCTGGCGTATTATTATGGGCTTCCATCAGATGAAATGCCGTTCTTTTACTTTCGAAAGAGCAGTATATCTCCTTTCAATTTAGTTTTAATTTTCACTGGGAATAATCAGGATGTTTTCTTATTTTATTTATGTTAATTACGGAATAATTATAATCCGCATTTTATTTATTTTCGTTTTCGTGTGCCCCCAGCTAAGTTTTCTTTGATTAATTAAATTATATTTTGCAACTTCAGCGGTACTGTAGTGTTATTTGTGCATTTAAATTTAATGTTTATATCTACAGGGTTGAACCCGTGGATGCACTAATGTAACTATACTTGTAAAACAAGGTCTTGTTCCTAAATTTTATTGTACACGTGCAACTCTATTTGATTATCGCTACCTTGTTTTTAACCCTTCAGCCGGGGCGCCAAGTCTGTGAGACCCGGCGTTCGGTAAACCATTCGGTATTTCTCGAGAAATTTTTTTCTAGAGGTAGAGATCTCAGTACCTGTCAGTCTTTGTGTTTAGTGCTGGGCTAGCAAGTGGCGTGTGTGAACTCCCTTCCTGCAAAAAATACTTACCTCTAAAGTCTGTGAGGCCCGGCGCCCTAACTCACGTTACTACATTATCTAGTAAATTGAGTGGAAGTTTTCGAGTATGTTGACATTTACGTATCTTTATACAATATATTTTGGGTTCCTGCAGTAATATACTAAGATTTTTTTTGGTTTATAGATATGAATTACGAAAAGGAACAAGAGATGTTACTTCGAATGTGGAAAGAAGTTGAGGCTGATGATGAGGAGGAAGAATTTTCTATTAAAAACGATTTAACTGAAGCTAGACATACTGATAGCGAATCAGAACAAGATTGTAATAGTGAAGAAGAAAATGGGAACGTTGTTGTTCCTAAAAAAAAATAAGAGTGCCAACTTTTATCGGAAAAAAAACGGAATCACCTGATGGAAGAAGCATTGTTCCAACAAATCTGTCAGAACTAGAAAAGAGAATATCATTGTTCGGTTACCTGGAGTAAGAAGCTACGGCCAAAATGCTAAAACGGCTTTGGAGTGTTGGTCTCTGCTTTTCACAGATGAGATATTGCAGACAATAGTTGAAAATTATTCAAGAGAAAGGAGAGCTAAGCCTACTGATATGTGCGAGATCAAAGCTCTTCTTGGATTATTATACTTGGCAGGTACCCTTAAAAGCAGTCGACTAAATACAGCAGAATTATGGGAAAGAAACGGAACGGGAGTTGAATGTTTTTGGTTAGTCATGGCTCGTGATCGCTTTCAGCTTTTGCTTAGATGCCAGCGTTTTCATAATCTTGATATTAGAGCAGAAAGAAGACAATTTGATAAATTAGCTCCAATTCGAACGATATTTGATTCTTTTGTAGAAAACTGTAAAAAGGCATACACAATTGGAGCATATACCACAATTGACGAAAAGCTGGAGGGTTTTAGAGGAAGATGCTCTTTTAAACAGTATATTCCTAGCAAACCAAATCGATATGGCGTAAAAATGTTTGCTTTAGTTGATTCTGCTACATCTTATGCCGCCAATTTGGAAGTGTACGTTGGACAGCAGCCTCAAGGTCCTTATGAAAATAGTAACAGTCCATGTAATATAGTTCTAAGACTAATTGAACCAATATCCGGCACGAACTGAAATCTTACGTGTGACAACTGGTTCACAAGTATTGGTTTGATAAATAAATTACTGAATAACCACAAAATTACATATGTGGGAACTATAAAAAAAAACAAAAGAGAGTTGCCTCTTGAATTTACCAATACAAGAGCTAGGCCCGAACATTCATCAATTTTTGGGTTTCAAGATAATCTGACAGTCGTTTCCTACATTCCTAAAAAGTACAGAAATGTCATCTTGGTGTCTAGTTTACATCATGACGATCTGATTGATACATCTACTGCTGAGAAATCTAAACCCGAGGTTATAACATTTTACAATCACACAAAGGGAGGGGTGGACAATTTGGACAAACTATGTGCCACTTATGATGTAGCTAGAAATACCAGAAGGTGGCCGATGGTAATTTTTTATAATTTAATGAATATGGCACGAGTTAATTCACAAATAATTTACGCATATAACAATAAATCGTACAGTATACAACGAAGATTGTTCCTAAGAGATTTGGCCTTATCCTTGACCAAAGATCATTTGGAAAGGCGTTCATTGGAACAAAATGTACCACCGTCTGTAAGAGAAAGAAGACGAGAGGTGGCTGGCACTCTAAATGTACAAGTAGATCAGGAAATTCTACCCGGAACACGAAAAAGGTGTTTCTTCTGCAAAAAAGATTCAAAAACTAAATATTTTTGCATAAACTGTAAAAAATTTGTGTGCCTAAGTCACCTCTAAGCTTGGTGTTCCATATGTTCGAATACTGTGCAAAACTGCTAGGAATTAACGTTTGTTACCTTTTTATTAATTTTGAAACAAAAATGCATATGCATGTTCAGTTCTTTACTGTTTTTTTTTTAAATATCTTTACATCATGTTAAACTTTCGTGTTTAGAATTTCTTTCGTTATATTTTTTTGTTTATTTTTTATTTTAAATATATACATGTTTTCTTTATGAATAAATAATGATTTTGTGATATCTGACTATTACTGTATCATCAAAATCATCATAGATATTTTTTTACCATGGGTCTCTCAGACCCGGCCTCATGTGAAAATTTGAAGCGCCCCGACTGAAGGGTTAAATCAATGCCACCTTTACTTTACAAAGCCATGAAGTAGCAAACTTGGCAACGATGCAAGTAGTGCTATGCATTCAAAGCAAGTAATGTATTGCCGTTCGTTTTTATTAGTAAAAGCTGAATTTCTGTGTTATTTGTGCAAGTTATTGCCTTTCAGAAGTTGTGTTTCGGTATTCACTGTTTCCCTACGCTTCCAAAGGTATGTTACACTTATAATTAGTGTAAAATGTTACTTAAATCATACTAGTTCAATTATAACCTCACTCTATAATTCACGAAAATATTTAAGAAATGTAGATATTTTATTTGAAAATTCTTGTAGATGCCAAGAACATGTGTGGTACCAGGATGTAAATCAAACTACGCTAGTACCCTTAAGAACTCGAATGCTGTCACCACATTTTCCTTTCCGAAGGATGAAAATAGGAGAAAACTGTGGATTCGTGCAATCCCTCGCAAGGATTGGACTCCGTCGCGTTATGCTGCAGTGTGCATAAAACATTTTCATGATAAGCACATAATCAAATCTCAACCATTTAAACCAGTTGATGGGAATATGAAAGAATTGTTGCTTCAACACCCGAAACTTGCAGAAGATGCTGTCCCTCAGTTGTTTGAAAATGTGCCTTCATATTTATCAAAACAGCTGATAATAGAGAGGAGAGCACCAGATGACAGAAGACGAGAATTTATGAAAAGGAGTGCTGAGAGAGTTGATACATTTTTAAAAGAAGATCTTATTCAAAACTTTGATCACTTTGTGAATAGTGTTGAAGACAGAGTGAAAACTATTGCAAGGTGGAATATCAGGAAGTGTGAAAATTGTGTTTGGTTTTATACGCTCAATATTGACAGTGCAGTAAATAATGTGTTGCCAGAGAGTCTAAAGGTAATTTGTAGCATTTCAGTTTCAAATGAATTAATTCTGAACGTTTATGTAAATGGAGCTGAAATTTCTGCACATGATTTAAACTGGATCCTTCCATGTGATTTAAAACTTACTAGATGGTCTCAGGTTCATAATTTATTAATTAGGTATAAGGACGTTAATGAACAAATAACAGCTGTAGAGCCACTAGAATATTTACTAAAAAAAGCAAAATACTTTGTTGAAAAAAGTTTAGATTCAATTTTAGATGCAGATGTTCAAGATTATTTGTGTAAAAATCAAGTTGAAATTATAAACAATCAGTTGCAACTAATGTTAAATAAGAAAAGAACTTACAGCTCCTCCACCATCTTGTTCGCTTTTATAATTTTTGCCTAGTCACCAGCAGTTTATGATTTTCTTGGTGAATATCTTATGTTGCCAACAAAGAGGTATTTACAAAGTCTTTCTGCATCACTAAATGTAAATCCAAATCTTGAGACGAATACTGGCCATTACTTAACACATCTTTCAAAAGGATTGTCCGAAAGAGAATTATATGTTGCTTTATTAATTGATGAAATTTATATAAACAAAGCTCTATCATTTAAATCTCAAAATATTATTGGGTGTGCGGAAAATAATCCACATGAGTTAGCAAAAACTGTCCAGAGTTTTATGATTAGTTCTTGCTATGGAAATTTCAAAGAAATTATTAAATTGGTACCAGTTAATCGTATGAATGGGGAAGAGTTAAAAAACTTAACTTCAAATGTGATTCAGTTTATTCAGAATTTAAATTTTAAAGTTACTGTTGTGATTACCGATAACAATCGGTTAAATCAACTTATGTTTAAACTTTTTTGCGCAAATAAGTTTTATATGGAAAACCCAGATTTTCGAAATTTATCTATATTTCTTAGTTACGACTTTGTTCATATTTTTAAAAATTTAAGAAATAACTGGCTCAACCAGAAAAATTATTTGTCAACGTTTGTGTTCCCTGATTTTGATAATCCAAGTATTATTAAAAAAGCTTCTTTCCAACATTTGAGGGAGTTGCATGCAAATGAAAAACATTTTCTCGTGAAATGTGCCTTCAAGTTAAATCATAAAACATTATTTCCCAGCACTATAGAGACAAAATGTTGCATTAGTTGATAATCTTTTTCATTGTTCGACAGTTGCAGCGCTTAAGGCAATTGATGAATATAAAGAAACCGCAACCTTTGTTGAAATCATAAGAACCTGGTGGGATATCGTAAATACAAAAAATACTGTAAAAGGGAAATTGAAAAGAAATGTTTGGTCTGGGCCAATATCTGATATCAATGATCCGAAAGTTAAATTTTTGAAACAATTTGTCACATGGATTCAGAATTGGAAAAAACTTTGTGATCAAAACATTTGCGTAGGACTAACTAATGATACATTCGCAGCAATTGAACGAAGTACTATAGTATTAATAGATTTGATTGTTTATTCCTTGGAAAAACTGCATATAACATATATTTTGCCCGGTAAGTTCCAAACTGATCAATTAGAAAAAAGATTCGGCAAATATCGACGCCTGTCAGGTTGTAACTATAATATCTCGTTCCAACAGCTTATTGAATCCGAAAAAAAAATTCGTATTAAAAAGATTTTACGTCTTGCAAAAGAAAACAAGTTGAATGTAAATATTATGATGGAACAACACTTTGAGGATGACTTCTGCGTTAATATTGATGAATTTCGTTCAATACTAAGTGATAATTACTTGGATATTTGTGAGCTTGACGAAGGAACTACACTTTATGTATGTGGCTATGCCAGTTCGTCAGTTTGCAAGTTTATAAATTGTTCTTTTTGTCAACATTTAATAATGGAATCAAAAGGGAATGAAGCTGACAACATTTACTTCGACGAGTTACAAAGGGGTGGTTTGTGTTTACCCACGGAAACTGTAATAACTATTTTTTTCCATATGCATGCATTGCTGGAGTTTATAATTCATAATTTAAATTTGGAAGCGACCTTTCTGGAATCGGTTAGACAAAAATGTTTATTAATGACACTTACTGAATTAAGTTTAGAGATAAATCTTTTTTTGAGGTTGAACAAGAATGTATTTGTGGATTAAAATTTAGAACACTTGCTTCTAAATTTTATTCAATTTTTGCCAACATTTTATTAAATAATTACACCAAATGTAAAAGTGAAACTCGTAAACTAGCTGATAAGCCCAAATCTGGGGAAAAAAATAAAAGTAAGAAACGAAAACTTGAGACTTATAAATGAAATATTTTCTTTTGTTAATTAAAATAAAGAGTTTCGCAATTCAATAACACTCCTAATTGTTTTGTTTAGGTAATGTTTATATTGAAATAGAATTTTAATATTTTTTGTTGTATTTAATCAACAATACCTTTCATAAACGAAAATTACGTGAAAAAACTGTAAAAATGGTAAGTATATTCGAAATCGTCGGGTACGGAGTGAATGCGGACTAGCACTACTTCGAACGTCTAGTGCGGCGTTGCCAAATGTAACATCATGGCTTTGTAAAGTAAAGGTGGCATTGGTTAAATTAATTAAGAGCTTTGTGTGTTCATGCGTTGAACTCAGACTTTAAGTGTACCGTGCCCTCAAATACTTTCCGCATTAGAGTAGGCTATGTTTGAAGTTTTTAAGTAATCAATGTTGGTGTACATGCTAATTTTTTGAAAACTTCAAATTCTGACCGTTGTCATACTTAAATTCAAGTTATAGACGCCTATTTTTATTTACATAACATAACCAAACTATTAAAATTATGCACTGTCACCAACCATTAAAAAAAGCATGGCCATCTGTAACGCGGAAAGTATTTCAAGGCACGGTATAACTGTAACGTCGCTTAATTTAACGTCAGTGCATTTTCTTTTTTTAATTACCTTAATTCTTGCTAAATTATTTTTTTTGTGTACTGACTCAGTATACACTGATGGTATACAGGGTGATCAATCCACCCGCCCCATTTGTCTTTCTTTTGTTAAGTACCATATAGTGTCGATTAATTTTAAGTTACCATTTGATCCATATTATTTCTAGATATTTGCTTTTATGTTCTATTTCCTTGTGTTATCTCTAAATTCTTGAACAACGTAGCATTATCATTTAGACGTTAATGTTTAATATTTGGGAAGGATACGAATCTGATTAAACTTGTTATTGATGTTAAATATTGTGTTTGAATGTTCTTGCAACCTTAAGTACTCTAATTTGATTTTGCTCCTGGGTCAATTCACTTATTGGGGTGGAAATTAAAATAATCTTTAAGGGGCTGGCGCCTGGACATTTCATCCACCTCTGTTTCGACTGAACGCACCCCACATCACTCAAAAGAGTTAACGGCGAAATTCCTATTCCATGTTCTCCACCGTACTAGGGAAGCAAGAAGGTAAGGTGTTCTGAAGGTGGCTCTGCATTCTCCGAAACTTTCAAGTAAATTTTTGTATGCGCAGAGCTATAGTTAATACAGACTAGTTGTGACACATTTTCTCTATCGACGAATAAAATTATTTTAGCTACCGACGGCGCCATTTTGTAAGGCCAAATCCTCCCGTATACAGGGCGGAGGCGTAACAATTTATTGACAATACTCTGTTAACATTTAAGTCTGGACAGAAAACTGGTGACTATCATGATGACATGAACAGTACAAATTACAAGAAATGGCTGACAGAAAAGCTTATACCAAATTTACGAAATAATTCTGTGTTGGTGGTTGACAACGCAGCTTATCACAATGTTTTGTCTGTTCGGCATCCCACCTCAAATAGACGAAAGGTAGAAATGAAACTATGGGTAGATGCAAGAGGCATTATTTATGATAGTAGATTTACCAAGGTGTAGTTATATGGCATAATTAAACAAAATAAACCTGCATTCACAGAATACAAAATTGATGGGATATTGGCAGAAGATTGACATTCTGTGATAAGGCTGCCACCGTATCATCCGGAGCTGAATCCCATTGAAAAGATTTGGGCTCTTGTCAAGAATAGGGTAGTGTGTGCCATCACATACAGAAACTAGAAGATTATATTCACAAAGAACTTATATTGGACAATTATTGTGAGAATTTATAATAGAAGTAGGCAACGACAGTGATGATTTATTTAATTGTTCATCAGACAAAGATAATTTATAATGTTAATAAATATATGCGTAAAAAGTAGACTTTTATTTATTTATTTTGTTTAAAGTGGTTCAAGTTTTCATTGTCATTAATATTTCTTCATTTGCGAATATGTATTTTTTTAAATCTAACATGCAATGTTACTTTTCCAATACCTGAGCTTTAAAGAATATTTTACAGAATTACCAAAATTTCCGAATTAGTAGAGAACAATAGTTTTTCTTCCTTTTATCAATTACAAACATAATCATATACCTCTAGAACAGAGTTACCCAAAGTGTGCTCCGCGAAGCTCGACGAAGGGCTCCGCCAAAATAATATTAACATAAAGAACAAAGCACATCAAGTCTCGTCAACCAGTGAGAAAAAAAATTATACCAACGTTGATTTTATAGAATTTATTATTTTGTGAGTACGTAATAGCAGAAAATGAGGCGGCAAGCAGCATAATAAATATACCGGGATATCAACAATTAAATTGGTCAATGGTGGTCATGAATTTTAAAATTATTGTCGTAGCGTGCATCGTACATTTAGGTATGTCATAATTTTTTGAATGTCAAACTCTGTCAAGTTATTGTGTTGAAGTTTCTAATCCTGCACGGTTTTTGAATCATGGTTCTCACCACAGAGCACAAAATTTACATGATTGAAGCCTATTTTGGAACGGGTGTGCTAGTTAATGGAACTTGGGAATACAGTCAACGTTTGTGTATGGACAATTTTCGAGAGCACTTCCCAGCCGTAGCAGTATTACCGGACAATTTTTATGCATGCCTTACAAATTGTGTTGAAGTGTTTCGCGAAACTGGGTCTGTGACGCATAAAAAAGGTGCTGGTAGACCAAGAGTTCGTACAGAAGAAGTTATTAATGACGTTCGACAACGTATGGAAGAAGAGCCTACAAAACCTTTAAAACGTCTCTCTCAAGATTCGGCTTTCTTATGGAACATGTCAAACGATTGTAAAGAAGGACCTGAACATGCATCCATATAAAATGCAATCATATCAAGCTCTTCTGCCTGCAGACCACCCCAGACGCCTTGCGTACTGCCATTGGTTCGTTAATAATTTAATGAATGACGATCTGCTGAAGTTAACTTTTTTTTCTGACGATGCTTGGTTCCACCTTTCGGGATACATCAATTCTCAGAATATGCGAATGTGGAGCACTGATAACCCGCATATTTTTATTGAAACGCCACTACATGCTCAGAAAATTGGTGTTTGGGTGGCAGTTTCTCGCAGAAGAATAATTGGGCGGTACAGAAATATTTTTTTGACTGAATTTGTGCAACAGTTAGACGATGATGGACTTCAATACGGTCATTTCCAGCAATACAGTGCAACAGCACATACTACACGAGAAAATCTTGCTTTTCTCCACGAGTTTTTTGATGACCGGCTGATAAGTTTGCATACGGAAGTTGAGTTTCCTCCGAGATCACCTTGTTTGACAATTATGGACTATTTTATCTTTCCTTATTTAAAAAATAAGATTTTCGCAAATCCGATACATAATTTGCAAGAACTGCAACAAAGAATTGTTCAGCAATGTGCAACCATAACGCCAGAAATGCTCCAAAACGCCTTTCACAGCATGAGGAAGCACGTAAACTTGTGCATTACAATTATTGTAATTTAGTTGTTCTGGTTAATAAAAACGTTATTTATTTCATAACTTGTAGTTCATTATTATTTTACAGCTGAACTAAGTAGGTAACACATTTGCAGGTTATTGATAATGTCAGTGTAGCTTGACAATGATTAAATTATTTCAAAAGGATGATTTAAACTAAGACAAGCGTTTTACATTTCATGACCAACATTAACCAATTTAATTTTTGATATCATAGTACAATAGTGCTACGGTCAAAAACTATAAACAAAAGAGTTTAGTTTGTACGATTAGGAATGAGGTGATTCGATACTCGTCACTACTTTATCACAAGTGGCATGTTGACGCTCTCACCCTCTCATTCTCTCTGTGCGCTGACTCATCTAGACACGCTGCGAACATTCCACTACGTATCCCCCCTCCATCACTCTCGTCCAGGAAAACCTAGAACCGCCTCGAACGATATCTAATCCACGCACCGCTCTCGGACCACAGTAGGTATATTTAATTTGTGTTTCTTATTAACGGTTGTAAAATATCTTGTGGTGATATTATTATGTTTTTTATATTGTGAAATTAAACTGTGATTTTAAAAGATAGAATGGAGCGGTGGCTTAAAGGTGTTTCAACAAGATCTAGTTTAGAAAGTTTGAAGATGGTTTGCCCGGAAAATGCTGCATCAACCTCAAAGAGTTACGATCAAGATGAGATTCAAGGTAATATGGCGATTTCAAGCAGTAAGATATCTAAATCTAAGGACTCACTATAGGATAAAGAAGATATGACGAATCTTACATCAATCTCGGATTTGTTGATTCTAACTGCTCGCCTCTCTGCATATTATGTAGCAAGCTACTTCCAAATAGTTCCATGGTACCTACTAAGATGCGCCGACATTTAGAAACTATACACCCTGATTGCAAAGACAGAAATAAAGAATTTTTATACGTAAGAAAGAGCAATTATTAAGAAGTCAAGAAACTATGACATATGCGACCCAAACTGTGAATGAAAACCGTGGCTTTTTCATTCATAGGCATCCTATTTGGTGAGCTATCGCATTGCACAAGCGGGGGAAGCGCACACCATTGCTGAGAAATTAATAAAACCATGTGTGGTAGACATAACACAGTGTATGCTGGATGAAAAATCTGCAAAGTGTCTTTGTACAGTGCCGCTTTCGAACGACACTGTTTCGCGTCGAATTAACGACCTCGCAAGCTACATCAAACAAGAGCTAGTTGGTCGCCTTAAACATAACAAATTCGTTCTGCAAATGGATGAGTTGCTGGACTGGCCATCTTGCTGATAATTGTACGATATCCATATATACATTCAATCGAAGAAGACTTGCTTATGTGCGCATCGCTGCTGACTAACACTACCGGAGAAGAAATTTTTAAGACGATTGACACTTTTTTTGAAACACACAATTTCGATTGAAACAATTGTATCAATATTTGTACAGATGGGGCCAAGGCAATGACTGGTAAAACAGCTGGAGCGGTATCACTAATAAAAAGTAAAGCGCCAAAATGTAGTGCTAGCCATTGTATCCTACATAGACAAGCACTTGCCGTAAAGAAGATGCCACCAAATCTAAAAATGGTTCTTGATGAAGCAGTAAAAATAATCAATTACGTCAAATCACGCCCTCTTCAGTCCCGATTGCTTTCAATATTGTGTGAAGATTATGGACGCAGACATAAAACACTACTACTCCACACTGAAGTTGATGGTTATCTTGGGGTAAGACCTTGAGAAGAGTATTCGAACTAAGAACTGAATTACAAGCTTTTATGACTGATATTTCTTTTAAATTAAAAGACTGTTTGAGTGATGTGACTTGGTTGTCCAAACTAGCTTTTTAGCAGATATATTTGGAAAAATTAATGAATTAAATCTATCTTTACAATAACATAATAACTGCCTTCAAAAAAAAAAAATTAGAGTTTTGGATTGTTTGTGTTGGCAACAGAGAACTAGAACACTTATCAGCACTGAATGAGTTTATTGGTGAGACAGCACAATTACCAAATGAAATATTTGAAGAAGTGATCCAATGTCTTAATGATATACACGCATCTTTTGAGAGGTATTTTCCGGAAGAGCAGAATACAGAACTGAAAATGAATTCATGGGTTCAGAATCCTTTTGTACCGAATTTGCAGAAGCCAGAAAATATGTCAAACGAAATCAATAAATCCTTTTTAGAAATGACATCAGATTCAAGCATGGAATCACTGTTCAAAACAATGTCACTTGATAATTTTTGGTGCAGGGTTCGTGATGAATATCCACAACTTGCCACATAAGCTCTGACTGTTCTTCTTCCGTTCCCAACAACGTACTTGTGTGAAACAGGATTCTCGACATATGCAGCTACAAAAACGAAATACTGTAATAGACTGGCTGCTGAACCTGATATGCGTATTCAACTCTCTTCTATCAAGCCTGACATTAAACAGTTGGCCGAAAATAAAAAGCAACTACATACCTCCCATTAAATGGTAACAACTAATATACACTCTATCTTTGTCTTATTTTTTATTTGTAGATACATATTCATATAAAATACCTACGTTGGTAAGATTTTTATTATAAAAAAAAATACAATAAAATGTATAAATTATAAAAATGAGTTTTCATATCATATATATTTGCCTACTCCCCTAATATATATATATATATATATATATATATATATATATATATATATATATATATATATATATATATATATATATATTGTTATAGAGGGGGGAGGTAGGGTAGGGTGGGGCAGATTTAGACATGGGGCACATTTGGACTTTTCAAATTTACCGGGTAAATAAGCTCCAAATAATCTGCATTCTCCTTGGTACGCTTCACTTTTCATAAGTAAACGTTGGCTGGAAGCAGAGTCACGCAGCTTGATTTTTGCGAATTTTGTGTGGCTGTAAAATATTCGATAACTGAAAGTAAGTTTTTGCATGTTTATTTGTAAGCTTCTGGAAGTATGTTAGTATAAATATTGATATCGCGAACAGTGGGGTACAAAATTACGTTAAATTTAGTGTAGATAACCTCACTTAGTTGAAGAATATAAAGTTTTCTACGTCTCTCTGCTTCGACTAGAAAGAAATATTTGCAAGTGGGGCAGTTTTGGATATTTTTAATGGGGCAGTTCAGGACTAGTCCAAATTTGCCCCAAATGTCCAAAACTACCCCACAAATTAAATTTCCCAAATTTATTAGCGTTTCTTGTTTACAGAATGGTTCGTAATTATATCCGAAAAACAAATCGGCATATGATAGATCCCAAAGATATAAAAAAAGCCGTTCGCCTTGTTCTCGCCAAGAAAATGAAAATTAGAGCCGCGGCAATCAGATATAATCTGAAAAAGTCGACATTATTCTTCCACGTACAAAAAGCTAAAAAACAAGCCAGAGAAATTGTAGATGAATCAGGTATTGAAGACTCCTCTGATACTGAGGCCACTGAAAGCAAATCTAAACATGCCTCGCGTCAAATATTCAGTTCCGAAGAAGAAGCAAGTCTTGCACGATACGTGTGTCAAGCATCCGAAATGAACTTTGGCTTAACTTATAGCAATACGAGAGCTTTGGCTTTTCAATATGCAATACTTCTAAAGAAAGACATACCAGTTAACTGGCATAATAACAAATCAGCTGGGGTTGAAAGGATGCGTTCCTTTGTAAAGCGGCACCCTAAACTTTCATATAGAAAACCAGAAAACGTTAGCATTGGTCGAATTTCAAGGTTCACAAAAAACACTGGTCACATTTTGTGGTATTGTGACTGCTACTAGTTCGGCAATTCCACCTGTTTACATTTTTCCACGAGTTAGAATGAAAGATCATTTTTTGCTTGGATCAGTCACTGGTGCCAAAGGTTACGCGTCAAAAAATGGGTGGATAACTGCCGAAATATTTGTTAATGTTTTAAGACACATTCGCCAATATACAAGCTGCTCTGTAGACAACAAAATTCTCTTACTAGAGGATAACCACGAAACACATATTTCACTAGATGCAATCAACTTTTGCAGAGAGCATGGGATAGTTATGTTGTCATTTCCCCCACATTCCACCCATAGGATGCAGCCCCTAGATGTCGGAATTTATGGTCCGTTCAAGGCTAAGCTGAAGACTTCGTTCAACGACTTCATATTAGCTAACCCTGGAAAGCCTATCACAATTTATGAAATATGCAAATTAAGTTGTGAACCATATCTGCATTCATTTATTCCTTCTCATATTATCAAAGCTTTCCAAAAACCAGGAATTTGGCCTTTAAATCGCTTAGCTTTTGACGATACCGATTTTGCTGGAGTGTTACAATATGAAAATGAAGATCAAAAAGCCACTGCTGAATTAACAGACAGGCCTCCTACTCCTCGACCTTCTAGCTCAAATTTGGTTCGGCAAATTAAAATAATTTCAAATGAAATCATTAAATCAGCAGAAACGACGGCCGCTCCTACATCTACTGAAGTTGTAGCTGAGTTAGTTGAGTTAGTTCTCACAAGAGTATTTATCGAAATTGAAAAAATGTCATCAGTTGTACGAGAACTACAATCTGAGGTTTGGAATTCGAAAGTGGAGAATTTATCGGTGAAAAAAGAACAAAAATCGGAAGTTTTGAGTCCAGAAGTTGTTAGACCTTTCCCAAAACTCAAAACAAGAACTGAAAATAGTAGGGGTCGCAAACGTGGACGCTCACGTATATACACCAACACGCCAGAAAAGAATGAAATCCAAAAGAAAACCCAAATCAAGAAAAAGAAGCACTGTGAAAATGTTTTTGCGGCGACAAGAAATCTGATGGGTAGAAAAACAAAGTCGGCAAAGAGAAAAGTTATTTCTGATTCACAGGAAAGTGCCGAGGAACAGTTAACTGAAGACATGTGCGTTGACTCAGACCTGGATATGGATTTTGATGAAGATAGTTGGACAATTTGCCAGATGAACTTCTATATGATGAACCTCTTTCTGTTGGAGACTTTGTTCTCGTCAAATTTTCTACAAAGAAAAAGGTTCTATATTTTGTTGGCATTATCCAAGAATTGCTGGACTGTGACGAATACCTAGTGAAGTTTTTAAGGAAACGCGAGAATTTGGGCTTTTGCTACCCGGTTATCGATGATATCAGCCCAATACCAAGAAACGAAATAATTTCCAAGCTTCCAAAGCCACAAGAGGTTAAAGGGACAGCTAGGCAAGCATCGCACATTAAATTTTCTGTTTCTTTTTCGAATTATGATGTTCAGTAAACATTTTTATACTTAAATACATATAGTTATTGCATTTGGACGAGGTTGTAATATTATGTCCATATCCACCCCACCCAAGTCCAAATCTACCCCACCTTGGGGCAGTTTCGGAAAAATGCTGTCTTCTAGTTTCTGCATTTTTTCACTCCTTTGGAATGCTTTCGAAAGATAAAAAAATCAAGTAGTTTCCTAAATGTCTGCGGCACCTCCTAACACAATAATTGTTTCTGAGCATCATCTAGTTTAGGAGTTATGACATTTTGAAGAAATGTGTCCGAATCTGCCCCACCCTACCCTACCCTTACAAAGCCCCAAGTTGCGGTGCCAGAATGCTATAGGGGTATAGTATTCTCGTTACCCCCTTATAGTTAAAGTTCTTAAAGAGCATGAGACTAATTAAAATAAAATTGAAAAACTGTCAAAAGTTACGAGAGAAATGTTATCTAAGTTAAGTTTTACAAACACTAAATATTAAGCAAGTGAAAGTCTAAATTAAATTGCTGCTTACTGTGTATGTGGGTCTAAATAAATAATTTAATGAAATGTGACTAACACTGTGGTATTACATTTAAAATGTAATAGGTTTCGCGCTTGAAATTTCCTTCCTATCTCTTATAAATTTAGCCAATGATCTATTTCTAAAAAGGAGAAGGGGTTGTTTCCGGCATCTATAGTGAATTATTCTCGATTACAGTAAATTTGTGGTTCTCCAGTCACAATTAGTTTTATTGGAGCTCCAAGATCACACTTTTAGATAATTTTGGGACATCATTTCTGTTCATATACATTTCACATATTGACACTCAACCGCTGTGTTCTTATTCGGTGGATATTTGTACAATTTATGGTGGAACTGTGTGCCATTCTTCACTTTGTTAGATAATATTCATACAAATGTTTTATTTTCTCTCACAATAAAGATACTCCAACTATAACATAATTACTCAATTTGTAACCTGTTTAAAGTAAAATATAGAGAATTATTTTATATACTTGTGTTTGTGTTTGTTATTTTCGTACTTAACGCCCACCATCAATCTCGTAAATTTTCGTCCACTATTTGCACAACGTGGAAGCGCATTTTCTTCTTCCCACAGGTGTTCCATCATCTCCGAGGAATCGCCCGACAGCATCACGGAAATAAGTAAGAGTACAGGTAATGTGAGTGACTCTAGTAGCGTAGTTTTGTATTATATGAACCCCCCAACGACCCTTGAGATAGAATATTCATAAACCGTTCACAAGACTAACTGTAATCGAGAATAATTCACTATAGATGCCGGAAACAACCCCTTCTCCTTTTTAGAAATAGATCATTGGCTAAATTTATAAGAGATAGGAAGGAAATTTCAAGCGCGAAACTTAGTACATTTTAAATTTAATACCACAGTGTTAGTCACATTTCATTAAATTATTTATTTAGACCCACATACACAGTAAGCAGCAATTTAATTTAGACTTTCACTTGCTTAATATTTAGTGTTTGTAAAACTTAACTTAGATAACATTTCTCTCGTAACTTTTGACAGTTTTTCAATTTTATTTTAATTAGTCTCATGCTCTTTAAGAACTTTAACTATAAGGGGGGTAACGAGAATACTATACCCCTATAGCATTCTGGCACCGCAACTTGAGGCTTTGTAAGGGTACCTCCCCCCCTCTATAACATTCTGGCGCCCAACGTGGGGCTTTGTAAGGGTACCTCCCCCCCTCTATAACATTCTGGCGCACCAACGTATTGGGGCCATTCGAATAACCTACAGAGTACACTTACAGCATTTTTTTTCCAGCTCATCTCCGAGGATTTAAAAAAGTGGAGGATATTTTTAAAATAAGATAATTGTATAATAAAAATATAAAAAGAAAATGTGTATTTGATTTATGTATTTGTGTATGTGCTCTTCCACGGATTGATGGTCGATGTTAAATAAATAAACACTGGGTATAATTGAAATCATTTATTCACTGTTATAAAAATTAAAAACACAGGTCAAATATTTTATTACAAACATTTTTACAACATATTATACAGGGGTCGTATCCAAACGACACATTGCTTTTGTTTTATTATTATTGTGTGTATTTGTAAAAATATAAAACCTGCAAAATGAATACAAGATCCAGAAGCGTTTCAAATGTCCACCAGGAATCATCCAGCGAAAGCGAAGACGAATCTCCGCAAAATCAAGGCGATACCACCGAAATTACAGCGACGCCCACAGAACAAGGAGTTGGTTCGAAGCCGGAGGGAAATGATTTGCTCACACAGATCAGCTTGATGTTCCAAGAAAACAAAAAGGATATGCAAGAACTAAGGGAAGATAACAAAAAGGATATGCAAGAGTTAAAGGAAGACAATAAAAAGAATATGCAAGAACTAAGGGAAGATAACAAAAGGGACTTGCAAGAATTAAAGGAAGATAATAAAAAGAATATGCAAGAACTTAAAGAAGAACTGGAAACGAACAGAATTCGAGATAGAGTGGAGGACAGAATAGAAAACAGGCAGAACTTGGAAGATTTGAAGAAAGATCTCGAGGAGAGACCAGCAATTAGAACAGAGGTTAACAATAAATTAATATTAGAAGAGGTGGATGTGAAGGTTCAACAACTTAGGACAGAGGTTGTATCGAATATTGATTCTACAATAAAAGTTGTGGACAGGAAAGTCGTGGAAATAGAAGGAGATCTCACGAAATTAAAAGATAAAAACGAAAAGGAACACAAGGAGTTGGCGGAAAGAATCAGGACGGAATTTGATCAAATAAATAGGGGCAACGCAGAGATGGAAGTTCGCATAGAAACAAAACTAACTGGACAAATAGTTTCAACCGAAGAGACCTGTTTGAAGGAAATTACGAGGGTCAAACAGGTGAACAAAGAACAGGATAAAGACGTCAGGAATGCGCTGCAAGAACTTGAAAGAAATAAAGAACTGAAAAGGTTGACGCTGAAGGTACAAAATATCCGGACTAACAATAACCTTATGCCTACACCAACATGTTTTAATGCAGGACTACGCATTGAAAACGTAGCACATTTCAACGGCGACAACATGTCCATGCACCCTATGGCATATTTAAACAATGTCCTTAAATATACCGAAGACGTGCCTGATTTTAGACAACAATTTAATATCATCAGAGCGACACTCACCAATGGAGCGGCGGATTGGTTCGAAAGAGTAGAGGATGGTTGTGAGGACTTAGGGCAATTCGCAAAGATTTTCAGAAGAAACTTTTGGAGCGAAACACAACAAAACCGAGCTCGTATTCGTTTACTTACAGGGAAATTTCGACCAGGTAAGCTCTCTCGCGAAGCATATGCCCTAAAGATATACAACTACAGCAAACACATCGACAACATGGACGAGTTAACCATTTCACAACAGTTGTTGCGACATTTTATACATACTGATACGCACGCGATCATCTGCCAGAACGTGACTAACATGGATAGTCTGGTGGACATACTCAGAAGGTTGGACGACTATTCAGACAGCACCAACATAAATAGAGATTACAGGAACAATCCCCGAAACGAGAATACACAACCAGAAGCCCGTCGGAATGTTTATCCTGACAGACCAACTACAGACATGAATAGAAATCCTTCACGAACCTCACCTACACCAAACAGAAATTTTAATCCTTCTCCGAACAATAATTATCAAAGCCAGCCTCGTCCTTACAACACTTACTCACGAAACGATCAGGGAAGACCGAATATGTTTCCACCAAACAGGAACCTAAACCATTGGCGAAATAATGGTACAACAAACGGCAATGGAAACAACACTCAGAGGAATAACAACAGAGTGTTTTATCTTTGTGTTGACGTGTTGCAATTCACGATCAAACTGTTCGACTTCGGAGGGACTTTCGGCAAGTTGCCTTATAACTGTGTGCTTATAAGAATATTGTTGGTTAATTAATTTTAATTTTAAGATTGTTTCTTGTGTTCACCATTTCGAATTTCTTAAATTATGTAATTGTACATCATTGATAATTTTGAGTTGTGGATCACCTTGGGTGGCCATTTAAGTTTTAATTAACCCTTCAGGAATGTAATACTGGCAACTGAGTTGCGCTTGTGATTTACTTTTCATTGTTTTTTTTTCCTTCTTCTTGAATATCTCGTGAAAAATCAGAGATTAGATAGTATAGCCGGTTATGTACAGTATTGGAATGAACTGTTGAGATCTGAAGTAGAATTTCAATAAACTGTTTGTTAAGTTTGAATGAGCGTGTGTTGGTCTTATTTTCTTATCACCTGGGGAGTTTTACATTGGATCTGGTCCGGGGTCTGTATATCTGTTGGGTTTAGCATATTTTTACGGATAGGCGCCCTGACAACTTAACCTTCGACTTAGTACGGTGTTCGAACTCGCCCTTCTCTGACTGTAGCTGGAGGCAGTGCTGACTCCCATTTTTAACATCGACCCTTGGGGAAGTAAGAGGTAAGACTTGAGTGTTATAAGTTGGTGATTAATTAATAGACAAGCGTCCTCCTAAATTTAAATAGAAGGTTAATTACCGTGGTGGTGTCTGACTTACTACCTTCTTGGAATTGGGTACCGAATTTGTTTAGGGCCTTGGCCATTTATAATTTAAATACAAGAGGGTAGCAAGGTTTTTTGGCGCCCAACGTGGAGTACCAACGACGACTGAGCATGATGGCACGCATTAACTCAGTGAAAGGTTATCTCACAGTGAATAATAGTTGTTTTGAAGTACAATTAATTCTAATTAAGAATCATCCTACCGAACCCACGATTAATATAGAGCCTCGAGACAAGATAGCTCACGGCTCACGATACATGTTTCTGTATATCAGACTCCAACATGGACGGAATCTCAGAATATGATAATGATTTGAAAATCATAGTGAATAGGGGAGATCGTCCTCCACTAAACTTGGCCTTCATGTCTTGGGTGGCATATACAAAGGCTCTCAACATGTTCAAGTACATTATGAGTGAGAGTTCGGGGAAGAAGGAGATTGATTAAATTAGTGAAGGAGATTAATTAAATTAGTGTATCATATTAATGTTTAGTGCAAGAATGGGGTAAAATTAAGTTACATTCAATATTAATGTTTAGTGCAAGAATGTTAACAAATATAAAATAGATGTTCAATTCCTTTCAGTTTATATTATTGTGTAACAAATGTTACTCTGTGGATTAAACACCACAAGAGCAGAAGCATTTTCCTTAGCCATTACTTGAGAATGTTGGAGAGTTTGAAGTTTTATCGTCTGTAATCGCTTACAAAAGCGGATGTTATAGTACTTTTCAAGTGTTATTTTTGAATTTTGGCGTTTTGATTGAATCTTGCGAGGATATTTTCTTTCACTGGCTAGGAATTGTTTAATTGCTCTGTTAGTGTGGTGCAAGGCCTAGACCTCATTTGAGCACTTTGTTGGGGTTAAGATTTAAGAACCACGTGCTATGGTAATCTTACGGTGCCAGGAAATTTATTGCTGGATCTTGCGGTGAAGACATAATTAAGGTACAGATTAATGGAATTCTGCAGCCTTTATACGCTATTTTCTTGAGATGTCGTTAGCCGAAGATAGGAGAGCAGATTTCTTGTAACGTGTGGATCCGTAGGAGGTATCGTGTTTGGTAGCTGTGGATGTGATTTTCTTTAAGGTATTGTCACTGTGTACATTTTCCTGATATTATCCAGAGCGTAGAGATTATTGACCAAACAGTTTTGGTAAAATTTATGTCAATATCGAGTACTTCGAACAGTAAATTTCAATTTTCCGGCCTAGCTAATTAAATAAGTCATCGTAATTTCCTATTTTAACTTCTTGTGGCATGTGAGCCTTTATGTTTTGAATTAATTAAATTAACGTAGTTTTATTAATTATAGTGACCTCAGATTGGAGGTTACTTTGTCATTTTTGGAGACGTTACGTAGCCTTTTTCTTTTTGGACTTAGAACTTGTACTATATTTTGGATGTGTATGGGCAGTGTAGCCTCACATCGGTCTTGTGTAAATTCTTAGATGTTATTTTTTGCAATTAGTCAACGATTGTCATTTATTTTTGTATAATCTCGTAAGAAATTATTGAATTTAATCTAATCACATTTCCTTATGTAAAGCATAGTTAACTAGCGCTAATTTTTTGTATAGAATTAGATACTTTACAACTTAGAGTCTGCACTCTAATGTCGAATAGATTGTCGGTTGCCCCTGGTATACAGAGTGTTTTATTTTTGTGTTGACGTGTTGCAAATCACGATCAAACTGTTCGACTTTGGAGGGACTTCCGGCAAGTTGCCTTATAACTGTGTGCTTGTAAGACTATTGTTGGTTAATTAATTTTAATTTTAAGATTGTTTCTTGTGTTCACCATTTCGAATTTCTTAAATTATGTAAATGTACGTCATTGAAAATTTTGAGTTGTGGATCACCTTGGGTGACCATTTAAATTTTAATTAATCCTTCAGAATTTAATACTGGCAACTGAGTTGCGCTTGTGATTTACTTTTCACTTTTTTTTTCCTTTGTTCTATATATCTCTTGAAAATCAAAGATTATATAATATAGCCGGATATGTACAGTAATTGGGATGCGCTGTTGAGATCCGAGATTGAATTTCAATAAACTGTTTGTTAAGTTTGAATGGGCGTGTGTTGGTCTTATTTTCTTATCACCTGGGGAGTTTTACATTGGATCTGGTCCGGGGTCTGAATATCTGTTGGGCTTAGCATATTTTTACGGATAGGCGCCCTGACAACTTAACCTTCGACTTAGTACGGTGTTCGAACTCGTCCTTCTCTGACTGTAGCTGGAGGCAGTGCTGACTCCCATATTTAACATCGACCCTTGGGGAAGTAAGAGGTAAGACTGAGTGTTATAAGTTGGTGATTATTTAATAGACAAGCGTCCTCCTAAAGTTTAATAGAAGGTTAATTACCGTGGTGGTGTCTGACTTACTGCCTTCTTGGAATTTGGGTACCGAATTTGTTTAGGGCCTTGGCCATTTATAATTTATATACAAGAGGGTAGCAAGATTTTTAGCGCCCAACGTGTGGGGCCTTAGAAAAGAATTTCGTTTTAAAAAAAACAAGGTTTTTGGCGCGCCAACGTGTGGCTTAGAAAAGAATTTCGTTTTTTTAAAAGGGGTTTTAGCGGCCAACGTTGTGAGGCCTTTTTGAAGGAAAAAAAAAATAGTTTTTTTAGTAAATCAAGAATTTTAGATTTTGGGGAATTTTCAGAAACTTTTGAAACATTTTCAGGAATTGATTAATTTCAGCATTGAAGACCTTGTCATATTTTGTTTGAGTAAAAGTAAAGTATATCCCAGCTTATATCACAGTTACGTTTTACGTTGTGTGTGATTTTGAATGTTATGTGTACTTTTGGCCCTTAGTTACTGAATGTTAGAATGTTTGATACTTTATCGCTAATGTATGTTCCGTACTTTTGAATGTTTCTGTACATCTGAATACTTCCGTATATTTGAATATTTTCGTACATTTAAGCACTTACCGTATACATTGTTAAATAATAGTATTGGAAATCTGAGAACCAATTGCGAAGTATAGGGCCAAATTGTTTGAGAGAAATTTTCGTCTTTTAAATATTTTTGGGTAATATTTCTGTAAAACATTTCGAGTTTAAGTCTTGTGTGGTGACTTGTATATTAAAACTTTGTGTATCTTGTGTAGGCTACCGGCATAGTGGTTCTGACCTTCAAAATGGCGGGTGATTGTTTAGTATGCATGTTTAGAGTACTTATTGGATTTGTTTGATAATATTTCGTGATTTTACTATTTTTGGTAGTATGACTTGTATGTGTTAATCTATCTTTGTTTTGAACTTAGTTATTTCGTTAGTTGGTAGAATTAATATTTTCGAATCTGTTTCGTCACTGTGGGTCATCGCTTATGCAGTCAGTCTCATAGTTTTTTTGTTGTTGTATCGCCCTTGAGTTAATAGTAATAATAATAGTAATAATAGATATCGTGTAATAGGTTGTTTAATAATAATAATATGGGATTATATGGGATTTGTCACTTCATAATGTTATTGCGGATAATTTTGAATCCCTTTTAAGATTTGGCTTTGGCTGTGTTTGTGTGGTCTTCAGTTGTCTTGACCTTTCGTGAATATTACTTTTACAATCTGTTTATCGTATATTTGATTGGAATGAATTATGATGTTTGGTATATTTTCGTATTATTTTCGATAACCCTTTCCGTACCGTTCATGCCGTTGTTATCGTTAATATTGTTGATACCATTAGTTCATTCTGTTATGTTGTGGATAGATTGCGCTACAATATTTCTTATGTTGAGTACTCTAACAAATTTGGTAGGCCATGTGTGCAGTTTGGCGGTTGATGTTCAAAAGAAATGTTTTTAAAGTGTATGTGATTGTCCCTTATAGGATCATTTTTCGTTTGTCTAATTTGAGAAATATTTGTAGTTACGTATTGGGAAATTAAATTTTCTCGACCCTTTTTCCCTATCTTCGTGAAGTGTAAACCTGTTTGAATTTCACTTTTACAGTTTGGCTTATCGTGTGGAGCCTTCTACCTGTTCACCTAATTAGCGTATAGTACCGTAGAGTTTCCGTATAATTCGGGATTTTTGAACCAAATGGAAGGTTATCGTATCGTTTTGGAGTATCGTCTCGTATCGTATTTTGCAACCACATATGTGGGATAATTTGTATCTGCACGTCAAAAGTCAACGGGTGTAATTGTATTCTTACCTTTAATTGCTTCATGAGATAGTGGTTATCCATCTTTCCTTTTATGGTTATTAGAGTTTTCCCATATGTATTGTTTAGTTTTGTGATCCTTAGTAACTTTTACACTTGTGTGTTGTATGTCTTGAAATCTTTTGATTTCCTGTAGCGAACTTTTGTTCGTTATCTCCCGTATGAGTTCAGTTGTCAATTATCATCATGAATAAGCTCTGTTACGATCTATAGTCCAGTTAGTGGTGTTGTATGAGCCACTTGTGTTTTCTTTGGTGAATTTAGCAGACTTTTATTTTGGTTTATTGTAGTTATTGATAATCTGCTAATGTTTCTAGGACTTTAATTTTGTGATCGATCCAGGAAGTATATCTCCGAGCTTGTAGTTTTTTTTGTCCGGGTACATGGAGTGTTGAACATCTTAAAGCACAACCTAACGATGATTGAACTTTGCAAGTCTCGGTTTGCAGGTACGTCTTAAGAATATACCTGTGGGTTTAATGCCTGGGCGTAAAAGGCGTCCCAAAAATTCTCTGTTTCCCCCGTTTCTTTTAACATCTTCAATTTTAGTTGTCGTGGGTTCGACGTATTTCCTTGCGTGTTCCGATCTGGGATGTTCTCCCTATGTTTTGTCGATAGCCCACACAGCGACGATTGAATTGGGTGGATTAATTTCGTGTAACTCTGTATGTTACTTTTGAGTACCGTATAACTTACGTTAGTTAAGTTATTTTCGACTTCCGTGTAACTTTTATAGTTATGTATTTCGTACCGATTTTGACTTTTGTACCGATCTCGACTCTACCGTACTGATTTTGACGTTCCGTACCGAATATGACTTTCGTATCGTTTACGATTAAGTATTAACGATTTTATGACTTCCGTACCGTATAGCAGTTCTAGAACCTTTACCATTTTGGGATTATGTTACGTATCGTATGGTCTAGAATTTGCATTTGATAGTTATTTTATCGTGTTGTATGTGTCGTACTAACTTTTTCGCTCTGATTAGACGTTTATTTGCGAAGGTATAAAGAAGAACGGTCTTTATTTGATAGTTCTCAGCCTTCCAAGGGTCGTGTCCTGGCGACTTTCTTTTTGCTATTGTTATTATCAAAATGTTACCTCCAGGATTTGATCTTGACTTTCGCCTTATGGCTTTATCGCTCGCCTTCAGCGTTTCAGTCGGGACAACGCCGGTCCAGACTTTAAACTCCTTTTGCTATGTCTATTTTGTTTGGCGATCTTCAGTTGTTGTGTTTACGGAATGTACGTTTGTCGCGTGGACGTGCCGTCCGTGTCTTTTAGTAGTTTCACCATTCTGTGCTGTACCCTATTTTTAAATACCTCTCCTTATTCCGCTTTGTATCCCGTATCTGTAGTAATAAACCCATTTTTAGTTCACCTTTTATTTTTGTTTGTTTTGAGATACCGAGGGCCTCACCCAAAGTTCTCTTTTACCGTCGCGTGTCTGCAGAGTGTCGTTTCGGGGGTTGCCTTTCCCGCATCTTGGTCTATTGGTAGTATCTCTTCCTAATTCCTGTGCCTTCGACCGTCGTAAGGATCACCGCCGGCCGGGCACACCGTAACTTAACCCGTCTACTCCATTTCCTTTTTGATGCTATCAGTGGTACTGGGCTGTCGGTTGGTCAGGTCTCGGGGCGCGTCTGTGCAGAATCTCGACACCCATGTTTTTTATTTTTATTCCTCGTTAATTCCCGTACCGGCTGAATGCCGAAGGACCGCGTGGTGGTTTTGGTCAAGCGTTTGGTGATGCTGCGTTTGCTGTCCGACATGGTCGCGCACTCTTGTCTTTCGTTTTTGCCTAGTCGTTGTCGACTTTTACTTGGTTCTATTGTATCGTACGTTTATATGTTGTGTTACGCACAGTCCAGTTCCTGGTTTCATAACTCTTGGCTTAACGGTAATTTACAAGTAAATAACCTTTTGGGGTGAGGGAGGAATTTGTTACAATTTTTGTTGTTGTATTTTATCCTTTAATGGATTATTTTAGTTTGTCGTGGAATACGTAATTTATTTTGGATTAAATTTATGTCATCTTCCTACTACTACTGCCATCTGGTGTAGATTTGCTTAAGATTCATATTGCACGCGTTCTGCCTTATCGCAGGTGTGTGTGGCGTATACATGCATTGACGGGTAGATGGCGTACGTTGTTTTATTTAATAAATTTGTTTTCTTTATTTGTTGCTAATTTAGTTTTAGAGCTTCTTTTGGGCCTAGAGTTATGTATCAAATTCTTTATAATTATTTTCCATTTTTCTATTGTCATTTGAACCTGCATTTTTGTCGTACGTTTAAAATATCAGATTGGGTCGTTCGGTCTTTTAGAGCAATTGTCGTGTTCCGTTTGATGGTCGGGCTTTGACATGTTAGAGTCTTTCTCTTGCACTTTAACGGTCGTCGAGGAAGGGTTAAATACCACAAGGGCAGAAGCAATTTCCTTAGCTTTACTTGAGAATGTTGGAGAGTTTGGAGGTTTATCGTCTGTAATCGCTTACAAAAGCGGATGTTATAGTACTTCTCAAGTGTTATTATTGAAATTTTGGCGTTTTGATTGAATCTTGCGAGGATATTTTCTTCTTGGCTAGGAATTGTTTAATTGCTGTAAGTATTTTTCCCACGTGTCTAATCGATTTTAATTTGTGTTGTTTCTATCTTCAAATATAGCGGTTAGTGTGGTGCATGGCCTAGACCTCATTTGAGCACTTTTGTTGTGGTTAAGATTTAAGAACCACGTGCTATGGTAATCTTACGGTGCCAGGAAATTTATTGCTGGATCTTGCGGTGAAGACATATTTAAGGTACAGATTATTGGAATTCTGTAGCCTTCATACGCTATTTTCTTGAGATGTCGTTAGCCGAAGATACGCGAGCAGATTTCTTGTAACGTGTGGATCCGTAGAAGGTATCATGTTTGGTAGCTGTGGATGTGACTTTCTTTAAGGTACTGTGTCTGTGTAAATTTCTCTGATATTATCCAGAGTGTAGAGTTTATTGACTAAACAGTTTTGGTAAAATTTATGTCAATATCGTGTACTTTGAACAGTAAATTTCAATTTTCCGGCCTAGCTAATTAAATAAGTCATCGTAATTTCCTATTTTAACTTCTTGTGGCATATGAGCCTTATGTTTTGAATTAATTAAATTAACGTAGTTTTATTAATTATAGTGACCTCAATTTGGAGGTTACTTTGACATTTTTGGAGACGTTACGTAGCCTTTTTATTTATGGACTCAGAATTTGAACTAAATTTTGGATGTGTATGGGTAGTGTAGCCTCACATCTGTCTTGTGTAACTTCTTAGTTGTTATTTAGTGCATTTGGTCAACCATTGTAATTTATTTTTGTACAATCTCGTAAGAAATTTTTGAATTTAATCGAATCACATTTCCTTATGTAAAGCATAGTTAACTAGCGCTAATTTTTTTAATAGAATTAGATACTTATAACTTAGAGTCTGCACTCTGATGTCGAATAGATTGTCGGTTGCCTCTGGTATACAGAGTGTTTTATTTTTGTGTTGACGTGTTGCAAATCACGATCAAACTGTTCGACTTTGGAGGGACTTCCGGCAAGTTGCCTTATACCTGTGTGCTTGTAAGACTATTGTTGGTTAATTAATTTTAATTTTAAGATTGTTTCTTGTGTTCACCATTTCGAATTTCTTAAATTATGTAAATGTACGTCATTGAAAATTTTGAGTTGTGGATCACCTTGGGTGACCATTTAAATTTTAATTAATCCTTCAGAATTTAATACTGGCAACTGAGTTGCGCTTGTGATTTACTTTTCACTTTTTTTTCCTTTGTTCTATATATCTCTTGAAAATCAAAGATTATATAATATAGCCGGATATGTACAGTAATTGGGATGCGCTGTTGAGATCCGAGATTGAATTTCAATAAACTGTTTGTTAAGTTTGAATGAGCGTGTGTTGGTCTTATTTTCTTATCACCTGGGGAGTTTTACATTGGATCTGGTCCGGAGTCTGAATATCTGTTGGGCTTAGCATATTTTTACGGATAGGCGCCCTGACAACTTAACCTTCGACTTAGTACGGTGTTCGAACTCGCCCTTCTCTGACTGTAGCTGGAGGCAGTGCTGACTCCCATATTTAACATCGACCCTTGGGGAAGTAAGAGGTAAGACTGAGTGTTATAAGTTGGTGATTATTTAATAGACAAGCGTCCTCCTAAAGTTTAATAGAAGGTTAATTACCGTGGTGGTGTCTGACTTACTGCCTTCTTGGAATTTGGGTACCGAATTTGTTTAGGGCCTTGGCCATTTATAATTTATATACAAGAGGGTAGCACAACATACCAGGAGATCCAAATAGTGAATATAATTTAAATAGAATTCTATCAATGCTAATAATAGAAAATAGAAAGAGAGATGAAATGTTCGAACGTCTAATAATGCAAACTCCTAACCAACATCGAAATGGATTAGAAGAAAATGGTACGAGTACAACTACAACATACCAAGTAATGCCAGACATTACCAAAAATGTGGCATATTTTGATGGGAATAAAAATGCCAAAGAATGGATCGGGAAAATAACAAGCATGAAAATTATACATAGGTGGCCCGATTCATTTGCCTTAGAGGTAGCTAGATCAAATATGATAGGAGCTGCAAAAAACTGGTATAGAGCTAATGAGGGATCGATAGAAACATTTACTGATTTTGAAACATTGTTTAATAAAACCTTTATTGTAGACGATGGTTTACCCGAAAAATGGAAAAGAATGACTGAAAGAATTCAAGCAAAACAGGAACCATTAAATGATTATTTCTATGATAAATTACTATTATGTCAGGAATTACATTTAAAATTTAAAGAGGTGAAAGAACAGATATTGATAGGGTTATACGACAAAAATTTATGTGCAACAGCAAAGGCACGTGATCACACAGATGATGATGAACTAATACAGGATTTACATGATTGTGAAAGGATTGATAAAGCACGACTAGAAAGACTAAAACCAGATATAAATGAGAAGAAATTTGACAAAAATGAAGTGAGAAATCAGGCGAAACATAATTTAAATAACCAAGCACATAAGAAATTACCAGTTGCAGACGAAGATGGAAAACCATTGTGTTTTGTTTGTAAGAAATATGGACATATTGCAAAATATTGTTTTTTTAATAAAGATAGAGTCAACAAACCACAAAATCAAGCATCAAAGGAACAGATAAATGTGTCCAATCAGCAAATGTTGGTTACCAGTCAGTGTGGAAAACAGTGGGGTGAGAAATTTATAAAGACTGTTACAGTGAATCAAACTATAATTGCCACAGCATTTATTGACCCGGGCAGTGCTGTTACTACTATCAGTGAAGCATTTGTTGATAAACATGGTATAGTATGTTACCCAATGGTGAAAACTTTATATGGATTTGGAAATATGACTCCAGTTAAATGTTATTTTACAACAAAAAATTTATTGACCTTAGACGATGTTTGTGAAGAGGTAGATGCAGTGATCGTGCCAAGCGATGTGCAGCCAATGGATATACTGGTGGGTAGAAATTTTACTGAGATGCCAGATATTGCATATGTGCGTGTTGGTGCTATATTGAAATTTGGATATCAAACAGATGATCCTTTTAAAAATATACAATTAGATGAAGAAATTAGTAGAAAATATGATGTAAAAATGGCAGAATCAACAGTGGTTGAATGTAATAAAATAAATTTTTTGTTGGTGAATGTGGATGATGAACCAGCTGTTCTAACTGTGGCAGGGATATATCAAGACAAGAAAGTGATGAAAGGAACCTGTATAGGAGAAATTATAGGAGTAAATAAAAGAGAAATTGCACTGAAAGGGAACCAAAAAACTATACCTATGGAAATGATAAACGTGGGCGACTTAATGCCAGAATATATTCAACAAGAGGTGTACAAGTTAGTGTGAGGAGTCTCTGCCGGCCGCACTGTTAAATCCAGAATAAAGTGAGTGGTATCACTCTAAATAAGCAGCCAAGCTGCCGTATAAACTTACATACCCAATAAACGACCACGCCTCCAGAGTCATAACTCGAAGAGGTATCCGCCCACCGCGAAACCAGTCGCGGTGCAAAAGAAACGCCCCTTACAAAGAAGGGGAAGAAAACCAAATCAAAGACACAGAAAAGAATCCCGATGGAAAAGATTGAAGTATTTATCGAAGAAAACGATATCACCGACACTATGGAGAACACCCAGCCAAAAACCAATCAGGAAGAAGGAAGAGATGTAACTCTTACTCGAGATTTCCTCAGATTAGATACAGAAGTACTAATTAAAATAGTACAAAACTTAAACACAATTCTATCACAAAGATCAGATGAAACAGTAAACAATCAAACTGTCAATACTAACCTAACACAAACTCCACAAAACAATAATCCAGATTATACTCAAATACCAATCATTCAGCATCTATACACTGAAAACAAAAGAGAAAATCAAGCCATGGAAACAGAAAACTTCAAAACGGTTTCCTACAAGAAGCACATTCAAAGAGAAAAACGCAAAATCACAGAAGATTCAGAACAAATCTCAAACAAAAATCCAGAAAAGCCAAAAGAAAAGAAGATAAGTAAGATAAACAATTCCAAAAATATGGAAACAAAAAATCCTCGAAACAATGTCACTACAGATAATGCTCTCCCATCAACCTCAACAGGAGATAATATCACAAATTCCCACACAAATCTAAATCCAGATTCACAAAACACAACCAAATCACAAACAGATATCCCACGATTAAACTGAACAGACTACGACAACCAAAGCGTTTCAGAATTCTCAGTAGAAGAAATAGACATTCCAAAACCCGAAAGAACACCCCCTATAATCTTACACGACCAGAAAAACTAGACAAGAATATCTCAAACCATGAGAGACTACCAAATGCCTTTTAAGTCAGCCAGACTTACTCAAGAGGGGGTTAAAATACTACCAGCAGGCATCGAAAGCTTCAGGAGAATCACGGGTTTCTTCGAAGCAAATAGCATACCATACCATACGTTCAGATTAAAAGAAGAAAGAACTATTAAAATCGTTATCAGAGGAATACCAGAAAATGTTGAAACAAACTACGTGAAAGAAGAACTAGAAAATATGGGACTAAATATCATAAATGTTTCCAGAATGTACAGCCCTATCAAGAAAATGATCTTGGTGGAGGTCAAGAGAGAAGACGCTGTCAAGATTTACGAACTCCGGGGACTTTGCGATCTAGTCATAAGGCCGGAAGCGCTCAGACGAAAGGCCAGTGCTGGTCAGTGCCACCGTTGCCAGTTGTTTGGGCATTCGCAGGCAACATGCAGGGCAATACCAAGATGTGTAAAATGTGGAAGAAATCACCCGTCTCAAGATTGTACCAAGCCACGAGATACCCCAGCGACCTGCGCAAACTGCAAAGGTGACCATACTGCCTCCTATAGAGGCTGTCCAAAAGCTCCAAAGCCGCAATTTCGAGACTCAGCACAGACGCAAAGAGCACAAGCGGCTCCAAGAACTTATCCTGAAATCTCTCCAAACTACACATACGCAAACGCAACTAGTAGTCAAACAAAGGATTCGAACAAAACCACAAAAGCAGCAACCATACTAGCAGAAATGCTACAAACTCCAGCTGAAAGCAACCCAACGCCAGAATCCACACAGACCTTCATCAGAAGCACACAACAGATGATGGCACTTTTCACTTAAAAGGCCTCTTCTCACAAAACACAAACTCATTAAAGATTGTAGCCTGGAACTGCAATAGCATTCTAGGAAAAAAGAACAAACTTCAAGCGTATGCCGAAGACGAACAGATAGACATCCTACTCCTGAATGAAACGCATCTTCATCCATCACATAACCTAAAATTCCGAAATTATGCCATATATAGACGAGACAGAGCCACTCCCGGAGGAGGAACCGCCATCATGATTAAAAGAAACATCAAACATTTCCCACTGCCATTACCTCGAACCACTCATCTAGAAACAAATGGCATTTGCGTACAAACCACGAGAGGAGACTTACATCTCTATGCAATGTACTTACCACCTCTTAAGCCTTTTCTCCATCAGACTTTGATACTATCCTAAAACACAACAAAAAGACAATAGCAGCAGGCGACATCAACGCCAAAAATATCACCTGGGGCTGTAAATCCGGAAATCTCCACGGAAGATTACTGCTGGAATACCAAGAAACTCTTCCAATAAATATACTCTCTCCGTTCGAGCCCACACACGTCTCCCCCAATCATATCTCAGATATCCTAGACTTGGCCATTACAAATAACATCTCGGAAATTATAAACATATACACAGAACCAGCACTATCATCTGATCATAACCCAATTATCCTACAATGGGGCACCCCCAACAGAGACTTCTCCTACAGCACCAAGCACACGAGCTGGGAAACATATAAAAAGACATTATCAGACAATTTACCCCCAATCCCTAAAATAAACAATCCCTCAGAAATGGAATCTGCCATTGCAACCTTACATCACATCTTAGACGCCGTTGAAAAAGCGACAATAACCAAAACAGCCAAATATAAAACTGACCACCTTCCCAGGAAATAAAAAACCTTATCAGAGAGAAAAACCGTCTACGAAGAAGATATCAAAACACTCTGTGCCCAAATATCAAAGCATCCCTAAATCTGAAGCAAGCAGAAATTAAAGACATCCTTATAGAATACAGAAATCAAAAGTGGAGAAAAACCCTAGAAGACATCCAACCAGGTCAACAATCCTTGTGGAGGATAGCAAGAGCTCTAAGAAATAACAAAGTAGAAATTCCACCTCTTCAAATTAACAACGCTGTCACGGATCAAGAGAAATCGGAACTATTAGCAGAGCAGCTAGAACAGCAATATTCCCCAAACTGGGCCAACTCAGACATTAGACACATAGCCCACGTTCACAGGACCATAAACAGAAGACTCAAAGCCCCATTAGATCCAAACGAAGACTTCACTACTCCACAAACGTTAACAACTACAATAAAATCCCTCAAAAACAGAAAAGCTCCGGGCCCGGATGGAATCACTAACACAATGATCAAAAACCTGCCCTATAAGGCAGTCATGTTCCTGCTGACTATAATAAACACCATATTCCGACTCCAAACATACCCAACTACCTGGAAAACTGCTTCAGTGATCATGATTCCCAAGCCCGGAAAAAACCGCTCATTACCCAATAGGTCCATAAGCCTCCTTCCGTCCCTAAGTAAAATTGCGGATAAAATAATCCTCCACAAAATAGAAGAGCACACAACAACTAATAATATCATTCCACCGGAGCAACACGGATTCAGAAGTCAACATAGTACAATAACCCAACTAGCACGTGTCACAGAATACATACTTAAGGCCTTTGACAAAAACGTTGTAATCACCGCAGCATTTCTTGATATCTCTAAAGCATTTGACTCAGTATGGCACGAAGGACTCATCTATAAACTTTTCACAAATAACTACCCAACACATTTAATTCGAATAATACATTCATACATCCAACGCCGAAACTTCCATATAAAGATTAACCAAGTCAACTCTTCGACAAAATATCTCTCTGCCGGGGTACCCCAAGGATCGGTACTATCACCACATCTCTATGCTATTTTCACAGCTGATATAACAAAAACCGACAAAACAATGATAGCCACATATGCCGACGACACGGCAATACTAGCTCAATCCCTACAACCTAGGATAGCTATCAGGAACTTGCAAGAGGCCCTAAACAAAATATCAGATTGGTGCCACAGGTGGAGAGTGGCAATCAACGGAGAAAAATCCCAAACAATAACATTCCAAAGAACAACTAAACCAGTAGAAGGAAATCTATACATAGATCACACCCCACCCACTACCATGGACTCCCGTCGTCAAATACCTGGGAGTTTTCCTGGATAGTAAACTCAGATATTCACATCATTTAAAAACAACCATAGCAAAAACCAAGACAGCCAGGGGAATCCTTTGGCCACTACTGGGCAAACACAGTTCATTGGATCTGATACTTAAACTTAGAATATTCGTCCAAATAATCAGACCTATAATGACTTATGCTGCACCAATATGGTTCACAACATACCCCACACATCTGAACGCCCTACAAACAATCCAGAACACCACCCTCCGAATAGTACTGCAAAGTCCTTGGTACGTGAGAAAGAATCAACTACATAGAGAGACCAACATTCCGCCATTCATAGAACACATAAAGGAAATGGCAGCACAATTCTACCATCAGATGGAAAACCACCCCAACGATACAATAACAGACCAACTGAATTACGATGCAGAAATTTTCTTCAAACATAAACGCCCCAGGTTAGCGTTATAATTAAGACACAGTTTCAACTGTAGCAAATTAGCACAATTCCCCCCAAAATAAGATAAGCCACAATCTGATTATAAGTAAAAGGTCAAGGCCTAACTTGATAATCCCGAAAAGAAGATGAAGAAGATGAAGATGATCGGATAACCAGTCAGCTTTAGCTGCTGGAGCGACAGCACCTATCAGCTCTGAAGAAAACCGAACATTCTCCAAAGGGAAGTCGAAGCTGAAATAAAGTTTCTACAAGCGAACCGAACATTTCCGAAGCGTACTCGAACGCTTCCGAAGATACCCGAAGCCGGAAAAAGGTTTCCGCTAGTGAACCGAACATCTCCGAAACCTCTGTGATACCTCTGGTGCTTGTCTTGCTTAAAAGACTATCATTTTATATTTTTAAAATGAAATAAAATAAAACAAAATTGCGGAACACCATCAGATCACAAAATTTTATATGCATTCGTTACTACTCCAAGTAGACGTACGTCAGTGTGGCAGCGCGCTTTGGGTTGCCTATACTCAGTCACACTTCAGCTTTCAATAATCTTGTATAATGTCGATAAGTAGACCTGCTGCGGTCGGTATTAATTTGCTGTCAAAATAATTAAATATGAAAGTGTTTGAGTGTTCGCGCTGTTGGTGTAATGAATGCAAATTCTACCGGTTTTGCTACAGTCGGAGATTATAGGTGAGTACTATGTTTGCTTTATTATGAATATCTTTCTACACTCGTGGATCTAATCCAAATATCGGAAATAATTCAGTGCGGTCGGGTTCATGAACACATGAAAACGTTAATCAGATAGTCAACAAATGAAGTTTAATTCAACGTTTATTCTTCAAAAATAACTCTAAATATTTACACAAATCTTTATACAAATACATACACTATACATTGTACTAGATCTAACATTTATTAATGTCAAATATTCAACAAGCCGGAATCAACATTGATGTTGCGGATTTTTAAATCTATATACATACATAACCTATGAAATAGAAACAACAATTCAAATCTTGTATTTCACGAACGAGAGACAAATATTCTGTACATTGTAGCGTTTATTTAATGACGCAATTAAACTTTAACTAATTACATTTATATCGGTATTTACAAGTGTTCGGATTATTTACAGTACGAATGCAGTCAAATACTAATGATACACGGCGGATAACATTCGCGACGGTAAAATGTTACTCAGACATACTAATACAAAATGAAAAATGTTAATTAAATTCTCTGAGAGAACGGAGTTTTGTGGAACAGAATGGAGCGCTCTTTACACGATAAATAGACCTGTCAAGAGGCACCTACGGGAAACGGTATAGTTGATTTCTTACACGGCAATTGGCCTGCTAGAAATCAAACGGTTCGGGTACATGATCTTATTAAGTCCGTGTCACGATAATTTGACCTGACGCGACTTGATAAGCGGATTTTCACCTGGAGCACGGCAATGGGCCTGCAAATCCAGGAGAATACGGTATCTTAGCTCTACCACGGCAATTGGCCTGACATTGCTAAGAGGAAGTGTCGCACGATAAATGGACCTGCGACTAGGACAAGGTTTAGAAGGATTCTCTCTCCCTACACTAGAAAACGGTCGATTTATATATCATCCGTGAATGACAAAAAACTACCACGAAAGCATTGGATTTTGATACTCAAACGTGACGTAGAAGACCGCGCATACGATCGTGACGTACACAAATATTTTCCCCTACTATAATTTGATAACAGATATATACAAATAAATCAAATACAATAATTACGGCGGTATTTACAACAGGAAAACATTATTATAAATAATTGAATAAAATATCAATCATACATAATTTGATATTTACAAGACAAATTAATTATGAGCTTAAAATCATGATCAAAGATTATAAACCTACAAAGGATTGCTCAATCAGCTTCGGACGTGATCGGTCATACTCGGCAGTGACGTAGTCACCGGACCTACGAAATAGTTGAAATATAATGTCTTACGCTTTTCACAGATTTCATAGCATTGCAATATTTAAAATAAATAGTAGATTATTAAAATAATTAATCAGTATTTTCAGTAAATCTTGGGTACTGGTAAAAAAATGGATAAAATAAAAACTAAATTTTTATTTAAATTTTAACTAAACTTAAGAGACAATTTTTTTAAATTTCTTTGCGGTCTTTCTTTCAGAAGCCACAATTTTTCTTTTTCTGTTTTTGATTTTTTTTTCTTCTTGCTTAATATTTTCATAATTTATTTTAATAATTGTTCTAAGTTTTATAAAATTTTGAACTAAATCTAAAGGGATGTTTTCCTTCTGATAAATAAAGTTACTCAGCTGTTTGGTAACCGAGTGTTTTTTCTCAAGTTGAGGTCCATGGTACTTGAGAAAATATTTATTCATTTTTTTTACTTTTTGGAGCCATGACCTCTTAGGTTTAATTAAGCCTCCATACGATAAGTGTTCAACCCATGAGGGTAAATTATACTGATGTTCCGTGAGTAATAATTGGTGTGTATAATCGCCCAGATCAGGATATTTATCTTTGAATTTCTTTGCGATATATCCAGCAATATACTCTAGAGCATCGTTGGCAGTCTCTAAATTACTTGAATCGTTGGAAGAAGTTGAAGAAGAAGAGGATATAGATAAGTTAATTTCGACTAAATTATTATCTGAAGGATTTAATGCTATCTCAGCTTGTTCAAAGACTTTTGCTGATAAATATTCCTGAGGCTCCGCCTCTTCAGTATTCACATGGCTACTAAGAATGCCAGGGTTCTTCCCTAAAATAATCATACGAATTCTGTACAGTGCATTTAACGGCGATGGATGATCATCTGCTCCTCCTCTACTTCTTAGTTGGAAAAAAAAGTTTTCTAAACAGTCCTGGTTTAGTCTGTGTGTGCATATATAGGCAGCATTAAATTCTTCTTTCATTGAATTAAAAAGACCTTTTAATGATTTTGTAGATATAATTATTCCTTTTTGAAATGTCTGTATACTTGTTTTACCAATGGGTTTCATATTTTCTATTAAATCGATAATTTTGTCCAAATGTGCTACCTGACTTTCTAAATTGATTCCAAAAGCATTTTTGGACGCTAATTTATTACGAGGTGCGTAACTATTAAATATGTCAAACCATTGGTTTATATCGCTAATGAAAGTAGCTACATTTACAGCAAGAAGAGGATCATTACCTGGTTTATAACGAGCAAGAGCTTTTGCAGTCGTTTCTGATAACAATTCCGCAGCCAAACGAACATTCTGTCTTTGAGGTCCATTGCATTCCAAGTGTTTTTTTGAAATTTTGTAACAGACATTGAGTTCTGTGTCTGTCACTTTCAATAGTTCCTCCAATGGATTCTTATTTATCAAACTTCCATCTTTTAATTGAAAGCCGGTATCCAGTAACCAATTTCTAATTAATTTCAGGAGATGTGGAATATCTGCAAAGACAAATATATCTCTGTTGGTAGCGGGATGTTTGAAAGATGTGTTGTTAATGTCTATTCCTAAGTCTTTCCATAAACCAACATTTGTACTGCCGCAGTCACTAACTATTGCTACCACTTTAAAACCCTTTTCAGACAATTTGTCTATAATAGAGAATAAAATATTCGAAGTCATTCTCTGATCAAAATCAAGAAAAATAGGCTGTTTCCAATTTGAAAACAAGCCCCGTGCCATAATACACTGCATATAATTATGTGGACCCAAAATTCTATCATTTCCAACGTCATATTCTACGATATTTTGTACTTTTACTTCATCAAAACATAACACTACTGTTTTTTCAAAATCATTCATGGATTCTCCTGCTAATTGCATAAATTCCAAAACGCTTGTTAAAATTCCATTAGTAATCTTCAATTTACTTGCCCATCTTCTGAGAGAAGATAAACCAGGAAGGGGAAAGTGAAGTTTATCTTTAACATACAGATATGCCTTCTTACTATAATACCGTAGAGTAAAAGCTGATGCAGCTTCTTCGGAAGTCCAGTTGACTCGTTTCCTCCTATTTAATAACATGTTCATTTGATTTTTGGTAAACATTTTTTTTACAGCGTCTGTTTCTTCTTTCTTATTTTGGCACAGTTGTTGACATTTACTTTTGTAATGGCGTAATTGGTCATTCAATAATTTTATTTTTTTCCCACTGCTGTTCTTCAATAGCTTATGTTGCTTTTCAAGTTCATTATATTTTGTCAGTAATTCATTATAGTCATATTTTATTTCATGTGAACGCTTTTCTTCAGATGTTCTTGACATTATTTCTTGAGAGAGATGCTCATCACAAACCTGTGAAGTTGAAGCCTGGGGGTTAATATCAGATGGTATACTAGTTTTCAAAATATCCTCAACTTCTTTTTGCTTCTGTCTCTTTAAAAGTCTTTCGCTTCTTTGTATTTGTTGTGTCTGATTTTTTTCTTTCTTTTCAAGAGGTAAATTTACTGTTGGGACTGCTGTCTTCTTCAGTTTTCTTCTTACTGGTAATCCTAAATTAAGTAATCTGTAATGCCATTCTTAATATGTATTTTTTTTATATTTACCTAATAGTTCATTCTGTAAATCCCTTTCGTAATCATTAGACGTAAAGTGCACAGAACAAATTTGGCTTGTGTTGGGATTGAATTTATCGGCTCTTTGGCATCGTCGAATCCATTCTTTTTTTATAGTTGTGGAGACCAAATTATTTGCGCGAGGAAATTCATGGTAAATGACACTTTCATTTTTTGCTTTGGTTACAACTCTGCTATTGTTGCAACCAAATACGGCGCATCTACGACCCGGCATAGCGCTTATGTTTTCACGTGGTTTTCACTACCTATCAATAAAATTAAATTAATTGAAAATTTTAATAAAGAGTGGTTTTATTACTAACACAATAAAAACACAAAGTCAATCGCGAAATATAGATTTAAATCATAAAATAAAGCAAAACAATCTCATTAATTTGGCACGTGCAACACACGCCTATGTACTAAAAACACTGGAAACGTTACGATTTGAAGAGCATGGTCCAGTTGTGACGTCACCGCAGTGCGCGCCGTGAGGGGGGATATGCTAACGTTACAGCATAGGGAATGAGCAATCCTTTGTAGGTTTATAATCTTTGATCATGATAATTTATTCAATAAACGAAGGAACTTCGTTACAGTATCCGAAAGTTTCCGAAGATACCCGAAGCCTAGAAAAGGTTTCCACTAGTGAACCGAACATTTCCGGAGATACCCGAAGTCGTAGAAGGATTTCTACGAGCGAACCGAACACTTCCGAAGCAATACCGAACGCTTCCGAAGATACCCGAAGCCGAGAAAAGGTTTCTACTAGTGAACCGAACACTTCTGAAGCAAACCCGAACGCTTCCGAAGTAACCCGAAGCCGAGAAAAGGTTTCTGCTAGTGAACCGAACACTTCCGAAGCGTACCCGAACGTTTCCGAAGTCGTAGAAGGATTTCTACGAGCGAACCGAACACGTCCGAAGACTACCCGAACGCTTCCGAAGTTACCCGAAGCCGAGAAAAGGTTTCTACGAGCGAACCGAACACTACCGAAGACGACCCGAACGCTTCCGAAGATACCCGAAGTCGTAGAAGGATTTCTACGAGCGAACCGAACACTTCCGAAGACTGCCCGAACGCTTCCGAAGTTACCCGAAGCCGAGAGAAGATTTCTACGAGCGAACCGAACACTTCCGAGGACTACCCGAACGCTTCCGAAGTTACCCGAAGCCGAGAGAAGATTTCTACGAGCGAACCGAACACTTCCGAAGACTGCCCGAACGCTTCCGAAGTTACCCGAAGCCGAGAGAAGATTTCTACGAGCGAACCGAACATTTCCGAAGACTACTCGAACGCTTCCGAAGTTACCCAAAGTTGGGAAAAGGTTTCCACTAGCGAACCGAACATTTCCGAAGACTACCGAACGTTTCCGAGATACCCGAAGCCAACAGCTGTTGCGTGCTTCAACCGACATCCAAGGAGCATTCGTGACCTGTTGGTGGGGCGTTGAACAAAGTGACCCAACCAATTAAGAGAGGTTGTTGAACGTCGCGAGTGCCGCTTAGTGCTTCAATCAAATCCAGATAACGGATCGTTATCAAAGTGCCAGACCTGTGCCGATACATCCCTCCCAGTGACTTGTGACGTGTGGCTAATGTGACCTCACATCATAACCCATTTAACGCAACCGTAAGTACTGAACTGATTCCTAAGCTTGCACGGTTGGCGATCTAAAGATAGCCCCGTCACGTCACTCAGAAGTAGTTAGTTGGTTCGGCGCCCTAAGGCAGCCTTACCCATTCTAGGCGTTAACTGACTAGGTACCCCAAAGAGAGCCTTATCCCCTAGAACCCCAACTGAGTGTCTCAAATACCCCTCTCTATTTCAATTCGCCAGTATCTAAAGACCACCCCCTTTTATTAATCCCCCTGTATGGGATAATTAGACCTCTGGTCAAGGTGCCTCCGTAAACTGTGTGTTTATTTTATATTATATGTGTATATCTCTTAGCATTTAGTATTTGCCTTCAGCCCATTGCTTTATAGTCCTGCGTGGCTATTGTTTTTAGTGACCGAGTTGTGGGAATAAATTCATGTGGTTTTAAACAACTCTTTCATTAACCTCAGCCACTAGCATTAGCCCTATCCCATACACCCAGTGTATAAGTGTAGTGCCATCCCGAAGGAAGGACGCCACGTCTCCCCGTATTAAAGTACCGCGGCTATAAAAACTCAGGTAATTCAAACGACCCCGTTTTGAGTGAATCCTATAAACCGAAAGGTAACACATCCCACTAGCCTCCGCCACCACATACAGAACATCTTTTTGACTTATTGAAATTCATATGTTAAATTTGACGTTTGCAGGCAGAAAATCAATAGCACTTTTTCCATATAAAGATGAATTTATTATTTAATTTGAAGTAAATTCTCTTAAACAGATGTTCTAATTAAATACTATTTGTATAAAATTGTTACAATTATTAATACAGAGTGTGCGAATTATACGCCTGAAAACATATTTGGAAAAATTGCCAAAAGACTTTTTTTTTAAATAGGCAACTTTTATAATTTTACCTTATTCTGCATTAAAAATAAGGATCAGTTTGTATAAATATATCTATTATAAAAATTGGTGGTTTTCGAAATATTGGCAAGTTAGTATTTTTTATTGTACAATACATACTGTTTGCATTAGTTCTTTTTTCATTAGTTACCCATGACAATGTTTACAAAAGTATAAATTGTCATTTGTTGAAGAAAAGTCATTTACCTGATCATAATTACAATAAGTCATACCGGGGCGCTTAAATTATACAAACGATGATCATTTAAATTTATTTATTATTTATGGGAAATGTAATAAAGTTATGTCAAGAACATGTGATACCATTGCAACTCGATATTCGCAAAAACTAAAACCATCTACCAACACCGTTAAACGTATTATAGAAAATTTCAGAAACTCTGGATTCGTGAGGGCAAAGATTGAGAGTACTAAACTAGTTATTAATAGCAAAAATAACTAAGTTGCAATTGGGGTATTTTGCCGTATACCCGACAATGTTTACAAGTCAAGTAGCGTTGGAGTCAGGGTTATCAAAATCATTAATTTATCCATATGTAGAGATTAAAGTGCGGTAACGTTACCGCGGTAAAGGAAATTTTGGTAATTTAACCCGGCAAATTTCTTTACCGGTAATTTTCAAAAAATCTAATAAAATCACATTTAAAGGACGACGACCATCCTTTTTATGCATTATTCGCCATCTATAGCCCTGAATCTATAACTCTCTTGGATTAATACATTTTTACTTTCTTATACGTAGTATAAGGAAGTATTGTGATAACGAAAATCTTCGACCTCGAGATTTTTGCAGATGTCCACGTTTTGAAGTCCCCTGATACTAAAAAACTGGTTTTTAAAAAATGTCTGTGTGTGTCTGCCTGCGACCACGATAGCGGTCAAACCGCTGTAGATACCTATTCCAAATTTTGTATTTACGTGTATAATCTCCCTCTTGATATCTGATTAGGTTTTCAGTAAAATCGGTAGACCGGAAGTGGTAGTTTACTTCAGTGAAAAAATCGAATTTTGCAAATATTTCGTCAATTACTAAGTGTACTCAAATTTAAATTTGAGACAAATTGTCTTAAAAAAATTTTTCGAAATTCCAACCGGAAGTAGCTCTTTTCCTCTTAACGAAAATCAGTTTTTTGCGAAAATCTCGCAAGTCATGCTTTCTAGGCAGGTACATTACGAGTATAAAAGTATTTAAATTATAATTTTAAATACCTTTTGTATTAAAAAAATTTCAAAATTCGGACCGGAAGTACCACTTTTACTCTTACCGAATAGCGATTTTTTGCAAAATATGTCGTAAATTATGCATTCTATATATATTTATTAAGAGTACAAAAGTATTTAGAGTTGGATTTGCACTATTTTTTTTATACATGAAATTTCAAAATTCGGACCGGAAGTAGCACTTTTACACTTAGCGAGTAGCACTTTTTTTCGAATATCTTGCAAAGTATGCATTCTACAGGATGAGTCATTAGTAGCCGCTTCTTCGATTGCTCTTTTGTGTTTTAAATAAAAGAAAAAGCAATTAGTGGAGGATCCATGGTTGCTTGTGGCACATATTGTAAAAATACTTGAAGCTCTGGCGCACTTCCGGTTTCACCGGAAATGCACGGAACTTAATTTTTTTAAATGACACCCTATATATTTTTGGATTTTCTCGTACTGCTTTAAATTGCCTGTTCAAATGTTTTTTCTTTTTCAAAATTGAGCCAACAGTTTTTGAGTAATTAATTTTTTTTGAAAATATTTGACCACAAGACGTGTTCAGAAAAAAATCATTTTCACATTGTTTTTAAAAGTAAAAACATTGATTTTGGTGGTGCTTGTAGCCAAGAAAATTCTGCATCAGTTGGTATAGTTGCACTCGACAATACCTCAACAAGGTTTTTTCAAAGCCTACTTCCTGAAATTTTCACATACCAAAAACTTATTTTTTTTAAATGGAACACCCAGTATTTTATTGAGTCATTTTGTTCCTTTTTTATTCTCTTTCATTTTTTGTTAACAATGTCCTATACCTATCTTTTCTAATTTTTGAGATAATCACTATACGAGCAATTAGCGGTCAATTAAAGAACTACGGGCGCTGTTCTCTGCACCCAAATATTGGTCCAATAAAGGCTGGAATGCGACTGACTGCCTAAGGCAACTGTTAAAGAAAGTCGGTATACATTTATGTCAAACTTATAACAGCATCGCTTCTAGTTATCATCCAAATGAATTATTCTTATGAAGAGTTAATAGATACGATTGACATTTTGGGTGAATCTGAAAGAAACTCTTTGCTAGCATCCAGACTTTATGCACAGCGATGCCTCGTAGAAGTCAACCGAAGCCAGAAACCTTCGAAAATATAAAGTGGACGGTTTGAGTGAACAGAAAGCATTGAATATAAAAGAAAGAGCGGAAAAAGCAATAACTGGTAAGGATAAGACGTTTATAGTACTTGCCAGTGTAGTTGAACACCCCCATACTAGTACTACGAAAATTAGTCGGCAGTTAGATGTAAGTCAAATATGAGAATCCAGAATAATTAGGAAATACGAAATTCACCCGTAGCATATTCATACACAGGGTTAGATGAAAGAAATTTTCAGAATCGCTTACATTTTTGTCAATTGGCAGCAGGTAAATTATCCTGGCTTTCTCAATTTTTTGTTGTTTACCAACGAAACCTTCTATTAAAGTGAATACGTTCATCGTCACAATTTTCGTTATTATAACACATAAAATCCCCCACTTTATCACACCTGTAAACTTTCAAAATCGCTGGTCATTAAAACTGTGGGGAGGAATAGTGGGTAGTTACATAATTGGACCTTATTTCTTTGATGAAAATGTTAATGGAAGAGAGTATCTTCGCTATCTACGAACGGATTTTCAAAACTTTTTGAATACATCTTCAAATATGTCAGTAAACATAACCTTTATTTTATTTCGATGTTAACCAACAGTGTTAGAAATGAAATACTGCAACTGGACATTGCCGGAATTAAAAAATTGAAATGGGATGCTCTTCATTCTATAAAATTATTACTTTTGGGATAGTTGGATATAACATTTACTTTGTTTGACAATTGACTAAGGAAGTCGGGCGCCATCCCTGCCTTCCATTGGTTGAACGAATATTTTGGTGCATAGAACAACAGCGCTCGTAGTTCTTTAATTGACCGCTAATTGCTCCTATATAGATTATCTCAGAAATTACAAAAGATAGGTATAGGACATTGTTAACAAAAATGAAAGAGAATAAAAAGATGAACAAAATGCCTCAATAAAATACTGGGTGTTCCATTTAAAAAAAATATGTTTTTGGTATGTGAAAATTTCAGGAAGTAGGCTTTGAAAAAACAAAGTTTATTGAGGTATTGTCGAGTGCAACTTTACCAAATGATGCAGAATTTTCTTGGCTACAAGCACCACCAAAGTTAATGTTTTTGCTTTAAAAACAATGTGAAAATGATTTTTTTCTGAACACGTGTTTTGATCAAATATTTTCAAAAAAAATTAATAACTCAAAAACTATTGGCTCAATTTTGAAAAAGAAAAAACAGTCGAACAGACAATTTAAAGCAGTACAAGAAAATCAGAAAATATATAGGGTGTCATTTAAAAAAATTAAGTTTCGTGCATTTCCGGTGAAACCGGAAGTGCGCCAGAGCTTAAAGTATTTTTACAATATGCTCCACAAGCAAGTATGGATCTTGCGCTAATTGTTTTTTCTTTTATTTAAAACACAAAAGAGCAATCGAAGAAGCGGCTACTAATGACTCACCCTGTATAGCGATTTATTAAGAGAATGAAAGTACTTAGAATAGGATTTTGAATAAGTTTTGTATAAAGAAATTTTTAAAATTGTATAGTTTGAAACGCTCATACGTATAAGAAAGTCGTGTGGTGGCCATACCTCATTTTTTTCAAAGAGTTACACTGTTTTCTAGCAGATGGCAGTGATAGTGGGATTAGGGGAGAAAGGGGGAATAACGGTCACGGGATAATCGCGGTCAGCAAAGTTTTTCGACTAATATTTGAATTAAAGCCGCGAAATACATAGCGATCTCTAGTGGAGAGTATTTGGTTAAAAGACGACCACACGCGCTTCAATTTAGTCGAACAGCGAATGGCAAGGAGAGAGTTTGTTGATTACTGCTGCGGTGTTATAAGAAAATACGCGCTGATTTCAGCCTTTAAAATAGACAGTTTTGAGATTTTTATTGGCAAATACAGTTTTGGCAAAGTACGTGCTATCCTTTAATTTGTTACGCGTTTATAGTGCTCAATTTTAAGTATGTGAATTTTGATGTTTTTATGAACAGTAGTGGTCCAGTTGAGGAAACAGCGGTCAACGGACTGTCATTACCCCGTATGACCGCTATTACCCCTGAAAACTATTATTTTTAAATGCCAAGAGATTATAAACGCAAAACCGAAAAAGCTGGGTGGACCGCAGACGATATTTCAAAAGCATTTGATGATGTGAGAAACGGTGTAAACCAAAGGCAAGCGGCAAAAAACCACAACATTCCGTTCGCTAGCTTCCAACAGAGATACAAGATGCTAGGAAAAGGTGATCCAAGTATGGGAAGAAAACCAATATTTACCAAAGAACAAGAAGTTGAAATCAGTACTAACGTCAAAACTTTGGCAAATATGTATTATGGAATTACTCCTATTCGCCTACGCAAGTTCGTTTTCGAATATGCTGAAAAACTGAAAATTAAACATCAGTTTAATACAGAAAAACGTCTAGCTGGTGTAGACTGGCTTCAAGGATTCCTTAAGAGAAACCCATCGCTTTCGCTGAGAAAGCTTGAGGCAACCAGCTTAAACAGGGTAAAGGGGTTCAACAAAATTGAAGTTAATTTATTTTTTAACAACCTCGAGAAAGTTAAGACGCGACACCATTTTTCTCCCCACAATATATACAATATGAATGAAAGTGGATTTACAACCGTACATGAAACAGGCAAAATTGTTGGAATAAAGGGACAAAAGAGAATTGGTGTAATAACTTCTGGAGAGCGCGGGAAAACGACTACCGTAATTTGCTGCATGAATGCAGCTGGAGGCTACGTTCCTCAAATGTCCATCTCCGCTCGACAACGAATGGCTGCAACACTAGAAGCTAATGGACCTCCGGGTGCTATTTACAGTTGCTCTATAAATTGTTGGACGAATGAGAATCTCTTCATTGTGTGGCTAAATCATTTTAAAAATCATACAAAACCCACTAAGGATGAACCTATCTTGCTTATTCTTGACAATCATGGCAGTCACATCACACTTGAAGCTTACAACTTCTGCCGCGATAATAATATAATAATGCTTTCGTTGCCCCCACATTCATCTCACCGACTTCAACCATTGGATGTTATATTTTTTGGTCCGCTCAAACATGCTTATAACCGAGAATGTGAACTGCACATGAAGAGCATACCTGGTGAACCCATTACGGTCTACAGAATAGCGGAGTTGTTTAATAAGGCCTACTCCAACGGTAGCTACAATTTCAAAAGGCACATCTGGATTTAAAGTGACAGGTATATTTAATATTAATCCTAGTGTATTTTCCGATGAAGACTTTCTATTAGATGTAGAAAATGTAGCTCAGCGTACAAACGTAAATGAATTGTCATCAGACGAAGAGCAACATGCTCGGGAACATGCAATGCTTGAGGATGAGGCAATGCTTGGGGGACAATCTAAGTCGGATACCTCAATTTCTTTTAATGACCTTTCGCCTCTCCCCTCCACAAGCACAGCATTCCATTATCCTAACTGAGACACCAGAGAAAGCGGCTCTGGAAGAAAAAGAAGAAAAGAAATTCCAACGTCAACAAAAGCAAAATAAACTTAAAATAAATAAGGGTGTAAAAAGAAACGTTTATGGCCCAAGTAAAGACGAATTAGTAAAGATAAGGTCCAAAAGAAATAAGAATAACGACAGTTCTTCCGAGTCTGAAGTAGACTTGGATAATATTTGTCAAAATTCATCAGACGATGACACAGATATGCAGTTTAGCGAATGTGATGAAACCGTCGAGAAAAAGAAGTTGAGCATTGATAAAGAGGCAGAAATAATACTGGGCGATTTTGTTCTTGTTATGGTGTCCAATGAAAAGTCTAAAAAAGAATTCAAGGCGCAAGTGTTTGACCTACGTAACGCTGATATAGTCGTAAAGTTCATGAGGCCATATCGAGGTCAGCACAACATTTTTGTCTTTCCAGATATTGAAGATATCGGCCATGTTAAACGGGACGAAGTTATTGGCAAACTAACCAATCCCGAAACACTGAGATATGGCAAAATTAGGTTTGATTGATGTTTTTTATATAATTACAATATTTTTCAGTATGTTTAATAAAAAGAGTCAGTGAAATAATACGCAATTCATTGGTTTTAAACATGACCTTTATTACGCCTATATGTGACTGTCATTACCTATACCTACGGGTAATGACAGTCATTGTAGCCAATTGAAAAATCTTATGATTTAAGCAAAAACTTGCATGATTAATCATTCTTTAGACATATGTGTGAAAGTTAGGTATACATACAGATAACAAAGCCAAAGTTTTGAAGTTAAATACAAAAAGGTGAAAATGACCTATATTCCTTAGGTGAACGCGATTCCGCCCGGTACTGGGCACCCACTGTGCACCGACTGTGTCGATTTGAACTAAATCTATCACCTGAAGTTTCCATTGAAAATGTATTGAATTGCACTGTTTAATTCACACATGTAGGTCTAGGCACAGACTGTGCTCTGACTGTGTTGCTTCCGACCGCTCTGAAAGCGATTTCTCAAGGTTACGGTCCGACACGGTAGGAGCACGGTACGTGCATAACCGCTTTAGTGAGAACTATTAGAAGGCGACCAGAGGGCGGTCGTCATGTTTCGGCCAGCGCTCGTTCATTTTCGGGTGTCGCGATTTTGCCGCTGGTATTCCTCATCGCGGTTAGTGTAAATTCATCGATGTGATGAGTAGGCCAAAAAAATGCCTGTTAATGAAGAATTTTTAATAATTTATGTGCAAGAACATGAATGTTTATACGATTTACAAAATAAAGATTATGATAATAATCTAGTTAAAGATAATATATGGAAAGACATCGCAAATAAATTGAATTCAACCCCCGAAGAATGTAAAAATAAATGGGCTTTGCTGCGCTCTTACTACAGAAGAGCTCTGAACCGACGTAAAACAGTAAGTGGTCAAGCTGCAAAAAACATGAAAAAATGGAGGTTTGAAGACCAGATGGAATTTCTTAGAAGACACATGCAAGAGCGACAGTAAGTATCTAAATTTTAACCTGTTCCTTTAAACAAGTTAAATAAAAAGTGATGTGTGTGTATTTCTTACACCTATAGCCACTTCACTTGAATTTCCACCCAACCGACGGAGTCCCCTTAGTGGAAGTTGCTGTGAAGTAGAGCTTTGCTCTTCATATACAGGCAGGGCCGATGTGTTCTCAGATCTGTCATTTCGTAAGTAATTATGTAAGACACATGCGGCCAAAATAATTTTATCAGCGTTTTCAGAATTCACTTGAAGTCTACCATACAAGATTCTGAATTTTTGAATCAGGATGCCAAATGCATTTTCAACCACACGTCGAGCCCTTGACAGTCTATAGTTAAATATTTTCTGGTTTTCATCTCCTAATATCACGAATGGCACAATATCATCTGAATTAGGTAATGGTCTTGGTCCCGGAACATGAAGATTATTTTTTTCCACTGCTTTTCCTAGATTTGATTTTGAAAATATACCTCCATCACTCGATTTGCCATAACCTCCAACATCAACAACAATGAATTTATAATTAGCGTCTACAAGTGCCATGAGAACAACAGAGAATGTCTTTTTGTAGTTGTAGAATAGAGATCCGCTATTTTTGGGAGCCTGTATTTGAACGTGCTTACCGTCAACTGCACCAATGCAGTTGGGAAACTGCCACATTGCCCAGAAATCATCAGCTATTTTTTTCCATCCATCTTCTGTTAGCTCAGGCATTTCTGTTCTTGACAGAACTCTCCATATTGCATCACAAGTGGAAACTACAATTGATTGTACTGTTGAAGGGGCAATTCTATAGCTCATTCCTAGACGGTACTGGGAAGTACCTGATGCCAAGTAACTGAAAATATATTAATTGTTTAAATAATTGTTATTATTAATAATGAACAACATACCTCAAAGTTAATGCTAATCTTTCCTCTGCGGATATAGATCTTCTCCACTTTGTGTTCTGTTTTTGTATGTCTGGTTTTACAAGTTTCAGCAGATTGTCAAATTTCAAGAAAGTCATGCGAAAGTATCGAACAAATTGTTCTGGATCATCTTTGAGTCGAGCAAATGCTGTGTGAAATTCTCCTTCTTCCTCCCTAGCTCTCCATAAACGGTTAATCCAAATCTTCCTCTTTCTTTTTTTCACCTCTTCCGTTAATACTAGATACGCTCCGCATGCTATAACCACGTCCTCCTCTCTTGGATCCATGATACAAACTAACCAACTGTGGCACATAATAACATGATTGGTGTGAATATGCACAACACAACACAGTCGCCGCACAGTACCGCATTTGTGAATTGACCTTAACACTCCCATCTAAATTTGATACTGATTCAAAAAAGCAAAGAATTCAAAATGAAGGTTCCTACGGTCCCTTGCTTGGCTTCAGAAGAAAAAAAGGTTAGTACTTCTAGTTGTTTGTAATTTTACAAAATAAAAGTTTGAATGTTTTGGTGGAATTCTTGGTAGGATAATATTACGATTATTATACTACTATTGTAGTATTAATAAAATTATTGTAGCTAATTATAACATCCATTCGAAAACACATAATATTTTGCTTTAGGAAAAAATCTGGGAGCTTCTTGCAAGAGCTGTATTTTCTTCTGGTACCATAAGCCTAGGCATATTTGAAGAAGGATTTGTAGAGGCTTTTAAACGCATTAGACCATCTTTGGAACTGCCAACAAGGAACGTTCTGTCAAACAGACTGTTGGATTCCGAATTTTTAAGATGTTAAGATACACGAAGCTGTTTCCCTAACTCTACAATGTGATGGTTGGTCAAACATTAGGCATGAGGGAATAATAAATTTCGTAATTAATACTCAAACTCCTGTAGTTTATAAATGTTTAGATACCAAAGCTGAAAAGCATGACGCTAAGTATATTTATTCTCAAATAAAAAAGTTATGGATTAAATAGGACCACATAAATTGTTGGCAGTGATTACAGACATCGCAGCCAATATGAAAAAAGCGTGGGAATACTTAAAAATTGATTTTTCAGAAGAGCTGATAACTACGTTTGGGTGTATTGCACACATTTTAAATTTTTTATGCGGCGACATAATAAAATTACAAACATGTCAAACGGTCGAAAGCCAGTCAAAGGCCATGGTTAAACATATTAAATACAGCCAGGTGTTAGCGGCAACATTAAAGGAAAAAGGTTCAAAAGTAACTCCCTGTACGTACAAGATGGGGTTCAAGTCTTCATTGTTTCGAATCTATTTTACAAAACAAGCAATATCTACAGGAACCAGCCATTTCCCAAATTGTAGCAGATATTTTAAGCAAAGGCATCAAAACTAGAATTTTGACTGGCGAAGTATAGTGGGTACGAGTAGAAAAGTTTGTAGAAATATTTCAAGTTATTACCCGGTTTATTACAATTTTGGAGTCAGATCGCCCTAAAATCAGTTTTGTAGCAGAAGCTTTAAAAGAAATTGAAACCCACATTTTGAACTGCTTACCTGATTCACCTTTAACAAAAGCAAAAGAAAAACAGCTAATGCAGACATTCAAACAGAGAAAAGAAATGGCCCTTTCACCATTACATTTTGCAGCCAATATTTTAGACTGTACCAAACTGGGAAAAGATTTAACACCTGAACAAAATTTGGAAGGGATGGAATATATTTTTAAAGTAGCCGCTAAACTTATAACTAAAATTATATGAAATACAAACCCTGGGTAGCGACAAGGAGAAGATTATGATGAATGAAAATGATATTATAAGGCAGCTTGCACAGTATCGTTCTAAAGAATGTTATTGGAAATCTGATTTTTTATGGAATATGGCAAAGTCAGAAAGTGATTACTATTATACAGTGGTGGAAAGGTCTATGTTCTGAAATGAGCTTATCAGCTGTAGCTGTTGTGATTTTAGGTAATATATATAATGCACTTTTTATTTTTAATAGTTAAATTAAATTTCTATTATTTACAGAGGTACCTGCATCATCAGCCGCAACTGAAATGTCTTTTAGTACCAATAGTTTAGTCCATACCAGAAGAAATCGCCTAACCAACAAAAAAGCTGCGAAATTAGTATTCGTAAAACATAACCTGCAATCGATGAAAAGGGAATATAGACAAGAAAGGAGGCCATTAGAAAAAGGAAGAATGGCTCAAGAACTGTTACCACAAGAGAATCGAGACAGAGACGTAACGCTCGTTTCAGATTCCGAAAAAGAGTATGAAGAAATGAACAGTGACTCAGACTAAGATGATGCACTCGAAAAAGAAAGTTGGAATAGTGAGAGTGAGACTTGTGCAAGACTTGCTGAAGCGTTAGGTTCCGAGGGAGAACAAGATATTTACATTTTTAAACATGCTTATTGTTTGTTTTTTTTTTTGACTAAATGTTATTTTTATTGGTCGTTTTAAAAATATGAACTTTTATTATTTGTTTAAACATCATAATATTTTATAGCAAACAATAATAAAATGGTTCTTTTTGTAAAATGTCCTAAAAATAAATTATCCTAGAACATTGTAGTAGTAACTAGGGCAAGATTTTATTATGCATTTCTCTTCACGGATATTGCCACAGCGATGCCTAGATAACTGGTACACCTATCGTGCAATAGTACGAGGGGGTACCCAAAAGTAACCGGAATAGCATTGCCATGTGTTACAATTTTTTTTTTTGTTGTATTTTATCCCTTAATGGATTATTTTAGTTTATCGTTGGATACGTATTTTATTTTGGATTAAATTTATGTCATCTTCCTACTACTACTGCCATCTGGTGTAGATGTGCTTAAGATTCCTATTGCACGCGTTCTGCCTTGTCGCAGGTGTGTGTAACGTATACTGGCATTGTCAGGTAGATGGCGTACGAGGTTTTATTTAATAAATTTGTTACTTTTAATTTTTACTAACTTCATTTTCGAACTTCTTTTCGGCCTAGAGTTATGTAACAAATTATTAATAATTATTTTCCATTTTTCTATGGTCATTTGAACCTGTATTTCTGTCGTACGTTTAAAATATTGGATTGGGTCGTTCGATCTTTTAGAGCAATTGTCGTGTGCGTTTGATGGTTGGGCTTTGACATGTTAGAGTCTTTCTCTTGCACGTTAACAGTCATCGGGGAAGGTTTAAATACCACAAGAGCAGAAGCATTTTCCTGAGCCTACTTGAGAATGTAGTTGAGTTTTTGAAGTTTTATCGTTATTAATCGCTTACAACAGCGGATGTTATGGTACTTCTCAAGGTTTATTTTTGAAAATTTGACGTTTGGTTAAATCTTACGAGGATATTTTTCTTCTTGGCTAGGAATTGTTTTTAATTGCTGTAAGTATTTTTCCCTCGTGTCTAATCGATTTTAATTTGTGTTGTTTCTATCTTCAAATTTAGCGGTTAGTGTGGTGCAAGGCCTAAACCTCATTTGAGCACTTTTGTTGGGGTTAAGAATTAAGAACCACGTGCTTGATTATCGTACGGTTCCGAGGAAATTGATTGCTGGATCTTGCGGTGAAGACATAATTAAGGTACAGATCAATGGGATGCTGTAGCCTTCATACGCTAATTTTCTGAGATGTCGTTAGCCGAAGATAGAGAGCAGATTCCTTGTAACGTGTGGATCCGTAGAAGGTATCATGTTTGGTAGCTGTGGATGTGACTTCTTTAAGGTCCTGTGACTGTGTAAATTTCTCTGAGATTACCCAGAGTGTAGAGTTTATTGATTAAACAGTCGTGGAAAAAATCTATGTCAATATCGTGTACATTGAACAGTAAATTTCAATTTTCCGGCCTAGATATTTAATTAAGTCATCGTAATTTTCCTATTTTAACTTCTGGTGGCATGTGAGCCTTATGTTTTGAATTAGATAAATTAACGTAGTTTTATAAATAATAGTGACTTCAATTTGGAGGTTACTTTGTCATTTTTTGGAGACGTTACGTAGCCTTTTTATTTTTGGATTCAGAAATTGAACTAAATTTTGGATGTGTATGGGCAGTGTAGCCTCACATCTATCTTGTGTAAATTCTTAGATGTTATTTAATGCAATTAGTCAACGATTGTAATTTATTTTGTATAATCTCGTAAGCAATTATTGAATTTAATCTAATCACATTTTCTTATGTAAAGCATAGTTAACTAGCGCTAATTTTTTTTAATAGAATTAGATATTTTACAACCTTGAGTCTGCACTCTGATGTCGAATAGATTGTCGGTTGCCTCTAATATACAGAGTGGTTTATTTTAGTTTTGACGTGTTGCAAATCACGATCAAACTGTTCGACTTTGGAGGGACTTTCGGCAAGTTGCCTTGTAACTGTGTGCTTGTAAGAGTACTGTTGGTTAATTAATTTTAATTTTAAGATTGTTTCTTGTGATTACCATTTTTGAATTTTTAAAATAATGTTATTGTACGTCATTGATAAATTTTGAGTTGTGGATCACCTTGGGTGGCCATTTAATGTAAATTAACCCTTCAGGAATTTGATATTTGCAACCGAGTTGCGCTTGTGATTTACTTTCCATTGTTTTTTATTCTTTTGTTTTAAATATCACTTGAAGGCAGAGATCATATATATTACAGCCGGTTATGTACGATATTGAGATGAAACGATGAGAATTGAATTGAATTTTCAATAAACTGCTTGTTAAGTTTGAATGAAAGTGTGTTGGTCTTATTTTCTTATCACCTGGGGAGTTTTATATTGGATCTGGTCCGGGGTCTGAATATCTGTTGGGCTTAGCATATTTTTACGGATAGGCGCCCTGACAGCTTAACCTTCGACTTAGTACGGTGTTCGAACTCGCCCTTCTCTGACTGTAGCTGGAGGCAGTGCTGACTCCCATATTTAACATCGACCCTTGGGGAAGTAAGAGGTAAGACTGAGTGTTATAAGTTGGTGATTAATTAATAGACAAGCGTCCTCTTTAAAATTTAAATAGAAGGTTAATTACCGTGGTGGTGTCTAACTCACTACCTTCTTGGAATTTTGGGTACCGATTTTGTTTAGGGCCTTGGCCATTTTTAATTTAAATACAAGAGGGTAGCACATGGATGGAGCTTTTGTAGTACTGGTTTCTGCCGCTAGGGCCTGCCTAGCGCAACTCGTCGCCAGTTCAGTGCCGCGCGGGCCGTTGACCTGGCACGTTCTGTTCGTCAGTAGTGACCGTTTTTGCTAGTGCTGTTTTACTGCTGCTTCGTTTTTTTATGATGACAAATTTAAGTGAACAACGTGCCGCTGTGAAATTTTGTGTTCTACTCGGTAAAAACGCTGCTGAAACTGTTTTAATGTTGAAAACTGCTTACAAAGATGATGCTATGGGGAAAACTCAAGTGTATGAGTGGTTTTCTCGATTTAAAAATGGCGACATGTCGATTGATGACAAACCTCGCTCTGGACGTCCATCAACTGCCCGAATCGATGAAAATGTTGAAAGAATTCGAGAGCTTGTGCGCACAGACCGTCGACAGACAATTGATCAACTGTCTGAAATCAGTGGAATATCTTGGAGCTCGGTTCAGCGAATTTTAACAGAAGATTTAGGAATGAAACGCGTTGCTGCCAAATTTGTTCCTCGGGATCTGACTGACAATCAAAAAGAACGTCGAGTGGAGACATGTCGTGAACTGAAAGAACAGCTTGAAACTGATTCAGATTTTCTTTCAAAGGTAATTACTGGTGATGAATCGTGGTGCTATGGTTACGACCCAGAGTCAAAACAACAATCAAGCCAGTGGAAAACACCATCGTCACCCCGTCCAAAAAAATGTCGCCAAGTCAAGTCAAACATCAAAACAATGTTGATTTGTTTCTTTGATGTGAAAGGAGTTGTTCACATGGAGTTTGTTCCCCCATGTCAGACTGTCAATCAAACCTTTTATTTGGAAGTGTTAAGAAGATTGCGCAACAGTGTTCGTCAAAAAAGACCCGATTTGTGGCAAACAGGTGACTGGTTCTTCCACCATGACAACGCACCTGCACACTCAGCCATCACTGTTAACCAGTTTTTGGTTAAAAATAACATGGTTCCGCTGCCCCACGCACCTTACTCGCCTGACCTGGCTCCGTGCGACTTTTTCTTGTTTCCACGCATGAAAAGGGGCATGAAAGGACGGCGATTTGAAAACACTGAAGACATCAAGAAAAGAACGAGACAGGAGCTTGCAGCCATCTCTAAAGATGAGTTCAAACAATGTTTCGAACAGTGGAAGCACCGCTGGGACAAATGTATTACTTGTAATGGAGAGTATTTTGAAGGGGATAAGGTTGTTTTGTAAATATTTGTAAATATATAGCATTTAAAAAATAATTCCGGTTACTTTTGGGTACCCCCTCGTATGTAAACATAACATGTAAGTAGATTAGTTTAGAATAACATAGAGGATAAGTAGGTTAAGGTAATATGTATATAAAGGAAGTAAGAATAGAGTCAGGAGAGAGATGTACCGCACGTATTGTTAATAGCACCTGTGAATAAACGCACCTAAAATGTTACCTGTTTAATTGTGTTTGTTTTACCGTATCCGATACTGTATTGCCCGGAGTTCCCGCACAATGTTTCATGGTAAAATACCAAGTTATTTCATGGCGATCCGGCCAGCCACTTACGGCGTTGCGTAGTGGAATTACGGAACGAGCCCTAGGAATCAACGCAAACTGGACCAAGCTGGCTGACCAAATAGAAAATGGACCTTTTAACCGAAGGGAACTACGAGGAACAAAGAGGAAATATGGAAGAAATAACGTCCAACCCGGAAACAGCGGAGGACAAAGGAACAGTACGACTACCTGGCCAGCGTTCAAGTACCCGCACGCATCATGCCAAGGTTCGAAAAATATAAAGTTCCAAAATCTTCAAGAACGAATAAAAGGTATTCTATAGAATTTAAAATAAGAGACAATCTTATAACCCATTTGTTGTTATTAAAGGTTCTATTAAGAATATAAATATAAGGACGAAATTAGTAATATTTTAGATTTAGAAATATGATTAGTAAGGGCCGGATTTATATGCATTTGCATATTTTTTTGCTGAACGTATTCGGATTAATTTAAAGTTTTCTTAGCGTTTCAGATAATTCTAAATAAAATAACATCATTTTTATTGCGCATATTATTGCATATTTATCCATAAATGCATATATCTAAAAATAAATGCATATATTTTGCAATAAATGCATATAATTTGCATAATTGAGTACATTTCGTCCTTTTTTAAATTTCAATAATTTCGCCGACGGCAGTTCGGCTGTTGGGTTCCTGGAAGCGCACATCTGGTCTAGCCGCTGATAGATAAGAAATGCCGCCTTTGAAATTAGAACACGTGTCGACATGTCGACATGACCAATAAAAAATATAATTTATGCACTGGCATGCAACAACAGTAACGACCACAGTTACTTAAAATATTATAGTTTTACTCACAACATCAGTGTCTTTCGTAGAGCCAACAGCTACATTTCTACTTTCCAGTGGTACAACTTTCTATTGTTAGAGCAGTGAAATCTGTTATTCTAAATATGCCTAGTAGTAGTAAAGATGTGCAAAAGTCAACAAATCCGTGAACGGATATCAAAATCGGAACATCTTACTACTGACGGGAAAGCCATTTTGTGCCAAATCTGTTGCAAACACGTAAGTTAATTAAATAATTCAATATCTGTTGTAAGATTAGATTAGATAGTAAATTATTATTTTGATTAATTTTTGTTAAGGTATCAAGCGAAAGAAAATATCTTGTCGACCAGCACCTAAACACAAATTCCCATAAAGAAAATGCAAAAAAGCAAAAGATGCCTTTAAGACAATTATTTTTAGATGAAAGTCAACAACAAGTGCAAGATGATTTTACTTTAGAGATGTGTGATGCATTTTTGGCAGCGAATATACCGTGGACGAAAATAGAAAATCCCAAGTTTAATTCATTTTTGGAAAAATATTGCAAACGGAAAATTCCAAATGAGTCTACGTTACGTAAAAATTATTTAAACAAATGCTATGATTTAGTAAGTTTCATTAATTTGAAGCGGTATACCAGTATTAAAATTTTCTTCTCCAGCAAATACGAAAGATCCGGAACGATATTGGTACAAGTGATATTTAGATATCAGTTGACGAAACAACTGATGTACGGGGAAATGCCGTAGCAAATTTGATTGTTGGAACTCTTAAGGCAGGTCAATTTTGCAAACCACATCTTCTTACATCAAAAGTTTTAGAGAGAACTAATTCTAACACCATAGCAAGATTTGTTAATGATTCGTTGCGTAAGTTAACACATTTAATTTCTATTTTTTTCCCGTTTTGAATAAGTATACACAACTGGCTAACATAAGCACTTAAATTAAAGATAAGTTAATATTTCAATGTGTTCTAAATTATCATAATTATCAACTCAATTAACTGCGTGCGTTTCCTGGTTGTGACTGTTACTAAGCTTTTAGAAATATTGCGTTATTTTTATTTAGGGGTACTATGGCCTACAGCTAGTAATGATTATGAGCGAAAAGTTAAAATTCTTTACACGGATGGAGTTGCCTACATGTTAAAAGCTACTAACAATTTAAAGGTGTTTTATCGAGATTTACTGTACGTTACTTGTCTTGCACATGGGTCAAATTTAGTCGCAGAAGTGGTGAGAAATGAATATCCCATTGTCAATAAATTGATATCAAACACGAAAAAGGTATTTTTAAAAGCACCACTTCGAAGAGAAGTGTACGCAGTAAAGTGTCCAAATCTTAAACTACCACCAGAACCAGTTCTAACGCGTTGGGGCACATGGCTAGAGGCAGCAATTTTTTATCAAGAAAATTTCACAGCCATAAAGGATGTACGTATATCTATATGGAAATATAAACATATATATATATTATGTTTTAGGTTGTTGATGGTTTTAACGGTTCGGATTCGGTCGCAATACAAGAATCACAATCTGCATTTAATAACAACAAGATAGAATGCGAATTAGCGTACATTGCCACCAGTGGCGTAGCTACCTAGGGGCTAGGCGAGGCAGTGCCCCGGGGCCCTCGAATCCTTACCAGAAATCTCGATCGAACTGAACTTTTGGAAATTTCTCCCATTTTCAAAATAAATATGACAGGTTGCAACCCCACTTTAATCATGACAACTCAGTTGAGAGAAATTCAAAAGTTATGCCTAGGGAATTCCCCTAAATTCATGTGCGTTTTATTATTCATCGATGTGCGTTTTATTGTGAATTCGAGTTATGATTTTTTTTCGAGAACGGTTAAAAAATTAATGCTGTATCAGGAGTAAGTAAGCTAATGTCAATAAACTTTTTTGTACTGGTCAGTATAGTATAATTTTATTTGATTTTACCACTCATATTGATGTCCGTTAAGTCAATAAATCGTGTCAAATCAATAGATTTCGGCTACAGCTCATTGTATAACGCGAAATATCGTGAAAAAATGCAAGTCACCTCAGGTGACTTGCATTTTGTGTACCTACTGCAGGTGACTCACCTGCAGTATGTACATTAATTCACATCCGCGGGCAGGAGATAGTTCATGGTCTCCACCGTTAAATGTGGTAACACTAACGGTGATAATTTTTTTCCGGGGATTCCCCAACGACACTTGTAGCGTATCATTGTGTTTCTCTTTCCTTTTATTTTACTTTTAACGTCGTCAGTGAACAGTGAGTACCTACCTACTCGAGCACAATCTAATATTGTATTGTTTAAATAAATTAGAAAACTAGAATTATGGATAAAAAGAAGAAACCCAGTGGTGCATTTAAACGCAAACAACGCCAAGAAAGAGAAGATAGTAAACAAAAATTGCCCAAAATTGACAAGTTTTTTAGTCAGCCTTCTGCAAGTACATCTGGCCAAAATATTTCTATTGATAGTGACTCAAATAATGTGGTAACTGCAGTGTTGGTTGAGAAGCCTACTGAAGAAGATTCGACAATTATTGCAGTTGGAGATACCTCCGCCGCCGATCATGTGAACGTGGATGATGTTTGCATGACACACATAAGAGCGGAGGGTTTGGAGGAACCACAGACCTCTACATTTTTCGAAAATGTGTACGACAAATCTTCTTATGACTTGGGAAACTTCACGAACAAAATATTAAGTGATAACAAAAAACGTCAAATGCTTGATATGGGGCCTTTACAGCCTTCAGGACCTTTTCCAACAGACATCAACCAGAACAATAGGTGTTTTTCAAAATCGTACTACGTTTCGTGTTCTAAATATGGGCCAGTTAATCGTTTTTGGTTGTGTTATTCCAAAATACTAGACGCTGCCTATTGTCAACCCTGCTGGTTATTTGCTTCACAAAGGAATAATGTTTGGTGTACGGGAATTCGAGATTGGAAGCATTTATCAGAAAGAATAAAACAACACAGTTGTTCGAGTGGCCATTCGGAAGCATGTGCTGTTTATGAATTTTGGAAAAAAAACGATACTAATACTATCGACAAGGAACTTGAAAATGAAATTCGCAAAGAAGCATCATTTTGGAAAATGGTTCTTCAAAGGTTATTCGATATCATACTTACCCTAGCAAAGAGTTCTTTGGCTTTGAGAGGACATCAAGAAGACTTAAGTCAGGAAGGATACCACGGAAATTTTCTGTCCTTTGTAGAGCTTGTCGCCCGATATGATCACATTTTGCGGCATGTTTTGGATATGCCCAAAGGTAATAATAATTATTTCTAAGTTTTTTTATCGTTTTATTTTGTTTATAATTATTAACTGTTTAATATCAGGACTTTTTTGAAATTGTGTTTTTTTTATGTTTTTAGGATCTACAAGATATCTGAGTGCAACAATTCAAAATGAAATGATTGAGAGCTTGGGGACCAAACTCGAAACCCATCTACTAGAACAAATTAGAGCGTCACCGTTTTTTGCCATCATAATGGATACGACACAGGACATATCGAAGGTAGATCCGCTAAGCATTGTTGTGAGGTATGCAGTAATAACCAGATCGGAAAATGGACAGCCAATTGATATAGACGTAAAAGAAGTGTTTCTAGGCTTTTATGTAGCCATCAAACATGGCGCAGTAGATTTAGTCAACCAAGTGACAACATTATTTATCGACAAAAATATTGATTTAAAAAAATGTGTGGGGCAAGGCTATGATGGAGCCAGTGTGATGAGTGGTGTGTATAATGGTGTACAAAAACATATTAAGGATATCCAGCCTAACGCAGAGTACGTACATTGTGCCACGCATAATTTAAATTTGGTGATAAATGATGCCGTTAGCAGTTGTGTGGAAATACAGATTTTTTTCGTAACGTTGCAAGATTTGTATAACTTTTTCGGAAACAGCATCAAACGTTGGGATCTACTGTCAAAATTCACTGGCGAATCGGACACCACGCTAAAAAAACTAAATCCGACTAGATGGTCCAGTAGGTTCAATACGATATCTGCAATAAAACTTCGTTATTTTGATATTATCAAAGCATTATCAGAAATAGTTCTAAAGAGTCCGAATAAAGATGAGCGTAGTGAAGCAGAGAGTATTAAAACAAAAATGCTAAATTTCGAGTTCGTGTTGCTTTGCGAATTCATGCACAGTGTATTGAACGACATCAATTATGCATCCAAAACTTTACAAAAATGCGACATCAATTTGGGCGAGGCGAGTAAAGTTTTAGCAAAGACCAAAGCAAAGCTGCAAATTTATAGAAATGATTTCGAATTATTCAAGTGCAAAGCCAGTGAAACTGCAAGAAAATATGGTATTGATACCCATTTTCAAGAAAAAGAGCAAAGAAAAGTTCACCGATTTCCAAACCGAGAAAAAATATTTAAAATTGAGATTTTCAATAATGTACTAGACACAGTAATATCTCAATTAGATACACGTTTTATTGGTATGAGTGCAGTCTGTCATATATTCGATTTTCTAAGACCAACATTTTTATTACATGTTGATGAAGCAACTTTATTACAAAAGTGTGACGAATTCCAAAGAAAATATTCAGATATAATAGGCGCTAGTTTTTCACTTCAATTTCATTTAGCAAATTAAAAATAATAAAAAAGTATTTAAGAAAGAATATGGGCCAAACCAATGCCACCTTTACTTTACAAAGCCATGAAGTAGCAAACTTGGCAACGATGCAAGTAGTGCTATGCATTCAAAGCAAGTAATGTATTGCCGTGCGTTTTTATTCATAAAAGCTGAATTTCTGTGTTATTTGTGCAAGTTATTGCCTTTCAGAAGTTGTGTTTCGGTATTCACTGTTTCCCTACGCTTCCAAAGGTATGTTACACTTATAATTAGTGTAAAATGTTACTTAAATCATACTAGTTCAATTATAACCTCACTCTATAATTCACGAAAATATTTAAGAAATGTAGATATTTTATTTGAAAATTCTTGTAGATGCCAAGAACATGTGTGGTACCTGGATGTAAATCCAACTACGCTAGTACCCTTAAGAACTCGAATGCTGTCACCACATTTTCCTTTCCGAAGGATGAAAATAGGAGAAAACTGTGGATTCGTGCAATCCCTCGCAAGGATTGGACTCCGTCGCGTTATGCTGCAGTGTGCATAAAACATTTTCATGATAAGCACATAATCAAATCTCAACCATTTAAACCAATTGATGGGAATATGAAAGAATTGTTGCTTCAACACCCGAAACTTGCAGAAGATGCTGTCCCTCAGTTGTTTGAAAATGTGCCTTCATATTTATCAAAACAGCTGATAATAGAGAGGAGAGCACCAGATGACAGAAGACGAGAATTTATGAAAAGGAGTGCTGAGAGAGTTGATACATTTTTAAAAGAAGATCTTATTCAAAACTTTGATCACTTTGTGAATAGTGTTGAAGACAGAGTGAAAAGTATTGCAAGGTGGAATATCAGGAAGTGTGAAAATTGTGTTTGGTTTTATACGCTCAATATTGACAGTGCAGTAAATAATGTGTTGCCAGAGAGTCTAAAGGTAATTTGTAGCATTTCAGAAAATGCATTAATTCTGAACGTTTATGTAAATGGAGCTGAAATTTCTGCACATGATTTAAACTGGATCCTTCCATGTGATTTAAAACTTACTAGATGGTCTCAGGTTCATAATTTATTAATTAGGTATAAGGACGTTAATGAACAAATAACAGCTGTAGAGCCACTAGAATATTTACTAAAAAAGCAAAATACTTTGTTGAAAAAAGTTTAGATTCAATTTTAGATGCAGATGTTCAAGATTATTTGTGTAAAAATCAAGTTGAAATTATAAACAATCAGTTGCAACTAATGTTAAATAAGAAAAGAACTTACAGCTCCTCCACCATCTTGTTCGCTTTTATAATTTTTGCCCAGTCACCAGCAGTTTATGATTTTCTTGGTGAATATCTTATGTTGCCAACAAAGAGGTATTTACAAAGTCTTTCTGCATCACTAAATGTAAATCCAAATCTTGAGACGAATACTGGCCATTACTTAACACATCTTTCAAAAGGATTGTCCGAAAGAGAATTATATGTTGCTTTATTAATTGATGAAATTTATATAAACAAAACTCTATCATTTAAATCTCAAAATATTATTGGGTGTGCGGAAAATAATCCACATGAGTTAGCAAAAACTGTCCAGAGTTTTATGATTAGTTCTTGCTATGGAAATTTCAAAGAAATTATTAAATTGGTACCAGTTAATCGTATGAATGGGGAAGAGTTAAAAAACTTAACTTCAAATGTGATTCAGTTCATTCCGAATTTAAATTTTAAAGTTACTGTTGTGATTACCGATAACAATCGGTTAAATCAACTTATGTTTAAACTTTTTTGCGCAAATAAGTTTTATATGGAAAACCCAGATTTTCGAAATTTATCTATATTTCTTAGTTACGACTTTGTTCATATTTTTAAAAATTTAAGAAATAACTGGCTCAACCAGAAAAATTATTTGTCAACGTTTGTGTTCCCTGATTTTGATAATCCAAGTATTATTAAAAAAGCTTCTTTCCAACAGCAAATGAAAAACATTTTCTCGTGAAATGTGCCTTCAAGTTAAATCATAAAACATTATTTCCCAGCACTATCGAGAGACAAAATGTTGCATTAGTTGATAATCTTTTTCATTGTTCGACAGTTGCAGCGCTTAAGGCAATTGATGAATATAAAGAAACCGCAACCTTTGTTGAAATCATAAGAACCTGGTGGGATATCGTAAATACAAAAAATACTGTAAAAGGGAAATTGAAAAGAAATGTTTGGTCTGGGCCAATATCTGATATCAATGATCCGAAATGTTAAATTTTTGAAACAATTTGTCACATGGATTCAGAATTGGAAAAAACTTTGTGATCAAAACATTTGCGTAGGACTAACTAATGATACATTCGCAGCAATTGAACGAAGTACTATAGTATTAATAGATTTGATTGTTTATTCCTTGGAAAAACTGCATATAACATATATTTTGCCCGGTAAGTTCCAAACTGATCAATTAGAAAAAAGATTCGGCAAATATCGACGCCTGTCAGGTTGTAACTATAATATCTCGTTCCAACAGCTTATTGAATCCGAAAAAAAAATCGTATTAAAAAAATTTTACGTCTTGCAAAAGAAAACAAGTTGAATGTAAATATTATGATGGAACAACACTTTGAGGATGACTTCTGCGTTAATATTGATGAATTTCGTTCAATACTAAGTGATAATTACTTGGATATTTGTGAGCTTGACGAAGGAACTACACTTTATATATGTGGCTATGCCAGTTCGTCAGTTTGCAAGTTTATAAATTGTTCTTTTTGTCAACATTTAATAATGGAATCAAAAGGGAATGAAGCTGACAACATTCACTTCGACGAGTTACAAAGGGGTGGTTTGTGTTTACCCACGGAAACTGTAATAACTATTTTTTTCCATATGCATGCATTGCTGGAGTTTATAATTCATAATTTAAATTTGGAAGCGACCTTTCTGAAATCGGTTAGACAAAAATGTTTATTAATGACACTTACTGAATTAAGTTTAGAGATAAATCTTTTTTTTGAGGTTGAACAAGAATGTATTTGTGGATTAAAATTTAGAACACTTGCTTCTACATTTTATTCAATTTTTGCCAACATTTTATTAAATAATTACACCAAATGTAAAAGTGAAACTCGTAAACTAGCTGATAAGCCCAAATCTGGGGAAAAAAATAAAAGTAAGAAACGAAAACTTGAGACTTATAAATGAAATATTTTCTTTTGTTAATTAAAATAAAGAGTTTCGCAATTCAATAACACTCCTAATTGTTTTGTTTAGGTAATGTTTATATTGAAATAAAATTTTAATATTTTTTGTTGTATTTAATCAACAATACCTTTCATAAACGAAAATTACGTGAAAAAACTGTAAAAATGGTAAGTATATTCGAAATCGTCGGGTACGGAGTGAATGCGGACTAGCACTACTTGGAACGTCTAGTGCGGCGTTGCCAAATGTAACATCATGGCTTTGTAAAGTAAAGGTGGCATTGGCCAAACTCGACTCCGACATTTATCGCTAATAGCAATTGAAAACAAAACCGCATCAAGCCTGGATTTAAACGAAGTCATTGATACTTTGCGAAAACTAAAGCTAGGAAAAAATTGTAAATATAATTGTTATTTAGTCAGTTGGTAGGCCCGACCTTTATATAATAAACCCTTGAATCTTCTCTATTTCGTTTTATTAGCCAAACCTACACCAAGTATTAGTTGTAATTTATGTTGTTACTGTTTAATATTTTTATTACCTGCCCTGCAGTGCACAAAAAAGAGCTTAAGTAGCTTAGCATTTTTAAAGTATTTGTATATTTCATATTTTTATTTGATAAAACCTAATCAGTTTACATAGCAGTGGGGCCCCATTTTTTAATTTGCCCCAGGGCCCTTGGTTACCTAGCTACGCCACTGATTGCCACTCATTTCAAAATACTGGTCCAGACAATTAAAGCACTCGAAGCATCGGGTGAAACTCTCGTAAAAAATCTTGAAAGGATAACGGTCATTCGAGGATCTTTTAGAAATGCACCAGGTGTGGTTGCTAAAAAAGCCTATACCAAACTTGAAGCTATTTTAACCAAGAATTCGGGATTTTCCCTTTTGTACGAAATATCCCAAGTATTGAATGGCTCTGCTTCGAATGACTGCACTATAGCAGTAGAAAAGTTACCAGACTACGAATACGCACCAGTAACAAGTTGTGATGTCGAACGATCGTTTTCACATTACAAAAATATTCTGTCTGACAGGAGACAAAACTTTACTCCAGAAAATTTAGAAAAATATCTTGTTTGCCATTTTAATAATAATTAAATCGAAACTGTGTTTATTTTATCAACATTAAAAACATTTTAGAGCTCATTGGTGTATTCATTTTTTCCTGACATCAGTTTAAGGGAGTGATTTTCTAATGCATATTTTCCATATCCAAATGCATATTTTGCATATTTAAATGCATATTTTATATTCTTAGAAGCATATCTTACATGCATATTTTGATGTTTTTAGTGCATATAAATCCGGCCCTTAATGATTAGGTACGTATTTAGATATAAACAATATGGCTGAAAAATTTAATTTGAAAATCGCTGCAGATTTAACATCTGTTACGAATAATTATAAAAAAGTGACAAGCACATAATTGATGCGATCAAGTTATACCACGGAATTTTTTTCCCACTAATTTTAATAACAGATTAGCGGAAAAACTGAAAAACTTAAAATTTTATCAAACAAATATATACCTATAGCAATAGATTAATTTTAAAAACGTTTCATTGCGAAACAGAGGATATTTTCTTTCACGCGATTACACGTATGCAATTTCAGCACTCTGCATATACAATTTCACATTTAGAACATCGAACTCGTCAAGAATGTAATACAATCACACACAACAGAAATAAGTAAGACATTGCTTTACAAAGTGCTAATTAAGTACTCTGAGGTATTTTAAACTTGATTTTGAAAACTTACCTATACCAACATTTATAAGTAATCACAAGTTCAAACAAATCAGCAAAATCAATGAATATGGAAACCGTATAGACATAATGGGACAATTTCAAATATATAACGTTCTTAAGCCGCTCACATATTTATTTCTGGTAACAACATTCTCCAAATTGCAAATTGCCAAAAAAAAATTACAGTAAAACTCGAAGAACATGACATGTATAGATTCTCATCACATGGTAAATGTAAGTAACGATACATCTAATAGCGTTTATGTCACGACACATGCACAGTCGTGACAAGAGGCTAGTGAATGAATCCTTACAAAAACGCATCAGCAAGTATCACTAACGCCGGGATTGATCACCCTGGAGTTGTGGAACTGTTGAAAAAACCAGTAGAATCTACAGAACTTAAAGTTATAAGTAATGAAAAGTTTAATTTATTTCCTTTTAATGACAAAGAATGCATGCATAAATCAAATTCAATAATATATGTTGACAAATCTCAAACTATTCTTGTAAAAGAGGACGCAGTAACAGCGAAATCAGGAGTACGTGCATCGCTGGCTCACCTCAAAAATATTTGCGAAAAAAATAATATACAAGAAATATATATAGTTAAAGGTAATTCTCTAAATGGCCAATTTTTAAAAGAGATAATTCCGTGGAATAAAAAAGATATTGAAAAATTAAAACTTAAAATAAGTGTCATTAATAAAGTGAAAAGGGTAGGAAATAAAGAAGATAGGCAATTGATATTAAATGATTACCACATGTTACCAACAAGAGGACACAGTGCAATAAATCGAATGTATAACAACATTAAACGATTTTATTTTTGGCCACATTTTAAGTAGAATATCGAATCCATTATAAAACGTTGTCCTGATTGTCAAAGGCACAAGTACTCTATACTCTATAGAGCCCTTTACAGTCACCACAACCACAACTTAAGTGTTTCAAAAAAAAAATTTTAGACTTCGTATGTTAAATAAATCAAAATGCTAAGATAGTCACATTCAAAACAAACTAGAAACAGCAGCCATTATCTTGTAGGCGATAAAATTTTAGTTAAGAATGAAGTAGGTAATAAGTTGCAAGCCTTGTACAAACGCCCTTACACAATTATTGAAAATGACAACCCCCCGAATGTAACTATAGATGTAAATAGCAAACCAGTAGAGTTACACAAAAATAGAGTTAAGACACAATTATTGAAAATGACAACCCCCCGAATGTAACTATAGATGTAAATAGCAAACCAGTAGAGTTACACAAAAATAGAGTTAAGCCTTTCTATCAATAGTATAACATACTAAATAATAAGGACGTAACTAGAATAAGATTTTATTATGGCTATAGTACGAAAGAAAATGAACAACAGCTACGTTCTTCATTTTCTTTCCCCCCAGCAGTGGAGGTGTAGTAGTAACTAGGGCAAGATTTTATTATGCATTCCTCTTCACGGATATTGCCACAGCGATGCCTAGATAACTGGTACACCTATCGTGCAATAGTATGTAAACATAACATGTAAGTAGATTAGTTTAGAATAACATAGAGGATAAGTAGGTTAAGGTAATATGTATATAAAGGAAGTAAGAATAGAGAGAGATGTACCGCACGTATTGTTAATAGCACCTGTGAATAAACGCACCTAAAATGTTACCTGTTTAATTGTGTTTGTTTTACCGTATCCGATACTGTATTGCCCGGAGTTCCCGCACAATGTTTCATGGTAAAATACCAAGTTATTTCAACATATACTAGTGATGGGACATGGAAATATTTCCAATTGGAAGTATTTCCGAAACAAAACTTTAACAAATTTCCGAAAGTTTTTCAGATGTAAATTTCGCCGCCAAATCTCATAAACATAACCTCTAATTAATGTAGTAAACGTGTAACGACGTTGTCGTAACAATCGTAACATTACATTCGGACTGTTATTCCCACTTTTCCGGTAAGTTCTACTTTTATCAACAAAAAAAAATTGGAATCTTCATTCATTTTATGTAGGAAGATGTGTAAACACAAAAGCGAAGTGTGGAATCATTTTAAAAAGCTGCCAGATAAGAAGGTTTCATGTCTCTACTGCCCGACCTTCAGCCGGACCAAGGTCAAGGTCAAGGCCAAGGCCATGGGGAGGTTCTAGAATCGGCTTAGCTCGGGTGAAGGTCAAGGTCAAGGTCAAGGCCAAGGTTAAGGTCAAGGCCAAGGCCATGAGGAGGTTCTAGAATCGGCTTAGCTCGGGGTGAAGGTCGAGGTCAAGGTCAAGGCCGAGGCCAAGGTCAAGGTCAAGGACTTAGTTGAACATGGGTCATCAAGAAGGGTGGGGTAGTAATGATTATCGTATATATGTATTGAAAGCGGTGTTGTTGAATGTTAGTAGTAGTTCATCACCATGTGCACTCACAAAGAAAGAAGAAGCAACATGTTGTTTCATGGAAGAGAACAAGGTTCAAGTAATACCATACAAATTATATCAACAAATACTATTAATGGAATGGTGTGGGTGGCACCTATGAACGTTAGTGATGATATATTTGATAGAGAAACTGTAGTGTTGGATGAATTGGACAATATGGATGATTTGGAGGAAGAAATCCAAACAAATTAACAAAAATATAATTATGTATTAGCAGTTATGTATACAATAAAATAAATTGTAAATACAATTACTATGGATGTTTGTATTTATTTATTATTTCATTTATCCTACTAATGTTACAAAATTCAACATCATTGTTTCTAATCTGCAATTTATCTGCCAAAGACTGATGGTTGGATGCTCGTAGTGCCTCAATTAAATTTTGAAATGCGTGTGGTCCTCTCGTCAGCAAGTCAAACATAATTTCAACTTTTTCTCTACGTGTTATTTTCTGAAATGTTGATTCAACATTAATACAAAATATATGAAGATATATAAACACAAACCTCGTCATAGTTATGCCAACTTTTCGGAAATATGTTGTATTCGAACAGTTTGGGAAGTAGTGCATCAAAGTTGCAATTTTCTAAAAAATCGCAGTGCAAAGATTTTATTATTAGTTTGTGTCTGTTATCCATTGCTATCTTGTATGATACTAATTAAGGGAACTCTGGTGTACAGCATATATAGGGAAAATGTCGTATTGTACAGAAATGCGTAAGCAGTTAAACGAGAGAGTTAAAAGAGAAGATTCCACGAAGTTATTGACACGGTGCAAGTTATTTCAAGTTGAAAGTGATCTAAATGATGTAAACAACTCAAGGTCAAGATTAAATGTAAGAGGAGGAGATACACCAGCACGAAGTCAATGACACGGTGCAGATTATTTCAAGTTGAAAGTTATCTCAATGTTATAGCTACCACAAGGTCAAGGTTAAATTAAAGAGGGGGAGACACGTTTGCAAGAAATTGGAAGGGGTTATATATATGTTGGACTGAAGTCAACATTATACTTTACATTCCTGACTTAATAGTAAGAAGTATATTATAAATTTCTAAATATGTTTGAGTGTGAAAAGTGTAGCAAAGTGTTTACTCGAGCAGACAATAGGAACAGACATATGGTAACATCTTGTAAGGGCAAGAGAATGAAACCAAATGAAATTGTCACGTCAAAGAAAACAAAAAAATGTGATATATGTCAAGTATTGGTTGATAGCAAGTGTTTTCATTCTCATTTGAGAAGTAACATGCATCGAACTAATGCATTTGTAGTGGTAGATGATGGTGTTGAAAAGATTGTCGGAGCATATAGGGATAGAATAACGAGTTACAGAGTAATGGAAACATCAAAACATTATCTAGATATTGAAGAATTTGCGACAATGGTAAGGGAGAAGATTCTATCATTAATAGATGCTGTTGTAGTAATTCACAACGCCATAAAAGTAAATATGGAGTTATTTGGCTTGTATTCCCTAGTAACTAAAGAGAATTTAGAAATAAAGTCATTTAATACTAAAAATAAGATTATAAATCCAGGAGTTAATTTGTATGAGAAGTATGAAGAATATGTAGATGAGATTAGTTCGAAAATGTCAGAATTTCAAGAACGAGATTCAGGTAATAAAGTGTTGCATCATACAAATGTGTAATTTAATGTGTGTAATTTTTAGGATGGACCCTGTGTAAATTATTATATTTTGAAGTGAATATAAATAAATATAATCCAATGAGTGCTTCCAGTTTTATCGATTTACCAGAGATAATTAAATTGAAAAGGGCCGTAATAAATGTACAGAACAACGATCAAGCTTGTTTCGCGTGGGCTGTTACATCAGCTTTATGTACACCGGTTGGTCTTCCGCAAAGAATTTCCTCTTATCCCAGTTATGAAACCGTTGCTGACTTCAGTGATATGAGCTTTCCAGTGAAATTGAAAGACATAAATATATTTGAAGTAAAAAATAATATGTCTATTAATGTTTATGGATTAGAAAAACCATATGAACATGGAGAGCACAAGGCATATGAGGTAGTCGGGCCTTTATATTTCACAAAGCAGAAAAGAGCTACACATATCAATTTATTATTGGTTAGCAATGCAGATGGTAATACTCACTACTGTTGGATTAAGAACTTGTCCCGACTAGTTTCAATGCAAAAATCTTTGGGCGGTCATGAAAAATATATATGTGAAGGTTGCTTGGTATCTTTTACAAGTCTAGAAAAATTGCGACGACACGAAGAAGAAGACTGCAAAAAAGTAAAGGCTGTATTACCAGGAGTAGAGCCGAAAACAAATAAGTATGGTGAAACTATGCCGGAAAATATTTTACAATACGAAAAATTCGAGCGACAATTAAGAATACCCTATGTGATATATGCGGACTTTGAAACTGTGTTAAAACCCATAGACACAACTGAACCCAATCCCAACCAACCATATACAGTAAAATGTTATAAACACGAGCCCCACTCCTTTGCATATTACCTGAAGTGTTGTTATGATGATAGTTTGTCTCGATTGGAACTGTATCGTGGTGAAAATGCTGGATCAGAATTTATTAGACAATTGGGAGAGGTTACAAGAAGACTGTACAAAGAGTGTTTTAGTAAATCTAAAGAAATGAATCCATTGACTGATGAAGACATACAAAAGCATGAGCAAAAAAGAATATGCCATATTTGTGATAAACCAATCGTTGATGTACTTCAGAAAGTATGTGATCATGATCATATGACTGGTGCATATCGAGGTCCAGCACATATGATTTGTAATATAAATTTCAAAGAGCCACGGTATATACCGATAATATTCCATAATCTCTCTAATTATGATGGCGCTGGAAAAGGAAGAAGTTGAAGTAATAGCACAAAACAAAGAGAAGTATATTTCGTTTTCCAAGAAGGTGTATGTGGGAGACATAATAGATTGTAATGGGAAGAAACGCAAAATCCACTACAAATTAAGGTTTATAGATTCATTTAAGTTTATGAGTGCCTCATTAAATAAACTGTCATCGTATTTGGAAGATAGTCAATGCAGAGAGATTGCTAGATACTTTGCAGATGAAAAGTTCAAGTTACTTCGGCAAAAAGGTGTTTTTCCATATAATTTTGTAATTTCGTTCGAGAAATTGAATCATCCGAATTTACCTAGTGGAGATGAATTTTACGATAAAATTCGCGACAGTCATATAAGTGTAGAAGACTATTCAAGGGCAAGGAGAGTATGGGACTTGTTTGAATGTGAGACTCTGGGACAATATCTGTACTTGCTTACCGATGTGCTATTGCTAACCGACGTTTTTGAGAATTTTCGAGATCTGTGTTTAAGTAATTACAAGTTAGATCCAGCCCATTATTTTACTGCCCCCGGTTTAAGCTGGGACGCCATGTTGCGCATGACTGGTGTCAAATTAGAACTACTTACTGACATTGATATGCTAAACTTTTTCAAAATGAGCATACGTGGTGGAGTAAGTATGTGCAGTAAAAGAAAAGAAATCGCAAATAATATTCACTCGCCCAACTATGACGAAACGAAACCAAACAAGCAAATAGTATATTTGGATGCAACTAATTTATACGGGCACGCTATGTGTTTTAAATTACCTGTATCTAATTTTACTTGGTTAACACAGGATGAAGTAGATTCCTTAGATGTGAATGGTATTGCGGATGCTGGAGATGTAGGTTATGTCTTGGAAGTAGATTTGGAATACCCAACCATTTTGCACGATTACATAACGATTTTCCTTTTTGTCCGGAGAGTGTTATTCCTCCAAATTCTAAATTCAGTAAGTTAATTCCCAATTTATGTGATAAGAGCAAGTATGTCATGCATTATTTAACACTAAAACAATGCTTGAAACATGGCTTGATATTGCGGGGTATACGTCGAGGCATAAAATTTCGTCAAGAACAGTGGCTGTAGAACTACATAGATTTTAACACGGCGAAACGTAATGAGTCTACCCATGAATTTGGTAAGCAGTTCTATAAATTGCAGGTAAACAGCATATTTGGTAAGACCATGGAGAACGTGGAGAATCGGGTCGATATAAAGTTATTAACCCATTGGGAATCGAGGCACAGAAAACTTGGTGCAGAAGCTTATGTTGCCAAACCAAATTTCAAATCTTCTAAAGTATCTGGTTGCAATCGAATTAGCCCTGGTTCGTATACAATATATGAAACCTGTTTATATAGGTTTTGTAATTTTGGAAATAGCAAAAATGGTTATGTACGACTTCTATTATGATTTTATTAAGCCAACTTTCGATACTGCTGCAACACTATTGTACACCGATACCGATTCTTTAATACTCTCCATAGACAATTGTAATTTCTATGATATTATGAAAGCGAATTTGGATCGATTTGATACATCGAATTACGCAACTGATAACCCACATAATATACCCCGTAGTTTGCCTATGTTGGGTCGAATGAAGGATGAATATGCCAGCAAAGTTATTGAATCATTTTACGGAACTGGTGCCAAAGCCTATTGTGTGCAGTTACCATATCAATGCATTAAGACAGCCAAAGGAGTTAAAAAGTATGTAATAGAAAAACAATTAACTGTGGATGATTACAAGCACATAGTAGAACAAGGTGGTGTGTTATTGAAGAAGATGTATGTGTTTCGCTCGGATTATCACACAATGTTTACGGAATTGAGGAACAAAGTAGCTCTATCTGGGAAAGATGATAAACGTTTCATCCTACCCGACAATATCAGTACGTTAGCATGGGGATATTACAAAATACCGGAATTACTTGGAGCGCAAACTTTGGAGGGACTACTTTCTACAATAAATAACAATTAATATTAATGACTGTAACATACATTTATTGTTTATGAACTAGAAAAACACATTTATCTTTTTATTTCTATAAATATGTATACATGTATTTCAATATGTGTTGTTACAGTTTGTAAATAAAAATAATAAAAGCTAAATTATATTGTCTTTGGATATCCATGAATTGTGTCTTTTATCCATACCTAACCATTTCACTAGTACTTTATTTTTTCTTCGCCTTAGAACTTTTTCAACGAGATATATGTCGGGATGTTTAACTTTCTTCAGCTCATAGTCATAGAAAGCCCCCAATATAGGTTGTTGGTTTGCATCTTTAAGAAGATATGATCTCGGTAAGTATTTTGTACCTTTGCCACAGAGAATATTTCATTGGACCAGTTCGGAGTGTACATTTTAGAAAATGCATGTCTGTGTTTACTTATTCGAACTGGCGCATCGATTTGAAATCTGGACATTCTTGGATCAGCAATCTTAATATTACTATAGACCGACTTAAGTATATGTTTGGCATTGCGGTGGTTGACTTGAACTGGTTTATAACCAGTTGTTGAGTGTGTAGAATTGTTGTAGTCCCGTAATATTTGTGAAAGAATGTCTAGCCAACGATAATTGCCATTGAAACTGAATTCCTTCCACATTCTTCCCTTTAGTGTTCTGTTAAAACGTTCGACAATCGAACTTTTCTTAGTAGAATACGAACTGTAATGATTAATTCGGTAGCGGTCCATCAGTTTCCGGAACGTTGGGTTGTAAAATTCCTTACCGTGATCAGTTTGAATATTCTTCGGCTTTCCCTTACGGTCTGCTGTCAAAATACTTTCCATAGCGTTGGCAACTTCAACTGACGACTTATTTTTTAGTGGTCTGGCCCACGTATACTTTGAAAAAGCATTAATGCAAACGAGAATGTATTTGAAACCTTCATTTTCTTTAGAGTAGGGTATCATTTCCACTAAATCTGCCTGAAGTAGATCATTCAACCCCTTAATGATAACCCGTCTACGAGGAAATTGGATTCTAGCTGGCCCATGTAATTCGTTAACCACATCTCTCTTAACTTGTGTCATCTTCCTCAATAAGTATTTCTACTGATACGAGTCCGGTTTTCTCTGGTATTGGTTGAGGACCCACGTATCGAAGGCTGATCTTAGTTTTGTCTGTCACTATATAAGGTGTACTTTTAGCCTTCTCTTCATCAAATTCTTTGAAGTTCACAACAAGCTTTACTTTGGATGTTTCATACGGTTTCGTGGAGTTAATGGAATAACGTACTTCCAATATTTTCCCACGATACCAATTCGCTTCATAAAATAGGTCATTATTTTGCAGGAAATATAAACGATTGGACTCGTTTATTACACCATTACTGACTAATCGCAATACTTTCCTCGGTTTGCTAAGAGGTCTCGGTTGTCCTAGTATTGTCGTGCCCCTGTTTATGTAATCTTTAAAGTATCCCAAAATAACTTCTTTCGCCTGGTGCTGGTTAAGAAATTTTTTCGTATTATTGGCGGATGCCAGATGCTTCTGAATAATATGTGCGTGGATGTGGCGACCGAATTTGTCAATAGCCATACTGATTTCTTTTGGAATTTAGTATGAACTGATGTTGCAACCTCTCGGGTTGATGTTTTACTAACAGTATAATTAGGCGATAACTTTTGCTTCCTTCAATTCCTGTAAAATACTTAGTATTTCATTGTCATGACTCGTATGTCCGGCGAGTTTGGATGCAATCAAGAGTTGCAATCGTTCAGTCAATTCATTAACATCATGCCAGTATTTGTACTCTAGTTTTGTATTTGGAAGAATTTGCTTTTGTAATGTTTCACCAAACTGCTTGGTAATCCCTGCTCCAATTTTCCAGTTCCTTGTCCATGGGTTTTATGATGTTCTTATATTTAAAAGCTCGTCCGGCTGCAACCTTCCTACTCGGATCGTAGTTTACTCGATAAGCATTAGTATCCTTCAAAATATACTTGTAATTTTTAACGTCTGCGAAAGTGAATTTTCCGGGAACTTTTTTGAATAACAGCTCATACAAACCCCTTGTACCAGCATACGTAAAAGCACCAATTATAATATTTGATCCATCGAACCCAACTTCGGCTGAGCCGATTTTCAATTGACCTTCCTCTTCACGAACTCCGTATTTGTTATCGTAGGCATCGGTTTCGTCCGTTGCTAACCCAGCGAGAAACGGACGCACTAATGGATCGTGATTTTTTAATGACTCTTTTACTACGTCAGCGTCTAAAAGGGTCTTGTTAAGTGATTTATTGGCTATAATTGATTTTGTAGGAGCTGTTTTTAATAAGGAAATAGCATGTGCCATGGATTTATCCAAATCCAAACTAGCACTGCTCTCACCCTCTCTGGACTCACTTTCACCACCGACATCCATACTTCTCTGTTCTGGAGTCTCAAGCAATAGATCACCAATATATTCATCTTGTATAAAGGATGGCTGTACCATCGATGGTGCGTCCTGATAAAAAGAGGGTTGTAGATCTCTTTTCTTTACCCCTTTTGTTGGTGAAGAATGGAGAACGGGGCTAAACCATGATACTCGACCACGTTTTCGAATAGGAGTTGTTCTGTGAGTTATTATTGAAGTTCCAGGTATATCATGAGACTTTTCCATTGATTCCGAAAATGTTTCCACTTCTACTTCGGAAGTGTCTTTGGAGCGCTTTTTGGGTCCAACTTCAGCTCCATCTAACTTAGATAGTATTTCTTTTAAGTGTCCTGTCACTGGGGCATACTGAACATCGATGTTGTGCTGAGCTTGTGCAATGTCGGCTTTCAATGACTTCAATTTATGTTTTAAAGCATTCCGAGCCTCAAGCAACTTACGAACTAACTTCTCGTCCATAACTGTCTTCATTCGTGGTCGAATATGGAATACTATAGCTCCAGACATGCATCAACAACTTATACTCTCAAGCGAATGTATTTGTCGAATCCTAGACGGTATTTCCCTTCGTTAAACGCGCAATCGCTGTCAATAACTAACATTTCGTAGGGGGTTTTCCAACAGTTTTGACACATATGCAGGAAGTTTTCGTAACTCATGTCGTGAACATGATCATTAAAGATGTGTTTTAAATTAGTACCATCCTGCTTAAAGACCACCAAAAGATTGCAATTGTCTCGAAGTAGTTGTTTGGGAATAGCACTGTACGTCTGACACAAATAAAAGCAATCAATATTTTTATGTCTGCCAAAAGAGAAATACTGCTTGACCAAGTTCTGACCTACCGTAGGAATGTCATCAAAAATTACGATCGAATAGTCTTCCACTTTTTCAGGAACTAACATAGCACTTGTGTCTGTATATTCATAGTATCCAATTTCAGGAACTTGGTGAAGCACACGCTTTAAATAATTATATTTTTGCTGAGGCAGAGATTTTGAACATATGTAAATATTCTTAAAACGTAAACCGTTAGGATGCAGCAGCAAACTAAGCAATGCATTGGTTTTGCCGCATCCAGAGGGACCAACTATTAGTGCTCTTTTGCAATTACCCCCAAAAAGCTTACTATGGCCTTTATAACTTTCTTCAACAATATCATAATTTTGAAGTGGTAGTAACAGTGCTTGTGTTTTAAGCTCCATCGAGCTTCGTTGCTTATAGGTGAAAGGATATAGATTAAATAAAAACAAAGTTATTTTAATAAATATATTTATTTTATCCCCAATCGCTGCTGCTGTCATCCTCGTAACTGCAAGATTAAATAGAGTTAGTTTATCAACGTTAATATGTGACCTGTTATGCTTACTATTGCAGCAGCGGTGATCGCCTCCTGCCAACAACTTCTGCCAAGGGTGCAGTAATGCGCGCCGGCGCATTCTGCAGCCCCTCCGTAGGCGGTTGCTGGTTTGGGGGTGTTGGTGGTCCGCTGGGGGGGCGCAACCCCGTGGATACTTCCACGTGCGGCACCCCGTTCACCATAGTTATTTTTATGTCCGCAGAATCCATATCCATCGTCAGGGTGGAACCATTTATTTTAATAATAATTTCTGGCTTAAAATATTTCCAAACGTCAGTATCAAAAGCGTTGCATTTTTTCTCAATTGGTAATGGGATATTGAAAGCAGTTGTAGTAGTCCTGATGGAGATATGGCCAGTCACTTATTTGATCGTGCTTTAGTAGATGTAGTGAATCGTGAAGAAATTTAGGCAAACGAAATTCAGATAAATAGTGTGTAACTTACAGAAATAAAATTTAGACAAGTGAAATTGAGATAAATAGTGGGAGGGCATTGCCCTCACTCAGGTCTGCTTTTTCTGTTCTTTTCTAATAGCTCTACAGTCCCTTTTTTTGATCATGGTTTAATAGATGTGGTCGATTGTGAAGAAATTTAGATAAATGGTGCGAAATTTACAGAAATTTACACAAGTGAAATTTAGATAATAGTGGGAGGGCATTGCCCTCACTCAGGTCTGCTATTGAGAGCTTGTCTAATAGCTCGAATATGTCTCTCCAACCGATCCAAAGCAAGTAATTGCTCTTGAATATGAGCATGATCCGTTTGGAACATATTCCTATTCAAGGAACCACGAAGAAAATATCGGTGGAAGCACATACTATCCAATAACTGATTCAAGTCTCGTTCAGCCTTTGCCACAAACGAGGAGAATATTGTATCGAATCCCTCTGTAGGATCCGATAAAACAGTACTGAAATATTGTTGGAATAAGGAAGAGAGGTGTGATGTTGGAACAGGCGTAGACGTGTTAATGGGCTGATATGGGGTTAGTTGTGAATATGAGCCATTCAAATCAGGAGCGGTAGAAGGTTGGGAAGATAATTGTGAAAATGACCCATGCAAATCAGGAGCGGTAGAAAGTTGGGAAGGTGAAACTGGTGGTGTAGGTTGGGAAGGTGTCTGACTTGAAGTTTGTGGTCTAGGTGAAACTGGAGATGTCGAAACTGGTAATAAGGGTGTAGGTGATAAAATCGGTGGTGGCAAAACCGGAGCAGCTTGAATTAGTTTATTTTGTAGTATGACTACCCTAACATCACAATGCTCCGAATCTCTGGCAGGGCCACATACAGATCAATGTGTGTCCATCCTCGATTCCACCGATGATACCCCCATCATGCTTAATGGTTCGTGTGGAATTGCGGAGGGACACTCTGTAGATGTATCAGAAATTGCTATAATTTCATCTGTAGTGTTCGATGTTGGTTGAAAACCTAAAGAGTGTCTCAATATAGGCATATACATGCGAGAATGATTTGCGGAAGCGGCATTCGTTACAGAGACTGTTCGTTTTGCGGTTTTTACACTGCTATCGAATTGTCTTTGTTTAGGATGGACTACCCCAAATCCACTCAGTACCTTATATTGTCCAGACGAAGAAGGTTGCCGGCCGGATTCTACATTGGTTGGAAATACATCAGTTGCAGATAATGGAGGAACTGCATTTCTAGCCTCAGTTGACACTGTCGCAACATCTGCTTCAGCAGTAGATGCTCTCGACATTTGCATTTCGAAATAGGTATCATTCTCCAGTTCGCCAAAGACTTCTTCAAAATTAACTATATCTTCTAAAGCCAGGTCTGAGTCACGTGCTGCCATATTTGTTACGTTAGACTGCTTGTTGTTATTCTAATTTAAGTGTTAGAAACAAAATAGAATTATATGACAATGTCAGTTCTGTTTAAAAGCTATGTTTGTATAAAGTACTGTAATATTACTACACCGCTTCGCTGTATACTTGAATTAAAATTATTTGAACTACTATTAACAAGAAACCATTTAAAATACGAAAGAATTATCACCTACATGAAACTTTTAATATTAGAGTGCAAGACCATATTACAACTACCTAATTAATTTATTGTATGTATTTAATTACATTTTGAATAGATTTATTACAAGAACTACTAAAAATTAGAAAAAAACACACTTCTTTGCATTTCTGTTATCCTGATACAAATCCGTAACTTGAAAAATTTATGCTGGTATTTTAGTACAAGTTCAAATACAAATAGCATACATTGTTATGTTGAAAATTTTTTTCCAAGTTATGGATAAGTATAAAATAAATAGAACACATAAAAACACAAATAAATATTAATAATATAGAGTAATTTACCATCGTGCTGTAACTTTGAAAAGGAACTAATTTTAGAAAGGCAAAGCGCCAAATATATAGGTATTGCGAATCAATGTCAGTGAAACGTAACGGCGATGGAAAGTGAATGGGGCTATCAAGAACAAGTCCCATTCACTTTCCATTGCCGTTACGTTTCACTGACATTGATTCGCAATACCTATATATTTGGCGCTTTGCCTTTCTAAAATTAGTTCCTTTTCAAAGTTACAGCACGACGGTAAATTACTTTACATTATTAATATTTATTTGTGTTTTTATGTGTTGTATTTAATTTATACTTGTTCATAACTTGATAAATTTTTTTCAATATAACAATGTATGTTATTTGTTCATACATATGTATTTTTTTACTATTTCGTAAATAAAATATAAACCACATTAGTTATACAATACTTTATTAAAATTTGAATTACATATACATGTTACATGTAATTAGTTAATACCAATACACACATAAATGAAAATACATTATTAACATTACTATGACTTATTATATATACAGAGTGTGCAATCCTTTCTTCGCAAAACGTTTTCTAAACAACAGCAGCATATAAGTTCTTCTACATTATAGTGCTCTCTACATGGTAAACACTGCATAATTTCGACATCATTTTTGTAACAATTTGGCAATCTGTGCCAAACAAACTCTAAATCCACAGCCCTCACCTCCGTCATAAGGTATGATTTCGGAATATAATATAATTCATAATCTTCTATTCTGGCAAATGATGCGTCCGATTCATAGCGACCAATAATTTCTGACACTTTCCCAACTAGTGTGTTACTTTTCGTTTCCTTCGATGATTCGCACCCCATATCGTGCCTGGGATTTCTGCAATATCGATTCTTTGCACTTCTTACCGATTATGTATTGATTCAATAGCAAAACATTTGACAGCGCACACACGCAATCAGGTCGAGTGTGAAATGTGCAACTTGGTTGTCGACTTTCTATATTTGGCGCGTGTTTCAAATCAATTACATTGATATTAGAATCGATTCTTTTTATGAACTTCGCTTTCTCGGAACCTTTCACATACACTGTTCGCACGCGAAAGCTCAAGCGTTTAATAATTTCATCAAAGTCCCCTACTAATATATAACCATCGTCCCAACTTAAACAATGATGCTGACTCATAACATAATTCGCTTTTCGTCGATCGTCTTCGTTGAGAGAACCGAAACTCATTAGAGGTCGAAATATGAAGTGGCTCGATTTCTGATCACTATCTTGACTAGCCAATTCTTTCGGTATTATTTGATCTTTCCATTGAAACCATTGGAAATCAATAACGATATGAGCTGTTTTCATTTTTTCTTACTTTTGCACACACCCTCCCAATTGTTACGCTGTGTGTCGCTGTTTCTTTTCAACTAATACATTTGTTGCACCATCTTTGTAAACGGTGAATACTGCATCATCTTGTCATGCAAAATTAAGCAATAACCTACGGTATTATCGGGAACGTTATTCTTCGTACTGAACTCAATTCGAATTTCTACACCGCTTTTATGCAGAGCATCTTGTTGATATGTGCAATCTATACCGAACAGTGGATTCAATTTAAATTGCTCTAGACTCAGAATCGGATCCGAATCTTCATAGTTGTAGTAGACCTTCTGAAACCCTGCATACATCTCGTACAAATTAGCATGATTGTTATCATAATCGAGATTCAAGTTTTCATATGGATATCTTCTCCCGTTCAAAAACACTGTCAGATTTGTTAAATTCAAATCATTAAATACTGACATATTTTCTGCAAGCATGCCCCTCTTGCCAGTCTGGAATCCTAAAATTATATATCTGGGAGTCTCCAACTGCGGAGCAGTTTTAACTGACCAACTATGCTTATTTGTTTGGGGAAGTGATGGATATTCGTGTATCTCCCAGCCTCTAAATGCCACTTGCATAGCATTATTCTTCTCAATCAACTTCGTCAATAATAATTCTTGTCTCAACCCCACCCGTACGTGTGGCATCCTCCATATTACTTTTTCAATAGTTAATTTTACTTTCTCCGTATCTACTGTTTGATATATCACATCTCGGTCATCGTTACTTCTAATTAAGACCAATTCCTGCCTAACATTCATAACAATCTTCTTAAAATCCTCTGCAAATCCCATTAGTGCTTTCAACGGTACGCTGGCAGAAAAATTACCCTTGCTATCAATATTGGGAGCCTTCCGGCTTCTTACATCCCAACAGGCATTCTGCAATTTACCAGCACCTCCATTTGAAAGCGAGAACAATCCCTTCATGGTTGTAGTAATCCCAGCATTCCTCACTCCATCCACCTCTACACTATTCATTAAATATCTTATATCGCTGAACATAAACGCAATAGCATTACTTATCAGACTTGCAGTTGTACTGCTTTTTGTATCATCACTTTCCAGTCGTAATCTCCCTTGCACATATAGATTTGACTCACTTGGTAGTGTGAAATTATCTATCTCGGGAACGGCTATTCGGATTTCATCATTATTCTCGTATTTCGGTGTTCCGAACGGTATGTGATTATGATACTCGTAGCCAATAATGGAATCACTGACACGAACTTTCTCTTGTACATTTAGTATATCCATTTCGTTATGCTTTCAATCAGCACTTGTTCTTTGATCGACCGTCGGCTTTCAACAGAACCGACTAACTGTAATACGTGAACTTATATCTACTTGCACTGTCTTATTTCTAGTACGCTAGTCTATCTCCTAAAAATCACTTGTAATCCCTCGCTTTCATCCAAACCATTACCATTAACTTTGAAACCGAGACTCTGTAGAAGCTTCCTATTGTCTTGTGTTAACTTTACTTGTCCACCTCTCCACTTTCCACCCCTATTCACTCTTCGTGTACGATTTCTTATATTTCCATTGTCCACAATCCAACTGCTTCTTTTTTTTCTTCTTCCTTGCGGCAATGATACTCTGGCAAACGATACCCCCAATTCTATTCAGCACCTCTTCTTCGCAACCGTAAATATACTGTAATTTCTTCACCTCTAAAATTGACTGGATTTCCACTTTGGTCGACAACTTTCAACACAATACTACTCAAGACGTTTGCATTCACTGGCATATAAATCTTTTCTTGTGGTACTTCGATAATCATATCCTGGAGCAACATTTGGATAAAAGTGGTATAACACGTGCGACGGTTTGCCATTAACATACGACCCATCCACTACATTACACAATATTTGAATTGCATTAATTTTGTTGATATTTACCACACTATCGCTTGTAACTGTTGTATATCTTGGAATAATAACATTTCCGAAACCAAACAGTGAACCTATAGAATTATTTATACCAAAATTCACATATACATCTGTCCGTATTGACACCTTCAGTGTATTACTATTTCCCCTCATAATAAAAGATTTATTATCGCCCTCTCGTTCCTTCAAAGCTTCTTCAATATAATTTTGTACATCGTCTATGTCATACGTTCCTTCTACGTGAATCTTCTTCCAATTTAAATCATCTTCCTCGTGGGAACCGACATTGTAACAGAAGATATTATTTTGTGGACCCACGTTCGCTATTGAATTGTAAGCTTGCAAATTTACGATACACAATTCATATTCCCCATTCAAATATATAACTGGATTGAAAATCGATACTAATTCTGAACTGTCCCCTGTCAACACCGGGTCAAGCTATCACCTGCACCGGCATCCATTTCACTACTTAAACTTTAATTTATCTTACGCAAACTTTCCTTTCAAAAACTGTAATGACAAATGGCCACAATTAATAGCATCGGGTTTCTGGTACCTTTTATAGTTATAGTGTATTACCCCGTGACCGTTTGATAACAAATACTTTTCTACCTCGCGTGGCGGCCTTAAATCTCCAAAACTATCGAAATAATTAATCTTTTGATTTTCTTTGGAATATGCTACCCAATGAGTGCCTCTGCCTGCACCATCATCTAAATTTACGACACCTTTTTCATATTTTCGTATTTTTTTTGGTAGAGAGTCTTGACTATAAATTCCTTTGAAATTATTAATTTTCCACTTCTTCGCATATTTCTGAATATCTCTATCTGTCAACGGTCGCCGTGGTAATACCCCTAATGGTTTTTTGAATGTTCTGGTAAGTACAAGCCACACCCCGACTTGTATGGTTTCACATAAAACCCACTGCCAATGGCTTTCGCTTCCATCGCTTGATTGTGTCGTTGCGCCTCCTTTAATCCATCCCTGGCTGCCTTCGCTTCGTTAACTGCTTTGGCTATTGCTGCTGCTCCACCCCCGAGTGATCCCAGAGCACCCAGAGCAGCAAACAGCGGAATCAGCGGCAAAAATCCGCCAGATTTTGGAATAGCTACAATTCTAGATCGTGGCAATATCATCTTTCTCGTTCCTCGCAACCTTTTCAGTGTCTGATACACAATTCTGGTGTTCTCTAATAAACTCCTTCTTTTACCGCCTTCTCATTGCCTGCAAAAACGTCACAGCACCCCCAGTCCTCCTCCGTTTCCGAGATTGCATTTTCGTATTATTTCTCCGTTTATTTTATCTTGCATTCATTACGTGTTTTGCACTTCGTAACCCTACACCGAATGTCGTTTTTCCTTTCATGATACCTGCTACTAATGTGGCAGCAACTTTCTCCTTTACGCTTGCGTCTTTACTCTTTATTCGCTCAACTGCACGTCGATACAATTTGTTGTCCGCAACGTTTCGATTTACAACCTCTTTCGATTTGGAATAAGCTATATCGTGCTCCTTACAAGCTTCATCCAATAAATTTACTTCTTTATCACCTCTTTGCAATCGTGCATCTAATTTTGTACCTGGACCGCAATAGTTATAACTTGGTATGTGTAACTCCACTGGTAATTTATCTATCAGTTTCTTAATTATTCCACGACCTTTCTTTTTGGTTGACCATTGCAAACTAATCAATCGACCTCGTTTCACAGCCATTTCAAGAGCTGTACGACCATCGCCTTTGAATACTTTTTAATCAATACCAATAAACAGATTATTTACATACTCTTAAACTACTTTATCTTTACTTATAGTCCACACCTTGGAATACATAAAAAACATTATCATTTCATACATTTATTCATTGCATTTACATTGTTACATATATTAATTGTTATTAATTATATACAGCTTTATAAAATTGTAAATCAAAGTATATTTTTTTCATTCCATAAGTACTCAACTCTTTGGTTATAGCAACACACTCGGACATTGTTCCATTTCGCGCACTCTCTATACCACTCTTTACATCTCCCTCCATCACGGCCAAGACTTCCATTAAATCTTTATAATACTTCCCATATTCTATTGCTTTGAGATTTTCCAACCGACACGCTATTAAATCTTTCAGATACCACAACTCCGATAACCCATCATGTGAAATGTATAGACATTCGCTATTCTTCTCCAGTTTTAGTATCTTATTTATTCCATCGAAGCAATTAAATGACATTTTTATATTTCCAATGTCTAGGGTTGGATAACTACTTTTATCCTCCTTGAAATATTTCATTAATATTGTTTCGTATTTTTGGAACCGCTTCCACTCTTCCGCTTTCATAGACAATCTCTGCTTCTTTTGACCAACAATTCTCACCACTGGCTCAAAATATAATTCTACCTCTAGGCCTACAGCAACCCACTTGGAATTACTTTTATTTAAAAAATATATGCTTTGTGGTAGCAACGGCATATCTATCATGGTATTCTGAATATTTTCTTCATCTGTTGACTTTCGCATAGTTTGACTTGATTCTACTACAGATTCATTATCAAAACTTTGCGCGTGTGGTGTCATAAAGTCGATTGCCAATTCGTCTATTATTGATTGCGACAATTGTTCCTCGCATTCTTTATTCTTTTGGAATTTACACTGACCGGGGGGTATATCTGGACTGTTACCCATATAATTTTTATTGCTTCGGTCTATTCTGTCGTCTTTATCACTCACTTTGCTGCTTTTAGACATCTGAATAACTTGCTCACCTCTTAACCTCTTTACGGAATGCATCTTACTCACTGTTGTGTTTGACTATTAACTTCACACTGATACTGTCCCCATTATTACCAACTTATATACCACACATTTGCTGATTTGACCTTGCTGCTTTGAGATAACTTGCTTCTGAAACCTCCTCATCGTCACACATACACCTTGTTCTTCACCGAACCAAGCCTATCCTAAAACCACCTCAGGACATTGACCTCAGAGCTTGATATTACAACCTTCCCCCTTTCTGCATACTTTCTCATCTCTTTTATCATCTATTGCATACTCTCGACTTTTCGACAATATATCGCCAACATAATTGAAATTATTAAATTCCTCTTGCACTTCCAGCAGCACTTTACTAGACAGTTCTTCATTTTCGTTCATATTTGGTATAAACGTGCTGCTTCGTACAACTTCTAAACACACTTATCATATTCATTGACCTTATCGACATCCTTATATACTATTTCACACATCAATTCTCACTGGCTCTGGTAATTCTCCTCTTTTAACAGATACCCTTGAACTTTTGACTTGAGCTCTACATTTAACTAGGTATATATTGATATGGGGTATAACAGGCGTATTTGCCTTTAAAACACACTTGCATATGATACGGTAAGTACCGTTTAGAATTTCTTGTAATTATTTTATAAATTGAATTTTTATTTCAAATATTTAATTGCCTCGGGCTAGCTATGTTGGTTGCCTAACTATAAGGTGGGTAACGTATTTTATTTAAAATAGCATGGACTCTGTTATTTATCTATGTGCTAGTTTATTGTTAATAAAATTAAACTGGTGTTTTAATTTATTTGACTGCTCCCTGTAGATTGGAACTAATCTTTGAATTATTTATTAAGCGACTGAATTTGTAACAGTTCAAATTTATTTCCACAGTTGGTGCACCTGGGTCACACACGTGGATGCAGAGAAATTCAAAAAAATTATACGCGCTCTATGATAGCTAGGTTATGTGAACCTTAAAAAAATCAGTTTGTTGTTGGTTTTCACGTTCTGAATTTGAACGTTAAATATAATTAAATCTCATTAATGGGTCGTTAAAAAAAAGGCTTCGAACCCTTTCAATGAGGAGGTACACGACTTATATTTGTATGGCGTATGGTAACCTACTATGTCAGCGGAAAAGCGGGCCCAATTCTTGACGGTCTAGAAGGAGATCTATTAATAGAACAAATGTACGACCGAGCATGCTTTTCTAAACAGCTGTTCGGTCACGGTTGAGGATGATGTAACTGGGTCAAATGAAAACAGGTATTTTTCTTTTGATTAGGTGCTCTTTATTCTTATTGAATTTAGTGTAACTTTATATTTACAGTTCAAAACATCTTTATCAAGAATGTCTGTAGGCATAATCTTTACTTGGAATAACATGAACAAATTACTCTACGCAAGTCATATTAGGCATACACATAACAATATTTAATCTGTCTACTTTACTAATGGTAAACAATCGGATTCATCCTTGGATTTTTAAATATGATTATCTGACTCTTCGTCTCTTAAAATAAACTAGTGTGACACGTAAGTTTTAAACTTAGATCGTTGTCTAATTTAAAATGCATGAATGGTATTTGAATTATAGGTTAACTATTTAATTATCCGGCTATTATGCACTATTTGAAACGGGATATGTTAGAAATGAACGTTTAGTCCTGGTAAAAAGACTCGGATTACAATTAAGTTGACTATCAGTTATTTACAAGTTTGTCTTGGTTCCTTCTAATGAACGTGAAATTATACAATTGTCACTTTACATACTGTTCTTGTTTGTTTAACTTTAAGTTGGCTGGCTGGAAAGAATGCAGGTGCTGCTGTCGTTCTTGAAGGGGGCTCCACAGATGCTCGTAGTTGATGGAACGTCTTGACCCTCCGAGTTGATTCTCTTGATAGGCACCCCTGGGGTATCTTCTTGGCGGCACCTTGTTCAGATGTGTTGACTCGTTGTAGATGACTGGACACAGGTTCGTATTTTTTTTCAAATATATTTGAAATGTTGTTTGGTTAACTCCCTGGTAGTTGAAGTTAATATCCTTGTTGATTATTTCTTTCTTTCCAGTACGTTATTTGCATCCTTGGTTTTTCCAATATCGAAAACACAGGATTGACTTCAATGTGTGTAGTTGCACTAGCTCGCACTTTGCTTCACAGAAGTGGGATGTTCGCGAATATTTAGAACAACCTTACTGGTTGTGTGTAAATCTTGTAGGCACTGTTCTTTTCACAATCTTACTGCTTGGTTGTTGTAGAAGAATCCCTTTTAAATCAAGGTACTGTCCTTTTATACTTTCTCTTGTTTGTATGGTGGTTGTCAAGGCAACCAACAAAATTCAATCAAGTCAACAACCATCCGTTCATTTCAAAAGGCAAACCCTATTGTTTCGCGATTTTATTGCCTTCTTAGAGTCTTTTGAAATTTATTTCTACTATATACAACCTTAGAATTCTAGTTTTGACAATTAAACGCGCATTACAAAAGTTTAACAGTAGCGCGTTTGATTTTCTTAGTACAGTTCTGATCATAAAAATATCATTTTTTATAATTTTTGATTTGCCTAACAACATACTCACTATGTGTATCTCTAATGCAACGGCGTTTACAATGGTTCTCTTAACATTTAATTACATCGTTTCTTTTTTTTCATTTCCGTTTCTTTTTACCAGACAAAAATTCATTTATATAAAAAAAATAAAATTATTTAAGAGTGACTTTTGACAACCTATATTCAAACATGTGGTGAAATCTCAATAATGCTCATGCCCTGTTTGTACAGGACTTGAATATGTAAAGGGCTTTTGGTTCAATATGTGTGTACCCAAAAGTTCGTTTCTTTACTGAATTAAAGTTATATTTGACCTGATAAAGACATTTATTGCCAACGTCCATTCGTTCCATTTCAGGATGCTAACAAAATTTACACTGTTTTAACCTTCCAATTGTTTACAAAAACCTATGATACATCAAGTACTGATATTGACGTATCCCTATTAATTTGCAAATTTGACAATTTTAGTCGATTTTTATTATAAATCATACTTTTGCAATGGCCATATTTGTCGACCCAAAGTAAACATTTTTATAAGTAAACCAATGAGAAGGATACAAATGTTTTATATCTTTGTTATGTGTGATGCGAGTCTGCGCACATTGTATGCGCATTTGACCTTAATCATATGAACAATTCAATAATAATTATTTTAACTACAATGTACAAGGGTTCGCCCAAAAGTGAATCTTTTAAAACATGAACGAAAATCTAAATATTCATATTTTACATATTTGACTGGTCGTGGCTAAGATACAAGACCAGTTCATCATATATATACCTCTTCGTGGCCTTGACCTTGACCTTGACCTTCACCCCGAGCTAAGCCGATTCTATAACCTCCTCATGGCCTTGGCCTTGACCTTGACCTTCACCCGAGCTAAGCCGATTCTAGAACCTCCTCATGGCCTTGACCTTGACCTTGGTCAAGGTCAAGGCCATGAGGAGGTTCTAGAATCGGCTTGCTCCCTCTACTCAGCTACATCAGCGGCAGCTGAACGAAATTTCAAAACATTTTCTCTTATTAAAACAAAGAAAAGAAATAGACTAACGTTGGAACGCACAGAGAAGTTGGTGTATATTAAATCAAACATTAAGTTTTTAAATATAGAAAGTGAAAATGCAATTAAAAATGATGAAGAAAACGTGGAACATGAAGATGTTGAAGTTGAAGGTATGTAATGTAATGATTGGATTGTAATGTAATGTATTGGTAATGTAATGTTTCCAGGAGAGACGATGGAGTTCGAAAGTAATGAGTATGAGTATGGAAGTACCTCTTCCGAAAATGAAGATGCGAATATGGGTAGTTCAGAGTCAGAAATAGGGGAGAGTGAGGGGACTGATGATATTTGCGGAACTGAAATGTATGCCAAAAATATTGAGGACACTGCTTGTGATAAAATTGCAAATAAAGAAAAAGCTCCAAGTATTGTTTATTACAATGGGGATTTGCGTGACGGGGAATTGATTTCTCTATACCAAAGTGATGAAAGTGAAACTGATACAATAGGCAACTAGGTTTAGTAGTATTAGTAGTTATCCCTTTTTTTTTCAATTATGTATTATTTTATTTTATTTTTATGTTTTGAATGAATTTATTTTCTGTTTTGTTACGTTATTTTTTCAATAAATTTAAAAGTTATTTAAAAATTGTATTTAAATTTTAAATCTTACAATACTGTCAACAGACATACTTTATTTGGTGTTTTATTGAAGAGAAAAAGAAGCCCAACATGATGGAGCACACATTTTTAAAATTGCGATGTTTCTTAAGTTTTCGGAAATATTTCCAAATAATAAGTTTCCGGAAATTTCCCATCACTAACATACACATAAGTATACAGGGTATTCCACGAGAGCCGTTCGTTAGAAGTTTTCGTGGTTAGAAAAAACTTAGAATTCTGAAATTTTGCTGCTCGAAGTGTCACGTCTTGTTGGTTGGACTCTAAATTTATAGTGGATAGTAGATTAAGATGTCAATATTCAGTAATGAAGAAAACTGTATAGCTTAGGTATTTCTTTGAAATATTAATTTATTTACTATGGCTCTTTATATTCAGTTAGATTTTAAATAAATTTCTACAAAATGTTAGGAAACTGTATTTTAGAAATGTATTTAGGTTGGTAGTAGAGAGTAGAGAGAGTATTGGGAAGTTACGTAGAGTGTGTTGTGAGCAATTAATTATATATTATTATAATTATATTATTAAACTTAACGTGTGTGTTTCATTTCTGGAAAAGAGAAGAAGGAGAGTTAACATATCAGAAGTGAGATAAGATAAGAATCGGATGTAGATGGAACGCGAAGATACGTAAGAAAGAATTGGAAGAACAGTTAATTGATAAGCAAGAATTGGAGGGAAAAAGAGTTACCTTAACCTATAAACAAGTTTGAATTGGTTGTAGCAAAAGGAAGTTAAGTGCGCAACGGTTGGCAGTACGTTTTTAGTGTTTTGTTGTTGAGAGTTGTCAAAACAAAAAGAAAACAATGGATAAATTTGAGAAATTTCAATCACAATTAACTGGAACTCAGCAGAATAATGGAATTAATCCTCAGAGAGAGAACGTGATAGACGAAAATGGAGATACGATGAGGAATACTACGAGAGAAACTTTAGATTTAAATATTTTAGTACAGAATTTTCTAGATGAGTCAAGACGGAAAGATACTTTAATAGAGAAATTAATTGAAAAATGTACAAGTACGGAGAAGAATTCTTTACCAAATAATACTAACATGAGCATTATGCCTGATATCTTGAGAAATGTGGAAGTGTTCAATGGAGATATTACTAAAGCTAAATCGTGGTTGAATAAACTTCATAGTGCACAGACCCTACATGAGATTCCTGATAAGTATATGCTAGAAACAGCGCGAACAAGGCTGATAGATGGTGCAAGTTTCTGGTATACCACAAAATGCGATGAAATAAAGACTTGGAATGACTTTGTTGTAGTCTTCAGTAATACATTTGTGCATAAGGAAAATTTAAGTGTCCGTTGGGAAAGAATGGTGAGTAAACTACAGAAAAAGGGAGAAAGTATTGACAGTTACTATCATGAGAAGGTAAAATTGTGTAATGACTTATATCTTGACTTTAAAGAAACGAAAGAACAAGTACTTGTAGGATTATATTCTAAGAGTGTATGTGATATTATGTTTGCTAGGCAGCATGCGAACACTGATCAATTATTTCTTGATTTGACAGAGTACATTAGTATAGAAAATAAAAGATTAGAAAGAATTAATTATAATAAGGTACCAGTTGTGAAAAATGAATGGAAACGAACTGATAACCAAAGAGAGCAGGTACATATTAAAACTGAAAATAAACCTAATTTCACAGAAATAGCAGCTAGAGGAAATACCAGATCAGATGTAAGACATGGTAGAGCAGGTGAGTTCAAATGTTATAATTGTAGTAGAATGGGTCACACAGCTCGTGATTGCACAGATGCAAAAATGACATTTAAATGCTTTAAATGCTCAACTGAAGCACATATTGCACGAAATTGTCCACAAGTAAAGCTAATTGTAGATCGGCCTAGTACCAAATCATTTCAGAAATATATTAAAGATGTTAATATAAATGATAGACCATTCAAAGCACTTATTGACTGTGGTAGTTCTGTTTGTACAATAAAGGCTTCATTAGCTATAGAATATTTTGACATAATTAAAGAAAGCACAGAACTTCAAGCGTTTGGACCCAATATGTATAAAGTAAAATCACCAGGTGTAGTGTGTGTTCAAATTACAATAGATGGTGTAGAGGCAAATGATATTAGAATGAAAGTAGTGCCGGATGATGCACAAGCAATAGATGTGATTATTGGAAGAGATTTCATGGACCTGGATTGTATTGTTTATTATAAAATAGATGATACTTTTGAATTTAAATACAAAAATGAATTTTTGATGCCATTATGTGAAAGAGATGATCCATTTAAAGCAGAATCAGTAAAAATATTGGATGAATGCTCCATGTCGCCGAATAGTATACATTTTCTAGATGTTGTAGTTGCCAATGAATATATGTGCTTACCTATTGCAAATTTAAGCCTGACTGGACAAATCATGGACAAGAACAAGATTTTGGATGGAGAGATATGTATCACTAATGTAGAGTCGCAGGAATTTTCATTGTTGAGTGATTCATCAGAACTGATTACATTACAGGAATTAAATACCGACGAGAATGTAACCGAAGAACAAAAGGAAGAATTGTTAATGTTAATAAACCAATACAGAGATTGTGTAGCAAATAATATACATGAATTAGGCTGTACAAATGCTGTTAAGATGAGAATTGAAGAGGAACCCGGAAGTGAACCTGTTAATTGCAGACCCTACAAGGTTAACATGGAAGATCGACAAACCATAAAAGATATTGTTACTGAATGGAAGCAAACAGGAATTGTGAAAGAAACATCATCTTCATATGCGAGCCCTGTGCTGTTGGTGAAGAAGAAGACTGGAGAATCGAGACTGGTAGTGGATTATAGGAAACTGAATAAACAAACGAGAAGGATCAACTTCCCTCTCCCAAGTTTCGATGAGCAGCTGGAAGTGCTGGCGGGTAGTGAGATATATGCTGTTTTGGACTTGGCTCATGGATATTTGCAAATGCCATTGGATGAGGCGTCTCAATCGAAAACTGCCTTTATTACTCCGGACGAGACAGGAGAATTTACAAGAGCCGTATTTGGGCTAATGAACGCGCCCTTTTATTTCTGTAAATTAATGCAAACTGTTTTAGAGCCCCTTATGAATAAAATTGTGATATTTTATTTGGATGACATGCTGATACCGGCTAAAAATTGGACAGAGTTGTTGGACCGATTACGACAAGTATTAATGTTGCTAAGAAAAGCCAATTTAACTTTGAAGCTCTCCAAATGTGAATTCGGTAAACGAAAGGTAGACTACTTGGGATATACCATTACCAAAGATAGGATAGGACCGGAACCACGTAAAATTGATGCCATACAATCCTTCCCAGCACCATCAAATGTGCATGAAATAAGAAGATTTGTGGGATTAGCAAGTTTTTTTCGTCGATTTGTCCCGCATTTTGCGATAGAAGTTGAACCGTTAACAAGATTAACACGAAAAGATAAAGAGTTTTGTTGGAAAGAAGAACAAGAAAGAGCCTTCAATAAAATTAAACAGGTATTGACGTCAGAACCCGTATTAAAAATGTACAATCCAAAAGCTAAGCAAACAGAGTTGCATACAGATGCATGCGCTGAGGGATTGGGAGCTATCTTATTACAGGCTGACGAGGACAATGTTCTACACCCAGTTTACGCAATCAGCAGAAGAACATCAGAACCTGAGAAAGTATATCATTCGAGTAAGCTTGAACTCTTGGCTATAATTTGGGCCGTGGAACGACTTAGAATTTATTTGATTGGAATTACATTTACCATTAGAACGGATTATCAAGCATTGATTTATCTCCACAAGCACAAGGTTAAAAATGCCCAGATTATACGTTGGTACAATGTGCTTACTGAATATGACTTTAATATTAGTCACAGACCAGCTAGTCAAATGAAACATGTTGATGCTATATCGCGAGCGCCCGTGGAAGAGAGTAACCGAGACGTGGAGGAAATGATAGCTGATAGACTATGTGTATATTCAATTATTAGCACAGAAGAGGAAATTGCTTTATTTCAATATTCAGATGACACCATGAAAAGTAAAATACAAATTTTAAAGAAACCCTTAAACTGTAGAACAGCAAGTGAAAAGAATGAAGTGCGATATTACAAACTAAAGAATGGATTGCTATACAAAATTGATACGATCAACGACAGTGACGAAAAGGAATTGTATGCTGTACCTAAAAGCATGAGGAAGGCGTTAGTTATAAAATACCACGACCTGAAGAGCCATCCCGGGACAGAAAGAACATTTAAAATCATGAACAAATATTACTATTTTCCAGGAATGAGAAAATACATAGACAGGCATATCAAGATGTGTGTTGAATGTATATATTCCAAAAGAGTACCCGGAAGACAACCAGGATATTTACACCCGATTCCACCCGGCAAGAGACCATTCGAAGTAATCCATGTCGACCATATGGGACCGTTTCCGACATCCAAGAGAGGAAACAAATATGTTTTGGTAATCGTGGACAATTTAACGAAGTTTGTCCATTTGGAAGCTGTAAAGACTACACGAGCGGAAGCCACGATCCGAAAATTAAAAATATTTATTAATCGATTCGGAGCACCAAGTAGAATAATAAGTGACCGAGGTACTTGCTTTACTGCCCATAGTTTTCAAGATTTTTGTAGTGAACATGGGATGAAACATACTTTGAATTCAAGTCGTCATCCTCAAGCAAATGGATTGGTTGAACGATTTAATGCCACAATTATACCCATGATGCAAAGTAATGTGATGGACCGTGATGAAAGAGATTGGGATAAATTACTAAGTAAGATTGAACGTGACCTCAACATTTTTGAAAATAAAAGCACCGGTAAAAGTCCATTTGAGTTATTATATGGATATATACCCAGATTCGAAGAAGGAAAATTGAGGGAATTAACGGAAGACTGTGAGACATATAGATTACCCGACGAACTGCGTGAAGAAGTACGTGAAGTCATAGTGCATGAGCAAGCAAGATACAAACAATATTATGATAAACACAGATACCAAGGAGTTACGTATAATGTGGGAGATATTGTCTATATGAAATCCCCTACAATACAAACCGGTGAATCTACAAAATTACAACCGCGATATAAAGGACCATTGACCGTTATCGAAGTACTCCCGAGCGACACCTACCAAGTATCAAAACTGTTAGAAGAAAATGGTAAATCACAAACTACAGCCCATGTAAGTCAGTTGAAACTCTGGCAAAAATATAACCTAGATGAAGATGAAGAATGTGACGTGGAAGGTGTGGAAGAAACTGAGGAGGTTATGGAAAATGAACAAGCAGCAACAAGGACGAAGAGAAATGGACGAGAAAATTCAAAATGTCTAGATTCGACAAACCCTGTTACAGAAAAGAGACTTGTTGTAAAACCGACATATTTAAGAGACTATGTTTAATGAATGTTATGTCTTAAGTTCTTTTATAATGTTGTATTAGATAAGTTTAGTTAAGTCATATAAATACATATTATATAAATATACATGCAGGATAGGCCGAGTGTTAGGAAACTGTATTTTAGAAATGTATTTAGGTTGGTAGTAGAGAGAGAGTAGAGAGTAGAGAGAGTATTGCGAAGTTACGTAGAGTGTGTTGTGAGCAATTAATTATATATTATTATAATTATATTATTAAACTTAACGTGTGTGTTTCATTTCTGGAAAAGAGAAGAAGGAGAGTTAACAAGAACAATCCCAAATGATTATATTGTTACAAATATCCTGTTTTAATTAATCCATCTTCCCATAATATGGTCTTTCCTTTTAGTTCCAATAATGGGTGGAGACTGTGGCTAAAAATGTGAAATAAAATGCAAAAGGAAAATCCCTTACCACAAAAAATATATATCAAAAAATCTAAATACGTATTTCGGCAACTAAGTTGCCATCTTCAGTAGATATCTGTATAAAACACAAAAGAGTGTTAAACGTGGTATTTTTGGCTAAGGTGTAACCTTAGAAGATATGCTCTTCACCAAATCACCAGTGGGATAACACAGTGTTATCCCACTGGTGATTTGTGGGATAACACAGTGTTATCCCACTGGTGATTTGGTGAAGAGCATATCTTCTAAGGTTACACCTTAGCCAAAAATACCACGTTTAACACTCTTTTGTGTTTTATACAGATATCTACTGAAGATGGCAACTTAGTTGCCGAAATACGTATTTAGATTTTTTGATATATATTTTTTGTGGTAAGGGATTTTCCTTTTGCATTTTATTTATATATAAATACCACGTTTAACACTCTTTTTTGTTTTATACACATATCTACTGAAGATGGCAACTTAGTTGCCGAAATACGTATTTAGATTTTTTGATATATGTATATTTTTTGTGGTAAGGGATTTTCCTTTTGCATTTTATTTCCTTTTAGTGTTTCATAACACTGTGTTATCCCACTGGTGATTTGGTGAAGAGCATATCTTCTAAGGTTACACCTTAGCCAAAAATACCACGTTTAACACTCTTTTTTGTTTTATACAGATATCTACTGAAAATGGCAACTTAGTTGCCGAAATACGTATTTAGATTTTTTGATATATGTATATTTTTTGTGGTAAGGGATTTTCCTTTTGCATTTTATTTCCTTTTAGTGTTTCATATTACTATTAATTTTTAGGATGCATCAATTGAATGATAAACAGTCATATAGGTTCCATTTTGATTACAAAGAATGTCAGATAATAAACCGGAAATGTAACATTATTCAATGAGATGATTTGACAACCAAGAAATCTACTGCCATAAGACCGGTACTAATGTTACATTATTAGTTTATTTCTTAATTATGTTGTGTACATAAAAATATTAGTGAAAATATAGTAACTCATTTACCTTGTGTTTCATATTTAGGAAAATCTCTTCAAGAATACTAGGATTCAATTCTGAAGTTGTCGCTCATTTCCCTAACGTTAATAAGTTTGGCAGCAGATATTTTCCAATACTCCTCAAATATATGTAGGCCTCAGGGCTTATCCTTTGAAGTGATATTGCTGACAAAATATTCTCTGCAGTCTATCTAAGCTTAATCTTCCTTTTTGACACAAATAACCTTTTTTGTCCCAGTGTTAAATATTTCTTCCACATTATACTGTAGTGATCTACTTCTTCACCGAGATGCTTTATCTTTTCCTGCTGTCTACACTTTCCGTTGTGATAGAAAATACTGTCCCTGCCAATACAAAACTACTCTCTTCAAAGTTTTCAGTTGAAGTAGAAGGTCTGCAATATAAAATACAAATTAAAAATGCAAAACATACTTCACAATATTCTTCATAAACTAGAATTGTTTCATTTAAAAGAAGTACTAATAAAATATATTTTATACAGGTACTGTCTATAGCAAGATGAGTATAAATCATGAATTTTTCTGGTAATAGTCTTCTATACTTTTTGCAGTAAGTGTTCATGCAATAAACCGTTTTACAGAGTAAAAATAAAGAGATTGCATTTCATTTTTATTTATTATAAACACATTATTTAAAATATTGACTAAAAACAAAGGAAAACATGGATAAACATCAAAAAACAACTTCTTATAAATACAAATTACATGTTTCTTGTCAAATAGTAATTCCAAAAATTGAAATATCTATAGTCCGTCTCAACCTTATTATGCAGTACAGGTCTTATGGCAATTGATTTCGTGGTTGCCAAATCATCTCATTGTAAATGTCGTTACAGTTCCGGTTCATTATCTGACATTATTTGCAATCAAAACATAACCTATACGACTGTTTGTCGTTCAAGTGATGCATACAAAAAACATGAAACACTAAAAGGAAAGAATATATGGGAAGTTGGATTAGTTACAGCATGATATTTGTAATTCTAGTAATTTATTTAAAATCTAACTGAATATAGTAAGCCATAGTAAATAAAATAATATTTCAAATAAATACCTAAGGTATTCAATTTTCTTCGTACTGAATAATGACATCTTAATCTACTATCAGTGGATAGTAGATTAAGATAAATAATAAATTTAGACAAAGACAAAGTTAATTACAAATATATTTTTCATAACAAGACTTTTCCATTTATAAAAGCAACTTCAATAATACATATTTATAAAAAGAATAACAATAACCACACATACACATATACTTTTATTTTTTAATTTGTTACATGACTTATATAGTCTTATTGAATATTAATATGTTATTGTACACTCCATTATACATTTAAAGACACAAATTCCTCAAAAATTCATTTTCAAAAATATACTTTCCCATTTATAAGAACAAGCTAATACTACATAATAGTATACTTAATTTAAATAACTTAAAATTAGTTTTGAGTGTTGTAATAAATATGTGATAACATTTATGGAAACACTAACCACGACCATACAAAGGAGTAGATACACATATTGCTTTATTTTTCTTCAATCACTTAAAGAATCCTGATCTGATGATGAATGTGTGACATTAATTATGAACTCTTCAACATCGTCTTGCAAGTTATCTACTATCCACATGTTGCTTTCGATGTCTTTTACGTGGCCAATGTAGTTCTGCCAGTTGTTTATGGTTACATTCTGATAACCCTCCACAATTAATTGTTCAACATCTCTTTGTTTGAATGTCGTATTGTGCATTTTAACATAGTGCAAGCCAGTAAATCTCTTTTTAACATGTCGTTATCTAGTGGTATATTCTTCTCGGTAAGCCATTCAATAATTTGGTCTTTTCTCCATGCTACTGTTGGAACCTTTTCTAATTTCCTCGTATGATATGAGGCATTATCGAGAACAACAACCGAGTTGTCTGGTATATTTGGAACCAATTTATTATTGAACCAATCTTCATATATATCTGCATCCATTTCGCTATGAACATCAGCAGTATTTTTCTTACAAAGAAATGTACATTCAGCACCAACAACAAAACCTTGCTCGCCTCCAGAATGAAGTAATGCAAACCGAGGCCCAAGACCACTTGGTGATCTTAAACCAGTGCTGAATCCTTGTGTAAAGGCTTGTCGACTGCTTTGAACAGTAGTGTCAGTCCATTTTTTATTTATTGTGTGTCCTGCATTCACCCATGATTCATCTGTATATATTATAGTTCTACCTGAAAATAAAACAATCACAATCAAACACAAGCAATTAATGAATTGCGTAATGAACATAGAAGTACAAAAAAATAAATGGTAAACTATACCTTCGTCTCTGAATTTCCTGATGTCTCGCAAGTATTTATGTCTCCACCTAATAATGTCATCTCTTTCAATAAGAATACTCTTTCGTCCAACTTTTTGAAATTCAAAACCCATATCATGTAGCAATCTGTGAAGAGTTGCTCGTGCAAAGTTAGGCAGATCGTCATCATTATTAACAGCAACAAGAATAGTATTTAATGTCGGAGGTGTATTCTGTATAAAAAAGCCATGCATTTTACGTCGAATAAGTGCCTGTGTATTGTCATCATATGAATGAAGTCGATCATTTATTTGTATATGTTTTCTTGTGTTTCTTCGGACTTGATATTTGACCCATTTGTTGTTCCCTCTTTACATTATATATGGTTCGCTCTGAACAACATAAAGCTTTACTTGCTTCTTGAACAGCAGAGATCACGTTCATGGATGTATTAAAATAACTATACACATTAATAATCATCTGCTTTTCCTTATCAAGTTTATCAAAATTATAGATATAGGTATGCATACTTACTTTTAAATCAGGAATTAAGAAAGAAAACAACGATTTAACAGAAATTAATTAGGTGAATTAAAGAGAATATAAAAGTATACACACTACGGCAAAAACTGACAATTGACAGCAACGATTACTCATAATAGCCATATACCACTATAATAGAACTTGCAACAAGGCAGCCGGATATAAAGATGGCGTTATTAAGAGACTACTAAAGATAATAAGAGATGCAATATCCCTATTAAACCTGTACTGCATAATAAGGTTGAGACGGAGTATAGGCAAATTACAGTATTGTGTATGACCTACCTCAAAATATGCATAATTTATTTGTACAACAAATATAAAAGCACACTGACAAAATAATTGAATGGAACTCTCAATAATGGGACATATAAATGCTGATAGTAAATAGGAACTGTAATGACATCAAGTTTATATATCAGGATATATGCTTTAGCAACTTCATTGATGAGAAATTGTTCGTTTAATCTTATATAAAGAACTTCTTTTGGAGTGGAACATATCACTTTTTCTGTGCAGATATTAAGTCAATTTGTTACAGTTGCTGGATGAAATAATTGTAACAATTCATGAAGTATCTAAGTAGATATACATATCAAAACCTTTTATATTATTTTACTATAGGTTATAGTTAGATTTATTGCTTCATATGAAGACGTTCATTTATATTTTACTTCAATATAATAAAACAGGTGATAGTATGAGAACATGGATATCTTTAACAAATTAATAACCTTCTTGTGTGACAACCGACTTTAAAAAATAAATAGTTCAAAAGGTAGCATTTTCAAGTGCTTTATTTATTATCTTCATGTCAATGATTGTAAAGTCAAGTGACTAGGAGTGACTGTAGTAGGCATATCTTTTGTGGGAACTGGTGTCCTACAAAGTATCTAGGACTTCTCTATTGGATAATGACAATGGTCTTGGAAATCCTGAGCTTTTACATACCAAACCTCGTATGCAATTTTTGCAAAATGAAGTAAACATATACAACCTAAAAATAATAAGAGGGTGCATTAAAATGTTTAAAAATAATTGGAAATACAAGACTTACTATTTCCTGGATTTTTCACTGTGTTGCATTTAATGACCTGCATTTGCATTTCAAGACACTGCAGTTTACCATACTAACTAAATAAGCTATATAAAGGACACATATACTCCATTAGCATGCCATATTTAATAAACCTATTATCTCCGAAATATGAAGAAAACAATATCTTTTACTTAACAAGACAACACTTAATAACTACACTATAGACAAAACGTAACAACAATAACTGATGCACCTGTGACTAGAGATGAGAGCAGATATTGGTCACGGTGATTTTTCACAGTGATTTCCAAATCACTGTTTTCACCGTTTGCAAATTCGTGGATGGAATCACAGTGATTACTTTCGTATTTATTATCAGACGATTATGATGGAAAGGGTTCTTTTCAATATGGGCATTGTTTATTAATACATAGTATACATAATCAAAGATATGGGCAAATAAATATCTTTTTCATGTAAAGAAATATTCACACTGGCTGTATTGTAGTGCTGTAACGTAACAATTATGATATTATTTTCAATGTTACTTATCGGATAGGCGAAGTCGATTACGTTCTAACAAAGTGCTCAAGTAAACTTTATATTTAAGAAATATAATATTAGAAGAGAAACTGAAATGTATTTGGTTATTGCTATAGGTACTTTAAACTGAACAAAAAAATAAATAAAATATACTTCATTGCTTGGAGTTACTTTTTACTTATTTTCTGTTTTGTAAGTTATATTTAATTTATTATCCATACACATTTTGTAGAAACATTTATGTAAGTACAGTTCTGTGCAATAAATTGGCGTACACTTAATATACGCTTATGTAAATATGACTTTTGTTTGAATACCTGTCATGAGGTGTTTTCGGAAATTAAACCCGGTCATTGGGGTTCAGAGAAATAGAGTAGGGGAGAACGCGCTTCGACGAGTGCGCATCCAGTTTTAAGCAAACGCTATAGTGGTCGCCATTTTGCAGGAAGGCATTTCTTTTCACACGTAAGTTTGTTTACATTTTTCTAAGTCAATGAACTTTACATGCGAATTGTTGAGCTAGGTATAAATATAACCTTCAAAATGGCGGAATTCAATTTAACTTAGTTGGCGCATCTTTAAGCGCGTTCTCCCCTACTCTATTTCTCTGTTGGGGTTACAACACGGTTAGCACGAATGCGTTCGTAAATTCAGTCGGGTAAAAACAACCGTGTTCGTAAAATCGAAAAAGTAACCGGGTAAAGGTACTGAACCAGTTAGGTACTTTCTAACCGAGTCAGGTTAATGATATACATTTTCCGAAAACGCCTATGTATGACAAATTGAATTAACGCTATAATTCCATTTGTCAACTTAACTTAAGCCATTTTCACAATGGCAAAATAATGTCAAAATTAGCAATAAGACGTGTACGCCAATTTATTGCACAAAACTGTACATACATGATCATCTATATAACTAAAAACAATTCATCATGTTACTTACTATATATTATTAATTTAAATCTTTTGGCACATTCGTGTGTTTTATATACATACTTATAAAACATAAATTAAAAGCAAATACCTACTGATATACCTAATATGCGTATATTAATATTTTATAACCTCGGTAGTTTATCAACAAATCAATAATTTTCATTATATAACGCGAATTTTTGTTAAGATATTCATTTTCACTGCGCATATAGTTAAACAGCTCAAAGAGCTGTTTAAAATCGAACGGCGAAATATGGGCGAAAGCAGGAACCGTTTATTTCCACCGAACTCAAACAGCTCGGAGAACGGTGATTAAAAGAGCTGTTTTAAATAAAGCGAACAGCGAAAGCAAGAACCGTTTATTTCCACAGTTTGTTTTCGCCATTTGTTTTCACCGTTTATTTTCACAGCTCACGGTAAACAGCTCGGAGGAACCCTTTACCATGCGCGGTGAAAATAAACGGTGAAAAAAAACGGTGAAAACAAACAGAGAAAACAAACGGTGAAAACAAACAGTGAAAACAAACAGTGAAAACAAACGGTGAAAATAAGCGGCTCCTGCTTTCGCTGTGATTAAAAGAGCTGTTTAAAATCACCGCGATTTTGAAATCACCGTTTGCTTTAGAACGGTGAATGAAAAATCACTGTTAAGACCATCTCTACCTGTGACCTGTGGTAATGCACATCAATGCACATGGTGATGGTATTAATTTAATTATAGTAGTTTCTCGCGCCGTCGGCACCTTTGATGTTTGTGTCCCAAAATTGTACTTGGCATTCACGCACGCGCAACCAGAGGCGTAGTCAATTTTTCTATTCAGGAATAAACCAGTGGCGCCGAACCAAATCGTTTATGAGATAATTTATGTTAATCTATTTTTAAAATTATGAAAAAGCTATATAAATAATACAAAAAACGAGGATAAAACACTGCTTTTCATTAAGTACATATTACACACGCATTTAAATTGTAATACATTATACGTACAACACAAAAAAAGGCTACTTTAACCTAAAGATTACTTAAATTTCTTGTACACAAGTCATCGATCGTCTTGCAAAATTGTTATTTTATTTGAATTGCCACTAACTTTAAAATTTCTATTGCAAAGTTTCAAAGTATGAAAAATTCTTACATGAATAAATAGCTTTATCAAAAATTCAGTAGGAAAATTTTCGCAGGGATGTTTATATGATAGTTCTTCCAACTTCTGTTTTAATTTAAAGCTAACATTTGGTTCGTAGGAAAATGAAGAAAAAAATTCACAGAAGGCTTTTTCCTAATGCGGTATTTACATATACCATGTGCTTGCAGGCGACCTGCGTATAGGGCTTACTGTAAGATAAAACGACGACACCGAGAGTTTGTATGAGTTAGTACGAGAAAGCAATATACAAACTGCAGTACAGCTGCTATCTATCCTCGTTGCCCTGCTTAAACGGAGAGTCAGCCTAGCCCGTTCTAGCCTCAGCGTAAATCTACTCGAATCCCCTCTTTTCCAATACTACACTCGACTAAGGAGCAGTTTGTATATTGCTTTTTCGTACTATACCCTGTCTCAGAATAAGAAGGAGTGATTCAAATATCCCGCCAAAACATGGAACACATAGCTTAAAATTTAGTAGACAATTTGATATGACATCATGACAATTGAGGTTAGAAGAACTGTATTAATTCTAACTAAGGATTTAGCTGTTTTATATTTCATTTACTACTTTCGTTAAAATAGATGGATGTGCCGCTTTTCATTCTACCAATCGAAGCAGCTATACGAGTGCACGGTAATTGGAAACAGGAGAGTAAAGTTATAAACACAAGTATGTGCATACATCTATAATTTGATGAATACAAATCTCTTAACATTCAAATCTGTTCATTCTAGTTTTGAAAAAAAAATTAGAAGAATCTATGGATAAAGATATAGGCCCAATTTACAAATGAAAGCATAGACTTTGTTTTGAGCGTTTTGAGGGGGATTGCCGTTATAAATATACCTATAATTACTGCACATTTCAGTAAATGTGCTATATCAACATGAAAATTGTGAATCAAGTCTACTTATTATTAAATATTTGTATCAGAGAGCAAGAATGAATCAAACCTTTTATCTTTTATCAAAATGTCCTTAAGAACTTGCAGAAAAGGTTTTGTTTATTAGTTTCTATTTTAAATATCAATAAAGAACTTACAGATAAATCATTCGTATTACTGCGACAAACCTTGAAGAGGTAACTTCAAGCAACTAGTCTTGGAAATTTGAATCTTACATACAACAGTAATAAATAGAAAAATTTACATCGGCTGAAGTTGTTTACACGAACTGCAAAGATAATTACATATACCTACACATTACTAATTATTATTCCTTATTAAAATTTATTTATTATGAAAATATATAAAGTATAACAAATATTTATTTCTACTATATATTGGAAATTAACAATAATTTAGTGTTCAGATCATGTTAAAAAGATTAAAAATTTACATGGTCGGCACAATTTTTCCAAATACTTATTGTAACATTTGTAATTGCTTCTGTCAAACGTTCTCATATAAGTGATATTCTGAAAGGGGATTTTTTTAAAGCAACTTCATCTTATGTATCAATTCAGATCCTATATGAAGTATTCTTAATTGCCTATCTTTATCGGTATGGCTATTTAGTGCTACAGGTTTTCAACAAAGCTTGTCGTGCACTCATTATACTTGTGGCAATCCAAACTTTTTCCCATATTCTCCACCAGATATTTTTACCTTTTTCTATTAGTACAGGATTCTTTACGTTTGATAAATATTTCTGAAATATAACATGTATATGAACATGTGGTAATATAATTAGTATTTAATTAACACTTACTTGAAATTAATGAGTCAATTCTATAATATGTGTGAGTTGTCCACTTCATTTATGGTATGAACTCATCTATAGTTTTTTTGCAATGATATTAATTGTTGAATGTTTGATTTTTCTACTGACGTACAGTATTTTTGACATATTCATCAAATTCAAAGTTTCAAATGCATGATCACTTGTTCCTTAGGTCTTAAATCGTCTGATCAACGCATACTCATGTTGTACATAAAAGTATGGATTTTATTTAATAACAATAAAGTATGATAAACCAAAGTAAAAATGCTTTCATTCAGCAGACGCAACAGTTGCGCAACTGTTCAGTGATCATGTCTAGTAGACGAGCGCTCACTCTGAACATGTTCAGGAGCGGTCGCCATTTTTGTGAGCGGAAAAATTCTATGCTCACTTGGTGAGCGTATTCTGTACGCATGCGCCATTGATTCATTCCAAGACCAACCTAAGACATACTTCTGAAAAAAGTTACTAGAAAAGTAAGATACAACAAATTAAAGGTATTGTGCAGTAATAAATGTATTATAATATTGGAGTTCACTCAGTATTATATTCGGGGTTGGAAAAACCAGCCCTTCCACTAAAAACTACGTCAAACCTTAATGCAGAAAAACAATTTATTATTATTGTTTATTTAGTTTAATCTCTATAATTTTAACATATGGCAGCAATGAAAAATAGCAGATAACAGACGATGACATAAAGGTGAGCGGTCATGTCCAGCGAATACTCAACTGTTGTGAAGTGAACGGTTGGAGCGGGATCGGTTCCCGATCCGCCTGCTGAATGAAAGCAATGTAAGATTCTAGGTTATGGCTTGGCTATAAACATAAAATGACGTTTTGTCAAACTTATTTTCCCATGTTAAACTTGCCTACGCAAGAACCAATGAAATACTTTAAAAACATACGCCATTTTGGCGCGATATTTGAATCACTCCTTCTTATTCTGAGACAAGGTATAACTCATACAAACTCTCGGTGTCGTCGTTTTATCTCACAGTAAGCCCTATACGCAGGTCGTCGGCAAGCACACTGTATACTGAAATTATGGTCGGGCGTTGCCAAATTAGTAAAGCTGTTTCACAAAGTTTTAAGGCATGTCCTAACTATAATATATAATATAATATAATAAGCGTAAAATTTGAATTCATTAATTTTTGTGTTTTAAACGTATAATTGTTGGAAAACTACGCTTTTCAAAACATTTGTGTCCCAAATAACCTACAAAATAAGTGAAGGCATTTTGTTTAGTTATATTTTCCCATTGTCGGTAATCAATCTTCGAAAATTAAATTTTGCGTTGGTGGTGGTGGATTTGTCATGAAGTTTGAGTACTTAATTATTCACAACTACAATAAACAATATGCACATTTTAACAGTTGAGGACATTTTAATGCACGTGGGGATCTCACCGCATTGGTTCTTTCGAAAACCTGAAAAAGCTCAATTTAGAATTGTTCGAACTATTCGTGCACCGAGGTGCACAACAATAATGGGGCATTTTTGTTCCAAGTATTCGCGAAACGAAACACTACAATTATTGATAAAACGTTATGATGCGTGCACACTAATTATAAAAAACAATTTGTTTGTCAAAAATGTTGGAAGTACGTCAGCATACATTAAATTATATGGAAATGTTTCAAGGAAAGGCACAATAATCAAACAACAATTTTTGACACATTTTAAACACAAATTCTAAATTAATAATGTGTTAATAAATTTATTTGACGTTAATTATAAATGCCAAAAGAATGTATAATTTAGTTTTACATATGCCTTGTTTAATTTGTGTACAACTACCCATTAATTTGTAAAATTAGTGTTCATAATAAATTGTTTGTCAAACATTTTGTATAATTGGTGTACACCCAGCATAACTTACATTAACGGCCATTCACAAACCGCATGCCGAGCAGTCGCATCAAATAATCCCGCCAACTCAATAGCTGATGGCTGACTACTGCGCAGTCACGCACGCGTCGGTTTGCCGGTGGACAGTGCTTTCATTCAGCAGACACAACAGTTGCGCAACTGTTCAGTGATCATGTCCAGTAGACGAGCGCTCACTCTCTGGGGCCCGATTCTCCAACTTAAGAGAAGTGAACGTTCTATTGAGAGAAGTGATAGATCACACTCCCATCCCTCGTTCTCCTAACTTCAAGAATAGCTGTTTTTAGGTAGGGAAGTGTGTCGATCGTGTAGGAAATAGCAGTGCAATGTTGCCAGGTTGCAAATGAAGGCGAATTAGGACAATTGTTGCATAGAACAGTGTATATTAGGTAATATGTAATACGAAAACAATTTCTTTTAAATAGCGTGTGTAATGTTGAAAGGGTTTATGGGTTATATCAGTTGGATTTCCGGAAAGTGTTAGGCTAAACATCGAAATGTAAACATTGCTTTCATTCAGCAGGCGGATCGGGAACCGATCCCGCTCCAACCGTTCACTTCCCAACAGTTGAGTATTCGCTGGACATGACCGCTCACTTTTATGTCATCGTCTGTTATCTGCTATTTTTCATTGCTGCCATATGTTAAAATTATAGAGATTAAACTAAATAAACAATAATAATAAATTGTTTTACTGCATTAAGGTTTGACGTAGTTTTTAGTGCTAGGGCTGGTTTTTCCAACCCCGAATATAATACTGAGTGAACTCCAATATTATAATACATTTATTACTGCACAATACCTTTAATTTGCTGTATCTTACTTTTCTAGTAACTTTTTTCAGAAGTATGTATTAGGTTGGTCTTGGAATGAATCAATGGCGCATGCGTACAGAATACGCTCACCAAGTGAGCATAGAATTTTTCCGCTCACAAAAATGACGACCGCTCCTGAACATGTTCAGAGTGAGCGCTCGTCTACTAGACATGATCACTGAACAGTTGCGCAACTGTTGCGTCTGCTGAATGAAAGCATTGTTTTCTACATATCATACATGTAGAAATAATATAACATATATTAAAGAAAGAAATATAATAAAATAAAATAAAACACCTTTTTCACAAAATTAGTTTAATAACTATTTAAACATATTTGCTAGGAGACATTTTATAATAAGGAAAATACATATACAGATAAATTTTAAAGGTAGGGTGAAAATACGGAAAATGCAAAATTACAACGAATATTAACAGTATAAAATTCTGAGAATTAGTTCAGTGGGAAATACAAAATATTAATGAGAAAGAACGGTTAAAACTAACGCTGACAGGATTACGGATTACAATTCTATTAATGAAAAGTTTAATACATAATTATTTAAACCTATTATCTACGAGACATTTTATAATAAAAATACATGTTATACAGAACAAATTTAACGGTAGGTAGTTGAAAAACGATTAAAGCAAATTACAACGAATATTAACAATATATCATTCTGTGAATTAGTTCAATATAAAATATTTCTGAGAAAGACAACGGGTTAATTTAACAGTGACATGATTATGGATTAACAATTCTAAATAAGATATTACTCAAAAGTTTAATACATATTTCAAGAGTGTCTTAAGTGTTAACCGATGTCGGTATACAAGATAACAGTTTGTTATTAAGGGGAGAAATATCATTATTCAGGAGATAATTTTTATGTTTTTTCATGTATATGGCTTCCCACATATCTAAGTTTCTATTGTTGCTTTGTTTAACTAAACTAACATTTTCTAGGCTGAAGTTGTGACCTGTATCAATATGATGGTACTCCAAAAATGTGTGATAATTTAATGCACGTATAGTATACCTATTCTACTGTACTGCCGACTAGTTATACCATATAACCTATATTACTCTTCTGTATCATCAACATTGATCGCTATCACATGTACAAAATTTAAGTCGATATGCGCATTCTTCTCTTAACTTTTAATATGTTCGCTTGACTTGAACCGATAGATGTAAATTCTCACAACTCTTGAGAGAAGGGATCTATCTCTCAAGTTCAAGAATACGATTTTTAACATTTCAAGAGAATCCCCTCCATTATTCTCTCGAAATCTCTGTTCTCTCGACTCGAGAATCAGGCCCCTGAACATGTTCAAGAGCGGCCGCCATTTTTGTGAGCGGAAAAATTCTACGCTCACTTACTGAGCGTATTTTGTACGCATGCGCCATTGATGCATTCCAAGACCAATCTAATACATAATTTTGAAGAAAGTTACTAGAAAAATAAGATACAGCAAATTAAAGTTATTGTGCATAAATAAATGTATTATAATATTGGAGGTCACCCAGTATTTTATTCGGGGTTGGAAAAAGCAGCCCTTCCATTAAAAACTACACCAAAACATAATGCAGAAAAACAATGTATTATTATTGTTTATTCGGTTTAATTTCTATAATTATAATATGGCAGCAATGAAAAGTACCAGATGACAGACGATGAGCGGTTCTGTCCAGCGAACACACAACTTGTGAAGTGAACGGTTGGAGCGGGATCAGGTCCCGATCCGTCTGCTGAATGAAAGCAATAATTTCCCTCGAGAGAAATACATAGATATATACTGTGCTAATAATGCAATATCTTGTATAGAGATGAGGGATATGGATATATAACCAGTAGCAGTTATTAATCACTGTTATTCTACAGTAGCAGTGATCACAACTAATATCGCTTTAGAAGTATCAGTGATTAAAGTAACGTTTGGATATCTACTGTACAATATTCAGCGGCGAGAGCGGGTACGTGCCACTGCGCGCACTGGCTGCCTATTCTCAACTCATTCGCATATAATCGCATGCGGGTTACTTGCGAAGGGTATATTTTCGAAGACCTCGCCTCGTTTCGTATTCTTACCTAGTCTTCGTAAATATCATTTCAGAATCAACGGCAACGATGTATTCGAATCGTTGGGTCGACCAAATTGATAGCAATAGCGCGGGAAATATGTAGAATGGTGGTACAAACAAAACTTATTTCAAATTTGTGCTGCAGATGTTTTATTATTTAGCAATAATGTATTAGCAGACAAGCATGGCATATATTTAGATTTAAAAACTAAAATTTGTAGTTTATTTATTCACTCTTGTAAAATATGTTTATTTTTCAAATAATTATTGCGAATAAATAAGATTAATTAAAAAATTAATTTCTAAACACATTATTAATTATCCTTCTTCTGTATCGTCTTCCTGCTGCTAGTTCAGGATTTATTCTTTGAGCAGCTTCGTTATTGCCATCAACTTGGTTCAAGTTTTCTATGTTATTATCTAAATATATTCAATTTTATATTACTATTATTATTAGCAGTGCACTATATTTCATAATTCTTTTAAAATTATATAAACCAAGTGAATATATTTATACTAAATATATATTTATTAATAAATTATAGTATGTACAATTGCCTACAATAGCTTTCTTACTTTTACGGGTTTATCTAAATCCGTTGCCTTTATTTCGGGTCGCATTAAAGGCTGCATTACTTCTATCAAAAAATTGCATAAATGATAGGCGAAAATAGTTATTTATTATACAAGGGAAAAAAGTATTAGATTTTAGCTCGAGGTAAGGTTTATCTCACGACGGGAAGCGGAGTGAGATAAATTACCGGGAGCTAAAATCTAATTTTTTTCCCGTGTATATTACACTATTTTTTTCTGTAATGGGAAAAACGACGATTTAATATTGAAAAAATCACGTAAATACTATACCGCAAGTGTAAAATCATATTGGGGATAGGATATATGTATACTAGGCACACCGGCATCAATGCCCAATCGTGGCTGTAGTCATGGTACAAGGAAACAAGGTATGCTTTTGCGCATCTCTGGATGACGCGCATTTATCGAAAAAAATGTCACTTGACAACTCTGACAGAAGTCACTGACTGAACTCACTGACAGCAGTAACTGACAGAAAGCATTTTCCAAGACTCCCTTTAACAACTAAAATTGTATCTGGAGATCGTGTCGAACAGCGTCGTTCTGTGTTTGTGAGAGGAGTGGTCAATGGTAACAATGCCTCGCTACACACCAGAAGAAAAACTGCAAATTATTAAGTGGTACTATAGTGGTCATTCTGCAAAGGATTGCATAAATTTATTTCCGCAAATATTTGCAGACAGACCCGTACCCTGTGAGCAAAGCATATTACATATTTTCAATAGCTTTGAAAAATGTCTTTGTTTAAATAATTGCACAAAGTGTAATCCACTAAAAGCTGAGGAACGAGAAGAGCAGGATATAATGATTTGTAGCACTCTCGAAGTAGAGGATACGCTATCTACCAGAAGTGTTGCTGAGGAATTGGGTGTGAGTAATAAAACCGTCGCGAACATATGGATGCGAAATAAATTAAAATGTTTCAAATACTCGAAAACGCAAGAAATATTTCTCGATGACAATTTTAGAAGAATGGAGTTTTGTGAAACCGTAATAGAAAAGACAAATGAAAATGAGAATTTCATCGCAAATATTGTATTCACAGATGAATCGTCATTTCCATTAAATGGAAAGCACATTCCTTCTGTTGTTCGATATTGGGCTCGGGAAAATCAGCACAGATATTTTGTTAAACACACCCAATATCCCCAGAAAGTGAACGTCTGGGCAGGTATTTTGAGTGACCATTTGCTTGGTCCATGTTTTTATTGATGGTACGTTAAATGCGGACAAATACCTCGATATGCTACAGAATCAGATACTTCCCGCTATTGATAATACCGGAATAGATCGGGATATTATTTGGTTCCAGCAGGACGGTTGTCCTGCACATAATGCGGTCAGAGTAAAGCATTTTTTAATGAATACTTTTCCTGATCGTCTCATTAGTGGAACAGGAAACATTCGTTGGCCTCCGCGATCTCCTGTTCTATCGGCAAATGATTTCTTTTTGTGGGGATACGTCAAAAATAAAATATACAGTGCACAAGCTGGCAGGCTAGAAAACTTAGATATTTTGAGAAGGCTAATCATAGAGGCTTTTGAATCCGTAACAGTCGATATGATTCGTAATGTGCGAGAAAATTTTGATGATAGGCTCGGACAATGCCTTGCTGCTGAAGGAGGCATTTTTGAACCTATGCAATAACATTTTATTTTTTAGTATTGTTTAGAGTATATTTTTTATTTTCATTAGAATTTCGTTCTTAATAAATTTATATAATAATTTAGTAAGAATTAATGTTTAATTAGAATTGTGCTTTTATTTTCTTACTGTGTTGTATGGTATTTCTGTTAAAAAGGACTTTATTGAAATAGTGTCCTGTGAATTCACAACTTATTGAACTGGTAATACTAGAGGTCGAATGCGCGTCATCCAGAGATGCGCAAAAGCATATCTTGTTTCCTTGTACCATGACTACGGCCACGATTGGGCGTTGTTGCCGGTGTGCCTAGTATACATATATCCTATCCCCAAGATGATTTTACACATGCGGTATATTGAAGTCAGAAAATTAATCGATGTGACATTTCAAGTGACATTACACCTGCGTTGCTAATGGAAACCTGTAAAATAATCAAATATCTGTCAATTTAAGCGGGCAAAAAGTGAGCACTTTTTTTCCCCGGGAAGAAAGTGTGTACTTTTTTCCCGGGTTGATAAAGTGACATTTTATTACCTGTCAAGAAGGATAAAATGTCAACTTTTTTTCCCGTCACAGAAAAAATATTTTTAAAGCTTCGACCATTTAATTCAATAAATGGAATTGTCACTCGAATATTTACATTTTCGCGGTCATTTTCTCCTATTTCAGCCTCTTCCACATCATTTAATATATCGAGGAACAATAATTCATCCATATTTTCTTACGCTTTGGTTATACAGGCTATTTTAATGTTCGTTTTTACGTTCGATAGGGTAGAAGAGCTCGTGTTCAAAACGATTGATATTTTCGAATACAGGTTCCTTTCGAAGGGTGGAGAATACAGTTTTTAAAAACGTATTCGAATGACGTCATAAAACGAACGTGAAAAGCGAATGCGAAGGCTTGAGAATAGCGCCCCTGATCTGTATAATATAAATGGATAAGCAATAGCATGTTAAAAATTGTGATCAAATACGAACTGCGCACGGGGCTGACGCACATGCGCAATAACATAAAATAAAGGCGCTAATTTGAAATGCCTAAAATCTTTGAAAAGTATTTTATAGAACATGAACTTTAAAATTAAAATCTGTATCTGAAGATAATGAAATACTTATTTATTAAGGGAAATTTAAATAAACACTCAAAAAAACAATACATTCCTTTTGAAATATTTACTGGTTATAAAAAAGTATTTATTTGGAGGCTTTTTTCTTAGAAGTTCCCCACGTTCTACTTTTGTTTGTTTCTTTGCATCTCTGTGCATCGCACAACAAGCTTAATTAAAAGAGAAACGTGACTTTCATGTAAAATAGATGAATCAAACATATGCGTATCTAAGGATACAAAGTACTTATTTTCTACTAACAAGGTAATAGAAATTGAACGTACAAATAGCCCAAAAAACACTGCCTCTACAGGAAGTTTTGTACAAGAATATGGTGTACTTGGACATCTTGTGAAGGACGTATTAAAGCACCACGATTTTTTCTATTCAAAAGATGAAAACTAGCATTATCGACAGATGTTTGTGAGATTTCTTCTAGTACGGACACACATTTAGCACACTTAACAATGCGCTTCAATTGTTTGACAACAAAACCAGAAACAACAACATTTTGGGATAACAATGTCTGTGATGGTATGTCGGGAATTGTATAATTATAATCCTTTTCAATGTCTTACGCATTTTCCTTAATAAAAATACTCCAAAAATATAAACAAAAAGCTAGTACGTACGTCTATTGAAATTGGCGTTCGGAACTTTATTATAGTGATTTCACATTCGAATGTCAAAAGATTAGGGACTGCGCATACTCGTAAGCCCCGAGTTAAGTATTCAATTTGGCATAAAAATTCCACGCGCATCCACTGATCTGTATAATATAAATGGATAAGCAATATAATAGGATGCGCGTGGAATTTTTATGCCAAATTGAATACTTACCTCGGGGCTTACGAGTATGCGCAGTCCCTAGTCTTTTGACATTGGTATGTGAAATCACTTAAGTTCCGAACCCCGATTTCAATAGACGTGCCCCAAGCAGCAAAATCACAATTTTAGAGAAGGTTGAAAATATATATTTGCAAATGTAGAACAAGTGTGCATATAGTGATTTTGCTACTACGGGTACTAGCTTTTTGTTTATATTTTTGGAGTATTTTTATTAAGAAAAATGCGGAAGACATTAAAAAGGATCAAATTATATAATTCCCGACATACCATCACTGACATTGTTATCCCAAAATGTTGTTATTTCTAGTTTTGTTGTCAAACAATTGAAGCGCATTGTTAAGTGTGCTAAATGTGTGTCCGTACTAGAAGAAATCTCACAAACATCTGTCGATAATGCTAGTTTTCATCTTTTGAACAGAAAAAATCATGGTGCTTTAATACGTCCTTCCAAAGTATGTAAAGTAGTTGAAGTCCAAGTACGCAATATTCTTGTACAAAACAACAACAAACTTCCTGCTGTGGCGGTATTTTTTGAACTATTTGTACTTACAATTTCTAATACCTTGTTAGTAGAAAATAAGTACTTTGTATCCTTAGATACACATATGCTTGATTCATCTATTTTACATGAAAGTCACGTTTCTCTTTTAATTAAGCATGTTGTGCGATGTTATACGAAAATCCGTTGCTATAGCATTGCAGAGAAACAAACAGAAGTAGAACGTGGGGAACATGTAAGAAAAAATCTCTCCAAATTAATACTTTTATATAACCAATAAATATTTCAAAAGGAATGTATTGTTTTTTTTGTTTTTTTTTTAAATTTCCCTTAATAAATAAACATTTCAATATCCTCAAATGCAGATTTAAATTTGAAAGTTCATGTTCTGTTAAGTACATACTTTTCAAAGATTTTAGGGATTTCAAATTAGCGGTTTTATTTTATGTTATTGCGAATGTGCGTCAGCCCCGTGCGCAGTTCGTATTTGATCACAATTTCTAACATGGTATTGCTTATCCATTTATATTATACAGATCAGTGGCGTGCAGCCTAAGAGAGAACAGTCCTTATAAGTGGGATTGAAGGCTGGTTTTTAATTTCATATGCATATAGGAATTATTCAGTGGCGGCTCCTCGGGGTGGGCAAGGTGGGCACAGCCCACCCTGATTCTTTGAAGCTTGAAAAGTTTTATAGGCAATAAATTTAATTTATAAAAATCACCCAACACAAAAAAAAATTAAATTTCATTGGGACACCTATTTATCGCCGGAATTGTATCTCTTTGAATTATTCCAACAGATAATAGCTGCTTTCGTTCGTCACAATGTTTCGTGAACATAGTGAACATGTTCAATTATAATTCGGTTCTTTCGTTGTGATCATATTTTCTCTCACTCTAAAACTTTGAATCATGTTTAGAAATCCCCTTTCCCCTATGGAACATCGATTTTATAGATGTTCGTATTTACTAACCTGGGAATTGTAAAATAGGGCCGTTAACATGGAGTTACAACGAACAGAAATTGTTTACGGTGAATATAAATATAAACTTAAATTCGTACGAAATTAATCGTATTAGACGAAGGTAAAATAAAATTTTTAATTTTTATGCGAGTTTGGGCGCGCCCCACTAAAGCTGAATTAAGAGAGAACAACGTTCCCAGTATTCAGTAGTAGAATTTGGCAGAGAAAGAGAAACAGACACACAAGCGTATGTCACATACCTATGTGATGTCTTGACGAGCGCCTGTTGAATAAGTAGAGTGTCGATGGGCAAAGCCGGATCAGCCCACCTTGAAGCTGGCTGCTGGCATATACGCTTGCAGCGTTATTAGAGTTATTCTGTTAGTGAAATAAAAATAGAATAATTTTTGTAGCATAAATTCATAATAAATGTGACCATATAAAAATTACTGAAAATAAATTGGTTTGTCAAATGTAGGTATTTTTAAAAGCAAACATTATACTACTTATATTTAAAATATTGTACATTATAACATAGTAGTAAAAAACTTTGTTTAATTTTTTTTTGAAAATTTATTAGACTGAATTTAGAAAAAATAATTTTTAAAAATATATTGGAAATGTTTTTTGGATTAAAAGTAATCATAAAGTAAAATAATAAAAGTAATGCTTGCCATACCGTGGAATTTATAAAAAAAACTGCAGTGTTTATGAATTTCATTTTTAATAATGAATCAAATGATGGTATATTCTTGAACCTTGTTGGCTGCTTTAGAAACGTTAAAATAATTTTATTTGTGTAGTAAATCGGCAGGTCGGGCAAGACCACCTTGACCATCGTGTGGTTAGTCGTCGTTCAACATCGTTTATGTTAGTCGACTCAAACCTGAAAGGGCTTGCCCACATTTAAATCGTGTCGTGCGTCGTAGCTACTAAGAGAGTTAATTATGGAAAATTGTAGCAAGCGCAAATGTAAGAGTAGTAGTAAGCAGTAACGACGGTGATATTGCTTTCATTCAGCAGGCGGATCGGGAACCGATCCCGCTCCAACCGTTCACTTCACAACAGTTGAGTGTACGCTAGACAGGACCGCTCACCTTTATGTCATCGTCTGTCATCTTTACTTTTCATTGCTGCCATATGTTAAAATTATAGAGATTAAACCGAATAAACAATAATAATAAATTGTTTTTCTGCATTAAGGTTTGCCGTAGTTTTTAGTGGAAGGGCTGGTTTTCCAACCCCTAATAAAATACTGAGTGAACTCCAATGTTATAATACATTTATTACTGCACAATACCTTCAATTTGTTGTATCTTACTTTTCTAGTAACTTTCTTCAGAAGTATGAATTAGGTTGGTCTTGGAATGAATCAATGGCGCATGCGTACAGAATACACTCACCAAGTGAGCATAGAATTTTCCGCTCACAAAAATGGCGACCGCTCCTGAATATGATCAGAGTGAGCGCTCGTCTACGGAACCTGATCACTGAACAGTTGCGCAACTGTTGTGTCTGCTGAATGAAAGCATTGTAAATTTTTTATTACAAACAAAATTAGCAATTTAAATTTCGATGATAAACTTTTTGTGGTAAAATTAAAACCTTGTCCGAAAATGGTTAATTTGATTTAAAAAAAAAACAGAGGCAGTAGAGGATTTAATATCAGTTGGTATGAAAAATGTTAACGGGAAGTGAAAAAATAAATAAGCTTTACTGTTGGAACTGTTTACTATTCTCTAAAACTAAACAAGGTTCCTGGAATTCTACTGGCTACGATGATTTGAAACATTTATCGGTATCTTTACAAAAACATGGACAGTCACATGCGTCTTTAAAGTTTAACTTTTTGGTAAACAAAATATTCAAGTTTCAGTTGATTCAGCACATCGACAAAGTATTTTGAAACATAACGAGATCGTTAAACAAAACAGAGAAATAATAACACGTTTAATTGATATGGTTATTTATTTAGCAACGCAAGAACAAGCCTTTCGTGGGCATGATGAATTACAAGATGATCTGAATCAAGGAAATTTCAATGAATTAGCCTCGTTGCTTTCGAAATATGACAATAAATTTAAAACCTTTTTGGACGAGTCTTCTATTTTTACCAGTCTCTCTAAAAGTATTCAAAACGACTTAATTGAAAGCATAAACAAAGTTATTTCCGAAATTATTGAAAACGAAATTAAATTAAGTCTCGTTTTTTCCTGGCAAGTAGATGAGACGACTGACATTAAGTGTCGATCTCAAGTATCTGTTATTTTCCGTTATATCAGAGAAGGTAAGCCTATTGAACGTTTCATGGGATTTTTTGATGTAAGTGAAGGTCAAACTGCTACCCACTTATTTAATTTTTTGATAGAAAATTTTAATAAATACGATATCCGTAATATAAACTAGTTGGTCAAACTTATGACAGGGCTTCTGTAATGGGTTACAATCAAAAATTAAACAGATAGCTCCTCAAGCACTTTTACCCACTCATATGCTCACAGGTCAAATCTCATATTGCAAGATGCCTCAACCAAAATTAAAGAATGTAGAATTTTTTTGCAAGTCTTAGTGGGTTACCTGCATTTTTTTCCAAATCTACGAAAAGAACAAATCTTTTAGATCAATTAGATGCCAGAAGAATACCTAGCGGATCCGACACTAGATGGAATTTCAATTCGCGTCTTATTGATATTGTTATCCAACAAAGAGTAAAATTGTTGAATGTTTTTTGAAAGAATTATTAATTCTGAGGCTTTTACTAGAGATTGTGAGGCAATTAGAGAATCGATTGGATTTAAAAAAATGTTGAAGAATGTTAGTTTTTTAATTTTGCTTTACACTTTCAGGGTTATTTTGACAAAATATATAACACCGTTTGCAGTATTTTCGAACCACGTACCATGTTAACAAAACGTAAATCCGATTATGATGGAATGGACAATCCAAAAATGTATTTCAAAACAGTTTTCAATGAAATTATTGACACAATAATTAATCAAATAGAGGTAATGTTCAAGGATATGGCTTCTTTAGATTTTTTAGATTTATTAGATAAAAACAAATTTATAACTTTCAAAAGTACATTTCCTCAACAGTTAGTTGATTCGCTATTAAAGACATACAAGAATTTGTTTGATAAACCAAAATTGCAAAGCCAGCTACGCGTTTGGTATTCTGATGCTGATATATTAAGAGATTCATCAAATTGTGTTGATATTTTAAATTTTATTTTTTCAAATGATCTACAAAATGATGTTTCGGAAATACATAAATTATTGTGTATTGCTTTGAGTCTGCCTTCTACATCGGCGTCCGTAGAAGGAATCTTTTCGGCATTGAAAAGAGTAAAAACTTTCGCTATGAATTCTATGAGCCAGTCAAGATTATGTCACTTATCAAAGATTCCTATCGAAAGGGGTTTAGTCAAATATCTTCAGGAAAATCATGAATCAACTCAGTTTTACGAAAAATTTGTAGATGACGTTGCGTTACAAAAAAATAGACGAATTGAGTTAAACTACAAACACATCGCCAGTAGATAAATTAGTTGAGGCCCGTGTATGTGTTCTTTTAATAGAATATTATGGTTAATTTATTTCTTGTTGAATATTTTATTTACTCGTACATATATTGTTTGAGAATTTCTTTTTCCGTTTTATTAACGAATTTTGCATTTTATATTGTTATTATTATTTCGTTTTGTTAAGAAAATATTGTTTTATTTTTGTTAATACTTATTTTGCTAACTGTTTTTCGCGTACTAACAATAACCTCCCCCTTCCTCTCCTGGCAAGATATAGCTCTAGACCTTCACGAGATTCATGCTGAACGGTATATTTGCTTTAGGAAATTATTCCGACCAACATAGAGCTCCAATAAATTTTAATAGATGTACAATACCTTATTCAAAATGTCCCATCCGACTTGCCCACCCTATCAGAAATCTCACGAGCCGCCACTGGAATTATTACTATATTTTTAATATGCATGCATATTGCCTATATCTAGATATGGATGTAAGTCGTGAACACAATCACCTTTAATTTTCAGAGAATATATACAGGGTATATCACGCCGAGATTTCGTTAGAACAATATAGAAAACTAATAAGAGTTGAGTTTTGAAATTTCGCAAATATTAGATCGCTTTAAGCTCTTTCGATTTAAAATAGTTTTGAATTTTTGCTTCTTTCGGTTACACCGGGAATGGATATCAACTTCCTTATTTTAAATGGAATACCCCATTTTTTATAATTGATTCGTATTTCCAAGTTAATTTTAAGGATAGTTTGTCTGATAAACTTTGCCTCTAAAGTTAGCCATTTTTGAAGTATTTCAATTTTTGTAAAAAAAATTGACAGCTGCAGACTATTACTCATAACAACATTCCCAATAATTGAATGCAGGCACAGATTTAAATTTTTAGATAATCATTTTGGAAAGTATTAATAAACAAGGCTATAGTATTAATAAACAAGGGTACTGGGTTGATAAACTTGTTTAACAAGAACCGTTAATTTAAAATTAAAATTTATTTGTCTTTAAAACTTTCTTGTTTACCACATCTATACATTTTCACCAGAAATATCTCTATATATTGCTATGAATCTCTAAAATTTAGACTAGTTACAAACTTATCAAAATATTCTCAACGCCACAGTAAAAATCACTAGAACTAGTGAAAAATTCAGTAAGTTGGCAGCGCTGGGAAGACCCCAACACATTTTTTTTGCAACTTCAAAAAAGGAAGTTTTTTGTTTTTACCTAGGCCGCCTTTGGCACTGATAATTAAGGCGGAAAAATTTGAATGTATAGTATACGTCTTTTAAAAATAATTTCATTCAGGAATTAAAGTATTCCGCCAAGGGTAGCTTTAAGGTTACTTTGGAAATATGTTTATTTATATCTTTAAATAGCATTGGGCACATAAAAAGTAATAACACCTGAAAAAAGCATATCCTAGAATCTTGATTACGTTACTTGCCAAAAAGATGTTAATTTTGAAACCAAAACTAGATTTTAATGAAACTCATAATTTTTTTTTCAATTTAATTTATACAGGATTTTTATTACAATAACATACGATAAATACTTTCCTTAAGTTACATATATTAATGTCCAAACTTTTGTTTATTAATTGCTAATGGTTTTGTTCTATAGATGCGTCTTTTAACTGGGTTATTTATTTTGTTAGTAATTAATCCTTTTATAATTTTGTTAATATTTTTTACCTAATTGAAAATATAAGGGTTCATAAAAATTCTTAAACATATGGACAATAAGTTCTGTTTGTCGCAAGAAAAAATATTTGTTCTTTGCAAGTAGCAAATAATCCCTTTTGTAAATATTTTCTCTCAAATAATACACCAAATTTTAGCACACAAAGCTGTGTGCTAAAGTTTGGTGCATTATTTGAAAACAGTAACCATACAAAAATAGGAAATACGAACTTGGTTTGAATAGAAAACCAGATAATGGTATAAGTAGGTATATATTCATGAAATATTTCTTTTTTTCTTCTGATAACAGTTCTGTTTTACAGCACTCACATGATCCAATAGTTTTTAAAGTTTTCTCTGCTTAATATCCAGCAATATATGCATTTTGTTTGTCTAAAAATGAATTGCTTTGTATATTAAAAGTAATATCATCCTTGCAGCTTCCATTATCAGTTTCTTCTACTATGTCTGATTTTTTCTCTAGAACAGTTGTCAAGTATGACAAGGCTGAAGAGCACCCATCAGCTTCACAATTAGCATTACCAGAGTTGATTGAAAAAAATTATCTATCGTTAAACCCTTAAAAGAAGATATAAATGATGTACACGTTGGATTTATATTTCTGGCTCCATGGCTTTTAATCATACAAAAGAAATTTCTAACGAGTCCTGATTTATACTACGTGGATACAGAAATTTAAAACCTATGGATTTACACGATTTCCAAATTTCCTGCACGCCTCTTAATGTTTTTATACAATTGTTGAGCAGCTGGTGGCCTAATAACTTTTCCATCTGCCCATACAAATTTTAAATTGTTAAACACTTGAATAGTTTCTGTATAAAGGTTATGAATAAGGCTATTAAGAAATATGCTTCAATATATGCCAAATATGCATCGACATGCAAAACTTTTAACAATAAAAAATCAAAGTCCATTCCAATTTAATAAACAAAAATATATTTATTATTTACTATACATTTTAAGACACAAGATTTACCAATATACCAACTTCTTATTTTAATATTGTTTTTCTGTGATTAAAAAACACTAGCCTTAATACCTACGATCTATAATAATTATTAATAGAGGATGTTACACCCGCAACAACGTCGAAACTAAATTTTACTGACCAGGTGAGACACAGTATAAGGGGATCACGATAGTGTGGAGGTAGGAATTGAGAAATGCAGGGCCGAGCTAGCTCTAATCGCAGATGGCGTAACGGTTCAGATAACTAAACTTAAGAAATGAGCGTCGGTCGGCGACCACGCAAGCGACGTTGTCCGGGCACCAGGACACTATGCTACCTTACGGTAACCTACCTGCGTTCCCTACTGATTTGCCGCTGGCTGTGTCCCTCCAGCGGGTTTCCTACGGATCACCCTGTATAGGTCGGCTGCGCCAAACCTTATTCAAATGCTGTCACAATAATAATAAAGAAAAACAAGATATGTTGAGGTAAAATAAAAGAGAGATTACGATGTGTAGAATGTTCTATGTTAAATTGTTAGTTTTTTTTTGAAAATGTATTAAACAAGTCAGAATGAAAATTGAACATATGCTAAACAAGTCAGAGTGAAAATTGAAAATATACTAAACAAGTCAAAGTGATATTGTGGAAGTATTAAACAGTCGGATTTAATTATTAGTGAGTCTTAAATACTATTGACATAACCTCTGCGCATCGGCAGAAAATGGTCGGCAGCAGAAACGTTTCGTCGCCTCACAGGCTATTCTACAAATGATATTATACAAGTGCCACCAACGGCGATGTTCTATGATAGGTGTTTTATGTTACACAATTATAAAGAAAGATGATTTAAGATTAGCACTTAAGACTTAGAAAAATAAAGAGAAAATCATTAAATTACAAGAACATGGATATGATTACATAATCAAAATTAAGAATTAATTAAAGTAACTTATTTACAGATGTTAAGTAATTAAATGACGCTTTGCAAAAAAAAACACAAGGGAAAATTTAGTATTTAAAACAAAAGAACCTACTGAGCTTACGGTATAGAATTTTACAATTGCATAAATAATTTTAATTAGCTCAGGAATTAAAAAAACATACATGAAAGTCAAAGTTTTAACGGTAATGAATTTTCTAGAATTTTTATTAAAATAAAAATTAAACACATCAACGAGAGCCCTAATCAACACCTACTTAGGGTCACTCTGTGTACGGCAAAACAATTTTACAATTTAACAATAATTTAATTAAGTATTACTGTGACCACGCATAAGATAAAGTGGTGCAATAGGTATCTTATAACCACCCAAATAGTCTTAGAACATTAAAAGTAAGGCAAAATGTCCAGCTCACTGGCACAAAATATCGATAAATTGGTCGAATTATACGTCGAAAACTATGAATATAGTTGTACTTATCTGGCCACGGTGCGGGGAAGACTCCCTAGCTGGTCGGAGAAGTTCCACCAGAAGCCTCTGAGTAGGATGGAAAGGTACAACTATTAGAGCGACGATGGTAGTCACTATGTTCTTTAACAGAAATGTTCGGCGGCCATGACAGTGTATAACTACTGTAGGCTTAGCCTCGTGCCCAGCAATAAAATCCTATTAAATTAGAAAAAGAAAAAAAAACAGAGATAAAACCCCGAAGATTAACACGAGATTTACTCCACTTACCCCAAATTATTGCAGATCCGCGAAATCGACTTCACAAGTCACCCAAAAGTACAAAATTTAAATTCAAAAATCCAACACGTGGTAGATCGCAAATTCGAAAAGCGGTAATACGATAAAATTCACGATAATTCACCTATACTAAGGTATCGACACTCACTACTTATTTCAACAAAGCCGCCTAAGCGTAATATCTACTAGACATAGTATTAAAATTACTAAAAGAAAATAAGCAGTTCTGCACTATTGCTCTTTAGGCAAGATAGACTTGGAAAGTGAAGTAGAGAACGTGTTTCCCTTGGATCATGCCCGACAACGAACACGCACGCCCAAAATATGACGTAACTCGGAAATGGCTCAGAATAGAAAGCGGGAAAAGTTCAAATAAAATTAACGAACACAAAACTTAATTACAAAAGAGAGCGTCAATAACGTGACCTATATAATTAAACACAAACATGCTCATAACTTAGATGATGATAAAATTTACTGAAACACACCTACAATGCACGTAAAATTTATAAAGTTAGGTAATATGAAAGGAAAGTTCATGTCTAAAAGTTGGCATTGCGCGAACTGTCAGCTACACCAGCGCACGCAAGACATCTAACCAAATAGATTAGTAAACACACGCTAAGCAGCCCCAACACACATTATAAATGTCCGGAACTCAGGTAAATAGACTAAATCTGACCAAATTACGCACGCACAAGAACCGACGGGCGTAGCCCCGATCTATACGTACTTTACAGGCATAAAATATCGCACGTGGATGCGACGATTTCCATCCGAAGGTTATGTACATTGGAAGACACGGACAATGAAATTTCTGTGGACGGCCCCGCTGTTAATCGACAAGTGCATGTCCGGGAAGGAAGAAAATAAGTATGCACGAGGTCTAAAGCTATTCACATGCCACAATATACCTTTTCTTTTAAAGCGAAGAACAGTCTATAAAACCAAAAGAGGTTATCCGATTGCCATAGTACTTGATTCAGGTGTAGTAAAATAAGCAAGGTGCTAGAAGAATATTCTAACACAATATTTCCCTCTACAATTATGGTGACAGGAAAGCAGTAAAGCTAAGGTGGAGACAATCAAGTGTACATAGTTGTCGGAGCCCGAGACATAAAATGTCGATGAAAATAACAAAGTTTCAGCCGAAAAAAAAATTATAACCACGTACTCAATGCATGTAGGTCAGAGCAATATAAATGGTCTCGGAAAATAGTTATTTTAAACGTAGGTTTAAGTACACCCACACAAGAAATTAACTTTATCGGGTGAATGACCCAAAAATTAGATTTCAATAAATTTAACCTAAGAAACAGAAGTGAATTTACACAATAGATATAAGCATATCATACTAGTTTACCAGAAATATATATCAGACACGCTCGTAAAGTTGCGATTTAGAATATCAAACAGTGCGAAAAGCATAAGAAATACGAAACATTAGCAAAACGTAAAAATAAGCATAACAAGGAGTAATATATTTATATACATAAATGCCTACTACTACATATAAACTCATTGACAAAATTATCGCACCACTCTATTAAACTTGTATAATTACAATACAGAATTTAATATTGCAAAAACATGTTTATGAAAGCTGATTGATAGGTACTGTCTAGTAGCTTGTAAATGAAATCAGCGAAACATGGAGTTATTTCTAATCATTTTTTTATTAAAAAACTTTTTTCTTGAAAACAACGCAAACATATAAACAAAAAACAAACGAAAACAATAGAAAATTTATGGAGTTACAGCTATTATAACATCGTGTATGCCCTTCTCTACTTCTAATTACTGTTTCCATGCGTCTTGTCATATTGCAGATAAAATTTTGAACAACTTCTTGAGGAGTATTTTCCCATTCATGAATTGCTGCGTCTATCAGTTGATTGTGGTAGGCAGGTGGAAGTGTACGACGTCAAACCCTTTTTTTTATATCGTCCCATGAATGCTCTATTGGGTTCGTATCAGGACTATTGGCTGGCCATTCTATGGACGGAATAGCAACAGCATTTCAGTATTGAATAACTTGCCCAGCCACATGAGGACGAGCATTAGGGGAGAAAGGGGGAATAACGGTCACGGGATAATCGCGGTCAGCAAAGTTTTTCGACTAATAGTATTTGGTTAAAAGACGACCACACGCGCTTCAATTCAGTCGAACAGCGAATGGCACGGAGAGAGTTTGTCGATTCCTGCTGCGGTGTTATAAGAAAATACGCGCTGATTTTAGCCTTTAGAATAGACACTTTTGAGATTTTTATTGGCAAATACAGTTTTGGCAAGGTACGCACTATCCTTTAATTTGTTACGCGTTTATAGTGCTCAATTTTAAGTATGTGTATTTTGATGTTTTTATGAACATAGTGGTTCAGTTGGGGCAACAGCGGTCAACGGACTGTCATTACCCCGTATGACCGCTATTACCCCTGAAAACTATTATTTTTAGATGCCAAGAGACTATAAACGCAAAACCGAAAAAGCTGGGTGGACCGCAGGCGATATTTCAAAAGCATTTGATGATGTGATGAACGGTGTAAGCCAAAGGCAAGCGGCAAAAAACCACAACATTCCGTTCGCTAGCTTCCAACAGAGATACAAGATGCTAGGAAAAGGTGATCCAAGTATGGGAAGAAAACCAATATTTACCAAAGAACAAGAAGTTGAAATCAGCACTAACGTCAAAACTTTGGCAAATATGTATTATGGAATTACTCCTATTCGCCTACGCAAGTTGGTTTTCGAATATGCTGAAAAACTGAAAATTAAACATCAGTTTAATACAGAAAAACGTCTAGCTGGTGTAGACTGGCTTCAAGGATTCCTTAAGAGAAACTCATCGCTTTCGCTGAGAAAGCCCGAGGCAACCAGCTTAAACAGGGTAAAGGGGTTCAACAAAATTGAAGTTAATTTATTTTTTAACAACCTCGAGAAAGTTATGACGCGACACCATTTCTCTTCCCACAATATATACAATATGGATGAAAGTGGATTTACAACCGTACATGAAACAGGCAAAATTGTTGGAATAAAGGGACAAAAGAGAATTGGTGCAATAGCTTCTGGAGAGCGCGGGAAAACGACTACCGTAATTTGTTGCATGAATGCAGCTGGAGGCTACGTTCCTCCAATGTTCATCTACGCTCGACAACGAATGGCTGCAACAGTCGAAGCTAATGGACCTCCGGGTGCTATTTACAGTTGCTCTATAAATGGTAGGATGAACCTATCTTGCTTATTCTTGACAATCATGGCAGTCACATCACACTTGAAGCTTACAACTTCTGCCGCGATAATAATATAATAATGCTTTCGTTGCCCCCACATTCATCTCACCGACTTCAACCATTGGATGTTATATTTTTTGGTCCGCTCAAACATGCTTATAACCGAGAATGTAAACTGCACATGAAGAGCATACCTGGTGAACCCATTACGGTCTACAGAATAGCGGAGTTGTTTAATAAGGCCTACTCCAACGGTAGCTACAATTTCAAAAGGCACACCTGGATTTAAAGTGACAGGTATATTTAATATTAATCCTAGTGTATTTTCCGATGAAGACTTTCTATTAGATGTAGAAAATGTAGCTCAGCGAACAAACGTAAATGAATTGTCATCAGACGAAGAGCAACATGCTTGGGAACATGCAATGCTTGAGGATGAGGCAATGCTTGGGGGGCAATCTAAGTCGGATACCTCAATTTCTTTTAATGACCTTTCGCCTCTCCCCTCCACAAGCAGTTTTTCTAAAACAACACGAAGGAAACAACATTCCATTATCCTAACTGAGACACCAGAGAAAGCGGTTCTGGAAGAAAAAGAAGAAAAGAAATTCCAACGTCAACAAAAGCAAAATAAACTTAAAATAAATAAGGGTGTAAAAAGAAACGTTTATGGCCCAAGTAAAGACGAATTAGTAAAGATAAGGTCCAAAAGAAATAAGAATAACGACAGTTCTTCCGAGTCTGAAGTAGACTTGGATAATATTTGTCAAAATTCATCAGACGATGACACAGAGATGCAGTTTAGCGAATGTGATGAAACCGTCGAGAAAAAGAAGTTGAGCATTGATAAAGAGGCAGAAATAATAGTGGGCGATTTTGTTCTTGTTATGGTGTCCAATGAAAAGTCTAAAAAAGAATTCAAGGCGCAAGTGTTTGACCTACGTAACGCTGATGTAGTCGTAAAGTTCATGAGGCCATATCGAGGTCAGCACAACATTTTTGTCTTTCCAGATACTGAAGATATCAGCCATGTTAAACGGGACGAAGTTATTGGCAAACTGACCAATCCCGAAACACTGAGATATGGCAAAATTAGGTTTAATTAATCTTTTTTATATAATTATAATATTTTTCAGTATGTTTAATAAAAAGAGTCAGTGAAATAATACGCAATTCATTGGTTTTAAATATGACCTTTATTACGCCTATATGTGACTGTCATTACCCATACCTACGGGTAATGACAGTCATTGTAGCCAATTGCAAATCTTATGATTTAAGCAAAAACTTGCATGATTAATCATTCTTTAGACATATGTGTGAAAGTTAGGTATACATACAGATAACAAAGCCAAAGTTTTGAAATTAAATACAAAAAGGTGAAAATTATGACTTATATTCCTTAGGTGAACGCGATTCCCCCTTTCTCCCCTATACTACATAAACAAGAAATTCGGCCCCACAAAAGGAGCAAATGGCATTACATGGGCAACAACGATGTGTTCAAGGTAATAATCTGCATTCATTGACCTAACACGTATAGGAACCAACTCTATGCGGCCATCGAAACATATACCTCCCCAAAACATTACAGAGCCACCGCCAAAAGGGACTCTTGGAGAGATATTGCAACTAGCAAATGTCTCTCCTGATCTTCGCCAGACACGCTCACGTGCATCAGGAGATTTAAGGCTAATCCTCGTTTCGTCTGAACATAAAACCATCTTCCTATTATTAAGAGTCTGATCTTGATTATTTGTCGCAAAACGCAAACTTTGAATTCTGTGCTCTCTGGTGAGCACGGGTTTCTTGGCCGGCTTTCTGCCGTCCAATCCAGCTTTATTTAATCGCCTTGTAATCTTTCGGGAAGATATAAGAAGACTGCGGACAGCCACGAGCTCATTTTTTTAAGATTGAACTACTTGTTCTCCTGTTTCTGAGAGCGGATTGTCCAAGAAAACGCTTATCTAGTGCATTAGTGCACCGTTTTCGCCCTTCTCCCGGCCTTTCGTAAGTGAAAACCTGTCTTGTTAAGTCATCTAACCATGCGATTTAAGCTAGAGTGGTTTCTTCCCATCACATTAGCAACATGACGCATCGAATATCCTTCATCCAGCAAAGTTGATGCTCTTACTGCTTCCTCCACCGACAAATTTGTTCTGCGATTCATTACTAAAATGTATTACACTTGTACTGACACTATCAAAATAATAAAAAAAAACTTGGTGGTTAAAGACAACTTGTCTTAATAAGCAAAAGATGCCTATCAGATTTTGAATCAAGTTTTGCCAAAAATTCTTTTACTTGGAATTAAATAGATCTAGGTCAGCATGGAATACTGATCTTCCCCTAGATCCCACATATGGATATCAACAAAAAGAATAGTAACTGCATGAGGTGAAGACAATATTAAACAATAATTAGGTGAATCGCCTGCCTGAACAGCTCATTTCAGTAACATGTACTTCATACCACCACTGTACCACTAATATAACACGTAATGGATAATAGCAAACTTAATATAAACATACATAAGCTGTATCATGATTGTAAAGGAGTATACATAGGTCAGACTGGCAGAAGTTTTAACACAACTTTCAAAGAACACATAAGGTCTTATAGATTACAAAAAACAGATTCAACTTTTGCAAATCATTTAATAGAATATAACCACACATTATCAGAAAATAATATCAAAATTTTACATTACAGTGATAAAGGATTAAAATTAAACCTTTCAGAAGCTTTAGAAATTTTTAAAACGAATAATAAATCAGATTAAATATTACTTAATGACCGTACAGATCTTTTGTATACTCCTCTATTTAAAGTTGTCTAAATCCTATTATAACAGTACATTAATACAAAAGAGAGTTGGGAAATTTTGTAACCGACCATCAACAATTTAAAATAGATTAGAGTAATAGGTAGTTAATTTGTAGTGTGTCTCAGATGTTACCAAATAAGATATACATATAGGTATATTGCCATCAATTCTTGTAACTCTAGTTTGATAATGACATGTAAAATGTTGAAACTGCAATCACATAGTGATTAAAATAAAGTGAAGGTATTCAAAGTTTAATTGAGTGTTTTATTTTCCTTATATCCAGTGTACAACATAAGCTGTATCTGCAGAGAAAGTAAATGATTACACATCTTCCTTCTGAGTTGTGACAAAGGCAGATTTTTGATAGGTTGAGGCAAAGAGTTCATGGCTCTGTAAATATTAAAACTGAAGGACCTCTCGAATATAGCGGAATGGCGAAGAGGAGGAGTAAGAGCATCCTTTCGGCGAATATTCACAATGTGCACATCCGTTTTGTAAGTCAACTCCCTGTACAAGGTACATGCGTGAAGTACACGCCTATCTTTCACATTCAGCCAGCCGTCTACAACTGGCATATGCGAAATAGGCTGAAATTTTCTAATTCAATAAATGAAGCGCAAACAGGCATTCTGCGCCCTCTGTATTCTCAAAATATCAGTGGAATCCCGACAATTACCATAGACAAAGTCGCAATACTTAAATTTCGTTAAAATCACCGGACGCCTCACCGAATGTAACAACCGAAGATTTGCTTTCCTTAATTGAAAGGCCATGCCGGCCGATAACATCCGTAAGGTCCTTAAGTTCTCCATTTAATAATTCTACAGCAGTGCCAACATCAGTAGGATAGAAAGAGTAATATATTTGTGTATCATCGGCATAGTGATGATAGTTACAAAATGTTAATGCTTTGTACAAAAAGATGTGTAAATGATGTAAAACAAGGGCCCGCAGATACTTCCCTGTGGAAGTATCTTCGTCATTTAACTGTACTCTCTGACATCTGTTGCGGAGGTAATTGCTTAATAACGACTGGTTAACCATATCGAAGGGTTTCGAGAAATCTAGAGAGATAAGAACTGTAATTTTTTTGTTGTCTATCGCGCAAAATACAGATTGTCGTATTTAAAAGTTAATATGCATCTTCAAATACACACACATAAACATGTACATACCTATGTATGTATACAACAGTTCAAGAGTGTGGCTCTCGTTTTACCCACACCACCATAAGACCGGTGGGTGGGGAGACCGAGAGCGCGAACACCATGCGCACATGGCATTTGTTCCGTATCTTTAGAGCGGGATCTTACATTCTGTCTGAGCAAACTCGCAAATATTAAAATAAAATGCCCTTAACTGTCGAGGAAAAAATACAGATTGTGTTACGGTATGCGAAGGATAATTCGTACAAAGTCGTGCAAAATTTATTTGTATAGTTCATTATAATATTTTGTTTCATTTTAAATGTGAGAATTTTATTTTAGTTACAATTTTTATAGAGTTTTGTTTCAGTTCAATGTTAATACATTATACATCAATTACCAAAATAGCGGAGCAATTCCTTAAAGCAAACGTCCGCATACTAACTTTCAACGTTTTGCACTGAAGCTGCCATACTGCAGCGGTACCCGGTGTCCCGGTTTGAACTCATCTCCCCTATTATCGTACCCCTCCATTTCATGTTTGCATGCACATGTGTACGTGTCTGTGTTTCTCTATATCTACTTTTATTTCAGTCAAACGGTATATCATCAGTAATAATGAGTAGGGGAGAAAGGGGGAATCGCGTTCACCTAAGGAATATAGGTCATAATTTTCACCTTTTTGTATTTAACTTCAAAACTTTGGCTTTGTTATCTGTATGTATACCTAACTTTCACACATATGTCTAAAGAATGATTAATCATGCAAGTTTTTGCTTAAATCATAAGATTTTTCAATTGGCTACAATGACTGTCATTACCCGTAGGTATGGGTAATGACAGTCACATATAGGGGTAGGGGAGAGACGTCGAAGATGACGCACCTAAGCAATTTTCATTTAATTTACGAAACAAAATATATTGAGCTATTGTGACCATCATGGTGTTGTAGCAAGTACATTTTGTTATCATTTACTATACTTGTTTTTTAATTAGGTATAGTGCAATATATTTTTCGCGACTTTTAAAAACAAACTACTTTGCGTCATCTTTCCCTCCACTGAGGATAAGATGACGCACCACTAAGGATAAGATGACGCATTGTGGTGGGGAAGTATGGTAGTTCAAAAATGGAAACATTAATTGAGAAATAACTATATTCTTTGGTATTTATAAAAAAACAAATAAACTGCAAATAAAAGTTGATCCTAATAGATTCAGAAAAATATCAATCTCAATACATTAGCAAACGTCACAAACGTAATTTTCGGGACTGTCTGCACCACTGCACTCCTTATGGACCCACTTTCCACAACTTGTACATCGAAACCATGTTTCGGTTTTTCTACCGAAATCCCCACATAATATGCATATGTCAGTGTTGGATCCCTCGTGACTCATGTCGCCCAATTCATCGTCATCACAGAGGCCATCCTCAGAAAAATTGCTCTCGTCGGTCTCGCTATCTTCCACGTTTTTCTTTTTTGATATTTTCTTCTTGATTGCGCCGGTTTTCACTTTATTTATATTTGCGTTTTTTGAACCCGTAGTGTCAACAAATACTTTTTCTGTTATCTTTTTCTTGGCATCTTGCAACTTTGTCATTTTTTCTTTCCTTTTATTATGTTTAATTACCATATCTTCTTTCAAAGGGGTGCTGATTAGTATCTCAGAGTGCTGCATTCGTCGACTAGATTTTCCTTTAACTTTCTGATTAGGCACAGGAACAGGAGAAAAATGGCAATTGAAGTATGTGTACGTTCGTTTTGTAAATCTTCATTTGGCGGAGTCTTGTGACTTGGAGGTGACTCTTTGCTGGTTGATGGTCGAGGTGATTCTTGTTTTCTGGAAGATTGAGGTACTGTTCGTTGTGGGGTTGTTATATCTACATGAAGTGATACAAGAGAAACATCTCTTTCCAAACTAGAATGGATCATATTATCAGCAGGTGCAAAGTCATCCTCTGTGAACTTATCGCCGTTCAACGGATAAATACCACATGCCTGGAATCCGGAAACTGCTTTTTCAATATTTGAAACCTGGTCGTATGCTAACTTAAAAATCTTAGCTACATCGTATGGAGTTATTGTGTTTTCAAACTTCGAGTTTCTAATTTTTGATTTTAAAAACAAATTACAATGCCGACTGTTGCATTTTTTAATGCGGCAAAAAATGTTACATCTAGAGGTTGTAATCTGTGGGATGTATGGGGTGGAATACTAATCATGACAATCCCATTCTCTCTGCAAAAGTAATATATTTCAGGTGAAATGTGGCTTGTGTGGTTATCTAGTACAAGTAATACCGGATTATCAATGCTCGATAAGGTTCTTTTTTGAAAATGTTTCAGCTACAAAAAAAATACAGTTTCATTGCTCCACCCAGTATCTGTACAAGTGTAAATTGCGCCGCTTGGTCCATTTTTTTCTAACTGTGGGTTCATTCGTTTTCTAGGAAATACAAATAAAGCAGGAATATAATTACCAGATGCACTAAATGCCGTAATCACTGTTATGTTTTTTCCACGTTCCCATGAAGAAATGATCCCAAACTGCTTGACTCCTTTAGGTACAAGTCTTTTACTTGATTCTCTAGGAACCGTAGATATACCGGTTTCATCTACATTGAACATGCGATCTGGGAGAAACTTATACTTATTTTGCACTTTTTGTATATTTTCAAAGTAACGGTCGACTTCCGTTTTATTAAAAGCAGTTATCCTATTTATGCTAGTGGCTTCAGGTTTTCTGAGTGAGATTTGCGGATTTCTTTTTAAAAAACCCTGGTACCAATCTTTGCCCGCCATTTGTTTGTCCTTATTGAAATTGTGTTTAATATTATTGTGTTCTGCGTATTTGAAAACCATTGTTCTTAGCTCTATGGAAGTTATTCCAAAAAATAAATTTGCCAATTTGAGAACATGGTCTACAATCTCCTTTTCTTGAGCTATCGAAAATATTGGAGCTCTGCCAAGTGACTCAGATTTCACTTCTTTTGTTAAATTTTTGATTTTTAGATTTCGTCTCAACGTAGCCTCATGTATTTCAAACGATCTGGCCACTTCTCGAATTTTACGACCGTCTTTCACGATTGCATTTAAGGCTGCGTCAAGAGCTTTTACAGAAAACGATCTTCTTTGCGCTTTTCTAGTATATTTCCTACCCATAACTATAAGAGAAACGCAAGCTTTAAAACAATATATAACAAATATCTGAATATAACATAATAGCTAACGTAGCAAACTGAAAAGGCAAAGATGACGCACCCTGCGTCGTCTTAGCCGATTAGGCACAACTTCCAATTTTTTTTTTTATTATTCAGCTTCTGTAATATTTAATAAATATCCTATGTCATACAAGCACAAAATGACACTCAATCGTATTGTACTGAAATAACTTTAATAAAACTAAAATTAAATAACTTACCTTTGATATTTTCAGAGTACCAAATAATAAAAATAACACGTGTTTCACATTCAACTGTCTCATTTACACTGAACAACAATATGGTGGACTCGTCGAGCTCTAAAATAATAATAGTATCCCAAAGAGGGCGCAGCGAGTATAAAAGCTGATATTTATGCAGTAGTGGCTAAGAAAATACTGTGCGTCATCTTAAACGCTGCCTCATCTTCGACGTCTCTCCCCTAATAAAGGTCATGTTTAAAACCAATGAATTGCGTATTATTTCACTGACTTTTTTTATTAAAAATACTGAAAAATATTGTAATTATATAAAAAAGATTAATTAAACCTAATTTTGCCATATCTCAGTGTTTCGGGATTGGTCAGTTTGCCAATAACTTCGTCCCGTTTAACATGGCTGATATCTTCAATATCTGGAAAGACAAAAATGTTGTGCTGACCTCGATATGGCCTCATGAACTTTACGACTACATCAGCGTTACGTAGGTCAAACACTTGCGCCTTGAATTCTTTTTTAGACTTTTCATTGGACACCATAACAAGAACAAAATCGCCCACTATTATTTCTGCCTCTTTATCAATGCTCAACTTCTTTTTCTCGACGGTTTCATCACATTCGCTAAACTGCATCTCTGTGTCATCGTCTGATGAATTTTGACAAATATTATCCAAGTCTACTTCAGACTCGGAAGAACTGTCGTTATTCTTATTTCTTTTGGACCTTATCTTTACTAATTCGTCTTTACTTGGGCCATAAACGTTTCTTTTTACACCCTTATTTATTTTAAGTTTATTTTGCTTTTGTTGACGTTGGAATTTCTTTTCTTCTTTTTCTTCCAGAACCGCTTTCTCTGGTGTCTCAGTTAGGATAATGGAATGTTGTTTCCTTCGTGTTGTTTTAGAAAAACTGCTTGTGGAGGGGAGAGGCGAAAGGTCATTAAAAGAAATTGAGGTATCCGACTTAGATTGCCCCCCAAGCATTGCCTCATCCTCAAGCATTGCATGTTCCCAAGCATGTTGCTCTTCGTCTGATGACAATTCATTTACGTTTGTTCGCTGAGCTACATTTTCTACATCTAATAGAAAGTCTTCATCGGAAAATACACTAGGATTAATATTAAATATACCTGTCGCTTTAAATCCAGATGTGCCTTTTGAAATTGTAGCTACCGTGGAGTAGGCCTTATTAAACAACTCCGCTATTCTGCAGACCGTAATGGGTTCACCAGGTATGCTCTTCATGTGCAGTTCACATTCTCGGTTATAAGCATGTTTGAGCGGACCAAAAAACACAACATCGAATGGTTGAAGTCGGTGAGATGAATGTGGGGGCAGCGAAAGCATTATTATATTATTATCGCGGCAGAAATTGTAAGCTTCAAGTGTGATGTGACTACCATGATTGTCAAGAATAAGCAAGATAGGTTCATCCTACCATTTATAGAGCAACTGTAAATAGCACCCGGAGGTCCATTAGCTTCGACTGTTGCAGCCATTCGTTATCGAGCGTAGATGAACATTGGAGGAACGTAGCCTCCAGCTGCATTCATGCAACAAATTACGGTAGTCGTTTTCCCGCGCTCTCCAGAAGCTATTGCACCAATTCTCTTTTGTACCTTTATTCCAACAATTTTGTCTGTTTCATGTACGGTTGTAAATCCACTTTCATCCATATTGTATATATTGTGGGAAGAAAAATGGTGTCGCGTCATAACTTTCTCGAGGTTGTTAAAAAATAAATTAACTTCAATTTTGTTGAACCCCTTTACCCTGTTTAAGCTAGTTGCCTCGGGCTTTCTCAGCGAAAGCGATAGGTTTCTCTTAAGGAATCCTTGAAGCCAGTCTACGCCAGCTAGACGTTTTTCTGTATTAAACTGATGTTTAAATTCCAGTTTTTCAGCATATTCGAAAACCAACTTGAGTAGGCGAATAGGAGTAATTCCATAATACATATTTGCCAAAGTTTTGACGTTAGTACTGATTTCAACTTCTTGTTCTTTGGTAAATATTGGTTTTCTTCCCATACTTGGATTACCTTTTCCTACCATCTTGTATCTCTGTTGGAAGCTAGCGAACGGAATGTTGTGGTTTTTTGCCGCTTGCCTTTGGCTTACACCGTTCCTCACATCATCAAATGCTTTTGAAATATCGTCTGCGGTCCACCCAGCTTTTTCGGTTTTGCGTTTATAGTCTCTTGGCATCTAAAAATAATAGTTTTCAGGGGTAATAGCGGTCATACGGGGTAATGACAGTCCATTGACCGCTGTTGCCCCAACTGAACCACTACTGTTCATAAAAACATCAAAATGCACATACTTAAAATTGAGCACTATAAACGCGTAACAAATTAAAGGATAGTACGTACCTTGCCAAAACTGTATTTGCCAATAAAAATCTCAAAACTGTCTATTCTAAAGGCTAAAATCAGCGCGTATTTTCTTATAACACCGCAGCAGTAATCAACAAACTCTCTCCTTGCCATTCGCTGTTCGACTGAATTGAAGCGCGTGTGGTCGTCTTTTAACCAAATACTCTCCGCTAGAGATCGCTATGTATTTCGCGGCTTTAATTCAAATATTAGTCGAAAAACTTTGCTGACCGCGATTATCCCGTGACCGTTATTCCCCCTTTCTCCCCTAAAGCTGTTCCACAAGAATATCCACTTCTAAAATCAGACTGATTTTCAGATAGAATATCATATTCTGTTAAATGTGTCTGCAACTGTGATGCAATAACTCTTTCGAATATTTTGGATATTGTGGGAAGCAGAGAGATCGGCCTAAAATGGTTCAGTTCCGAAGGTGTGTTAACCTTAGCCAATGGAGTGACACAAACCTCTTTCCAACAAGAAGGATAAACAGCCTCAGTAATTCAAGAGTTGACGATGTGAGTCACGAAAGGTAATAGCAGTGGACAGCAATAACGAATGATTCGTTATTGCTGTCCACTGCTATTACTATTATATTTATACCGTCATGTAAAGTAATTAGATTTGTAATAGTCAATGAGATGATTCAAACCAGGGTTGTCAACAATGGGTATGGTAACAATATGCTCATTAATGTCATTGACATTTGTGAATGGATGAGGAATATCTCCACGATTGGGTTTATTGTATATATTAAACCGTTTAAGTGTACTCCAAAGACCCCTCGAAGAGATATTACGACGCAAAGCATCATTGAAATAAATTTGCTTTTCCCTTCGCCAAGCATAAGTAAGCTGATTCCTAATAGACTTCTAATAAACCCATCTAGGTCTTGTTTTGTGCTTTTTGTAATCTAAAAAGCCCGCCTTTTCAAACACAGCATTTCTCTTGTCGTATCAGTAATCCAAGGGGGCCTGCCTCCTAAAGGTGCGGATCCTATACAGAGCATGGATGATGAAGATATAGAGAATGGAGTCATTAAAGAAATTAACCTTATCATCTATACATTGCAGGTCGAAAATAGAATACCAGGGGTAATTCCTCAACTCACTCCTGCTTTTATAAATTTTCTATTTTAAACGAATGTCGTCGATCGCCTAGTAAATGTTTAAACGACGAAAATGATTGTTCAACTTCGACGGAAGTAAGGGGCGCATATTTTAGATTGCTTACAAGTTAAGCTTTTTAAAAATTAATTCTCCAGTTCCTTTGACAGCTGATAATTCTGTATGGTACTGGTTTATTATTATATTACTGGTTCAGTCAAGAGCAGCTCTTTTGATTCTAATTTTAAAATTGTTTCGGTCACTATAGAAAAATGACTAACCGCTAACTGATTCAGTATTACATTATTTTTGAAACATTCTTTGGCTTCTCTAATAGCAGAAAATTCGTTACAGAATTCTAAAATTAAACGTTTAATTTTTTCATAATTTTTCGAATAGAGAATTTCTGCATTTAACCACGTACCCCGCCTAGTAATTACTGGTTGTGGAGGTAACGGTAAACTCGAAAACGATTCTTTATAAAACTGAATACGTAATGGCGCTTTTAAAAAAAAATAGGTACGTTATTTTCAAGGGGGAATTGGTTTCTGATTTCTTCGGCAACTCTGTTAATACCATGTGCCCGACAAGTGACATGAATTAAAGTAGAAAAAAATATTTTTAATTTTGTTGAGGCTTTACACACGTAAGCGGCACCGTCTGATAACATCAATATTACTTTTTCATGTGGTATTGTTAATCTTTCATGAATAAATCGAGTTATTGTACAATTATTAGTTTTATCTAACTGCTTACAACTTACTAAATACGATTTTCCAGCTTACTCAGCATCAATACAAGCAATTAACTGATTCTAAACTAAGCAAGTGGTTACCAATCAATGAACGAATTTCGGTATTTATCTCGGTGTAAATATTTTTCAAGAAAACATTTTAATTTCATATTTTGTACTTTTGATAATGCAATATTGACGCTGAGGAATGCCTCACAGAAGTCCTTAAAGATATCTTGTTCCGCCATCTTTTTTTCCATGTTTTTAAATGTTTCAAAAGGCGTCTTTGAGAACCATTTCCAGAGTTGAGTTTATTTTGTTTGCTTTGGCGATTAGTCGAATGTCTGTGTGTGTTAGAGGGTAGCCCCACTTAGCAGCCGTCACAATACCATCCACAAACAGGTTTTCTTCAGTAACTGTAAAAGCGTTTGGTCTTCCGACGTTACGGCCCTGCCTGCCCATGAATTTTCTTTGTAATGTGGACTTTGGAACATCATATTTAGATGCTGCCTTGCGAATGGATATTTTACCACAAGAGAGCTCTTTAAGGGCTTTTCCTAGGTTTTCTTCTGTGTATGTTAAATAAGACCGCCGTTGTTTTGTGACGCCTGTTCGTCTAACGTTTTTTTTTCGACATCGTGGATCCGTTAGTATATCCTGGGTAAGTATGTCCCAAGTTAGCCTACAAAAGTACCATTTATTCTATTTTATTTTAAATATAAAGGAATGTGTGGAAATAATTGGTAGATGTATAATAATATAAAGTCTACATGATGCAACAAACAAATGATATCAATTTGAAATAAATTTACCTGCACACGTGCTCTGGTCACGTAAACGTTTGAAGAATATAGAAACACAATATATCCAAAGGTGCACTTTTAACCGTTTATAACTTTGCATACACTTACAGGTTTCTATAATTGAATATACTATTGAAAAGTAAACTTCTTTACCAACATATTTAGGTATGAGGGAGCTTTGCTATTGAAAACAACATGGCGCTATAAACATTTTAAAAAATAATCTGGGGCAATCTGGGCTTTGTCCCATGTTCGGGTACTGTCCCAAATTAGGTCATTTGACGGTACCAGAAACTGGGAACCATACAATCTCTTACAATGCTTCACAAATATAATTAAAAGATGATCCGCAAATTTATGTCCAAATTCACTTAGCACTTTTTTTGAAAGCAAAATCGAAATAACAACATGAAACAACAGAAAGTGTTCATAAACGGATCTATAGGTACCTTTCCTTTAAGAATAAATGCGTCTAAATACAACAAAAACGTGCGAAGCTCCGTTGCTTTCCAACGTGGAAGCTTACCAAGGGTTCTTGGTTTTCTATTAAATGCCATAGGCACATACGGTTTTAATGCAACTAATGTTTAGAGACAATCTGTACCTTTTTATTACACAATATTGTCTGCAAAGTACCATTCAACCAAAAATTCATGAATTTCCTCATTACTCCTAAAACAACAAGCATGCATATAGTCTATAGGAAAGGCCGTTACCATCCCTATTCCTAATTTGAGCAAATGAGATATTCCGACATGATGGTCCTCATCATGTTGAGCGATAAAATCAGCGTCTGTGCGTTTTGGTGCAGTAAAATTTTTAAAAACTACCCTGCCTTAAACATATTCTCTAGGATCAACACACTTATCACAACTTGAATATCCACTGAGGGATTTTATAGCCTTTACAAAAGCCTTTGCTGGTGCGTCACATGCAATGCCATGAACAATTATTTCATATATCTTGTTATTGTTGTGTTGATATCCATTTTGCAGAAACAAATTTAATTCAGTTACAAAGTCCTCAAAAAACAATTCTATTGGTCTGGGTCTAGATCTGCCACAAAAAATACCAACAACAAAAACTATAGATCTTATATTTTTTATTAACCCTAAAATTAGCCAAAATTGCAAGCTTGAACTGTTAAACAACGGTATACCATCAATATTAAATTTAATTTCAATTTTGTTAGTTTATTTTCTGAACAGTTGACAGTGTAGACTTTATTGTCTCTTCTAAACCAAAATAATAAAATTCACCATCTGCAGTTTGTTGTTCTTGTTGTTGGATGTGCAACTTGCTAACAAACTTGGTGGAAGTTAGCTGATCAATTCTAGTTTAATTGTTTGGAGAGTTCGGAGCAGTCGCGGCTGGTGAGTACGTTTAGGTGGAGCAATTACATAGACAAGACTGATTGGTTTATTATCGGTGATATACTCTCTGATGCGGAGCATATCATCGATAATAAACGAATCAGTCTTGTCTATGCAATTGCTCCATCAAAACGTACTCATACGCCGCCACTGGTTTGAAGTAGTCTTGGCTGATAATAATATTTGTGACTATAAAAAGCTGAAGAAAATTAGATTTATAATATTGCACAAAATGAACAATTAGAAAATGACATTAATATAGCTATTTTTCAACAATGTAGCCCCCGAATTGGCCCAACTACTAGAGGTTATGGAGATTGAGAGACAGAAAATTCCCAGAAACAGGAATTTCATAAATTCTGTTTTCATTTTGGACCATAATTATTTTTTTTTATTTTAGAATTCGAAAATCCATTTTTGAGAAAGAATAACTTTGTACCTATTAATAGCAATGTGCTATTTTTGTCTCAAGGAAAATGTGAATCATATATAAAATTGCAATAAAATACAAAATAAAATCTTACTCAACAATAATAATAATAAACAAACTAAAAATTATAGCCAAATAAAAAATTTCATATCATGGTTAAACATTTTCTTGAAAAATAAGCGTGAATAATACCTTATCCCACTTCTTTTCTGAATAGCAAAGACTTTATTGAAATGGTGTGACATGTGAGTGTGTATTCACAACTTTATTGAAATCATAGTCATACATGCCCAAAAGCATTTCTTCAATTGTACCATGGACTAGAGTTGGTCTTAACGGTGATTTTTCATTCACCGTTCTAAAGCAAACGGTGATTTTTAACAGCTCTTTTAATCACAGTGAAAGCAGGAGCCGTTTATTTTCACCGTTTGTATTCACTGTTTATTTTCACCGTTTATTTTCGCCGTCCGCTTAATTTGAAACAGCTCTTTCAATCACCGCTCTCCGAGCTATTTACTATGAGCGGTGAAAACAAACGGCTCCTGCTTTCGTCGTTCGCTTTATTTGAAACAGCTCTTTCAATCACCGTTCTCCTAGCTCGGTGAAACTAAAGTCCATGTTTCGCCGTTCGTTGAGCTGTTTAACTATATGCGTAGTAAACATATATTCGCGGTGAAAATGAATATCTGAACACAATAAATTCCCTTTATACGTATAATATATAATGGAAATTATTGAATTGATGATAAACTACCTAGGAGACCTAGGTTATAAAATATTAATATACGCATATTAGGTATATCAGTAGGTATTTTGCATTTAATTTAGGTTTTTTATAAATCACGTGAACTTGCAAAAAGACTTGAAATAGATTTAAATTTATATACCGTAGTCGTCAAATTTTAATTTCGGTTTGTACTTCTATCCCATGCTGAAGATGACCTTATGATATGCAGCGATGCATGCTGGCTAACAGTGGTGGGAGAGCAACGCAGTGTCGCGGGACCCTCACGCCTTACATTTCATAGAAAACATTTGTCAAATGTACTGTCTTGGCAACCTCGCTTATGTTTATCTTCAGTTTATTTCGTCGCCCTCTTTTCCTCTTTCTACTTTCGTATCAGAAATTAAAATATGTCGACTACGGTATATAAGTAACATGATGAAATGTTTTTAATTATACAGGGCAATCCAAATTAAGTGTTCACCATTGGTAACTTTGTTATTATTAAAGAGACAAGATTGTTTAAATTAGCAAACTTGTAGTACTTTTAACGCTCTTTAAGATGGAAGAATAAAAAAAAACAAATGAGCTACGCGTTTTCGAGTTTTGCCGAAAAATATTTTTTTTCAAATGGAAACCCCTGTATATTATATCATTTTCTGCTAGAACTTTAATTTTTAAACAAAAAATCTTATAAGAAATTTTTTACTGGGATTAAAATACTTGAGTTATAATGAATACACAAAAACAGCTAAGTCAAGTGCGTTTCTATGTATCTATGAAAACGACGATAAGTCTTTCTACCAAACGTCAAATATTAGTACAGTTTTATTAGTTTTTCACTCATAAGTTTCATTGTGCTAGTTATTAATTTGACAAAAAAATGATTTTTACCCATTCAGAAAAGTGTGATATGTTAGAATCTTATTTAGTGTGCAGAAAATCCTCTAGGAGGGCAAAAGAACACTACGCTGAATTATATCCACTCCGAACACAACCACATGAGCAATATTTTCTGAGACTCTACCGAAAATTTAGAGGCAATGAGAGTGTTTTTGCCAAAACAAGGACAAAAAGGACTTTTATAAAAAGCGAGGCCACGGAAATTGCAGTTATCGCATATTTTGAGGCCAACCGTGAGAATTCCATACTAGATATTGTCAATGAATCTGATTTGAGTCACGGTACTGTGCATAGGATTCTGAAGAAACACAAATTCATTCCTTATAAGTACAAACCAGTTCAAGTTTTTTTGCCAGGGGATCCAGAGAGAAGAATGTTTTTTTGCCACTGGTATCTTAACTTTTGTCGCCAAAATGTAAACAACTTTCGTTATATTTTATGGACCGATGAATCGAATTTCTCAAATTCTGGAATGTACAATAAAAAAAATCATCATTACTGGTCAAAGGAAAATCTTCTTTTAGTAAATCCATGACGTCCACAAGTCCGTTTCAGTTTTAATGTTTGGTGCGGTTTAATCGGTTCATGGATTGTTGGTCCTTTCTTTTATGAGGGCACTCTAACTGGTGAAAGGTACATAGAATTTTTGACTGAAATTTTGAATAATTTCTTAGACGATCTGGATCTCATAAGTAGACAGAATCTGCATTTTCAGCAGGATGGCGCACCTGCGCACAACTACAGAGGTACTCATCAACTTTTAAATACTATTTTTAACACTTCATGGTTAGGAACAAATGGTCCTATTCAGTGCCCTCCCCGATCGCCAGATTTAACGCCGCTTGATTTTTTTTATGGGGTTATTTAAAGAACCAGATTTATAAGCAAAGGTATGAAAACGTAAACGCCCTAAAGATTGCAGTTAGTGAAAAGATAAACCAAATAGATGGTAGGACCATACTGAAGGCAGTTCGAGAAGTTCGGAAGCGTGTACAAAAATGTATTGAACTACAATGTGGTATTTTTGAATATCTTCTATGAAAAAATCAGTGATTTTTATTTTCTTTTAATGATAAGTTTATGTATAAAGTAAAGTTTATAAAACTAATTTAGCTGTTTTCGTTTATTCATTATAACTCAAGTATCTTTAATCCCAGTAAAAAATTTCTTATAAGATTTTTTGTTTGTTTTGTTTCCATTTGAAAAAAAAATATTTTTCGGCAAAACTCGAAAACGCGTTGCTCATTTGTTTTTTTTTCTTCCATCTTAAAGAGCGTTAAAAGTACTACAAGTTTGCTAATTAAACAATCTTGTATCTTTAATAATAACAAAGTTACCAATGGTGAACACTTAATTTGGATTGCCCTGTATAGATGATCATGTATGTAGAGTTATGTGCAATAAGCTAGCGTACACTTATATACGATTATGTAAATATGATTTTTGTTTGAATAGGTATCTGTCATGTATGACAAATTGAATTGACGCTATAATTCAATTTGTCATACTTAACGTAAGCCATTTTCACAATGTCAAAATAATGTCAAGATTAGCAATAAGACGTGTACGCCATTTTATTGTACAAAACTGTACATAAATATATGTACAAATGTGTATGGATAATAAATATAACTTATAAAATAGTAAGTAAAAAGTAACTCCAAGCAATGAAGTATATCTTTTTTATTATTTGTTCAGTTTATATGTACCTATATGCAATAATTATATACATTTCAGTTTCACATCTAATTCTAATATTATATTTATTAAATATAAAGTTTATTTAGGCACTTTTTAATTATTAATATATTTAACTACGTTATTAATGGTTATGAAAATATAAGTTCAACTTTGTTATAGAACGTAATAATCGACTTCGCCTGTTCGATAAGTAACATTGAAAATAATATTATAATTGCTTCGTAACAGAACAGCTAAAACATATTTATGTCAAATTGAATATATTATTTAAATTGAAGTAAATCTTAGAATCGCAGACAGAAATATTTCTTTACATGAAAAAGATATTTATTTGCCTCTATTGAAAAGAACCCTTTTCATCATAATAAATACGAAACTAATCACTGTGATTTCACGGATTTGCAAACGGTGAAAACAGTGATTACGAAATCACTGTTAAAAATCACTGTGACCAATATCTGCTCTCATCTCTATCATGGACGGAATTTGATTTTAATGGACCTTCTCCATCTTATACAAATTACTGTGTATTTTCGTATTATGTGGTAGATAAATCAGTAATGGGTTTTGAATTTATTTATTGCATGTTAAGCTCATGTAATACTGAATTAAGGTTATAAGAAGATATCATGGTGTCCTTTTATGACTATTAATTTTAAATTGCCGCCATTCGGCGATGTGATCAGTACGCCACTCGATTTCCGTCTATTTCCCTAGTTTCCTAACATTAATTTAAATAGTCCAAGCCGGCCATAGAAATTTAACTTGAAAATGTTTTTTTTTAATGAAATCTCTGCATTTATTTTTTCACACTTGCTGATAATGGAGTCTACAATTCTGGATTCTGTGGAAGGTACGTTTTTTTATTTATGTAACTTACATGCGTATTATTCCATATTTTTTTGTATTGTTACATTATTTGATATCTAATTTAGTAAAAATCTAATTCAGAATATTGTTACTTGGTTTAAGAATGATTTAAGCGTCTTGTTTAACTTTAGATTGAGAAATTGATGGACATACATTGATCAGCCTCCTTCATTTTTTTGGTATATTTTCTTGAAAGCAGCTGATTATTAGTGATAAATAGGGATCGGCACTCAGGGTACATTGCAAAACAGGACATAAATGAATAATGTAATTCATAATTGGGCACAGTAATAGTGATTATATCAGTGTTACTTTGTCAAATTTTGAATTACATTATCGATAAGAAAATTTTTATATTATTATTATCTTTGAAACTTAGAATGCTGTGTAGCGTAGTACTACCACATTTTAACAAATGACATCAAATGTTTTATCACTCTTTTAAGTATCTTGAAAATAAATATATTTGGTTTAATAATTAAATTACAAACGAGCTAACTTAGTAGCCTGCATAATTATTGAGGTGGAGATGTTCATGAATTTTGATTGCAGATAAGTGCATAGGACATGAGTGTAATGGTGACTCTCTTGAGGTGTGGTTGCTCTACGGCCAAGTAGGTATTCTACAAGGTTTACGTATGAGGGAAAGCAGTAGAAATTTATGAGAGTGGTGTATGTCAAAAGCATGTTTTGTATGTGGATATTATCTACAACAAAGGAACAGTTATTAAGAAGTTATTTATGTGAGGTACTGTATATTTTATAAATTCTTGTAGTTTTATGTTTATTTTATTATAGATTCTGAATTAATTTATATGAAATATAACTGTTTTTTTAAGATATTTATGTATAGTTACAATGCATATAGGCTGCAAATTCCTAATATTTTGCTGTAAGCTTGTTTCTAGTCCATGGACATTTTTGAAGTTAAATGCTTAACTCTGTTTCAGCAGCTGCTGTACTAACCTTTTCTTGTACAGTTTTTCTTTCTAAACCACTGCGTTTTTATTTGTAAGATTCGAAGCTATATTCAAAATATCAGTAACATTAGATATTTTCACAAACTAGCATTGTGCATCGTCAATATCTACTATATAATCTTGGAAAGTTTCTCCCTGCAGTTTCCAATTTCTTGGAGTCTGTTTCATAAATATTCAGTTTTTTCAGTCACTTGCGAATGATTTTTTCAGTTCTGCTAATGGTACCAGTACTTCATCATCCCAACCTGAGTTGCATCCAAAGCCGGCTTTCTGGAGTGCAGTGTTTTATTGTCTCCTCTGTTACACAACTTTTTAAAGCAATTCGCACACAGTCTAACAAAATGAATTTAAGGAGTTTATTATTTTCCACCTACATAGAAATGGTTCCAAACCAGATGTTTTTTCTGTAGTAAACTTTCAGGTCATTTATGATCCCTGTGTTCATAGGCTCTTCTATGGATGTTTTGTTCGGAGGAAATTATTCTATTTTTATAAATTTCAAGTGCATTTAGGAAGATGACTAGTACAGTGATCTAAGAACAATAGATGGTTCTATTTTGTACTGCAAACTTTTGGTCAAGATGTAACTGCTGTTTTTCAAAAATTTTGCTAGTTTTCCACGCCTTCTTGTTGTTATAATAATCCAATCCAAGACCTTTTACCCCTTTGAAATAATGTAGGTTGTTACTTTTCCCAATTAAAATGACTTTTAGTTTCTCTGTACCAGACATATTAGCCCGAGCATGAATGTGACACGGTCTTTGCTGTGTTTTTCACAGAAACATTTAAAGCTAATGTTTTATTAGGAAGAAACTTGAAGAATGGTCTCGTCTCGTCCGCATTTAACACATCATTGGGGCTATAGGATTCTACAAGACCAGATATGTTTTGTCTAATATAGTCTTCATAGGTTTGTTCAAACCTCCATTCCTGCACAGTACCGGAACCGTTCTAGAATTAGTAGTTCTGATAATAGTGCGTATATCCGGCCAAATCCTGGTTCTGAAATGGTTCGAAATCCTGAAGGTTCAAACAATTTTAAAATTGGAATTTTAGGGGAACTTGTACTACCAACATTAGTAATAGAATTATTAAAAAAAACACCAAACTATTGTAAACAAATATCAATCGTAATGAACATTCAAATGTTACTGCATGTGCATCTAACTACCAAAATTGCGACAGGATTTAAAAAGTAATGAAGAAGTTGTTTAGAAGAAATACATTTCTCTAAATTTTGTAATGGATATTTCTGATAAGCCGGGTAAATAAAACAAGTATTTTTAATACACGCTCTTCTTAATAATTGGCAGCACTGTAACTACGCGCCACCATCTGACACTGAGCTAACTACTTTTTCCAAAGCAAGTCGCAGTTCTTCCAATAAACGCCATCCCACAATACTACTTGTCATTGTTGTTCCTATTTTTATTCGTATGATATATTATTATTGCAAAAATAATAGTAAATAAATATAAAAAATCAAGACTTACATTCATCATTTGGAAACTTTATTATTTTAAAATCATTGATTTTTTAATTGACCTTTACTTTCTAATATCGCTTTTGATAATAGGTTAACAAACAGGAGAAAATATAGAGAATTGTTTGTTACTAATACTGTTATTACTATTGTCATAAGTGAATAATATAAAAAAAGGGATAAGCTATACTGTTGTTATTATTCAAGAAATAAGATTCATTTACGTTTAAAAATGATTTTATTATGTATGTATATATTTTTTTCTAATTCTCTTTACACATCATTTCTTTCATCTATTCATTTTTGTTATAAAATTTTTTACATAAAATTTTATGTCTGTTCATGATCTTTCATTTAGTGAATCATATTTATTTTTGCATTCCATGCATCTGTCTTTCCCAGGTACAATTCCTTTCCCTATTTCTATCCGGAAAAATTTCGTTACGGCTTTTACTTCTTTAGATTGCCATGGCCTCCTAATTACATTTTTTTTGGAGTTACGCTGTACACATTTTCGGTGTGAAATATGTTCATTATCAGAAACTGCAGGCGTTGCTTCTGCAATATTTTCATTTGTAGTTGCTGAAACGTAACATTTTAAGTCCAATATTATAAAAAAAGAAGATTGGAGTATAATTTACCTACAGCAACCTCTTCCAGGTTCTCTTCGCCATCGTCTAAATCAGGGGTCTCCAAACTACGGCCCGAGGGCCACATCCGGCCCGCGGACAGATTTTGTCCGGCCCGCGGAGAGCTAGCATACTTGAAAACTCCTTTTAGAGAACATATTTTTTATAGCAAATTAAATTTAGTTTACTGAAGTATTCTAATTTTATGTTGAATAATTATTAATATGACATCTACATTGATATGGTCATGGGCTAACTACTCATAACATTGTTGTAGGCTTATTGTTATTGTTTTTGTGATAAGTTGGATAAAGAAACACAGAATTGTAATGAGTAAAGACATGTATAATATGCAGAAAATTTTACTTCAGTATATAATAACTAACAAATTATTGAAATGAATCCAACTAACATTTTATACATTTTAAATAAAAACATAACTTATAACAAGCATAATGACATATGAAATACTAATGAGATTTGTGTAATTGAGATTTTCCACTGACAATAGTTTGTAGTTGTGGACTAATTTTACTTGTACCAATTATTAAAAGAGATTTAAGATGCTCATCAGTTAATTTAGATCTGTAAACATTTTTTGTGTACTTCATTTTGGAGAAGGTCTTCTCACACAAATAAGTAGCACCAAAAACAGAAAACAGCCCACGAGCAAATTTATGCAAATTATCAAATTGTGTCAGTGGAAGACTCTTATAAAATTTCAACAAAGATGAGTTTGATATTTGTTCTTAATTATATCACTGCACTGTAGATCAATTATTTCCATTTGAAGTTCCGGGGCTAGGGTTTCAATGTCAGTATCAAAAGGATTCTGAAAAATCTTAATTTGATTCGCAATGGCATCAAAGTCTGAGAAACGAGTATCAAAATTTATTTTCAAAGCACTCAAAGTTTCGATTTCAAAATCGATAGGAAACTCAGTCTCAGTAGTGTGGCTGAATATGTCACATGTTTTAAAATGTGAAAAACATTTACTTTGTAGTTGTGATTGAAACAGTATCAATTTCTTCCGGAATGATTTGATATTAGTGTATAAATCAGGAAGATGCTGGTTTTCTCCTTGCAATCTCAAATTCAGTTCGTTCACATGTTTTGTCAAATCAACATAGAATGCTAACTTCCACAGCCATGCGTTGTTTTGTAATTCAGTAAGAGGGCGATGCTTTTCATTCAAAAAAATTTCGATCACTGCTCGAAGTTCAAAAAAGCGCTGAAGGACTTTCCCACAACTAAGCCAACGTACGGCAGTATGATAAGGTAAGTCATTTTCTCCAATCTCTTCAATAAATTGTCGGAATTGTCGGTGATTCAGCCCAAAAGATCTGATAAAATTAACAGTTGATATGACTGGTTTCAGAACTTCAGACATATCCAAACATTTTCCGCACAAAGACTGTTGATGAATGATACAATGTAAGACTAATGGTTTTAAACCACCGTCATTTTCTACAGCCTTTGACACAAGAGCGACCACTCCTTTATCTTTCCCACTCATGTTTTTGCCTCCATCAGTTGTAATACATTTCAAGTTTTTCCATCGAAGGTTCTTTTGATTAATGGCCATTTCAACTCCTTTAAAAATATCTGTACCAGTAGTTGTGCCATGAATACTATTCATATCAAGAAGTTCTTCATGCACTTTATAGCTTTTATCTACTTCTCGAATATAAATCAACACCTGAGCAGTATCTGACACATCCGTTGACTCATCCAAGGCCAAAGAAAACCACTCAACATGTCCATTTTTGTCGAACAGTTGAGAGGATATATTTTCAGCGATGTTTTCTACCCTTCGAGCCACAGTGTTTGCTGACATACTGACACTTTTTAATAAATTTACCTTTTCAGGGCACATTTCTTCGGCTACTGCAATTATGCATTCTTTGATCATTTCTCCATCGGTGAATGGTTTTCCACGTTTTGCAATTTCAAGAGCCACACGAAAACTGGCACGCGTTGCAGCCTCTTGTTCAGTTTTGAGTTTTGTAAATGAAGATTGCTGCGATTTCAATCCGCGCTTCATAGCTTCGAATTTTTCTGTCCGCAAACTTCCTGTATATTTTGAGTAATTTTGAAAATGTTTTGTTTCATAATGACGTTTAATGTTATATTCTTTGAGAACGGCTATGCTTTCATTGCAAATCAAACATAGCGCCTTCTTAGTGGACTCAATTACGAAATACTGAATGTTCCACCGATCTTTGAATTTTCTGCATTCACTATCAATTTTTCGCTTCTTTTCCATACTACTAAATCACACACAAAAGCAACAATTCAAATCAAAATACTGTTACAAAGATGTCTTAAACTTAAACACGCACAAACACGTTTTAAGGAGGTACGCACTATTTTATTTCACAACAGTGTCATAGGAACTGACTTGTGGTTGCGCCACTAGCCTTCTTATATATTCCAATTACTGCCATCTAGAAGTGAGTGGAAGACACCAGAACTTTCTCGAACCAACGAGATTATTCTGTACGTGCTATTAGCGCCATCTGTTAGCGATAGAAGGTACTACCTATTTCCGCTTGTGTCCACCAGATGTCGTGTCACGTTACTCCTCATGGCTCGTACTCTACGACTAATCTAGAAATTACAGATAATGACAGGAAAATTAATAATATGCAGTGTTGCCGTTTTGCAGCCTTTCTTAAACGTTGCGTACTTTTTCGGACTTTTTTTCATCAGTGGACTATTTCACTTTTTACCACCGGCAACAATGATAATATGGTTTTGGCCCTCGGAACTTACTGGAGTAATCAGTATGGCCCTAAGGCTGGAAAGTTTGGAGACCCCTGGTCTAAATTATCTACAATTTCTGGTATGTCTAAAAAAATGTTTTATGAAGTTGAATAATATTTTTCTACAATTTCTGCTTAGTAACATATTAATGGTGGAATTCTGTAACTTTCTTGGAAGCTCCGGCTATCGTAGGCCCTGGCAACGAAGTGACGTTGCGATGACGATTTCAGAATTTTTACAGTTAGTGATGTAGAAGTGTCAAAACGTTCGTGAGTAAAGATTTTGCTGGTTATATTGTGGTTATATTATTATTATATAATTATTGTTAATATACTGTTCCTGTTGTTATATTTATAGTTTCTGTTAGTTTATTTGTTATAATTATTATTGTTTTATATTTGCAAATATGAATGGCTTTATAGCATTATTATTAGATGAAGAACACAACAGGTAGGTAATCGATAATATAAAATATATAGAGTATACATAATATTATCTATTTTCTTTATTTTAGAAATTATATGCGTATATTCCGAAAACGTTTAAGAGATCACGGAAATCCTTTTGAAATACCAAACAGGCATTTTAAACAAATGTTTAGACTGAATAAGGACACTGTTCAAAACCTGATCCAGTTATTGGATGGACATATTAGGCGTTTTCTTTTGCTCACTTAAGATTAATCATACTAAGTATTTTTGATCCTTGTACGTTCTTCTGTGTCTCCCCACCCCAAAAAACCTAATCGCGATAAGTTTTCCCCTTTCCCCTCTGAATCATAAATAATTTTGGATTCAATCGGCTTAATTCCATGTTTTTAAGAGGGCGAAATATGGCGTTTGACATATAACTAATAAACATAACCTTTGTGAATGAATTTTTGAAGTTTATGTGCGAGTAATATTTTAATCAAATATGAATATCCTGATGAAAAAAACAATCTTGGTAAGATAGGTAACATAAATGTATTTGGAATTTGGACCAGCTATTGTATTTTTAGAATATAATAGTGACAACACTTCCAACAATAAAAAGTGTAGAAAGTAGTGACGACAGCTCATCGAGCGATGAAGATCTCATTAAAGGCAGACAACATCATGTTCGCATAAAAAGTTATGTGCACAACATAGTTAATGCGTATACTGACTTAGATTTTAAGTCACATTTCAGAATGCACCGAACCACAGTGTCAGTATTGATACGTAAGTAATTATGTAAGCAAATGTATGTAATTTGTTTCTACAACATGTTGTTTTAGAGAACTATGGGGTTCAAAAATCTATCACAAAAGGCGGATGGCCCAAAGTATCTGTTGAGAAAGTGGTACTGATGACAGTTTGGTATTTATCAAATACTGAAACATTTCGTGAAGTTTCTGACCGTTTTGGCATCACTACTAGCTGCTGCTACAACAGCATTGTAGATTATTTTAAATTTCTGATATTGAACAGCCATAACTACATTAAGTGGCCAAATCAAAATGAAGCAGCTCTTTATTCAAGAGAATTTCATAAAAAGAGAGAGTTAACAAATGTGATTGGAGCTATAGATGGCAGCCATATACGTATAAATCGACCAAGACTTCATCAAGAAGATTATTACAACCGGAAGTCATACCACAGCATAATAATCCATGCAGTTGCCACCTATAATTTGCAATTTATAGACGTTTACATAGGAGAAGCTGGTTCCATGCATGATGCTAGAGTACTGCGGAAATCAAATTTATATCAGATATCTAGCGAACAACCTGCAACTTTATTTTATAATACGTATCATTTACTGGGAGATTCAGCATACCCTGCTTTGCCATGGTTGTTGCCACCACATAAAGACAATGGTCATTTGACTGACGAGCAAAGATCTTTTAATTATAACCATTCGTCTACAAGAATGGTTGTAGAACATGCGTTTGGTCTTTTAAAACAAAGATTTAGAAGATTACAAAAATTTTGTAACTACAAAATTAATTTTATAATAAATGCTACATTTGTATGTTGCATATTGCATAATATTTGCTTGACCTCAGATGACACTTTTGATGAAAATTTTTATGATTCTGATAACTAACTTTTAAACTTTTTTTGAGAAAATAATTTGTATATTACATTTATTTTAAAATAAAACATATATATTTTTAACTCTATTCTTTTAATTAAATCTCAACAATTTTAAATATAATAAATAAAATTAAAATAAATTCTTATCAACAAAGAACAAAGGTATTCTGCAAAAAATATTTTTTCACAAAAAATATTCCTAACACCGCAATAAAAATAAATTTTAATGAATATATTCTGTATAAATACAAAAATTATTTATCCATGCTTTTTAAAAGTTTTTCTAGAATATCTATTTTTCTTTTTTCTAATGAAATTTTTTCTTCTTCTAGTTTTAGTAATTCCATGTGCCTTTTTCTTTGGAATCTTCTTTCTCAGTAAAATATTTCCTTTTTATGTCTATATACTCCTTGTTTAATTGATTTAAGGATTTCCGCTTTCTTGGAACTTGTTCTATTTCAGATTCTGATGGTTCTGAAGTTTGTACACAATCTATCTCATAATTTTCAGTGTTTTCAACACTTAGTGCTGATATAGGTGTTGGAGTTGCACCAACAGATAATGTTTCTGTTGTTCTATTGACAGGTCGATTGCCAACACTTTCGTCAATTTTCTCAAAATATTTATATAATATAGCACCTTTACCTGTTTGTTTTTGTGAATTATTGTCCTTTATCTTTCGATAAACCATCATTAAATTATGCCACTTCCTTTCAATTTTACTGACAGGTCTCTATAAAATACTATTATTTAGAATCATTTAATTGGCGAAAGCTATGAAAAAATTACATTATATCCATGCGAAGCCATTCTTTCAACTATCATCGTCCACACACTCCTTCTTTTCTTTGCTTTGTTAAAATCATGTATATGATCTCCATATAAAGATATTAACAAGAGAGTTTCTTCATTTGACCACAAGGAATCTCCACTTGTTCCCTCACCTGCGTCTTCTATTAGTAAATGCAATCCTGTGTGGTTTTCATCTAAAAATAGGTGTAGAATTTTTTATAGCATGTTATAGAAAATCACAATATTTTACCTGAGTTATTTATCAGCAGATTCTGTGTTTCTTCAGTTACCCTTTGCCCTAGTAAATTTGGGATATCTTCACTTGCTTTTCCTAAAAATTGAATATATATATACCCATTGCCATTCTCTGAAATTAATATATTTTTACCTGCGTCATTTATCAACAAACTATGTATTTCTGCTGCTTTCTGTTCTAAAATTTAATGGCATATATTATTCTTTAATATACAATGCAACATTAAATAATTTTATTTACCTGAGTTAGTTTTCCAAGTCGGTAACTTTTTAGTGGCGTTTTCAACTAATAATTATATATACATATATATATAGTTAGCATAAAACGACATATTTCCGATAAAGTTATACTTACAAATTTCAGCATGATTCAATAAACTTTGGGCAAAAGTAACATCTAACAGAAGGAATAGTTTTAACACAAAAATAGATAAATAAACATGTATTTACCTTCTATTGCACGTTTATAATCGTCTTCATTTACTTTTAAAGTGTAGTTTTTATTTGTTTGTGGATTTGTAATGTACAACACTTTTTCCATTATTTTACTATAGTATTTTTTTACTCAACGTGCGAAGGAGTTTAGGTAACCTATATATTAAAGATAATGAAAATATCTAAATGACGTATCAATGTTTCTATTCTATAGATGCAGACTTTTTCGTTGCTGAAGGATTGAGAATTATTAATCAGCGATCACGTCAAGTTAGCATAGCTTTTGTTTGGTTATGTGACGGAGGTTATGTTCATAGTTTATGGACAGGATTTGAACGAGTTATAGATGGCTCTGCATACACTTTATCCGTCGCTAACTTTTTTTGTTCTTTTACATTGCTACTTTTAATCCTTATTTGAAATCCTTCTAAGTTTTTAGGATTAATCTTACGGAGCAAAAGAAAACAGCTATTGAACAAACAAATATACCATTACATTTGAAGGTTATTATCATAAACATCACTTGAAATGCATATTAACTTTATAGTGCACATTATATATTTGTTACAGGTCTTAACAACATTAAATTTCATAGCATCAGACAGCTATCAGAATAGTGTTGGTATTAATAGCTTTGTTTCTCTCAGTCAGAGTTCAGTAAGTCGAATAGTTCATCAGGTCTGTCTTGTAATATGAAACAATTTATTCCCTGAATGGATAAAATTTCCCAGTGATTGTGAATCGAAGAATCGTGTCAAGCAAGGGTAATTATGTTGTATCAAAATATTCTAAAAATAATTCTTTATTTTGTTTTTATGATAAAAAATGGGGGACCGGAGATGTATTTTGTTTAATCGATAGCACCCAGTTCATATATTTACCAAGGGTAATTAAGGGAATCTTTTCTAAACGTTCTAAAAATTATTCTTCTGTATAGTTTTTATGAAAAATGGGGTGCACGAAATGTAGGTGTAATTGATGGCACACATGATTATATACTTGCTCCACCTTTAGCCGATGAAGAACACACTCCTTTTGTATATATATATTTTTTATATTCACATACTGTAATTTTTTTTCTAAATTTCGGCACTACTTTTATGGTAAGGTTAATAAAAGAAAATATATTCGACAATAAAAAGTGTTTTATTTTTAAATATTTATACAAACAATCTCTATTTGAGTGTCTATTATTCAAAGTTCACATTTCTAGTTCAGTATTATTATTTTTTTTTTTTGATCTTTATTGTTAAGATTTAATAGTAAACATATAATTCATATCCAATATTAGTATAATTATCCGAGTCAAATGTCTTCTATTGTTTTATAATACTTGCTGGTAAATTTACTAAACAATAATTTTTTACATTCTTTTGAGTTGAAAAAGTGCAAATTTCAGCCTAATGAATATTACTTTCCTATAAAAACTGCAAATAGAGAGAACTTTCAATTACTATAATTTCAGAGGCTCGACAACAAAATCCTGCAATAATATCGAATGATTTGGTGTACCAAGTACAACAATACATCACAGGATTGGTCGATTTTCTAAATACAAAATTATTTATATCCTTCAACCATTTATATACTTTGGCCTATGCTATTAAAACTTAATGTTACTTTTTGGAGCCTAAAACATTAATCATTCAATATAGTTACATATTGATAAAATCTTTGGGGGTTTGACTTACAAATAAAGAAAGTCATTGACTAAACAGGTAAACTTCCTCTTATCTTCTTCAACATAATATAAAGTTAAACATCCTCTCAATTTGATGTAGTTTTATTATTAGAAAATCTTATGAAAAAGTCAACTTTAAATTGTGAAGTTATTGTGACCACGATACCATAAGACTTTTTCGAACATTTAGTTTGTGCACACTTCACATGCTTTATGTTGTGTGGATATTGTCTGCTAGGTTTATGCATTTTTTTGTGTTTAGGTACTCTTGTAAGAAAAACAATGTCCACTTTATAGGGATAGCTATCCTTGTTGGCTTTATAAAAAAATCACATTTCATCATCCATAAATGTGCCTGAAATAGTATATTAAAATACAAGTAACAGAAGGCCTTTCATTTCAGCATGATTTCCAAATTCGGACACGAGCGCGCAGCGCGAGTGGCCGAAGGAAAGAATGCTGGAATGGCCTTCTGTTACGAGTATTTTACACTATTTTCTCTGTTTCGGATTGTATTTATATTATTTATTTATAGAAAAATTGTTAAAAATATTCATTAAGGGAAATTTTGATAACGTGACGTTGTCGATTTGTAGCAATGATTTACATTTATATTTGACAGTTGACTTGAATTATTTGAATTGAAAAGTTTGCTTAAATTAGAAAAAAGTCTCATATTATCTGTGGGCGGAATGTCAGACGAAGAGCGTCAATCTGCGGCACTAGAATTGCGGGACGGGGCCTCCAACGCCATAAATAATTTACTACCAGGTAAATCGAAAAGCAAGTATGAAAAATTTATGCCACCAACCTATTTCTACTAAAATAAAAAGTTACCAAAAATCGGTGTTAGAATGGAGTCCATTCTAACATCAAAATGGATGCTAGAATAACCTTATTCTAACACCGAAACAGAGAAAGACATTTATCTGCTAGTCCGTCTCAACCATATATATAATACTACTATATTGCGTGTGTTGTATATTGATAATGTGTAATTTTTCGTCCCAACTAAGAGAGATAGAATTGGAGTATTGCCTGTTCTGCACATGCGTCGACTCAAAATGTCCATTTTGAAATTTACGAAATGACAGATAAACAGAAAACATAATTATAACCTCTGATTTAAATTGACATCTATAACTATGATATTACTGAAAGCATATGCAAAGTTGTTTTATATTGACTTCAGCATTGTGCAAGTTGAGATATCACGAGTACATTGCTGATGTCATAGATTTACACAGAAAATACGATGTAAAATTAAGCCCATGAAGGCGAAATGAAGGCTGATTTCAGTGGATTATTAACAGAAAAATTTGCTACTGCCATTGATTTATACGTGCTTAGTGGAATATGTGAAATTATATTATTGAAGATAAATACCGAAATTATAACTACCTGAAATTATAACTACTGCATCAATTTGTACAGAGTTATAAGGGAAACTATTGAATATAGATATTTATCATTTTATTGGACTTGCAGAAAAGATTTTGAACAGAAAAACTTGTGAAATTATAAATAGGTACTGTTCTTTTCATTTTGACTTAATAGAAAACATAAATTAATGCTTTATATACACAATTGAATATTTGAGGTACGTTAAGTTAGGTTGTATTATATTACATATACTTTTCCTATATATTTTTAAGCTTAAGACGGCAGATATAATTATTATACATTATTCAATATATTGTATAAGCAAGAGTATAGAAAACAAATTGCTGTTGTGTTCTTGTATTTAATTGTCTGTTGAGACATACACCGTGACATACAGACGTAATTAACACAAATGTTTTAACAAAAGTGAAGTGGTATCAATCAGCATTACAATATACAATGTTTTGACTGAATAACGGTGTTATAATTTTAATTATTTGTAAATTTTTTTATTTAGAAATGATTAACCCACTTCTGGAAATAAAATTTTCTTAAGGCTTTATTTATGCCCATATGTTAGCACAGAATATAAAGAGAAAATTACTCTGATACACTAGAATTTCTTTAGTGTATGTAGTACCACATCCGTAATCATTCTTCTTTTCCTGATGTTTCTGTCTGATAAACTAAGGTGAGTAAAAATGAAACTCTGCAAATAATTTATACTTCTTGTAAAAAAAAGGTATGTACTTGATTCAATAATTAAATCAAACAGCAAAGTTCTTTCGTAGTCAAAAATGAAATTTTATTTTATTTATGTTCAGAATTCTATTTTGTATACATATAGGTACTTCCTTGAAATTAAACAAAAAATCTGTTTCATTGTAAAATATATTTGTATGAATTATTTATTAAATACATAGAAATTTATATAATGCAACAATATCATAAACAGAAATATTGTTTGAAGCTGTGCCTCCAGTAATTTCGCCGTCCATAACACTACTATTTACTTTTACAGTGTTGGGTAAATTCCAGAGAAAACGTCTTGGAAAAACCCAAAACGATTTAACTAGTATCCACATTTAATATGCCTAGGCACATACTTTTACTAAAGAATTATTTATTAGCTATTTATTAAACACATCACATTCTAACCAACTTAGTTTTCAAAGATATCTAGACAAGTAGGTAAGGTTAATTGAAAAAAATCCTTTTTCCAAATGGTTTTAATTGACCTACAATGGTAAATTCTGAAAACTTGAACAAATCAAAAAATCAGAAGGGTAGATACATTTAGTCCAACTGCTGGATAATACTCAACAGTACAATATACCACTGCAAGGCCAGACATAAAATGCCTGCACAAACCCCCCAATTTGAACGTTGCTACCAGAATATTTAAACAAGCTCTCTAAGAGTTGACGCCGACAGTGCCGTTCCTAACCCTTTTGGCGCCCCGTGCAAAATAAAATTTGGCGCCCCCTCCTTCTCCTTACCTAACCTGCCCTCAATAATTGTTTTTTTCTCTTCTGTGCCGCCCCGTGCAAGTGCACATTCTGCCGGGGGGGCACGGAATGGCCCTGGACTCCGAATTTAGAGCAACTTCAAGATATATTGAAGAAAAATTACGTTTTGATAGGCTGCTGCAAACTAATATTTCCCAGTTCCTTTATTCTTTCCATTACATGCGAGATGTGAACGATTAAGATATATTAATAAACAACAAAAGGACGAAATAGACAAACAAATCATTTCTTTTGTTTTCTTATTAATATTAGCCGCTTTCCTTTTGCTAGAGGTTTGAGCTGAGCTAAAGTGATGTGAGTGTTTCTGCTCACTTCAAGTGAGCTTCTCCCACTAGGTTAAAAGATTTTGACAAGTGCGATTTTGTCTGACCTGTCATTACATCATAGTTGTGTCAAACTCTGAACTTACTCTAAATCATTGCTATAATAAAATAACCTACTGTAAAATTAACTGTTAGTGATATTATAAGTACATAATCACCCAAGCAAAGCAATTAGAATGCCTAGCATACCCAAATTTCAGAGTATATACATGTTAAATGCATTGCGTTACCACCACCACCAAGTGATATTTAAATCTCAGTACTGAGGATAGTTCTGACCTACCTCAGAATCGATAAGAGGGGAGGTAAAAATCTCACTTTGTCTCAGTCAGCTGATTACAAATGGAATGCGTCTAAATATAATCTCAGTGAAAGTGAGGTGATATTATCTGAGATTTATGGCAAAAGGAAAGCAGCTATTGCCTTGGTCTTTCTCGGTTATTTACAGAATTAGTGCCACCTCCTAGAACGGATACTAAATATGATACTATTATAACTACCTACTTGGTGGTTTTATATCTAGTAAAAAAATACAATTTAAAAATGCACTGGAATGACTTGATGTTTGTCAGAAAATGCATTAGTAGATAAGCTATGAGAGTTCTGGCGCAAAATCCCATTTGATTTAACATAAGGGTCTAAATTTTACTTTTCTTCCCCACCAAGGGGGAGGGTACCCCTCACCGTCACTTTGATTCTGTGACGCGCACATGCCCAGAACAGATTTGAACAGCTTCTGAAGTGCTACAAACAGCTTTTGTACAAACGCTGTTCAAAAGCTCTTCAAAAGTGCTACAAACAGCTTTTAAAGCTGTTCAACTCTGTTCTGGGCGTGAGCGCGTCACAGAACCAAAGTGGAGGTGAGGGGTACCTCCCTTGGTGGGGAGAAAAGTAAAATTTGGACCCCTATGTTAAATCACATGGGATTCTGCGCCAGAACTCTCATAGCTTATCCACTTGCATTTTGGTATTAGTACAAGTCTGATAGAATACCAGGGTTGATCCGATGTAGTCTACCTTTACCTGATATCGAACAAACTTCACTGTCCGCGTAAACGGGTAGTGTATTGACACTGTATAATCTTTGTTTTATTGGGGACATTGGTTTGCTAATAAATCGAATACCTATACATTTTATTTAGCCTCTAAATATACTCCTAGAGGAGCCATAAGAATTAAATTAAAAGATACTTAACTTATCCAGAATTTTTGAAATTAACATACAAACGCTTGTTTAAAAAAAAGTAGACAGATTTACAAAATATTAATTACATAATTGCAATTTGACTATCTCTTCTAAATTTTGATCAATTATTGTTCTGTAGCCATGCACCGTTTCTGCCGAGATTCTTTCCAAAATGTGTATCTAAGTGACTGAACATATTTATACATTAATGTGAAAATATCATTGATTTTTAAATAGTATTAATTTTGTATATTTATGTCTGATATAATTGTTTTTTGTAGACTCTTCTTCGGCGCAATGGTACATTCGTATATTTAAATATAAATCAATAATAAGCTTACACAGCTGTACTCTGTGATTATTGAAATAATTTTGTGATAAGAGGTGATCATTCATTTTTTTATGGTTAAAAGGTATACCAATATCGGCAAAAACCGAATTAGATATTTTTTTTTTAATATTTTTATTCATCAATTCATTCATGTTTCCTCTAAAATTTCTTTCAGTAGTTCTGCATATCATGGAAACATTTTTAGATGGTATTACATAGGAACCTCTATTTCGTAATTTTGATAATAAAGGCATTTTATCACTTACTAGAGCCTCTTGACATATGATGCAGTCAACTTTTTTCATAACTTTTTTAACAATATAGCCAGCAATATACGAAACTATATCCTCTACAAATGGAGACAATGTAAAGCAAGTTTTTACATAGTCATGCCCAAAATCTATATGCTTGTCTGTGAAAACATCAGGTCCTTCATCTGTATATAACATTTTCGTTCGCGAAGATGATACATTTAATATATCTACATTGTCAAAGTAGCAATTACCGTTTTCCAATTCTCTTATTTCGTGCCTAACGAGTAGGCGTTTGTAAGCACTTTTAAACTGCAATACATTAGGATTATTATTAACCATACCCTTGCTACGAATAGCACTAAAAAACGTCTCTAGATAGTCTTGGGATAATTTGTAAGTTAATAAATATTTTTGTCCATGCGGTTTAATTATATCATAGAGGTCAAACATATTCCGCAAGCAGACAATTAGACCAAGAAATCCTGTTTTTCGGCCACAATCTAAAATTGGTAAACCAGTGTTTGTACAAAAGCTGTTTGTAGCACTTCAGAAGCTGTTCAAATCTGTTCTGGGCATGTGCGCGTCACAGAATCAAAGTGACGGTGAGGGGTACCTCCCTTGGTGGGGAGAAAAGTAAAATTTAGACCCCTATGTTAAATCACATGGGATTCTGCGCCAGAACTCTCATAGCTTATCTACTTGCATTTTGGTATTAGTACAAGTCTGATAGAATACCAGGGTTGATCGGATGTAGTCTACCTTTACCTGATATCGAACAAACTTCACTGTCCGCGTAAACGGGTAGTGTATTGACACTGTATAATCTTTGTTTTATTGGGGACATTGGTTTGCTAATAAATCGAATACCTATACATTTTATTTAGCCTCTAAATATACTCCTAGAGGAGCCATAAGAATTAAATTAAAAGATACTTAACTTATCCAGAATTTTGGAAATTAACATACAAACGCTTGTTTAAAAAAAAGTAGACAGATTTACAAAATATTAATTACATAATTGCAATTTGACTATCTCTTCTAAATTTTGATCAATTATTGTTCTGTAGCCATGCACCGTTTCTGCCGAGATTCTATCCAAAACGTGTATCTAAGTGACTGAACATATTTATACATTAATGTGAAAATATCATTGATTTTTAAATAGTATTAATTTTGTATATTTATGTCTGATATAATTGTTTTTTGTAGACTCTTCTTCGGCGCAATGGTACATTCGTATATTTAAATATAAATCAATAATAAGCTTACACAGCTGTACTCTGTGATTATTGAAATAATTTTGTGATAAGAGGTGATCATTCATTTTTTTATGGTTAAAAGGTATACCAATATCAGCAAAAACCGAATTAGATATTTTTTTTTAATATTTTTATTCATCAATTCATTCATGTTTCCTCTAAAATTTCTTTCAGTAGTTCTGCATATCATGGAAACATTTTTAGATGGTATTACATAGGAACCTCTATTTCGTAATTTTGATAATAAAGGCATTTTATCACTTACTAGAGCCTCTTGACATATGATGCAGTCAACTTTTTTCATAACTTTTTTAACAATATAGCCACCAATATACGAAACTATATCCTCTACAAATGGAGACAATGTAAAGCAAGTTTTTACATAGTGATGCCCAAAATCTATATGCTTGTCTGTGAAAACATCAGGTCCTTCATCTGTATATAACATTTTCGTTCGCGAAGATGATACATTTCATATATCTACATTGTCAAAGTAGCAATTACCGTTTTCCAATTCTCTTATTTCGTGCCTAACGAGTAGGCGTTTGTAAGCACTTTTAAACTGCAATACATTAGGATTATTATTAACCATACCCTTGCTACGAATAGCACTAAAAAACGTCTCTAGATAGTCTTGGGATAATTTGTAAGTTAATAAATATTTTTGTCCATGCGGTTTAATTATATCATAGAGGTCAAACATATTCCGCAAGCAGACAATTAGACCAAGAAATCCTGTTTTTCGGCCACAATCTAAAATTGGTAAACCAGTGTTATCGCTTAAACTTTTTATGTAATATTCAAAATGTATTGCATGACTTTTTAATGTTTCATAACTGTTTTCCGTTAGTGCTGTTGCAAGCTGTTTGTAGCACTTCAGAAGCTGTTCAAATCTGTTCTGGCCATGTGCGCGTCACAGAATCAAAGTGACGGTGAGGGGTACCTCCCTTGGTGGGGAGAAAAGTAAAATTTAGACCCCTATGTTAAATCACATGGGATTCTGCGCCAGAACTCTCATAGCTTATCTACTTGCATTTTGGTATTAGTACAAGTCTGATAGAATACCAGGGTTGATCGGATGTAGTCTACCTTTACCTGATATCGAACAAACTTCACTGTCCGCGTAAACGGGTAGTGTATTGACACTGTATAATCTTTGTTTTATTGGGGACATTGGTTTGCTAATAAATCGAATACCTATACATTTTATTTAGCCTCTAAATATACTCCTAGAGGAGCCATAAGAATTAAATTAAAAGATACTTAACTTATCCAGAATTTTGGAAATTAACATACAAACGCTTGTTTAAAAAAAAGTAGACAGATTTACAAAATATTAATTACATAATTGCAATTTGACTATCTCTTCTAAATTTTGATCAATTATTGTTCTGTAGCCATGCACCGTTTCTGCCGAGATTCTATCCAAAATGTGTATCTAAGTGACTGAACATATTTATACATTAATGTGAAAATATCATTGATTTTTAAATAGTATTAATTTTGTATATTTATGTCTGATATAATTGTTTTTGTAGACTCTTCTTCGGCGCAATGGTACATTCGTATATTTAAATATAAATCAATAATAAGCTTACACAGCTGTAGGGGAAAGTGGTCCACATTCGGCTGTTTTTTCTTTTATGGAGTATATCAACAATATTATGAAAAATTAGAAAAAACTTTTTTAGTGAAGAGTGGTACCAGGGTGTTATGTAACTTTTACCGCAAAAATTATATGTATATTTTATTAAAAGATCTTAGATATTCTACTTTTTCATTTCCATGGAAAACAGCCGAAACATACCCACTAGTGGGGTACATTCATCTGCTGGGTGGGGATGTTTCGTCTTATTCCAAGTTTGAATATTAGATGCTTCATGTGCTGGAAAATTATAAACACAAAAATGACTAAATATAAACTTAAGGCGAAAACAAGTTTTATTTTAAAAAAATAAAATATTTCTCTTAGGAAAACAACTATAAACATCTTATTTATGAAACCATTTCATTTTAAATTTAAATTCGAAAAATTGATATTAAATTTGTAAACCCTTGTAGTTCTTGCGGTCCCCTGAGCGGATGTAAAAGGTAATATAGCTTCAATACTCTTTCTTTCTATTATTGAGATATCATCAACGTCGGGAAATGTAAAACTATTTGTTTTTCTCTTTCTACGTAAAAATTTTATTTCATACTCTTCGTTTTGAATGGAAAGCACTTTTCCAATGTAGTGAATTTCTGATTTGCCAACTAAATATTTAACCAGTACAAAACAGTCAGTAGTTATAGTGTCATTATCGTCAACTTGTAACGAACTTCCTCGTTAATTGTACAAATTAACATTTTTAAGTCCATAATTAATTTATTTGTCAATATTAAATTAAATGTATGTGTGTTATTTTGTTCAAATATTGTATAAAGTGATTTGGATGGACCTGTATGTATATATATTCATTTGTAATGATAATTCATGTTATTTGTTTATTTTCAATGTTTTAAACAAGTTTTTACCTGCAGACATAGGGGGGTTTTCGGATATATAAAGGCCCCATCAAGTGGGTCTCGTTCATTTTTTTTTTATTCTCCCATCCGTCCGCTGCCTGTACCTTTCTCTATTCAGCCTTGATGGCGTGAAAGAGTCTGGTTCAAATCCTTAGAAACGCACCACTTTCAGGTCTTAAGTATCATGGGATGGTCGTTTCAAAAATCCTCTAAATCCGTCCGAAAGTGTCTCTTTCACTCAGACCAGGAGTCGTGAGGAAGGTGCCACTTTACCGCTACAACCAGAATTCCCGTCAAAGTCAGACTATAAATGTCGTGACTATATTTCCGCATTTAATAATTGATCTTTATTTTCAGAGATGTTAAATTTCAAATATTATGTGTAACGCGCCGTAAAGTTCAAACAGATTATTCGCGCTTCTGAACCGCAATAAATATAGATATATTAGCATTTCACCGTGTAGCTATCGGATAGATGTTCAAACCCGCACCGCTTTAATAATTTTAAGTCACGATAAACTTGTAAAGGTTCTTTCTGCGAGCATGACATAACACGGAAATAAGCTGTAAAACAATTTAAATTAATCTGAGCATACATTTTATCTCAAATTGATCGACAAGTATCATACGTCAAGTATAATTTTGTTTATATTAATAAATGAAACGCACTGAGACCAGTAAATGACAGTTCAGGGGCTAAAGATGTATAAATGTTCAAACTTAGTTTTAAAAACGAATTAAAGAGGTCATTGATGGAGATTTGTTTTGTATTTGTTTATGTACATAAAATTGTAAGTTGTATATAGTAATAAACAAAATTGTGTATCAATTGTTTTACTTGTTTAATTGTTTAATTTTGATTAATATTGTTTTAATAAAAATAAAGGTTAACTATTCTGTTCTTTTCAAATAAATTTATACACGTGTTTCTTTGCTTTTACCGTTTAACAATGAGGTAGGGAAAGCAGTATATTTAATGAGCTATAAGATACAATAAAACAATAAGAAGTACTCACCTTTTTCTCCGCTGTGCTAGTTGTAGAGTTTTTGGTCTTTTGTCTCCAAGACACAACACTTTAACCGCCATATTTGTATTTATCAATAAAACCGACCATACGCGTTAACATCGATATCACACCGATAAGACGTTTAGTGATGCCTGAGTATATAGGCAACCAGAAGTGCTGTGTATTTTGGTGGCATACAGAAGACATATCTTATACCGGTTCGCTTGCTCTGGTGTTACATAAGCTAGTGGCACCATGTTATAATAAAAGCAAGCGAGCCAGGTTATAAACTGCCCGGATATTTTCTAAAATGTTTTCATCAGACGATTCGTGTAATGAAATATCAGTATCTGATTTATCTGAATCGCTTGACAATGTAGAAATATTCCTTTTTCTTGCCATTTTTGTCAAATTTACCTTCACCGAGTTTTTCTTCTTTTCTGCAGTTGTCCTTCTCTTTTTTTCTCCTTTCTTCTTCTATAATTTGTCTTTTCTCATATTCTGGTGTGTCTGTATAAATAGTTGCTTGTGATCTCCGAGATTTCTTTTGTTTGGTTTCTTCAAAATTCCTTTTAGGATAAGGCATGATTTTACTTAACCTAGGAACAGAAGCTTCTGAACTCGAAGGAAGCGTATCATCCATGTCCATAGAATCTAGACGCTCTTTAGTAGTAGAAGAATTAGGTGGCGTTCTTTCTTCTTGAGGTGGACAAGATTGCATTTTTAATTCACCAACAGAGGTATTAGTGTCTTGTTCATTTACAGCCAGTGGTTGGTCTGTTACCTCACTCGCTACGAAGTCTTCATCACTAAATATAAGCCGATTTAATGGCCAGAGACCAGTGCTTCTGAATGCACTGACTATATTTTTTATAGTAAAACCACGTTCATAAGCTTGTTTAGCGAAACGGGACAAGTGACGAATCGTAATTGATTGAGAAGGGTTTGTTAATAACCAGTCATGCTGTGCAATTGTTAAATATGACTTAAAAGGACCAAATACTGCAACATCTAGCGGCTGCATTCTATGGGTTGTATGAGGGGGGAAGGACAACAACACTATTCCTTTTTCTCGACATAAGCGAATGACGTCTACAGAAATATGCGATTCATGATTATCTAATAATATCATAACTTTATTTTCGACAGAGCATCTAACATGCTTTGTAAAGTGTTCAATAACTTTAGGGAACAAATCGGACGTCATCCACCCCCTTTTATTGCCAAGTGCTATCGCTGAAGTTGGACATTCGTCGCCTAAGTAGTTTTCGGGATTTCTTACTCTCGGATAAACAAAAACCGGAGGAACTGTGCCCCCAGCTGCATTTACAATTCCGACAAATGTAACAAGTTCTCCTCTCTCTTGAGATGCTATGTGGGCCACTTGTTTTTTACCCTTGGGAGCAACGATCTTCGTAGGCGCCATTACAGTCATCAGCCCAGTTTCATCCAAGTTCCATATTTCTTCTGGCTTAAATTTATATTTTTCCAAAACTGACATATATTTAGTGAAAAAATCGTTAACCACCGGTTTGTTGAAAGCCATTGATCGACTGATACTTGTGTTTTCAGGTTTTCGCAGTGATATTTCCTTTTCGTGCCTTTTCATGAATCCCCGTAACCATTCAAGACCTAAAAAAGTTTTTCCAAATAAAAAAACAAAAAATGGATCATCTAACTTTTTTAAAATTAAAAATAATTAATAAAAAAATATGTTTTGAAATTTAAATAAACTAACCAGCCATTTTATTGATAGCCCCATTCTTTGGCATTTTAGAATTTTCTAAAGCACTGGCATATTCGTAAGCAAGAGTTCTAATTTGACGGTAAATGAGGCCATAATTTAAGTCAGAGCATCTTTTTATATATGATACTAGTTCTTCCTCCTGAGTAGTGGTAAAGATTTGCCTGGAAGTATATTTACTTGAAAAGACAGGTTGTTCATCACTTTCATGACCAGAGTCCTCCCATTCGCGCAACATTTCCTCCTTTGACTTTTTTCGTAGAAGAGCTTTTATTCGGGACTGTATTGTTTGCCTCTTCACCCCATATTCCTCAGCCGCTTTGTACTCACTTAATCGTTTCGTTAAAACGGCCTTCATAGCCAATGTCAAACGGCCTTCATCGATGTCGCACCGGTTGGTTTTTTTGATGTATTTACGAGGCATCTGTTGTAAGAAAATTAATATTTAAAGTAAAATTATTTAACTGCGATTAAAATACTTTTCACTAAATTACTCTTCTTAGGTTGATGTGGGGTACATTCAGCTATCAGCCGAATGTGCCCCATATCCAGTAGCCGAATCTTCCCCAGATGCCAATTTTACCCCAAAATTTCTACAGTGAATATTTTAAGGTTATGGTATGCCATGCGCTAATACTTTATAATAATAAGCTTTGATTAAAAACACATATCAATTTTTTATCATAAAAACGAAAATGTGATACAAAGTGTTATACAAAGCTGTAAAAACTTACCGTAGGTACTCTTCATCACACTTCACATCATAAAATAACTTCGCTCATTACAAAAGCTTCCAGAACCAAATGCAGGTTAAAATATCGTTATGTCGACATCCTACTATCAAAATAGGCGCCAAATTCAAACCCATTTAAGTAATATTAGCTATAGCCGAATGTTCCCCATAGCCGAATGTGGACCACTTTCCCCTACTCTGTGATTATTGAAATAATTTTGTGATAAGAGGTGATCATTCATTTTTTTATGGTTAAAAGGTATACCAATATCAGCAAAAACCGAATTAGATATTTTTTTTTTAATATTTTTATTCATCAATTCATTCATGTTTCCTCTAAAATTTCTTTCAGTAGTTCTGCATATCATGGAAACATTTTTAGATGGTATTACATAGGAACCTCTATTTCGTAATTTTGATAATAAAGGCATTTTATCACTTACTAGAGCCTCTTGACATATGATGCAGTCAACTTTTTTCATAACTTTTTTAACAATATAGCCAGCAATATACGAAACTATATCCTCTACAAATGGAGACAATGTAAAGCAAGTTTTTACATAGTCATGCCCAAAATCTATATGCTTGTCTGTGAAAACATCAGGTCCTTCATCTGTATATAACATTTTCGTTCGCGAAGATGATACATTTAATATATCTACATTGTCAAAGTAGCAATTACCGTTTTCCAATTCTCTTATTTCGTGCCTAACGAGTAGGCGTTTGTAAGCACTTTTAAACTGCAATACATTAGGATTATTATTAACCATACCCTTGCTACGAATAGCACTAAAAAACGTCTCTAGATAGTCTTGGGATAATTTGTAAGTTAATAAATATTTTTGTCCATGCGGTTTAATTATATCATAGAGGTCAAACATATTCCGCAAGCAGACAATTAGACCAAGAAATCCTGTTTTTCGGCCACAATCTAAAATTGGTAAACCAGTGTTATCGCTTAAACTTTTTATGTAATCTTCAAAATGTATTGCATGACTTTTTAATGTTTCATAACTGTTTTCCGTTAGTGCTGTTGCAAACTGTTCTTTCGAAAATATGTTTTTACAGTTTAAAATATCTGCAATATTATTAAAATTTGAACAAAACATCGCTGTTGATGCACAACCAGCAAATTCTGTTCTGAGTGTTGTATCTATATTAAGCTCCATAAACATTAATGATGTGTAGATACTATTACTTAAAGTCTGCATGGCAAGCTTAACATTAATTTTGTCATGATAAAATATATGCTTTCTGGACAACTTATTGGCTGCCTTTAAGTCTTCCTCATTTTGCAATTCAAATAATTTAACTATATACTTCCACTCTATAATTTCGCCTGTGTTTGTTTTCAGAATTCCTTTATCTCCTAGTGTATTGCGCACTAGTTTAATCATATGACATAAATCCCAAAAAATGTAACACTTTTCTTGTGTAGCTGGGTTTATGAAATATGGCTTAAACAGTGGGCCATAGGTAAAGTTTGCTCCTAAACAAGTACACATGTTTATATTGGTTGGTGCTCCATCAAAAGTTATGGAATATACCATTGTGTTATTTTCTTGTAATAAATGAAATAATTTGGTTAGTAAATTTGCTTTTTCTGCGCCTGTTAATGTCCTGATTAGAAAATATCCCAAGGGTATTTTCCAATGAGAATTAAGAGAAACTGCCATAAATACTAGTGCATTTTTTGCAGTTGGAATATTGTCATTATCTATCTTGTATTGATTTGTTGTTCCCAAATCTATGCCTCCATGCATCTGGTGATTATTATAGATCAATTGTTCCCTAATAGACATTTCGTCCATAATTATATTTATGAGTTGTGGTTTTCCCGACTCTAGTGATTTTAAATTCAAGGCATTAAACGATTCAGCAGTAAAGCCAGGAGAACCATCAATAACTGTATACCACTGCCTTAAAGTTGAAGGATGTGGAAGCATGTTTTTCCATGTTTTCCTGATATAACTATATGCCTTTGGGGAATAAAAATGCAACGTTAAGGCGAAACTTCTAATTTGTGTACAATATTGGCCCCTTCCTTTTATTTTACGTGAAATAATGTTTTTAATATTGTCAGGTAGTAGTTCCTCAAAAAAAAAAAAAAAAAAAAATTAAAAACCAATTCCTACCAAGAAATAAGTTATACTACCATAATATTATCTCCAGTGTTTTCTGATATTAATCCTTGCTTTTGCAAGTGGCCCATCATGTCTTTCAACGTTAAAATTCGTTTTTTTAAATATCTGACTTGCCGCTGAAGGTTTTTTATTTTTTTTTGTTTTAATGGTAACTGTTTGTCGTACTGTTGATAGCACTCGATGTACTCGTTTTGGGCTTAACAAATCAGGAGTTCTAATTTCCGAAATATACCTTGGCTCAACAATTCGTCTACGTTTTGATGGACTTGGATGTTCATCTAAATCATAAAATATTAAGAAAAATAATAATTATGATACTTTTTTATCTCAATGAAAAGCAACAGTTCTTGAAAAATAGTTAAATATTTCAATATGTAATTTGTCATTAATTGTAATTTTTCTGGTCTATAATGCGCTTCTTTCATGAAAATGTTCTTTGTTGCAAGTATATACATACTTGAATGAAGTCATATATACTTATAGGTATGTATAAGATTTTTCATTCATCGTATAATACGTCGATTTTTATTCTATCGTTTGTAAATTAAGCACTCTTGACATTACATGTAGTCTGGACCATACAGTCATAATCTTAAAATACAAACACGGTATGTTCTGGTATATTGCTTAATTCTCTCTTATTTGAAGTCAGGACCGGCACATATCAGCATGTCCTTGTTGTCATCTTAATATTAACTATGATATCGTTGTAATATACTTAAATTGATCTTGTTGATCTGCATCTATTGACAAACCTTCTATGTGCAATTTGCAACACATAGGATATATTAGAATGACATCGATGATATAATAATGAAAGTGTTAAAGTGTTGTCGCTGTTGAATTTCATAACATTCATCCTCAAATATGGACTAAAGGCACTTATTTCATTATTCCATTTGACTGTCTGCATTTTAGTACTTCAAAAAGATTCTATTAATTTCAGTCATTTTTCTCATTCATAGTCACATTGTTCAGATCGTAAAGCTATTGTAAGTAGAATTTTCTGGATACATTTATAAATGACCTGAATAAAGCTCATACATGCATCAGTAGTGGTAGTAAATACATTTTTTGTGTGACTTGCTTTGTTGGAAAAATGTTTTTATTTTTTTTTTGTTTGGATTGATTCAAACATTTATATATAATAATATGTAATAATATGTATTCTACACATATTTTTATATATGTTAATAGAATAAAGACATTATTATTATTTTTTATTATATATTTTGTTCATACCTTTATTAAATTCCTTTAAAATTTGCTGTGCTACTTCTGTACATATCTCCCTATGAGATGTAGATGGCTGTACTTCTGATATATAAGACGTTGATGTTTCAGGAATATCCACCAGCAGGCTAGTATTTGGTAGATCACTTGGTGGTTTCGATAATGCATTTATAGGGCAATTATATTTAACTGTAGACCGAGATTTTTTGTCTACTTTTAGTTTAAATAAGGTGGGGATTGCTCCATTTTTCAATCGAGTTATTAGTGCCTCTTGTTGAAAGCAATTTTGTTCAAAATGTGCTGAACAAATTCGAATAGTATCTACTTTATCTACACCTTCAGTGAAGTTAAAAACTCTGAACCAGGCTGATCTACTTACTGCGTTCTTGGGAAATCTACAAACTTGTCCCTAAATTTTGGAAATCATATCACAATTTATAATACATTACCTATGCATAGATCTTTTCGTAGTTAGCGATGCATTAAAATGTCCACACACAAAACAAGTATCGGGCATTGCAACACAATTTAGTCTATACTGTTCTAATTACTTTAAAACACAAATACAATAAAATCACATTCAATACTGTCAAGACTAATATCAAATTGTAATTTGAATTAACTGTATAAAACAAATAACATATTAACTTTCATTTGTTTGATTTATTTATTTGTTGTTTTAGAGTTTGCAAATATCTCTTTATTAGAAGTTCAATTATATTTTCTCATTCAATGAGGCACTATTATTTAATGTTAAAGAATTTTGTAAGTATTTATTCCTATAATTTACGAATAATAATAATTGTCATATATTTAATAAACAAACTAAAAAGTAGATAAAACAAAGTACAAAAAGAAGCTTTTGTTCTTTATTTCTTTATAAATTTTAATGTAAAGTACATTCTATATGTTATAGGGTGAATGTTCCAGTCGTCGGCCACTTAAGGAAAATATGATATGCAATTTGACATATGATAGTGGCGCAAATGCAAGATACGTAGAGGTTCTTTGTACGTTCGAGTTTTTAAAAATGTCTTTAATTTTTGGCAATTTTCTACCATAAAGGAGCTAATGTGGAAATTTAATTAACTTACCACTTTTACTAGTAGTCGGCCCCGGACATCTTAAGTTCGGCCAATTACATCCCTGTGGTCGGCCTACTCAGATATCGCATACGGGATTAGTAAGAAGGTACACCAAAATACAAAAAAAAAAAAACAATACTTACTTTATTGTTAAAACTTTTCATAAAAATATATGCATATTCCTTAAAAATTAACAAGAATAAAAAAATATAATTATGTAAACAACAAAACTTAAATATTTTTTAACATGTGGTTTCGTAACAAACGAAACAAATAAATTCTTTGGATTGAACTTTGTTGTACGGCATTCCTTTGAATTTGGTACACTGTAAATGGTACCACCGTGGACAACTATCACACCCAATATTTTTGAGACCTTCTTCTTCAGTGTCACTGATCAGTTCAGTATCACATTCACAACATATTTGCTTCTTTGGTATCACATTTTTAATCTCAGGCTTTGTAGTCAGTTTATTTCTTTTAACAGTCTTCCTTTTTGTAGTCTTAGTTGTTATTTTTGAAGTAGCTTTCATAGCCTTTATTTCTCTTCTACGAATTTTCTTAGCTTCGATACCTTCCTTTATGTTCGATTTTCTTTTCAAATAGCGTCGAAATTCTTCAGATGAAATTGCTGCAGGTTGTCTTTGTAGTTGCTTTCCCTTTCCCTTAGATTCCTTCTTTACAGGTCCTGGCCAAAACAAGTGAGACTGAAAGGCCGGTTCACTTTTTTTTGGAGGTGGAATTCGAATATCTTGCAAAACAATTATTTTCTTTTTTTCTACAGGTTCTTGACCACCTGCTGCGAATCCACTTGAAGCCGACTGGAAGAGCTGATCTTTTATTTTCATTTCTTCATCAGAAATTCTAATAACTTCGCTTGTGTGTTGTACATCACACTTATTATCTATTGAGGTAGAGACAGTCTTATCATGTTTTTGGTTTTCTTGCTTTTCACTTTGAGCTGCATTATCGGTTTCGTTCAGAAAACTATAATCTTCTAAGGTTATAGCAGCAGGTTGATCGTCATGTTCTTTATTCCTACTTTGATCAGCTTCGTTTATATTTCCAGATCTTTGCGCCTCAAACTCTGTGTCAATATTTTTTAAACAAATGATGCCATTCTCATTTGTTATTTGGTCTGTACCACATCGGTTATCATCCACATCACTCAAAAAACTATCATCTTTAAAGGTTACAGGACATATATCTACCAACGTTTTATTTGCATTTTCAAATTCTTGCGTTTCACACTTGTCAATGTAATTAGAACAACCGGGGATACTTTCGTTGGATATGTGATTTCCTCCACTATCCTCGTCATTTAAAAAACTACCATCTAATATTAGAAAGTCAGTATCAAACGTGTAAGGTTCATTAGCATAGTTCCTTGCTCCACCAATGCCATTTGCATTTGCCTCATTATGTATATTATTTAGAGATTCTAAATGACAATTTACTACCACTTCATATGTTTCTTTTAACCCATATGCATCTCGGGTTTTTAGTGCCTGTACTTTAGAAATAACGTCGTCAAGTGATGAAATACGCTGTTCTAATCTAGATTTCAAATGAAGTAAAACCCTCTCCGTTGTTTCTAAGTCATGTAACGAGATTTCTTCATTGGTACTCGTACTTATGTTTAAGTTCTCACGTTGGTTTTGGATACATTTCGTGTAATCTACTGCTGAAAGGTCAAACGGGTATAGACCGCATTTTCTAAATCCATTGATTATACTACTCTACATAGAAGTAGTTTTCAAGACTTCTTCCAACAAAGGACAAAATTTTGTTTTTGTTAGAACACAGTTTGCGTTTTCTGATTTAGCTTGCCATTTCGCAATAGTTTTCTTCCATCCCGTCTTCAGAGGTTTAAATACACTTACGTCGGCAGGTTGTAAAATATGCGTTGTATTGGGTGGCAGCGCATACAAAATTATTTTATGTTCTTCGCAGAATGAACTCAGTTCTAGTGTCAGATGTGATTTATGTCCATCAATAAGAAGTAACACAGGACGCTTAACGTTTTGTTCTGTTAACCATTTATCCACACCATTTGCGATGTACTCGAAAAATACCTCAAATCGCATCCAACCTGTCTCTGATTTTCCAATGAACCATCCATACGGTACACTAGAGATAACAACTCCGGGTATTCGTACATAGGGAAATACTACCATTGGATTAAGAGTCTTTCCGTTGGCAGAAAATACCAAAAGAACGGTTATATTTTCTTTTTCGTTTCCCTGATTGACCGTGTAAACATTTTTCCACCCTCTTGGTGCGATAACTTTCCCAGTTTTCGGACACAAAGAGAAACTAGTCTCATCTCCGTTTAAAATTCGTGATGGATCTCCTAGTATGTCAACTGCCTCAGCAGTCGTTAAATAGTCTTTGAGTTCGGCAAACCATTTTAATATATATTCTTTTGTAATTATTGCGCGTCCTTTTGTAAGACCCTCAGCCTGACGGAGTGACAACTCTTTCTGTCTCTGCAAAAAACTTCTGTACCATTTTTCACCAGGACGATTATTAGTAAAAGGGGCCTTCCTGTTTTCTTTTATGATTATATTTTGCACATAATCCAGCAAATCATCTTTTCTTTGGAGAAATCCACACTTAACAAGTTGTATTAGCCATTCAACCAGCTGATTTTCTTCCTTTGCAGTTAACATTGTTGGAGGACCAATTTTTCGTGGACCTTCCGCAATTCTTCCATGAATTCTGTCTTGTAAAGTTGCCCGCGGTACAGAAAATTCTTTTGCTGCTTTCCTAATAGATGTTCCATTTCTTATCGCTATCAGGGCACTTTGTAATGATTCTTCTGAGTATTTATGAAAATGTCTTTTTTTGATATCAGTCATTATTTAATTCTGGAACGCAAAAATTCAAATTAAAAAGAGCGGCCGGAAAAAGGTCAAGTTGTGCCAGTAGTCGGCCACCCTTTTACAACCACGGCCGATTACTGGAAAACGTAAAAATATACGGTCAGCGTTTCTTGTACATATCCAACCACAATATCCTTTACATTCAGATGACATAAGGATTAAAATGCTTGTTTAGCACATTTGCTAGTGGTCGGCCACCAAGTCCGACTATTGGAAACGACTCATAAAATTTATACCCAGTAGTCGGCCGATCTTTTTTCTAAGTTTTAGGTGGTTTAAATACATTTTGCGGTTAGATATATCAAGAACCATCAATATTAAAACGAGTTAACTCTGGACAATACTAAATGACTTCTTTTGAGGTACAGAGAGTATTATTTTCTTACTGCACGTCTCTTATGCTAGCTATTAGATTTACTTACCAGTTAGTTGCCCACGACACATCACCTTGCAACATACACATACCTAAAAGTGAGGCTAGGAACTTGCATTTTGAAAACGGCGGGAAAGAGACACTGTCGACTATAAGGATGTCTTTTAAGTAAACGGATAAGCAAGAATCTTGTTTTAAAGGTATTACATTAAAGTGGCCGACTATTGGAGGAGGCCGACGTTAGGCACAGTCACCCTATGCCTGATTACAATATAATTTAGTAACAGAAATTATAATACGTATTTAGCAAAATATGAATTAAAAACAAACACTACTTATCTTATGAATAATGTGTTCATCTTTCCAAATTATTATCACAATCATCAATGCATCATGGCATGAATTCCAATAACCAGACAATCTCTTCTTAAAAGGTCATACGTGAGCATATTATCATATCTGATGACCTGTCGATGTCCCATACATGTTCCATTAGACATATATCAAAAAATTAGTAGGTCATAGCAAAAAAGATGGGTGTGCAACTCTGTAAGGTTTAATAAAAGCCAATTCAAATATTTTAATATGTAACATAGTTATACAATTACCTAATTCAAGTACAATTTACTGTGTTGTTTGCGTACATTTCTCCGATGTAGATGACAGTAATTCTAGAATACAAGAATACCACATTATCTAATTCTTTATTATTCTTGCATGTCGAGTTGAATAATTTTAGTGCTGTTATTATATCACAAATTATTGTACCTATAGGGGTGTTTTTCTTTCTATTCATGATATCCCACGATAATATCTTCAAAGAAACACAATTGCAATGCAATTGAACTGACTGCGAGTTTTAGTTAATTAGTTCACAATTTTTACTATAACATAACCACAATTCGTACAACTTTTGACAAATATATTTCTGCGGTATGATCGTTTGTTTGTCTAAGATTTGCACATGATGCCAGGACGATATTTCTTCATTCATTAAGGGAAATTAAATTGTTTTTCCACATTTAACAAGGCACAATTATTAATTATAAAGAGGTTTGTCGATTTTAAAACTGTTTATGCTTGTTTGACGATTTACAAACTTTAATCAAATATTTATAGTAATAAATCTATGTGATAAACAAACAGACCTAATTTTGAAAAATTATTTGTAACGCATGCGCAGTTTGGACAATACTCCAATAACACGGCATAGCACCATATGTTTTATTTCACAATGTTGGAGCGAAGTTTTCCTTGTCTACACGCGATATAGTAGTATTATATATATGGTCTCAACCTTATTATGCAGTACAGGTCTTATGGGAATTGATTTCATGGTTGCCAAATCGTCTCATTGTATAATGTCGTTACAGTTCCGGTTCAATATCTGACATTTTTTGTAATCAAAACATAACCTAGACAACTGTTTGTCATTCAATTGATGCATACTGCATACAAAAAATTAATAGTAATTTGAAACACTAAAAGGCGAGAATATATGGGAAGATGGATTAGTTAAAATATTTGTAATAATATAATCCTTTGGGATTCTTCTGTAAAAAAATATTTAAAATCTAACTGAATATAGTAAGCCAGAGTAAATGAATTAATATTTCAAAGAAACACTTAAAGTATACAATTTTCTTCGTTACTGAATATTGACATCTTAATCAACTATCCACTATAAATTCAGACCAAGACAAAGTTAATCACAAGTTTATTTGTCATAAAAACTTTTCTTAAGTAATACATATTTATGAAAAGAATAACAATAACCACACACAACATGTACTTTTATTTTTTAATATGTTACATGACTTATATAGTCTTATTGAATATTAATATGTTAATCTACATTCAATTATACACATTTAAAGACACAAATTCCTCACAAATTCATTTTGCAAAAACGTACTTTCCCATTTATAAGAACAAGTTAATAATACATGATAACATTTATGAGAAAACTAACCATGACCATACAAAGGAGTAAGTACACATATTGTTTTATTTTTCTTCATCACTTAAAGAATCTTGATCTGATGATGAATGTGTGACGTTAATTATAAACTCTTCAACATCGTCTTGCAAGTTGGCAAGGTGGCCAATGTAATTCCGCCAGTTGTTCACTGTTACATTCTGATAACCCTTCACAATTAATTGTTCAATATCACTTTGTTTGAATGTCGTATTGTGCATTTCAACGTAGTGCTTAACTTGTGCCCACACCATTTCAATTGGGTTTAATTCACAATGATAAGATGAAAGCCGAAGAACATAATGCCCTTTATTCTTTGTAAATTCATCAATTTTGTTTCTCTCATACTGAGACCTAACCTCTGACACACAAGCCAGTAAATCTCTTTTTAACATGTCATTATCAAGTGGAATATTCTTCTCAGTGAGCCATTCAATAATTTGGTCTTCTCCGTGCTACTGCTGGAAACTTTTCTTATTTTCTCGTGTGATATGAGGCATTATCGAGACCAACAACCGAGTTCTCTAGTATATTTGGAAGCAATTTATTCTTGAACCAAGCTCCATATGTATCTGCATCCATTTCGCTATGAACATCAGTAGTATTTTTCTTACAAAGAAATGTACATTCAGCACCAATAACAAAACCTTGCTCGCTTCCAGCATGAATTAATGGAAATCGAGGCCCAAGACCACTTGGTGATTTTAAACCAGTGCTGAGTCCTTACGTAAAAGCTTGTCGACTGCTTTGAACAGTAACGTCAGTCCACTTTTTATTTACCGAGTGTCCTGCATTCACTCATGATTCATCAGTATATATTATAGTTCTACCTAAAAATAAAACAATCACAATCAAACACAAGCAAATAATAAATTGCGTAATGAACATAAAAGTATAACAAATTAAATGATAAACTATACCTTCGTCTCTGAATTTTCTGATGTCTCGTAAGTATTTATGTTTCCACCTAATGATGTCATCTCTTTCAATAAGAATACTCTTTCGTCCCACTTTTTAAAATTCAAAACTCATATCATGTAGCAATCTGTAAAAAGTATATGTATATGTATATAGGTTATCACGTTAATCAGAATTATAGATCTAGGTATGCATACTTACTTTTAAATGCTTGAAAAAGATAATATGCTGGCTAAAAAGAACGATTTAACAGAAATTATATATAGATAAATTAAAGACAATATAAAAGTTTACACACTACGGCAAAAACTGACAATTGACAGCAACGATTACTCATATACCCATCATATACTTTGCATAATAGAACTTGCAACAAGGCAACCGGATATAAAGATGTCGTTATTAAGAGACTACTATAGATAATAAGAGATGCAATATCCCTATTAAACCTGTACTGCATAATAGGATTGAGACGGACTATAGTGCGATACTACGTCCTTTGAAACTCTCCTAATGATAACAGTTCTTGTTGAAATTTTACAAAGTGTTTCGTGCTATCTTGACAGCAGTATAAACATATTGCTGTGATATCTCGCAAGTTTATAAAATAAGAATAGCTTTAAGAATTAGTTTAAGTTTTGAAATGAAATAAAAATGACAGAAATCGTACTTGGATATGAAAGAGTTTAAATATGCAACAAATTACATGGATGTATATAAAGTTGCATACACATGGTCAATATACAAGCAAGTAATTTAAAAGTCATTATTATTCAAGTGAATAGTGAGAAAATGTAAAATAAAAATTTATTAAATAATTATGAAATAAAAGACAAAATAAATATAAGTAATATATTTCTTTTGTAAAAAGGTACACAAGATGTATGGTTTACATATCATGAAAAAGATCAAATACGATATGCAAAAAGAAAGAAAAATATGACTGAATAAATTATTATGATTTACATGCATAAAGCAATAAAACTTTATGAAAGAGTTTAAGAACTAAATTATATTAAAAGATAAAAATTACCTTAGCTTATAACTAGAGACTAAGAAAGGATATAAAAATATATGTAAAACGTAAACCCGATCAGCAATAACATTTGATATAAAAGGTAGCTGATAAAATAAATAAAAAGTGTATGTGTTTATGATTTGTTTGTAACACAATGCTTCAGAGACTGGAAACAGACGTGTACAGTTTCATGACCTACAAAAGACAACAAAATATAAAACTTGTGTAAAGTTTATTGCAGATAGACATATTACCCATGGACAGATGCGATGGAGAAACAAACGCATCTTTCAGGTGCAGGCAGTGTTGGAAGAAAAATATGCGTTCTTTTCAACGTGTTTCCGATCTTACCAAGTCACAATCCAGCTACAAGAAAAGTGAAGAACATAAATAAATGGGAAGAAAAAATATGTATTGAACAATGAACAAGGCAATAGGTTCATTGATGAATACAAAGAAGGATGGTATTAACAACAAGAATAAACCTACCGTCGGAAAGGCAGTACAAGGCTGTGAAAAAGATTCTTGGATGGGAAAAACAATTTGTATTGACGTTTGGTAAATAAGAACTGTCAGAACAATATGTGTGTGTGTGTGTATCAAGACGGCAACATGTGGGCAGCGATTTCACTGGAACGTGTATTCCAATGCCAACCTTAAATATGGACTAGAGGGCGCAATAGTCAACGTAGAGTTTTTTTTCCGGTATAAATTGGAAACAAGATTCGACAAGAAGGGACTTCTTGTTACGACTCCGAAAGAATAAGACGCTTTAAAAATAATTGTTACATTGTAGAATAGTAGTTTTCATTATTTCTTTATCACGTTTATTCATAATAATTTTCTTTTATTAATATATTTAAATTCATTTGAAACGTTCAATATGGACATTCAAAATGAACATTTTGATGAAATGTTTAAAGATAGCAAGTAAGTTTTTTTTGAAAAGGAGTTATCTAAATTGTTAAACAGATATTGGTTTTTACGTGCAAATGATTAATCAATGTAATGTTGAACAATATAAGATAGATAAGCAAATATTATCCTGTAAGGTTTTCTTTTAATTCATAAAGTTGGAATTACAACAAAAATAGGACTAATGGTGTTGGGCAGTTGAAGAGATGCTACGTGCGAATGAGCATTTTCTTCATGGTATTGTCTAGGCATCATTAATCTTTTTCAAGTTATGTTAATAATTAATTAAAAGTTTTACAAGGCAAAGATTAAAAGCTAGATACAACACGTGCAAATGGTTGTCTAAAGCAATTAATTGAAGCCAATATAAAAATAATTACATCGATAAATATCACTGTCAATGTACAATAAAAGTTTACATTTATTTATTTACAGGATAAATATTTAATTTTTTTGTTTAGCATCATAAATAAATAAATAAAAGATTTACATACATTACAACCGACATTTGGTATAAATGATATGAGCATTTTCAATTATGTATTTGTTTAGAGCATTAAGGTGTATATAAAAATATTTGAATTTACAAGTTACTAAATAAAAAGGTGTATGATCATGTTATATAGACATTCCGTTTTCTTCTTTAAACAAAACTATTACCTCGTCCCTATTATAAGTAAGAGAAAGGCCACCAGTGAAGGAGAAGGAACCACATACATTGCCAGAACCCACAATAGTTATTAGGTACATGCTTCAACAATATAAATTAAATACAAAACCAATTATAAGTTTTTGGTGTAAAAAGAAAAAAATTTAGAGCACAGCATATACAAATGACTATACCCACAAATATATGCTATCACAGCAATATGTTTATACTATGTCTTGGCATTACAAAATGTTCCGTACATTTTCTTTAAAAAAAAATGTTAGCAATCGCTATATTATATTTCAAACAATTTTCTTACTAGTTAAAATTTTAAATTGAAATATTTTGGTATATGTTTACGAGATGATATGTCTGTTTACATGTTAAATATAGAGGTTATGTACAAAAAATCGTAAATTGACACTTCTACGTCACTAACTGCAAAAATTCTGAAATCGTCATCGCAACGTCACTTCGTTGCCAGGGCCTACGATAGCCGGAGCTTCCGAGAAAGTTACAGAATTCCACCATAAGACATATATCTTATCATTCAGATTGATTTCATCTAAGGATTTTCCTTTAAATTTTGGAAGCTTTGCCCTCATCGACAGCTATAAGCAGTCTGCTTACTTTTGCAAGTTCTATTGTATAATGATGTAATCTATAGAAATCACGATGTACTCGAATATCATGTCCTAAGTGACGTGCTAACCAGTCCATCTCATTTTCCTTAAGTTGAATATCTGGATGACTGTGGCGATGTACTTCCGTAGTCGTGTGCTTTTTACAGCTACAGGTAATTCTAATTCTGCCTTTTCAACTACATTTCTCAGAGCATCTGTACCACGTATATAATTAAGAGACGAATAATTCGGTCGCCCATATATATATATGGATTTATAGTTGAAATTCCTACAGATGTTCTAGTCTTAATTAATAATTTTATTGACCCTGTAACATCTTCTGTTAATAATACTGGTACTGTTCTCCCTCTTTTGCCACGAATTTCAATCAGTGTCAAATTATTTGCTAGTTCTTTTTCTAAAGAAGTCGTTGAACTAGTCAGTTCTTTATTTTCTACCCATTTTGGTCTTTTGTTAAAATTGTGCAATCGCATCTGGGCTACTTCTCCGCTTCGTCTTTTATTGAATAATATTATTTGTGCTAATACAGTCTGCGCCAAATTATACCATGAGTTTTTATTGGTTTTATCCTTTTCGAGTTCATTCGTTCAATGTCTTATTTCGTTCAAAATATATTTATTTAGTTTTAATAAGTCAGATGTTAATGGTAAATATTCAACGGCATTCATGTTGCGCGCGTGCATAGTTGCTATTGCACTGGATGAAATGCGAATGCCCCATTCTAAGTCCAATAATTGCAAAAAGTTTTTTAACTGATCATCTTTTGAAATATTTCCATCTCTTAAAGAAATATCACGTAAATACTCCTACACATATTCTTAAACTGTATCCGATTTTCATTGCTAGTGAAGGTGTGCCATATTCTGGTCTTTCCATCGGTTTTCTTTCCTCTTTACATATTAATTTGACAGCTTCCACAATATGATCAAAATGCTTTGGTACTAATAAATCACTTAGGGATACAGTTTGGAGTTATTACGGCTATGAGGAGCCTTCCCAATTGCCTCATCGACTGCCTAATTAAATCTTTCTGTGTATTGGAATACTTCTCATATTGCATGGCCCCAAAACGAGTAATAAGCTTATCTCCTCTACACAGATGTGATATAGTATCGCTTTGCATAGTGTTTAAAATATTTTCCCTAAAATCTGGAGAAAGTTCTACTAATATTATTAAATGTAGTAAAGCGTTACTTTCAGTCTGAATATAACGTTTTTTATTATCATATTCGGACATGTTTCCGGAACATTTTTTGACATGAACCCACAATTGTTTTTTTAGTAGGAAACCCAAGCAATGGGGACAAGGTCCATTATCATGATAATTTGAATTTTTATTTTCGCTAGGTCTCCTTGGTAATATTAATTCACCAGATTTAGAAGACAACACTTCAATATTACGATGGAAATCACCTGCCCGTTTTAAATTAATAAATGCTGGTCCTGGCGACCTGCAACTGATGACGACCGATTGGTAGCTTGCGCGCTCAATGATTTGGGAGAGGGATTGTGGTCGGTTGGCGGGGAACAGGGTTAGCCTTTCCATGCTGCTCCCCACACCTAGCGACGCTATTCTTGCCTAGTCACTTAATCAGTGTGAAGTATGTTTAATTAGATTTATTATGTCTATTCGGAGAACTATTATTATATTATGTGTTACAAAATGCATATATGTAATGTTTAATGACTTTATTGTATTACTCTGGGTTTACAAGTTTATGAATACGGGGTTTTGTTTATTGACTTGTTGTGTAGTGGACCGGATGCCGAAAGGTCGGTGGTTTGCAGCTTTGCATAAGTCCTTTATTAGTTTTTCGGTCTGTTCGTCCATTTTTTTCTCTATATTCCTATTCGTATTTTCGTTCTGTTCTTCCATCTTTTTCTCTAATTTTTCGTTTTGTTCTTTCATCTTTTTCTCTATTCTGTTACAAAGTTTTTCCGCATTTTCTTCCATCTTCTGTTCTAATTTTTTCACTAATTTTTCATTTGTGCTGTCTATTTTATTCTCAAAATCTTCCTTATTTTGTTGGAACATCAAACTAATTTGTTTGAGCAAATCATTTTGTTCTACCTTCGATCCAGTTCCTTTTTCTGTGGAACTCTCTGTGATTAGGGTGGTATCACCTTGATTTTGGGGAGATTCATCTTCGCTTTCGCTGGCTGATCCCAGGCATACTGCTGAAGTGCTTCTGGACCTTGTATTCATTTTGATGTATGTTGTTTTAAAATACACGTAAATAATATATTATACCTGTGTTATTACAACAACCTATTATGTTACAAAAAATAAATGTATATGTTTGTGCCTGACTTTACTTTTAAAATTACCGTTGCTATTACACCCTGTATACTGTATTGTACCTACTATGTAACTAATATTACCTGTACTTGATTTTTATTATACAAAAATAAATGATTTTACTTTTACCAGTGTTTGTTTATTTATCACCATCAACATGTGGAAGTGCACATATACAAATACACAAATTAGACACACATTTTTCTTTTTTTATTTTTTTATTATTACAAATACTTTAGTTTATTTAAATTCTCAACTTCTTGGTTGATCTGCTGATTTTCTTGGATAACTAAAAAAATATTATGTGAGTGTATTCAGTAGGTCTTTTTGAAACGCACCACGTTGTGGAGCCAATTTGCGATAGGGGGGGGTATACTATCTATCAATGGGAATGAGACTCTATAATAACCACAAAACTAATTGAATTATAATTTAATTTTAATGGAAATATTTATAAAATGGAATATTCAAAAGACTATACAAATAAGTTTATGGGTAACAATTATCTGACTGCTCCCTGTAGATGGTAGGTCCAATGAATTTAACGGAATTAACGTGCCTGATTTGATAATATTCTATTTCAAAATCTTTAAATCTTCGCGCTACAATTGGTTTCCTATATTACTAAATTGAGCCAATGAACTCGTCTTAATGGGGTGCGTATTGTTTCCGGCGACTGTAGTGAATTATTCTCCTTTACAATTAGTCTTGTGAACGGTTTGTTAATATACTTTCCCAGGGTCGTTGAGGGGGTTCATGTAAGACAAAAATACACTACTAAATCACTCATTTACCTGTACTTTACTTATTTCCTGGATGTGGTACGTCGACGTCTCGTCTAGCAGGCACCTGTGGGAATAATAAAATGCGCTTCCTTGTTGTAAATAAAAATGGACGAGCAAATTGCAGGTCGATGGTGCATGTTTACTACCTCAATAATTAATACAAACACAGGTATATACAACAATTATCTATATTTTCATTTAAACAGGTTAACATTTATATATTTATTTTGTAGATGGAGTGTCTTTAATTCGGGACTAATACAACATTTATAAGGAATATACTCTACATGAGCGGATGATTATACACAGATCCAACATAAATTGTACCATAGACCACCAAAATTACAAACAGCTGTCGAGTGTTAAAGTGTGAATTGGCAATGGACCGAAATACTGTCCCAAAATAATGTACAATGAACTTATTAAGCTTCAATTACAACTGATTGTAACTGGAGGAACACAAAATTACTGTAAGTAAGAAATTATATTACTTTGCCTGTATTCTAACCCTATTTAGTTGCTTGTTTATCATGATAGGTTATGTTTGAATTCTTTGAACGTGACTGACTGTTTGTTTGATTAAATAATGCCTTTACTGTCTAGTGAATTGGAAAGCCAAATGATTTGTTTGTTAGTGAAATCAATCCTATTAACTCTAAATACTAATCTGACTTTGAATGAACCGAAATTGACTTTAATTTTAATAATAAACTACAGATTACATATGAGTTGATATAAATACTGTGGTTTAGCGAGACACCTCTTTGAAGGTCGTAAATACTTGTAAACTGTTCACAATACCTTCAATTAAAACATATCAAAATGTTCATTAGCTCTATGGAAGGTCCTTATGGTGAACTGGACGGGCTTTGTGGCTGGTTATCTGCCTAAGAATCGGCTGGATGCAGACTCAGGAACGAAGTTCAGGAAACGCCGGCAAATATATCGAAAAACGACGGTGGTGTTGGATATTCTGTATTATGCAGGATCTTAGACTCGGAGATGTTCTTGCGGTCGTCCTTGGTTTCGTATTCGGCGGCGTGTTTGACAGGCCGACTTGACGAGGGCGTTTGAAAATACCCGCGCTGGATTTATCTACTACTGTGACGTCACCCTGACGCTGGCCCAGTGACCTACTTTTTCTGTCTATCCTCATGCGAAGTATGTATGCCTTATTTATCGGTCAAGGTTGTCTATTGTTTATAGTCTCGAACCCAAAGTGGTTCGAGATTATATTTTGATTGATTATAATAATGTTTGATTATTTTACAATGCTAATTGTAGTTTTTATATTTATAATAACTAAATAAAATATTTTCAGTCTGTAAAAATCTATGAATACTAATTTTTGGAATTTTAATGAGTATGGCATTTTTAGCGTCGCTTTTCGATAAATTGTACAGTCATGTGCAAAAAAATAATGAAACTTTATAATTTTTGGATTTTATCCAAAAATAAGGATATTTGGACTTTATGTGGACCTGGTTTACATATTCACTTAATTACTAAATACATTCAACTTTATTTCTGTTTTTTATTTGATTAAAATCTGTGCATAAAAAATAAAATGCTTAATGCGGTTTTTTAAATTTTCAATTCAAAGTCAGTTTCCTTTTATAATTTAATAATAATTTATCTTGCGCAATTGGTTATCGAAATTTTATCAAATCATTCACATTTAACAGTTCAAAGGATTATTTTTATATACCCATTTTTGGTATATTGTAACAACACTTATTCAGTTTTTTTACATTTCAAATTAAATATTGATTTTAGTAGTAATTTCTTGCTAATGGCTTTAGTTTGATAGGGCACTTAATTATGCATGTCCTTCGTATCTGTACGTGGCCCAACATGTTTATATTTAAGGGTTTTACTAAATTTTGAATATTGATGTTTGACGTTTATTCATGATGGCTACTTGGTCTAAGTTAGAAATGATGCTTTCGATAATTACTCATTTGTAAGTGTGCAATTCATGACAATTCCTTATCCTAACTGTGCTGTGATATGTGCAGTTTAAGTATTTAACTTCATATATCAGGCAATTACTAAATTTTGTTACGAAATTTACACTTTAAAAGGACATGTGATCTGGGTCTATACGTCATACTTTATGTGATGTTTGTGCTTAAATTAGAGTCGTATAATTATTCATGCCCTGATTCTAATATGTTCTAAATTTGAAACAAGTTGTAGTTTACTTCTGTTCATATGCAAGAATTAGTTTCTTTACTGAATTAAAATGTAATTGGTATAATTATGGATGCTCATTGTTGACGTTCATCTTTGTATTTTAATTTGTGTTGTATGAATTCAGATTTATGGTCAACAATGTAACTGTTTGTTAACTAGAATGTATGGTGGATCCTGTGAACATGATATATTCCCCATTACTCTCATCTACTTAATTAATTCAATACTAAATATAACATTTCCTATAGTACAAGGGCTCGTTCCTAACAATAAATAAAAAAATTAACATCAGTGTTTTTTAACTTGTAACTAAATAATTATTGAGTGGTATTGAGGAGGCTCAAGACCACCTCAATATATATACGTAGGGACGCGATACAATCCCTCAGACAATTGTCTAAACTCGCTGCTGAATATGAATTACTGCAGGAAGAGCAGGCGCGCTTTTGTAAAAGAGAAAGTACACTATCCGCACCGGAACGCCCGTTCAGCGATAAACCCAGTACTTCGTCAGCAACGTCGCGTTCGCATCAATTGTATGCCGCTCAGAATAGTAAGCCTCGTCAATTTCCTGCGCCATCACCGACTTTACAAAAGTTATCACATCCGGAAAGACGCTGTTGGAGATGTGGAAAAGAAGACCATACGCGTAGTCATTGCCGTAACCCGTTTAAATTGTTTTGTTCTCGGTGTGGTAAATTAGATGTACGTTCCGTCGCCTGCCGATGCCAGGGAAACGCTGAAAAGGGCGGTCTGCAGGCAAAGACCGTCCGCAAGCAGTAAAACCGCCTGAATCCGCAAGTACATGTATTAAAGACTCGACAATACCAGATAATCGCGCCTGGATCCGCGTGTACATTTGTAATCAGAATCTACGAGCTCTCGTGGACAGCGGAGCTACTTCTTCATTTCTATCCGAATTACTAGTTGCCCGGTTGTTAAAAGATAATGTCCAACGTGTCTTGGATAGAAAATCCAAAGTCCGCCTCGCAAATGGAGACGTTATAGAGTCACCTGGCTCAGTTTCATTACCGATACGCATGGGTAGCAGAACTACATACGTTAATTTTGTAATTATGCCGAAGAGCCCGTGCTCAGTCATCTTCGGAATTAATTTTCTTAAGGAGATTGGGGCTGTTCTTGATTTTTCCGAAAGAAAACTGTATTTTAAGGGAGACAATGCAGTCTTTGCCGCGAGCTGTGGGATCTCCGAAGTACAGGACCGCCAAGAAACCGTTTTAAAAAAATTCCTTGAGCAGGAATTGAGTAAATTTACTACCGTGCCTGGTCGATCGAATTTAATACGTCGCACTATCCGTTTACAACCGAATACCGCCCCAATAAAACAAAGATACTATCCATGCAATCCGAAGAAACAAGCACTGATCGACGCCGAAGTAGATAAGATGTTACAGGACGGTATAATAGAACCCAGTAACAGCCCGTGGAGTTCTCCTATCGTCGTGGTCATGAAAAAGAATGGTGGCGGTCGGTTCTGCGTCGACTTTCGAAAAATCAATTCTGTTTCTATTAAAGACTCTTACCCTTTGCCGTACATTTCAAATATTCTTGACAAGCTCCGTGATAGTAAATATTTTTCGACGCTTGATCTTAAAAGTGGGTATTGGCAAGTTGAGTTAGAAAAAGATAGCAGACCCGTGACAGCTTTTACAATCCCGGGGAAGGGCCTATTTCATTTTGTATCGTTACCCTATGGATTACATAGTGCGGGAGCGACGTTCCAGCGTTTATTAGATTCAGTGATAGGTCCTGAGATGGCAGAATACGCATTTGTATATCTTGATGATATTATTATTTTAGGAAGAACTTTTGAGGAACATTTGAAGAATTTAAGTACTGTTTTCGCGCGTTTACGGGAAGCAGGCCTCCAGCTTCAACCGTACAAATGTACTTTTGCAAAACAAAGTATAAAATATTTAGGTCATGTTGTCACACCGGACGGCATCCGTACAGACCCGGACAAAATCGCTGCAATTTTAAATGTACCTCCGCCGCGAACCAAGAAGGAAATGCGTGGTTTCCTAGGACAGACGTCGTGGTACCGTCGATTCGTGCCAAATTTCGCACAACTTCCCGTTCCGCTTATAAAATTAATTAAAAAGGATGTGCGTTGGGAGTGGACGACGGATCAAGAAGCCGCATTCGCCGCCGTAAAGAAAGCTCTGACAGAGAGTCCAGTTCTCGCGTGTCCAGACTTCTCCAAACCATTCCAATTACATACCGACGCCAGTGAGAAAGGTTTGGGAGTCGTTTTAATTCAAGTAATAGAGGGTGCCGAAAGAGTGATCGCCTATGCGAGTAGAACTCTAAGTAAAGCAGAATTTAATTATTCGACGACCCAGAAGGAAGCCCTTGCCGTTGTCTGGGGTATCAAAAAGTTTAAATATTACCTAGAATTTTACCAGTTTACAGTTATTTCGGATCACCAGTGTTTAAGGTTCCTAAATGACTTGAATAATCCGTCAGGACGACTCAGTCGATGGGCTGTTGATCTACAGCAATATGATTTCGTCATACAGTACCGAAAAGGACCGATGAATAATTTAGCCGATTCCCTGTCACGTGCACCGCTTCCTTTTAAGCATGAAACCGATGAAGACGCATGTGCCTTGTTGGAAGAAACGTCTTGTTCTTGGTACAATAAGAAAGTTTCGGATGTTCAATCAGATCCTGAAAAACATCGAGAATACCGATTAGAAAATGGCAATTTATACAGACACATACCTGACACACAACATACCGATGGAGTGTGCGCATGGAAATTGTGCGTAGCTACACCTGATAGAAATGACGTCCTGAGAGAAATACATGACGCTCCTGAAGCGGGACATCTTGGGGTCGCCAAAAGTATAGCGAGAGCCGCTTCATTATACTATTGGCCAGGCATGTTTAGAGATATCCGTCGATACGTGAATAGGTGCCGGTCCTGTAAGCAGTATAAGTTTAATCAGGGAAAGCCTCTAGGCCAGATGTTATTCTCAGCGGTTGATTGCCCGTGGGAACAAGTGAGTGTGGACCTCCTCGGACCTTTTCCGCGGTCTAAAAGAGGATTCACTTCGTTACTGGTAATGCATGATCGATTCATCAAGTGGGTAGAGTGCCAGCCGCTACGCTTTGCCACTTCACGAACCGTTATCCAGGCGCTGAAGGAGAAAGTCATATATCGTTTTGGTTGTCCGAAGATCCTGTTGGCTGACAACGGTCCGCAATTTGCCAGTCACAGTTTTACGAGTTATTTCAATGGACTAGGTGTTAAGATTAAATTTAATGCTCCGTATGCTCCGCAATCGAACCCTGTGGAAAGGACAAATCGGGTATTAGGACCTATGATTGCACAGTATATAAACAAAGATCATAGAGAATGGGACCAATACCTACCTCAGTTTATGTTCGCCATCAACACCGCTAAACATGAGTCTACAGGATTCACACCTGCTTTTCTTAATTTTGGTAGAGAACTCATGCCGCCGAGCTCTCTGCGAAGAACCGCTGATGGGCAGTTAATAGATCCTGTTCGACCGAACACCGAAGAATTGGCCCAAGAAATGTCGAAGTTGGACGACTTTTTCAAGATCGTCAGGATAAAGTTGGCTCAAGCTTTCCAGAGGCAAAGTAGGCCTTATAATCTGAGACATCGTCCTTACCGCCCTCAAATTGAACAATGGGTATATCATCAGACTCATAATTTATCCGACGCCTCTAAGAAATTTACTGCTAAACTTGCTCCAAAATATGAAGGTCCCTCTAAAGTTATCCAGATCCTGTCCCCGTCTGTTCTTATGTTACAGGTACCAAACAGACGAAAGCCAGTCAAAGTCCATGTGAAAGACATCAAGATTCCGTCCGCAGACGAACTCCAAACCGACCTTCCATCTCCAAATCCGCCGGAGGTAGTGGGGGAAGGCCAGGAGGATATTTAAGCTCGTGTCTAATGCCCAAAGTACACAGTCGATGCAATGGACTCTTCTAAGAATCCTGTGAAGACGACAACGCCCCGTTCGTTAGTATCACCGCCGCCATCCGCCTTAGATGAACGGTACCGTGCGTTATGGGGTACACCGCCTGGTCTGAAGACGCCTGAGCGTCCAATAACGCCTCGTTACCTAGTTTCGCCGGCAACAGTTGCCCTCATGGAGGAAAAGTACCGGACGTATTGTTGCCAGACGCCTCCTAAGCCAGAAGTATCTGTGCCACCCACCGATGAGAAGACGATCGATGTGGGACCCACGTTGCATAGTCCCGACGCAGAAGCATATCTTGGGTTTAGACTTCTGCAACTTTTTGGTGTTTCTCCAGTTCCTGATCTATTGTCGCCGTTGCCAGCGACGTCTGAATCAAAGAAAGCACCAGTTCTTGATGTATCCCCTCCGACGATCTCAATTCCTTCGCCGCCTCCCGCAGATGGTACCCAAACTTTACCGGTCATTCCTTTTTATTCCTGTTTTCCCTTGGATATGCCGTTCCTCGACTCAGACCCTCCGCCGCTGCCGACGATTCCGCCGCCGACCGTTAAACCTCGTCTGGCAAATCCTGGGGCCTGGGTGAAGAAGGAAGGTTCACTGGGAAAAGGAGTCCGGAAGAGGCGACACGGGAATAAGCGGGTCCATGTGCGGGTCGACGGAGTGAGCGTCGTAATGACTCGCCGGGAAGCAGAGATCCATCATGCAAACCTGCAACGTCAGAACAATTAGTGCCAGTGCGCGCGTAAAAGACGTCTCAAGTGATGATAGACTGACCAAGTGTTAGTTTTTAAATTTAATTTTCCGATTTTGAACATTTGGTATGTAGTTATTAGAATTTCAATGTTTTCTTTTAGGGAAGGGCCTGTAACGAAGTTCCTTCGTTGATTGTAACAAAGTAACATTTTTGAGTTCATAATTAATTTATTTTGTAAATATTAAATTAACTGTATGAATGTTATTTTGTTCAAATGTAAATATTGTATAAACTGAAATGAGTCGACCTGTATGTATGACCAATTGTTGTAATAATTCTTGTTATTTACCTGTTTTTAAATGGAAAAATACCGAATGTCTACGTCATGCTCAGAGTCGCGTATTTCATGTCAGTATCGTGTGCAAATTTTATGTTTTGAACGGTTTTTTACTTATATACGTAGGGGGTTTTAACATATAAAAGGCCCTCATCGAGTTTACCTCGTTCATTTACATCTCCGATCCGTTCCAGTTCCTACACCTATCTCTATTCAGCCTCCGAATGGCATGGAAGAGACTAGGTTATTTCCTTACGAACGTTCTGTATTCAGGTCTCTGCATCATGGAACAGACGTTCTAAATCCATTTAATCTCGTCCGCATATTTCCCTCTTACTCAGGCCATGTGCCGTGGGAAGAGTGATGTATTACCGTTTATAAACCGCATCCCGTCAAGATCAGACTTTTAAATGTCGTGATCTCCGTAATACCCGAATTTAATCATAATTGTTTATTTCAGATATTGTGCGTGAACGCGCACCGCGTATTTATATTTCATTATAAACTATTGTCTAAATATCCGCGCTATCCGAGTCCGTGCTAAAATAAGCGTATTGATATTTCACCGCGAAACTATTGAATAAATATCCGCGCTATCGAGTCCGTACTAAGATAAACTTCAATTTCATGATAAACCAGAATATTCTTTAAATGAGCATGTCGTGACATGGAGATAATTTATAGAATAATTGAAATTAACCTGACTGCGTATTTTATTTCGAATTGACCGAGGCATCTCTTGTTTTTTTTTATGTTTATTAAGAATGATAAAAATGTATTAGGATTTATAAGTGACATTTCAGGGGATAGAGTTGAGTACATTATTCGATCTTAGGTTAGTTTAATGATAAATGGAATTTCTTTTTATGATTTAAAGATGTCACTAAAGCAAAATTTGTGTTACAATTAATTATGTACATATTGTATAACTGTGTGTGTAGATATATAAATGTGAATCAATAAATGTGTACGAGTATTGATATGATATTGTTTTGACAGATAATAAAGTCTATTTTTAATTAAGTTTCCACACGCCTTTTGTACTGTTTTCTTTTCACCGATCCGTCAGTATTAAATGCAACAAATATAGAATTAACTCAATAAACACTAAAAGAAGCAAATATACTCACGAATAAAATCTCCACTTTGCTAGCCGAAGAGTTTTGTATTCTCATGTCTAAAAGTCACAACACTTCACCTGCCATATTTACGTCTGTAAATAGTGCCAACCGGACGAGGTCACGAAATACGATTTCACTAGGGGAAGACGTTTTAAAATTTCACGGCATTGGTGCCTGTGTGTATAGGCAACCCAAGGTACTTGTGTTCAAGACTATATTTTCCGCTATATATAATCAAGACATGCAGAAGACTAGTCTTATAGCGTTCGCTCTGTACTGGCATTATATAAGCAAGCGAGCATGTTATAAAGGAAAGGATGTTCCATTATAATAATTTGGTTTTCAACTGGTATTGGATATAATCGAAAATAGTCATATGGATGTGATACAATAGGAACATGAATTTTGAATAATATGGTATCATCATGTAAGACTACTTGAGTCGCAAATAAGTTATAATAGTAAATAAAATTATTTAAATTTGGAATCTGGCACGGATTATAGATTTTATGTAATTTACTTATCATTTGTTCGAGTTCTTGTGGTTTTAAAATTGATATATGTAATGTATTTAATTTAGCGAACGATATAGCAGTTCTTATTTCTTCTACGAGAGTTTTAATAAAATTTAATTGCATAATTAAACCATCTATAATCGTTATGAGAGATAGAGTTTGTTCAAATATTTTAGTCAATTCAATATAATCTGTTTGAATTCGATTTAATTGATTTGCAAGAGTGTCTTGATTTTCTTTCAATACTTTAAATGCATCGTTATATTTGACAGTAATTTCTTGAAGAACATTTGTTGTTAATTTTGTTTTGTATCGATTTTTCTGCATTTATGATGTTTTTGATATAATGATTAATTTCGTCTTTATCGTCTTCGTCTAAGGTTCCGAAGATCCATTTACTTACTTTTCCTACGGCGTTCATTAGCGCTCGTTTAGTTCTTTTATTTCAATATGTGAATATATTTAGTTTTGTTTCAATGTCTTTACTCAATTGTTTAGCATATTTTATTTTATTTATAACAATTACATGAAAGTGATTTAATTTTTCTTTTAAACTGATTTCAAGAGAATTTAATTCCTTATTTATATTATTTATTAATTCAACGGGATGTGTCATATTTATGTGATATTTAAATGTATGTCTGGAGGTGATTAATTTTACTTTACCTATTTGTACAGGTAGTATAGGATTTCGTACTTCTTTGAATTGTATAACACTTTCCAATTTATTCAGAAGGGTTATTGTTAGAATTATTGGGATGATTATCCTCATTTTCTTTATCTGAAACAACATGTTGCGGTTTTAATATGATATTTTTTATTTCCTAAAATTATTTTTTGTTGTTCAGGTAATATTTCGTATGTGTCTAATTTTTTATATAATAATGCGGATTTATTAGGCTTTTTACTCATGTCGAGTTGTGTTTTTTGGTAGATTGGTTTCCTTTGATCAAATATGGGAATTGTTTTACCTATGTTACGTTTTTCTAAGGTTTTTGTTTGTTTTTGTATTAAATTTTTGTGAATTTCTTTTGATAAGGTTTTTAAGGTTTCTGCATGATCATTTATATAGTGAGTTACAATTTCGTTCTCGTTCATTTCAAATGGGGTTTTTAAATTTAGATCGACCTTTAATATTTGAAAGGGCGTGTAATTTGTGGAAGAATGAACACTGTTATTATAAGATAACAATGTATAATTTATTAAATTTGAAATAGGTACTTTTGGTTTTTGATTTTTTAATATACGTGGGCTTTCATATAAAGTGGAATGAAATCTCTCCACGGGACTGTTGCTGTTTGGATTAAATGGTGTAGTATAATGTATTTCTATTTTATGTAAAGAACAAAGATCTTGTAGTACTTTGTTTTTAAACTCTGTGCCGTTGTTACAGGTTATTTTACGAGGAAGTCCGTAGTGACTAAGAAAAATTATTAATTTATCTACTATTTCTGTAGCACATAGGGAATTTAGGGGAAACGCTTGACCGAATTTGGAGACGCTATCTATTATAGTTAGAAATGCTTGTGAATCAAAGTTATAAGTATCGATATATAAATGTTCTACAGCTCTGGAACCTATTTCTGTTGGTTTGAAAATTATTGAATGAGGGTGTCTCTCGTTTGGCTTTTTGGCAAATTTCACACGAGTTAACATAATTTGTTACATCTTGGTCGATATTAGGCCAATACAGGTGTCTTTATAGCAAGCAAGTTTTCGTTTATACCTCGGTGATTAGTTTTCGTTTCGTGATAATATTTCAGTCGAAGTTGTTTTTCTTCTTCCTCTGTTACATCTGTTAATAATTTATTCGAAATAGTTAATTTAAAAGCGTTACTGTGAAATAGTTCTGACATAATATTAGAAAATACAGTTTTTAATTGATCGTTTTTAAAATATAAACAATACGTTATTTTAGGTTTTAAATACTCTTTTGTCAATTGTACAATTGAATTTTGAATGTTGTCTTCTGATAATTGCCATAGAAGTCGATTTTTGTCGAATATTATTCTCGTATGCAACGGTGTTGTGGATATTTAGTAGTAGATATCATTATTTGATTTTTGTATGTATTTAATGCTGTAAATGAAATAGTTAATATGGGATCTTCTACACTAGTATGCGCTGTTTGTGAATCTGAGAGATTCTCATCGTTATTATTCGTGTTTATATTAGGTGAGTTGAGTTTAATATTTTGCAAGATTTTAACCTTTGGTTTGTCGATTATATTTTCGGGGGTTTCATTGTGTTCGTATAATGATTCTAATTTAACGTTATCGGGAATTGGATCTGTTGGGTCGATATTATTTATTAGAGATACTGTATCGCAATTTTCTTCTATTGGATTAATTTCGACTCGAGATAATGCGTCGGCATTGGTGTTATTTTTACCTTTTTTGTATATACAGTGCTTTTCATTTGCTTTTCCCCTTTTGTCAATTGTGTTTCACTATTTTTCAAATGAGTTTCCCATATCTTGTCACATTGACATTATATGTCAAATAAGATTCCCCTTTTATCAAAACAGATTCACTTTATATCAAATGCTTTTCACATTTATTGAACAGAATACCAATACATTATGTTACATATAAGTATAAGAAAAAACAGCATGCAAGGAAAGCTGTCTGGTTAATATTACTAAAACATTGAAATAAACTTTGGGTAACTACAACTATATTAATTTAATATCTCAGTTCTGTTTAAACAATCCCCCAAATAGGATTCCATGTGCCGAATATAATTATTGCAATTTTGTTCATTTATTGCTTCTGATGCGTTATGTACCGCGTTGTATAGTTCATCTTCGTTGTTCGGTTCTCTTCTTTTAACTAAACATTTCCACTGATTAAATAATTCTTCGATGGACTGTATGGGGGAAGAAATATTGGAAAATGTCCGTGGGCTCTTATTAGTTGCAAGATTTCTTCGGTTCGATGAAATCTAACATTATCCATGACGAAATGAGCGCCTTGGATATCATCTTCTTGTAAATGATTTATTAAATTATTTAAAAATTCTCCAAAATGTTCTGCATTATAGGGTCTGTCCTGTATTTGAAATAAGTACAGTGAAGAACTATTCATTGCTGCAGCAATAGAATAATTTCTTCCTCTTATCTGGGCTTTGACTTTCGTTGCTCTGATATTTTTCTCTGATCTACCATATGCCATTCGCGAATATACTTGAACTCCACATTCATCGATAAAAAATATTTTTTCTCGTTCAACCATTATTCTGTTGTACTGAACAGCATAATCAAATCTTGCTTGAATAGTTTCCGGTGTGTTGCGTCTTTCTGGTACAAATGAAATTCGTTTCATGGAATAGTGAAATTCCCTGAAAGCCCTACTTATGGTGGATATGCAAACTTGCAATTGAGGATTTTCTTCTAATAATTTAGTTCTTAACTTTTGAAGTGTTAGGCAACAATCTTCATCAATCCAATTGCAAAGAGCTTCCTTTTGCTCTGTAGTTAATTTTTTTGGCCGATGACCGCCACTTTTCTTTTTAATTTGATTTGTTTTTCGATAATTGGCATACATTTTTCGTACCGTATTGGGTCGTACACTAAACTGTTGCCCTATAAAGGTTGACGAATGCCCGCTATTCATACCTCTAATAATAAGAGAACGCACCTCATCACTTATTACAGCTTTTCTTCGTCTTTCACCATTCATGTTGTTTACAACTGAATGTGTGAAACTGAATTGACAAAAAGTGATATATATTTGACATATGAGGAAATTATTTGACATGCATAGCAACTACTAACAGAATGGGGGAAATTCATTTGAAAAATAGTGAAACACAACTGACAAAAGAGGAAAAGCAAATGAAAAGCACTGTAATTTTGTAATCGTATTCTTCTAATTTGAGACTCCATCTAACGAGCTTCGAATTTGGTTCCTTTAGTGAAAATAACCATTGAAGGGGTTTATGGTCGCAATGATATTGAACTTTGTTCCAAAAATATAGGGGCGGAATGTTTTGACAACCCAAATTACGGCGAAAAGTTCCTTTTCCTATAGTGCTATAGTGAATTTCGGCGGGATTTAAGGTGCGTGACGCATATGCGACTGGTAAATCTTGACCAATTGGGCCTTGTGACAAGATAGCGCCTATTGCAAAATTAGAGGCGTCTGTTGTTACGTTAAATGTTTTATTAAAGTCAGGGTATTGTAATATAGGATCGTTCATTAAAATCTCTCTACACGTTTCGAAACTTTTAATAAATTCGTTGGTGTGTTTTATTTGTATTCCCTTTTTTAAACAATTAGTTAGGGGTTTAGTAATTTTTGCAATTTTTTTTATAAACTTACGATAGTAACCTACTAGTCCTAAAAATGATTTAATTTCTTTAGTTGTTTTAGGTATCGGGAATTTTTTTATTGCCTGAATTTTTTTTTGGGTTCGGTTTTATTCCATCAGGGGTTATGACATGTCCTAAAAATTCGACAGTTTTGCAAAGAAATTCTGATTTATCAATTTGGATCTTTAAACCTGCATCTTTAAACTTTTTGAATACTAGTTTTATGTCTTTTATGTGTTCCTGTAAGGATGTGGAAAATATAATAATGTCATCCATGTAAACTAAACAATTTTTATTTAATAGTTCTCTTAAAATATTGTCCATTACTCTCTGAAATGTCGCGGGTGCGTTTCTTAAGCCGAATGGCATTCTAACTAACATAATTATAATGCCCGTTTTCTACCGAAAATGCGGTTTTTTCGATCGAATTTGGATGCATTTCGATTTGGTGGAAACCGGAAGCTAAATCTATTGTTGTGAAATAGTTGCAACGACCTAATTTGTCTAATATGTCTGTGATGTTTGGCAAGGGATATCGATCGTCCATTGTTTTTTCGTTTATTTTCCTGTAGTCAATAACCATTCTCCATTTTTGTGGATTACTTGCATCGAGTTTCTTTGGGACAATCCATACGGGACTGGACCAGGGGGAATGTGAATGTTGAATTATTCCATCCTCTAATAATTTTTGTATTTGTTTGTTTATCTCATTTTTATGAATATAAGGGTATCTAGACGATTTAGTATGCACGGGAATTTCATCTGTTGTTTTTATTTCATGCTTAATTTTATTTGTAAACGTTAATTTATTTTTACTGTCATGAAATAATTCGGAAAATTGGGAAATTACTTTTGCTAATTGACATTTCTCTTCATTATTCAAATGAGCCGTTCATAAATTGTCTATGGAAAATTCTGATGTTTCTAATTGATTACTACAGTTTATTTCTGTTTGCAATTGTTCTATATTAAAACATTCAAATTCGTTTTCTATAAAATTAGTAGCGTACGGTGTTAACATATCTTCTCCGATACAGATTGTTTGCGAAGTTAATAATTTATTAGTTAATTCAACTATCGTCTGATTCTTTTTTATTTCTAAAATTCCTGGCGAAATAGTGACATTGTGGTTCATAATTCCTAATTCGGGGATTATAATTTCGCAATCCGGTAATTCAGTATTTATTTTCTTTAAAATTGAACTTTGAGGTGGTATTTCTAATACTTGTGTATTAAATTCGCTTCGATAATATAGCGGTATTTTTATTTTAATTTTAGTTTTCTTAGATCTCTTATGCCAATAATACCATCAAAATACTCATGAAAGGGGAATAAAACGAATTCTATGTGTTCTTTTAGAGGGAAAAATTCATTGAAATAGGGTATTTTAGCTTTAGCATCTGCTTTACGGGATCCTGCACAAGTTTGTATAGGTGTAATAGATTTGAATATTGTGTCGGAATAATATTTTTCTGCAATCGAGGGTCTTAAAATAGAAGGGTGACATCCAGTGTCGATTAATAATTTAATAGGTGGATTCTTAATTTGTATATACGGCAAGGAGTTGGGAATTATATTATTTAAATCTATTCCTTTCTTTTGGTTGAGGCTGGTACGCGAAAATTTTCAATATCCTCTTTAGGTGTTTTCATTTGTTCATTACTTTCATAATATTCCATTTGTTCGGCTGTGGAATCATAATAAATTGAAGGATTTGGGTAAGATTGATTTTCATCGATATAATTGAATCGGTTATTTCTTAAACACCCTGTCATTTTTTATAGGTTCTTAGGAAACAAAAAAAAAAGGTTTTATTCCTAGAAACACAAAACCCAATATTGTTTACTTTATTTCAAATGATTATTTAACATGTTTTAGACATAATGTAGTAACAATATTTTATATTAATTAAAATTATAATATTAAAAAAAATATTCAAAAATTCTGACTTAGGTTGTTTCTGCAACAAACGCAAAATTTGTAATACAAGTTATACCTTTTTAAGAACTTTACTCACTATTCCCTTTTTGCAGCTTTATTTTTCCGATCCTTTGTTTTACTGAAGTTGATAATAGCTTCATAGAAAGGTTTATCGTCTTCATTGACCCATTGCAGCAATGTTTTAAGATGTTCCAGTTTAGTGCTCAAGATAGGAATGCTTCCTTCGTAAGCACAGGATTTTGGAAAACACAGCAGTCTATTTTTCGTATTCCTAGCATGCATTAAGGGAAACGTATGCCACAAACAACTGATTGATTAGTTCAGAAGCTTTTACATATCTAGGATTTGAAGATAAGTGTATGAAGTGGTGAAATTTCGATATGGCAAATGTTATCCTTGCATCTGTAGAAACCTTCGCCGATTCCTCGGAAGTAGTGTCCCTTTTATAATAGGCTGTCCACCAATTTTTGAAATCTAAAATTTCATCTCCCTTAACTTCCTTGACCGTAAAATTATTTTGCGAGCTTGCTTTGACGATAATTTCTGTGTAGCTGTGTAAATTGTAAACTCTGTCATATTTCCGGAGGTTTCTTTTGGCAACGCCGAAGTCCCTGTCGCAAGGAAGGAACGAATGGCCTCTTATAGGGTAAAATTGTTGCACTTTCTTAAAACGATTTGTTTCTGCTAAAAAAAATTAAACTTGGCAAGTTCAAATAAAATCCACAATGTTCGTCATTTAACTACGATAGAACCAATACCAGAATTTAACTTGCACAAGCTGGCTGTGAAACTGTACCACTACTCTTACGTCGCACATGTTAGTTCAAGAAGGTCCAAATTGAAAAAGGAAGACGTAGTACGAAAATTTTCATTCCAGAACATTTCGGAAGAAAGAAGTCAAAGGCGCCCTCTGATGGATAAACTAACGGCGGACAAATTACTAACACATATTTGGCTTACTAACGATAATCTCAAGTGGAATAATTTTATTAACAATTATAAAACCTCAAACGATGCTTAAAATAACCAACAAGAAATAAACAAAAGAATTTCCGATAAATATTTAAATACGTTAAACAATATATACGGAGCCATCTATCAGCTACGAACATGTGCTACCCCCAGCAAGTAAGACAAACGCTCTAACATGCACGGTCGGCAAAACTGCACTTGCATATTTGTCCAATAGAGGCCGGTAACAAACAAAATCAATTAAATCAATATTACTACATCGATAAGTACAAGAAAATAAATACAGGTATTCCACCAAATGTAATTAAATATAGAAGGCAAAATTAATATTCTCTAAATAAAGAAATAAACAAAGACAAGAATCAATTTCACTAAACTGAAAAATAGAAATTCTTCAAATAAACAGTAGCAAAGGGTAATTAGCAATACTAAAAGTTACGTGAACGAGATATAAGTATACAGCGAGGTTCATAATAATATGTACAAAAAGATATGCGTTAGGGAAAAAAATTAAATTGTAACAAATTCCCCCCTTACTACAAGAAGGTTATTTACTTGTAAATTACCGCTAAGCCAAAAGTCATGAAACAAGGAGCGAAAACTATGCGAGACATAAACATATATACGATACTACAAATAGTGAAAAGTCGACAACAACTAAGAAAAAGACAGTCAAATGTACGTGGCCATGGATGACACCCCGAACTGCAACTGACTCATCCACCATACCAAAAACTATGAGTCCTTCGGCAAATCGGAGAAAATAAAATAAAACTTAGGAAATATTCAAAAATGCAAAATTAAAATAAAATCATAGTCACTCACAATTTCCCAATACCGGCCGATTACGGAATGAAACAAAAGATAAGGGATAAAACAAAAAGTTAAAGGACGAAGGAGGGCTAAACAAAATACGTTAGCAAAAGTTTTAAGTCTACGCCAGCCTAGCGTAGACTGAAACACTGAATTAAATTTTAAACTAAAATGGATTTTACATAAACTTAAATTTTAAAGTAAAATGCATTCTATCTATATAGAATGAATTTCGGACGAAAATGTGAACGCAGAATATGCATGCGTTCACATTTGCGTCCGATGAATTTCCCGAGTCCGCCGAATTTTCTTCACCCTCGCTAGATGAACTGGACGAACTTGACGAACTAGATGATGATTCCCTGGAACAGGTTATTCTATACTAAGCACTAATGTAATAATCATAAATACATACCACTGAATTTCATTTAAAAAGAACAATCGTTCTTCCGGAGTACTAAATATAATTCGGCACAGTTATTATTAATTATGATAACTTGATTGATGTAGCTGGCATCTACGCTGGCTCGATTTATTAGTAAAAAATGGCCACCTCCTGCCACCTCCTGCCACCTCGTAGTCTGTTACATGTATATGATTATCGTGTCTATAATACACAATTCTTACTTCTTTCATCGGCCCGTCATTGTTAAAGGACGAAAGGATGGTTAAACAAAATACGTTACCAAAAGTTTTATGTCTACGCCAGCCTAGCGTAGACTGAAACACTGAAGATGAACACAACATTTCAAAATCAATACTCAACAATTATAACGATACACAAACTATCTAAATAACGAAACAAACGGAAGTCAAAATCGGTACGGAAATTAGTTAAGTTGCGACGTGATACCCTATTTAAAATCGTTAAACATTAAATAGTAATACTAATTGCCAAATTGAAGTGCTCCCATCTATCAACGGATAATTAAACGTCTTGTACAGTCTTAGGGATATTTAACATCAGAGTGATATTGTCTATTAAATCTACAGTTGGTACTCGTCCACCTTCACTGTCTATATTTGACAGATAATTAGATATTAGACTTAAAACAATATGTGTAATGATAAAGTCACGTGTTTTAAGTGTCTAGTGAATGTGAACTTTATCAACAATAATGGTCAATGCTCAAATACGGGTAGTTCGGTTTACGGAGATGAAAACTCGGGTTCGGTATGTTTTAGCATGTTTATTACTTCAATATTCATTTTATACTACCTTCTAGCATTAAGAGTAAAAGAAATCTTACTATGTCAGTCTTTTTATTCACATATAAAACAAATTCAATTACACAAGTTTAGTACATATATTTACAAGAAAATCATAAAGTATTTGTTATATACAAAAGCAACTATAATTCATATATTGAAAATAACTTTACATTTACTGAAAAAAATTATTCGCAGTATGTCAACAAACATTCAACGGAATATTCAAACATTGAATATTAAAATATACGGTCATAAATGTTTTGTGAATTAAGATATTATATACATGATATTTACTTCGAGAAAGGTGATATTTTTACACAAGTCTAGCAAAAACGTTAATTCATCATCTGGTGATTATGTTCGTATTATTGAAGAGATATTCGACGAGAATAATATATTTCTTTGAAATCCTACGTGAACCTAAAATTTACTTTGGTACATTTGAAATTAATAATGTCTATCTGACGTGATTATTTAAAATGAACGGAATAACCATATAAAATAATTTACTCGGGACTTACAGGACGGAATTGTTTTCTTACCACGATCTGCCTGGTAACAAAACAACCTATGGACCGCCTTTCTAGACTGCCAAAAAGACTAAGGGATAGGTACTAGGTACTCTCTAGACTGCCAGAGAGTTTGGTGAGAATTCTCCTAGACTGCCAGGATAGCTCTGTGAGAGGATCTCCCCAGACTGCCGAGGGGAACTCTCATTTTACTAACAAAGTCGTCGTCTTATATAGGCCCGGACTTGCACAAATAATAGCTAAAAACAGTGTTTTTCCGAAATATCACGCGTAAAGGGCAAGAACTGTACTCAAACGCACGATATTATCACGTGCAAAAATGCCTTTAGAAAATTAACCTTTCTCTTTATTAATTGACTATAGATAAATTAAACATATTTTAGAATATTTATATTAAATTATCGAACCCATCAATGCCAAAATCACATAAAAACCATTAATACAAATTAGTTCGATAATTTATATAGTGCCGGACAAAAGTCCGTTACAGAGTGTCAAGTAATGAACACCCATACGGTACGATAGAGTTAACTATCAGGGCAAAATCTAGAACAAAAAATCGGAAATGACGAATCTACACCTGAGTCAGATATTATAAAAAGAACATCAACGTTAATAGATGTACCTTGTGGAACAATTTACAAAATTGTCAAATATGGTGTTCAAACAAGAAAATGTAGAATTGATAAAGGATCCTCAAGGAAAATTCCAAATTGGGAAGTCGAAAGTATTGGCCAGACAATTTGTAATATGTATACACAAAACTAAGCAGTGGTTTTAAGTATCACAGAATTGATAAACGGCGTGTCATCATGGAAACAGAAAGGATACGGAAGCTCCGTTACGACTATTTACGAAGCATAAGAAAATTTAGAGAAGATGTATTAGTATTATATAAATAATAAATTGCGAATATTTTGTTAAATTAGTTGCCTTATTCATTATAGCTGACTCCTGCGTTTTTTCTTGGACGTTTTGTATTCCTGATATTTCCCTTTTTACTTTCTTATACGTAGTATAAGGAAGTATAGTGATGACGAAAATTTTCGACCTCGAGATTTTTGCAGATGTCTACGTTTTGAAGTCCCCTGATACCAAAAAAGTGGTTTTTAAAAAATGTCTGTGTCTGTCTGTGACCACGATAGCGGTCAAACCGCTGTAGATATCTATTCCAAATTTTGTATTTACATGTATATTCTCCCTCTTGAGATCTGATTAGTTTTTCAGTGAAATCGGTAGACCGGAAGTAGTAGTTTACTCGAGTGAAAAAATCGAATTTTGCAAATATTTCGTCAATTACTAAGTTTAAACAAATTTATAAAGAATTCAAATGTACTCAAAATTAAATTTGAGACAAATCGTCTTAAAAAAGTTTTTCGAAATTCCAACCGGAAATAGGTCTTTTACTCTTATCGAAAATCAGTTTTTTGCGAATATCTCGCAAGTGATGCTTTCTAGGCAGGTACATTGCGAGTATAAAAGTATTTAAATTATAATTTTAAATATCTTCTGTATAAAAGAAATTTCAAAATTCGGACCGGAAGTACCACTTTTACTCTTATCGAATACCGATTTTTTGCAAATATGTCGTAAATTATGTATTCTATATATATTTATTAAGAGTACAAAAGTATTTTTTGTATACATGAAATTTCAAAATTCGGACCGGAAGTAGCACTTTTACTCTTAGCGAGTAGCACTTTTTTTCGAATATCTTGCAAAGTATGCATTCTATAGCGATTTATTAAGAGAATTAAAGTACTTAGAATAGGATTTTGAATAAGTTTTGTATAAAAAAATTCTTATAATTGTATAGTTTGAAACGCTCATACGCATAAGAAAGTCGTGTGGTGGCCACGCCTCTTTTTTTTTTTTTAATTGTACATACGATAGCTTTTGTGACACACATGTATATCTATATAAATTATCATTTGCGTTTTGATATCCAACTAATAAAACAATTTAATACTTCTTATCTGTTTAAATTAAAATCATTTTTTATATTATTGTTTAATTATATATAATAAACAATTTATATTACCAAAATAACTTATTGCTAGCTGTATCAAATAAAAATTAATACTCCTCTGCCCTTTCTTAACCCTCACCGTAGGGTGCCTACTTAAAGTATTTACATCTCAAAAAGCTATTTTCTTATATTTCCGAATGCACTATACCATAGAAAATTCTGTTGTAGGATTATAATTTAACATACATTATTATTAAGTACTCCAGTAAAGAAAAGAATATACGTATACAGAGATTATGCAATATATAATTGAGATGACGGCAGACATATTTTAAAAATATTGAAAAATTTCTATAGATTAATAGATCGTTCTGCTGTAGAAAAATAGATTCTTACCAAGTGATGGTGGAATCTGGAAAGAACTAATAATTTTCAAATTTAATGATTACCATTGTATGGAATAAAATTATAATTTTTATCAATAACGACTTCTATTGGAAATAATTTCTCTTTTTTTATAATTTGAAATCCAATAAGTTAAATATTCATTTTATCTGAATAGTTTTTCTTTATTTTATATTTTTGTTTTTATATAGTCAAATGAATTTGTTAAAATGTTTTAAAACGTTGATAGGTTTGTGATGAACAAAACTTTATTTATTGGTAGCTTAGGTGATGAGTTATATTAATTTATGTACTACAATGGATCATTTTTAAGCAATGTAATTTCCTTCAAATATCTTTTGTCAGCGTTTCGCTGCGAAATCATAGATTGATCAGAATCCATTTCTATTTATTTATATTTAAATTAAAGCTGATTACACTGTTGGCTTATTCTTCAAGCTCAACCAACAGGCCATAACCATTTGAAGATGAGATTGTACAATATAATGACTCATTTAGGGCACTTTTATCCCAAGCTGATTGAACTGTTGGCGTATTCTTATAGCCCAACAGACAGGCCATAAACATCCTAAGATATGACGATTGTACTAAGATGGTTGTGGTACAATATAATGACTCATTTAGGGGGCTCTTACCCCAAGCTGATTAAACTGTTGACGTATTCTTATAGCCCAACAAACAGGCCGTAAACATCGGAAGATAGGATGATTGTACTAAGATGGTTGTGGTACAGTATAATGACTCATTTAGGGGGCTCTTACCCCAAGCTGATTAAACTGTTGGCGTATTCTTATAACCCAACAAACAGGCCATAAACATCCGAAGATAGGACGGTTGTGCTAAGATGGTTGTGGTACAATATAATGACTCATTTAGGGGGCTCTTACCTCAAGCTGGTTGAACTATTGGCGTATTCTTATAGCCCAACAAACAACCCATAAACATCCGAAGATAGAATGATTGTACTAAGATGGTTTTGGTACAATATAATTGTACCACTCATTTGTAACGAAGTGCGTCGTTAACCAAAAGAAAACGCCTTGATTAATACTAATTTGTAACAATTATAAATATTTTTCCTTGTTTAGCAAGGCATTTACCTTTTCATGAACGTGTTTTCTTTTGTAAATCTGTAAATAATTTAAATTCATTATTTTATGTAATTTTTAATTTAGTAATTTGTCGTAATATTTGCATTTTTAAATCAGTATATATTTTATGGAAATTTTCGTTAATAATACGTCATGCGTGGCTACGTGACAAACGGATGATCCGCGCTAGCAAGATGGGGTTGTAGGCATGGACTTTTGGTCTCTGACGCGTTGATCCGGCATTATAAAAGGGCGGAAATTTATGTATTAAAATCAATCCTTTACCAGATTCGGCTCTAGTTACATACTCTGACGAATCAAATCCTTTACCAAGTTCTTTTCTGGCTTTATGCTCTGTGGAACTTGACTCCCACCAGAATCCTTTAATTGCATCTAGCTGCAGGCTCTGACGCAATTAAAAACCGATATAATCCGGTTTTAACCACGCTAATCAAGGATTCTGTGTGATTAAAATCTTTCCGCTAAACCGCCTTCAAACCGTACCTGCCAGTTAATTATTCTAATTTCAGATTTTGAATGATTAATTGATCCCGTATTTCTAATTTGTTTAAAGCAAAATTAAATATCTAGTTAATGGAAAATACCGTATACATGTTTTAATATTCAGTTTAAATGTACACATCCGTTTGTACCAAGTATCAATGCTATCAGTAAAAAAATAGGTCACATAATCTATGTCGGTCATCATTAAAAATAGAAGTCGTTTATTTTAATGAGAAACAAAGGTCTAAGTCACGTTCATTTAGAAGTACATTACCGCAATTTAAGAATTTATTGACAATCAAATGCCAGATATAAAATTTCTCGGTATTACCGACTAGCGATGTTTACGAATTTTGACAAGTTCTTTCATTTCCGCACCGAATAATTAGAATTAACATTTATACACGACTTAGGTTGTTGTTGAGACCATTGTATCGTTATAAACCATAACTCTAAATGTTCAAGCATATTTCATTCATCACAATGTTATAAATATATGGTTTATTTAATTAAGAATGTCAGATTGTTTGTTTTGGCAAGAATCATATGTTTATGCGTACGCAGGTTGTACCACGATTCTAAAATGACAGGCGGCAAGAGAAACTCGACCTTATTGACCTAATTCTTGTTTATATGATTTTACCGTTATATCTTTATATCGTAGTATATATCGTAAAACGTGGTGGTTTATTTATAAATAATTGTTGATGAATTATTTGCGGCTTTTATCAATCGGAACCACCATGCGTTAAGAAAAATATCTATAGATTCAAAAATTTCACTGCTAACAGTTTTCCATCCATAGGCGGATGCACCTTGGGTTGCCTACACTCACACCTCGCTTCGTTGCAAATCTTCTAATCAAAGTCGGTAAGCGGGATATCTATGCAAGCGATCGAAATGTGTCAAATGTGATTATAATGACAACCTGTGCATATGAATGAAATGAATTTTATTTGTGAATCCACTTGCTCGTTTCGGCTAGCTTTCGCAGGAATTTGGTCGCAGGTAAGTTGTTTGTCTTATCTTTATCTTAATACAATTCTAACAACGTCAAGTCAGGTCTTTTACGGGCGGTAAATGAAAGAAAAATATTGATACGTCAACAACGGATGATTTCAAACTAAATGTGTTTATTGTCAACAAATCAGATACGAATACATATTATATACAATTTACATACAAGTTTACAAATAATCTATGTACAATTATGTCTCTGTCATTTTACAAATAAAACAATTAAGGTAAGTCTGAATACGGCAAAATAAAATATACAATAACAAATAATTCATAACTACCATTCTATTGATCGGAGATTCTAACCTTATAATTTTAATAAACGTTACGATAGGTTTCTTTACACGAATAATATCCTATTTCATCTTAAGTAATTTTGAAACTATTTCTCAACACGTGCCCCGTCTTGTAAAAGAGATTGTAAAATGTTTAACGGTAAGTTTACAGTCATTCTAAATAAAGATAAATGAATTTAATTTTACGACGACACGAGATACGTTTGTTCGGCAGTTAAATATTTTGTGCGTCAGAAAATAAATACCTTTTATGTCGGCTCGCGGATCTGCGAAATAAATTGAATTATTAAGATTTATATCGGATATTTGCTCACGCAGAAAACCTTATACAACACACGACAAGGTGGTCTGTATCACCTGAGATTTTACAGGCGGTACGGGTTATCTAAATTAATGCACGACAAATAAGGTCTGTATCAACTAAAACTTTACAGGCTGTCAGGAATATCTTAATTAGTACACAACAAAATGGGTCTGTTCCAATTAAGATTTTACAGGTAATTCCTCTTCTGCATACGACAATAGGTCTATGTAGAATCGGAACAGGTTGACAGGTCCTAATTAATCCACGACAAAGTAGGTCTGGATCAATTAGGATATACGGATGTCAGAACGACCACGACAAATTGGGTCTGATCGTCTGAACAGGATAAAGGCGGGCGGGATTCTCTCTCATCCTCGGTCGTTACTAGCTCTTTTATATGGTCGGTTTATGGTAAAAACAAGTACGCAAGAGTGGGAACCTCATACGTAGACGTGACGTCGAACCGCGCGAAAAATAATTGTGAGGTCCGAATATTTACCGATCGCGTACGATTGAATTAGCCGTAGGTAACTTAAACTCACATAACTCCCGCACTTTCATTATATTTCAAACCCGGGAGTAAAGTTGATAAGCAGCGTGTGTTTCGACATTGACAGAAGGATTAGCGCAACCGCATTTGTTTCAAATAAGTCAAGCACGAGGTGCGTCCGCTGGTCGGGAGCACTTTTACTGCCGCGGGTCGTCCAGTCGCCGGCGTTTGCTGCGGGCAGCATTAAAGTAGTTATTCATGAGCAGTGATTTTATTCTAGACGTCCCAGAGCGTCGAGACGGAGAGCACCGTTGCACATTTAGGGGGCTCTTACCCCAAGCTGATTAAACTGTTGGCGTATTCTTATAGCCCAACAAACAGGCCATAAACATCCGAATATAGGATGATCGTACTAAGATGGTTGTGGTACAATATAATGACTCATTTAGGGGGCTCTTACCCCAAGCTGATCAAACTGTTGGCGTATTCTCCCAGCCCAACCAACTGGCCATAAACAGAGGCTCTATCCTGATCGTCAACAAGTTCATAAGTCCAGGGTGACAAGATTCGGGTAGTCACGTAAGGTCCAGAATACTTTGGAGCAAGTTTGACAGCAAAATGTTTAGTGGCCTCGGAAAGTACTTTATTCTTTCTCCAAACCTGCTATCCAACAACAAATTTTGTAGGTCGTCGTCTGGAATTGTGAACAGGAGCACTTCGAAAGTGGGCTTTGTTAATACGGTCTCGAATATCTTTGTATAAAGTGGCAAAAGCTAATTTCTTATGTTCGATGTTAATAACAGAGGTGCCTGACTCTTGTGGAATACAATTTTCATCATCGCCGTTTAAAGTGACTTCCCTACCAAAAGTGATAAAATTTGGTGTTAATTTAGTTACTTCGTGTTCAGAAGATCGAATTGCATAACGTATCTTAGCTAAGTATTGATTCCAAGTCCGATGATTAGTTTTTACATAGGCGGTTAACATTGTTTTTATTATCCGGTTAACTCTTTCCGTAGGGTTTGCCGGGGCATGATATAGCGTTATATATGCAATCCAATGTTATAACTTTCTGTAATTTTTTTGAAAATTTTGCTTTTAAACTGAACACCGTCATCTACCATCAGCTGTGAAGGGTATCCAAAAAGAAGTATTACATATTCTTCTATAAGTTTGGTTACAGAAGCGCCCGTAGCAGTGCGCAAGGGAAATACTAAAGTTGTTTTACTAAAGATATCGCAAACAGCCAATATATAAGAAAACCCCATCGCTGAATGAGGTAGGGGTCCCATAAGATTGGCAGAATTTATTTGCCAGGGTCTGGTAGCTGTTGGTGTCTTACTTCGCAAATGTCCCGGAGCTGGTTTATTATCGGATTTGATATTAAGACATATTTTACAATTCCTGACAAATTTTGCAATATCATATGCCATTCTAGGCCAAAAATATTGTTGCGCGACTCGAGATATGGTTTTCGTTATCCCAGGATGCCCGCAGGTAGGATCATCGTGGCAAGATTTAATAATACTCGTAGAGAAGCGACGTTCATGCGGAGGTACCAATTTCCATTCCTGAGCAGGGGAACTAAGTTCTGAATAGCGGGGTTTGATATATTTGAATAATTTTGTACCATCTACACGCCACAAACGATAGTGCTTAGGAGTTGGAGATTTTATTAATCATTTTCAAATACCAACGATCTAAAGGGGGTAAAGAATCTTCAGCTTGAAGAGAGTCTATATTAATTTTCACAGATCGTGACAAACAATCGGGCACGGCAAGTCCGAACCTTTCCTATGAATAATTTCAAAATCATAGGGCTGCAGCCGTAATGACCATCTAGCCAAATGTTCATGAGGGTGCTTTAAATTATGCAACCACAATAAGGAATGGCAATCCGTAATAATTACCTTAAAATGATAGCCCTCCATATAATGGCGAATATGTTCCACAGCCCAAATGACAGCTCAGTGGCACTAAATGTTCAATCCTGGGCGGTCAGAGAACGAGACATATAACAGATGACTCTTCCATACTCATATTGTTGACTAAGCACTGCCCCAAGGCCAAAAGCTGAAGCATCTGTTTCAAGTATGAACGTTTTAAAAATACCAGACCCAACCAATAAAGATGACGAAATAAGACACTCTTTAAGTATCACATTCAGAGGTCCAAGACCATATGGTTTCCTTTCGAGTTAAATTTGTTAAAGGGGCAGTGGTGGTGGAAAATTGTGGTACGAAGCGTCGGTACCATGAAGCAGTTCCAATGAATCGACGAACCTCTTTTATATTTTTTGAGAGCTGTATTTCCAAGATTGCCTGAACCTTGTCAAGGTCAGGGCAACCCTAATTCATCTACAGCGTAGCCAAGATATTTTAATTGGGGTATACAAAATTGACTCTTTGAAAAACTCACTGTGCATTATGTAATCTGTCAAAACCTTCACGTAACGTGGCCATATGGGACTCGTGAGTTTGTGAAATGATGACTGTATCATCCAAATATACGAATACTCAAGGTTGGAGGTCTGGTCCAAGAACTGAAACTTCAAGGGCCCCTTATATTATCGAGCCCGGTGGCAGTGCTCCTTACTGTTCCTTTATACCTACACCAGATAAGAACTGCATGTGGCCACAGCGTTTTTTTCTGGTTTCCTGTAACATATGTCATCAAAGTACTTCCAATATTTTTTGTTTTTCTCTGTAGAATTATTGTGCATTAGAATGTCCTTGTACACTTTTAGCAACCCTTTCCATTTAGTGTCGACTTGAACAAAGGTATACACCTGGTTTTCTTTTGTTTTAAGGATATATTTTTAGCGATTTTTTGCCATACATGCTTTTTTTTACTGATAACTCGAACTCATTTTGATAATGTTTCCTTAAACTTATTAATAGCAGTGTTGTTTCCACTGTCCTACTTTTAAGTAGCTTCCATGTTTGTCGGCTGGTTCCTCTTCAGAAGTTTCAACTTCTTGCAAATACTCAGTCAGTGGAACGTATAGTAAATTACCATCCACACAATTAGAAACAGTACGTTAATGTAGTTATTATTTCTTGCATTTAATTTTAGAAATGTAAGAGGCATGAAGGCAAATAGTAAAAATTAAATTAACTTGACAGGAATAACAAAATATTTTTTCATACCGTTAGTCACAAGAGCTGCAATTGTCCGCTCGTGAGTGAGTATCCGTTTTATACGAATCTATTACTTGCTTCCTATAATACTGCACTAAAAACATTTTGTGCATTTTTTCACATTCAAATCTTTATGTAAATGGTTTTTTTTCGAAATGTGTCGACTGTAATGCGATTTAAATGACAATATGTAAGTATAACCTAAAGACTTACCGAGACATTCCTTTGACCAGGCATTCCCTAGAGCCGCAGTCACCGTTAATTTTTTTTCTTGTCTAGACTAAGCACTAATTGAATTAACAGCAATTAGTAACACTACAACATCACGGCAAATGTACATGTTAGGTGAGAAAGGTCAGAGTTAGATGTCTGCACGTTAAGCATCCCGGACTTTATAATTTAAGTGCTTGTAAAACTTCGTATCTTTAAGGCGAGTGGACGTGAAGCGTCGAGCTTCATGGCAGACAGTGGGACGCGTTAATGATTGACTATTTTACGTAAATCATTCTCCACGATGTTTTGATCCAGGGGAAGCTAACATGTGTAGAGATTCATCGGTCCTTTTTCAGTGTTAATTTGTACGCCAGTGTTTTCAATGTATCGAGTATGTGATACTCGCGGGAACGTCGCCTTTTTTGATTGGATTGGTTTGTCGTTTCTATAAGTTACAAACTTGAGGATATCAAGGCCCGGTTGTTTAATGTTAGTTTATGGTAGTGGCGATCTAGGAAATTTCTTAAGTGGGGGAAGTCAGCACCATGCTGCCCTTGTAGCTATTTTTCACTATTTAGGTAATGCAGCAATAAATAACAGGAAAAAAGTAAGAGCCTTTTTCAATGGTGTGCAAAACTTAATTTATTGAAATAAAAACACATATTTTTTTTACTCAACACTACTATAACATTAAAAATAAAACCCACCACTATCCTCTTGCACAAGCAATGATGGTCTTCGCAGCTACCTTTCATTATGCTTTAGAAAATGTGTTGTGTACAGATATTTTTACAAAATTATTTTCCTTGATTTTCTTTCAGGAAATGAGTTAATGACTTCTTCATAATTTATTGAATTAGCCTCTTGGCCTCCTATAGACAGTATTGCAAGGTTTCTCAATCTGTTTTAAGACGTTGTTAATCTGAGATAGTTTTTATTTATCTTCAGCAGTCGCGGCTTGTGAGTACGTTTAAGTGGAGTAATTACATAGACAAGACGGATTCGTTTAGTATCGATGATATACTCCCAGATGCCGAGCATATCATCGATAATAAACGAATCAGAATTGTCTATGTAATTGCTACACCAAAACGGACTCTCCAGCCGCCACTGATCTTCAGTTTGCTGAAAAGATGTTGTTGAGTGTACTTACGCTCTGCATTCTATGTTTCAAATGGATCAATATCACATCTATTACTTCTTTCATATTATGGTAAAAACTTTCTTCAAGAGATAAATTTCTTCCTTCATCTTGCGCCATCTCTCCAGGCATTATTTTCCTTTTTGGGATTCTGCGAGTTTCCATAGTTGGCTCTACTTCAATTTTTTTCTCTATTTTTTTGGCAGTCCATTCATGTGTTTCGTTTCTCTGCCTTTTCATAGTTTTGTTGAGACCTTCCAACATATGTATTGTTTTTGACAATATTATGTTCTGTTTCTGTATTTCCTTGTTAACTCTGCTAATTTCTTTTAAGATATTTGCCCAAGCAACCATATACGAAATAAATAGGAAATCTTTCAATGTACGAATAAGACTGGAGGCCTCAGATTTTGTTTCTGGTGTATAGATTTTTTCTTATTTCAACTCAGTGAGAGCGCTGCTTACTCCTTCAAAGTTTGCTACATGAGCATGTACAACCTCAGACTTAGCAGACCATCGAGTATCACTGGTTCCTTTGAAATTAGTTTTTGTGCGTTTCTTTATGACTTCCCACCGTTGTTTTGATGAAACAAAACAAGCATACAATCTCTGGATTACTCCAAATACGTTCGCTGTTTTAGCAGATGTTGATGCTGCATGTAGTACCATCAGATTCAAGATGTGGGCTGTGCACGGGACAAATGTTGCTAATTTTTTTCTCTATTTTTTTGGCAGTCCATTCATGTGTTTCGTTTCTCTGCCTTTTCATAGATTTGTTGAGACCTTCCAACATTTGTATTGTTTTTGACAATATTATGTTCTGTTTCTGTATTTCCTTGTTAACTCTGCTAATTTCTTTTAAGATATTTGCCCAAGCAACCATATACGAAATAAATCGGAAATCTTTCAATGTACGAATAAGACTGGAGGCCTCAGATTTTGTTTCTGGTGTATAGATTTTTTCTTATTTCAACTCAGTGAGAGCGCTGCTTACTCCTTCAAAGTTTGCTACATGAGCATGTACAACCTCAGACTTAGCAGACCATCGAGTATCACTGGTTCCTTTGAAATTAGTTTTTGTGCGTTTCTTTATGACTTCCCACCGTTGTTTTGATGAAACAAAACAAGCATACAATCTCTGGATTACTCCAAATACGTTCGCTGTTTTAGCAGATGTTGATGCTGCATGTAGTACCATCAGATTCAAGATGTGGGCTGTGCACGGGACAAATGTTGCTAATGGGTTGACATACAAGAATCTAGCTTGAACTCCTTTACAAACACCACACATGTTCGACCCATTATCATATGTTTGGTCTCGACAATTTCTTATTTCCTCCAGCTTAGGAAATATTGTATCTGCCAAGTACTCCCCATATTTTCCAATAACTGCTACAATATCAATGAAGCTTTCTCTGATTTCAAATTGGCCATTTTTATTCAATGAAACATTCTCCACAAATCACATCTACGCAATTAACGCTCTTTTGTTATTGAAAATACGCGTGTTTTACTACTTTTACGTAAAACAATGATTTGAGTTTACTCTCTGTAATTAATAGTTTAATAATACACCACCAGTATAAAAAGAAAGTGATGTGATGATATCTAAATTTTATGTTTTTATTTTTATATTTTTATGGCACTGTGAAATTATAAAAAAAGATCAATTTTTCAATTCCATTTTGCCGCCCGGGGCAGTTGCCCCTTTCCCTGCCCCCTCCCTCAATCCGGTACTGGTTTATGGTAGGTTTATTGTTCAACTTGGCTTTATAACAAGTCATGCGTTATACAATTCCAGCTCAAGCGCAAAACCAAGCTCACTACGTAGCTCAAGTAAGCGATCGATTTTGTTGGTTTAAGGTTAGTTCAATATAGGTTCAGTAATATTCTGTTATACTCGCATGTTATGAGAATTATAACCTCAATTACGAACGGCTATTTATTTTGATATTGATACAAAATGTCAGAATTTTTAACTGATGATAAAGATATGGTAGAGCTCATATACATACCTCAGCCACAAAGAGCCGAAAGGACATACCAAAATCGAGAAAATCATATCCATAGATAGATAGATATTTTATTTGTACTAGACAGAATACATCAATGTATGTACACGTCAAGAAAAAACTATATATATATATATATATATGTGTATATAACAAACTTATACATGTAAAAAAATAAAGAAAAAGAAAATTGTCTGTTACATAGCAAAACAACCAAGTTACAAACTAAAACAATACTTAAAAACGTATAATAAAGTAAGTTGCTATTGAGGCAATATATGATACCCAAAATGTTTAAAGATGAGTCAACGCACCAATAAACTCCTGAATCTCGTAAAAAGGGTTATGTTTTAGAAAATTTGTAATAGTTTTTTTATAATTAAAATAATTTAGTTCTTTCCAATGGGTAGGTAGCAAGTTATATAGTTTTAAGGATAGATACCTGAAAGAGTTAATATTCCTAGAGTGTCGAAAATGAGGCTGTGCATACTGTTTATGTCTTGTGTCGTATACCGACTGGCGGTAGTGAGACATTAAATTTTCTTTGCTGTAAACAAGACATTCATAAATGAACTGATTCGTGCAAGTTAATACTCTGAACCGTTTAAATAAAGGTCTGCACGAATCATAACGTTTAGTGTTAGTAATTATTCTTATTGCTCTTTTTTGTAAGATTAAAATATCCTTTCGGTATGCGGACCCATCCCATAATAAAATTCCGTAACTCATAACGCTGTGAAACATGCCATGATAGGCCAACAACAATGCGTCAAAATCTACCATTTGTGTTAGATTCTTTAGCGCATATAGGACGGTAGTCAAACGGTGTGCCAGTCGGTCAACATGAGCACCCCACGTCAGTTTGCTGTCGAGTGTTATACCCAAACATTTTACCGGTTCGTTTTGAAAAATTTCCAAACGATTATTCAAAGTGAAAGTCAACGTTTGGGTTTCTTCATTATTCAAGCAAAGTTTATTATTATTGAAATATACCTCAGCCTGTGCAGCAGATAATTCCCAATCTTTATATAAGCTGTTAAGGTTATTGCTACTGACTAAGATTGTGGTATCATCCGCATATTCAATGGTCACACATATCGTTCACATAAATAATAATGAGTATTGGTCCGAGAATGGAGCCTTGCGGAACCCCATGTAACACTCGACCCAAAGATGATACATCACGGTCAACTTGCACACATTGATATCTATCAGACAAAAAACCCTGAATAAATGACAATGCATGACCCCTAATACCATAATATGATAATTTAGCAAGAGGTATATCGTGAGAGATGCAGTCAAACGCCTTGGTCAAATCCAAGAAACCACCCAGGACCACGTTTCCCACCTCAAGCTCGTCCGTAATATAAGTGACGATATCAACCAATGCATCAATCGTAGACCTACGCTGCCGAAAACCGTACTGACTTAGGTTTAAGATGTTTTTGTTTTCTAAGTATCTCACGAGTCGATGCTTGAAAGCAGTTTCCAAGATTTTAGAAAAAATAGGAACTATGGATATGGGTCTATAATTCTCAGGTAGAGAACAGTCACCCTTCTTGAATATAGGCGTTACTTTGCTTATTTTTAGACAGTCAGGAAATTCACCATGTTCAAAACAGTAATTTATAAAATAAGTCACGTGTCGGACCAGTTCGTCCCCACCCAGCTTTAGGGAGGCACTATTCAACCCATAGTAATCAAAAGAGTTTGAGTTGGTTAAATTGCTTATCAGTGTTCGTACTTCCATTTCATGCACTGGCTCCAAGAAAAACGAATATGGAAGGCCACTCGATTTCAATCCTTCCATATACTCAGTGCTATCCCCGTTAAAGTTATTTATTATTTGTTCTGCCATACTGCAGAAGAAGGAGTTCAAAATTTCCGGCGAAATTGCATAAGCACTATTGTCCGCTTTGGGATTGATAATAGACCAAGCTGTCTTCTGCCGATTTCTTGATGATTGTATTCTATCTGAATTACGTTTGATAACTTCGGATTTTAGGGCTTCTCTATATTTTTTACGAAAGCTTTTATACATATCATCATAAGAACCATCCATTTTACTAAAATCGTACAACATATGCAAGTGATCTTTCATATTCTTAAGTGTAATTGAGTACTTGTCTTTATTCTTACCCCTAACCACACGTCTCAGCGGAAAAGAGCTACTCCAGCACTCTGTTACATTAGACAACAAAGCTTCACTGACAGACCCAACATCTCCAGAGGAGTAAAGGTTGGACCAGTCACTTTTAAATATAGATTGTTTGTAAGCAGCAATTGTGTCACAATTAATTAATCTATACGAACTAAAGGTATTATCATTAGATTCCTTTACTATGGTATTATAAATGCAAAGTAAGCCCACGTGGTCAGAGAGAGCGGGATCAATTGTTTCGACCATAAAATTACTGGCCCCAATATTAGTAAAAACATTATCAATTCTCGACTCTGTAGACTTTGTAATTCTAGTGAAATTAGAATTGAAACCGTCAACCATTCCCAAACTATTGAATACATTACGCACATCTTGTTGTACTTTGAATTCTTTGAAAAATCAACATTAAAGTCGCCCACATAAATAATTTTCTTATTTAACGGTAAACCATCCAAAAACCATGTTAAACTATTAATAAACTTAGTTAAGTCCCCATTTGGGGAGATCTATATGAGCAGCATACGATTGTTTTGTACTTTGGAATTTCGTAATCGATTCCCATGACAATAATTTTGGGTTGACCTACAAACGTTAACTTTTAGAGTTTTCTTGAGAAAAATTGCTACACCACCATGAATATGTTGTTGTCTTGAGAAATGACAAGCCAAATTATAGTTATTTAAATGAAAATTATTTATTTGGTCACCCCTCAACCAAGTTTCGCGCAACGTCATAATTTTTATCAGATAAGAAATAATTAAATTCAAGGAGTTTATTAGTGATGCATTGTATATTTATATAAAATATATTTAAATTTTTATTTGTTTTATTATTAAAAAAATCGTACTTATAATTACTTTCGTCATATATTGCCCCTCGTCCAAGTTCACATAGGCTGCGCCATCTCAGGTCCGATGAATTGTCCCTGCTGTCGAAAAAAGTTGAAACGTTTTACCACAATACCACTAGGCCATGTCTTCGGGTCATAGACACAATTCGCCAGGTCCATGTCCATTCCTATGCGGAAGGCGGAGTTTGTACCCATTGTATTTAGTTTTGTTATTTCGCATTTCTTCTCAGGAAATTTGTTCGCCAAATAATGTTGTATGGTTTCCGTACCGGTGTCGGGCCTACATCTTCCTACATAAATCCATAATTTCCGCTCGGGAGCAGCAAATATATTCCCCGTTACTATCTGTTCCGCAATTTCATTGGATCCAATTATTGTGTTGTCATTTTTTGTTTTTGTTTTATTTTTAAACGTGGAGATTAAAGATTTCTTGTCGTCCGCGCATATTTCTTCTGCATTCTTTTTCTGAGTTTTTTTATCGGTCGCTGTAAATTTTGCAGCACTCGAGGTCGGATCGGATATATTATTTATATCGTGATTTGTACTGATATTTGATTTTTCATTAGTAATTATTGTCTTTTTACCTCTTACACCAATGTCACGTTTGTATACTACTAATTGTTTCTGTAGCTCAAGATTATCTGCTTTTAATTCTTCTATTACATTTTTTAATGCTTTAATTTAGTCGATAATTTTTTTCATTTCTTCACCAAGAACTTCCGTTAAAAGCTCTTTTAAGTCGTTTGTTTCGCAAACTGTTTTACTTGATTTATCTGACGAGATTCCATTTCTGAGATTAACCATTTCTTTATTAAATACGGTTACTCCGTGTATTGTGGAGAGAAAGGTAAATTCCGTTTTGGAGAAGCACATACACAAACACAGCACGACCTTCTCGCGCGGACGACACAGGCTCTGTGTGGAGTGATGCAGATTTTCTGAAAAGGTTTAGTTTATCGAAAGAAGCGGTGAGATTTGTTTTGCAAAACATTATTGACGATATTGCTTCCCCTACTGATAGGTAAGTACTTAACTGTATTTCAATTACTGTCCTTTCCTTCACTCACTGTTCGGAGGATGTAGTCTCCATTATTGTATTCATTTTGCACAAAATGAAATAGCTATTTTCTTTTTAGAAATTGTGACGGTGCTTCGTCGCGACGCTCCTGTGCACCTAGGATAAAATTAGCGCCGATGAATGACCACTCAAAAATACTGTCCGAACGGTCGCCAACGGCTGGACGATCGCGGACTGCAATGTTGCTCTTGGCCGGTGAACACGCTCGTGCCTGACTTATTCGGGACGAACGCGTCGGCGCTATTCAATCTGTCAATGTCGAAACACCCGCTACTTCTCACCTTCTTGTCGGTGGTGAATTACGGTGTAAATGTGAAAGAAAAGTGAGTTTAAGTTACCTACGACTAACAACTTCGGAGTTTGGATCCTTCATTAAACGGTACGTAATTTATTCTGCTCTAATTATTGTGCTTTACTAAAGGATGTCAAAAGAAACAGAGAACGAACAAAAAATTAAACAAATGCTTTCAGATAAATTCATATAGTTTTATTCGTAAACTTGCATAGTATATTTTATTGTCCCACACATAAGAATATATACATTAAATTTACAATGAAATATGTTATAAAGAAAGAAATAACAGTGAAATCAAATAAATAGAAATTTTGTCATTAATGTCGAGTTTCCCATATCACAAACCATCTGACATTCGTAATGCAAATATGCTTGCGCATGAATGTATACTTCTAAACAGAATGATCGGACTTGCTTAATTAAATATATTATATATTTACAATATCGTGACAAATGAAATATGCTAGGTCCTTTTTACAATTAGTGTTTATAATTATCTAACCAATAGTCTAAATCGTGTACAAATATTTACTCTAATCGTTCGGCATGATTCATGATACTGCTAGTCGGTAATACAGTTTAATTTCTATATCTGACGTTTGATTGTAAACAAACATTTAAATTTTCGGTAATGTATTTCTAAATGAATGTGACCTGGATCTTTGTTTCTCATTTAAAATAAATGACTCTTATTTACAATAATCAATGCAAATTAAATGACTGATTTAGTTTTTTACATTGGTTGGTACGTGACACAAACGGAGGTGCGTGTTTGAATTGAAAGATATAGCACGAATCTGGTATTTCAAATGACTAGGAATTTAAATTTTACTTCAAACAAATTAGCTCCGCGAGATCAATTAATTATCCAGAACCTGCAGTTAGACTAATTAATTAATATGCGCGGTTTGACAACGGTTTAGCGGATTGACTCTAAGTTAAACAAAATAGAAAGACGACCAATTAATCACTCAGAATCTGAAGTTACACTGATTAATTGGTATGTGCAGGTTGAAAACGGTTTAGCGGAAGTAATTCTGAAGTCAAGTTCCACAGAGCATGTTAAGCTAGAAAAGAACTTGGTAAAGGATGGTCTCGACAGAGTTTAAAACTAGAAACGAGACCGGATAAGGACTACTTTGTCAGAGTATGAAACTAGAAACAAAGTCGGAGAAGGACTGCCTTTTGATATTTAAATTTTCGCCTTTTATAACAAACGAGCTGCGCGCCAGAGATCAAAAGTTCATGCGTACAAACCCCACCTTACTAGCGCGGACCATCCGTTTGTCACGTAGTCCTGTGTGACGTATTATTAATGAAATTTTCCATAAAATTTATATACTGATTCCAAATGCAAATATTACGACAAATTACTGGAATTATGAAACTATGTACATTTAAATAATGAATTTAAATTATTTACAATGTTACAAAGTTAAAACGTTTATGAAAAAGAAAATGCCTTGCTAAATACGGAAAATATTTGTATTAATTACGGATTAGCATTAATCAAGGCGTTTTCTTTTGGGTTAACGACGCAAAAAAAAAAAAAAAGAAAAAACATGTTAAAGAAATGAAACAAAACTAAAAATGTAAATGCTAATCTTACATCTAAATTAACATTATTTAAAACGTCTACACTTTCTCTCGCACTGGTACTAACTTCACTGTGTCTTTTTGTGTAGGGCGTCGTAGTAGGCTTCCGCTTCTCGACGCGTCATGGACACGCTCTTCCCGTCGATCTTCACGCTGACCCTCTGGTTCAGACGACGTCTCCTCCGGATTTTCTTGCCTGAACGATCGTCGCTGCGACGTGTATCTGATGGAGGAAGAGGATCAGCTACGAGAAAAGGCATGTCTAAAGGACGGCTTGGAGTGAGAGGAACGAAAGCGGGAAGGGTGATACTCTCTGGAGCGGATGAGGTTACATTCTTTGGTGGTTTAACAGTTTCTTGTGTTGGTGGCAGCGGCGATAACAGATCTGGAACCGGCGACACGCCAAATAACTGTAGGTGCCGGAATTCCAAATATGCCTCGGCACCTGGACTCGTTAACGCCGGGCCTACTTCTACCTCAGGTACCTTGGTAACGCACGCCTGCGGCTGCGGTTTCAGAGGCGTATTGCAGCAGTACACTTTATATTTTTCCTCCAAGATGGCTATCGTCGCCGGTGATATTATAAATTGTGGCGTTATTGGCTGCTCTGGTGTTTTTGGAGATGCCACGAATCTCACCAAACCACCGGTCGGAGATATCCAATGCCCGGAGTTTACTTGACGTCTAGAAGACTTTGTCGAAGACATGGTTGAACAGGACGGTAATGCATGATCCATCGACTTATATTCCCGGCTGGGATGTTCCCCACTGCTTATCTAGAGGGGGAATCTTGAGTGGGAGGCGGAGTAGGGATTACGGCCGGCGGTGGTGGACAGTTTGATGTCCTTCACGTGGACTGCCGGATTTGCGGTGACCTGGTGTCTGCAACAAAACAATAGAAGGGGATAAAATTTTAATTATTTTCGAGGGACCTTCGAACTTCGGTGCTAGCTTCGCAGAAAACTTCTTGGCGGCGTCGGACAGATAATGGCATTTGTGGTACACCCATTGTCCCACCTGCGGACGGAAAGGACTGTGACGGAGGTTGTAGGGCCTGCTCTGACGCTGAAACGCTTCAGCCAATTTTACCCTCACAATCTGGAAGAATTCATCTAGTTTTGCCATTTCTCTTGCCAATTCTCCGGTATCTGGCTTACTGGAATCATTGGTTGGGTCCTCGACGGTCCGGCGGAGGGATCGTGGCGGGATGAGTTCCCTTCCAAAGTTCAAGAAAGCCGGTGTGTATCCCGTGGACTCATGTTTGGCAGAATTCATGGCGAAGACGAATTGTGGTAAGTACTGGTCCCACTCCCTATGATCTCCTTTTAAGTATTGAGCTATCATAGGACCAATCACTCTGTTTGTCCTTTCCACCAGGTTCGATTGCGGAGCATACGGCGTTGTGTACTTTATCTGGATGCCCACACCCCTAATATAATCTTGGAAGTGGTGACTGGCGAACTGCGGACCATTATCTGCCAGCAGCAACTTGGGGCATCCGAAGCGGTATATCAGTTTTTCCTTTAAGGCACGGATGATCGTCTTCGACGTGGCAGAGCGCAGCGGCTGGCACTCCACCCACTTCGTAAACCTGTCTTGAAATACCAGTAACGACGTGAAGCCCTGTTTGGAGCGGGGAAACGCTCCAAGTAGATCCACACTCAGCTGCTCCCACGGAAAATCAACAGGTGAGTACTGCATCTGCCCTAGGGGCTTTCCTTGGTTAAACTTATATCTCTTACAAGACTGACATTTGTTCACGTAATTTCTGATATCTCTAAACATACTCTCTTGGGCCTCGGAATGCATAATTTCCATGTTCAAATTCCGTCGACGTTCCGCGTATCGGGAATGTACTTATACAGGTTATCATCTTTGATTCGAAAATCGCCGTTTCGGTCTGGTTGTGCTTTAACATCGGTAATTTTCCTATCGTACCACGGACATTGAACATGGTCAGCCAAGGCACATGTCTCGTCTTCGGGCTCGGACTTACGGGGGAGCGGCGATCTTGAGAGGGAATGAGCCAGGTTATTCATCGATCCTCGGCGGTACCGTACCGTAAAATCGAATTGCTGCAGGTCTATGGCCCACCTGCCGAGCCTTCCGGAGGGGTTCTTCAGGTCATTGAGAAAACGTAAACATTGGTGGTCGGTCACGACGACGAATTTATAGAATTCCAGGTAGTATTTGAATTTTTTAATTCCCCAGACAACTGACAGGCATTCCTTTTCCGTCGTCGAATAAATCTCTAATTTCAGAACTGGACAAAATCAATGCAACAATGTAACTTGATAGGCAACCACCTATGCACGATGCATGAAGAAAACAAGAAAATACACATTTAACATTATCACAATTAGTTTAAGTATAACTCAAATATTCTAACAGCTATTTATTTAATTAAAATTCGATCTACTAAACATTTCAACTCTCATTCTTTATTCTCATTAAAAATCCATATACAGTATGGTTGGTTAGTACTAGTATTTTCCATATACAGTAGAACGTCGTTTATCCGCATTAATTGGGACCAAGGGTTGTGCGGATAACGATTTTTGCGGATAATTGAACATGCGTTTAATTTAATGCAGAAAAACACGTACAGTACAAACAGTATGTATTTTATTTTTCACAATTACAGTGTCACAAAGTAGTCTGAAATTTGTTTTTGGACGAGATAACCACGTCTTTTTTTTGCCGCCAAATCTCTCATCCTCTTTAATAAAAGAAGTTGTGTCGGGCAACTTTCCGCCTGTTTTTCATACCACAATAGTGCAGTTAATGCAGTGAAGGCTTCTTGGTGACTTGGTCCTCTTTCTTCTTCATGATCTGAGTGTTCATCTTCTTCAGCCTTATTCTCTTCTAGCACTACGGCTATCATTTCATCATCACTCAAAACTTGAAAACCAGCATCATCCTCACTCTCCAACCAAATCCGTGCGTCTTCTCTATCACAATCAGAAAATCCAGGAATTGCGGGGAATAACTCATCCATCACTTCGTTCAAGTCCTGCTCAAAAGTATCGCGTTCGTTCTCAGAACCTTCTTCTCTTCTTGCCAACAACTTATTCCACGCGCTTCGCAGATTTTCCTTCGTCAAAGAGGTCCAAGCATCCGCTATCATATAGCAACAGTCCTTGAGGTTGAGTTTCTTTGCATAAGAAATCACACTTTCTTCATCATCTACAGACTGTAGTAAACGACGCAACATGTCTTTTCTGTAAATTCTCTTGACCTTCACTATTACTCCTTGATCCATTGGCTGAATCAGAGCTGTAACATTTGGAGGCAAGTATCTCACTTCAAAATTCTCGTTAATGGCATTCAATAGCTCCAAATTTGGATGGGACGGCGCGTTATCAAGTAAGAGGATTACTTTTCCGGGTTTTCCCTCCTTTGCTTTAAATTTCGTCACTTTTGGAATAAAATCATTTTTGTACCAGTCATAAAACACATCAGTGTTCATCCAAGCACTTGCTTGAGACTTGTAACGTACAGGAAGGTTCTTTACATTTTTAAAACATCGTGGATTCTTAGATTTACCAATCATTAAAAGAGGCAGTCTATGAGTACCGCTCGCATTTGCACACACCATAACTGTCACACGTTCTTTACTTACTTTAAAACCAGGAGCGGATTTTTCCCGCTGTGATACGAGTGACTTGCGAGGTAAGGATCTCCAATTTAAACCTGTCTCGTCCGCATTATAGACGTCATCAAGGGATAAATTTTCTTTTTCCAGATAAGCCAAAAAATTGATTTTGAAATTTTCAGCGGCTCCCGAATCACTCGATAAACGTTCACCTTGAACCTCCAACTCACGAATACCATGGCGTGCTTTAAAATTCTTCAGCCATCCCGTACTTGCTTTAAAATAGCGAGAACCACCCAGTTTTTCATTCATTAACAACGCTTGCTCGCATAGCAAAGGTCCAGAAATAGGATCTCCCTTATTCCTTTTCTGCACAAACCACAGAAACACAGCTTCCTCTAGCTTTTCATTCTGTGCCGTTCTCATAGTTTTTCTTCTTTTAGACCCTTCTTCGCTATCTAACTTCGATGCATAATTCAAAATTTCTTCTTTTCGGGCTTTAATATCATATACCGTTCTTTTTCCGATCTTATAACATGCTACTAAGGCGTCGACACTCTCACCTTTATCGAGTCTTCTGATAATCTCTACCTTTTTCTCGATCGATACAACTTTCCGATTTCGTTTACCTTGATCACCACTCGTCGAAGCCATGCTTACTAATGTACGAAATCACAGTTTGACTGTACAGAAAAACTACACACCAATCATAAAATTTAATATCATGCAGTCTTTATACACATTCACTCAGTATTCTACTGTGAAAAAGATATGTACTGTAGGTACTGTACGTATACGCTACTATCTCGACGTAACAACTGAACAACTTATGACTTGCAGCGAGGAAACTCACTCTACGAACGATGACGCTTGGTGGCGGGAGCAGTGTTTTTTGTTTTGAGGTGTGCGGATAATTGACGTTGCGGATGATTGACGTGCGGATAAACGACGTTCTACTGTAGTATTGTTGGTTGATGCTGGAGAACTACCACAATATATTATACCATTCTAGTTTATTTTTACATTTTTCTTTAAATGTGTCATCATTAATAAGCTTAGAATATTTTGAAGGTAGACATAGACAGCAACACGTAATATATATTCAACAAACTGGTACATTTATACCAGCTGGAATGAAATCAAGTTATAGTGAAATAATTATTCATAAAAGTATAATACGTGACTTGGAAAATTATATAAATATTGATGATAAAACAATTACTGAGTGTCTAAAGAATTACAGTAAAACTGGATTTTATACAATTAATAAAAATGGTATTTGTTTTCCGATAAAATTATGTGATTACAAATCCTTCAGAGAATATAAAATTAGATTGAAAGCAAATTTCAAAATTCTAATGATGTAAATTTTGGTTCGCTGTGTTTATTATTTTTATACGTTTGTTATTTAACGCCAGAGATAAAACATTCATGATTTTGTTTCAAATAAACGATGATCTTGTATATTTAATAATTTTTTAATTTCTTCTGTTGGATTAATATTTTCAACTTGTTTACTTTTATCTAAACATAATAATGGAATATCGTCATCACAAGTATCGCGTTCGTTCTCAGAACCTTCTTCTCTTCTTGCCAACAACTTATTCCACGCGCTTCGCAGATTTTCCTTCGTCAAAGAGGTCCAAGCATCCGCTATCATATAGCAACAGTCCTTGAGGTTGAGTTTCTTTGCATAAGAAATCACACTTTCTTCATCATCTACAGACTGTAGTAAACGACGCAACATGTCTTTTCTGTAAATTCTCTTGACCTTCACTATTATTACTCCTTGATCCATTGGCTGAATCAGAGCTGTAACATTTGGAGGCAAGTATCTCACTTCAAAATTCTCGTTAATGGCATTCAATAGCTCCAAATTTGGATGGGACGGCGCGTTATCAAGTAAGAGGATTACTTTTCCGGGTTTTCCCTCCTTTGCTTTAAATTTCGTCACTTTTGGAATAAAATCATTTTTGTACCAGTCATAAAACACATCAGTGTTCATCCAAGCACTTGCTTGAGACTTGTAACGTACAGGAAGGTTCTTTACATTTTTAAAACATCGTGGATTCTTAGATTTACCAATCATTAAAAGAGGCAGTCTATGAGTACCGCTCGCATTTGCACACACCATAACTGTCACACGTTCTTTACTTACTTTAAAACCAGGAGCGGATTTTTCCCGCTGTGATACGAGTGACTTGCGAGGTAAGGATCTCCAATTTAAACCTGTCTCGTCCGCATTATAGACGTCATCAAGGGATAAATTTTCTTTTTCCAGATAAGCCAAAAAATTGATTTTGAAATTTTCAGCGGCTCCCGAATCACTCGATAAACGTTCACCTTGAACCTCCAACTCACGAATACCATGGCGTGCTTTAAAATTCTTCAGCCATCCCGTACTTGCTTTAAAATAGCGAGAACCACCCAGTTTTTCATTCATTAACAACGCTTGCTCGCATAGCAAAGGTCCAGAAATAGGATCTCCCTTATTCCTTTTCTGCACAAACCACAGAAACACAGCTTCCTCTAGCTTTTCATTCTGTGCCGTTCTCATAGTTTTTCTTCTTTTAGACCCTTCTTCGCTATCTAACTTCGATGCATAATTCAAAATTTCTTCTTTTCGGGCTTTAATATCATATACCGTTCTTTTTCCGATCTTATAACATGCTACTAAGGCGTCGACACTCTCACCTTTATCGAGTCTTCTGATAATCTCTACCTTTTTCTCGATCGATACAACTTTCCGATTTCGTTTACCTTGATCACCACTCGTCGAAGCCATGCTTACTAATGTACGAAATCACAGTTTGACTGTACAGAAAAACTACACACCAATCATAAAATTTAATATCATGCAGTCTTTATACACATTCACTCAGTATTCTACTGTGAAAAAGATATGTACTGTAGGTACTGTACGTATACGCTACTATCTCGACGTAACAACTGAACAACTTATGACTTGCAGCGAGGAAACTCACTCTACGAACGATGACGCTTGGTGGCGGGAGCAGTGTTTTTTGTTTTGAGGTGTGCGGATAATTGACGTTGCGGATGATTGACGTGCGGATAAACGACGTTCTACTGTAGTATTGTTGGTTGATGCTGGAGAACTACCACAATATATTATACCATTCTAGTTTATTTTTACATTTTTCTTTAAATGTGTCATCATTAATAAGCTTAGAATATTTTGAAGGTAGACATAGACAGCAACACGTAATATATATTCAACAAACTGGTACATTTATACCAGCTGGAATGAAATCAAGTTATAGTGAAATAATTATTCATAAAAGTATAATACGTGACTTGGAAAATTATATAAATATTGATGATAAAACAATTACTGAGTGTCTAAAGAATTACAGTAAAACTGGATTTTATACAATTAATAAAAATGGTATTTGTTTTCCGATAAAATTATGTGATTACAAATCCTTCAGAGAATATAAAATTAGATTGAAAGCAAATTTCAAAATTCTAATGATGTAAATTTTGGTTCGCTGTGTTTATTATTTTTATACGTTTGTTATTTAACGCCAGAGATAAAACATTCATGATTTTGTTTCAAATAAACGATGATCTTGTATATTTAATAATTTTTTAATTTCTTCTGTTGGATTAATATTTTCAACTTGTTTACCTTTATCTAAACATAATAATGGAATATCGTCATCACAATCTGAATCCTCTTTGTTAGTTATATTCATGAGATCTCTGATATTTTTTTCTATTGTGTCTTTATCTTTTTGAGGCAATGTTTTCTTTAAAGGAATTGAAGGCTGACCAGGAATTTCTAATGTTAATGACCTACCTTTTATGCGCGATTCATCGCTCAGCCCATGACGTTTATCATCTATTGTGTCAACAACCTTATTTAAAATATTTGCTAATACTGGTCCAGCAGCTGCAGCTAATACAGGAATTAAAAAAATTATAAAACCGCCATGTATTTCACCACCATCAACTGTCTTAAACTTTTCTGTTAAAAGTATTGACGATCCTTTTACTTTCTTATACGTAGTATAAGGAAGTCATAGACAAATTAACCCTACGGGAGACGAGTCAATCCGAAGTGTAAAATCGGAAACAAGTAGACACGCAGCGCCCTCCCAGTCAGCAGTAAGAAACAACAGGAAATGTGGCGGGAAATTAATTTACCCAGTAATGTAATGTTTGGGAAGCAAAATTTCGGTCAAGTTTCAGTGTAAAACGGGCCCAATTCAATATAGCTGTGGCCCGTTTTACACTGAAATATGACCGAAATTTTGTTCTCCCAACTTTAATAAAAATGTTAATGAAAAATAAAAGAATTGTGTGCAATAGGTACAATTATTTATTAAGTTAAAAAATGTCACTAAAACAAAAAATATAAAAACGAAACAATACAGTCAAATGCAAAATACTTTGAAAAGAACACAATAAGTGAAATCACAAATTAACAAACGTAAAGCAATATTCCAACATATAAAAAACCATTAAGCATAAAATAAATAACACTGAAATGTACTTGAATAGACCTACAAAAAAAGACAAACAAGAGTATAACAATATAAAATAATAATATAAATGTTGAAACAGAACAAAGAACTTCAAAAAATACATTATAACTAAAATCACATTTTCTTTGGTGTAAGTAAATAAATGTTTATACATATTGCTGTGACTCTTACAAATTAAGGTTTATAAAAATAAATTTAAATTATTCAATTAATGCGTAAGTAAGAATCAAGCACGCATCCCAGTGCTAGGCCTTATGCTAGACAAGGATACAATGAATTTTCCGCTGAATGGTAGGTTAAGCAAAATTTTACATACAGCTAGCTCAGTTTAAAAATAAATAGTTCTCTCAGGGGCAGAAAATATGAATAGATTCTCCAAACGATTTGAATGCTCTTTAATCATCTCCAGGTCAGGTAAAGAAAATAAATGCAAAATAAATCTTAGCATCTAATTTATTAAAATAAATTAAAACAAATTCAAAATTTTAAGTTATACAAATATATATATATATATTTACATACAAAGAAACAATATCTGAAACATTATTCAAATCTATACATCATAATTAATAAAAAACATTATAAGAAATAAAGTAAATGAAGTCATAACGTCGTGAAAAACTTATGTCTTAAAAAAAAATGTGAACGTGATTATTATGAATTATATTTGCCATAGATACGTGTAAACAATCAACATCTTTAAATAAAATAAAATAAATTACACATGATGAATTGTACTGGAATATAAATAACCAAAGATTTACGCGATTTACTATTTGCGAACAAAATATAAACATTAAGGATATGGCTTTGCCCTAATTAGTCCTGTCCGGCGCCTTTTCTCGCTCCCAACACAGTATCATGAGATAGCAAATTCACATAGATGGGTACCCCAAAGTTCCACCCTACGAGTATGTCTTTTCAACTCGTTGGACACAACCCGAACATACACCACAATGTGCTCACTCCTTAAGGTATATATATAAATAAATTTTATATAAATAAAATGAAATAAAATAATGTCTTTGCGTATTCAATAAATTAACTCAGCCCTGATTAGTTCTGCCTGGTGCCTTTTCTCGCTCCCAAACGCAGTACCACCAAGACCAATTCGTGTCTTTCAAATTCACCAGGACTCCATGCTATGAATTAAATAACGACTTAATTCATTTCACACATTCCTGATGTATTATTCAACACGTTAACATTGAACGCACAAGTACAACAAAAATATACTTGATATACAGATAAGAAGAAATAATATATATACATTAAAAATAAATTTTACCTTCTCGTGAAATTCCAATACAAAACACCACCACATACAAAAAATTTTGTTTACCACTATACACACATTTATAACAAATATTATCTAATCACCTTAACTCTTCGTACATGATTTCAAACTCATCCATGATAAATTTCAAAAACTTGTTCACTTATGTATATCCTATATACACATAAAACAAAATTATTAATTTCAAATCCCTTTGTATGATAAATAAAGTTGAAAAGAAAAAGTAAATTATACAAAAATAAAATGATTATGCTATCCAAAGTAGTCCTTACAATCACTAGAATGTTTTGTCATAATGTATGGCATAGTGCCCCTACATGCAAAACAAAACACTCTAGAAAAGAAAATAGAAATGAAATTAAATAAATTCAAAATCCGAATTCATAAATAAAGTTATCTCATACATAAATAATTATTCAAAAATAATTACAAATCTCAATGTAAAACACGTTGCATGTTATTACAGAAAATATCACAAGTGTTGAATCTTGTTAAAAATTTTATAAGTGTTGAAAAATCTCAAAAATATTCTAAGTTCGGATTTTAAGAATAATCCTTTTAAAAGAGGAGGGAGTGGTTTATCACCTACTTTCAAACTATTTAAAGAGAGCGGTTTGCACCAGCTGTCCCGGAAATTTTATCCGTCCATCCTTTTATGCCTAATTTTCTTTATAAAAACGTACGGCAATTCTCGGTATGTACGATTCCACCTCCAAAACTGCACATCGACGGTGCTGCTCTTATCGGTCACTCGACGTACTTTACATTGCTGCAGTGCTGCACCACTCAGGAAAGCAGCGTATTAACGATCTTTGGAAAAGGTAAACAAACATGTAAATATAAACTTGTCTACACGTCCATGACTCATCCATACATCTGGCGAATAATGTTGTTTTTCGCCGGCCACACGGTCGACCTCCGTGCGGGAAACACTTGCTCGTTCCTTTTCACGTAACATTTAATGCGTCTTTTAATATTATGACTTTATAAAAATTTTACTAAGATTCTTTTATTGTTTTACTTAAATAAAAATAAAATTTTGGCAAATTATTGATATGGTGAATATTTACATACACATCATAATAAAAATAAATGAAATAAAAATTAATTCAAATAAAATCTTGAAGTGATCTTGATTATACTTATTTATAATTTACAACCCAACTCAAGATCACTGCAATATGTTCAAAAACAAAAAACAGGCATTCCTATGAAAAATATGCTTATAAAATAAAAACGAAAATGTATCATTGGTCTCACATCCAAACGTTGTAACAATGAAGTATGTGAACTTAAATTAAGGGAGACTCGACATTTGAATTATTATTGTAACGTGTTTTCGCGAAAATAGCTTAACTTACAAGTATGGTTCGTTTCAAAAGATTTACAAATATCACAAAAAAAAACTATTTATGTAATATTCGTCTCAATTTATTATTTGCACAATGTTTACGATTTTCTGCTTGAAAATGTAGCGTTTTCTCCTTTAAAAACTTTTTTATGAATAACGAGATAGCCAAATCTAGTAATTCTGATTCAATTTCAGAAGAATGTTCATTACAGGAAAACCACGTAAAGTCAAGGCGTCTCTTCAAAGTAATTTTTGTCTTTTTACAAATATTTGATGATTCTCCACATTGTTGCATAACATTATATATTAAGTCATGGGCACGAGCAATATAAGTGACTAGATCGGTTTGAACATACTTAAGTCTTTTGGTCTCATCGTTTTCTTTGAAAGTCGTAAATACGTGGTGTGGCTCTAAATTTTCACAAAGAAGTGCTTTTTGACAGCAGTCACATTGTAAACGTTTAATTTTTTTAACAAAATAACCAGATACATACGTTAAACCCTGCATCTCCAAAATATCAGGCGTATCCTGCACATGTGATTCACATACGTTTAATACTTCGTTGTCGTCGTCATTTATCAATGGATTTAATCCGTCATATCTGCCATCCAAAAATTCTTCTAAATTGTCCAAAATTACTAAATCGTCTTTTTCACAATTTTGATCTCGTCCGAATGAACCAACAAGATTGTTCAAAACACTTGTCTTGAGAGCACTGATGAACTGATAGCAACTAGGGTAACTATTTGCTCCTCCATGCTGTCGTACAACTGCAAACAAGTTCTCTAAACAATTTTGGTTAACAGCACGTGTACGTAAATAACGAAAACCTTCTCTCTTACATATTTTCCAGAGTTCACTAAAAGCCCGAATGTTATTAATCCACCCATTTTGAAATTTCATGTTTACAGGAACAATTTTTCCAGTTTGTGGACATTCAAACTTCCACGATGCAATTTTGCTAATCATGTCGTTCCAAAAAGTGGCATGATGTGAATTACTGTGAATGGCGCACTTCAAGTGATTACCTCTAGTCCGAACTGGTGCATTACTGTTCATACTGTCGAACATATCATTCATATCTTTAATGAAAAGTGCAGTATGTATAGCTTCGTTAGGTATTGTACCAGGACTTACAGCAATCGCTGCCTCTATGGCCCCTGACATGGTGTGGCTCAATGTTTTGGAAGCTACAGCGACTTTCATTTTTAATGCACGATTTTTTGGATTATTAATGTGGAGGTAGCATTCTTTAATTTTGTGTAACATACGAATATATCGTTTACTGCTATCGACTTTATATGCGTCAATAATGTGTTGCCATTTTGCCACATAGTTACTTCCGTTACTGCGATAATGAATGTTATATTTCGCAAGAGCATTTCTGGTATTTTTCAACAGATGTGGTGTATCAAAGAATGTAATAATTTTTTTACCAGTAACAAAAAAATATGGACCTTTTCGTTCATCAGAACACGTTTCCCTTTGCAATTGTTTAATTGCCGAGACATTGCTAGACCCCTGATCACACACCGTACAAACAACGTTGAATTCTCGCTTTAATAGTTCGTCAACCAATTCGACTATGATTTTTTTCAAATATATTGCTTTTATGGAATTCTTTACGAAATAAAAAGCTATCGGCTGTTTCCAGTTGCTATATAAACCTTGTAACATAAAAACTAAAGAATTTGTAGCCATTTCTTTTGTTTTACCAAAAGACCCCAACTCTTCAAATCCTACAATAGAATCTGAGGCAGCACAGTATGTTAAATCTGTTGATAACGCAATCTCGTCAAAACTAAGGGTGCAGAAACGATGTAGCCTAGGTTTTCGACGAATACTTTTTGATAGCTTGTCAAGTAAGTCTCTATTTATTCCAGTATGAAACAGAATGTTTTTCAAAACTTTTTGCAAAGTTGTTTTTGATGGCAGTTTCAAAAGTTTTGATAAAAATTTATAACAACGAGGACCCCTTTTATACACAGCTAACGCAAAAGCCTTGTCAGCGGGTGTCCAATTAGGTTTCTTTTTTTTTTTGAGTTAACAATCTGAGATTTAATAAAGTTAACCCCGGCTTTGCTTAAACTCGCTTCCAAATCTTGAAAATCTGAGGTCCTGGAAAAATGTGCCAGGGCTTTAACTTCATTTTTAGTCCTAGACAATAAATTTTTCAATTTACATATTTGCACCTTTTGTTTTCTACTAAACAAATAAATTTTTTTCTTTCTGGGGGTCAAATCTGTCAAGCGTTTACAACGAATGTCTTCCAAAATTGAATACCGTTTTCGTTTTGGTTCAGTTCCGGATTTTGATGGTGAATGTGGCCTTTTTCGGGTAGTGACATTTTCTGTTTCAGAATCATTGGGTGCTGGATGATCAAAGGATGGTTTAATCACAATGTTTTGTAAAATATTGATTTTTTTGACATTATTTGTACTTTGATTGTGATCAACAATTGTTGGAACGGCAAATTTGCTTAAACGATTTTTTCGAGAGTTAGTAAAATATTTTTCTTCAAAGTGATCTTGACAAATCAGCCTCCCTTTCAAACAATCGATTTTAACATTTGTGGTAATCCCATTAACACTAATAGCATCCAACCACGCTTTGCTTTTTTCATATGGAGCATGTGGAAATTTAAAAAAGTGAATTTTACGTTTGGGTTCTTTTGTGTTTTTGTGGTTCGGGCAAGTAGACACAATACATGAATATTTTTGTGTTTTCAAAGTCATCATCACAAAGACACTGAAACAATTACCGGACAATCCAAAGGAGACGGGCTTCTCATTTTCGAAGGCATCAGCGGCCGGGGTGAGTTCACATGTGTTGTTAGCCGACTGTAACTGAACTGTCCGCTGTCAACTTTTCACATTATTTGCTCATAATATGGCTCATTTGGTTGTCCTGTTACGAATCTGAAATTACAAATTGTCGGTCACGTTTCTATCCTGCGTTTCTATAGTAAGTTTGAAGTGGCTATTTGAACTTCTACGAACACACGTAAAGAAATACAAACCTACTTTAATTTTACACGATTTTCAAATATCACGTTGGGTCCTGTCAGGTTAAGCCAGTTTTTTTCATACGCACACGTAAAAGAAAGCACTCCACTTCTACTTTGTACTCTTTTGAAATGTTAGGTTAGGTTTGTCAGGTTTTTTTACATACAAATTCCAAGTTTTCCGACAATTTCTTTCATCATTTTCTTACAATACATGCTAATACAGAGGTACTTACGACAAATTACGCAAATTGGAGGTGTGATGTACCTACGTCTCGTCAGTCTCGTCTCTCGTCACATTCATAGATTGAATCATCGATGAATATAAAATTTTTAGTATTTTAGTTCACCAAAATGATATTTTCTTACGAACGCGCATGCATGTTGCGTTGGAGGTCGCTAGTGTGCCAAGTTTCTCTCTCGCGCGTATGTATTAACTCGTCTCCCGTAGGGTTAATTTGTCTATGAAGGAAGTATTGTGATGATGAAAATTTTCGACCTCGAGATTTTTGCAGATGTCCACGTTTTGAAGTCCCCTGATACCAAAAAAGTGGTTTTTAAAAAATGTCTGTGTGTCTGTGTGTGTGACCACGATACCGGCCAAACCGCTGTAGATATCAATTCCAAATTTTGTATTTACGTGTATAATCTCCCTCTTGAGATCTGATTAGTTTTTCAGTAAAATCGGTAGACCGGAAGTAGCAGTTTACTTCAGCGAAAAAATCGAATTTTGACAATATTTCGTCAACTACTAAGTTTAAAAAAATTTATAAAGAATTCATATATACTTAAAATTGAAATTGAAAATAATTTTATTTAAAAAGTTTTTCGAAATTCCTACCGGAAGTAGGTCTTTTGCTCTTATCGAAAATCAGTTTTTTGCGAATATTTCGCAAGTCATGCTTTTTAAACAAGTACGTTACGGGTATAAAAGTATTTAAAACATAATTTTCAATATCTTTTGTATAAAAAAAATTTCAAAATTCATACCTGAAGTACCACTTTTACTCTTATCGAATACCGATTTTTTACAAATATGTTGTAAGTTATGCGTTCTATATATATTTCTCAAGAGTACAAAAGTATTTAGGGCTGGATTTGGTATATTTGTTAAAATTCGGACCGGAAGTAGCACTTTTACTCTTAGCGAATAGCACTTTTTTGATAATATCTTGCAAAGTATGCATTCTATAGAGATTTATTAAGAGAAAAGAAGTACTTAGAATAGGATTTTGAATAATTTTTGTATAAAAAAATTCTTAAAATTCTATAATTTGAAACGCTCATACGTATAAGAAAGTCGTGTGGTGGCCACACCTCATTTTTTTAATTGTAAACTCATTTATAGAAACGAAAAAATGTTTCTGTACAGTAAGGTTATTGTTTTATTTATTCATTTAATACACAATCATGCTTGTGGCAGTCAAAACTATAACAACTCGTTGTCTATACATTACATCACATGCTATACATTACGTACAATACTATAACAGTTATTATAATATTTTTTTAAAAAACATTATATTATGCACTTTATAACACAACATATAATATTATAATGTTACTACACATGTGCATATCAAGATAGTATATAAAAATATTACTGATCCATATTCACTTAGCCTAACATTATTACGTACATAATAGGTTATATGGTGCTTTTATTTGACATAAAGCAGCATATATTTGTTCCTTTTGTAATGGACATTTATTATTTATCACATACTCCTCGTGGTATTCACATTTAGACATGGGTAACGCACTAAAAATCTGTGCGCTGATACAATAACTCAAGCGCACATTAAGGTATCAACGCAATGCGTTAACGCAATTGCGCTATAGCGCCATGTGATACATTTAATATTTGCATCCGGTGACTCCGTCCGATTACTGGCTTATCGTAGCGCTTGAGTTATGGGATAGAAAGGTCGCGGAATTTACAAAGGCATCGTTTCCAAATAAAATAATAAATATAACTTATATACTTTTAAAAAACTGTAGATACCAGAATTTATTGTAATTGTTTTTGTAACCAAATTTGTAGTTTATCTATCATATAGAAATAGCAACACTACACACAAAAAGTATTCTAAGTTTAAGAATTCAGATTTATTTGAAAATTAGTCTACATTGAAAAATACATTTGTAATTTTGAAAGTAATCATCCAAACTAAGATAAACTTATTTACTTCATTTGAATATAGTATATGTTTTAAAAATAAAGTTAAAATAGACAATGTATTGCTAATATGCATTTCTTTACATTCATTTTAAATATCGCTTATATTCTTGTATCCTGTATATTTATTTGTGTTAAAAATGTTATAAATTTTATTTTAGTTCCTATGTATACCAACATTTTTAAAATATATATCTTTTTGTTTGAAAATATAATTAATGTTGTTAATTATGTATACATATCGATATTTATATGTTTATTTATGTACATTATTCGTACATATTTCGTTATTTAATTTTAAAACCTTGCTCCTGATATTTGTTTTCATATCTTGAAGTACTTTTGAATATATTTTTAAATAAAAATGAATGAGAATCGGAATTGTTTTAAGTTTCGAATTCGAAACCCATTGTCAATTGAAACAACATATACCTATTATAAACTAATCGAAAATTGTTCCCGACGCACGACATTTCTATAGCTGCAGTGTGTGTATTGTATTAAGTATATTACGAATTGCGCTGATGCGTTATTGTATTAAGTGTATTACGAATTGCGCTGATGCGTTATTGCGTTGAAACTGCTGTATTAATACTTGTAACGCATTCCAGTGTATCAACGCACTAACTCAACGCAGCGCTGCGTTACTCATGTCTATTCACATTTTCCATTTGGTAAATCTAGAACATACAAACATGCTTTCAATGATATTTATTCATACGTAAGATGACTAATCCTATCTTATCTATTGTTCACAACAGTTAACATACCTTGTCCAATATTTGAGTATCCAGCAATAGTAATCATAGTTGTATATTATAAATTATACTAGATGAAAATGACCTTCCAGCCGCTACGCGGCTACGAGGAATCAAATAAAAACCTGCTACACTAGCGGAATTTCGCTACGGTTGGCAACACTAAATATTCGAGAACGAAACAAATAGCCCACCACAAAGATGTGACGTACTCATTTATGATGGTTTCTTTATGCTACATGCGTTGAAAAACGTTCCGTCTACATTTGGGAATATTTCCAAAAAACTGATTCAAATGTTCACCAACAATAATGCTCCCATTATTATAATTACATTCGATAGTAGATAAGCTATGAGAGTTCTAACTCAATATCCCATATGATTTAACATAGGGATCTAAATTCTGTTTTTTCGTCCCCACCAAGGGGGGTACCCCTCACCAACACTTTGATTCTACGCCAAGGGGGTACCCCTCACCATCATTTTGATTCTGTGACGTCATCCGCACCTAACCGGCTAGTAGGCTCTGATTGGTCAAGTGACCTCGTGGTATTATCCGCACGTAACCCCGTCTCGAAGGCATCAGTCGCAGGAAATCTACCATAGGATGCACATCGTGGGAGTTCCCACCGTACAACAGTAGGCCTTGGTAATATATTGCTATAGGGGGTGTGTGATGCTTAAACGCCCCTTAACGGTTAAAGTTCTTAAAGAGCAATGAGACTAAGTAAATTAAAAAAATAAAAGAAATTAAAAATTAAGAAAGCAAAGTTCACCAAATTAAATTTTTGAACGCTAATAGTACGCTAGTGAAAGTTTAATCTAAAATTATTACAACTGTATATGTGGGTTTACTTAAATACTTCAATGAAAAGGTGACTAACTCTGCGATAATAAATTTGAACTGTACTAGATTTCGCGCTTGAAACTGACTTCCTATTGCTTATATTTTGACCAATGTTCTATTTCTAATAGGGGAAGGGGTTGTTTCCGGCATTCTACAATGAATTATGTGAATATGCAATGACGGCAGTGCGCGCTAAGTTAAATTTTATCTCCGGGCCGTTGTTGGGGTTCTGCGGGAATACCTACTACTCAGAGTGACTTACGCAATACCTGTTATTCTTACGAGATCCCAGGACTCCTGTGTGTGCACGTTGTGGGCTGCTACTGGTACCTATATAAATTGAATGATGTGTCTCCACTAATTTACGATGGATGCCAATGCAAAATACAAATAATAAACACAAAGGTAGGTATAACTTCTAATTCTTTATATAATTACTTCCAATTGTTACATATACATTTAATTTAATGAGTATATTCATCAAAAGACAACAATATAGCTTATAAATTACAATTTATGACCTGGAGAGATATAATACACAGATCCACTCAATCGTACAAAATTTCCCAAAGCGGGTGAACGTATATGTTGAGTATGCAAATATAAATGAACTGTATGTGAGCTTAATTATGGTGAAAAGAAACTATGAAAACAATCTGTTCAATACTAGGAAAATTAGTTCAGATTGGCGACAACAAATCTATTTTAAAGGTTAGCTATTTATATTGTTTAATCTAAATCTTAGCAAAGTATAGAGCTACTTGTTCACCAATATAGGTTAGGTTTTATTTCCTTGGATGTGACTGACTGTAAGTTGATTATTGACTTTAATGTTTAGTTAATTTTAACGAAAGACAAATTATTGATATGTGAGTTCTAACTTTTTGATTACTAATGACTATTATACCACTTTTAACATACTGACATTGATTTTAATCGTCGTAAAAACACGAATTACAAAATGATTTGACGCAAATATTGTTATTTGACAACTGAACCTTTCTTTTGGTTTATTAGTACTTGTAAACATATCACGATACCTTCATCTAATTATGTTAAATGTCCTTTAGCTATATGGTGGATTCCTTGAGCGACCGGCATGGGAATCTCGGCTGGTTACTCCCTGGAATCTTTCCGTATTCGGGATGGATGGATCTCTGGATCGATGGACAGGTAACGCCGGTGGGCAGCTCGTTCGTAGGCGGAGTACAGGGTAGCAGAATCCGCTTCGGTAGGTTGCAGTATCTTATACTTCAAGTCTCGGCAGCCGCAGGTCTCGGTGTTGCAGATGTGCGTACAGGTGAGTTAATTTTCTTGCGTTTAATCTATTGACATTTATTCTCGGGTCCTGCTCGGGGTTTTTTCTTTATTCTTGGTTATGTTCGCTGTTGATATTTTTTTTTCTTTCTCTTTTCTAGGCCATGGACTTTATGCTCGTGGTATTTTATTGATAAAGCACGGCAGTTGCTTCACCTATGGTGATCCAGGTTCGATGATCGACGGAACGCCTATCTGGCCGGCGTAGAGGTTCGCCGCACTGGGATTTATATCGACTTGTCGGTTTGATTCAAGTTCGTCTAATCACGGATGTTGTTTGTTTTTTTTTTTATGAACTCTGATGTTGCATCCTTAGTGGATGCTTATCTCATTTAATCTGATCCCCCTTTCAGCAATGTCTACCTATTTTATATGTTACCGTAGTCTATTGTTTAACGCCTCGAACCCAAAGCAGTTGCACCATATAATTTTATTAATTGTTATTATTTTATGTATCTAAACGTGATTTGGATATTGTTTTATAGTTTTTTTTATATTTATGATTAATAAAAAAATATTTCTAGTGCGTAAAATTTTTGAATGCTCATATTTGTATTTTTGATGCGTCTGACAGCTTTAGCGTCGGTTTTTGAAAAGTCAGTACAGTCATGTACAAAAAAATAATGATATTTTCTAATATTTTGGATTTTATCCAAAAATAAGGATATTAATAGATTTTGTGGACCTGGTTTACAAATAATCTTAAAATCTAAATACATATAAATTTATTTCCGTTTTTTACTTGATTAAAATCCGTTCATTCATAAGATAATGCCTGCTGTGAATATTAAATTTCCAAATTTAAGTTAAATTTATTTTATATAGTCATTTTGGTTTAAATTGCTTAAAAGCGTATCAAAACTTTATCAAGTCAGTTATATCTTGCCATTTAAGGAATTATATTAACCTTTCTAAATGCGCTTAATTGTACCAAGTGCTCACTTAATTTTTGGATTTCAAATAACATTTTAGTTTTGACAGTAATTAACTGTTAATAGCTTTATTCAAATAGGGCATCTATTTATGCACACAACTCATATTATTACTTTGCCAGGCATACTTATATTTCGTGCGTTTTTCTGCATTTAAAATATTAATGTTTGACATTTCTTAATGAAGCTATTCGGCCTAAATTTGAAAAGATGCTTTTGGTAATTATGCGTTTGTAAGGGCGTAATTCATGAGAATTGCTAATAATAACTGTGCTGTGATATTTGTTGTTACTGTATTTACCATCAGATATCAGGCAATTACTAAATATAGCCACGAAATTATAGTTTTAATATGACATGTGATCTAGGTCTCTTAGTGATACTCTAAATGTTGTTTGTACTTAAATTACAGTCCTATTGATATTCATGCCCTAATTAAAATCTGTTCTAAATATAGAAAAGGCTGTAATTAATTTGTGTTTTCACATTAAAATTGGTTTCCTCACCGAGTTAAATTGCAATTGACTTGATAATGGGCGTTCGAAAGATGAACGTCCATGCTTTACATTAAATGATGCTATTGAAAATTTCTAGGTCAATAATTCTATTTGTGCTTTTAAAATCATGAGATATACAATCAACGAGCTTTGGAGTGTCACTCCTAGTATGTGCAATTTATGATTATGTTTTGATTTAGTCATAATTTGCATTTTTATAACGCCGTATGTGTATGCTCTAAATGCATGTGTTGTGTGTGTTAGATAGGATGCTTTGTCAAAACTAAATGTAAAATGATAATGAAAGATTGAAAATAGTGTATGCTACATAAGTACAAGATTGTATAGTGCGTTTCTGTTGTATTTGCAATTTGTTCGCACTACTATGGTCATGTTTTTATGCTAAAATCTTTAACCTTATTTCTTCAACTAAACTTTATGATCAAGATATAATTGTTTGTTATACGATTAGATGGGATTGAATCTGTGTGCCAAGTAATATCTCTCCTTTATTTACGTAACTCAAAAGAACTACAATATTTCAATATGTACAAGGGTTCGTCCCTAATAACAACTTAAAAGTAAAAAAATAGAGTGTTGTAACTCGTAACAAATGTTATGAATTTGAACAGTCTAGGGATATATACGAGACTAGTTCAACTTGCCCCTTAACGAAGGTAGATTTTCATTTGTGAAAATGTGCGTTCGTTATTAACGACTAAAAAATACTTATGTATGGTCCTACTCTGAAATAATTAATGTATCTATTCTATGTACAGATAATATTTTATATTTTATTTTCTCTTATTTTTAAAGAACTATTGTATTTAGGTGTACCTATAGCTAATGTCCTAATATTTAAGTTTTCAATACAGTGTGTATGTCATATGTTTGTACTAATATAAGTTGTTGTTGTGTGTGAAAATTTATTCCAAATTATATTTATTGACTTAACCCTGTATGTGGATGTTAGTGCTAAGATGATATTTATTTCTTATGTAACTGTGCCTTTATTTATTTTTATGTAAATGTTGGATTGTGAACACTAGTTGATATCTGTTTGGCGTACGTATGTTTTTCTTTCTTCCATGTGTGTGTATTTAATATTTAATGTTTGCCTTCAGAAAATTTTTCTTATGTGCCATATTTCTTCTTTTGTTTTTTTTTTCTGCGTTTTGCCTGTAATGTATCGAATTTGTATCTTATTATTGATGCCGGTGGCCTATTCTTAATATACCTTGTGTATGTATACACATGACTTGTATTTATAACTTCACATATTAATTCTTATTGTAATTGTTTTTGACATTTTGTCAACTATTTCTTTCCTATTTGCGGAACATACTTTATTTTATCTTGCACTTTTTCGTGCTAATGTACCCTTTTTTCGGTTATACATTAATTTTAATCATTTTTTCTATTTCTTCCCATAATTCCATATCTTCTCATGGCTTTACTTATGAGGCAACTTTATATCATATTTATTTATCTTTCCACAATACCATATCTTTTCATGGATTTCTTCATGGATTCATTTCTTTTTTTCTTTATATAAGCGTTATAATCGCTCCGTGGTATATTTTAATTCTTAGGCCCTTTCTTCTATCATCATTTTTCTAGATCCTTCGATAATTACTTTTTCCATTTCTTATGCTGTGTAGGCACATTATTTCCTGTGTATTACTATTTGTAATGTCTATTTGTGTATTTTCATAAGGCGGTTGTTTAATTTTCCTTCCAATATTTATTTTTCTTTATCCGTACGCTGTGTTCTTCGTATCTCTTGTACGTGTTTGTTGTTCCTAGTGTTGTTTTTTTTTTCTTTTTATGGTTTCAATCATCTTTTTGTGTGTTTCGTTTTCTTCTGTATGACGTGTTGATGTAATGTTCCAACTTATATTACCACACTGCATGCTGCTAAATTCTTATAGTAGGAATGGGGAAAAATAACTTAACTTAATTCTAGTTTTCTTAAAATTCTAGGAGAATGTATTTCTTATATTTTTCTAAACTTTCCTATATTTAACTTGCTTATCCTAAATTGTATCCTAGATTCCGGATATTCAGATTGGGCTCGTCTGAATACTTCTTGGGGTTATGTGACGGCTATTTGTTCTTGATATTATATGTGGAGGCTGTTAGTCTTGGTGATCTCTACGCAGGGGTGGGGTCGCTATCCCATTTAAGGTCTCCTTTAAATACCTTCGCCTTGCTCCGATATATTAGGCTTTGTATTTTGGGGTTGCTCAGGTAAGACTGGGGTCGCTATCCCATCGAAGGTCGCCTACAATGTCCCTTCGCCTTGCTCCGATATGTTTTTCGGCTTTCGTTACTTGAGGAGGCTGTCAGTCTTGGTTGATAGCTAGGGTAGGAGTGGGGTCGCCTTAGTCCCATCGGAGATCGCCTTCTATTTCTCCGCCTTGCTCCGTTATATTATATAACAAAATTTCTACTCGTCAACTATGTCTTCGGCTAAATAGTCGTGTAGCATGGAAACATGATAGGTGCCTTTGATATTTCCAGTTTCCTCGTCTATTAATTCGTAGGTGTTCAATCCTAACTTCCTATGAATGAGGAACGGTCCAATAAATGGGCGGGTTAGTTTTGCGATTATTTTGTTTTTTCTATCGGTGACTTTGAGTGCACGTACAATGACCTTGTCGTTTAATTGATAAGTTTTAAATCTTTTCTGCTGCTCTCTTTGTTTGGTTTCCCATTTGTTTTTCTTTTCTAGGAGTTTCCGTCTTACTAATTCATATTGTTCTCCTAGATCTGCTATTTCATCGCTTATCCATGGTCTCTGTGGTGGCTGTCCGGTGAATATAGTGATGGGACATGCTTCATGTACCGTGCTGGGAGTGTTGTTCATGACCAACTCTATATGTCTAATATGTTTGGCCCATTTATGGTGGCAGTCGACTAACAAAATTCGGAGGTATTTTAGTACTTCTTTTATATATCTTCAGAAGGGTTTGCTTGCGGGTGTCTGATTGAAGTGTGATATGATTTGATCTGTCTGTCATCTAAAAATTCTTGATATCGCTGGTTCGTGAAGTATGTGGCGTGATCTGACAGTATGATGTTGGGAGTTCCGTATTCTGTGATATACTCTTGTAATGCCTGTAGTACGGTTTCAGTGTTGCATTTTTGAGTAGGAATTAAACGTACATGTTTAGAGAAAATGTCACATATGACAAGAATATTCCTATATCTTCTTGTGCTTGGAATAAGATTTGAAATGAAATCGATGGCTACTAACTGTAGTGGTTCGGTGGCGATTATGCTCTGGCTTATGTTTTGGTTTGTAAAGTTCTTCTCCTTGGCTATTTCACATGTTCGGCATTGTCGGATTAAATTCTTAATTATTTTCTCATCGTTTTTGCAGTAGTAGGCCTCTCGGAAAATCAACCAACACTTTCTGGCTCCTATGTGGGTATACTTTTCGTGTAGATTTTGTATGATCTCGATGGTGTGTTTTTCGTCTGTGACGTATACTTCTGTTCTCCCTATCTTTTTGATTATGACGTCCTCTTGCATTTTCATCCCTTTATATTCCTGCTCTTCTTGTAATTTCTCTTTAATTTCCCTTAACACTGGTGTTTCTTGTGTTTCTTTTATTCGGTTTAGTGAAAAAGTACCTTCTTGTGCTAAAATTACTAGGTTTATTTGAACGTTTGAAGTCTTGGTCTCCCCATGATTACGACTCAGGATGTCTGCAGCGATCATCTCTTTCCCTGGTTTGTATCGAATCTCCATGTCGTATTGTTGTATGAGTAGTGTCCAGCGGTAGATACGGTTGTTGTTTAACTTGGTCGTCATAATGTTGAGTAGCGCTTTATGATCCGATTCGAGGATGAACTTCTTTCCTATTAGATAGTATCTGAGTTTGGTCAATGCGAAGATGACGGCTAACATTTCGAGCTCTGAGATGGCATATCGGGTCTCGCATGGCCTTAACGTCCGTGATGCGAAGTAAATCGGAATTTCCAAGTTGTCTTTTATCTGTACCAGTTCTGCGGCGATAGCGTTGTTGGATGCGTCCGTTCGGACGATGAATTCTGAGTTGAAATCGGGGTGATATAGTTTAAGGTTCTCGACAAAGTTGTTCTTCAGATTTTGGAAGCATTCTTCGCATTCGGGTGTCCATCTCCATTTGGTTCCTTTCTTCAGCAGCGCTAATAAAGTGTTGGTCTTCTGGCTGTAGTTCGAAACGAATTTTCGGTAATAGTTCAACAAACCGAGGAATCCTCTCAACATTTTCAATTTGGTCGGACGTGGGTAGTTTTGGATCTCTTCAAGCCTTTGTGGATCTAACAAGATGTTTTGTTCATTTACGACGTATCCTAGGTAATTGACTTCTTTTCGGCAGAATTGGCATTTCGCAAGATTCAACTTCATTCCATTTGTTTGTAGAGTATGAATGATCGTTTCTATGTGATTCAAGTGGGATTCGATGTCATCGGAGAAAATAATGATGTCGTCCAAATAATGTAATGCGAATTTCTCGTACTTATCCAATATCTGGTGTAGAAATCTGATCAAACCTGCGGGAGAACTGCGGACTCCGAAGGGACAAACAGTGAAATTGTAGGTGACCCCGTTCACGTTGAAGCCACAATATTTCCTTGAGGACTCTTCTAAACGTATCAGCCAAAAAGCGTTCTTTAAATCTAGCTTTGTGTACCATCTTTTGTTACCGCATTTTGTGAGTAGGACGTCGATATTCTGTGGCATCTCGTACTCAGGTTTGATCCTCTGGTTAAGCAAGCGAGCGTCAATGCAGATGCGAATGGAGTCGTCTTTCTTCTTTACCAAAACCACTGGGTTTATAAAATAAGTGTTGGACCTCTCGATAATGTCGGCCTCCTCTAATTTAAGCAATTCCTCATTAACTCTGTGTTGAAAATGAAAAGGGATAGGGTAGTTCTTGCAGGCCAGCGGTGTGTCATCTTCAATTAGCAATTTGTGCTCGTAATTTTTGGCGAATACTACCTCATCGTTAATTAGCCGTATATTCTTTGAAAGTATGTCTAAAAGATTTTCTAATATCCAAGGTTCCTTTAACTCTTGATCTGCTAGGATTTCCTGTATGTCGGCTTCATTTCTTATGATTTTGTTGTTAGATGAATCTTCTTTTATCCCTGTTTCTGCGTATGTATTCTCCCTTCCTTCTTTTGGTAGTTCAAACATAGCCTCTTCTAAATCTTCTTGAGTATTTCCATTATCTTCTCTATCTGCTATGATAACGTTATTAATATCATAGTTAATCTCCTCCTTGTATTGTAAGTAAGCGTTTATTTCCTTGAGGTCTTCTAAAGTGTCCATTTGCACTTCATTTTTCCCAATTATCGCTTTTTCTCTCTCGAAATTCAAATTCATCTTTAGGTATCGCATATTGTCCACTCCCAAGATGCAATCGTAGAATAAATTGTTTAGCACGTAGAATTGCATTGTGTAGACGTGTCCGTTAATGTCCACTTCCATGGATATTCGTTTATTTATTTGTCCCATTTTCCTTCTATTGGCCGACATCAAGTTTGTGCATTTGATTTTAATTACGTTTCGTAAATAGTTCGGTAGTTGTTCTACCATGTTCTCCTTTATCAAAGAGATTTCTGCCCCGGAATCTAGTAAAGCCTTAAATGTTATGTTTCCTATTATTAATGTGATAAATGGTAACGTTTCTAAATTGGAGACTATTTTTCCTACGTCTTCATTGTCTGATTGTTTCCCCAAACCTATATCTAAACTTAATTTATTAAAAAACTTACTGCTAATGTGAGCATCCGGTGTAGTTAATTTAAGTCCCTGGATGAGCATGGTTTCGGATTTATTTCCGTCATTTGGGCTCCTGAATCCATCGAAGTTTTTTTTTCAGCTCGCTGTTATCAATAGGTGTGTCCCATTCTATATTGTATCTATTATCTCCGGAGATGGCGTTTATCTGCCTGTTATTCGAATTTCCGTAATACCTCTGGTTTTGATCCTGATAGCTATTTCTAGGTGCATTTGTGTTATATGGACGCTGGTCCGGTCTCGCAGAGTTATTATTCCTCTGAGTGTTGTTCCCATTGCCGTTGGTTGTACCATTATTTCGCCAATGGTTTGGGTTCCTATTTGTTGGAAACATATTCGGTCTTCCCTGATCGTTTCGTGGGTACGCGTTATAAGGACGAGGCTGGCTTTGGTAATTATTGTTCGGAGTCTGATTGAAATTTCTGTTTGGTGGCGGTAATGTTCTTGGTGGGTTTCTATTCATGTCCGTTGTTGGTCTGTCAGGATAAACATTTCGACGGGCTTCTGGCTGTGTATTATCGTTTCGTGGATTGTTGCGGTACTCTCTGTTCATGTTGGTGCTGTCTGAATAGTCGTCTAACCTTCTAAGAATGTCCACCAGACTATCCATGTTCGTCACGTTCTGGCAGATGATCGCGTGCGTATCAGTATGTATAAAATGCCGCAACAACTGTTGGGAAATGGTTAGCTCGTCCATGTTGTCTATGTGTTTGCTGTAGTTGTATATCTTCAGGGCATACGCTTCGCGAGATAGCTTACCTGGTCTAAATTTCCCTGTAAGTAAACGAATCCGCGCTCGGTTTTGTTGTGTTTCGCTCCAGAAGTTCCTCCTGAAAATCTCTGCGAATTGTCCTAAGTACTCACAACTGTCCTCCACTCTTTCGAACCAATCTGCCGCTCCATTTGTGAGTGTCGCTCTAATGATGTTAAATTGTTGTCTAGAGTCAGGCACGTCTTCGGTGTATTTGAGGACATTGTTTAAATATGCCATAGGATGCATCGACATGTTGTCGCCGTTGAAATGTGCTACGTTTTCAATACGTAGTCCTGCATTAAAACATGTTGGTGTAGGCGTCTGGATATTGTTAGTCCTGATATTTTGTACCTTTAGTGTCAACCTTTTCAGTTCCTCCTTATTTTTTTCAAGTTCCTGCAGCGCATTCCTGACGTCTTTATCCTGTTCTTTGTTCACCTGTTTAACCCTCGTAATTTCTTTCAAACAGTTTTCTTCGGTTGAAACTATTTGTCCAGTAAGTTTCGTTTCTATGCGAACTTCCAATTCTGCTGTGCCCCTATTTACTTGATCGAATTCCGTCCTGATCCTTTCCGCCAACTCCTTGTGTTCCTTTTCGTTTTTATCTTTTAATTTCGTGAGATCTCCTTCTATTTCCACGACTTTCTTGTCTACAACTTTTATTGCAGAATCAATATTTGATACAACCTCTGTCCTAAGTTGTTGAACTTTTCCGTCCACTTCTTCTAGTATTAATTTATTGCTAGCTTCCTCTAGATCTTTCTTCAAATCTTCCAAGTTCTGCCTGTTTTCTATTCTGTCCTCCACTCTATCTCGAATTCTGTTCGTTTCCAGCTCTTCTTTAAGTTCTTGCATATTTTTTTTGTTATCTTCCTTTAGTTCTTGCAAGTCCCTTTTATTTTCTTGTTTAGACTCATCCATTTTGTTCTCTAATCCTTCCTTTAGTTCTTGTAATATCAAAGTGATCTGTTTGAGCATCCCACTCTGTTCCTCTGGCTTCGAACCAAGTCCTTGTTCTGTGGGCGTCGCTGTAATTTGGGTGCTATCACCTTGATTTCGTGGAGATTCATCTTCGCTTGATGATTCCTGAGGTACATTAGACACGCTTCTGGATCTTGTCTCCATCTTGCCGGTTTATTATATTTTTACAAATACACACAATAATAATAAAACAACAGCGATGTGTCGTTTGGATACGACCCCTGTACAATATGTTGTAAAAATGTTTGTAATAAAATATTTGACCTGTGTTTTTAATTTATATGGCAGTGAATAAATAATTTCGATTATACCCTGTGTTTATTTATTTAACATCGATCATCAATTCGTGGAAGAGCACATACACAAATACATAAATCAAATACACATCTTTCTTTTTATATTTTTATTATACAATTATTTTTATTTTCAAAAAAAAAATAATGTCCTCCACTTCTTTAAATCCTCGGAGATGAACTGGAAAAAAAAACTGTAAGTGTACTCTGTAGGTTATTCGAATGGCCCCAATACGTTGGTGCGCCAGAATGCTATAGGGGGTGTGTGATGCTTAAACGCCCCTTAACGGTTAAAGTTCTTAAAGAGCAATGAGACTAAGTAAATTAAAAAAATAAAAGAAATTAAAAATTAAGAAAGCAAAGTTCACCAAATTAAATTTTTGAACGCTAATAGTACGCTAGTGAAAGTTTAATCTAAAATTATTACAACTGTATATGTGGGTTTACTTAAATACTTCAATGAAAAGGTGACTAACTCTGCGATAATAAATTTGAACTGTACTAGATTTCGCGCTTGAAACTGACTTCCTATTGCTTATATTTTGACCAATGTTCTATTTCTAATAGGGGAAGGGGTTGTTTCCGGCATTCTACAATGAATTATGTGAATATGCAATGACGGCAGTGCGCGCTAAGTTAAATTTTATCTCCGGGCCGTTGTTGGGGTTCTGCGGGAATACCTACTACTCAGAGTGACTTACGCAATACCTGTTATTCTTACGAGATCCCAGGACTCCTGTGTGTGCACGTTGTGGGCTGCTACTGGTACCTATATAAATTGAATGATGTGTCTCCACTAATTTACGATGGATGCCAATGCAAAATACAAATAATAAACACAAAGGTAGGTATAACTTCTAATTCTTTATATAATTACTTCCAATTGTTACATATACATTTAATTTAATGAGTATATTCATCAAAAGACAACAATATAGCTTATAAATTACAATTTATGACCTGGAGAGATATAATACACAGATCCACTCAATCGTACAAAATTTCCCAAAGCGGGTGAACGTATATGTTGAGTATGCAAATATAAATGAACTGTATGTGAGCTTAATTATGGTGAAAGAAACTATGAAAACAATCTGTTCAATACTAGGAAAATTAGTTCAGATTGGCGACAACAAATCTATTTTAAAGGTTAGCTATTTATATTGTTTAATCTAAATCTTAGCAAAGTATAGAGCTACTTGTTTACCAATATAGGTTAGGTTTTATTTCCTTGGATGTGACTGACTGTAAGTTGATTATTGACTTTAATGTTTAGTTAATTTTAACGAAAGACAAATTATTGATATGTGAGTTCTAACTTTTTGATTACTAATGACTATTATACCACTTTTAACATACTGACATTGATTTTAATCGTCGTAAAAACACGAATTACAAAATGATTTGACGCAAATATTGTTATTTGACAACTGAACCTTTCTTTTGGTTTATTAGTACTTGTAAACATATCACGATACCTTCATCTAATTATGTTAAATGTCCTTTAGCTATATGGTGGATTCCTTGAGGGACCGGCATGGGAATCTCGGCTGGTTACTCCCTGGAATCTTTCCGTATTCGGGATGGATGGATCTCTGGATCGATGGACAGGTAACGCCGGTGGGCAGCTCGTTCGTAGGCGGAGTACAGGGTAGCAGAATCCGCTTCGGTAGGTTGCAGTATCTTATACTTCAAGTCTCGGCAGCCGCAGGTCTCGGTGTTGCAGATGTGCGTACAGGTGAGTTAATTTTCTTGCGTTTAATCTATTGACATTTATTCTCGGGTCCTGCTCGGGGTTTTTTCTTTATTCTTGGTTATGTTCGCTGTTGATATTTTTTTTTCTTTCTCTTTTCTAGGCCATGGACTTTATGCTCGTGGTATTTTATTGATAAAGCACGGCAGTTGCTTCACCTATGGTGATCCAGGTTCGATGATCGACGGAACGCCTATCTGGCCGGCGTAGAGGTTCGCCGCACTGGGATTTATATCGACTTGTCGGTTTGATTCAAGTTCGTCTAATCACGGATGTTGTTTGTTTTTTTTTTTTATGAACTCTGATGTTGCATCCTTAGTGGATGCTTATCTCATTTAATCTGATCCCCCTTTCAGCAATGTCTACCTATTTTATATGTTACCGTAGTCTATTGTTTAACGCCTCGAACCCAAAGCAGTTGCACCATATAATTTTATTAATTGTTATTATTTTATGTATCTAAACGTGATTTGGATATTGTTTTATAGTTTTTTTTATATTTATGATTAATAAAAAAATATTTCTAGTGCGTAAAATTTTTGAATGCTCATATTTGTATTTTTGATGCGTCTGACAGCTTTAGCGTCGGTTTTTGAAAAGTCGGTACAGTCATGTACAAAAAAATAATGATATTTTCTAATATTTTGGATTTTATCCAAAAATAAGGATATTAATAGATTTTGTGGACCTGGTTTACAAATAATCTTAAAATCTAAATACATATAAATTTATTTCCGTTTTTTACTTGATTAAAATCCGTTCATTCATAAGATAATGCCTGCTGTGAATATTAAATTTCCAAATTTAAGTTAAATTTATTTTATATAGTCATTTTGGTTTAAATTGCTTAAAAGCGTATCAAAACTTTATCAAGTCAGTTATATCTTGCCATTTAAGGAATTATATTAACCTTTCTAAATGCGCTTAATTGTACCAAGTGCTCACTTAATTTTTGGATTTCAAATAACATTTTAGTTTTGACAGTAATTAACTGTTAATAGCTTTATTCAAATAGGGCATCTATTTATGCACACAACTCATATTATTACTTTGCCAGGCATACTTATATTTCGTGCGTTTTTCTGCATTTAAAATATTAATGTTTGACATTTCTTAATGAAGCTATTCGGCCTAAATTTGAAAAGATGCTTTTGGTAATTATGCGTTTGTAAGGGCGTAATTCATGAGAATTGCTAATAATAACTGTGCTGTGATATTTGTTGTTACTGTATTTACCATCAGATATCAGGCAATTACTAAATATAGCCACGAAATTATAGTTTTAATATGACATGTGATCTAGGTCTCTTAGTGATACTCTAAATGTTGTTTGTACTTAAATTACAGTCCTATTGATATTCATGCCCTAATTAAAATCTGTTCTAAATATAGAAAAGGCTGTAATTAATTTGTGTTTTCACATTAAAATTGGTTTCCTCACCGAGTTAAATTGCAATTGACTTGATAATGGGCGTTCGAAAGATGAACGTCCATGCTTTACATTAAATGATGCTATTGAAAATTTCTAGGTCAATAATTCTATTTGTGCTTTTAAAATCATGAGATATACAATCAACGAGCTTTGGAGTGTCACTCCTAGTATGTGCAATTTATGATTATGTTTTGATTTAGTCATAATTTGCATTTTTATAACGCCCATATGTGTATGCTCTAAATGCATGTGTTGTGTGTGTTAGATAGGATGCTTTGTTAAAACTAAATGTAAAATTATAATGAAAGATTGAAAATAGTGTATGCTACATAAGTACAAGATTGTATAGTGCGTTTCTGTTGTATTTGCAATTTGTTCGCACTACTATGGTCATGTTTTTATGCTAAAATCTTTAACCTTATTTCTTCAACTAAACTTTATGATCAAGATATAATTGTTTGTTATACGATTAGATGGGATTGAATCTGTGTGCCAAGTAATATCTCTCCTTTATTTACGTAACTCAAAAGAACTACAATATTTCAATATGTACAAGGGTTCGTCCCTAATAACAACTTAAAAGTAAAAAAATAGAGTGTTGTAACTCGTAACAAATGTTATGAATTTGAACAGTCTAGGGATATATACGAGACTAGTTCAATATTATACTAGCATTATAATACAAACATAACTTTAGCGATATGTATACCTACAGCATATATGTATCTATGACAGAGGGGTGGCAGGGGATTGTAGCGATCATAAAAATTCAAATCAGCTTTAACTCGTCCGAGAGGAAAAGACTGTTCGGTCTCGGCTGTGATTGACTAAGCAGTCCACCTATATCGGTCAACACGCGACGATATGTAGACATCGCCATCAAGTCTGACGTAACGCACATCGCTAGCAAGTAAATAGGTAATGTATTACGAACAATACACTTATAATACTCCATATGTTATGATGTGGTATTTTAAATTCCTAATAATCGATGTAAATAGAGACATTTCGTTTCCTACATGTCTCTACGTGTATAGGCATCTTACATCAATTAGATAATAAACATATTTATCTAAGGTTGTAATAAAACAATTTAGATATTATAGTAGAGACAATTGTTTAATAGATTTCTTTGTACCGCCCTCCCCTACCTTGCAGTCCACATTAACTAATAGGCAGCGCTATCATGAACTTCAATCATTCAACACCTATCGCTTGAACTAGTAAGATGTGTTTTTCTATCTCAGCGTGTAATATTAATAAGTTATTAAGGTAAGTAGCCATATATGTACAATTGTGTATGAGTCATTATCAAGTACCAGCACTATTTTTTAAAACGTAAATTCTGAATCACATACCATGATATCATATTCAATATTCATCTCTTAATTAAATTTATATCGTCCATTAAGACCGGTACTGAAAACTTTATCGCAAATTCCATACTGAACACCGTAGAAACGAGATGGTGTGTGTGTATACACTTTGCTGCTATCCAGTCCGACGTATATGTACGTACGTACGTATGTACAGTCACATTTAGAACTCATGTCTCCCTAATATATCGGCGTGCACAAATAGTATATCTACTTTAAAATGTAAACAATTCCCGGAGAGCACTTACGAAATCTCGAAACGAGTCGAGATTTAAATCTTTGTTTGGGTGAAAAGATTAGTAACATAAAGCTAGAAATTCATATAATCATATAAGTATGGTATACTTTTACGATTATTTTAATTAAAGAAGTAACAAGTAAACACGAATTCCATTCTGCCAACGTAACCGCCGAAAGGAGAAGAGGAGAAGCTTTGTAGTGATATGAAGGGGAAAGGTTACGTCACAAACTTCCCCTAGTTTCATCCCCTCACCGGGTATCAATTCTCGCTGCCTCGACAATAATTCATAGTTCTCACTACTTATCACAACAACCAAGAGTTTGCCGTTCTGTTTTATTTCTTAGTTCCTTAAGCAAGTAATAGTTGTGATTAGCGTATATTCATCATTATTTGCAAATAATAATGGCTGAAAATCAGCGTCGTGAAACGTCGTTAGAAACAAGGGGTAAAATTATTGCCCTTTGGCAATTTGGTTACACTAAGGAGCAAATTGCGGATGAAGTGGATTTATCGGTAAGCAAATGTCATAGAAACCGACAGTTCATTTGTTTATTAGTTTGTTGTATTTACAGACGAGACAAATTCAGCAATGAATTTCTCGTTACCGGAACAACAATGTTGAAGACAGACCACTTCGGAATTTGCCACGTACCGGCCAGAAATCTTGTTTAAGTCAGCACCAAATTGCTCAAATAGAACAGTGGGTATTGACAAATCTCTTCACTATAACAGAAAAGATCAAAGAACAACTTGGGCTGGCTTGCTCAAATGTTACAATAAAACGCCAGCTAAATAAGATAGGTCTCCTATGTAGAAAACCAGCGCAAAAAATAGAATTGACGAACGAACACGCGGAAGCTAGAGTACGTTTTGCGAGAGACAACTTAAACAGAGATTGGCATAACGTAATATTTAGTGATGAAAAGATGTTTTCAACCTCTGAAGATTCTGCGAAAGTTCTATGGCGGCGTAATTTAACAAGATATCAACCCGAAAATGTTCATCTTACTCGAAGAAGTGGTCGAATAAGCTGTGCATTTTGGGGTTGGATATGTGCTGCTGGGCCTGGAGAACTAGTACCTCTTCATCGTCGATTTACCAGCGAAGAATACGTTACAATATTAGAAGATATTTTGCTACCAAGTGCCCATACTTTTTTTCCTGATGGTCGCATATATTTTGTTCAAGACAATTCACCCATCCATACTGCGAACATCGTAAGAAATTGGTTTGCGTATCATGAAGAAATTCATGTTATACCATGGCCTGCCCGATCGGCGGATTTTAACCCAATTGAAAACCTCTGGGGTCTAATGGTCCGCAATTGGTCATATGATGCAGACAGAAATGTAAGGAATGTAGAATATTTAACTCGAAATGTGAAGGAAGTATGGGACCGCTTGCGTGGCCGTGAATATTGTGAACATCTGGTTAATTCTAGGACTGAGAGACTACAAGAATGCGTTCAAAACAACGGTTTTGTACATGATATTAAAACCTTAAACTCACACATTAGAAATATTTTTTTATTACATTAGTAATAGTCTTCGTTTATTGAGTTATTGTGGTATTTAATTACAGAATAAAATGTTTGTTTTATATTTGTGGTATTATTACATATCTTTAACTAATTGGCGCTGTATAATCAGCAATTATTGAAAGGATCATAATCGTAAATTTTGATTGATTTGAAGACCTGCGTATGTTTGGATAACTTTTTAAACCATAAAATAAATTTCACAGAGATATGATAGTTAATAATTAAATACTTTTTCTTTTATGTTAAAGGCGTTTCTTCACAAAGATATTAGAATTTTTTGCAAATGAATTTGGAGCAATAATTATGTATTCGCACATATTTACAAATATTTTCGTTCAGTAAACAACCTTTTAAAAAGGGAAAATAAACATATAATAAAAACACAGTGTTGTTATAACTACGCAGGCGAAAAGAATACACAAGCCAGAGATATATTTTTAATATTCCCCACTATCAACTTATCAATGCCCTATGCTAGCTATCAATGACCATGTATTATTTGGAAATAAAATTTAATATTCACTAAGTTGCACTGTGAATCAATTACAACGTATTAATATTTATAGATAAGTAATATAAACTCAAACTCAGTTTAAATAATTTAAACTATAATACTTTTCTTTTCCCCAACACTTTATTTTACTGGTGGTACAATATAAATGTGGGCGGCTCCTTGACGTACTATATTATAATAACCTTTAATTAAATCTCGTGTATTATTTATTTGTTTACAAAATTCTTTAATTTATATATTTTTTAACTCTCAGGGTAAATAATTGATGTAGATCCGATGTATCTGATTATTTGCATATGAATATGTTTACCACTACACATGTACGTATTTCTTATTTTATATAGTCTCCAGATGATATTAATTTGACATATTGCCGTGAACTTTACCTTAGAATTTAAGACAATACTGTACATAAATATATAATGTTAGAAATAAACATGATTAATGTTGACACCAAGATATACTAGTACATTTAGATTAATATTAGCAATAAGAAAACACACTCGTAGTTTAAGAAACATTTATTTTAAAATAAATTTTATTAAGCCATACAATAACACAGGTAGGCACATAGGGTATAAGCATTTTAATTAAGATTATATGTATATAAACACTACTTAGATATAAGTGAGGCAAAACCTCAACAATAATAGTAAATGTCACAAATGAATATTTATTTTCAGAAGTGATAAACCAGAGGTAATGTTTTATTTAGAAAATAAAGAACCTGATTACAGGTTAGGAACAAAAAGAGCTCTGAGTATATTATGCAAAGAACCTACATTTAAAAATGGAAAGACCCTTAAAACCAACAACCGTGAAAGAGTGATGTTAACCAACGGGACGATTGTAAGAGTCAATCATTTAAAAGCAATTAAATTATACTCAGAGAATAAAATAAGATATGCTCGTAATGAATATGAAGAGGCTTAATGCACTCATATAACTTAAAGATAAAATACATACAGTTGCGATGAAAAGGATATTAAAATAAAGTATATCATAAAGAACAGCACAGAATCGTATAATATTTCAATATACACAACAAAAAGTATTAATTCTCTTCGTAATACGAATAACAGCAGTCCTTTTCATGGTTCCAAACTTGGTGCACATACAAATAAACATCTATAACCAAAGAAATAAGCAGCATTATTATAAAAGCAATGATTCATTACAGCATATTAAACATACAAAATTCTCCAAGAACGGAAAAATGGTTCGAGGAAAGAGCAGCACAGACGGAGGGACTGGCAATTGAAACAATAACCAACTTCTTCCCATTCTTTCCAATCAAAAGCAACAAAACAAAGGTGCGAGTAAGGCTAGCGCTCGGACGAAGAATCTACCTGAAAAACAGTAAAAGTAGCAATGAATACATTTATGAGTACAATAAATATTTACGATAGCAATAAAAGAATAAAATAAATATCAATATGCTTACTGTACATTAGATATAAATAAATAAAACAACAAATACCGTCGTGGGTAAATGTGGAGAAACATCAAATGTCAGAAATAAACATAATAAAAATAAACGCCAACCTAAAATTTGAGAAGAATAAGAAGAGATATGGAATAAGTATCGAGATATCCGCTAGAGGCGCCACGACGAACAATTTGAAAATAAAAGCACGCAAAGACAATCAAATAACGAGCGGCATTTATTTTCAACTATAAAAAGGGAGTTTTTAGAGAAAATGAGTTAGTTGTTAGCTGACACCTGTGACTTTAAAAACTTCCAATACACAGCAAAGTGATAGCATCTTTTAAAGTAGATAATACATTTATGCGTCAAGCGAGTAGTGGTTAAGCGGAGTTTTTACACACTTACCATTACTATCGCAGTGTAAATAAATAAACAAACCAACTAACAACTCACAAACTAAGAAGAAGCATACACGCTCCTAGAGGAATAATTCCCAATTGTTTTATCGTCGCCATATTTACAAGAAAGAAGCGTCACCAGTAAAATTATAGAAGATTCAACGGAAGGAAGAATCAACAGGAATGGACAAACAATTTCAAGCAGAATTCGAAGAATTGTATGAATCTACGCAGTGAGTAGTTAATAATATTGTCATTACAATTAAATTCAATCAAAATACACAGGTTCTCTCCAAGCACTCCATTTCTTTTAAATAATTATTTATTTAAATAATAGAAAGTAAATATAGGGACACAATATTTATTAAAAATAAAGAACACTTGTCTTAATAGTGTACTGTGTGCGAATACTTGCACAACGGACCAGTGTTCAGTAAAAAAGACATTAGTAAGCACAGCTTTGAATAATAGTCAAACTTTTACAAACAGGAACGCCTAAAAGCTTCGCACTAAGAATCTAAAGACTCCGTGAGAATAGAGGTTTAGACAATTAGTTTGTGATGCATTAGGAACGTACCTGGGGTGGTGATTGATCCAAGCTTTACGTAGTACGTGTGAATGTTTGCATAAAGCCGATTAGTCAGTACCTTCATTATCAAGTCAACATAATTTGGACCTAATATACAGGCCTTTAGTAAGAAAAGAGTGAAGGTGGAGAAACCCTTTACTGACTGAATTCATATTAAAATAAACGATTACAATATTATCATGAAAACTGCTACTTATAAGCAAGTAAATAAAATAAGTAATATACATGCAACAATAAATTTCAATTATTGTAATTATTAAGCAGATAATACATATTTTTATACATAAATAATCTGGTGTCATAGTTATTTGAATTCCTATCCCACACAATTTTAAAATAATAATAATTAAGGAGAAACAAGTAAGGAAAGAAGTAAATCACAGTAGAACCTACGAGGGATAACAATTTATGTTGTTTTGCCTATAAAACTAGCATAAACTACAATTTTATTTATTTATCTAACTAATAAATAAATAAATTTCATTTAAAGGCAAATTCTACAGCATATATATACGGCGCCCAACTTGCTGGCTGTGTTTTTCTTACAAAATAAATTAAATACACAATTTGTCAAATATCAAAGCTAAACTTAAAAACACAACTAGCTGGCTGTGTTTCTTTCCTTGCAAAAATAAAATTGTTTCTTTCATGTAATCTTATTCAAGTGGGATAGGATTCATTTAAATTTCTATTAAGTAAAATATTAGATAGAAAGCGTTATTTGTACACAACAAAAATGTCAGACAAAGAACAAAACAGTAGCAAAGGTGAAAAACCCAAAATCGAAAAAGAAATAGAAACAAAGCCACAATTCACTCAATATAGGGAACCTACGCAACTAACCTCGGACTCAGAGTCGGAAAAGACTGAGACAAAAGAGGATGATTCAGGAAATGCGACAATTGAGGAAAGCATACTCACAGAGGGCACAAGTAGCACAACAATGGAACAAAAATTTGAAAGCTTTTTCCATAAATTATTCTGTAAAATAGAGGAAAATAATAAAGCAATAGAGGAGAATAACAAAACTCTAAATAGAACTCTCAGCAACAAAATAGAGGAAAATAATAAAACTCTAAGCAACAAAATAGAGGAAAATAATAAAACAATAGAGGAAAATAATAAAAATTTAAACAAGAATTTAGAAAGAATCAACTCAAAAATAGACGAGGGATTTAAAGAACTAAGGCAAGAAACACTAGAAATAAATGCCAGATTAGAGGAAAAACTGGACAAAACAGTAGCAGACCTGAGAAAACAAATAAATGACAACACAGAAACGTGCAAGAATACAAGAAAATTCTTTGTACAAGAAATGGTAGAAAGAACTGCGAAGACGCAAGAAAACTTCAACATAGTGAATGAGGAAATAGTAGCTATCAATAGAAAAATAATACACAACGAAGTGGAAAATAAAGAACAAATAGAGAAAATTACACACAAGATAGAAGACTGCGAAACAAAATATGAAGCTTGCAATAACGCAGTGTCCAATCTACAAGGGAAAACATCAACTTTTGAACACACGATCAAACAGCTTGAGGACAAAGTAATGCACGGGGTTCATACACCTAGTGTGTCTTTGCCACAAACTGTGGGAAGCATAGACAATGCACCGAAATTCTCAGGACACTATAAGGACAATCCAATGATATTCCTGAGAACAATTAAGACATACATGAGAGGCATAACGGATGAGACATCCAAACTACACTTTATAAGAGCATGTCTCAAAGACTATGCACTCCAATGGTATCACATGATAATGGATGATGTGATAGACTTTAACGATTTCGAAAGGCGATTCACAAGACAGTATTGGGGTCGAACGCAACAAAGAAACATAAGACACGACCTGATATTTGGAAAGTATAGGTCTGGACTATCTCGAGAGAACTATGTCATAAGAAAATATTCTTTTCTCAAATACATTATACCCAGAATAGAGGAAAGTGACATAGTATCGCAATTGGCTGCACACTTTGATCACAATGTTACTCAGACCGTCGCACTTCAAGGAATGGAAACAATAGAAGAACTCCTTGAATTAGTGAAAAGATTAGACGACATAGATGAAAAGGGCTATAACGTGAACCGAGGGAATGGAAACATGAACAATCAACCTCGAAACAACGAGAGCAACAACAGAAACAACTACAATGGGAATAGGCGAAACAATAATAATTACCAAAATACCTATAACCCGGACAGAAATAATGATGGCAAAAGGAAAGATAATAGCCAAAATTACAAGAGGGAAGAGAAGACAAGTAAAGAAGATAAAAGAATTCAAAATATACAAATTGAAAAGGAAGTAAAGGAAGCAACAACAAAACAAAATCAAGAATCTAGGGGTGCGATACCAAAAGAAAACAGGCATAACTCAACAAACAAAGAGTGGGTGAATGCAGCATATTATTCTGGTGCAACGTCGCTGGATTTTTAAATAAGCCAGCCAAGAGAAAACGTAAAATACAAAACATCTATAATTACGATGATTTAAAAAAGATAACCACGGAACTACCACATATAAAAATCAAGATTGGGGAACAAGAGATAGAAACATTGCTGGATACTGGAGCTCAACTTTCACTTTTAAATAACAATATCATGAACAAAGATATTGAAAGTTTGGGATGTTATAAACCCATAAAGAAAATAAATCTTATTACTGCAAACAAAAAATGTATGATAACAGTAGATAAAATCTTCTGCATAAATATAAAGATAGATAATTTAAATTTATTAACCGAATTCATCATAGCACCTAATTTGAATAGCGACTGTATATTAGGGATGGACTTTTTAAGCCAGTATGGTACGAAATTAAATATGGAAAATAAATTATTCCACATAAAGGACTCAACAATATCATGGAGCAAAGAAGCCCATGAGGAAGAGATCCTTATCAATAATCTATATGAAGAAGATGCTCAAGAAGAAATCACAACAAAAATGGATTGTAGTTTACACAATGAAGTTAAGAAAAGTGCACATCCTGTGAGGCAACTTCAATGCGGAGACCTCACGCAAAATAGGGATGGTACTAAATTAAATTGTAATAAACTGTATATAACCCATGTGAATTATCTTTTGAGTAAGCATATAAAATTATTTGATGATAGTCCAGGATTAGCCAAGGGTTACGAACATAAACTTAAAGTCGACGAGACACAGCCTTTCAGAATAAAAACATACCCCATTCCAAAAAAAAAGTATACAGAGCAAGTCAAATTAGAAATAAAAGAGATGTTGAAAAACGGCATAATTACAAGAACGGAATCAACGTTCATAAATCCAATGGTTGTAGTAATAAAGAAGAAACTTAATGATGAAAAAGACGTCAAATTACGCGTATGCCTTGACGCCAGATGTCTGAACTCCAGAACCGCACCTAATTTTGAAGCCCCACAAAACATTGAAACCCTATTGACAAAATGTACAGACGCAAAGTGGTTTACGAAACTTGATTTAAAAAGTTCTTTTTGGCTGGTACCATTGCACAAAGATTCTAGGAAATATTGTTCCTTCATGTTTAATTCATTAGTATACTCTTACAATGTGGTTCCATTTGGATTATCGTCAGCTACTGCAGCACTAGTAAGAGCAATGCAGCAGATCCTGAATCCACACGAAGAATACGTCTCACACTACGTAGACGATATTCTAATATTTAATAAAGACATAGAAAGTCACAAAGAATCAGTAGAGAAAATCCTGAATACATTAGCAGAAAATGGTTTAAAAATAAACCTCGAGAAATGCGAATTCTATAAAAATAAAGTGAATTATCTGGGATACATAATTGATGGAAAGACGATATCAATAGAGGAGGAAAAACTTGAGGCGATACGAAAATATCCCAAACCAAAAAATATTAAAATGCTTAGAGGATTCCTAGGAATGATAAACTACTATAAACACTTCATTCCTAAAATATCCGACCAAACTCACACGTTATACAAAATGATCAAGAAAGGAGTAAAATTCAAATGGACCCATGAAAGGGAAAAGGCATTCATCGACATAAAAGAAAATTTCTACAAGGCATTGATCATAAATTTACCAGATTTCAATGAAGAATTCATACTAAGATGCGATGCCTCCAGCAATGCTGTAGCCGCAGAACTCCTACAAATAAGAAATGGGGAAGAAATACCCATATGCTTCCTATCAAGAATTCTAAAGGATTATGAGCAAAATTATTCCTCGTCAGAACGGGAATTGCTATCCATTATATATGGAGTGTCAAAATTAAAATATTACCTACTAGGAAACACCTTCCTACTTGAGACAGATCATTTATCTCTAATATTCTTAATGAAAACAAGGTTTAATAATTCACGAATATACAGATGGTCTCTCATACTATCTGAATATTCATTTAAAATAAAGCACAGGAAAGGTACGGACAACATAGTTGCAGACGCACTAAGCAGAGCCCATGGAGGTAATAAACAATCACACTCATATCAGATAAATGAATATGATATCGAACACGCTCCAAATTTATACAATCGAGAAGATATTGAAGATAGACAACGAACACCTGAGATACTAGAAATAAAGCACAGAGAAGATAGAGAACTCACGTTAAATAAGAATAAAACATATCAAATAGGAGACCTAGTTGTAGTGAAGAACTATCGACTAGGTAGGAGACATTTAAATAAATGTGCAAAACTGGACCTACCCTACAGTGGACCTTACAGAATAAGTAGGACACTAGGAGATGTAACTTATGAACTACAAGAAGTAGACAATAGAAATATAAAAGGAAAATACCATGTGTCCATGCTACATGACTACGATGAAATAAATGATCAATAAAATTGCATTTGTAGTTCACGTTAGTTGTGAAAACATAATTTACACATTTGTCAATTCATTATTTCATAATGGCAAACCATGGTTTTAACAACTAAGGGATATGCCGTGAACTTTACCTTAGAATTTAAGACAATACTGTACATAAATATATAATGTTAGAAATAAACATGATTAATGTTGACACCAAGATATACTAGTACATTTAGATTAATATTAGCAATAAGAAAACACACTCGTAGTTTAAGAAACATTTATTTTAAAATAAATTTTATTAAGCCATACAATAACACAGGTATGCACATAGGGTATAAGCATTTTAATTAAGATTATATGTATATAAACACTACTTAGATATAAGTGAGGCAAAACCTCAACAATAATAGTAAATGTCACAAATGAATATTTATTTTCAGAAGTGATAAACCAGAGGTAATGTTTTATTTAGAAAATAAAGAACCTGATTACAGGTTAGGAACAAAAAGAGCTCTGAGTATATTATGCAAAGAACCTACATTTAAAAATGGAAAGACCCTTAAAACCAACAACCGTGAAAGAGTGATGTTAACCAACGGGACGATTGTAAGAGTCAATCATTTAAAAGCAATTAAATTATACTCAGAGAATAAAATAAGATATGCTCGTAATGAATATGAAGAGGCTTAATGCACTCATATAACTTAAAGATAAAATACATACAGTTGCGATGAAAAGGATATTAAAATAAAGTATATCATAAAGAACAGCACAGAATCGTATAATATTTCAATATACACAACAAAAAGTATTAATTCTCTTCGTAATACGAATAACAGCAGTCCTTTTCATGGTTCCAAACTTGGTGCACATACAAATAAACATCTATAACCAAAGAAATAAGCAGCATTATTATAAAAGCAATGATTCATTACAGCATATTAAACATACAAAATTCTCCAAGAACGGAAAAATGGTTCGAGGAAAGAGCAGCACAGACGGAGGGACTGGCAATTGAAACAATAACCAACTTCTTCCCATTCTTTCCAATCAAAAGCAACAAAACAAAGGTGCGAGTAAGGCTAGCGCTCGGACGAAGAATCTACCTGAAAAACAGTAAAAGTAGCAATGAATACATTTATGAGTACAATAAATATTTACGATAGCAATAAAAGAATAAAATAAATATCAATATGCTTACTGTACATTAGATATAAATAAATAAAACAACAAATACCGTCGTGGGTAAATGTGGAGAAACATCAAATGTCAGAAATAAACATAATAAAAATAAACGCCAACCTAAAATTTGAGAAGAATAAGAAGAGATATGGAATAAGTATCGAGATATCCGCTAGAGGCGCCACGACGAACAATTTGAAAATAAAAGCACGCAAAGACAATCAAATAACGAGCGGCATTTATTTTCAACTATAAAAAGGGAGTTTTTAGAGAAAATGAGTTAGTTGTTAGCTGACACCTGTGACTTTAAAAACTTCCAATACACAGCAAAGTGATAGCATCTTTTAAAGTAGATAATACATTTATGCGTCAAGCGAGTAGTGGTTAAGCGGAGTTTTTACACACTTACCATTACTATCGCAGTGTAAATAAATAAACAAACCAACTAACAACTCACAAACTAAGAAGAAGCATACACGCTCCTAGAGGAATAATTCCCAATTGTTTTATCGTCGCCATATTTACAAGAAAGAAGCGTCACCAGTAAAATTATAGAAGATTCAACGGAAGGAAGAATCAACAGGAATGGACAAACAATATCAAGCAGAATTCGAAGAATTGTATGAATCTACGCAGTGAGTAGTTAATAATATTGTCATTACAATTAAATTCAATCAAAATACACAGGTTCTCTCCAAGCACTCCATTTCTTTTAAATAATTATTTATTTAAATAATAGAAAGTAAATATAGGGACACAATATTTATTAAAAATAAAGAACACTTGTCTTAATAGTGTACTGTGTGCGAATACTTGCACAACGGACCAGTGTTCAGTAAAAAAGACATTAGTAAGCACAGCTTTGAATAATAGTCAAACTTTTACAAACAGGAACGCCTAAAAGCTTCGCACTAAGAATCTAAAGACTCCGTGAGAATAGAGGTTTAGACAATTAGTTTGTGATGCATTAGGAACGTACCTGGGGTGGTGATTGATCCAAGCTTTACGTAGTACGTGTGAATGTTTGCATAAAGCCGATTAGTCAGTACCTTCATTATCAAGTCAACATAATTTGGACCTAATATACAGGCCTTTAGTAAGAAAAGAGTGAAGGTGGAGAAACCCTGTACTGACTGAATTCATATTAAAATAAACGATTACAATATTATCATGAAAACTGCTACTTATATAGTATTGTAAGCAAGTAAATAAAATAAGTAATATACATGCAACAATAAATTTCAATTATTGTAATTATTAAGCAGATAATACATATTTTTATACATAAATAATCTGGTGTCATAGTTATTTGAATTCCTATCCCACACAACTTTAAAATAATAATAATTAAGGAGAAACAAGTAAGGAAAAAAGTAAATCACAGTAGAACCTACGAGAGATAACAATTTATGTTGTTTTGCCTATAAAACTAGCATAAACTACAATTTTATTTATTTATCTAACTAATAAATAAATAAATTATATAAATTTCATTTAAAGGCAAATTCTACAGCAATATGTTTCCTTTTTAGGTTTATGTGCCTGTTATTAACAGATGATCTATTTAAGCATAAAAACAAATAGCACTTCTAATGAAGGAAAAACAACAATCCCAAAACAAATTAAGTATATTGATAATACTCAATAATGTAACAACAATAAAATAATTATCTTGAAAATTGCTTAATAACGACGAAGATATGTATAGTTAACATTATAAAAATAGACTATTATATAAAGTGACACGTTTATGGCAAGTATGTATCTTACGACAGTTTGTATATTTTCTGACAACCGATAAATGATGCTTCTAAATTCTTAAAATATATATTCAATTTATGTAGGAATTTCTATAGTTACAATGTGGAATATTATTCTCAATTAAGGTATTTACTTTTGAACTAATTTTTATATTACACATATGAATTCTGTATATCTTAAATGATTTTTATGTACAGTTTTAAATATGAATTTCACGTTGATGTGATTAAACTCGAAAACAAATCTGTTAATAAATAAATATCTAATACAACCTTTAGTTAGTTACAGTATGCAATTTCACTCGATATGTACAATTAACCATCCTTTTCTGTGATTTGTAGATTATTCGAAACTCACTAAGACCATCTTCTGTGACAAGTGTTATTGATCCGGAGTGCTACACCTTCTTGCGTTCTTAAGATAGATGAATACCATCAAAACTGCCAGCTACAACCTCTTATGTGTCTTGAATAGAGAATATATTGCTGTTCCTAAAAATAAAAAAACACTTCCTCTAGATGTTCTGGATTCCTGTATAATATATGCACTTCAAATGGATAAACTTGTATTGTTCTTAGTGCCTCGTCCTCAATTAGAAAATCTGCACATCAATGGATAATCTTGTACGGTTCTTAGTGCCTCGTCTTGAATTAGAAAATCTGTACATCAATGGATAATCTTGTACGGTTCTTAGTGCCTCGTCCTGTATTATGGATATTTGGTACGTTATTAATTTATAACTAATCAAAATGGATAATCTTGTACGGTTCTTAGTGCCTCGTCTTGAATTAGAAAATCTGTACATCAATGGATAATCTTGTACGGTTCTTAGTGCCTCGTTCTGAATTATGGATATCTGGTACGTTATTAATTTATAACTAATCAAATCTTCTTATTGGTAGTAATATTCTGTTATTAATTACACATATAATTCTATAAACAATAAATCTCTTACTCGAAAATCTTCTATATATTGTAACTTTGTTAGAATGTTTTTTATTTGCTTCTAGTACTGCTCGATAAGCTATTAAACACTTTTATCTATATTCTGCACTTATTAACGCATATAAATTGGAAAAGAAATTCCTTTTTCCAAAAACACGTCTTACGCTTTTTAGAATTATAAAAAATCTCCTTGTTCTTTATTAAACAAATTGCCTTGGCGACCTTATTACTTATTTTCAAATTCTCCAATGAGATCTCTACACATACCTTTTATAAATCAATATGTCTCTTTATTATTTATTTTTATAATATTTATCCATCAAATTTGATATTACACACATTATTTATTCTTTTTCTAGTTTTAAAAACCTTCTTGTAATCATTTTTTTCCATTTACATACTATTTAAAAATACCTATACAGGAACTGTCAAAATTAACTGTCACTTGCACTTATTCAAAATATTGCGGGAATCTTAATTTAAATTTGTTTCTACTCAAAATCAATTAGTTTTATCCATTATACTTGACATATCTTCGTAAATTAAACAATCTTGTACAAAAACATATTACATAATATTTTGTAACAATACTTATATTATTCCATTTCTTTCTAACAGATTTTACAAATATAAGATAGAAGAAAGAAAATCGTTCGTTCTACGACTAAACCAAATCGATCAAGAAATCTCATCATATCTCTATTAACGTAATAAATTATAATTTAGACAATAAATTCCACACCTACACTAAGATCATTATTTTAAAATTCCAAGCATCCAAAACTTTCATCATTATAAATATGGCATGGTTATTTTAAACCATGTCATTTGCCCCTTTAACAAATGAAAATTTTTTTTTAAATAACATATTTTCCTTCATTATCAACTATTCCCTTTTATAATCCATAGAACATATAAATGTATATTTCTAATCTTTTTACACTATATTTTGTACAATAATATACATATGTTATATTAGAATATTTTTTTTTAAACTGAAAATTGTAATGTACCATACATGTTTAGGATGTATTTTTTTTATATAAAACTTTCTCAATAATTCTGTTTTAAACTTGTTTGCTGTAAAATTTTTTTTTTATTCGTCAACTTTTATTCATGAAATTTTTAAATTTCATATCTCATACTTTAGTAATTCTTAAATGTTTTCACCTGTATGCATATTTGAATATTTATAAACAGTACATTAAATTTACTAACTTGTATTCACTTTAATAATTGTTCTTTTATATTTTGGTGTTTATTAATTATTTTATAATCTTTATCCCAATTCAATAGTTTAAACAAACTCTTTCATATACATTCCACAATTATCTCTATTAATTATACTTTTATTCATACAATACACACTACCTTTAGTGCAATATACCATATACTGGTTCATAAATTCTTTAACTAATCTTGCAGGAACTCTTATACCTCTACAAGATATTTTATACTTCATAAACACATTTTTTTATAATCATATTATTAAATAATCTCCATTATCTATTTCAACATGTATATATTTTTTTATATTACTATTAAATTCCAACTAATATCACTCCATTCTCTATAAAGCTTTATATTTTTATTTATAATCCATATTCTATTATTACTAAACACCTGTACTTATTTTTGAACAAATCCATATACTTTATACTTGTACTGTATTCTTAAGATTTCAATTTCTTTTATTTTATACTCTATTCGTATACATGATATTGGTAATTCCCTATTCATTTTACATTTAAGAACATGACTACTAACTTAATATTTCTCGACTTTCAATACTTGTTACAGTTGTACATAACTTAAAACATTTAAATTTTCCTACTCATATTCATCTTTTTCTGTTTCCATTTTATATTTTTGCATATCACATATGATACATCACCATATTGTACACGATACATAACAATTAAATTACATATTTAAAATATAATTTATCAAACAAATTATAATTTCTAAATGAGTACTATAAACTAATATAACTTCCACTAAGACTTTTCCATTCTAACTAAATATGTTATTAACAATTATAAAAAAATGAAATCATTATGTTTAATGGGATTTATTTTTATACAATGGGGAGGTCTATTTTAAGAAATAGATTTTTGGGGATTGGAGAGATCTAAGGTTGCTGAGATAAATCGGTATTGCAAAAACTGTCAAGAATTGATCTCTTCTATATGAGCCTCTTGTCCTGACTGATATGTTATGAATGATTTAATGTGACTCGGATTAGGAAGTGTGGTCAATCACCTTCATAGTACAATCTATTCTAATACTATGTCCTGCCTGAAATATTTATCTTCGTCTATATTTTTGGATTATTTAACTTAGTTCAGTATAAGGTAGTCATGTCAATCACTAACATGATGTAACCTTCTCAATACCATGTCCTTCCTAACATATTTGTTTTTAATTTCTGGGGATAATTTAATGTCTTTGGAGTATTTACTTTGGCTAGGAATAAGGTAGTGATGCCAGCCACTAACATGATACAATCTCCTCAATACCATGTCCTACCTAAAATATTTATATGGATGATTTAGCATATTTCAGAAAGGAAATGTCGTTACTCATTTCACAGTACAATCTCCAAATACTGTGTCTTACCTCACTTCGGATGATTTAACATAACTCAGATTAGGAAGTGTCGTTACTCACTTACACAGTACAATCTCCCAATACTGTGTCTTACCTATACATGTTTATACTCTTGGATGATTTAACGTAACTCAGATAAGGAAGTGGCGTTAATCACTTTCACAGTACCATCTCCCAATACTGTGTCTTACCTATCATTGTATGCCCCTTTATCTATTTAGATCTGTAGCATTTATTTTCCGAATCATGTTACCCATTACTAATTTTAATCGGACTCTATTCTTTAAAGTGTCCACTGTTTTAACTTGCACCCTATTTTCTTCATACCATGTATCATTTTCTTTTATAAAGTAAATGCCTTCATTATCCATGTTCTCAACCTTATTGACAAATCTCACAATATCAGCGTTGTTTATTATCAATGTATCTATAATACCCTGAAATTCAAATTGAGGTTTTAATAATTTTCTAACATCTGTATCCAAGATCAATTTAAAATAAGTTTTTCTTTGCAAAACTAGATAAACTCGTCTTTCCTCATTTAAATCATTCCCATTTTCAGTTCCTTTAGATTGACTATACATTTTAACATCTACATTTCCTACAACACTTCTTATAGGTGTTGGTATTTTACCACGTCCAACTTTAAATTGTTTTCCAGTGAACTTATTATAAAGACCTATAAAATCACTGAAACATCTTGACATATCAAATTCTTGTTTCTTAAACATGTTCGTATTCGAGTTAGTACACTCACTGTAATCTAAATAAGAACCCATGTCTTTTCTTACTTTATTAGGCTCAGTTGCTTCTATATTTATAAACTGATTTCCACTAGATACTTCTACTTTTCCAGGTTTATTCTCTATAGTTTCTAAAATGTCTACTTTATTACTTTCATTCTTCTTCTGTATTTCTTTTATAAATTTCTCTTCTAAATTGTTTAATTCTTCCTCTAATTTTGTTTTCATATTTTCATTAATCTGATCATTTTTTTCATTTAGGCTCACAAGATTTTCATTTATTTTCTTATTATCATCCCCAAACTTCTCTAACTTCTTCTCCAAAACCTCGAAAATATCCTCTTTTATTTTCTTGTTTCCCTCACTAATTTTCTGGTTTATCTCTTCCCTATTTTTCTCAAACAAATTTTCAAATATCTTCTTATTCTCTTCTTTATCTTCCTATCTATTTTTCTTATACTCTTCTTTATCTTCATCTCTATTTTTCTTATTCTCTTCTTTAATAGACTTTTCCATATTCTCCAATAACTTCTTATTTTCTTCTTTATCTACTTCTCTATTTTCTAAAATTACTCTTAACATATCTTCCACGCTCCTACTTGTAATAGTTTGTTGTCTATCTCCTCTTTCCTGTTCACTATCCTCTCCACTCTCTTTATTGCGAAATGAGGTTGTTCCAACACTTGCGGCCCTCTTTCCAAATGCAAACATAGGTGATCACCCTAATGCACGTTTTTGGTTTCAACTAGATGGAGCTCCCCCCCATTTTGCCCATAATGTCCGCGATTATTTGAATGAAATTTTTCCGGGACGTTGGATTGGACGTAGAGGAGCAATCGAATGGCCAGCACGTTCGCCAGATCTCCCGCCATTAGATTTTTTCTTTTGGGGTCACTTGAAATGTCAAGTGTACAAAAATCGTCCCCATAATCTTGAACAATTGGAAGAGAGAATAGTTCAAGAAGCCAATCGCATCACTACAGGACAAATACAAAATTCATTAAGAAATTTTACTGACCGTTTACATTTTTGTCAAATTGTAAATGGAGAGCATTTTGAACAATTATTGTAATCGCAACCTGAATAGACAGGTATCTTGATTTTTCTGTATTAGGACACTTTTTTAATTTTTTAACTGTTTTCTTGTGAATAAAAATAAACATCTTAATACTTCCTGAACGTAGTTTTTTATTTTGCATTCAAAAGTGTTAAAAAAAAAAGTTGGACGTATTGCCGATTAAACCGGAAGTGAAAAAAATATTAACTGTATTGCATAAAATGCATTTATATTAACTATACCCCCATACCAAATTTCAGAAATCATAATTTTCAAATAACAAAGTTATTCGACCGTTCCGGGACTTTTTACTAAGCCTGTATATAAAAAAAATATAAATTTTACCTCGTTCTAGGATTCCAATATAAAACACCACATAAGAAGTTTTTACAACACGATGTATACACTAATAATAAACATTATTAAATCACCTTAATTCCTCATATAACATCTCAAATTCATCCATTTTAAATTAAAACTTTTTGTCACAGTCTAAATATCCTACATGTACATAAAACAAAAATTATTAAACTATAAACCCTTTTAATTAAAAAAAAAGAATTAATATGCAGTGTTTATACTTATTTCTAGTTAAAAAAAAAAATTATTTGTCTATTAAATTAGATCATTATAAACACTAAAATGCCCTACCATAACACACGGTGTAATAACCCTGCATATAAAATAAAACATTCTAGTAGATAAAAAAAAAACTTGTTAAAAATTTTCAAAGTTCTAATTAGATAGAACTTGTTCTAAATACAAATAATTATTTCTGAAAAATAATTACAAGTCCCAATGTATACGAATCTTTTGAATTAAAAATGATATCTAATTCATAAAAATATTCTAAGTCCCACATCGATTGAAAAATTTTCTATGTACAATAAAATCTTTAAGAAAATATTATAAGTTCCGATTCATAAAGAATTTTCTAAGTCAGAATAATATTTAATCCATAAAATATTTTAAGTTCAATTTTATCGAAAATTTTTCTAAGTATAACAAATCCTTTTTGAAAAATTATTCTAATTCATGAATAAATCTTTAAATTTTCAAAAGTATAAGCACCCCGGGTAGGTATTTAAGTTTTAAGCGGTTCTCACCTGCTTCAAAAGTGGTTTCTTTTTATAGAGCGGTTTTCACCAAGCATCTAGTCTAAAATCAATGTGTCGTCGCTTATATGCATATTTTTCTTCACAAAAACGTACGGTTATCCTCGGTACGATACCGATTCCACCTCTTCAATTGCATAAAATATAGTGCTGCACCTTTCGGTCAATCGATGTATTACTAGCTTTCAAAAACGTAAACAAACATCTAAGCATCGATTTGTTTACACGTTCGTGATTTGTCAATTTCATCTAGTGGAGAATATCGTTTTCACCGGGACAATCTGTCGATCTCTCCCGGTCACAGTATTTTCGTGCGGAAAACACTTTCTTGTTATAATTCACTTAATATTTTAAGATGTATCTAATATTATAATTTTTATAAAAATTATAACATTTTTATATTATTTTACGTAAATAAAAATTAAATTTGCCAAAATATTAACTTAATGAATATCTATATACACATCATGATAAAGTAAATAAGATAGTATTTTTATAAAAATTATAACATTTTTATATTATTTTACGTAAATAAAAATTAAATTTGCCAAAATATTAACTTAATGAATATCTATATACACATCATGATAAAGTAAATAAGATAGTAATTAATTAAATTAAATCTAGAAGTGATCTTTATTACGCTTATTTACAATTTACCACCAAACTCAAGATCACTGCAATATGTATTTGACCCCGCTTTGTTCATCTCAAATTATAAATGCATATACTTTTACTTGCTATCTCTGCACGTTATTATTGCCATAAAATAACTGCGATTTACATTGTGAAATTGATTCTGCTGATATCAAGATATCGTTTCTTATGTGCCACCATGTAGTAGTAGAATAAGAAACGCCAAAACAAATGGTTTCTAAATTTTATTGAAATAAAGTTTAAAATAACACTTTAAATATTAACTTTTCTATAGATGGTATGAATAATATTACAATAATGAAATTACTATTTTTTCTAATAGTTCAAAAGATAAAATTATGCGTATTATATTTTCTACAGGACTTTGATAAATTTCACAGTATTTATATTTTATTCTGAATAAACTTACATATAAAACGACGATTCCCAATGACTCGCATACAATATACAATGTACATTACTATAAAGGATAAATACTATTATTCTAATTATTATATTAGATTGTTACAGATATGACTGCAGTAGGAAGTTCTTCAAAACTAGTTGAGGAGATGTGCGGAAAAGTTGCTAGCCTCAATAGCGATAATTCTTCAGAGATGGATCCGGCTATAAAAAAATGTGAAGAAGATATAGCTACCATGAGGAACGCATTGAATAGTGCGACAAGCGTGGGTGCCAAACAGCATATTGTTACGTTGTAAATTTACTTTGTCTATAGTTCGTAAAAGATTGTGCACCTATTGTCTAAATACGTGGAATTTTGTATAAAGTTCATGACTTTTTGAGCGTACCCTGTATATTGTCTATTTCACCGGCCACTAAGACTGCCTGCAGTATGCCTCCGTGGGTACTAAACCTACTACTGAGCCTCACCGCTCTAAAGCACATGCCGCGAACATGACAGATACATTTTGTGTGAGATCGGGCATTTACACTCTGTTTTGTGAAAGCCTCTTTATCTGAATAACTAACTTTAATTACCTTAGCTCTAGCTTAATCTAACCTACCTGTAGTTTCATATTTTACGCATTTGCAATTATTTCTACGCCTTGCTTAAGGATATAAAATATCTTCTTATATATATATTACGACCGATCCCTACCTAATGCTTTATTGTAGTTTGTAAACGTTTTGAAACGATAATCAAGATATTGTGCTAACTGTGTCATATATTTTGCGTATTGCCAAACACAGAAACTCGAGCAGGCCCCGAGTATTATTGTTATTTTCCTTTTCCTTCGCAGTCGTCTCTCTTAAAAAAAAAAGGTAGGGAGAATTAATTAAAGAAATGTTTGGAGTGTAGGGCATACTATTAATTGCTGTCGATCACATGTTGCTCTATCTTCGATATTCTAGTATTAGGGACTTCTGTTAGTTCGTTCCTCCTCAGGACCATTGTGGGGGTTAGGATCGAACTGTCGCTGTAACATAAGTTTTGATCGGGTTTTCCACCGTCTTTTGCAGCGTTTGGATATATATAAGCTTTAGTTTTTCGTTGTTTACCTGCAGAAATTCTGTCCTTTCGCCTAATAAGAATAGAAATTACAGGTGGAAGAATGTTTGTTTGTGTCTGTCAAATTTATCGTTCATACTGTTTAGGTTGTCTGCACACGCAGTATTGCCAACGTTCGGCATAAAGTTCCCCTCTCGTGCGGTCGACTTTAAATCTCCTATTTTACAATTGTTGAGTATTTCGCTCATGTTCTTCCGTCAAAATTATGTGTGGGGTCGCGATTAATTGTGTTTAAGTCTCGATGTCGTTTCCCATTATTATCAATTTAGTTGCGAGCTTGTGATGTTTATTTGGAAATTCCCGCCTTTAGTTTGAGTCCTTTTTCCAGTACGGCGCTTTGGGCGTGCGCGATCTTGGATTGTAACGTATCTACCATATAGGTCACGGTTAAGGTGACTTGAGAAGTCGAACTTGTTACAAGTGCATGGGCACGATATGCTTATTGTCTTTTGGTGAATTTTATCACTTTGTCTAAAAGTTAGACTAACGCTTAGGCGGCTTTAATGAAATAAGTGTGAGTTATCGATACCTTTATTAGGTGATTTATCGTGAATTAATTTTTATCGCAATACCGCTATCTAATTTACGAATGCCACGAGGTGGATTTTGAATTAATTTCGTGCTATGTGTGACTTCTGAGTCCTTATCGTGGAATCTCCATATTATTAATAATAGGGGATTCTTTTGTCGGGCACAAAAGCCCTCAAAAGCTGTTAGGATTCTTTGACGGTCATTTAGGCCCTCCGAAGTCTTTTCTGTGGTGAAATCGCCCATAACAGTGGATTTTATCCATCATCCAGCCCACCTGTTGAGTGGAATTTTCCAACAAGGGAGTCGCCGCCATCTTGGGCATCTGCAGCGTCCTTACGACAACCATTTTGCCGGCTAAGGTTGTACTTTTACATTTTTATATTTTACGTCCGAATTTCGACGACTCTTCGACTGTGAACAAGACTTCCGCCCGCCTAGTTTTGTCCGAGAATTTTTGAGAGGTTTTATTTTAACTATCGCACCTCTTAGACAACTGCGAGGTCACAATTTAATCCTTATTAAATTACCGTTATTATTTTATTAACTTTGTAATAATCAGATTGACCTGAATTTTGGTTTTGTCACTACCTTAATTTCTGTAGCCCTATATTGAGGCAAATATTCAATTAAAAAGTTAATTCTAGTAGATTCATTATAAGTTTAATTATCCTTTGGATAGATTTTATTTAAATAGTAATTAAACTCAGCGTATCTCCTCCGATTCAATAGAGGCTTGTTTTATGATGTGTTGCATTTGAAATTTAAGTTTTGAAAATTATTTTGCACGTTTAATTTTTGCCGTAAGTTTGTAAATTTTGCCTTTCGAAGATCAATTAATTTACCTGAGCCAGATAAATTCATTCTTGTAGTAGCCAACTTTGGTTCTCGAAGCTCAGGGTTTTCTTGAATACTATGTAATCGTTTTCCTAAATTTTACTTTTAATTAATTTTTGTCTTTGCTAATCAACAGCCTTCAATTAATTTCATTCAGTTCATGTAAGCAAACCGACGTTTTTTTATTTAGCGAGTATCCTCATTTTAGACTAAGACCTTTTACTGATTTATCATATGTTCTTTTGCGCTTATAAATTTATATGTATACTCACACCTATGTATTGACATTGCCGTTGTGGCATGTATATGAAAACTTATGTACACCTAATGTAAGGTGAAAGAAACGTTTCGGCAACCGACCAACTCCTGCTGATGTGCAGAGTATATGTTTAATCATTAAGTTTTTTTTATTTCTTTGTTATACTTACTAAATTTTGCAACTATCACCTAACGCTTGTTCTTTTATTTATCAATTGTCTAATTGCAGTACACTTTATATCAATTTAACTTTACATTCAACGCCAGTTTTTTTAATATCTAGTTTTCATAATTCCATATTCATTATAGACAAATATCCATACAACACATCAGTTCAATTAAATTTTGTTATGTTACGAATACCTTTCTTTTATTTCATTTACCTCTGCTTTTCTTAATTTTTATTGTGACAAGTACGCACATGAGTGTGGGTGCTTCAAATATACAGGGTGTTCAATAGGTAACCCGCTGGAGGGACACAGCCAGTGGTAGTTCGTAGGAGGCGCAGGTAGGTTATCTGTAGATAGCATAGTGTCCTGGTGCCCGGACAATCGTCGCAAGCGTCGTTGCCGACCGACGCTCTACTTATAGGTGTTCTCTTTATCTGAACCGTCACGCCGTCTGCGACAGAGTTAGCTCGGCCCTGCGTTATCCTGTTTAACAACCCCCTATTGTGACTCCCCGTTTCATATCTTAATCAGCCGTTATCTTATTGCGACGTAGATCCGGTAGCAAAATTTTGGCGCCCAACGTTTCGGCCAATTTTGACCATCTTCCGGAATTTTTTTTAAATTTTCAAATTTATCGCCTTGTCCTTGGTGGACCACGTTTCGGCCAATTTTGACCATCTTCCGGAATTTTTTTAAATTTTCAAATTTATCGCCTTGTCCTTGGTGGACCACGTTTCGGAAAAATTTTGACCATCTTCCGGAACATTTTCTTGAATTTTGCAAATTATCTCCCTGTCTTTAACAGCCAACGTTTCGATAATCTTTTTGGGGCCTTTCTTTCAGTAATAAGGAAAATTTGGTGCCCTAGCGTCTGGATTTTTCTTTTGGTGATAGGGAAAAATTTGGCACCAACGTTTCGACCAACTTTCCGCCATCTTCAATTTCTCTTTATTATTATTTTGTGTGTGTCAACCAAGTTTCGGCCTATTTTCCGCCATTTTCAGAATTTCAGACAACTTTTCTTCCCCCTTCCGTACGAATTGACACCCCAGCGTTTCCGCCATCTTTTCTCCACCTTCCGGAACAAAATTCTTTTTTCCTTTCGCTACCCAACGCACCAACGAAGTTTCCGCTACCTTCACAACATTTTCATGCGTTCGTTGTGGGCCTAACGTACAACAGTTCGCACCTACGTTTCGACTAAGTTTTCGCCGCCCTCAAATTTTCTTTTCCTTTTGTGTGTCATCTATCAACTCATAAGTTGACACCGAGCGTTTCGACCTGGTTTTTACCATCTTCAGGGAAATTTCTCGTCTTTTCTAATTTTCCTTGGTTTTGGTTGCTTTGACGTGACAACGTGTCGTTGCCTAACGGTTTGGACAAGTTTTCTCCATCTTCCGGAATATTTTCCTTACCTTTAAGTATTTCAGCCACTAATATTTCGTCGTACCGCACAGTGGTGCTATACTCTGGAGAAACTACTTGTTTGTATCAACGTTTCGGTCCTGACCATCTTCCGGAATAAATTTTGAATTTTCTCGATTTAGGCTTTTTTCTCGACTTGTGTGAGTGGCTGCTGAGTGGAGCACTCTTATCGCACTGTTTTCTTTGGTCTTGCCTATACCTATATATTTTTTTTTCCGATTACCTTCTAGGCAAGTCTTAGCGTGCGTTTTGACTTTTCCTAGTTTCGTTTTTTTCTTATGTTACCTGGTACGAACCCTTTAAGTAATCGACAGGTACACATTTGTGTCTTGTGACCATTTCAAGACCTAGTTTATCTCTGTAATCTTCTCGAATAATTTTTTTTTTCCTATACGATGGAGACTATGCGTTTTGACATTCTTATGGAGCATCTCTCTTATGAGGATTTGGATTATTTACTCGCTACTTTTGGTACCAAACGGTCACCGGGTATGGAGCGGGACGATGCGCAGCTGTACTACTATGACCTTCTAAGATTCGAGGAAGAGCACCCAGGCTTTAAGGAAGCTGTCTGTCCTCCTTCTGACTACCCTTTTTCTTATGCGGAGGACGCTGAGGCAATTTGGTCAAAGTTCTCTCTCTTAGAATATCTTATCGCTGAACTTGATAGTAAGTTTACACTTCCTGAATATCGGGGAATAACTTCCGATCTGGCTTTTGTCGCGGACCGCATTGAGAATGCGCAGCCGCAAACTGCCGAAGAGAAGGACGAACGTATCTGGTTTTCGGTACGTAGTTGTGAATTGGCAGCTAAGTTTATTTCAAAAATGCGAACTATCGGAAACGTCTCGCCTCGTGACCTTACCGATACCACTTCTCGTGCCATAATGGAGAAATATAAGGCATGGAAGGCCGGAGAGTATGTGAGTGACTACGAGGATTATAGGAGTGACGACGAGGTTGACATGGGTGACGATGAAGATACTGGCCAACCTTCTCCGTCAGCTAGTGTCATGCCGGATCCGACTCTTTCTCCAACTGCTACCTCCCCACCTCCGATAGACTCAGTTGCCTTCGATGAGTTGAATTCTTCCGAAGACCAAATCAGTTCCGTGTCAGTTGTCTCTCCCGTATTAGAAGCTCCCGAGCTCACTGTTAATACAATTTCTGATATACCTCCTGTTGTAAAGCTTACACCTGATTCGATCTCTGATATATCTCCTGTCGTAGAGCGTTCCTATGACTCAGATTTTGATGTACCTTCTGACGTAAAGTTTACCTATAATACGATTTCTGACGTACCTCCCGACTTAGGGCTTACTCATATTTCAATTTCTGATGTCTCTTCCGACTTCGTACTTAGCTATAATACAGATTCTGTTTCCTCATCTGACTTGGAGCTTTTTGTACGTCCTAATAACTCCGATTCTGTCACTTCTACCGATTTAGAGGTTCTTGTATGCGCCAATGATACCGCTTCTGAAGCTTCTTTCGATTTTAAGCTTCTTGTATGCGCAAATAACGCAGAATTCGATGTCTCTCTGAACTTGGAGCTTTTCGAACCTACAGATGTCACAACTCCATGCGTAACTTTAAATCTGAATATATCTGATTTGTCTTATGATAAAAACGCTGTTGCTTCTTCAGCTTTGGTTTTCTCTGTTCCGACGAGTGAAGCGGATCCATTCATTTCGTTGGGCATGGGATCTCTTAAAGTTGTTAACGATAATTCTCTGAACATCTATCGAGAGCGTGTCTCTAAAATAAAAATTTCTCGGACTCCGTCTGTTTATCTTAGCCCGGCTATGGTCTTGTTTGTGGGTTACGTTTTGCAGTGGTACCTTGTTAATCTACCTTCTTCCGCCAATTGGTCAATGTTACCTGACGATTTGCGAAACAGACTTCAGACGATAAACATCGACATTCGTTTGTTAAATAAATTAGTTTGTCTCCTATCTCGCTTACGTTTCCGCTATGTGTTGCTTCGTGCCCTATCTTATCGCTAACTCCTTCCATCATGGCCTGTAGAGAGTGCCTTGGCTTGCAGCCGTAACACCAGAATTTCTCTACCGTGTACCTCGCGTGATGTAGGAGGCATCTAAAGGGGCTTTATGGCCTGTAGCGAGGGCTGGAAGAATTCTCCTACCGTGAACCTGCGTGAAGTAAAAGTCTTCTAAAGGGACCCTGACTTCTTTTGTTCCTCTACCACCTTAGGACAAACAATTTTCTTTTATCGACCTTTCGTTAGTGTGATTACCGGCCCCATTGCACAGCTTGTATCTGTGATTCCGTCTATGCATTTATCTTCCCGTATCTTTATCGCTTCCGTATGTTTCGGATCTCCCGTGTCTTTGCATATATGGAGTGGCAGCCTTGCTAGGGGAGTCCACACTACATTTTCCTTATCTTATCGGACATGACTACCTTTCAAGCTAACTAATGTTGCTTAACTACCGGATTTGACTTATCTTCAGGTCGTGTCCTGGCGACCTTTTTGCTTTTCTTACCTTCAAAATGTTACCTCCAGGAACTGATTATGACTTCAGCCTTTTGGCTTATCGTTTGCCTTCAGCATTTCAGTCGGGACAACGCCGGTCCAGACTTTAAACTTTTGTTCTCTAATATCTATTTTTGTTTGGCGATCTTCTCCCGTTTTGTTGTCATCGGATGTTATGGTTGTCGTAACGGCATATCTGTACCTCTGAGCAGTTGCACCATTTTTCTTTTGTTTTTTTTTTCGTTACCTTCCCGTACCGGCCGAATGCCGAAGGGCCACGTGGTGGTTATGGCCAAGCTGTCTGGTGTTGCTGTGACTGAGTGTGGATGTGTGCGTTTGTGTAGTAGACAACGTCCGTTTTAGAGCTCTCGCTTACCCTTTTCACTATCTTTATCCCGTCAGCCTAAGTTCTCGGTGCAAGAAATTGCTCTGCGTTCAATTTCTTTTCGCTGGAAAGGGGGGAATTTGTTACGTTGTAAATTTACTTTGTCTATAGTTCGTAAAAGATTGTGCACCTATTGTCTAAATACGTGGAATTTTGTATAAAGTTCATGACTTTTTGAGCGTACCCTGTATATTGTCTATTTCACCGGCCACTAAGACTGCCTGCAGTATGCCTCCGTGGGTACTAAACCTACTACTGAGCCTCACCGCTCTAAAGCACATGCCGCGAACATGACAGATACATTTTGTGTGAGATCGGGCATTTACACTCTGTTTTGTGAAAGCCTCTTTATCTGAATAACTAACTTTAATTACCTTAGCTCTAGCTTAATCTAACCTACCTGTAGTTTCATATTTTACGCATTTGCAATTATTTCTACGCCTTGCTTAAGGATATAAAATATCTTCTTATATATATATTACGACCGATCCCTACCTAATGCTTTATTGTAGTTTGTAAACGTTTTGAAACGATAATCAAGATATTGTGCTAACTGTGTCATATATTTTGCGTATTGCCAAACACAGAAACTCGAGCAGGCCCCGAGTATTATTGTTATTTTCCTTTTCCTTCGCAGTCGTCTCTCTTAAAAAAAAAAGGTAGGGAGAATTAATTAAAGAAATGTTTGGAGTGTAGGGCATACTATTAATTGCTGTCGATCACATGTTGCTCTATCTTCGATATTCTAGTATTAGGGACTTCTGTTAGTTCGTTCCTCCTCAGGACCATTGTGGGGGTTAGGATCGAACTGTCGCTGTAACATAAGTTTTGATCGGGTTTTCCACCGTCTTTTGCAGCGTTTGGATATATATAAGCTTTAGTTTTTCGTTGTTTACCTGCAGAAATTCTGTCCTTTCGCCTAATAAGAATAGAAATTACAGGTGGAAGAATGTTTGTTTGTGTCTGTCAAATTTATCGTTCATACTGTTTAGGTTGTCTGCACACGCAGTATTGCCAACGTTCGGCATAAAGTTCCCCTCTCGTGCGGTCGACTTTAAATCTCCTATTTTACAATTGTTGAGTATTTCGCTCATGTTCTTCCGTCAAAATTATGTGTGGGGTCGCGATTAATTGTGTTTAAGTCTCGATGTCGTTTCCCATTATTATCAATTTAGTTGCGAGCTTGTGATGTTTATTTGGAAATTCCCGCCTTTAGTTTGAGTCCTTTTTCCAGTACGGCGCTTTGGGCGTGCGCGATCTTGGATTGTAACGTATCTACCATATAGGTCACGGTTAAGGTGACTTGAGAAGTCGAACTTGTTACAAGTGCATGGGCACGATATGCTTATTGTCTTTTGGTGAATTTTATCACTTTGTCTAAAAGTTAGACTAACGCTTAGGCGGCTTTAATGAAATAAGTGTGAGTTATCGATACCTTTATTAGGTGATTTATCGTGAATTAATTTTTATCGCAATACCGCTATCTAATTTACGAATGCCACGAGGTGGATTTTGAATTAATTTCGTGCTATGTGTGACTTCTGAGTCCTTATCGTGGAATCTCCATATTATTAATAATAGGGGATTCTTTTGTCGGGCACAAAAGCCCTCAAAAGCTGTTAGGATTCTTTGACGGTCATTTAGGCCCTCCGAAGTCTTTTCTGTGGTGAAATCGCCCATAACAGTGGATTTTATCCATCATCCAGCCCACCTGTTGAGTGGAATTTTCCAACAAGGGAGTCGCCGCCATCTTGGGCATCTGCAGCGTCCTTACGACAACCATTTTGCCGGCTAAGGTTGTACTTTTACATTTTTATATTTTACGTCCGAATTTCGACGACTCTTCGACTGTGAACAAGACTTCCGCCCGCCTAGTTTTGTCCGAGAATTTTTGAGAGGTTTTATTTTAACTATCGCACCTCTTAGACAACTGCGAGGTCACAATTTAATCCTTATTAAATTACCGTTATTATTTTATTAACTTTGTAATAATCAGATTGACCTGAATTTTGGTTTTGTCACTACCTTAATTTCTGTAGCCCTATATTGAGGCAAATATTCAATTAAAAAGTTAATTCTAGTAGATTCATTATAAGTTTAATTATCCTTTGGATAGATTTTATTTAAATAGTAATTAAACTCAGCGTATCTCCTCCGATTCAATAGAGGCTTGTTTTATGATGTGTTGCATTTGAAATTTAAGTTTTGAAAATTATTTTGCACGTTTAATTTTTGCCGTAAGTTTGTAAATTTTGCCTTTCGAAGATCAATTAATTTACCTGAGCCAGATAAATTCATTCTTGTAGTAGCCAACTTTGGTTCTCGAAGCTCAGGGTTTTCTTGAATACTATGTAATCGTTTTCCTAAATTTTACTTTTAATTAATTTTTGTCTTTGCTAATCAACAGCCTTCAATTAATTTCATTCAGTTCATGTAAGCAAACCGACGTTTTTTTATTTAGCGAGTATCCTCATTTTAGACTAAGACCTTTTACTGATTTATCATATGTTCTTTTGCGCTTATAAATTTATATGTATACTCACACCTATGTATTGACATTGCCGTTGTGGCATGTATATGAAAACTTATGTACACCTAATGTAAGGTGAAAGAAACGTTTCGGCAACCGACCAACTCCTGCTGATGTGCAGAGTATATGTTTAATCATTAAGTTTTTTTTATTTCTTTGTTATACTTACTAAATTTTGCAACTATCACCTAACGCTTGTTCTTTTATTTATCAATTGTCTAATTGCAGTACACTTTATATCAATTTAACTTTACATTCAACGCCAGTTTTTTTAATATCTAGTTTTCATAATTCCATATTCATTATAGACAAATATCCATACAACACATCAGTTCAATTAAATTTTGTTATGTTACGAATACCTTTCTTTTATTTCATTTACCTCTGCTTTTCTTAATTTTTATTGTGACAAGTACGCACATGAGTGTGGGTGCTTCAAATATACAGGGTGTTCAATAGGTAACCCGCTGGAGGGACACAGCCAGTGGTAGTTCGTAGGAGGCGCAGGTAGGTTATCTGTAGATAGCATAGTGTCCTGGTGCCCGGACAATCGTCGCAAGCGTCGTTGCCGACCGACGCTCTACTTATAGGTGTTCTCTTTATCTGAACCGTCACGCCGTCTGCGACAGAGTTAGCTCGGCCCTGCGTTATCCTGTTTAACAACCCCCTATTGTGACTCCCCGTTTCATATCTTAATCAGCCGTTATCTTATTGCGACGTAGATCCGGTAGCAATATAACAAACTGTTTAACACTCATGATGGGATGCCGAACGACGATAAAATCCCTGCGAACCATCTATGGTGGTGGATATACTCCCGCCAGGCGAGTTAAATGGCAGGATGTGGATTCCGCTTTTACCAAGTAGTATTCGCACTGGAGTGGTAATAAACATACATCATGAGGATCCGCGGGCATTTCTGCAAGATGGTGGAGATGTATTTGGCAGAAAAATACGCAGCATCCTCAAGAAAGAGATGGCGGTTAAGGTCAATGCTGTATTCTGTGGGGAGTTCATCATCACCAAAGGAGGGAACGACATCTTAGAATTTAAATATTTGAAAACGAAGAATTCACCAATCTACACCGATACTGATATTAACACTTGGTATGGGGTTCATGTAGAAAGGCCCATTTTGAAGGAATTAGAGGACTTCCAGCTACGTGACAGCGGATCGAGCCTATCCAAGATAGTCAACTTATCATTTAACATCAACCACTACAACCTTCAATTAGGTTCTTCCTACATCGACTTGCCACGATCAATAAAACTAAAGCGTGCATGCGTTAATCTACGCGAGAATGACAATGAATGCTTCAGTTGGGCTGTTACCTCGGCACTATTCCCACGTGAGAAGAATACTGAGCGGATGAGTTCTTATCCAAATCCCTCATCAGTCTTGAACCTCAAAAATATATCACTCCCAATGACAATAAAACAGATACCACGCTTTGGGGGCCAAAATGGTGTATCAATCAATGTATACATCTTGGATAAGTCACCCAGAGGTGCATTTGCAACTGTTCCTACATATGTAAGAACAAGCAGCAGAAGCACATAAATCTGCTGCTTATTCAGGATGTGTATGGGGATGAAAATGATGGGGACGATGGGCAACGGACACGGTTCCATTACGTGTGGATAAAGAACCTCAGCCGTCTTTTATCCAAACGACTCAGCAGACATAATGGAATGAAGCACTTCTGCGACCGATGTCTTCATTATTTTATCAATGGATAAATTAATGCACCACCAAGAGGACTGCTCCAAAATGAATGAGTGTAAAGGGCGACTACCAACTGGGGAATACACAAATTTACATTTTAAAGATCACAAGAACAAAGAAACCGTACCGTTCATCATATATGCAGACCTTGAATGTCTTCTAGTGCGAGGGAAAAATAAGGAGCAAGAACATATACCATACAGTATAGGGTATTATGTCAAGTGCGTCTATGATGACTCCCTCAGCTTCTATAAGTCATATAGAGGAAAGGATTGTCAAAAGTGGTTCTCAGAAGAATTGAAAGAATTTGCTGAAGCTGTTGAAACAGTGTTTCTCTGTCCTCTGTGGATGGATTCGCTTACACCAATACAAGAAGACGAGTTTCAAACAGCACCCCAATGTCACATCTGCGGAGGGCCATTTACCGATCAGGACATAAGGATGGGTGTACGATTGGGGTGGTATTGCACAATTTATCAGGGTATGACAGTCATTTTATTGTTAAAAATTTAGCTCAAGATTTCAAAGGCCGCATCGAATTACTTCCTATAAATAAAGAAAGATATACATCGTTCACCAAACATGTTGACGAAAATTTAGTCAAATTTAGATTCATAGACTCATGTAGATTTTTAGCAAGCGGGCTGGAGATTTTAGCAACCCATTTAACGCATTTTCCAAATTTAAAAGCACAATTTCAGGGTTTAAGTGAGAATAATTTAAATTTATTAAAGCGAAAAGCGTATTTCCATATGATTATGTTGACAGTTTTGAAAAGTTAGAAACTACACAACTACCGAAAAAATCTGATTTTTATAGTCTACTATATGATATGGATATTACAGATAAAGAGTATGCACATGCTAGGGTAGTTTGGGACCAGTTCAATGTTCAAACGTTGGGAGAGTATTCGGATATTTACTTAAAAACGGACGTTCTACTATTAGCTGATATATTTGAACAATTTCGTTTAAGTTGTTTGAGAACTTACGGCCTAGATCCAGCACATTATTATACATTGCCGGGATATACATGGAGTTGTATGTTAAAATTTTCAAACATCAATCTAGAGCTCTTAACAGATATCGATATGATTATGTTTATTGAAAGAGGTATTCGCGGTGGGCTAAGTCAATGCTCAATGCGTCACTCTATCTCGAATAATAAATATCTATCTAATTATCAGTCGAAAATTCCATCAACATTTTTAATGTACAATGATATTAATAATCAATATGGTTGGGGTATGTCACAATGTCTCCCATACGGGGGCTTCAGGTGGATAACGAACATTGAAAATTTCAATTTTAATATACCCAACGATAATCCTGAGGGGTACATTCTCGAAGTTGACTTAGAGTATCCGATAACGTTGCATGATGAGCACAATGATCTTCCATTCTGCCCAGAACATCTACCAGCACCAGGGAAAAAAGAGACAAAATTAATAGCCACCTGTATAACAAGACACGTTACGCCATACACTATCGGAATTTACTAAAAGCTTTAGAAAACGGATTGAAATTAAGTAAAATTCATCGGGTATTGTGTTTTAAACAAAGTCTCTGGCTAAAACCTTATATATATATACTCAATTGCGCACAGCAGCCACAAATGATTTTGATAAAAATGTATTCAAATTAATGAACAACAGCGTGTTTGGTAAGATGATCCAACATGTGCGGTAGTACTCTATTGTGAAGCTTGTAACTAAATGGAGTGGTCGTTATGGAGCGGAAGCGTTAATTGCAAAACCCAATTTTAAATCAACGATATTCGATGAGAATTTAGTAGCAATTGAATTAAACAAAATTGAAGTTTATTTTAATAAACCAATCTACGTTGGTATGTGCATTCTTGACATATCAAACTTGAAAATTTACGACTTTCATTATTCATATATGAGGACTCGATTTGGTGATAAGGCTCAAATTTGCTATACTGATACAGATTCTCTCATATACGAGGTAGAATGTGATAATTTGTATGAAGTAATTCGATGTGATACCCTAGAATACTTTGATACCAGTGATTATCCTGAAAACAATAGTTATAACAGATCGTTGGCCTACGTGCTAAAATGTATAGTTGTAAAGTGCATAAATTTAAAACTACGAAGAAGGCGAAAGGTGTTAAAAAACATTGTTAAAAATAATATAGATTTTAATGACTATATTGAATGTTTATAGGAAAACAAAGAGACAATTGTTGATCAAAAGCTGTTTCGATCACACAAACATCAAGTATCGACTGTATCACAGACGAAAATAGCATTAAGTCCCTTTGATCATAAGAGATATATAATACCAGGTACTCATGCTCATGATCATGGGGACACTGGCGTATAAATATGTAATTGTAACATTTAATATAGTTATTAAAAGGTATACTATTTATATTTCAAATTGTATTTTTGAATCTGTTAGTAATGATATTGACGTGTTTCACACTTTTTGTATCACGGAATAAACTTATAATAATAATAATAATAATAATAATAAGCTTTATTGCCCAACACTTACTACCAATTACAGGACAATTCATTGGAACATTACAATAATGAAGTATGTACATACAAGTTATATAATAGAACACAGATAAAAAGAAAGGAAAAATTAAATATTATAGAGCATGTAGTGACAACGAATGTCAATAATATTTGTTAAAGTGCCCCGCGATTACTGCCCTAACAAACCCGATGCTGGAGCAATTGACATCGCAGTGTACGCTGATTTCATTAAAATTAGAACACATGGAATAAAGAGGTGATCTAACCGCGACATTAGTTTTCGGGAAAGGCAAATTGAAAGTAACGGCATGGTGCGACGCAGGACGGGGCACAGCAAACCTTATTTGCTGGAGTAATGCAGAAGAATCAACTACGTTGTGAAGCAGCTTAAACAAGAAGCATATACCCGAGGCAATACTCCTGAAATGGAGAGAAGTTAATTCAAAACGGGCTAACAATAGACAGTGGTCAGCATTCCGACACGAATAAACTCCGTCAACTCGACTCCATAGAAATGTAACAAACTTGCGCTGAACCAATACAAGCTGCCGCATATGACAGTGATAAAATGAATACCATATCACTCAAGCATACTCAAGACGTGACCTAACCAACGAGAAGTATAACGCCTTTAATGATTCAGAATTGATAAAAGATTTGCAATTGCGGACGATGAATCCCAGCATTCTCAAGGCAGTAGAAGTTACATTGTTTATGTGGTCAACGAACGTGAGTCTCACGTCATAAATCACACCCAAGTACCGCATTGTCTGAACCCGTTCCAAATCCACGCCATTTAAACTATAAATAAAAGTACATGGTTCCGCAAAGCGCGAGAAAGACATACTTCTTACAGACTTACACTTCGATACATTTAGTGGTAAGTTATTCGTAGTACACCAATGGAAGGTGTTATCCAGGTCAGTCTTAATGCGAATACAGTCTGAAATCGAAGAGATACTACAAAAAATCTTTAAAACATCCGCGAAGAGTAGCTTATCGCAACTGATCACGGAAGTGACACCATTAATGAACATATTGATTATTAAGGGACCCAGATTAGAACCCTGTGGGATCCCAGACGTAGCGGTGTACGTGAAAGAAGATGATCCATTGTAAAAAATGTACTGAGGACGATTACTCCGTTAAGTAAATATCCGAATACTCTACCAACATTTAAACATTGAACTGGTACCAAACAACCCTAGCATGTGCATACTCTTCATCTGTAATATCCATATCATATAGATGACTATAAAAATCAGATTTTTCCGGTAGTTGTGTAGTTTCTAACTTTTCAAAACTGAACATAATCATATGGGAAATACTTCTCTTTAATAAATTTAAATTATTCTCACTTAAATCCTGAAATTGTGCTTTTAAATTTGGAAAATGCTAAAGTCTCCAGCCCGCTTGCTAAAAATCTATATGAGTCTATGAATCTAAATTTTACTAAATTTTCGTCAACATGTTTGGTGAATGATATATATCTTTCTTTATTTATTGGAAGTAATTCGATGCGATGAATTTTTAACAATAAAATGACTGTCATACCCTGATAAATTGTGCAATACCACCCCAATCGTACACCCATCCCTAATTAATATTACAATCCCTATAGACAGGTCCTCTATACTTTCCCGTAAAATGGTTGTGGTCTCGAACTCTGATGTCCTGATCGGTAAATGGCCCTTCGCAGATGTAACATTGGGGTGCTGTTTGAAACTCGTCTTCTTGTATTGTGCTTCATTCCATTATGTCTGCTGAGTTGTTTGGATAAACTGAGGTTATTTATCCACACGTAATGGAAACGTGTCCATTGTCATTGTTGCGTACATTAACGCATGCACGCTTTAGTTTTATTGATCGTGGCAAGTGGATGTAGGAAGAACCTATTTTGAAGGTTGTAGTGGTTGATGTTAAATGATATTTTGGATAGGCTCCATCCGCTGTCACGTAGCTGGAAGTCCTCTAATTCCTTCAAAATGGGCCTTTCTACATGAACCTCATACCAAGTGTTAATGTCAGTATCGGTGTAGATTGCTGAGTTCTTCGTTTTGATGATGAACTCCCCACAGAATACAGCATTGACCTTAACCGCCATCTCTTTCTTGAGGATGCTGCGTATTTTTCTGCCAAATACATCTCCACCATCTTGCAGAAATGCCCGCGGATCCTTATGATGTATGTTTATTACCACTTCAGTGCGAATTCTACTTGCAAAAGCGGAATCCACATCCTGCCATTTAACTCGCCTGGCGGGAGTATATCCACCACCATAGATGGTTCGCAGGGATTTTATCGTCGTTCGGCATCCCATCATGAGTGTTAAACAGTTTGTTATATGCTGTTTAGCACCCACGCTTGTCGCACTCTTCAATGCGTTCCTCATGGTAGCTATATCTTTTCCACATTTTTTTATAGCCGGATCCATCTCTGAAGAATTATCGCTACTGAGGCTAGCAACTTTTTCGCACATCCCCTCAACTAGTTTTGAAAAACTTCCTACTGCAGTCATATCTGTAACAATCTAATATAATAATTAAAATAATAGTATTTATCCTTTATAGTAATGCGTACATTGTATATTGTATATGAGTCATTGGAAATCGTCGTTTTATATGTAAGTTTATTCATACATAAAATCATGAGTGATATAATTTTGCCGGCAAAATTTAATTATTATGAAGAGAGTTTGTTGCTTGGCAATTTCGCGAGTGACATTGACAGATAAAAATAACGAGCCGTCAGGCGAGTTATTTTTGTCAATGTCACGAGCGAAATTGCCTAAAGCAACAAACTCGAGTAGAATAATCATTAAATTTTGCCAGGCGAAATTATATCACGAATGGTGTTCGGCATGACTATTTCATGAATAAAAATTGACACAAAGAAAACAATTTTATTACTTAGAAAAAGTAAATTTTAACAATTAAAACAATCTATTTAGCATTATTAATTATGTGAAAAGAGCAATTGTAATATACATTTTGTCCCTGATCGTTTACAGTTTGTAATCCGTGTAATTCTTTGCATTCTCCTTCTTTAGAAGTTGCTTGTTTCGAAGAGCTGTTACTGTTCCCTCTCAAATTTTGAACTAAATTGCCATGATGATCTACGTCAAGCTGAAGATATGGTTTCAAAGAATGAGCACTTGCGTGTCCTGTTAGCTTAATTAATTGTTGCTCCCCAACCCCATTTTTGGCTAAAGCAGATATTGCAGAAGATCTGTGAGAATGATTTGTTATCTTTAACTTCTTAGCATCTAACCCAATGTTGAGTGCTGATTCTTTTGTCCATTTTGATAAGGGGTTTAAGCCTATAGGTGAGTTTTTGAACCAAGAACTTTTCTCCCAGGCAGGGTTTACAGTTAGGAATAGCCTGTCGCTTGTTATTGTTAAACCTCGCTTTTCTAAAAGTTTTTTAAGTAATCTCACAGGACAGAGACTCTCACTTTCTCTATTTCTTATAAGCCATTTACTGGAAGCCAAAACTTTGGACCCACCTTGCGTAGTTTTAGAGAAAATGGGATTAAATTCAATGCGACCGGTGAATTGGCCTTCATTATCTATTTCATCTTGAAAATAGTGCACTTTGCAATTTACAGCTTCGTTTCCTCTCCAGGCAAGCTCGAACGAACAAATATGAAAGAATTTTCTCTGTAACCCCTCCGGATTTTCTTCATTCCAGCTGCTTGCCATGGCCCGAATCTCGTGTAACGTAAGAGCTTTGGCACTCACTTTTCTTGTCTCAGAATTTTGCTGAAGAAGTTTTCTCTTCGCATCACGAGCATTCCTGGCTTCCTTAAAACAAATATCGTAGAAAGGATTGATTTTCATATCATAATCTTTGAAATATTTTTCTTGTACCATTAATGCTGTTGTGTTCCATATTGATTTGACACTAGTTTCCTTGTAGTTTTCTCCGTTTTTCTTCTTCATGTTGAAAGCCCAATCTTGTAATATTTTTGCGATTTCTTCTGGAGTAGTTGTAGGAAGTAAATCATAATGCCGCCGTTTACAAAATTCACTGAACTGTTGCCACACTGACGCTTTAGTTTTGACTGTGTTAACAGGAACAACCTTGGAAGTGGCCTCTTTAATGTTTTCAATGGATAAATCACTTGAAGAATTGGGATCATTATTCTCGCACATCTTTTTCAACTGACGTTTGCAAAAATTATTGCAATGGCGGCGACTTGTTGAATCGGTTACTATGTTTGCAAAAAACAGAGGAAAATTTGCCGCTGAAAAACAGGTTGGTTGCTTCATTCTCCCTTTTTATTGGTTGAGCAACCCTGGCAATATTTAAAATTTGAAATTTTGTCGATGCGAAACTATTTTTTGATTCAAATGATCAATTCTTATTGGGCAAGATTTTTATGAATGAAATAGTCAGTATAAAATATAAATAATGTGAAATTTATCAAAGTCCTGTAGAAAATATAATCCACATAATTTTATCTTTTGAACTATTAGAAAAATTAGCAATTTAAGTAGAATTGTTATTCCTAAAACTATAAAATAACTTTTTCTGAAACAGTCTTTAGTTTTATTTACGTCGTTCTATTTCATTATTGTAATATTATTCATACTATTTATAGAAAAGTTAATATTTAAAGTGTTATTTTAAACTTTATTTCAATAAAATTTAGAAACCATTTGTTTTGGTGTTTCTTATTCTACTACTACATGGTGGCACATAAGAAACGATATATTGATATTAGCAGAATCAATTTCACAATGTAAATCGCAGTTATTTTATAGCAATAATAACGTGCAGAGATAGCAAGTAAAAGTATATGCATTTATAATTTGAGATGAACAAAGCGGGGTCAAATACATATGTACGTATACACAGGTCTGTATAAAGTCAGGTGAGCAAAGAGAAGCGAAGGTATCTGAAACGCTTGTATTTTTTTCCAGTCCGCAATCTACCACTGTTAGACTGTTCAAGAACATTGCAATGATTGATTAATATACATTGTAGATGTCTTTTTAAACGCTAAGCGTTCAGTTTAATACATGTAAGATATAAAAAATAGACGCGTAATTTTAGCACTCGTAAAACGCCCACCAATTATGTTACACGGGGGATGTTAGAGTGCTTCTAAATTTAATAATATTTCAATAATAACTATGTTTGGCATCTTTGAAAGAAAGAGAAAATCATCTGAAAGTTTGATTGAATTTAGTGGGTTTACATCACCTCCAAGCCTAGATAAACTGCAATATGCATACTTGTTTATTGTTAGGTATGACTATTGTACTAGTTTGTACTAGTTTATTCTCTTAAGAAAGTTATGTGTTTTAATAATAATAATAATAATAATAATATATATTTGCCCAACAGATTTACAATCTAATTATAGGACAAAAGCATGAATTACAACATATATATATTTGCAGACTAAAATTAAGGTAAATAAAACTACGCAGTTATAATCTATAAATAATGTAAGTTGGCAGTGCATCTGTGAATGAGTGTGTTGATTGGCGAATAATTCAAGTCGGTGGATGAATCAGATAACGCATTGTAACTATTGCATAAACGGTATATAGGCGATGAAAATTTAATGTTGGTATTGAATCTTTCACAATAGAACGCACACGACGATCTAGACGATGCTCGAGGGACGACGAAATTGATATCGCTAAGTAATTCCGGTGCATCAAGTTTATTATGTAATAGATTGTAAAGAAACTTCAGGTCAGAGCAATTGCGTCTAACATCTAGTGGATCGAAGTCGAACATATCCAAAAGTGCTCTATGGCTAAAACCTTGTATGGGGTATTCACCTTGTTTTTTGAAGTAAAGATATTTTAGGAATCGTCTCTGAACATGTTCGAGGGCCTTAATGTGATATTTGAAATTAGGAGTCCAAATTACAGATGCATAGTCTAACTTTGAGCGCACAAAGGAAAAGTATAGGGTAATAATAGGATCAGTCACTGTAAATTGGCGTGTAATTCTAATAATAAAGCCTAGCATTCGTAAAGCCGAAGTACATATATTGTTGATGTGATCAGAAAACGTGAGACGAGAATCGAATGTCACTCCCAGATCCAGAATTGATTGAGCACGATCAAGAAATGAGCTATCAAGATGGTAATCATACGTAATAATGTTCATTTTTCGAGAAAAACTCATCACCCTGCATTTAGACACGTTCAGGTTCAGCCTATTATGCTCACACCAGTTTCGAACGGCACACAATTGCTCCTGCAACAATTCGCAATCCTCGATACATCCAATGGAGGAGTAGAATTTCAAATCATCCGCGAAAAGCAATCTAGGACATTGAATAACCGACGGAAGATCATTCATGAATAGTAGAAACAATAGAGGACCCAAGTTAGTTCCCTGGGGTACCCCTGAAGATGGTGAAAAATTACTGGAAGTATGGCCTCTGTAGGAAACATAATGCTTTCTGTTAGTGAGATATGTTTCAAAAAAGTAAAGTAAAGGCGTAGAAAATCCAATAACATCAAGCTTATGGAGGAGAATTCCATGGTCTATACGGTCAAATGCTTTTGAGATGTCCGTCTATATGACATCCACCTGTTTATTCTTGTCAAGATTGCTTGATAAATATTGCGTCATGATTGCTAGGTTTGTGACCGTGGAACGTTTCGTAACAAAACCGTGCTGATCCGTAGATATTATGGGTATTATTTGAGGATAGATAGACTGGTAAAGGCATGATTCAAAAACTTTGGCTAAATTATTTATAATGGCAATCGGTCTGTAATTTTCGATGGAACATCTGTCACCCTTCTTAAATACTGGGGCAAGCCTTGCAATCTTCCAGACTTTAGGGAATGTTGAGGTGTTGAGAGATAAATTGAAAAGACGACTTAATGGGCACGCTAGGACGCTAGCACAGTCTTTCAAAAAGAAGGCAGGTATGCTGTCATTGCCGATAGTAAAAGTACTTTTAAGCTTTTTTAGTTCGCGAAGAACTTCCGATTCTGAAATTGTATTTACAATAATCGGTAGATAATTCGAGTGTGGATCCAGAGGCGTTGATGGTTTCGATGAAGATTGAAGGAAAACAGATTGAAAATATTCTTGGAAGGCATCAACGATGGTCGATGGTTGATCCAGTATCTCCCCATTAATATTAGTAATTGATCCAGGAATGCCTGAGTCGTTCTTATTTGCACGTACGAATTGCCAGAATTGTTTAGGGTCAGTAGTAATTGAAGATTGCAGATTTGATAAGTATTTGTTAAACAGCAACCTAGAATTGTTTTTAACTTTCCTTCTTAACTCCCTGAACGCATTCAAATCATTAGGCGATTTCGTCTCCCTGTACCGTGAATGGTAGTGATTCTTTAGTTTTATATCGCTAATATGGTCACGATTAAACCAGATAGGATAACGATAGTTACTGTTACTTTTTAGAGGCACGTACAAATCGAATAGGTTATATAAGATATCATAAAAAGCACTACAAGCCTCATCTATATTACTGTAATTGTCAAACAATGACCAATCAGCGCCCAAAATCGCATTGTATAGATTAACGAAATCAGCCCTTTTGAAATTGTAATTTCTGTTGTTGGTGTTACTAGGTAAAGTTGGATTAGTTGGGTACGTAAGGGAGAGTGAGAGTTGTAAACTTGGGTGATCAGAATCTTCATTGACTAGAGGCATATCATCCCTAGTCACCAAAATATTGTGAAAATCAGTCAGAATTAAATCGAGTAGCCTTCCTCTATTATTTACGATAGTGTTGATCTGTATGAGACCAACATAACTTAGAAAGTTAGACATCGCACTGCTTTTGTTGTCGTTTAGAGAGTGCTTGTTAAAATGAGGAATATTAAAATCACCTAGAATTATTATTTTTTCTGTGTGATTAACGTTAGACTATTATTAATCTCAATTTTGTATGCAGTAATTTTATGTGTTACTAAAGACCTACCGCAAGTAATTAATAAAATATGTTAAGTGTTTTATATCTTGTTTAAGAATTAACATTAATAACAGTTACAAATACGGATCATATTATGTTAATCACTCGTTGTTCACATCAGATTATTTTACAACATAAAGTCCTATATATGTATGTATATTCTATTGTAATAGTAATATGCAAACATCTCATATTTGTTACTGCTTTTGCTTTTCACATAAACCTACATCCACAGAAGTCACTGATCTCACATTAAACAAGAATGAACTTGCAATTTTTCTTACATCACATTTAACAAATATATATCTGTAGCAATGTGCATGTATGTACATACGTACTTACATATACCGTGCCTTCTAATACTCTCCGCATAAGGGGGAACTGCCGACTACAGAAATCAAGAGGTTAGAAATTCAAGTTTTTCTCCGTTATTTTTGCAGCGATTTTATTTAAACAAAAACCAACAAATATTTAAAGGTTTTTCTGAGGTACCTAAAGAATTGAATTTTATAAAACTAATTGAAATATTTAAAGATGGAGTCTAGAAAGTGACACAAGTTTACCGTATGTTTTCTATATTATTTTTCCACAAAGGGAAAAAAACTTCCTTTAGGTACCTTCAATAAATCTTACTGTAAACTTACAGCCTTAATTCAACTTAATTTACAAAATAGTTATTGAGAAAAACTTGAATTACTAACGTAAGATTTGCTCTATTTCTGAATACACATAGCCTACCTTTCAGGCGTTGCAGTAGCTATGTATCCTTATACAGATCTAGTCGTCATCCGCATTTGCTTTATGTACTTATTTATTAATTTTCTTACAACCAAACTATGAACAGAAATATAGTGGGAATATTGTTTTGACTCCATATTTTATGACAGTCCCACAGTAGGTGTCAATAAAAGTAATGCTCATATGTATATTAATATACAGTGTGATTTTGTTCCTGATCTGGTAATCAATGACTTTGTCGACTCTAATATAAAATAGAGGGTGTTTCAAATAATTTTCTTCTATTCACCTGTAAAATTTTAAAAAGAAACGCTCTACGGAAAGCGGTGTTACATATATTCAAAAAACACTCGATGGATAAAGGATAAAGCAGACTGTAAAGAGTGTCATTTATTACTTTAAATCTAATCAATAATTTTTAATCTAATTAACGTCAATTGACCTCTTGAGATCTGATTAGTTTTTCAGTAAAATCGGTAGACCGGAAGTAGCAGTTTACTTCAGCCAAAAAATAGAATTTTACCAATATTTCGTCAACTACTAAGTTTAAACAAATTTATAAAGAATTCATATGTACTTAAAATTAAAATTGACAACAATTTTATTTAAAAAGTTTTTCGAAATTCCTACCGGAAGTAGGTCTTTTACCCCTATCGAAAATCAGTTTTTTGTGAATTTTTCGCAAATCATGCTTTTTAGACAGGTACGTTGCGAGTATAAAAGTATTTAAAATATAATTTTCAATACCTTTTGTATAAAAAAAATTTCAAAATTCAGGCCGGAAGTACCACTTTTACTCTTATCGAATAGCGATTTTTTGCAAATATGTCGTAAGTTATGCAATCTATGTATATGTATCAAGAGTACAAAAGTATTTAATTCTAGATTTGCAATATTTTTTGTATATATGAAATTTTAAAATTCGGACCGGAAGTAACATTTTTACTCTTAGGGAGTAGCACTTTTTTTCGAATATCTTGCAAAGTATGTATTTTCTTCGGAACCAACGTAAGTTATACTGTTTTCATAAATGTTATTATCGAATTGAAGCACAGCATTTGAACTTATATGTGAACAGCTAGGTTGTGATGTTACCTTAAGTTTTCTGCCATTTCAGTAGAAGCCCCACAGGCTTCTCGCATATTTTCCATTTTTCGCGTCATACTTTTCCTTCGGGAATGTGCTCTTATTCTTGTCATTTTAAGTGAGACGGTGGCTAAATAAGTTAAACAAATGTGATAGTATAATAGTATTAATTATATTATCAACACAAATTTTATAGTTCAATATTTCAAAATGGGCTTAGCTGACTTTGTAACTCTCTTCATAAAAACGTTATTGCAGCCAACAAAATGAACCAACAACGTGTCTCAAAGTTGGTCAGAACCTCGGGAACCGTATGTGGAAAATTAGGTAAATAAAGAAGTGAATTAGATTTTGTACAATCCTTATATGTTTACAGTATTTTTGTGATTTTAATTCCTGAAGATTTGATTTACAAATATTTTTATGATGTTATAGGTCAGTTATAAGACAGTTTTGGTTATCCTTACTTGTCATACATACAATATAAATACCTGGGAAGTTTAACAAATTCGCTGGATTATAGGAATAAAACAAACACGAAGCGTTTTGTCTGCACATATAAAAAAACGTCGTAAATAAACTCGCATCTGTTTCAGAAAATCTGCAAGTGTAGACGAAGGCCTCCATCCCACTTTAATTTTACCCCTTCCACGATCCGTCGGCACGTTGAATTGCCCATGTGTCGCGATCTACTATCCTCCTTCGAACTTTTTTACTCTCTCGTCGAAAGTCTGGCATATCCCGGCAGTTCCCCCTTAAAGACGGCCATGCTTTTTTTAATGGTTGGTGACAGTGCATAATTTTAATAGTTTGGTTATGTCATGTAAATAATAATAGGCGTCCTATAACTTGAATTTAAATATGACAACTGTCAGAATTTGAAGTTTTCAAAAAATTAGCATGTACACTAACATTACTTAAAAACTTCAAAAACAGCCTACTGTAATGCGGAAAGTATTTGAAGGTACGGTACGTCGGACTGGATAGCAGCAAAGTGTATACACCCATCTCGTTTCTACGGTGTTCAGTATGGAATTTGCGATAAAGTTTTCAGTACCGGTCTTAATGGATGATAGAAATTTAATTAAGAGATGAATATTGAATATGATATCATGGTATGTGATTCCGAATTTACGTTTTAAAAAATAGTGCTGGTACTTGATAATGACTCATACACAATTGTATATGGCTACTTACCTTAATAACTTATTAATATTACACGCTGAGATAGAAAAACACATCTTAAGCCCGTTTTACATTATTATAATTTTCGTACTAAATTTGATAATAAGTTTAGTATTGAATAATTATGATAGTGTAATGCAAAATTGTTATGAAAATTAGTATGAAAATAGAACTTGTCCTATTTTTCATGCCAATTTGTAATGCACGCATGCGTATAGCTACACATATCAGCTGAGCTGACAGAAATAATTTAACTTATCTTGCTGTAGTTGTTTTTTGCAGTATTTGGAATGGTAAGTTAGTATCAAACTTAATATAATTATTGTTTGCTATATAAATAGACGGGCAATTAATATGTGGTAATTGCCGGCTGTAATCTCATTCGGAGTGCTAAATAATTAGTAATTGTAATTAAATTGCTTGCTTATATTATATACTTTCTTAACATTTATTGAGCTTATTAAAATAAAAATTTAGAATTCGCCGTGGTCTTACGAACAAATTGAAGTGCTGATAACGGAATATGAAAAGCATAACTGTTTATGGGAAGTGAAGAATCCGTACTACCACAACCGTGGTAAAAGGAGTGAAGCTATCCAAAAAATTCTTGAAGTTGTAAACAAAGTAAAACCAAATACAACTGAAGAAGCTTTGACAAAGAAATGGGTTGGTATTAGAAATACTTATGCTACAGAAAGGAAAAAGGTTTTGGAAAGCAACAAGAAGAGTGGCTCTGGAACAGAAGAGGTAAAATAGTTGTTATTAAATAAATAAAGTGGATAGTATTGTTAGTTTTTTAGAAATATGAGCCATCCTTGAAATACTATAAGTTATTGGAATTTTTAAGTGATCAAATAACTTGTAGAAAATCCAAAACAAATATACAAAATGAAGAACCAATAGATGTTGAAATTCCGGAAGTAGAAGAGGGAGAATATGATGTAATGCCGGATGGGATGCTGTCTCCTTCCTCAAGTACCTCAACCGAATTAAATGTTAGTACAAATATTCCATTTCGAAAAAAACAAAAAACGGATGCAAGTGCTGAAGCAGTGTCGTGTTTAAGAGATATTGCTAAAGCAACAGCAACTTTAACAAATGCTAAAAGCACTGAAAATGAAACATTTGGTGATTATGTTGTTCAAGCAATTGATTCTTTAAAAAGTGAGAAAAAACAATTAATTTTAAAACGTGAAATTATGAATTTAATATATAATGCTCAATATGAAGAGTTAGAATAAATAAATGTACTTTTTAATATAATGTTTTTTTTTATTGTGAATACAAAGATTAAAAATTATATAAACACTTTTCTTGCCATCCGACTGCCCCATTTGTATCGAAATAATTACAAAATGCGTCTCGAATATTTTGTGATTCAGTTGATGATCTGTTAGGACCTTGACTGTTATTTACACTGTTGAGACTATCATTGTTCCTAGACTGCAATAATTCTAGTTCATCAGTGACATATTGCTGTGACCTCCTCTACTTTGGTTAATAACCAATAGTTAAATTAATAAATTGATATACTTTAATAATCTCAGGGTCTAAGTATGAATTTCTTTGTTTTCTATAACGGGTAATGTGTCGCAGCCTTGTACTTATTGTGAGTTCTAACTGTGATAGCGATGTTTACTTTCCTTATGTTCTCCTTTGGGATGGGTATAAATAAGTAAATATTGAATGTTAGCACAACTTATTTTATTTACAATATAAATTTTTACAAAAACATTGAGAGTAAATTTTATTACCATTTAATACAATACTTTATTTCATTGTTATGTGTTACCTTTTTTATCAATAGTACAAGCACCTTGCAAATCCTTTGTCCCTTAAGAAATTGTAAAAAATCACTACGCTAATTCTTCATGTATGCTCATAAATCAAAAGAAATTTACTAAATTCACTTTCTTTATTTTTTTACCGATGTATCCCCATTGGATCATCTCGACCTGAGATTCTCACGTCAAAATCGAGATTTAAACAAGGAGGAACTATTAGATGTTTCCTATAATATTTCAAAATTATTGTTATTCAAATAAAAGCGTTAACGCCTCGTTGAGTCGCCCTGACTTGAGATTCGCACGTCAACCCAAGGCTTACTCAAAGAAGAATCCATTAAATATTTAAATAATATTTTAAATTTTGTTGCTATCCGGGTAAAATTATTTATACTCCGTTGAATCGCCTTAAGTTGAGATTCGCACGTCAACCCAAGGCTTACTCAAAGAAGAATTTATTAAATATTTAAATAATATTCTAAAATTTGTTATCCGATAATTTATGTCACACACATGAAGATTCCTTTATTTATTTATTTGTAGGATTGCAAGATGGAGTTTTATTTAATAGTGCTTGTACTTACTTTCTTGATTGTATAACATTTCAAATTCTCCTTGGTAATTCAGGCCCTCCATCCTACTAGAAATTTTATTATGGCGGGCTTTGTGAAGTCGAATAATGTTTCGCGCTTCCGCTGTATATCGCGCACTTATCGCCTGTGGAACGTATCACGCGTTTTGTTCTTGCGACGTCGGGATCTTAAAGGCGTTTATGCCTTTTAGATTTTTTATTTTTTTATTTCTTGGAGCACTGGTTTAACTTTTCTTTTCTTCTTAAGTCTTGAAGATCTTCGGATGGACTCCCTATTTTTGCCGGTGCATGCCCTTTTATACCGTTTAACATTTGACAAACGCCTTATTTTGTTTCAAATTATGTTCGTTCAGTTTAAATTTTCATCTGCTGCGCCCTCCGTGTTTGTTATGATAACTATCGATGTCACGTGGTCATGTGACCTTTCTTCCGCCATGTTACCATTGTTGTTATTTACATATTTTATACTTGCATATTCCATGGACATTGATTGATTTTATCTATTGGTAGGTATTCTTAAGCTGTACCATATTATATACTAACTAATATTTTATTTATTTTTAGCCTGAAGTCTCTTGAAGTATTTTTATATGAATGAAATTATGTACTAATCGCATATTTAAATGTACATTCAACAATATCTTTTATTAGTGAAAATTAGTGAAAAATTGCATACCCAACATAATGTTTTATTTTTAACAGTGAACCAGGCCACAATATTTACATTCTGGATGTGTTTGTGTATAGAAACAAATAAATCATATACCTTTGTATGCATTTCCATGTCCCATACGGAAGAAAATACAATTAATCTCTGTGACTGTGAATTAAGTAGAATATGTATTTATTTATGTATATAGACCTTTGTTCTTGCCGTAGTGTTTATTATTATCGCAATATGCTGAATGCAGGCTTCTATTCACTGATTATTGTTGCTACTAAAGAATGTGTTACTGAATGACCTACTTTCTATTAATCACTAGTAATAATGTTTGAATCGTTACATATCCTTTTTTAGACTGAGGTCAGTATTTAAGCATCATGTTTTGTATGATATTTAACATAATTTTGTGCTCTAGTTTATTTAAATTTGGGGTCAACACTTTTTAATTTTCAATGCTCTCATTTTTACGGGTATGCAACCCACATTGCATTGATGTGTATTCTGCTGCATAGTTATTAATTTGTGTACTCACTATTACGTGACAATTTAAATTGTATATATTTATATTAATTAGTGGATTATTCTGTATTTATTTGTTGAAATATTAAATTATAATTTATATCTAACATGTAAATTTATATTTATTTAAAATAAATGTAGTGGTATTTTACTTTTGTTGACCTTTTATTTGTTTGGTTTCTTTATTTATCTATTTATTTATTTAAGTGAAAAAATACCACAGCATATCCCAAGTTAAGAAAATTGTCGATATGCCATAGTTGACTATGAATGTACTGCGCATATTGCATTTTTCTTTACTTAATGGTATTTTTTTAAACTTTTACTTAGCTAAAATTCTTACATCTAGATTTACTATATTTTTATGTGGAAACTATCCCTTTTTGTTTCTTAATATCTATTTATTTTTAACTTAAGTACTATAATCTTGGGAACTATCCCTTTTATTTCCTTAATGTCTATTTACATAACTTAAATAATGTGTTCCTGGGAGCTATCCCTTTTTTCTTTAATACCTTATTTATCTAGCTTAAATAATGTAATCCTGGGAGCTATCCCTCTTTATTTTCTTAATATTTATTTATGTACCTTAAATAATATAATCCTGGGAGCTATCCCTTTTTATTCTTTAATACCTTATTTATTTAACTTAAATAATGTAATCCTGGGAGCTATCCCTCTTTATTTTCTTAATGTTTATTTATATAACTTAAATAATATAATCCTGGGAACTATCCCTTTTTATTTTCTTAATGTTTATTTATATAACTTAAATAATATAGTTTTGGAGCTATCCCTTTTTTATTTTCTTAATATTTATTTATATATATAACTTAAATAATATAATCCTGGGAGCTATTCCTCTTTATTTCTTATGGGTTCATATTCTCCATCGTGTGAGTTTTATATTTCAACTTTACTCCCTTCATTTTTGTTTGATACCTTAGTTTAAGTTTTACACCTTTCATTTTTAATAGGAAAGTGGTACTTAATTTATTTAAAATGAAACATATACAAATATATAATAAATTTGAAATATCTTCTTTGTGTGGGTTCAATATCTTTTGTGTGGCATCAATTAAGCCTACAATTGATATGCATGTATAAAATCTTATTGCCTTCCACATATCAGTCGGGGAATTTATCTTGAAGAAATAGTATTTTCTTGTATCTTTGTTCAATGTTACCAGCCAAAAGAATCTTTCAAAACTATCGTAGCAAACCACTGAGCATCTGTGTACTTCATTGATAATGTTTCTTTTGAATCTTCTATATTCTTCTTTACTACAACGACAATTGGACTGATAAAGTTCGATTCTGCTTTTTCTATTATGTTATTCTTCAGCATTTCTTTGATTTCTAATCTTACTTGCTCCTTGTATTTATTGGGAATTGGATAGGTTTTCACATAGAAAGGTTTCTTTTCATTTACCTCGAGCTTATGCTCGTAATTTCTTGCCAAGCCAGGACTGTCGTCAACTAGTCTCTTGTGCTTATTTAAAAGATTGCTCACATGATTTTTATACTTTTCATTGCAATTTATACTTGTACCATCCCCTTTTGATGTGAAGTCCTTATTCTCTGGATGCTTCACGAGATGCGCACATTTATTGTCATATGAATTGTCAATCATTTCTTGCGTGAGTTCCTTTCCTATTTCTTCTACATATAAATTATTAATTAAAATTTCCTTTTCTGGTGCTTCTTCGCTCCATGGAATTATCATATTTCTTATGTGAAAAGTCTTGTCCTTCATATCCAGTTTTGTGCTATATTGACTTAAAAAGTCCATTCCCAATATGCAATTGCAATTTAAATTATGTACTACTACAAATTCTGTCAGTAGGTTTAAATCATTAATTTTAACATTAATGCAGAAAACTTTATCAATAGTTATCAAAGGTTTTTTATTTGCTGTGATCAAGTTAATCTTCTTTATAGGAATATATCGTCCTTGTTTCTCTAATTTTTCATTTATGACGCTGTAGTCGAGTAGTGATAATTGTGATCCACTATCGAGTAATGCTTCTATTTTTTTCCTCCCCAATTTTGATTGATATGTGTGGTAATTCAGTGGTAATCTTCATTAGATCTTCATGTTTGTATATGTCTTGTGTTTTATTTTCTTTTTGATTGGGGTGTCGTAGTTGGCTAAGGTTGGAGTGGGATAGCCATGTCCCATCGGAGGTCCCCTGTTTATCCTCCGCCGTGCTCCTTGATTGGGGTGTCGTTGTTGGCTAAGGTTGGAGTGGGATAGCCATGTCCCATCGGAGGTCCCCTGTTTATCCTCCGCCGTGCTCCTTGTATTTATTGGGAATTTATTTTCCCAAAATCTTGAGGCGAAAATCAATAATGTTCTTGTTATGCCGAAGTATATCCTCGATGTACGTCGTTGGTGTTTTAAATTCCCTATCTCTTTGATTACATGAATGTGTATTTATTGAGTGGTAAAGTGATACTTGATTTTCTTTATTTAATTCCGTTGCTATTCTTATCCTTCCCTTTTTCATCAGTGCAACTTCTTCGGTGCCCCTCAGTGTGTTGACCTTTTTGTGTGTCTTTATAAATTTTCCAATTTGTATATTAAGTGCCTGTCGTTTCCATGAGCCTGTATATTTTCCTGCTCCTATGAGTATTTCTAATGTTTGCCATGAAATGTATAGATGTGAATTTTTGTTATCTTCTTCTTCATATAACAACGTATCCAAATGTGTTCTCAAAATTTTCTTATTGGAATCCATGTATTTGGTTATTTTCCATGTATGTATTATTGTGGAGGTTTCTTTGACTTTTGTTGCTGTTTGTGCATCATTTTCATAGGTTGGCATATTCCTCGTAATTTCTTCGTTGTTCGTTGCGTTTGTGTTTATTATTTTATTTTCTAATGATTCTCCTTCTTCAAATCGTCCTTTCGTTTCGTCCATTCTGTCATTTGTTCCGTTTATCAGTGATCTGTACGTATTCTCACATTTTCTTGCATTGTCCCTTATTACTTTAGTTAAGCCTGACACAGACTGTGTTATTTTGTTTTCTAAATTAGCATTTAACTGACGCATCTCTGTTCGAAAATCTTGGAATCCCCTGTCAATTTTTTGTATCAAATTTTTATTGTCTTCATTGATTTCTTCTCTATTTTTGTCCAATTTTTTATTTAATTTCTCATAGCTTTCTTTTATTTCTTCTTTATTTTGATCCAATTTTTTATTTAGGTTTTCATTGTTTTCATTCATTTTCTGTAATAGAACTTGAAGCAAATTCTCCATTTTATCTTCCGATGATTTTTCGGTTGTTCTCTTGAGAGATGTATTTCCAACGATCGGTTCTTCCAATTGATCACCTTCCAACTCGTGTCTCTGATTCTGAGCTAGAGGTTGAACGATTGCTGCGAGAATTATCTCTGTATCTGGTAAACTGTGGCCTTGTTTCCTTATCTTCAACCTTTTCAGGTTTTTCGCTTTTCTTTTTATTATTTTCATCAGCCATTTTTATTTTTGTTTTTATTCTAACTCTTATTCACCCTGTCCCAATAGGAGAATATTGTGTGCTTATGATGTTATAAGGAAAGTAAATTCACACAGCCTTTTATCGTTGAGTGCCAAATCAAATCTTGGCCAACGGTAAGCCTACTACGTATGGGCGCCAAATCAAATCTTGGCCAATGATAAGCCCTTTTACGTTGTGTGCCAAATTTGATCTTGGCCAACGACAAGCCCTTTTACGTTGTGCGCCAAATTAATGCTGTGACCTCCTCTACTTTGGTTAATAACCAATAGTTAAATTAATAAATTGATATACTTTAATAATCTCAGGGTCTAAGTATGAATTTCTTTGTTTTCTATAACGGGTAATGTGTCGCAGCCTTGTACTTATTGTGAGTTCTAACTGTGATAGCGATGTTTACTTTCCTTATGTTCTCCTTTGGGATGGGTATAAATAAGTAAATATTGAATGTTAGCACAACTTATTTTATTTACAATATAAATTTTTACAAAAACATTGAGAGTAAATTTTATTACCATTTAATACAATACTTTATTTCATTGTTATGTGTTACCTTTTTTATCAATAGTACAAGCACCTTGCATATCCTTTGTCCCTTAAGAAATTGTAAAAAATCACTACGCTAATTCTTCATGTATGCTCATAAATCAAAAGAAATTTACTAAATTCACTTTCTTTATTTTTTTACCGATGTATCCCCATTGGATCATCTCGATCTGGGATTCTCACGTCAAAATCGAGATTTAAACAAGGAGGAACTATTAGATGTTTCCTATAATATTTCAAAATTATTGTTATTCAAATAAAAGCGTTAACGCCTCGTTGAGTCGCCCTGACTTGAGATTCGCACGTCAACCCAAGGCTTACTCAAAGAAGAATCCATTAAATATTTAAATAATATTTTAAATTTTGTTGCTATCCGGGTAAAATTATTTATACTCCGTTGAATCGCCTTAAGTTGAGATTCGCACGTCAACCCAAGGCTTACTCAAAGAAGAATTTATTAAATATTTAAATAATATTCTAAAATTTGTTGCTATCCGGGTTAAATTATTTATACTCCGTTGAATCGCCTTAAGTTGAGATTCGCACGTCAACCCAAGGCTTACTCAAAGAAGAATTTATTAAATATTTAAATAATATTCTAAAATTTGTTATCCGATAATTTATGTCACACACATGAAGATTCCTTTATTTATTTATTTGTAGGATTGCAAGATGGAGTTTTATTTAATAGTGCTTGTACTTACTTTCTTGATTGTATAACATTTCAAATTCTTCTTGGTAATTCAGGCCCTCCATCCTACTAGAAATTTTATTATGGCGGGCTTTGTGAAGTCGAATAATGTTTCGCGCTTCCACTGTATATCGCGCACTTATCGCCTGTGGAACGTATCACGCGTTTTGTTCTTGCGACGTCGGGATCTTAAAGGCGTTTATGCCTTTTAGATTTTTTATTTTTTTATTTCTTGGAGCACTGGTTTAACTTTTCTTTTCTTCTTAAGTCTTGAAGATCTTCGGATGGACTCCCTATTTTTGCCGGTGCATGCCCTTTTATACCGTTTAACATTTGACAAACGCCTTATTTTGTTTCAAATTATGTTCGTTCAGTTTAAATTTTCATCTGCTGCGCCCTCCGTGTTTGTTATAATAACTATCGATGTCACGTGGTCATGTGACCTTTCTTCCGCCATGTTACCATTGTTGTTATTTACATATTTTATACTTGCATATTCCATGGACATTGATTGATTTTATCTATTGGTAGGTATTCTTAAGCTGTACCATATTATATACTAACTAATATTTTATTTATTTTTAGCCTGAAGTCTCTTGAAGTATTTTTATATGAATGAAATTATGTACTAATCGCATATTTAAATGTACATTCAACAATATCTTTTATTAGTGAAAATTAGTGAAAAATTGCATACCCAACATAATGTTTTATTTTTAACAGTGAACCAGGCCACAATATTTACATTCTGGATGTGTTTGTGTATAGAAACAAATAAATCATATACCTTTGTATGCATTTCCATGTCCCATACGGAAGAAAATACAATTAATCTCTGTGACTGTGAATTAAGTAGAATATGTATTTATTTATGTATATAGACCTTTGTTCTTGCCGTAGTGTTTATTATTATCGCAATATGCTGAATGCAGGCTTCTATTCACTGATTATTGTTGCTACTAAAGAATGTGTTACTGAATGACCTACTTTCTATTAATCACTAGTAATAATGTTTGAATCGTTACATATCCTTTTTTAGACTGAGGTCAGTATTTAAGCATCATGTTTTGTATGATATTTAACATAATTTTGTGCTCTAGTTTATTTAAATTTGGGGTCAACACTTTTTAATTTTCAATGCTCTCATTTTTACGGGTATGCAACCCACATTGCATTGATGTGTATTCTGCTGCATAGTTATTAATTTGTGTACTCACTATTACGTGACAATTTAAATTGTATATATTTATATTAATTAGTGGATTATTCTGTATTTATTTGTTGAAATATTAAATTATAATTTATATCTAACATGTAAATTTATATTTATTTAAAATAAATGTAGTGGTATTTTACTTTTGTTGACCTTTTATTTGTTTGGTTTCTTTATTTATCTATTTATTTATTTAAGTGAAAAAATACCACAGCAATATGTTGTACCTTTGTTTAATAAGAAATTATGCAGTGCGCAAGTAGCTAACGTTATTATTTCTACTTTATCTGCAGATAAGTTGATTGTAGTCAATAAAATTCTAAAACCATTGGACAGGATACCAAAAGCATTTTCTATAGTTCTCCTTGCTCTAGCAAGGCGGTAATTAAAAATCCTTCTTGTTCTATGTAATCCCCGGCTTGAATATGGTTTCATTATTCGGTTTGTTAGAGGGAATGCATCGTCTGCTACAAAAACATATGGCAGAGGTGATGATTGTCCAGGCAACATTCTATGAGGAGGTAACTGCATTTTATCATTAACAATTAATTCTCTTAGTTTTGAATTGCGAAAAACGCCACCATCACTGATTCTACCATTCACTCCTACATCAATATAGGTAAACTTGTAATCAGCAGTACAGGCAGCCAGTAAAACAATGCTATGATGGCCTTTATAATTATAGTAATAAGAACCTTCAGTTCGTGGTGCTCTGAAGTTAACATGTTTGCCATCGATGACTCCTACACATAATGGAAAATTCCAAAGTGTTTCATAAGTTTCAGCTATGGTGATCCATTCTGCCACAGTACTTGGTATCTACAATTACTACTTGATATATTTTAACCCAAACATGTGCTGTAATACAAACTTTCAAATAATCAGCTTTTAATGCATCAAATATTGCTTTACAAACTGTAGGTATAAATAAGCTAATTGTACTTTCGTGGATTCGACATGAGTACATGAACGACCTATAAGTCTCCCCGGTAGCTAGAAATCGTAAGGTTACTGCAAGCCTAAAACATTATACAAGATATTGTGAACAATTTTAACCTTATACGATACCTACTTAGCTCTAGCAGATATACATTCTCTTAGGTGTGTATCCTGTTTTGATATATTTTCATATATTTTTGCAAGTAATTCATCAAAAACATGATCGGGCATTCTCAAAAAATTACGAAAAGAATTTGGATCCTCATTTTTTAATTCATTTTCAACCATTTTTAATAAGCCTTTTCCTTGATTCCTTCGAAGCAACCACTTCTCACTCCAAATTTTTCTGTTTCTCTTCTTATTTTCTTTATTTATTATAAATATGTCTGCATATACTGCAGTTGCAAGTAATAATGCTCCCGAAGCTGCCCTTGCTCTCCGTTTTACTTTTCCCATATCACTAATCACTGATTTTTAACTATACGTAAATGCTTGATTGTATTACGAAACATGCAGAGATATGACAGGATTAAAAATAGTTATGTGAAGTGATGCAAATACATCTATGAAGGAAGTGCGCATGTTTCCATGCCAAAACCGTTAGTATAGTATAAAGTGGTAAATAAATATCCTATAAGAATCTTTAATAAATACTTGGATAAAGATTTGATATCATTTTTGTATCTAATTTTAGTGCTAAAATTGTAATAATGTAAAACGGGCTTTACTAGTTCAAGCGATAGGTGTTGAATGATTGAAGTTTATGATAGCGCTGCCTATTAGTTAATGTGGACTGCAAGGTAGGGGAAGGCGGTTCAAAGAAATCTATTAAACAATTGTCTCTATTATAATATCTACATTGTTTTGTTACAACCTTAGATAAATATGTTTATTATCTAATTGATGTAAGATGCCTATATACGTAGAGACATGTAGGAAACGAAATGATTTAGTCTCTATTTACATCGATTATTAGGAATTTAAACACATCATAACATATGGGGTATTATAATTTTACTGTTCGTAATACATTACCTACTTACTTGCTAGCGATGTACATTACGTCAGACTTGATGGCGATGTGTATGTATGAGTTAAATTTATAACACTAGAAAAATTTAAAAATTTATTTATTTATAATATATTTTATAACAATAAGTATATAACATTACGAATGATAATTACTACTGTCTCCTATGGATTCTTAATTTCCCTTTTTATATAAAAATATACCATAGCTAAGCGATCTGTCTTTAATTTCTAAGAAAAGCATGTGGTCATTGTGTTAGGATGAGCTCATGATGGTCTCATTGACCAGGTGCAGTACGTGACTCCTGCCGCCCTAGATAAAAAATTACAGTAGCTACAGATATACAGGTAATTTTTGTGGTTGATCACCCTGTATACTGGGTTTCTTCTTATTTCTGACCTGTCGGAATACGTTAATTAATGTTTTTTTTGTGTTTACACTTTTCATTTTCGTTTTGATTGGTGACGCTACATAAGGCTCTATTACACGGGATACACTATTAACATACAGGCCTCAGTATAGCAGAACATGCCGTCAGAAGCCATCGCTTTTTCTGTGTCATCTTTTGGGTGTTAGATGTCGCTGTGATACTCTCACTGCATCTACCACGTAAAACTGACATAAGTAGCGTTTTAAGTTTTAAAGCCATTGTCGACAATCTCCACGTGCACTGATGAGGCCTCATAGGCCGAAACACCGGTGTCTGTGCGGTCGATTGTCGGCAATGGCACTTAATGTATGTGTGTATCCCAAACACATGCATATATGCATATACGTTTTACGTATAAATGTATATATGTAAGTCACAGTATTTATTTACTGCTTGATGTTAGTTCTAACATCCATGTGTTTACACTTTTCATTTTCGTTTTGATTGGTGACGCCACATAAGGCTCTATTACACGGGATACTGTCTGTGCGGTCGATTGTCGGCAATGGCACTAAATGTATGTGTGTATCCCAAACACATGCATATATGCATATATGTTTTACGTATAAATGTATATACAGTGAGGACGCGCGGGTTGGAATAAATTCATTTAAAATTTTTGGTTTTGTTTTATGGAAAAACGCTCGAATAGGTCGATTTTTATTTTTAGCTGCGGTTTTTCTGATGGTAAATTGATGTACAAAGGGTGGTCCAAAAATAAGTTACGACCATCAATTTTTTTTTCAAATGGAAACATGTTTTTTATTTAATTTGTTAATTCTACATCGACTTCTAAGTATGTTTCATGTACCATGTCCTATACCCAAACTCAACAGTTATCGAGAAATTTACAATTGAACATATCAATAACTGCATGTTCAATTGTAAAATTCTCGATAACTGTTGAGTTTGGGTATAGGACATGGTACATGAAACATACTTAGAATTCGATGCAGAATTAACAAATTAAATAAAAAATATATGTTTCCAGTTGAAAAAAAACTGATGGTCGTAACTTATTTTTGTTGTTTTTTATTTAATTTGTTTATTCTACATCGAATTCTAAGTATGTTTCATGTACCATGTCCTATACCCAAACTCAACAGTTATCGAGAAATTTACAATTGAACATATCAATAACTGCATGTTCAATTGTAAATTTCTCGATAACTGTTGAGTTTGGGTATAGGACATGGTACATGAAACATACTTAGAATTCGATGCAGAATTAACAAATTAAATAAAAAACATGTTTCCATTTGAAAAAAAAATTGATGGTCGTAACTTATTTTTGGACCACGCTTTGTACATCAATTTACCATCAAAAAAACCGCAGCAAAAAATAAAAATCGACCTATCCCAGCGTTTTTCCATAAAACAAAACCAAAAATTTTAAATGAATTTATTCCAACCCGCTCGTCCTCACTGTATGTAAGTCACAGTATTTATTTACTGCTTGATGTTAGTTTTAACGTCCACATGTTTACACTTTTCATTTTCGTTTTGAATCTTAATACATAATTCAATAATTGTAATATTGATTAAAAAGAATCAGTAGAATTTTAAAAACAATCAACCATTTTTATCATAGGAGAGAAAATGGAGAATCAATATTTCAGCATAACAAAATCACACAACGAAAACAAATGTCGTGATACTAGATACGTAATAGAAATAAATATAAGGTCAAGTTGGTTAACTGAAACTTAGAGGTAACTAGGCCCTATAGTTGTTATTTGAAAAGGCGTGTTTTTAAATTTCCCACTCTTTTAAAGAATACTTTCTTGATCCCAGAGCTTCCATTACATGTGCTATTGATGTCCTGATTGTGTTTTGTAATTTGCAAATTTCATTTGAAATACTGACTTTTAAAAATACATACACAACGTGGTACAGTGTTGGTGTCAGTAATTCGTAGTAAGTATATAATAATACATTTTTCTCTCTCTAGTTATACTGAATTGTAGCAAAATTATAAGAACGCGGCTAAAGGTACAAATTTGGAGGTTAGAACTTAAACTAAAGGTTTTATGATGCAAATTCCAGTTGCCCCGGTAAAATTGATAGTATGGGGTATCTGGAACTCACTTTGTTGGGGAACTGGGTTCTAGATCTCACCTGTTAGTAAATAGGATAATGATTACTATTGAACTCTATTTTAATAATATCTTGAGTTTACGTGAAAACAAAAATACATAATCGCCTTTTAAAACGCCTTACTATATAGGGTTTAGATTCTTAGATGCCAGATATTTAAGTACTTAATATGAAACATTGAAATTCAAACCAATTTTACTGCAAGGTATATACAAACAGTGTTCTTAATAGTTATTTATGTTTATTTTTATATCAGAAGTCATGGTGCGCAATTACAAACGTCGAACCGAAAAAGGGGCAGACGGTAGTCGGTATAACCGAGATGCACTGGATCGTGCAGTAGATGTTCGCAATGCTAATATCCATGTATGCTGCATGTATTTTTTATAACATTCCCCAGTCAACGTTAAGACATTACGTTAAAGGGACAAGAGGCAAAGGAATTTTGGCTAATTCAGGACGCGGAGGTGGAGGGGAAACCGCTTTAGATCTAAATTCTGAAAAACAACTAACATCTGCATTAAACGTAATGCAAAAATGGGGATATGGACTGTCACGAGAAGAAGCGCTAGATCTAGTGCAATTATATATAACCAGCAAAAGTTTAAAAAGAGGTTTAAAAGTGGTCGACCAGGCGAACAGTGGTTTTTAAACTTTTGCAAAAGAAATAAGCTGTCTCTTCGAAAACCGCAGGGAGTTGAAGTAGCTCGTAAGAGACAAGAAAATCCGTGGGCAATATATGGTGTTTTTGATCTTCTAGAAAAAACCATATTAGAACTAGAGTTACAAAACAAACCTGATCGCATTTTCAATTGCGATGAGACCACCTTCTCGAGCGGTTCTTTCAAAAACGAAAATTGTTCGAGGAGGAGATACGAAGGCTATAAGGACTATATCAACCTGTGTTAAGAGAAAATACTACAGCCTTAATATGTTGCTCAGCTTCCGGAAATAAGCTGCCATTATTAACTATTTTCAAAGGTAAAAACGTTATGGAGTCAATGATTCCGGAAAAGCCAGAACCATTAAATAAATTTGCTATCGCAACATCAGAAAAGGGGTGGATGACAACAGTGATCTTCTCGAACTGGTTTAAAAAATGTTTTATTCCGAACATACCGCCAGAACGTCCTGTTCTCATCAAAAAATAATTTAAACAATAAAGAAAACGTTGCAAATAATGAACAAGAAGGTGATAAATACTTAACTGATGAAGACGAAACTGTTAGCAATGGAAGTAATCAGCTTGATTTAGTCAGCCAGCCTAGACCTGAACTCGAGCCGTTACCCATTGAGTCTGGACATTAGCCCGAGCCTTTATCCATTGAGTCTGGACCTTCTCATATTCAACCAGGACCTTCACGTCTTGAACCTTCTTTACAAGTTGAGCCTGTACCTACGCATGTTAATCCTAGACTGTCTAGAGATGAAAACATTGTCACATTAAATCCTTTCCAAGATTTACTCATCATGACTAAATAACAGTAAAAGAGATACCGAATCTCCAACATCCCCAAAAAAAAGGAGAAAAATCTGCAATGGGGCAGAAATTATTACAACTAACGAGTTCCTGAATAACAAAAAAAAAAGGAAGAAGAGAATAAAATACTACAAGAGAAAAGAGAATAGAAAAAGTTGAAGCAAAACTGCAGAAAAAATATAAAGAAGTGAATAAATCCAAAAGTAAACTGAATGCACTTGAAAATAATCCCATTCCCGAGGAACTTAAAACAAAGAACAAATATACAAAAAAATTAAAGCCAAATAAAAGAAAATGAGGTGTGGCCACCAAACGACTTTCTTATACGTATGAAAGTGTTACTTCCGGTCCGAATTTTGAAATTTCATTTATACAAAAAATATTCCAAATCTAACTCTAAATACTTTTGTACTCTTCATAAATATATATAGAATGCATAATTTACGACGTATTTGCAAGGAATCGTTATTCGGTAAGAGTAAAAGTGATACTTTCAGTCCGAATTTTGAATTTTTTTTTATACAAAAGATATTGGAAATTAAGTTCTAAATACTTATGAATTCTTTATAAATTAGCCTAAACTTAGTAGTTGACGAAATATTGGCAAAATTCGATTTTTTCACTGAAGTAAACTACTACTTCCGGTCTGCCGATTTTGCTCAAAATCTAATCAGTTCTCAAGAGGGAGATTTTACTACTAAATACAAAATTTGGAATTGATATCTACAGCGGTTTGACCGCTATCGTGGTCACAGACAGACACACAGACATTTTTTAAAAACCACTTTTTCGGTATCAGGGGACATTAAAACGTGGACATCTGCAAAAATCTCGAGGTCGAAAATTTTCATCACCACAATACTTCCCTATACTACGTATAAGAAAGTAATTATGTGCCACAACTGATACAGAATCTGGTAGTTCTTCTAATTCTAAAAATGATATGGAACTAATGTCAGATGACGAAGATACTAAAATATGCGTTGTCGAAGGAGACTTTGTACTAGTAATGTACAATAATGTATTGTATCTTGGAAAGGTACTAGAACAAAGAGTGTCTGAAGTTACTATATCTCATATGAGAAAAAGTGGATTATTTGCTTGGCGCTGGCCTGAGAAGGAAGATATTTTAACATATGAGGAATCACAGGTCGTCCAAGTTATCCATGAATAGGGGATCATACACGGTTCCAGAATTGAAAAAATATCATCTGTACTTATAAACATATTTGTGTTATTTATTTCAGTGTATTTTATCTGAATTTAAATTTCTTTATGGATAAGTTTAGTTAATCTCTAATAAAGAATTTTTATTGACTTAGAGCCTGTAATTGCATCTTTGATTTCTCAGCTATTTAGGAAGATTAGTTTATGAAATTTGAATAACTTAGTCCTTATGTGTTGTGATATAGTTCAGTTACCTCCAAATTTGCTGCACGTTGTTTAATTCGTAAATACATATGCAAGTTCCAGTTACCTCAACTTTCGGGATAACTGGAATCCATTATAAAAAAAAAATCAGTAAAACCCTAAGTAACACATTAGACGCAGAATTTATTTCTGAGGTCAACTAATAAATCCCTAAATTATTTAATGTTCGAATTCAAACTAATTAATTCAATGATTGTCCAAAATATAAAAATGTCTTATTAAGAATTATTTTAAAAATAGGTCCCAGTTAACCAACTTGACCTTAAATAATGCAAGTTTAGCGGATGAAATAACATATAGAATAAGATCATTGTATAAGGTGGTGATGACTGAATAGCGTTCCACGCAGTGGCCTACTAGTCTTCTTCTTCTTCTTCGTATGACTAGGATTTCTCCTGTTTGTCTACCTCTTATTCGGTTTCGGTTGTTGTTGATTGTATATTGTCTTGCCATCTCTTTTTGGTCTTCCTTCTGGTCTTCTGCTGTATGGCTTATTGTTTTTAGAGATGTTTGCTAGTTGGTCTTGTCGCATCCTATCTACGTGTTCGTTCCATTTTTTCTTTCTCGTTTTCACCCATTTGTTGACGTCTTGTATGTTACATTGCTCCCGTATGCTACTGTTTGTCTATCTCTTAGTGTCACCCCTGTTATAGATCTTAATACTTTCATTTCCACGTTGTTTATTTTCTGTTTTGTTCCCTTTGTGTCTGCCCTTGTCTCTACTGCGTATGTTAAAATTGGCCTCACTGTTGTTTTGTATACTTTCAATTTGCCTTCTGTAGTCATAAATTCGCTTCTCCATACGGTTTGTCTCAAACAGCTACTCACTTTCATCGCTTTAGTCGCTTGCTTTGTTGCTTCTGTCTTCAAGTTTCTCTCACTGGTGATTTCAACTCCCAGGTAGTTGAATGTCATCACCTGTTCTATGCCTTTGCTGTCCAATTCTAGTTTACATCTGCGTGGTTCTCTACTAAATACCATGCACTTGGTTTTTTCCGCTGAAATCTGCATGTTGTATTCTTGTGCCCTAATATTAAATGAGTGGAGTTGTCTTTGCAGGTCATCTTCATTGCTAGCTACCAATACTGCGTCATCTGCGTAGCATACTATATTAATTTTATGGGGTCCCATTCTGTACTACTACTGATGACTCATATTGTCTGTGCGCAGGCCTTGTTTATTGGTGGTGTTGCTTTGGTGTCATTTATTGCACCCTCGTCTCTCACTCCGCAAAGAAGTATACCGCCGGAGTTCAAGGCAAATCCCCTCTTAAGTGGACGAGCGAGAGGTATTGCAAACAACACTAGAGTGAGATGAGTATATGCGCGATCACAGCTGGGTTTGGGCAAAACATTGGGAGCCACTAATTTAAAAAAAACAATACTAGCCGGTATCTGATTAATTTTTTTATGGTTTTAGCCTAAGTTTGACGTGATATTACTTTTTTTTTGATGATTGAATGTTAGGGATGAACAAGGTATTTCAGTGAACAATTAATGAATGATCTTACATTAGGTTAGATGTAGCGTTGACTAGACTGTTTTTAGGTCAGTTGTACTACAGACTAATACAGTGATCGACTATTGCAAAAAACAATAAGTATTTTAGTGTTAATATTGTAGGTATACCTACCGTTTTATCAATTATTTTTATTTTGATTATTTTAATAATTTAGTATAACAAAATGGTTTTATTGTGCTTATGGATGTACAAACCGTCAGAAAACAAGTACAAATAAATATATCTTTTCACGGGTAACATGTCAACGTTGATAAAAATATGCAAACAAATGAGGTAAAAGATAGAATTTTTTATATTCTGAAAGAAAATTCCTTAAATAATTATCCTTTGTAATGAAAGGAAGTACAGTTCTCTTTTTTTGTGCAAACTGATTGTGAAACCAGTTCATCCATAAAATAAGAAATTATTTTTTTTTATTTCTCCATATTTATTACGTATTTATTTATATGTATTATGTTACCGAAATAACTGTTTGGGGTAAAATGCATTTTCATACATGTCCTAAGGAATTACTACATTGTTCATATTACATAATTTTATTGAATCCAGTTTGTTACGTAATTAATACTATTATTATGATACTTAATTATATCTTAACATTCGCGCCTCCTATAAACGTAACGATTTTTAAAATTAATTTAATATTGGGATTTTATTGATATTTTATGTATCCGCAATAATTCCGTAATTTTGATATATATATATATACTTAAAAAGGAATTCTTTCGTGGGAATGCATTCAAAGGGCAAATTAAAAAACGTACTCTTTTTAAATGCCAAGCTTTCGGTCTGTATTTAAACCTTCATCAGGGCTGTGAAGTAATTACAAAAAAATTCTTTTAATTTCTAACAATCTGCAAAAGAGAGAGACTGTATATTGTACTAGAGTGGGGGTAAATTCGCTTACTATACCTATTCTCAAATCTTCTCTTATATTTGTAGTAAATTTAATATTAGTAATACGAATACACCACCACACTTATCTAGACATTCAGATTAATCCAAACTTTATGCCAATATTATTTTTATCTTTAAACTTATTCGAAGAACCTCGTAGATTGTATTCTTTAAATTCTTTTATGTAATAAAAATTCTTTATGTTTTTTTTTTTTAAATATTTCGACTTTTATATTAATCAATTTATTACGCCCAAACACTAATTCAGATAAATGATTGATAAACTTTTAATTCTTCAATAATTAATTCAAATGATATCTTTCGCAAATTATACTTTCTCTATCGATATTAATATATCGCCATCTATATCTAGTTTTTAAAACACTACAGCATTACTAATAAAATAATTCTATGTACTATGTTGGTACAATAGATATCTTTAAGCAACTGTGAATGATTATTTACAAAAACAGGATTAATTACTATTATCTCTTATGCAAATCATATTACCACTAATTTTAATAATTGTGCAATCGTATCGATTATTTTATATGTCTCTTGTCCAAGTATTTAACGTGTAAGTACTATAATTATCAAATACACAATGAATGTAACTGACAGATTTTATATTTTTTAGGTTAAATGTACCAAATAATATTACTATAGCAATGAATCTACCACTTGTTGTACACTATTCATTCGAATTAAAAAGAATGTTCAAAATATAATACATTTATTTATAAACTACATTCATGAAAAAGGCTATGGAACATTTCCACTAAATTGTGTTTGTACCGAAATTACAAAGATAGTAAACTTGTTTAACTCCGTAGAAACTGTAAATTAATATTCTCACGTATAAGAACGTTATTTTTAAAGGTAAGTTTTTATTTATTATTGTGTTCAAATGAAATAGTATGCCTATATGTACGAAAACCCCAAATTACTAGAATTATGTATTATTTCATGTATGCACATGACATAAAAGATTTATGATGTGACACCTTAATATTGTGAAAATAGTAAATTTAAAATACTTAATAACTCAATATGTACATTACATTTGTAACTGTACTTAATCTTTTATGGATATTTAATTATTTATGTACTAATATAAAATTCAAATTGTATTCAAAATAAAATATACAACCTCCATAATTTATTTCTTCTGGTCCAGTATTTCTTCCGTAAATTAATGTGATTTTGATTTCAGCTCTTGATCAAATTCGATGTATATTTCTTGCAAAGTATCCTTACGTTAGAAGTACCCCTGTCTTCTTGAAATTACTAGTGTTCTAATAATTATCCCCTTTTGTCTTGAATTTGGTAAGTATATTATTCCTTCTTCTTGTTTTGAATGATGTAATTAATACCTTTTCTGTTCTTGATTTATGCAGGTGTAGACTCTTCGTGTACGGTGTCCCTAGATGAACTTTAACTGTGTCTCTTCGTACTTGACAATTACAGCTGGACCTCTTTAATTACCGGTGGGAATAATTGGACTTCTAATAGTAGGTTGATTAACGCCAAATCTCTTCGAGTACGGATGTAATAACTGGATCACCTCTCGGACTGGAATCTTTTATTTTTAAATCTTCTCACTGGATTTATTTGGTAAGTTTATAATTTTATTCTTGTATAATTTAGTAATCTTCTTTAACATAATCCCACTTTCTTCAATACTAATGGAACCATGGGATGGTATGTAAATTTATATGTGATCTCCAATAGACCCTAAAATAAATCACTCACTTCACTTCTGCCAATAGATATTATCTTTTAGCACGCTTTAAACTGCTTTTCGAATTGTGATACCTTCTTTTACGGCTAATAATTAAATTTTACCGCAAAAGAAAATCTAAATAATCTTCTCACTTCGAAAAAAAAAATAATTATTAATTCCTTGTTTTCTTTTATATTCCCTTGGAGATGTATATTTTATTTCTATCAACCAATTAATTCTTTCCAAATTCAAAACCTATTCAATAAAAGTTCTCTTTTTCTCTTGATAACAATAAATACTCTTTCAAATATGTACAATCAATTATTTAAAATTCTTTACTGATTGTTAGCACTATTTCCACATATTTAAACACATCAATACCTATTTCTACTATTTCATTTCTCAACTGTCAAAACTGACTGATCCCAAATTTGAATTGAACCGCGTAAACTAATATACCTTTTGACTTATACGTGATACACTATTTACCATTTCTTTACTTTTCTTATACAAATGTGTTCATTAAACAAGTTTTTACAAAGTCATATTAACATTTCAAAATTTCAAATAATTTTCTTTAAATTTTCTACTTTCAGAATATGGTGGAAAATAAATCTACAATGGACCTGATCAACGTCCTCCCACACAAGATAGCATATTTATTTAAACATACTATTTCTCTAACAAACCACAATAAATAATATTGTAAGGAAAAACTCTTCTATTTTATTATGTAGAATATTTTAATTTACAGTCTTTAAGTATACCAAAAGAAACTTCATTATTTTATATTATAGACATTTATATAGTAATTGAGTAGTTATCACATACAAGATAACTATCTCATATGCCCCTTTTCATAAATGTAAATTTATACAGCGTATAAAAATTTATATTTATTAAACAATAATTACTGTAATAGCAGTGTACAAAATATATTACTAATCTTTAACCAATTAATTAATGTATACAAAATAATTCTAGTATCTCATTAAATTAATACAAATATTATTCAACCTTTTGTACAAAATATTATTCTAACTTCCAATTGATAAAACAATGCACAATTTTAACACAAATTATTTTCTTTCAAACAAAAGTAATATAAGTCTATTCATATAAGCACAAATTACTTTACTTGTAATAATATTAATCCTTTATAAAAATTTAATTAGAATGTGTGTCATACTTGATGTACTAATCTTCCTTTATGTTAAACTATCTTTTACAAAATCTAACATCTTTTAACCATGTTTTAACCTTCTTTAATTCATCTAGTATTTTGTTTTAAAAACCTTATCAAATTAAAATATAAACTATAGTCTGTATTAGCCTTTGTACTATTTTGTGAATATTTTAATATACAATCTATTTCTTCTCTAGATATCTAATAGCCTCTAAATAATATGTTTTAAACATGCACACTTATTATTTATTATTTATTTTATATACTTGTTCTTATACGAACAAAAACTCTGTATACTTTGATATATTTTAATCTACACACATACTTTCATCTTAGGAAAGTTTATAATCATCTTTTCGTTTTTTAAGGCGTACGTTACCTATATAATTCTCTCAAAACATATTAGTCCTATATTTAATAACTTATTTGGGTTTTATTTACCCTATCATACATATTTTCTATATTCTTAATCCATGATTCCATGGTATTTATTTCATATTAATATTTGTCCCAAGCATTTTCTTTTTAGATTCAAACTAATATATTCTATTTCAAAGGCCCTTTTTATCCTCTTATTCATTTGTTTAGACATCATTTATGATAATTAAGAAATCTGGATAAGTATATTTTTTCCTTTGCTAAATTTTTCAATTTTCTTATGTCTTCTTTTTGTTTAATAAGGCTTCTGGTTATTTTTTCATAGTACAATATTTTAATCCATTCCTTCTAATTAATTTCTTGGTACAAATCTCTTTTCTGGTCCAATACTTATATTACCTTTTTTTTTTAATTTTTATATTTACAATTATATTACACTTGGGAATGAGGAAACAACTAATAACTACAATACTCAATTATATCTAACATTTATAACAATCTTAACTTTAAACTATTCTTTCATAATTCTAGAACTACCCCTTATAAATTCCTACTTTGTCTGGATATCTCTTTATTTATTTATATTATAATTTTATTCCAAATTATTCGTCGGTGCATATGTATTTCTATCTTTGATAATAATTATATTATACTTTAAATGGAAGTAATTTGTTATGCCCCTTGTCTTTATCTTGATATAGACCCTACTTCTGGAAATCGTCATTTTTCTTCCTATGGAAAGTTAATTATTTTCTTATTTGTCATACACCTATCTCTTAATCTCGAATGTGCGATGTATGTTTAAGCTTAGATGTGTTTCGTATAACTCTGGATAAATGTGTTTCGTCTAAGAATCAACGGTTACTTGCGTTGATTATATGGCTATAAAATGTTTAGTGTGGCTCTGGTTAGGATAGTATTAGCAAAGTACAATCGATCACTTGTCCTTCAGTAACTCCACCATGCCCCTAAATTTTACTATAGGGTATTTATATTTCCCTGACTTGTCTATTACATTTTCTTGGATGATTTATCATGACTCAGTATTCTTAGATGATTTGTCATAATTCAGTATTCTTGGATGATTTATTGTAACTCAGATCAGGAAGTGTCGTTAATCACTTACACAGTACAATCTCCCAATACAGTGTCCTACCTATTAATGTTAATATCTTTGGATGATTTATGTTTCAACTATATAATCATGTAACATAGATATGTGATATGTTCCTTTTAAATATCCAGTATCTTCATCAATGAGTTCATAATTATTCAAACCTATTCTGCGATAAACGGTATATGGTCCTGAATATGGTCTGACGAGTTTTGCTATAATTTTATTTCTTCTATCCGTTACTCGTAACGCCCAAACGATAACTTTATCTTTCTCATTATAAATCTTGCATTTTCGTTGTTTATATTTTTTTCTTCTGTTCCCATTTAATTTTTCGTTTCAATAATTTTTGTTTTATTTGTTCATATCTGTCTCCTATTTCTGCAATTTCATCTTCTTGCCAAGGTCTTTGTGCAGGTTGTCCTGTAAAAATGGTTATTGGACATGCTTCATGTACCGTACTTGGAGTATTATTCATAACAAATTCTATTTGTTTTAGACATCTTGCCCATTTATGATGATTGTCTTTAAGTAATATCCGTAAATATTTAAGTACTTCCTTTATATACCTTTCAGATGGATTAGCCTGTGGATGTCGTATAGAAATGTGATGTGATTTAATATTTCTTTCATCTAAAAATTCATGATATCTCTGATTCATAAAATATGTTGCATGATCCGATAAAATTGTTCTTGGAGTTCCATACTCAGTTATGTACTCTTGTAATGCTTGTAATACAGTATCTGTATTACATTTCTGAGTAGGTGTTAATCTCACATGCTTAGAAAAGATATCACATAGTACCAGAATATTTCGATATCTTCTCGTGCTCGGAATCAGGTTAGAAATAAAATCAATGGCCACTAATTGTAATCTATCATTCGCTATAATACTTAAACTGATATTTTGATTAGTATAATTCTTTTCTTTTGCCAAAACACAAGTTTCGCACTGTTTAATTTCTCTTTTGATTATCTTCTCGTCATTTCGGCAATAATACGCTTCTCTGAACATGAGCCAACATTTTCTTGCTCCTATATGTGTATACAATACATGGAGATGTCGTATAATTTCAATTGTATGTCCTTCATCCGTCACATATACTTCCAATTTGCCTATCTTCTTCAGAATCATCCCTTCACTAATTTTCATTCCTTTATTTGGACCAATTGTCTGTAATTTAGTTTTAATTAATTCTAACTCAGGAATATCTTGAGCTTCTCTAACTCTTTGTAATGAGAAAATACCTTCTGATCCCAATCTTACTAAATTTATTTGTACATTTGCTGTTTTTGCCTCACCATGCTTTCTACTCAAAATGTCAGCTGCAATCATTTCTTTACCTGGACTATATACAATTTCCATATCATACTGCTGTATTAATAACGTCCATCGGTAAATCCGGTTATTATTTAATTTAGTAGTCATAATATTCAGTAACGCCTTGTGATCCGTCTCCAATCTGAACTTCTTTCCTATGAGGTAATAGCGTAACTTAGTCAAAGCATAAATGACGGCAAGCATCTCGAGTTCTGATACGCCATATTTCCTTTCGCAAGGCTTTAAGTTCTTGAAGCGAAATATATAGGAACCTCGATACCATCTTTAATTTCTATTAATTCCGCAGCGACTGCTACACTTGACGCATCTGTTCTTACGATGAAATCTAAGTTAAAATCAGGATGATACAATTTAATATTTTCCACAAAATTTGATTTTAATTGTAAGAAACAATCCTCACACTCATCAGTCCACTTCCACTTCGTTCCTTTCTTCAGTAAATTCAACAAAGTACTTGTCTTTTGGCTATAATTAGATACAAATTTCCTATAATAATTCAACAACCCAAGAAATCCTCTCAACATTTTGAGTTTATTAGGTCTTGGATAATTTTGTATCTCTTCTAATCTCTGAGGATCTAATAAAATATTCTGTTGGTTTACTACGTAACCCAAGTAATTGACTTCTTTCTGGCAAAGTGACACTTAGACAAATTTAATTTCATTCCATTGATTTGTAATGTATTGATAATAATCTCTATATGATTAATATGAGATTCGATGTCATCTGAAAATATTATTATATCATCTAAATAATGGAGAGCAAATTTCTCATATTTGTCTAGTATTTTATGAAGAAATCTAATTAATCCAGCAGGACTACTTTTTATGCCGAATGGGCATACTTTGAAATTAAAAGTAATTCCATTCACGTTAAATCCACAATACTTCCTTGAATTCTCATCCAACCTTATTAACCAAAAAGCATTTTTAAGATCTAATTTGCTATACCATTTTTTATTTCCACATTTGGTAAGTAGAACATCAATGTTTTGTGGTATTTCGTGCTCAGGCATGATCCTTAGGTTAATTAAGCGAGCATCAATGCAAAGGCGAATAGAATTGTCCTTCTTTTTAACTAACACAACCGGACTAATAAAATATGTGTTCGATCTCTCAATGATATCAGCTTCTTCCACTTTCCTTAGTTCCTCGTTTACACGATAAAGGCGAATCATCATTTATCAATAACCGATGTTCATAATCTTTTGCAAAAACGACTTCATCATTTATCAATTTTATGTTTCTAGCTAGAATTTCTATTAATCTGTCTTCAATCCATGTTTCTGGTAAATTTTGTTGCAATATACAAGTTTGAATATCAGCTTTATTTCTTATAACTTTAACTTCTTGCTTCTCTTCGATTATAACAGCATTTCCATATTCGTCATTTGTATCTGATCTTGGTAATTCGAACATTGCCCCTTCCAAATGTTCTTGAGCATCGTCATTCTCTGCACGATCAGCTATGATATTATTATTCACCTCATTCTGAATATCTTCCTTATATTCAATATATGCGTTTATTTCTTTTATATCCACTACTTTTTCTAATACAATTTCCTTTCCTCCTATTTTAATTTTGTTTTCTTCAAAATCTAAATTCATGCCCAGCGCTCTCATATTATCTATCCCTAATATACAATCATAAAACAAATTCCCTAACAAGTAAAATTGCATAATAAATTTATGTCCATTTAAAACAACATCTATGCATACCCTCTTATTAATACATCCCATTCTTCCCCTATTTGCAGACATAACATTTGTATTTTTGACTCTAATTATATGTTTAGAATAATCAGGAATATTCATTTTGATTTCTTCCTTATAACATGCTCGCTTGCTTACGTAATGCCAGTGTAATACAAGCGAACGCTATAAGACAAGTCTTTTGAATGCCACCATTATGTTGCGGAAAACACAAGCACCTCGGGTTGCCTATACACGCAGGCACCAATATCGCGAAAGTCTAAACGTCTAGCGGAATGACATCATTGTAATTTCGCACGGTCGGCATTGTTTATAGACGTAAATATGGCGGTTGAAGTGTTGTGATTTTGAGGCATAAGACTACAAGCTCTTCGGCTAGAACAGTGGAGAACGTGAGTACTTCTTTTTGTTTTAATGTGTCTTAACGTTCATTGAAAATACTACATTCCTTACACTCATTACTTATCGGTGAAAAGAAAACACGTATGGAAACTTATTTGAAAAGAACAAGAATAACTGGTCTTTATTATTACTAAAACAATATCAAAATTTATACACATTTATTTGATCATATTTACAATTTACGCACATACACAAAATTATATAATATGTACACAATTAAATATAAAAATTAATTTACATCAGTGACCTCTTTAAATCGTAATTAAATTAAGATTGAACATGTACTCAACCCTATCCCCTGAACTGTCACTTACAAATCCCAATGCATTTTATCATCCTTAATATGAAACAAAATAAACAAAAAATAAGATATGTATCGGTCAATTTGAGATAAAAAGCGCGTTCAGATCAGTTTAAATTATTCTACAAATTATTTCTATGTTACGACATGCTCACAGGAAGAATTTACTAGTTTATCGTGAATTAGATTATATTTTGGTACGGATTCGGATATTTATTCAATAGCTACACGGTGAAATACTAATACGTCTATTTTATCACGGATTCGGCAAGCGCGGGTGTTTAGACGATATATAAATTCGCGGTGCGTGTTTACGCATAATATCGGAAATTTAACGGTCGCAAAAATCTCTGAAATAAATAATTATTATTAAATGCGGGTTTTAATACAGTCACGACATCGAAAGTCTGACTTAGACGGGATACGGTTTATAACGGTAATATATCACTTCTTCCCACGGCTCATGGGGCCTGAGTAAGAAGAGACATATTCGGATGAGGTTAGCGGATTTTAAAACGACTGTTTCACGATGCAGAGACCTGAAAGCAGCACGTTTCTAAGGAGTTAACCAAGTCTCTTCCACGCCATCTGAAGACTGAATAGAGAGAGGTGTAGGGTATCGGATAGGTCGGAGAAGTAAATGAACGAGGCACGCTCGATGGGGCCTTTTATATGTGAAAATCCCCTACGTATTGCAGTGATCTTGAGTTGGGTTGTAAATTATAAATAAATATAATCAAGATCACTTCAGGATTTATTTAAATTAATTTTTATTTCATTTATTTTTATCATGATGTGTATGTAAATATTCACTATATCAATAATGTGCCAAAATTTTATTTTTAGTTAAGTAAAACAATAAAAGAATCCTAGTAAAATTTTTATAAAGTCATAATATTAAATTACGCATTAAATGTTACGTTTTCAATAACGAGAAAGTGTTTCCCGTCCGAAGAATACTGGCACCGGCAAAGATCGACTGTAGGCCGGCGAAAACAATATTGTTCGCCAGATGCATGGATGAGTCATAAACGTGTAGACAAATTTATATTCACATGTTTGTTTACCTTTTTCAAGGATTGTTAATGCGCTGTTTTCCCAAGTGACCGATAGGAGCAGCACCGTCGATGTGCAGTTTTGGAGGTGGAATCGTACATACCGAGAATTGCCGTACGTTTTTATAAAGAAAATTAGGCATAAAAGGATGGACGGATAAAATTTCCGGGACAGCTGGTGCAAACCGCTCTCTTTAAATAGTCTAAAAGTAGGTGATAAACCACTCCCTCCTCTTTTTAAAAAGGATTATTCTTAAATCCGGACTTAGAATATTTTTGAGATTTTTCGACACATAAAATTTTTAACAAGATTCAACACTTGTAATATTTTCTGTAATAACATGCAACGTGTTTTACATTGAGATTTGTAATTATTTTTGAATAATTATTTATGTATGAGATAATTTTATTTATGAATTCGGATTTTGAATTTATTTAATTTCATTTTTTATTTTCTTTTTCTAGAGTGTTTTGTTTTGAATGTAGGGGTACTATGCCATACATTATTACAAAACATTCTAGTGATTGTAATGACTACTTTGGATGGCATAATCATTTTATTTTTGTATAATTTACTTTTTTTCTTTTCAACTTTATTTATCATACAAAGGGATTTGAAATTAATAATTTTGTTTTATGTGTATATAGGATATATATATATATATAAGCGAATAAGTTTTCTCTGGATTTTTATCATGGATGAGTTTGAGATTATGTACGAAGAGTTAAGGTGATTAGATAATATTTGTTATAAATGTGTGTATAGTGGTGTACCAAATTCTTTGTTTGTAGTGGTGTTTTTGTATTGGAATTTCACGAGAAGGTAAAGTTTATTTTTAATGTATATATATTATTTCTTCTTATCTGTATATCAAGTATATTTTTGTTGTATTTGTGTGTTCAATGTTAACGTGTTGAATAATACATCAGGAATGTGTGAAATGAATTAAGTCGTTATTTAATTCATAGCATGGAGTCCTGGTGAATTTGAAAAACACGAATTGGTCTTGGTGGTACTGCGTTTGGGAGCGAGAAAAGGCACCAGGCAGAACTAATCAGGGCTGAGTTAATCTATTGAATACGCAAAGACATTATTTTATTTCATTTTATTTATATAAAATTTATTTATATATATACCTTAAGGAGTGAGCACATTGTGGTGTATGTTCGGGTTGTGTCCGACGAGTTGAAAAGACATACTCGTAGGGTGGAACTTTGGGGTACCCATCTGTGTGAATTTGCTATCTGATGGTACTGTGTTGGGAGCGAGAAAAGGCGCCGGACAGGACTAATTAGGGCAAAGCCATATCCTTAATGTTTATATTTTGTTCGCAAATAGTAAATCGCGTAAATTTTCGGTTATTTATATTCCAGTACAATTCATCATGTGTAATTTATTTTATTTTATTTAAAGATGTTGATTGTTTACATGTATCTATAGCAAATATAGTTCATAATAATCACGTTCACATTTTTAAGACATAAGCTTTTCACGACGTTATGATTTCATTCACTTTATTTCTTATAATGTTTTATTAATTATGATGTATAGATTTGAATAATGTTTCAGATATTGTTTCTTTGTATGTAAATATATATATATATTTGTATAACTTAAAATTTTGAATTTGTTTTAATTTATTTTAATAAATTAGATGCTAAGCTTTATTTTGCATTTTATTTTCTTTACCTGACCTGGAGATGATTAAAGAGCATTCAAATCGTTTGGAGAATCTATTCATATTTTCTGCCCCTGAGAGAATTATTTATTTTTAAACTGAGCTAGCTGTATGTAAAAATTTTACTTAACCTACCATTCAGCGGAAAATTCATTGTATCCTTGTCTAGCATAAGGCCTAGCACTGGGATGCGTGCTTGATTCTTACTTACGCATTAATTGAATAATTTAAATTTATTTTTATAAACCTTAATTTGTAAGAGTCACAGCAGTATGTAGGTAAAAACCCGTTCAAAACATGAAAATTTGCACGCGATACTGACGTGAAACACGCGACTTTGAGCGTGACGTAGACATTCGGTATTTTTCCATTTAAAAATAAGTAACTAACATGAATTATTACAAACAACTGAACATACATACAGGTCGATCCAATCCACTTTATACAATATTACTATTTGAACAAAATAACACACATACATTTAATTTAATATTGACAAATAAATTAATTATGAACTTAAAAATGTTAATTTGTTACAATTAACGAAGGAACTTCGTTACAGGCCCTCCCTTAAAAGAAAACATTGAAATCCTAATAACTACATACCGAATGTTCCAAAACGGAAAATTAAATTTAAAAACTAACACTTGGTCAGTCTATCATCACTTGAGACGACTTTTACGCGCGCACTGGCACTAATTGTTCTGACGTTGCAGGTTCGCATGATGGATCTCGGCTTCACTAGTGACGGAAGTAGTGAAAACGACAGGACTGGTGCTGGTATCGCATCGGACAACTGTATGCATCGAAAATTTGAGATAGGCCTCTACTGCCGGAATTATTACAGAGGTTGCAGTGATTTTTACTCTGGCGGTTTCCATGTGGACAAACACTTCGTGCGGCGGATTGCACGAAGTACGAGCTCTAGATGGTGTCATGAGCAAACACTTGGTACGGCGGATTGTACGAAGTATGAGCTCCGGATGATGTCTTGAAACAAAACACCTGGTGCGGCGGATTGCAGCAAGTATTAGTCCAAAACATCCCTCACGGCCTCCGGCGGATTCGGAGGTAGGAGATCGGCTTGGAGCTCGTCGGCGGACGGAATTTTGATGTCTTTCACATGGACTTTCACTGGCTTTCGTCTGTTTGGTACCTGTAACATAAGAACAGACGGGGACAGGATCTGGATAACTTTAGAGTGACCTTCATATTTTGGAGCAAGTTTAGCAGTAAATTTCTTAGAGGCGTCGGATAAATTATGAGTCTGGTGATATACCCATTGTCCAATTTGAGGGCGGTAAGGACGATGTCTCAGATTATAAGGCCTACTTTGCCTCTGGAAAGCTTGAGCCAACTTTATTCTGACGATCTTGAAAAAGTCGTCCAATTTCGACATCTCTTAGGCAAATTCTTCGGTATTCGGTCGAGCAGGATCCATTAACTGCCCATCAGCGGTTCTTCGCAGAGAGCTCGGCGGCATGAGTTCTCTACCAAAATTAAGAAAAGCAGGTGTGAATCCTGTAGACTCATGTTTAGCGGTGTTGATGGCGAACATAAACTGAGGTAGGTATTGGTCCCATTCTCTATGATCTTTGTTTATATACTGTGCAATCATAGGTCCTAATACCCGATTTGTCCTTTCCACAGGGTTCGATTGCGGAGCATACGGAGCATTAAATTTGATCTTAACACCTAGTCCATTGAAATAACTTGTGAAACTGTGACTGGCAAATTGCGGACCATTGTCAGCCAACAGGATCTTCGGACAACCAAAACGGTATATGACTTTCTCCTTCAATGCCTGGATAACGGTTCGTGAAGTGACAGAGCGTAGCGGCTGACACTCTACCCATTTGGTGAATCGATCATTGCTTGTTTCTTCGGATTGCATGGATAGTATCTTTGTTTTATTGGGGCGGTATTCGATTGTAAACGGATAGTGTGACGTATTAAATTCGTTCGACCAGGCACGGTAGTAAATTTACTCAATTCCTGCTCAAGGAATTTTTTTAAAACGGTTTCTTGGCGGTCCTGTACTTCGGAGATCCCACAGCTCGCGGCAAAGACTGCATTGTCTCCCTTAAAATACAGTTTCCTTTCGGAAAAATCAAGAACGGCCCCAATCTCCTTAAGAAAATTAATTCCGAAGATGACTGAACACGGGCTCTTCGGCATAATGACAAAATTCACGTATGTAGTCCTGCTACCCATGCGTACCGGTAATGAAACTGAGCCAGGTGACTCTATAACGTCTCCATTGGCGAGGCGGACTTTGGATTTTCTATCCAAGACACGTTGAACATTATTTTTTAACAACCGGGCAACTAGTGATTCGGATAGAAATGAAGAAGTAGCTCCGCTGTCCACGAGAGCTCGTAAATTCTGATCACAAATGTGCACGCGGATCCAGACGCGATTATCTGGTATTGTCGAGTCTTTAATACACGTGCTTGCGGATTCAGGCGGTTTTACTGCTTGCGGACGGTCTTTGCCTGCAGACCGCCCTTCTCGGCGTTTCCCTGGCATCGGCAGTCGACGGAACGTACATCTAATTTACCACACCGAGAACAAAACATTTTAAACGGGTTACGGCAATTACTACGCGTATGGTCTTCTTTTCCCCATCTCCAACAGCGTCTTTCCGGATGCGATAACTTTTGTAATGACGGCGGCGGTACAGGAAACTGACGAGGCTTATTATTCTGAGCGGCATACGACAATTGATGCGAACGCGGCGTTGCTGACGAAGTACCGGGTTTATCGCTGAACGGGCGTTCTGGTGCGGATAGCGTACTTTCTTTCTTGCACAAGCGCGCCTGCTCTTCCTGCAGTAATTCATATTCAGCAGCGAGTTTAGACAATTGTCTGAGGGATTGTATCGCGTCCCTACGTATATACATTCTGTAACTGGGTGACATGTTACCATATACACGTTCCAACTTATCATCATCGGACATATCTCGGCCGCGTCTCATTAATGTTAATATTGCGGTTAAATAATCTTTAAAAGATTCCTTCGGTTTTTGCAAACGAGCGCGTATTTCTTCTTCTATCGAAAAGCTATACCGGGGCGGAAGATATTGGAGTTTAAAGTCCTCTAAGAACTCGTCCCACGTACCCCATAGTGTCTTATTATTTCGGAGCCAAAGCAGTGCTTTGTCCCTAAAAAGCTCAGGCAACGCATGGAGCATATGTTCATCCTTAATACCGTAACAAACTTGAAGTTCTTTAACTCTTTCCAAGAAAAATACAGCATCCGAGCTGCCATTAAAATGAACTCCCCATTTCCTTATTTGTGTGCAGATTTCAGCGGAAGAAATCTGAACGTTAGTGTCTACCTGCGGTGTTACAAACAGAACGTTTCCCTTATTCGCGGAACCCGTTTTACCCTCTTTCAAAAATGTGCTAAGGCGTTTGCGTACCTCTTCTACATTACCGGAAGCGTCTAACCCTAAAGACTCTGCTACAGCATTTAAGTCCTCTTTTTTCAATGTATATATCCACCCAAGAGGGTTTGGATTTTTGCCTTTATCTGAATCAGACATATTATAATTTATAATGTACCAAATTGACCAATAAAAATGTACTTTAGTTTCTATTTACTCTCCTGCCCTTTCATTCCCTCACAGTTAATAAAAGAATATGTACATCCTACTATCCTTTAATAAAAACTTATCTCTGTGTATGTTTATAAAATGTGTATCAATCTTGCTATTTTTAAAATAAGTATAAATATATTCTGACGGAAAACTGCTTGACCAGTTTTTAAACGCGGCGGAATTTAATGTCGGATTTTAATTTATCTAATTCTTGCCTGAATTATTTTTAAATTCATTAAAACAAGGCCTTAACGTTGTAGGCGCCACTTATAACATGTCACTAAAACAAGGCCTTAACGTTGTAGGCGCCACTTATAACATGCTTGCTTGCTTACGTAATGCCAGTGTAATACAAGCGAACGCTATAAGACAAGTCTTTTGAATGCCACCATTATGTTGCGGAAAACACAAGCACCTTGGCTTGCCTATACACGCAGGCACCAATATCGCGAAAGTCTAAACGTCTAGCGGAATGACATCATTGTAATTTCGCACGGTCGGCATTGTTTATAGACGTAAATATGGCGGTTGAAGTGTTGTGATTTTGAGGCATAAGACTACAAGCTCTTCGGCTAGAACGGTGGAGAACGTGAGTACTTCTTTTTGTTTTAATGTGTCTTAACGTTCATTGAAAATACTACATTCCTTACACTCATTACTTATCGGTGAAAAGAAAACACGTATGGAAACTTATTTGAAAAGAACAAGAATAACTGGTCTTTATTATTACTAAAACAATATCAAAATTTATACACATTTATTTGATCATATTTACAATTTACGCACATACACAAAATTATATAATATGTACACAATTAAATATAAAAATTAATTTACATCAGTGACCTCTTTAAATCGTAATTAAATTAAGATTGAACATGTATTCAACCCTATCCCCTGAACTGTCACTTACAAATCCCAATGCATTTTATCATCCTTAATATGAAACAAAATAAACAAAAAATAAGATATGTATCGGTCAATTTGAGATAAAAAGCGCGTTCAGATCAGTTTAAATTATTCTACAAATTATTTCTATGTTACGACATGCTCACAGGAAGAATTTACTAGTTTATCGTGAATTAGATTATATTTTGGTACGGATTCGGATATTTATTCAATAGCTACACGGTGAAATACTAATACGTCTATTTTATCACGGATTCGGCAAGCGCGGGTGTTTAGACGATATATAAATTCGCGGTGCGTGTTTACGCATAATATCGGAAATTTAACGGTCGCAAAAATCTCTGATATAAATAATTATTATTAAATGCGGGTTTTAATACAGTCACGACATCGAAAGTCTGACTTAGACGGGATACGGTTTATAACGGTAATATATCACTTCTTCCCACGGCTCATGGGGCCTGAGTAAGAAGAGACATATTCGGATGAGGTTAGCGGATTTTAAAACGACTGTTTCACGATGCAGAGACCTGAAAGCAGCACGTTTCTAAGGAGTTAACCAAGTCTCTTCCACGCCATCTGAAGGCTGAATAGAGAGAGGTGTAGGGTATCGGATAGGTCGGAGAAGTAAATGAACGAGGCACGCTCGATGGGGCCTTTTATATGTGAAAAGCCCCTACGTATGTAGGTAAAAACCCGTTCAAAACATGAAAATTTGCACACGATACTGACGTGAAACACGCGACTTTGAGCGTGACGTAGACATTCGGTATTTTTCCATTTACAAATAAGTAACTAACATGAATTATTACAAACAACTGAACATACATACAGGTCGATCCAATCCACTTTATACAATATTACTATTTGAACAAAATAACACACATACATTTAATTTAATATTGACAAATAAATTAATTATGAACTTAAAAATGTTAATTTGTTACAATTAACGAAGGAACTTCGTTACATCCTTTATAAGAGAGATTTCTGCACCAGAATCTAATAAAGTTTTAAAATTAACATTTCTAATACAAACTGTACAAAAAGGTAAACTTTCATAATTATTGATTATGTTCCCCATATCTGTATTATTCTGAAAATTCCCCATTCCCGTTATATTACTACTTCTAATTATATTACAATTAACTTCTCTATGAACAAAATCATTTATTGATTAGATGTTCCCGGTATGGCATTTTGATAAGGATTCAATTTCATTTCTAAAATTGGCGTTTTTTTTTCTTCTAAGACCATTCCAATTTCATCAGTATTTTGATTTCCAGTAACTCTTCGTTCTGCTTGTCTCCAATCTTGAGTTTGTAGAGTATTAATTTGTCTTGTATTGTTATTTCCATAATACCTATTATTCTGTTCCTTATAACTATTATTGTGCGGAACTTGTCTAGAAGATTGATTGATAAATGGATTATTTCTATTCGCATTTTGTCTTTCATTACCTCCATTTGATATTTCTCGATTATTAGACCAGTTTGTACCTCCATTACCTTGAGCATTATAATTTCGATTATAATTACTTTGTTGTTGGTTATAAAACTGATAAGATTGTCTTGTCCCAAAACTGTTATTTTGATTATTACCAGGTTGATTATTCCTTGAATAAGTATTTTGTTGGAAAGATGCATTATTACGTACATATTGATTATTCATACCATTATTATACGACAAACGTTGTTGGTTAATCTGATTTTCGTTTCTTCCATAAAACTGGCGAGATTCCCTATATTTTACACCATCTGAATAATCATCTAGACGTCTAAAAATATTAATTAACCCATTCATATCAGTTACATTTTGACAAATAATTGCGTGTGTGTCAACAGGTATAAAATGTTGTAATAAATGCTGAGATATGGTTTGTTCATCTAAATGAGATATGTATCGACAATAATTAAACATTCTTTGAGCGTAAGCCTCCCTCGAAGATTTACCTGGTTGATATCTTCCTGTTAACAACCTTTGATGTGCGCTGCTTTGCTGCGTCTCACTCCAGAAATTAGTTTTAAATAATTCCACAAACTGTCTTAAGTCATGACAATCGTCTTCAACTCGCTGAAACCAATCCGCCGCACCATTATTCAAAGTAGCTCTTATAATGTTCATTTGGCTCCTGTAATCTGGTATCTCTTCTATGTATCTTAATATGTTAGTCAAATATGCCATGGGATGTGTTGACATTTTATCACCACTAAAATGAGTAATATTTTCAATTCTTATATCATTATTTAATACATGATAAGACGGAGTACACATAGCCTGCGGTATCTTTATATTTTGGGACTTCAACAAAAGCTCTTTCAACTCTAACTTCTGTTCCTCACACTCTTTTAAAACCTCTTCCATTCCAGCTTTCTGAACATTTGTAGACATTGTTAATACTCTAATATCTTTTAAACACTTCTCCTCTGTATTTTCTATTTTCTTATTCAAATTCTCTTCCAATTTTTCTGATTTGTCTGTAACATCTTTGTTGACCTGATCCACTTCCTCTCGTATCCTTTTAGCTAACTCCTTATGTTTCTCATTATTATTCTTCTCTATTTGTTTTACATTTTCTTGTAAACCCTTTACTTTACTTTCAACCTCTTCTACTTTATTAGTAATAAGAGTTGTAACTTCTGCATCTTTAATTTTCAATTTGTCATCCATTTCTTTCCGCATTTTCACTTCCCTGCTATCCATTTCAGTAGCAAGTTTTTTAACCTTTTCTTCTGTATCTCTCAGTAAAGTTTTCTTTAATTCTTCGAGATTTCTTTTATTTTCTTCTCTATTATCCTTATTTGCCTTGTCCAACTTTCCACTTAATTCTTCCTTCAAATCCACTAAATTCTTCTTATTCTCTTCACTCGCCTTGTCAAATTTACCATTTAATTCTTTTTTATCCTCCTCTCTAATTTTTTCGCTTCTCTTAATATCCTCCTCTCTAATTTTCTCAGATTCTATTTTATCCTCTACTCTATTTTTCTTATTATCTTCATTCATTTGTTTTAACATTTGTAAAATTGATCCAAAATCTACTACTGTAGTCGACATTTCTATTTTAGACGTCTCTCCTAATCTTTCCACCTTGTCACCTCTATCCTGTATCTCTCCTGTCTGTTGATCTTCTACCGGTACCTGTGATATATCTTCTCCTCCCTCTTGTAAATTTCCTTCTTGTCTTTCCTCCTCTTCACTATCACTGGATGATTCAGTTCTATTTAATCCAGAATTACTTTTAGATCTGGTATTCATTTTTACTATATTGTAAGTATAACTAATTCAAACAGGATTACTTGTATCTAAATATAATTTTATTTAGAACTATGCTTATCACCTTTGTAAAATGTTTATTATGTTATTGTTAATACCAAAGTGAATAAAATAATCAAAATACTCTGCGAGTCTTATTTTTAATCGCCCCACGTTGGGTACGTCATAAAATGTACTAGAGTGGGGGTAAATTCGCTTACTATACCTATTCTCAAATCTTCTCTTATATTTGTAGTAAATTTAATATTAGTAATACGAATACACCACCACACTTATCTAGACATTCAGATTAATCCAAACTTTATGCCAATACTATTTTTATCTTTAAACTTATTCGATGAACCTCGTAGATTGTATTCTTTAAATTCTTTTATGTAATAAAAATTCTTTGTTTTTTTTTTAAAAAAATATCTCAACTTTTATATTAATCAATTTATTACGCCCAAACACTAATTCAGATAAATGATTGATAAACTTTTAATTCTTCAATAATTAATTCAAATGATATCTTTTGCAAATTATACTTTCTCTATCGATATTAATATATCGCCATCTATATCTAGTTTTTAAAACACTACAGCATTACTAATAAAATAATTCTATGTACTATGTTGGTACAATAGATATCTTTAAGCAACTGTGAATGATTATTTACAAAAACAGGATTAATTACGATTATCTCTTATGCAAATCATATTACCACTAATTTTAATAATTGTGCAATCGTATCGATTATTTTATATGTCTCTTGTCCAAGTATTTAACGTGTAAGTACTATAATTATCAAATACACAATGAATGTAACTGACAGATTTTATATTTTTTAGGTTAAATGTACCAAATAATATTACTATAGCAATGAATCTACCACTTGTTGTACACTATTTATTCGAATTAAAAAGAATGTTCAAAATATAATACATTTATTTATAAACTACATTCATGAAAACGGCTATGGAACATTTCCACTAAATTGTGTTTGTACCGAAATTACAAAGATAGTAAACTTGTTTAACTGCGTAGAAACTGTAAATTAATATTCTCACGTATAAGAACGTTATTTTTAAAGGTAAGTTTTTATTTATTATTGTGTTCAAATGAAATAGTATGCCTATATGTACGAAAACCCCAAATTACTAGAATTATGTATTATTTCATGTATGCACATGACATAAAAGATTTATGATGTGACACCTTAATATTGTGAAAATAGTAAATTTAAAATACTTAATAACTCAATATGTACATTACATTTGTAACTGTACTTAATCTTTTATGGATATTTAATTATTTATGTACTAATATAAAATTCAAATTGTATTCAAAATAAAATATTCAACCTCCTCATAATTTATTTCTTCTGGTCCAGTATTTCTTCCGTAAATTAATGTGATTTTGATTTCAGCTCTGGATCAAATTCGATGTATATTTCTTGCCAAGTATCCTTACGTTAGAAGTACCCCTGTCTTCTTGAAATTACTAGTGTTCTAATAATTATCCCCTTTTGTCTTGGATTTGGTAAGTATATTATTCCTTCTTGTTTTGAATGATGTAATTAATACCTTTTCTGTTCTTGATTTATGCAGGTGTAGACTCTTCGTGTACGGTGTCCCTAGATGAACTTTAACTGTGTCTCTTCGTACTTGACAATTACAGCTGGACCTCTTTAATTACCGGTGGGAATAAATGGACTTCTAATAGTAGGTTGATTAACGCCGAATCTCTTCGAGTACGGATGTAATAACTGGATCACCTCTCGGACTGGAATCTTTTATTTTTAAATCTTCTCACTGGATTTATTTGGTAAGTTTATAATTTTATTCTTGTATAATTTAGTAATCTTCTTTAATATAATCCCACTTTCTTCAATACTAATGGAACCATAGGATGGTATGTAAATTTATATGTGATCTCCAATAGACCCTAAAATAAATCACTCACTTCACTTCTGCCAATAGATATTATCTTTTAGTACGCTTTAAACTGCTTTTCGAATTGTGATACCTTCTTCACTTCACTTCTGCCAATAGATATTATCTTTTAGTACGCTTTAAACTGCTTTTCGAATTGTGATACCTTCTTTTACGGCTAATAATTAAATTTTACCGCAAAAGAAAATCTAATAATCTTCTCACTTCGAAAAAAAAAAAAATTATTAATTCCTTGTTTTCTTTTATATTCCCTTGTATTTCTATCAACCAATTAATTCTTTCCAAATTCAAAACCTATTCAATAAAAGTTCTCTTTTTCTCTTGATAACAATAAATACTCTTTCAAATATGTACAATCAGTTATTTAAAATTCTTTACTGATTTTTAGCACTATTTCCACATATTTAAACACATCAATACCTACTTCTACTATTTCATTTCTCAACTGTCAAAACTGACGGATCCCAAATTTGAATTGAACCGCGTAAACTAATATACCTTTTGACTTATACGTGTTACACTATTTACCATTTCTTTACTTTTCTTATACAAATGTGTTCATTAAACAAGTTTTTACAAAGTCATATTAACATTTCAAAATTTCAAATAATTTTCTTTAAATTTTCTACTTTCAGAATATGGTGGAAAATAAATCTACAATGGACCTGATCAACGTCCTCCCACGCAAGATAGCATATTTATTTAAACATACTATTTCTCTAACAAACCACAATAAATAATATTGTAAGGAAAAACTCTTCTATTTTATTATGTAGAATATTTTAATTTACAGTCTTTAAGTATACCAAAAGAAACTTCATTATTTTATATTATAGACATTTATATAGTAATTGAGTAGTTATCACATACAAGATAACTATCTCAATATTATTATTAAAATACTTACAATTTAATTGAGGTTTTACGATAAAAGACAGCAACATCCTTTTAATCTATGTGTTAAAATACTGTGGTTATACAATAAAATCAAAATACATCAATACAATAAAACTAACACAACAAAATTTGTATATAAGACATCGCGACATTGAGAGACATGTACCTCTGACCTATCAAGGTTGTGTGAAAGTCGTGTCCCACACACAAATTCTCCCGCTCGCGACTATCCGCCCATTTGAAACAACCCAAAGATGGAAATGTTAAAATTTTAATTAAGTTTGTAATTAATAAGGTATGTATAAATATTACTTAAATTTGCTAAGTCGGATTTCTTGTTCATAGTTTGGGTTTTTTTGGTAATATGATACATTTCCAAAAACATGCGTTTCTGATTATTAGGTTCTGTTTCTAAAATTTTTGTTTGTTCATACGTAATATTATGTTTAGTGGAATGACAATGTATCGCTAAAGCCGATGACTGTTTTTTATTGATATTTTTGTTATCACTTTTATGAGAAATCAAACGGGAATGTAGGGTGCGCGAAGTTTGACCCACATATACTTGATCACATTCCCCACATGGAATTTGATACACTACTCCAGATTTCTGTATTTCAGGCAATGGAGTTTTCGTTTTTGTAAAAAGAATATTAGTAGTTACTATGGATTTATTGGCTATATTAGCTGTTTTCTGGAATAGTTTTTTTAAGTTTGGGAGTCAGTTCTTCGATGTAAGGCAAGGTTCTGAAAGGTAGATCCGGTTTTACTAAAAGTTGGGGTTCGGTATGCGTAGATCTATATCCATTTACAGACAGTAGTCTACTTATAAGTCTAGTTGGATAGCCATTATCAGTCAAGATGTCTTTTAGTAGTTTAATATTTTTCTCATATAGAGATTGGTGACTAATTGCTGTTATGCGTCTTTTTAACTCTAGTATAAAATTTATTTTCATTTTAATAGGGTGGTTTGATTTGTAATGTATGTACCGTCCTGAGTTGATTGCTTTTCTATACCAATCTAGAAAAATTATGTTGTCATTCCTTATTACTAATGTGTCTAAAAAAGGAACGGTATTTTCTGTTTCAGTTTCTATTGTAAATTGGACGTAGTTGTTATATGAGTTAAAGACATTTAAGATCTCTTGGCATTTGTCTTTGGGAACGGTACATATTATGTCGTCCACGTATTTTTTTAAAAAAGGAAGTGGGAAAGATAATTTAGGAATACATTGTTCTACTAGATCATCCGTGACATATTGTGCTACTATAGGGGATATCGTACCACCCATAGGACAACCAAAAATTTGCTTGTAGAATTGGTCTTCAAAAATGAAATAAGTTGTATTGAAAACCAATTCTAATAATTCAAAAATTTATTCTGCGGTATGTCTGTGTGTTGTTTTATTATATCCCATTTTTTCTGGATTGATATCTGAACTAATTCAAAGGGTATATTCGTAAAAAGTGAAGTGTTCATAGTAACTACTAATATTCTTTTTACAAAAACGAAAACTCCTTTTCCTGAAATACAGAAATCTGGAGTAGTGTATCAAATTCCATGTGGGGAATGTGTTCAAGTATATGTGGGGAATGTGATCAAGTATATGTGGGTCAAACTTCGCGCACCCTACATTCCCGTTTGATTTCTCATAAAAGTGATAACAAAAATATCAATAAAAAACAGTCATCGGCTTTAGCGATACATTGCCATTCCACTAAACATAATATTACGTATGAACAAACTAAAATTTTAGAAACAGAACCTAATAATCAGAAACGCATGTTTTTGGAAATGTATCATATTACCAAAAAAACCCAAACTATGAACAAGAAATCCGACTTAGCAAATTTAAGTAATATTTATACATACCTTATTAATTACAAGCTTAATTAAAATTTTAACATTTCCATCTTTGGGTTGTTTCAAATGGACGGATAGTCGCGAGCGGGAGAATTTGTGTGTGTTTGACTCGGGACACGACTTTCACACAACCTTGATAGGTCAGAGGTACATGTCTCTCAATGTCGCGATGTCTTATATACAAATTTAGTTGTGTTAGTTTTATTATATTGATGTATTTTGATTTTATTGTATAACCACAGTATTTTAACACATAGATTAAAAGGATGTTGCTGTCTTTTATCATACAACCTCAATTAAATTGTAAGTATTTTAATAATAATATACAGTCTGTCTCTCTTTTGCAAATTGTTAGAAATTAAAAGAATTTTTTTGTAATTACTTCACAGCCCTGATGAAGGTTTAAATACAGACCGAAAGCTTGGCATTTAAAAAGAGTACGTTTTTTAATTTTGCCCTTTGACTGCATACCCACGAAAGAATTCCTTTTTAACTACAATCACATATATATATATATATATATATATAATAATTTTTAAAGTTTTTCTTTGCCGTATATTTTAATAATTTAATTTTGCTTCTTAGTATTTTTCGGCATTTTTGAAAATTAAAACACTTAATGCATTATCAAATGTTTTATTATATTTGACGTTTCGACTCTATTTTTTCGAGCCTTTTTCAAAAAAAAATATATAATGTTTTTATCTAGAAATATAATATTCTTAATTATTTTAAAATTAGGGGTTAAAAAATATAAAACACTTACAATTTAATGTGGACATCACTAACGTTTAGATTGTCATAAAAACTTTTTGTTAAAAACATTTTAAAAAACTGCACTCTTTCTTTCCAAAATTCAAAGTTTCATTTTACTTATATCAGTAGTAATTGTTATCTTCACTATCAAAATGTATTTCGTGTACAAACTTTACTTGTGTGTATCTATTTCTAACAGTATCGTTTAAGCGATGTATTTTTCACATTTACATGTGGTGTATGTATGTGTTTCTTTTGGTGTGGGTAAGTTTTTAGTTGTTATTTTTATGTTTTATTTTAAAATAATGATGTATATATAGATGACAAATTATCTGTGTCTGTTCTGTCATTGATTGAATTTTTATTTTTCCTAATCTTTATACTTTCCAAAAATATTCTTGCTTTGTTTTTAGTTTCTGTTGTTAGTATTTTAGTTCTATCATAATTGAATGTATGTTTAGTTTGTATAGTATGTTTTTTTAATGCCGTACTATTGTTTGCAAATTTATGCCCATTAAGTCTCTCTTTAAGATATTGGATACTTTGTCCTATATAAACGCCTTCGCAGTCATTACACGGAATTTCATATACAGTATGGGTTTTTTTAATTTCGGTGTTTTGTCTTTTAGTTTTGTGTAAAAGTGGTTAAGGGTGTTGTAATTTGTATGTGCGATTCTTATTTTAAATGGCAATAGAATATTTTTTAATTTTTCTGACAGGTTATTAATGTATGGTATTGGTACATATTGATAATTATTTGGTTCAATTTTGGTGTTTCTATTTTTGGAATTGTAGAAAGAATGTAGTTGGTTTTTTATAATTTTATTAATGAATCGCTCTGGATAATGACTTTTTTGTAACATGATTTTTAAGTTTTTAATAATTTCTGGTCTGTAGATGTGACTTGTTAAAATTATAGCTCTTTTCACTGCATTTGTTACTATATTTCGTTTTAATGACATTGTTTGGCATGAGTTGAAATTAAGGAATCTGTCTGATGTTGTTGGTTTTTGATATAGTTTGGTAAGAATTGTATTTTGTGAGCGTATTAATGTTAGATCTAAAAAATTAATTGAGCGATTTTTTTCTGTTTCTATTTCAAATTGTATTTTCGGGTGGTATGCGTTAAATATATTTAAAATGTTGTTTACTTGTTGATAAGGTAGACACATGATGCAGTCATCTACATACCTTTTGAAGAAAATTGGTTTGAAATTAAGTTTTGTTAAAATGTTTTCTTCTACGTGTTCTAAAACTAATTGCGCAATAACACTAGAAATGGGGGAACCCATAGCACAACCATGGATTTGTTTATAATAGTCATTGTTATATTGAAAATATTTTACAACTTTACCAATGACAGAATTTATAAAAGCCACCGAATTTGCACTAAACACAACATATTTTCAATATAACAATGACTATTATAAACAAATCCATGGTTGTGCTATGGGTTCCCCCATTTCTAGTGTTATTGCGCAATTAGTTTTAGAACACGTAGAAGAAAACATTTTAACAAAACTTAATTTCAAACCAATTTTCTTCAAAAGGTATGTAGATGACTGCATCATGTGTCTACCTTATCAACAAGTAAACAACATTTTAAATATATTTAACGCATACCACCCGAAAATACAATTTGAAATAGAAACAGAAAAAAATCGCTCAATTAATTTTTTAGATCTAACATTAATACGCTCACAAAATACAATTCTTACCAAACTATATCAAAAACCAACAACATCAGACAGATTCCTTAATTTCAACTCATGCCAAACAATGTCATTAAAACGAAATATAGTAACAAATGCAGTGAAAAGAGCTATAATTTTAACAAGTCACATCTACAGACCAGAAATTATTAAAAACTTAAAAATCATGTTACAAAAAAGTCATTATCCAGAGCGATTCATTAATAAAATTATAAAAAACCAACTACATTCTTTCTACAATTCCAAAAATAGAAACACCAAAATTGAACCAAATAATTATCAATATGTACCAATACCATACATTAATAACCTGTCAGAAAAATTAAAAAATATTCTATTGCCATTTAAAATAAGAATCGCACATACAAATTACAACACCCTTAACCACTTTTACACAAAACTAAAAGACAAAACACCGAAATTAAAAAAAACCCATACTGTATATGAAATTCCGTGTAATGACTGCGAAGGCGTTTATATAGGACAAAGTATCCAATATCTTAAAGAGAGACTTAATGGGCATAAATTTGCAAACAATAGTACGGCATTAAAAAAACATACTATACAAACTAAACATACATTCAATTATGATAGAACTAAAATACTAACAACAGAAACTAAAAACAAAGCAAGAATATTTTTGGAAAGTATAAAGATTAGGAAAAATAAAAATTCAATCAATGACAGAACAGACACAGATAATTTGTCATCTATATATACATCATTATTTTAAAATAAAACATAAAAATAACAACTAAAAACTTACCCACACCAAAAGAAACACATACATACACCACATGTAAATGTGAAAAATACATCGCTTAAACGATACTGTTAGAAATAGATACACACAAGTAAAGTTTGTACACGAAATACATTTTGATAGTGAAGATAACAATTACTACTGATATAAGTAAAATGAAACTTTGAATTTTGGAAAGAAAGAGTGCAGTTTTTTAAAATGTTTTTAACAAAAAGTTTTTATGACAATCTAAACGTTAGTGATGTCCACATTAAATTGTAAGTGTTTTATATTTTTTAACCCCTAATTTTAAAATAATTAAGAATATTATATTTCTAGATAAAAACATTATATATTTTTTTTTGAAAAAGGCTCGAAAAAATAGAGTCGAAACGTCAAATATAATAAAACATTTGATAATGCATTAAGTGTTTTAATTTTCAAAAATGCCGAAAAATACTAAGAAGCAAAATTAAATTATATATATATATATATATATGTTGTCACTGGATTCCGGGTTTTCTTCCGCGTTTCCACTGCTTGGTCTTTGGAAAGACCGATGCTGGTTTCTTGACGACGTTTCGGCAAAATCACACTTGCCATCTTCAGGTCTGCGATAACTGTCTGCTTCTGCTTCTTGTTATTCGTAAACTGACGTTTTCGGGATTCGGATGGTGGTTATATACTTCGTTAGCGTTTCGGTTGGTTGCCCTTGGACGAGTGTGTGCATGGTTCCGTGTCGTTGGGCTCGTGTTTGGAGTGTGACGGCTGGTTTGCGATGTAGAAGTATATCTTGTTAGTGCTGGTTTCCATGCTGTTGGTAACCTCTGGGTATCATCTCGTGAATTCAGATTGTTCGGATGTTTTTCAATTTCGATGGCTTCCCTGATGATTCTGGTTTTAGTATGTTCGATGTTCGCTAATAGCTTGGTGTTACTGAAGTCTATCGTGTGGGATGTTTCTTTTACATGTTGAGCCAGGGATGAAGTTTTCTCGTCTTTTCTTACGGAATTTTTGTGTTCGTCTCTTCTTGCGTTTACCCTTCTGTTCGTTTGTCCAATGTAAGTTTTTTCACAGGTGAGGCACGGAATTTCATAAACTCCTTGGTTTTCTAAAGGTATTTTCATATATATATATATACATATATATATAATATATATATATATATATATATATAGTAATAATAAAAATATCGACCGTACTTAATAACAATAATAAATTATCAGGGTTATCGGTCCGTGTATTCTGGTTAAATAAAACTCAATTCGTTCATTCTTCTCTCTATATTTCGATAATGTTTATTATCTTCATCGGGAGAGTGCTATCAAAAATCGTAATGAATTTGTTAAAAAGGAAGCATAAGAGTTAAAATGTTACTTACATCAATGAGTTAGCACTGGCAAAGACATCAATATATTTAAAATAATAGTGGAAACACTTTAAAGAAACATTAAAATTAAAATGGTAATGATGTTTTTAAAAATTTAGAATTTTTAAACACTCCACTTCGGCCAATTATTAGTTCAATTAATTTTGTCACGTATAATTTATCAAAATACTTAGCTAACATTCTAACTGAAAGTTTAGCACATAGAACTCAATATAATATTAAAGATACTTTTTCATTTGTTAATATAATTAAAGGTATTATTATACCTAATAATTTTATATTAATTTCTTTAGATGTAACGTCATTATTCACTAATATACCACTACCATTGTTAATGGAGGTTTTGAATGTCCACTGGGGTCTTATTGAACCTTATTGCAATATTAGCAAACACAATTTCTTTGAATTGATTAACTTTGTTTTTAAAAATTGCTATTTTACTTTTGATAATAAATTTTACAGACAAGAATTTGGTGTTCCTATGGGATCCCCCATTAGCCCGATTCTAGCTATAATTACACTAGATTACCTTTTTGATGAAGTAATTCACAGGCTACCTTTTCAATTACCCTTTATTTATAAATTTGTTGATGATATTATATGTTCAGTACCCACTAACCAGACTGATTGAACTTTAGAAATATTCAATTCATTCAGTGAACATATACAATTTACGATAGAAATAGAAACTAACAGAGCAATACCATTTCTTGATACTAAGGTTATAAGAGATAACAATAATTGCATTATCTTAGACTGGTATCAAAAACCTACAGCCTCTGGCCGGTTTATTAATTTCCATTCCAATCATCCACTATCACAAAAATTTAACACGGTCATTGCAATGAAGAACAGAGTTACTTATATTAGTCATAACACCTTTTTAAGCAAAAATTTAAAAACATTGTGTACAATTTTCATGAATAATGGATATCCAAAATATATAGTTAACAAATTGATTTATAATTCGAATAGTTTCCATATTTCTAATGAACGTAATTTTACTGTTGATCCATTACATTATAAGAAGATTCCATATATTAAAAATTTAACTGAACTAATAATAAAGAATTTTGCAAGATACACCAATATTAAAATATGTAAATATAATTTACTTACACTTAACAATATATTCTCTAAAACTAAGGACAAAACACCAGTTTTAAACCAAGATAGTGTAGTATACAAAATTCCTTGTAAAGATTGCAATAAAATTTATATAGGTCAAACTTCACAATTATTAAAACAAAGACTTTCGCAACATAAAAGTGATTGTAAGGTGGGTAAACGTTCTTGTGCGTTAGCTGGGCATTTTTTAGATTTCAAACATACCTTTGATTATGATAATGTTAAAATATTAAGTAAAGAACGTAATTATAAAAACAGAATAGTTCTTGAAATGATTTATATTAACAAAGAGACTAATACAATAAATTATAAAACTGATACAAATAATTTAAGTGTGATATATTCCAACCTATTACGCATTTGTGAATAAATTATATTGTTCCTAAAATATTAAAATTTTTCCGCTTCAATTCATAAAAATTCTTGTACTTTAGATCATCTAAAGAGATTTATATAATGTTGTATATTATATTACATAGTACAAGGCACTTTATTCTAATTTTGTGATGATATCAATATATTTTTTAAATGTCATTTCTGACAGAAAATTCTAAATTTTTAAAAACATCATTACCATTTTAATTTTAATGTTTCTTTAAAGTGTTTCCACTATTATTTTAAATATATTGATGTCTTTGCCAGTGCTAACTCATTGATGTAAGTAACATTTTAACTCTTATGCTTCCTTTTTAACAAATTCATTACGATTTTTGATAGCACTCTCCCGATGAAGATAATAAACATTATCGAAATATAGAGAGAAGAATGAACGAATTGAGTTTTATTTAACCAGAATACACGGACCGATAACCCTGATAATTTATTATTGTTATATATATATATATATATATATATATATATATATATATTTATATATTCGTATGAAACTACATGACAGGTACAAGAAAAGAAACATATATAAATTATATTACAAAAGTAGAAATATATTTAGAAGGGCCATAACTGCAGAGGGGCCTCTAAAACACTGCACCATTTGGTCTAGGATGTAGGAAAAAACCTGCAGAATAAAAAAACCTACATCACAGTGCCACAAAACTAAAGGTCTTTAGTTGTTAAGATCCAAGCAACAGCCTCTGAGTTAAATTATGTAAGTCCGTGTATCCAAATTCAAACTTAGCCAGAGGACATTCTTCAACAATATGTATAACTGTTTCAATCTCAGCTCCGCAATCACAAGCTGGACCCGCGATCATATTCCAATAGAAAAACATACTATTCTCCTCTTGAAATCACTGATGCTGCATGAGTTTCATTTGTCTTTGGATATACCTTCGATATTAAGTTGACAAATCTTAACAACTGGACCAATATTCCTAAAAGAAACACAATATTAATTTAAACTTGAAATATGATACCTGTCATATAACCGTGAGGATCTTAGAATCTTGTACGGTCTTCCAAGTGATGGTTATTATGGACAACATTGTATTCTCCATTTTGGACCATCGTAAAGATGGTTACCATCGACCAAAATCAAATTAATTTAGTAATCTGGCTTAATACAAATCATATAAAAGTAGCCCGTATCCAAGTGATATCAGTATCTCCTTCTTTGTCGCACTTGGAATTTGTACATTGCTACTTTATCTCTCTTATGTATGTATCTAACCTATTATAAGATCATTGAAGTATTCTAAGTACCTCTAGAATAAAAGTGTTACTTCTGGTTGGAATTTTGAAATTTTTTTTATACAAAAAGTATTGATAATGAAGCTGTAAATGTTTTTATACTCGTAATGTATTTGCCTACAAAGTATGTCTTGCGAGATATTCGCAAAAACAGATTTTCGATAATAGTATAACACATACTTCGGAATTTCGAAAAACTTTTTTAATAATTTTTTTTCTCAATTTCACTTTTAAGTATATTTGAATTCTTCACAAAACTGTGTAACCCTAGTAGTTGACGAAATATTGTTAAAATTCGATTTGTTCACTAAAGCAAACTACTACCGATTTTAATGTAAATCTAATCAGATCTCAAGAGCGAGATTATACTCGTTAATATAAAATTTGGAATTGATTGATTCAGCCGTTCCTTCCTTATACCACGTATATGAAAGTAAAAGTTGCTTATAATATTTAATGTTTACAAACAAGCAATTTTCATTGAAATTCTGAAACCATGAAGTATCAAGTTTGATAATTCATAGTTAGAAAATATCGCAATTACAGTTACCGATCATTGTTAAAACGTTGAACTTAATTTATAAATTTAGTTTAAAAAGCAAAACCAGAATTAAAAGAATTTAAATTAACATTACTGATTTTAATGTGAAGAATATTGCGATATCTATATTGTTACCTTGTCGCTTTGTTGGGACAGACGGTAAAAGAAATAAAAATTTTAAGAAACAGTGTTGTGGTAAATATTATATATTTTAGCAGCTATTGCGGCGATTTTTATCGAAACAAGTGCACTTCGATGGATTGCCCGCGAGTACACAATTTCAGTTTCTGTAAAAATTACCAAATATACGGAGTTTGTGGGATTCAGTTCTGTAAATTTCTCCATGTATGTACAATATGACATTGGCAGTTTTTGTCTAGATTTTAAAATCAGTTTAAAAAGTTCACCGTGCAACGTGCTTGTTATTTTGCAGTGTCTTTTATTCTTTTTATTGTTGTTGCGTAAAATAAACGGCATAGACTCTATAATGTCATCGAACATTTTAAGAGATCCAGATTCGAATGTACCGTGGCCTGCAAAAAGAAAACGCAGAGCGAGAAAAAGTGAGGTTATAAAAAAGTAGAAAGTATCTGGAGAGTATCATATAAATCATAAAGGTGCTGTTAAACCGACTAGGTCTACAGGGGTAAACTTACATTGATTCCAAGGTAATTAAAACTCTCTAATTAATATTTTTTGATGCAGATGCAAACGCTACAAATGCTTTGAAAAGATTGAATTTAACGATCGTCAAAACATATTGCAAAAATTCAATTCGTTGTCTTCAAAGAATGAACAGGACAGCTACCTAGCGGGTCTTATTTCATTCAAAAATGTAAAACAAAGAAGACCTAGACGTAATCAAAACGACGATGACGGTCCATCTTTCGATCATTCTGTAGCTTTTACTTTCTTATACGTAGTAGCACAGAGAAAGAAACAGAGAGTCCATGAGATAGGCTTTATTGAAGCCCTTCAGTTTTAGTTCATTTAAGGAAAATAGAGGACACTACGATTTAGAAGTTACCATTATTTCATATTTGAACCACATGTTTGCTGGAAAAATTAAATTAAGATTTGTTATAAGTCACCTTTTAAGTTTAACTAACCGACACCAGATGACGATATTGGGGAACTTGAATTAAGATCTATTTTCTATTTTTAATATTAAAGAAGAATACAATCTCCTTATTCATCTCATCCCAAACACATTTAGCCTTGAGTTGACAGCAAAAAACCAATTAGCTTTAGAGATTAATTTAAGAATTAGTTTAAGCTTTGAAAAAAAAAAATAAAAATAACTATTTAAATATTATTGGGTAAAACTATGCAACAAGAACTACATGAAGGTATACAAAGTTGCATACTCATAGTCAATTTATAAAAGTGATTTTAAAAAACTATTATTGTTCAAGTAAATAATGAGAAAATACAAAATAAAGTTTATTAAATAAATATGAAACAAAAGATGTAGAATAAAAATTTATTAAATAAAAAAATATGAAATAAAGACAAAATAAATATAAGTAATATATTTCTTTTGTAAAAGAATACACAAGATGTATGGTTTATATATCATGAAAAAGATGAAATACGATATGCAAGAGATATAAATGAGTAAATTATTATGATTTATATGCATAAAGCAGTAAAAATCTTATGAAAGTGTTTATGAACTAAATTGTATTAAAAGATAAAATTTACCTTAGCTTACAACCAGACTAAGAAAAAGGATATAAAAATATATAAACGTAGAAACGATCAGCAATAACATTTTTGTATTTAAGGGTAGCTGACATCATAAATAAATAAAAAGTATATGTGTTTGTGATTTGTTTGCAACACAATGCTTCAGAGAGACTGGAAATAGACGTGTACGGTTCAATGACCTACAAAAGACAACAAAATATATACAACTTGTGTAAAGTCTATTGCAGATTGATATATTACCAATAGAAAGATCTTGGATAGAGGATAGAGAGGCAGTGGAGAAACAGACGTGTCCTACAGGTACAGGCAGTGCGGGAAGAAAAATAATGGTTATCTCCAACATGTTTCCCATTTTGCCAAGTCGCAATCCGGCTAAAAGAAAAGTGAAATTGACATTAATAAATGGAAAGAAAAAATATGTATCGAACAATGAACAAGGCAATAGGTTCATTGACGAATACAAAGAAGGATGGTATTAGCGACAAGAATAAACCTACCGTTGGAAATGCTGTGCGAGGCAGAGGGGACCTTTGAATTGGAAAGTTGTGTTGACGTTTGGTAAATTGTGAACTGTCAGAACAATATGTGTATGTGTGCGTGTATCAAGACGGCAACATGCGGGCAGCGGTTTCACGGGAAAGTGTATTCCAGTACCAACCTAAATATGGACTAGAGGGCGCAATGGTCAACATAGAGTTTTTTTTGCCGCTATAAATACGAAAACAAGATTCGACAAGAGGACTTCTGATGACAATTCCGAGAAGGAGACTTCTCATAACACTTCCGAAAGAAAGATCTCTTAAAGAATAAGTCGTTTTAGATTGTTACATTGTATTTTTCATTATTTCTTCATCACGTATAGTCATAGTAGTTTATTTTATTTAATACATTTGAATTCACTTGAAGCGTTCATAATGGACATTCAAAATAAATATTTTGATAGCAAGTAAGTTTATTTTTTTTTGAAAAGGAAGTTATACAAATTGTTGGACAGACATTGGTTTTTACGTGCAAATGATCAATCAATGTATTGTTGGACAATATAGATAAGTAAATATTTTATCCTGTAAGGTTTGTTTTAAAATTCATATAGTTGGAATTACAACCAAATAGGATTAATGGTGTTGGTCAGTTGGAGAGATGCTACGTGAAAATGAGCATTTTCTTCATCGTATTGTCTAGGCATCATTAATCTCTTTCAAGTTAAGCAAATAATTAATTAAAATTTCACAAGGCAAAGATTAAGAGCTAGATACAACACGTGCAAATGGTTGTCTAAAGCAATTAATTAAAGCCAATACATAAATATAATTACATCGATAAGTATATCCATAAATGTACAATAAAAGTTTACATTTGTTTATTTACAGGATAAATATTTATTTTGTTTAGCAGAATAAATAAATAAATAAAAGATTTACATACATTACAACCGGCATTAGGTATAAATGATATGAGCATTTTCAATTATGTATCTTGTTTAGAGCATAAAGGTGTGTATATAAAAATTATTTTTGAATCTATAAATTACAAAAGAAAAGATATATGATTATGTTGTATAGACATACAGTTTTTCTTTGAACAAAACTATTACCTCTTCCCTATTATAAGCAAGAGAAAAATCATCAGCAAAGGAGAAGGAACCATATACATTGCCAGGACCCACAATAGTCATAAAGTACATGCTCCAACAATATAAGATAAAAAAAATACAAAACCAATTATAAGTTCTTGGTGTATAAAGAATAATTTTAAGAGTACAGCATGTACAAAAGACTATACCCTACGTGTGGTAATACACACAAATATATGTTGTCACAGCATATAAATTATATGGCGATGCCCAACGTATGGCAATAACATTATTAAAATAAATAAATATTTATATGCTACAGCAATATGTAAACACAGCATAGTTATCAATATAAATTAGAAATTCTTGAATTTCAGAAGATATAATTCAAACATTATTTTCGGTTTTCCGAGTGAGATTTTATATTAGAAGATAAACCAAATAGAGTATACCCATCAATCATCATGATCGTAGTTACAAACACTTCCCAATAAGAAAAGCTTTGAAAAGTAGTTGAGATAAATCCGATAACAATTTTAATTGCATGGGTACATTTGTTTTGGCATGCTGTTAAATTTTATGTTTACCTCAGGCACGGATTAAATCATTTTTTTTTGTTAAAACATGTTTAATTAATTTACCCTCTATACGATTGGAGTAATGACTTGTTAATTTAGCACTCTTTAAATCAATTTTGCCCTATGTACAAAAAAGCAGTATGCGTATGTTTTTTCTTAGTTATGAGGATCGTCATTTTACTTTTAACGCTGAGTCAGTTTACAATAAAACATTTACATGCCATAAGAAAATTGAATATAAAATAAATCCCAGTATTAGAATATTAAGACTCATTTTCATACGTTGCCCTATAAATTGCTTAATGGTATCACCATCTACAATCTCGCTTTGAATGAAGCATAAAAAGAGCCCGGAATGATTTCACTGAAGTCCGTCGATCATAATCATAATTTCTTAGATTATTCTGAATCTGTAATTATTGTCCTTTCACTGAAACATAATAATGTTATTCGGTTACCTATTTAGCAGATTATTTAACAAAAAATGTTTACGTCAACTTAGTAGCTTTATTAGACATTCATATCGCAGAATTTTTGTTATATGAAAATGAGGCAATATCCCTTTTACTGATGATCGAGTCGAGGTTTTACATCAAGTGTCCAAATGACTGGCGTCAAAGAGTGTGTCGAAGTGCCGGTGAAAGATTTGCACCTCATTTATTTAAGAGTTTTCGAAATAATTTACTAAATGGCGGTTATGTATAATAAAATTATTCCTTTCAGTGACATAAAGGAGACCTATAGTACCTATTGATCAGAAAAACAAGAACAGCAGAGCACTAACAAAAATAACAAATGCGCATATACCACACAGTTCCTTTCAAAAAGTGAGTGTAAAATTCTCTGTTCAAGTTTTTAGTCAGATGATGGTCGCAGCTATAAGAGTTTTCAGTTCTTTAGTAATTTAGGATTATCAATTTCAAACACTAATTCCTTGCAATTTATTTCTCAAAAGTAGGCGGAATTATTATTACTTCAGCCAGATAAATTATTTGACAGTTACAGTACATATTAGTTAAGACGTCATCGCTGTTCAACGTCGTTTCAATAATTTCAATTATTTAAAATGAGAACCGACTCTCAAAGCGAAAAGGTGGGTATGATTTTGGTAATTGGAGAGTTTGACGAAAATTACTTGCTAGCATCAAGAGTTTATGCTTAAAAATATCCTAACACGCGTCATCGCCCTGACAGGCGGTCATTAGAAAGTTTATTGCAAGTGTTATCAGAAACCAGAAAGGCAAAGCCCATTTATGGGAAATGAAGAAAATGATTTTGTTGTTATCGAATCTCTTGTAGAAAAGCCGCAATACAAGTCAGCGAAAAATAAGTGAAGCCAGTGGAATAATTAAGCAGGCGGAGCGTCGGAAAAATTATAAAAAGGCACAGCTTTTTCCATTATTGTATTCAATTACACCAAGCACTTTTGGAAGTAGAATACGATCGTCAACTCGTATTTTGTTTATGGGTTCTAGAGCAGTTTAATAAAGATGAAATTTTTTTGGATTTTGTACTTTTTACGGACGAGTCATCATTCCACAATAACGGATTAGTTAATAGACATAATATTCACTACTACAGTGACGAAAATTCCCATTTTTTTAGAACTCTCGAAGGCAACACAGATGTTGTGTCAATGTGTAGGGTGAAATAATTGGAACGCACGTGATACGTTCTTTTTCGATAGTAACTAACAAAGAATGTGGTTACAACTAGACGGTGCACCAGCGCATTTTCAAGTAAATGTTAGAAATGAATTGGATAGGCAATATCCCAATAGGTGGACAGGACGCGTCGGTCCACTCAATTGGCCAGCAAATTCTCCAGACCTAACGACTTCTGTATTTTTTTTATGGGAATTTTTCAAAAACATTGTCTATGATACACCACCAACTACACCAGACGACATGAGAGAAAGAATAAGAATAGCGTTTCGTTCTTTAACATCAAGTATTTTAACAAGTGTTAAACAGTCCTTTCAAGAGAAAATTCGTTTATGTATTGAAAAATAAGGACATCATTTTGAGCGCTTGTTAAAACATTAGTTTTCTTTTACTACTTAACTTTGTTATTTGTTTAATAAAGTATGTATTTGTTGTTTACCTAGTTATGATGCTTTTTAATTATTGTGAAACAAAACCAATCAAACCGTTAGGTTAATAAATATTAGCCATTTAAAGAATGAATTGCAAGAAACTAAAGTTTGAAATTGAAAATCCTAAATTACTAATATAGTTTTTAGTAATAATAGTAAATAATGTATGTGTTTGAAGTAATAATAATAATATTGTTTTTAAACACTCTGTATAATTTTCAGATTTCTACTTTAATTTATCTTAAAGTCTGATGCTTTGAGTAAACAATAAATACAATTTAAAATAATTCGCTCAAATATGTAAGACAGAAATAGTTAAATGTCTCTGTTAAGTTATGTATAATGTATAGGGAGTATAACAGTAAGTAGCCTACATTTAGCCTATAGTATCAAAATATGCCATAATATACAAGTGTTCCATTTAAATTTTCATAACTTTGATACGCAACATTTTATTGAATCACTCTGTATATTTCAAAACAATTTTAAAACGTGCCCGTAATGTGGCAAAGTGTTAAAACATTTTGCCACTTTTCGTATATATAAACCGATGGAAATGTGGTGCGCCAGTCTGTATATTATCTGTGCTATACCTATATAAGTGAAAATGAAAAGTGTGAACACATGGATGTTAAAACAAACATCAAGCAGTAAATAATTTCTGTGACTTACATATATACCTTTATACGTAAAACGTATATGCATATATGCATGTGTTTGAGATACACACATACATTAAGTGCTATTGTCGACAATCGAACGCACAGACACCGGTGTTTCGACCTATGAGGTCTCATCAGTGTGCGTGGAGATTCTCGACAATAGCTTCAAGACTTAAATCGCTGCTTATGTCATTTTAGCGTGTTAAATGCAGTGAGAATATCACAGCGACATCTAACACCCAAAAGATGACACAGAACAAAGCGATGGCTTCTGACGGCATGTTCTGCTATACAGAGGCCTGTATGTTAATAGTGTATCTCATGTAATAGAGCCTTAGGTGGCGTCACCGATCAAAGTTACCTATATAAGTGTTTACGTAAGGATATTTTCCAGTTTGTTCACTAAAATCAATCCTCTTCCTAGATTGTATTTTTAAATAATATTCCCCCAAACATTAATCTTACTCAAAGAAGGAGCTCTTGGAATTTATAGTCAATAAATCATATAAATAGAAAAAAAGTATGCACTGCACAAGCGAAACTTTGTGTGCATAGTTGATGTGACAGTTGTTTGTGCGGAAATGATTGCAAGCAACTATAGACCTTAAGTTTTATGATCATATGGGTAGGAATTAAATGAAATTTTAAATCCCATATTTAGTAAAAATGGTTTTGTCAATTATTAGACAAAAATAATTATAATATTTTCAAATAACAGAAAAAAATATATGTAAACTAACTTATTCAGTACCGAAATAAATTACCTAAAATAATATTTTTTTTAGGAGCGGCATCTGTCGTTAACTAGAATACCAATTGCAGGCTTCAATCTCTTAAATTACAACTAAACTGCAGATTATATAAATTTATCAAATATTCAGCGCCTCTGGTGGTAGTAACCGGGCGACGGTGGCGTAGCCTGGTGTTCGTAACCATTTTAGGGCTACAAAAATTTGTTAATCATGGGCCATCTGGATATTTATCTGTGATAGTAGGTATAAGGAAGTATTGTGATGATGAAAATTTTCGACCTCGACATTTTTGCAGATGTCCACGTTTTGAAGTCCCCTGATACCGAAAAAGTGGTTTTTAAAAAATGTCTGTATGTGTGTGTGTGTGTGTGTGTATGTGTGTGTGTCTGGCTGTCTCTGTGTGTGTGACCACGATAGCGGTCAAACCGCTATAGGTATCAATTCCAAATTTTATATTTACGAATATAATCTCCCTCTTGAGATCTGATTAGATTTTAAGTAAAATCGGCAGACCGGAAGTAGTATGTTACTTCACTGAAAAAATAGAATTTTGCCAATATTTCGTCAACTACTAAGTTTAGACTAATTTATAAAGAATTCATAAGTATTTAGAACTTAATTTCCAATATCTTTTGTATAAAAGAAATTTCAAAATTCGGACCGGAAGTATCACTTTTACTCTTACCGAATAACGATTTTTTGCAAATATGTCGTAAATTATGCATTCTATATATATTTATGAAGAGTACAAAAGTATTTAGAGTTGGATTTGGAATATTTTTTGTACAAATGAAATTTCAAAATTCTGTGTATCTGTCTGTCTGTCTGTCTGTGTGTCTGTGTCTGTGTTATTGTGTGATCACGATAGCGGTCAAACCGCTGTAAATATCAATTCCAAATTTTGTATTTACGTGTATAATCTCCCTCTTGAGATCTGATTAGTTTTTCAGTAAAATCGGTAGACCGGAAGTAGCAGTTTACTTCAGTGAGAAAATCGAATTTTGCCAATATTTCGTCAATTACTAAGTTTAAACAAATTTATAAAGAATTGAAATGTACTCAGAATAAAATTTGAGACAAATTATTTTAAAAAAGTTTTTCGAAATTCCAACCGGAAGTAGGTCTTTACTCTTATCGAAAATCAGTTTTTTGCGAATACCTCGCAAGTCATGCTTTTTAGACAAGTACGTTACGAGTATAAAACTATTTAAAACATAATTTTCAATATCTTTTATATAAAGAAAATTTCAAAATTCAGACCGGAAGTACCACTTTTACTCTTATCGAATAGCGATTTTTTGCAAATATGTCGTAAGTTATGCATTCTATATATATTTATCAAGAGTACAAAAGTATTTAGAACTGGATTTGCAATATTTTTTGTATATATGAAATTTCAGAATTCGGACCGGAAGTAGCACTTTTACTCTTAGCGAGTAGCACTTTTTTTCGAATGTCTTGCAAAGTACGCATTCTATAGCGATTTATTAAGAGAATGAAAGTAAGTAGGATTTTGAATAATTTTTGTATAAAAAAAAATTTAAAATGTTATAGTGAAACGCTCATAAGTATAAGAAAGTCGTGTGGTGGCCACACCTCATTTTTACTTTCTTATACGTAGTATAAGGAAGTATTGTGATGATGAAAATTTTCGACCTCGAGATTTTTGCAGATGTCCACGTTTTGAAGTCCCCTGATACCAAGAAAGTGGTTTTTAAAAAATGTCTCTCTCTGTGTGTGTCTGGCTGGCTGTGTGTGTCCGTGTGTGTGTGACCACGATAGCGCTCAAACCGCTGTAGGTATCTATTCCAAATTTTGCATTTAGTAGTATAATAACCCTCTTGAGAACTGATTAGATTTTCAGCAAAATCGGCCGACCGGAAGTAGTAGTTTACTTCAGTGAAAAAATCGACTTTTGCCAATATTTTGTCAACTACTAAGTTTAGACAAATTTATAAAGAACTCATAAGTACTTAAAATTGAAATTGCGAACAAGTTTATTAAAAAAGTTTTTCGAAATTCCTACGGGAAGTAGGTCTTTTACTCTTATCGAAAATCAGTTTTTTGCAAATATTTTGCAAGTCATGTTTTTTAGACAGGTACGTTACGAGTATAAAAGTATTTACAACTTAATTTTCAATACCTTTTGTATAAAGAAAAAATCAAAATTCGGACTGGAACTAACACTTTTACTCTTACCGAATGTTACGCTGTAAAATTTACTTTTGTTTTTAGTTCTCGAAGGTTTTGTGTCATTGTCTAAGTAAGTAGATTCTGTATAAGCTCGAGACTTTTGGGCGAACCGTGTACATCGTTGATTTACCGGTTGGAAAGACCGTCTGCCGTATATCTATGTGTGTGTGCTAACTCGACTATTGTACTCTTAGAGCCCTAGGTCGCGAACCGTGAGATTGATCGATATGTAATATGTATTATCGAGCAAATACACTCTTTATGTGAAGGAAGCTCTGTATCTTGTGAACTAATTCTAATTATCTTAGCTCTAGCTTATTTTACCCTACCTGTAGATGCGAATAATTTGCATTTGCAGTTACTTTTTACGCCTTGCTTCAGTTTTTTTTAATATCTACTTATTTATTACGTCCGATCTCTACAAAATGCATTTATTTGTGGCTTGAAATGCTCCGAGACGACAGTCAGGCCGTTGTGTTTACTGTTTCACGTGTTTTTGCGTATTTCCAAACACAGTATCTCGAGCAGGTCCGATTATTATTTTTTTTCCTTCGCAGTTATCTCACTAAAAATGTAAGAGGTATTAAAATAGGGGATTGCTTGGAATAGTGAGCATACTATTAATTGTTTGCAGATCGCTTGTTGCCCTATCATCGTTATTCTAAGTATTAGAAAACTTCTGTAATTCTTCCTTGGAAGTCCCAGTGGAGGATAAGGGTCGCTAATACTCTGAAACATAAGTTTTGATCGGTTCTCTTAACCGTCTTCTTGCAGCGTTTTGTTTAGAGCTTGCATATTTCAATAGTTACCTGCAGTATCTGTTTTCCTTCCGTAATAAATTGTATATATACTTTTGAGGTTTTGTTTTGTTGCTTTCTGTCAACTCTTGGTTATGTCGCTCAGTTGACCGTGCGCGTCACGTTTACCAACTGTTTAGTATGTGAATTTCCTATCGTACTGCCGACTTTATATTTTCTACGTACAATTGTTGAGTATTTCGCTTATTTTCTTTTCGTCTTAAGTTATGTGTAGGGTTGCGTTTAATTATATTTAAGTCACGATGTCGACTCCCTTCATTGTCAATTCAGTTTTGTGCCTATTATGTTCTTTCGAAATCTCCCGCCTTTCGTTCTGAGATGTTTCCGGGCATGTCGCTTCGGAAAGCATGCGTAACTGACGCGCGATGGATATGGAAGAGATTCCCGCTTTTTGACGGCACTTTATAGTCGATTCTTGTGTAAGAACAAGGTGTGCAAATTGCTGATCTCCCTTTAGTAACTTGGTTACATTATCTATGAAGATATTTTCGCATATGCGGCTTTAATTGGAGTGAGCAGTAATTACCGGTACCTTACTTTTGGTTATTTTCGTGAATTTCTACCGTTATACCGTTACCTAAAATTCACGCATGGCCACGTGTTGGTCTTTCTTAATTTGAATTTTGCACCCTCGTGTGACTTGCGAAGTCGTTTATCGCGGAATCTCCATTTTCATATTGGGGTAAGTGTTTGAAACTTTGTGTTAATTTTCGGGATTTTATCTTTGGTTCTTTTCTTCTCTAATTTAATAGGATTCTTTTGACGGGCACAAAAGCCCTCAGTAGCCATATGTCTGGTGTTATCACCCCGCAATATCATGGAAGGGTATGGTGGGTACTATCGTTGCTGCAGTAGTTGCTCTTAGACGTCTATCTGTCTGTTGAAGTGGAATCTTTCAACGAGGGGCCCTCCGCCATATTGGTTCCGGAAGCGTCCATTTTGTCAGTTAAGTGCAACTAATGTTGTAATTTTACACATTAATTTACGACTGATTTTCGACGATTTTATGCCAGAGTGCAGGACTTTATCTTTCCTAAATTTGACCTAAGAATTTTGGGTGGCTTTAAAAACTATCGCACCACTTAGGTTACTGCAAGGTCACATATTATTCCTAATTAAATTACCGTTATCTTACTTGTCATTTTTATGTAATATTCAGTTTAATTAAAATTTTGGTTATGTCTTTACCATAATTATGTAACTCTTTGTTGAGACGAATATTTAATTAAAAATTTATTTTAGTACATTCATTATCGTATCCCTATCACTTTTGGGGAGACAGTATTTAAATTAGTAATATTTCTAGTATTTTCATACCTTTAGAATAATTGTATGTCTCTTTGACGTGTTGAATATTAATCTAATTTTGATAATAATTTTTGCACGTTTTTTTTTTGCCGTAAGTTAGAAAATTTGTCTTTCACGTTGTTCATTTAAATTTTCCTGAGCTAGTTAAAGTCATTTCTGTAAGAGCAAATTCTTGTTCTGGAAGCTCAGTGTAATTTGTATATTATAAAATTTCCTTTCTAATTTTATCTTTAATTATTTGACATTTGTTAATAAGTAACCTTCATTTAAATTAATCATGTACATGTAATCAAACCCTGTGTTAGGTATTTAACGAATTTTTCACTTTATTAGACTAAGTCTTGTGTACTGGTCGATATTAATTTTCTTGTGTATATAATGAGTTACATTATGTATTAACATTGCCGTAGTGGCGTTTTCATGAAATTACTTGTATTTTATTATGTGAGGTAATGAAACGTTTCTGCTACCAACCATCTACTGCTGAAACGCAGAGATTATGTTCTAGTATTAAGACTTGTTTTTTTTCCCCTTTTATAATTCATAATTATTACCTAACGCTTTGTGTACAAAATTTATCAAACTGTCTAGTTTTCATTTCTTTTTTTTGTGTAAATCAATTTCATTCAACGTTTGCTAATTTTTTTTTTCATTTAAATTGTTCAGACCGCTTTGTGTCACTGGAATTATTCTGTTATATTTTAACTTCTTTTTTTTTAAAAAAAAAATATAACACAACCAACTTTTATAATTAAAATTTTAAGAAAAAAATAACTTAGTCAACATTTCTATTTAATTAAATCTTGCTACTTTCCGTAATATTTTTTCTTTTATTTTACCTCTACATAACTCATATAATATTGTGACAAGCACGTACATAAGGTAGGGTGCTTCTTTATATACAGGGTGATCAATAGGAAACCCGCTGGAGGGACACAGCCAGTGGTAGCTCATAGGAGGCGCAGGTAGGTTATCGTAAGGTAACATAGTGTCCTGGTGCCCGGACAACGTCGCTAGCGTCGTTGCCGACCGACGCTCTACTTCTAGGTGTTTTAGTTTTTCTGAACCGCCGCTGCGACAGAGTTAGCTCGGCCCTGCGCTTCCAGATTTTATCAGCCCCTATTGTGATTCTCTGTTATCTTTTCCTTAATTTAGTTAGATATCTTAATGCGCCGTAGTTCCGGTAGCACGAATAACGATTTTTTGCAAATATGTCGTAAATTATGCAATCTATATATATTTATGAAGAGTACAAAAGTATTTAGAGTTGCATTTGGCATATTTTTTGTATAGATGAAATTTCAAAATTCGGACCGGAAGTAACACTTTCATACGTATAAGAAAGTCGTCCTCATTTTTTATTATAAAATTAGATTAAATGGAAAAGAGGAGGAAGACTTATGCCATACTGCGTTTTTGAGCTTGCATTGGATTAGCAGAGGTTGATTGTGAAGATACAAAATTCTATCAAAACTTCTGGATTAGCTTCTTGTGACAAGCGTGGAAAACATGCCAATAGGCCCTCCAAAACACCAGATGAGATTTTGAATCTTATTCGGCTGCACATTAAGTCTTTTAGAGGGAGACAGTCTCATTATTCACGCAGAGATAATCCCAACAAAGTCTATTTACCGGAAGAGTTAAGCGTTAAGAAAAAGCATAAGGTGTTTTTAAATGAAATTGTAATTAATGTTTCATATCCCATTTATTATAAAATATTTAAGAATGATTTTAATATCACGTTTGGTGTACCAAGAAGTGATACGTGCGCTAAGTGCGAGGAACTTATTCTAAAAATACTGCGAAAAGCAGAAAAGTTTACCCAGTTAAAGAGACATTACAAATCAGAAGCAAGAGCAGGCAGATGCATGGCAATATAATTTTACTTTCAACAAAATCTTCCTTTGCCGCATATAAGAACCAGTGACGTGTTTTCTAAAAGTCAGCTGTGGTACTATGTCTTTGGGATTCACAACTTAGCTAATGATTCAGCTTCTATGTATGTTTATACAGAAGATATTGCAAAAAAGATTCTAACGATGTCACATCCATGGTTCTACATTACCTTAATAATGGGGATATAACACATAATAATCACCTTATTATATTTAGTGATGGATGTTCTTGTCAGAACAAAAATCATGTAATGGTATATTTCCAGTACATGATGGTACATGTTTTAAAAGTATTCAAAAAACTTACTCACATATTTCCCATAAGAGGCCACTCTTTTCTGCCTAATGGCCAGGATTTTGCTCTAATTGAGAAGAAAAAAAAGAAACAATAGCCCAGAAGTTCCAGAAGATTTAAATTTATTAATAAAAGAATCGCGGGAAAAACCATTTCCATTTAACGTCGTCAATATGAGTCAATAAATGTTTTTTGATATGCAAAGCGCATGTTTTCCTTACTTCTTATAAAGTCCAAGACCAAGTTTAAGCTTGAGATAAGCCCGTGTTATCGAAATATCGGCTGATTCTTAATATGTCAAATTCGAGAAACTTACACTGGCCCATGGACGCACTGCGCCATTCGAAATAAAAAAACCTTTAGAAAATTTCATGGATTTGAAAACCTTGTATAACAAAAAACTTTCTATCAGTTCTGATAAAATAAAAAAATATAACAACTCTGGCCGCCTTCTTAAAAAAACCAGAAAGTGTCTCGTTCTATCAATTATTTTCTGTAATAGAAGCCACCAACAATATTGACCTTGATGAAGATGATAACAGCGATGGACAAGAATAGAAAAAAATATTTGAATTAATTACTTTACATAATAAAACAAATTAATTAAAAATATCCTGATTTTTCATTAGCAAAAACATCCATTGTCAAAGCTCATTATTTGTTTTTCTTCCAAACTAAATGTTTCATATTCATAAAGTTTATTGCAAATCACGCAAAAATAAGAACTTTTACTCATATTAGAAGTGATAAACCAAATGATATTGGCTTGGTAAAGTTTTTTTTTGTTTTCTGGAAACACAGTGATTTTGACATTGGTTATTTTTGAAAAAAAAAACCTCAATTGCAATTGCTCATGAGAACAGTTTTGTATGTTTTGTATGCCTGAAGGGCATATCAAGAGGTGATATTGAGTACTTGTACGAGTGTAAGCACACGTTTTGCAGCATCTGCATACGGCTGTGGATAAGAGAAGCCGGATTTGGTGGTGGGACTTGTCCTGCCTGCCACACACCAGTGACCGCCGACTCCGTAGAAAAAGTGTCATGCTAATTAAGTTGAAATTTTTTATGAGCAGATGTTCTGGTTAGTATTTCATGATTTATATGTCAATATAAGTATTTACAAACATACTGTACATCATCAATTATGCTTTAACAGTATTTGTGAATAACAATGTCAGTAAAATTTCATAAATATATTTCAATAAAATATCAAAGAAATGTCAAATTTCGAAAGTGCTACTTGCATATGAGTTCTTATTTTTGCTGTTTTAATTCATACATTTATTAAGGCTTTAATTTTTATTATTCGAATCGTGTCCATACCGTTCGTACAGTAAATGTGTTGCCCTTCCAGGCGTTTCCGCAAATCGAAGTTTATAAAGAGACGATTAGCTGCTGACGTGCGTTCGTTTACTACTCCTACTATCGTGGATACCAAAATTTTCAAGATGTCAGTAACAGACAATGTAGGCCAGATACCCGCATCATCAGTATCTACAAATTCACAGATGTCTTTGAAAGATTTCGCGAATCAAGAAAAAACATTCTTAGGAATACATCATCCTTATCTCTATCTGTTTTGAATCCGTCTTTATCCAATCACCTACAACTTAATGCGGATGCTATTCGTACAGTGGCTAGAGGCAGTACATCAAGCGCTACAACAAATGCTCGCGAAGAATCAGATAACAATCAGGGTCGTACTAATCATCTTTCGGAACAGCTAAGATCTTGGGCATTGACGTACCGTGTTAATCGTAGGCAGTTGAGCGAATTGTTGCGAATATGGAATGAATACAATTTAGATTTGCCCGGCGATAGCAGGACGTTAATGTCAACACCCCGTAATCTGAATGTTGATATTAGAAATTTTGGTACGGGGCTATTTTATTACTTTGGGACTTCTTATAATGTAAACACATCACTTTGAAAATGGTGTCACGATGTATTATTGAATAATGGTGATAAAACAATATCACTTGTTACAATTTTTTTTTGTTGTATTTTATCCTTTAATGGATTATTTTAGGTTGTCGTGGAATACGTAATTTATTTTGGATTAAATTTATGTCATCTTCCTACTACTACTGCCATCTGGTGTAGATTTGCTTAAGATCCCTATTGCCACGCGTTCTGCCTTATCGCAGGTGTGTGTAACGGATACATGCATGGACGGGTAGATGGCGCACGAGGTTTTTTTAATAGATTTGTTATTTTTAATTTTTGTTAATTTAGTTTTAGAACTTCTTTTTGGGCTTAGAGTTATGTAACAAATTATTTATAATTATTTTCCATTTTTCTATTGTCATTTGAACCTGCAATTTTGTCATACGTTTAAAATATCAGATTGGGTCGTTCGATCTTTTAGAGCAATTGTCGTGTTCCGTTTGATGGTCGGTTTTTGACATGTTGGAATCTTTCTCTTGCACATTAACGGTCATCGAGGAAGGATTAAACACCACAAGAGCAGAAGCATTTTCCCTAGCCTACTTGAGAATGTTGTAGAGTTTTGAAGTTTTATCGTTTGTAATCGCTTACAAAAGCGGATGTTATAGTACGTCTCAAGTGTTATTTTTGAATTTTGGCGTTTTTGATTGAATCTTGCGAGGATATTTTCTTCTTGGCTAGGAATTGTTTTAATTGCTGTAAGTATATTTTCCACGTGTCTAATCGATTTTAATTTGTGTTGTTTCTATCTTCAAATATAGCGGTTAGTGTGGTGCATGGCCTAGACCTCATTTGAGCACTTTTGTTGTGGTTAAGATTTAAGAACCACGTGCTATGGTAATCTTACGGTGCCAGGAAATTTATTGCTGGATCTTGCGGTGAAGACATATTTAAGGTACAGATTATTGGAATTCTGTAGCCTTCATACGCTATTTTCTTGAGATGTCGTTAGCCGAAGATAGGCGAGCAGATTTCTTGTAACGTGTGGATCCGTAGAAGGTATCATGTTTGGTAGCTGGGGATGTGACTTTCTTTAAGGTACTGTGTCTGTGTAAATTTCTCTGATATTATCCAGAGTGTAGAGTTTATTGACTAAACAGTTTTGGTAAAATTTATGTCAATATCGTGTACTCTGAACAGTAAATTTCAATTTTCCGGCCTAGCTAATTAAATAAGTCATCGTAATTTCCTATTTTAACTTCTTGTGGCATATGAGCCTTATGTTTTGAATTAATTAAATTAACATAGTTTTATTAATTATAGTGACCTCAATTTGGAGGTTACTTTGACATTTTTGGAGACATTACGTAGCCTTTTTATTTTTGGACTCTGAATTTGAACTAAATTTTGGATGTGTATGGGCAGTGTAGCCTCACATCTGTCTTGTGTAACTTCTTAGTTGTATTTAGTGCATTTAGTCAACCATTATAATTTATTTTTGTACAATCTCGTAAGAAATTTTTGAATTTAATCGAATCACATTTCCTTATGTAAAGCATAGTTAACTAGCGCTAATTTTTTTTAATAGAATTAGATACTTTTAACTTAGAGTCTGCACTGTGATGTCGAATAGATTGTCGGTTGCCTCTGGTATACAGAGTGTTTTATTTTTTTGTTGACGTGTTGCAAATCACGATCAAACTGTTCGACTTTGGAGGGACTTCCGGCAAGTTGCCTTATAACTGTGTGCTTGTAAGAATATTGTTGGTTAATTAATTTTAATTTTAAGATTGTTTCTTGTGTTCACCATTTCGAATTTCTTAAATTATGTAATTGTACGTCATTGATAATTTTGAGTTGTGGATCACCTTGGGTGACCATTTAAATTTTAAATAATCCTTCAGAATTTAATACTGGCAACTGAGTTGCGCTTGTGATTTACTTTTCACTGTTTTTTTTTCCTTTGTTCTATACACCCTGTCCAGTTTAAAATGCAGTACATGGGGATATTGGAAACCGTTGGAGATACAACGTCGGTTAAATGGGAGAAAAGTTGCGTATTCATTTGTCCATGAATAATCCGACATCAGATTTTGAAATTTTTGTTTCATTGGGCAGATACAGGGTGAAAAAGAAAAAAATGCATGTTTGAAAATCTTCTATATTTTGTTTCCTAGAAGAGATAAATTAACAAAAGTTGTAAGCTAGGGATAACAAGTCATGAGGATTTTAAAAATAATTAAAAAAAAATCTAGGTCTACTAGATTTTGCGTGACAATAATCAACTTTTGTTTTTCTTATGGCAGCCATATTCGATTTTGACATTTTTAATATCTTCAAAAAAAATGCTATTCAATGATGTATAACATGTTTATGTTCAAGATAGTAAAAACATGAAAAATAGAGAAAGTAAGATTTTAACATAGTAGGCCGTAATAATAAATGTGACATTAGTATTAAACAACTCTAAAAGCTGTGAAGTTTACTCTGAATTGTCAGTAATCTTATTGTTAATCTCATTGTGTTGTTATAAGTATTTGTACTGTGCAAACCTAAGATGGATCGTTTTACAAATAGTGACAAATATCAAATGCTGGAGTGTTTTATTTTGTGTGGAAGAAATGATGAATTGGCTGCAGAAATGTATTTCGATAGATACCCTGAAAGCGGCAACCAGAAAAAAGCATGTTTCGCCGATTGCGTGATAATTTGATAATGCATGGAAGCTTTGTCAAACCCAAAAAAAGGCAAAACAATGAAAATAATGAAAATATTGTTCTTCAAGCAGTAGTTGAAAATCCCCATACGTCTTTATGGGTAATTGAAAATACACTTGGCGTCGCTAGGTCAACAGCTGGTACCATTTTAAAGCGTGCCAAATTCAAACCTTATTGTGAAAAAGCCAGTCAGGTGCTTCAAAATGGTGACGAAATACGGAGAGCACAATTCTGTCATTGGTTCATCGAAAAACATAATGAAAATCCAACCTTTTTTGCGAAAATTTTATGGTCTGATGAGAGTCGATTTACTAACTCTGGAATGTTTAATCGTAAAAATACTATCTTTTGGTCCGATGAAAATCCACACCTAGTTCGTGGCATTAGACAGCAAGTCAGATGGGGATTTAATGTCTGGATCGGCGTTATTGATACCCATGTTATCGGTCCATTCTTTTTCAATGAGAATTTAAATTCTGAAAGGTATTTAGAACTTTTGCGCACACATGTTGCTGAACGAATTGAAGAACTTCCACTTGCCACATTGCAAAATATGTATTTTCAGCAAGACGGAGAGCCTCCACACAATTCCTTGTTGGTTACAAATTATTTAAATAATCAATATTACAATAACTGGATTGGTAACCGAGGAACAATAGGGTGGCCTGCTGGGTCCCCGGACCTCACACCTCTTTTTTTTTGTATGGTGCTATCTGAAAAACAAGGAAGAAGCAGTGAATGGAATGACACCGAACATGGTTAGACAATCTTGTGAGGCAGTACTAACACGATGTAGATTGTGCATACGAATGAACGGTGGCTTATTTGAACAGTTGTTACATTAATGATTCAGCTACCTAACCACCTTTATTTAACGAATACTAATAAATAAAATGTTAAAGATATTTTAATAGTACTTGGAGACTTGTTATTTTTTGTTTTTTTATCAGTATACACTTAAGATATCCACAGTTCCATGGCCTACTATGTTAAAATCTTACTTTCTCTATTTTTCATGTTTTTACTATCTTGAACATAAACATGTTATACATCATTGAATAGCATTTTTTTTGAAGATATTAAAAATGTCAAAATCCAATATGGCTGCCATAAGAAAAACAAAAGTTGATTATTGTCACGCAAAATCTAGTAGGCCTAGATTTTTTTTTTAATCATTTTTAAAATCCTCATGACTTGTTATCCCTAGCTTACAACTTTTGTAAATTTATCTCTTCCTGGAAACAAAATATGGAAGATTTTCAAAAATTCATTGTTTTCTTTTTCACCCTGTATCTGCCCAATGAAACAAAAATTTCAAAATCTGATGTCGGATTATTCATGGAGAAATGAATACGCAACTTTTCTCCCATTTAACCGACGTTGCATCTCCAACGGTTTCCAATATCCCCATGTACTGCATTTTAAACTGGACACCCGGTATATCTCTTGAAAATCAAAGTTTATATAATATAGCCGGATATGTACAGTAATTGGAATGCGCTGTTGAGATCTGTGATTGAATTTCAATAAACTCTTTGTTAAGTTTGAATGAGCGTGTGTTGGTCTTATTTTCTTATCACCTGGGGAGTTTTACATTGGATCTGGTCCGGGGTCTGAATATCTGTTGGGCTTAGCATATTTTTACGGATAGGCGCCCTGACAACTTAACCTTCGACTTAGTACGGTGTTCGAACTCGCCCTTCTCTGACTGTAGCTGGAGGCAGTGCTAACTCCCATATTTAACATCGACCCTTGGGGAAGTAAGAGGTAAGACTGAGTGTTATAAGTTGGTGATTAATTAATAGACAAGCGTCCTTCTAAAATTTGAATAGAAGGTTAATTACCGTGGTGGTGTCTGACTTACTACCTTCTTGGAATTTGGGTACCGAATTTGTTTAGGGCCTTGGCCATTTATAATTATATACAAGAGGGTAGCACACTAGTATGTAACATCGATGGTATACCCGTGACTAAGAGCAGTAATGCGCAGTTTTGGCCCATACTAGGCATGCTGTCGATAGTTCACTACAAATCCACGCCTTTTATAATAGCTCTGTATTATGGAAATAGTAAGCCCATGAGTGTAGTCGAATTTCTAACTGAATTTTTAGATGAAGTTAATTATTTGGAAGAGAATGGTTTCAAATACAATAAAACATTGTATACTTTATCTCTCGCAGCTATAGTATGTGATGCTCCGACAAGAGCTTTTATAAAATCAAAGGGCACACGGGCTTTTACGGTTGTGAAAGATGTTTTATAAAAGGCGTACGATTAAATCACAGATTGGTATTTAATTGTAATACTGACAGTGAACTGAGAACAGATAAAAAATTTTATCACCGATTACAACCAGCACATCACACAGACTTATCGCTCCTTATAAACATACATAATTTTGGTATAATTTCTAACATACTTTTAGATTACATGCACATGATATGCTTGGGTCTTATGTGACGTCTATTATTGTTGTGGATAAAAAGCACCACCGCATCGACCATTTCCCCGAATTCTAGGAGATTGATGTTTGAAAAATCACAATCCCATTAGAATTTCGCAGAAAACCTCGATCTCTGAGTGAAGTTGCCCATTGGAAAGCTACAGAATTTCGATATTTTCATCTTTATAGCGGACCATTCATTCTACGGAAACTCTTACCTTCTAGATATTACAAACATTTCTTATTGTTGCATGTTGTAATGCGATTATTTGCATCGGGAAATTATTCCGAACGAATCGTCAGTTTCTGCAAAACTTGTATATATAAGTTTGTCAGAGAATATGAATCTGTGTACGGGCTTAATGAGATGGTGTATAATGTACACTCGACGAAACACTTAGTTTCGGAAGTTTTGGATAATAATAGAAAGTTGGATGACATGAGTTGCTTTCCATTCGAAAATGCTTTAGGTCACATAAGAAAATTAATTCGATCGTCAAACAAACCATTCCAGCAAAGAGTTAGTAGATTAAAAGAACGCATTTTACTGTTCAATCCATGTATTAAAGAAAATACTTTAACTAAAGTTCATTCGTCTATACAGTTGGATGACGAAAATTGTTTTGTCGTCGAAAATTGGTCAAGGTTACATAATTCGTCGATGAACAAGTCTTGGAGAATACAAGAGTTTTCAACTGTTAAGTCTTTTTATATGGAACCATTAGACTCCACGAAAATCAACTGCTACTGGGTGTATGATTTTAATCTGTATATTATATCGCCGGATGATATTCTATACAAATGTTGAATAGTATACGCAGATGACCTTGCATTGGCCATAGCTGTTGGCATTATCTATCAACCAGAAATTGATTCGGTAAGTAGAACATATAATAGACATCCATACGACGATAACACCAAGTTATTAATGATATTAACGACATCAATTCCGCGTGCAACATAATCTTATATTCTTTTAAATAGCAGAACTCCATGCTCGAAAATGTATCTTTTTTCTTTAGATAAATGACTAATAATTATTGACTTTCGTAATATATGTATCTAAAGTGTCCCAGCTAAGACTTTCAGGTCATATACTTCCATTATTATTGAACGAATTTTTATAAAATTTGGAATATAGACAATTCATTAAATAAAGAACCGTTGCGCTATACTGAAACAACCAGTCTTTAAAACGTGAATTCAACTAGCTTTTATTTCCTGTTATTGTATATTCAGGCGAGTTAAGGCAGCATACTTTATTAAATGCAAGATACTGGTTTCAGACTTTCCAGTTTTCAGTGAATCTTATTGTTAATGTCTTTAGAGTGTGCAAACAATTAAACTCACAGAACACCCATAGATACTCCACTAAACTGCCAATAAAGGTTAAGTGGGGTTTTCGGGACAATAAGAGCATTAAAACTTTGAATTTCAGGTCTGAAAGTAGTCAATTTAATAACAAAAGTTTATAACAAAGAACGGCCAAAAAACGAGAACACTAAAACAAAAATCAAAGGAAAACGTCATAGTAGATGTTTTACTTCATATATAGTATTTTGGCACGCAGATAAATCTTGTGACAGGCGCTGCTTTGTAAAATTAATTTCTAATCCATTGTATTGTACTCGTTTGTTTTAGATATTTGTGGTAGTTCATAGACCTCGAGTGGGATCACGTCAATACCATTATCTGCCAACTACTCATCTTTAACAGAAGATTATTTAAAGATTATATTGAAAGATGTAAACCTTACAGTTTGATGTAAAAACTACTGTTTCTAGCATAGAGACCAGTGTGAATTTATTACGCGAGAATATCAACACCGAAAACAATCCGGCAACATGGAATTACCGGGCACTTCTCTTTGCAATTTTAAATTGCCTGCAGACACTTTTAAAGATTTGACACTCGTAGAGGAGGCAGCTAGCAATACACGTGATAAAATGCATTTGGTATGTGTTATATTATTGAACTGAGACCTTTTAATTTATCCTCTTCATGTTGATTTTCTTTTTAGATACAAGATTTATATCTCTGCGGTGGAGAATCGATTAAGGAAGCAGTGCTTCTCAGCATGAAGAAATGTATGACGAAGAAGTTATACATGCAATTTTCACTAAAAGGGAAGAAAAAGAGAAGACCTTACTGTCAAACTACTATATGCACATATTAATTTGCATGGTGATTTAATTGAGCATTTTCCAAACATTTAATCTTTTAAAACCTAAATTGCATGAATTGATTATTTAATTACCAATTAGAAACAATTTGAATAATAATTTATTGCGCAACACATTACTGCTTTTTCACCATAATGTTAGATAAAACATAGCATAACCTTATTTGTATCATATGATTATATCTATTTTATATCGACCATCATATAAATATGTTTCGTTTGCTCGTAGATACCGTACGTCGTCGTTTTGAAAACGCTACTGATCTCGATATCGATAAATATATTGGTCGATGGCTTGCTACAGCAAGTGGTAGAGAAGGCGGTAGGATCAAATGAATGTCGGAAAAGCTGGGTACAACACATTTTAACTGCACTGCTGATGGAATATCCCAGTTTTTACAGATTGGAAGTGACATAGATATATAATAATTTTATTTGTAAAGTGTCTAAGAATTAATCTTTTTTTATTTTATATATTTTTTAGGCAATACATCATTTAATTTTCATTTACCTATTATAAGTGTAATTTTTAAATTTATAGATATACTTGCACGGCACTATCCTAAAAATACAGTATATACCTAAAATTGTGTAATATATACGGGTGCCCCTTTTTTTTTCTCCCTGTATATGGGTAACTTTCTTAATGTTGAAGATACAGGGTTGGTTAAATTATTATACAGAAATCTGAGGAGTATTAGATAGCATTTTCAGATACGACATTTGTTGTTAACTTGTTACGCCGGAACCACGTCGCACTAAGATAGCAGACTAAATTAAGTTAAAGAAAACGGAGAATCACAATAGGAGATGTTTGAATCTGGAAAACGCAGGGCCGAGCTAACTCTGTCGCAGACGGCGTGATGGTTCAGATAAACTAAAACACCTAATAGTAGAGCGTCGGTCGGCAACGACGCGAGCGACGTTGTCCGGGCACCAGAACACTATGTTACCTAAACGATAACCTACCTGCGCCTCCGATGAGCATCCACTGGCTGTGTTCCTCCAGCGGGTTTCCTATTGATCACCCTGTATAATCGTTTGCACCTATTCAACTGCTTGTCACAAATATAATCGACGAAGGTACGGTTTGTTGGGGTAATAATAATTAAAAAAAAAGAAATTATGATGTGAAGAAAGGTGCTATATTAATAGAATTGTTCTTTTTTTTTTGGAAAAATAATTAAAATGTTGACAGTTATAATTGAAATAGTATGAAACAGTATATATGTTCTTTTTTTAAAATATATAAAATGTTGACAGATAAAAATAGAAAATTGTATGAATTAATAAATATGTTTTTTTTAAAACAAAGTAAAGAAAATTTAGCAGATAATAAAAAAAATAAACAATAGAACCTCTGCGCCTCGGCGGGAGGATGGTCGGCGTAGAAACGTTTCCTTGCCTTACAGGTCAATATACATTTGTTATTATAAAACGCCACCAACGGCGAAGTTCCGAATTAAATAGATACAAGAAAATAAAATAGATTTAAGTTAGCGCACAAGGCTTAAAATAATTTAATTAATTCAGTGAAAGGTAAATCGTGAAATTACATAGACAAAATTTTGAAATAACTAAATAAGCTGTTTACATTTATTATTCAATTAAAAGACGCTATTGAAAGTTACAATGGAAAACCAGTATTAGCACAAAAGAATCTACTGAGCTTCGGTATTTAAATTTTCTACAATGACTTAACTAATTTCAATAGCTCAGAAAATTAAAAAGAACATACGTGAAAGTCAAATTTCTAATTTACGGTAATAAACGTGCTAAAATTATTATCAAATTCAAGATTAAAATTCAACACATCAAAGAGAAATATTATTATTACGGTAATGAAAATACTAGAATTACTACTAATTTAAGGATATAACACTCCAAAGAGATATAGTGCTACGGTAATGAATTTACTAAAATTATTATTTAATTAAATATTCAACACAACAAAGAGTTATATTATTACGGTAATGACATTACTAGAACTATTATTGAACTAAATATTCAACACAACAGTGAGAGCCCTTATCAAATCTTCTTAGGGTCACTCTGTATACAGCAATACCAGTTTGCATAAAAATAACAAAAAAAATAATAACGGTAATTTAATTAGGATTAATACGTGACCTTGCAGTTAACTAAGTGGTGCATTAGTTATTTTAACCACTCAAATATTCTTAGGTCAAATATAGGTAAGATAAAGTCCTGCACTCTGGCATAAAGTCGTCGACAATCAGTCAAAAGTTACGGTGAAAATTACAACAATAGTCGCACTTATCTGTCAAGACGGACGCAGGATGGCCGCAACGGTAACCAAAATGGCGGAGGCCCCCTCGATGAAAAATTCCACTTCAACAGACAAGATGGACGTATAGGTGCAACTACTGCAGCAACGATAGAAACCACCACGCTCTTCAACGATAATGTGGGGTGACAATACCAGAAAAATGGCTACTGAGGGCTTTTGTGCCCGTCAATAAGAATCCCATTAAATTAGAAGAGAAAAGAAACAAAGATAAAATTCCCGAAAATTAACACAAAGTTTCAATCACTTACCCCAAAATGTTAATGGAGATTCCGCGATAACGACTACACAAGTCACTCAAAGGTGCAAAATTTAGATTCAAAAAAAAACAGCACGTGGCCATTCGTAAATTTCAGGTAACGATATTTCGATAAAAATCCACGATAAGTAACCAAAACTAAGGTATCGATATTTGCCGCTTATTCCATTAGAGCCGCTTCCGCGAAAAATCTACATAGATAATGTAACAAAGTTACTAAAGGAAAGTAAGCAGATTGCACACAATGTTCTCACACGAGAATAGACTATGTAAGTGCCATCAAAAACGGGAACCTTCTTCCATATCTAATGCGCGTCAGCTACACGCATCCTTTCAGAAGTAACAAGCCCGGAAATATCTCTGAACGAAAGGCGGGAGATTTCAAATAAACATAATAGGCACAAAACTAAATTGACAATAAAGGGAGTCAACATCGTGACTTATATATAATTAAACACAACCCTACACATAACTTAGACGAAAAGAAAATAACCGAAACACTCCTTCAATTGTGCGTAGAAATTATAAATCAGACAATGTGAAAGGAAAATACTCGCTAAACTGTTGGCAATGCGTGAAACATACGTTACACCGCGACAAAGTAACCAACGTTTGACAGATAGAAAACAAAACAAACCTCAGATGAAGACACAATTTATTACGGAAGAAAACGGATTCTGCAGGTAACTATTGAAATTTCCAAGCTTTTAAATCCGCTCCGAACAGACGGTTAAGAGAACCGATCAAAACATATATTTCAGAGTAACAACAACACTTAACCCCTACAGCTGTACCGAGGAAGAGTTAACAGATGTTTCCATTACATAGAATATCGATGTCAGAGCAACAGAGCGAACTGCAAAACAATTAATAGTATGCCCAATATTTTAAGTACTTCCTTATCTAACATTTATTACATTTGTAGTGAGAAATGAATGATAGGAAAACATCAATCGGAAGCAGCATGTGTGTGTTCTAAGAGACGTATGAACACAAACGCCAGTGATCACAATAGGCCGGACTGTTGTCTCAGAGAATGTAAATCTATGGCAACCACAGCAGTCCCATAAATGCAACAGGTTAAAGGCATTTCTCAGACATCGGAAGATATAGCTAAATAGATGTAAACAAGGCTTGAACAGGCATGTAAAAGTAACTCATATTGCACATGGTTGTTGTCACAGGTAGGATAAAATAAGTTAGAGATAAGATAGTTAGAATTAGTTACATAAGATACAGAATTCTTACACATAAAGGGTATATTTGCCCGAGATTACACATTAGTTATCTGTCAGTGGCACGGTTCATGCTTAGGGCTCCGAGAGCACAATAGTAAGTTTAGCACACGCACAGACATACAGCAAACGATCCTTTTCACACGGAGAACCAAAAGATATACAAGGTGCGCTCGAAAAGTCTCGCGCTCAGTCAATTCTACGCACTTAAACAAAGACACATAATCTTACGAGAACTATATACAAAAGTGAATTTTACAGCATAACAAACTTTTGAAGATATTAAAAAAATTAAAATTGTTGAAATTTTCAGTTACCAACATATCGTCGTCTTGGCGGTGAAAAGAGCTAAGCCACACACTTGCTATTTCGAGAAAATCAGCAATAAAGTTTTGAAGTTTTATGTTAAAACAATATTTGATTTGTATCAACGTTGTTTATTTAATAATTACAATGAAATTTGATACAGACGAAATAAGACAGCTTACTTTGACATTGATTTACAAAAAGCGGCAAAAACATTAAATGATTAGCGATAATTAGCTAATTAGCACTTATCGTCTTTCACCACTTAAATATAACTAAAACCACGTAATATGGTAATTTTAATGGTGAAAAGAGCCAAGTGATTGATAATAATATTACATATTAAAATTTAAAAACATATTACTTAATACAGTTGTATTATAGTTATTTTACTGAATCTACTCAGAGTCATCAGAGTTATTAGTACACTCAGTGAAGTGTAGGTTTTGATGATAAACAGATGGTATTTTATTTGTCTTGCACAAAGACAGTAAATCTCTTAATTTTTTTTCATCAATTGGAAGACGGGATTGGTATAGTTGGTTAACATTATTTACATTATTTTCTTTAGGGATAGCTCTTCTAATGCACAATTGGTTGAATTCGTTGTTGCTCAACTGGTTTTTGTTAAAAATAAGCAACGGTGAATCTTTTCGGAATTGCAACCATTTAACATCTAACCACCTCATAGCATTACCATCTACATTTTTATTTGTATTTGTTATTAATTTCTGGCTATAGGTTTTAAAATCTTGAAATTCAGTGTAGTCCATTTCTCTTACCATATATGGAGGATTGCTCAATTTTGTAGTCCTTGCCACTGTGTACCATTGATCGGGAACAAATATATCTATTTTTCTCCATCTATTCTCGATAGTTGAATGGACACTGTCACATTCCATTTTGAAATGTTCAGATTCCATAAACTTTTGATTGATAACTTTCAAGTTATCTGATAGAGACAACGCTCTTAAAAACATAGCAGACAAAATCGTATTTCGGTTCTGACCAGAAGCAGTGTCTGAATAATATGTCACTTCAGACACTTAATTTCTATCTTCTGTTGCTGAAGGTTCTTCTAGCTCAATAACACCGTTTAAACACAGTTCCACCAGTAATTTACCTCGCTAATTGTGTGCCATTTCTTACACTAAATATTTCCAATATAAAACTAAAGAGTAGGTCTTTTTTATTGGAAAAATGCAGGTTTAGGTACCTTTACCAATAATAATTATTGATGAACAGAATCACAACGCACTGGATTCACAACTGATAGACGAATGATGTGAAACTGACATAAGAAACAGTCACGCCACTACAAATTGGCGCAAATCGTAGTTACTGTGCGGCTTATCTCTGTTCACCACCAAAAGACATTTCATAACTGTAGTTGGAGGTGGTAGTGGTGAAGAAATCTATGCCGCTTATACATGTTTCACCAGTAAAGGAAATATACGTATTTTCATTTAGCTTCTTTCACAGTTTACCCGAATTTAAGGTTACAGTTGAAGAGTCAGTTATCTTTCTTCACCAACGTATTTTCCATAGTTGTTAGATTGATGTGATATAGTTAACTCATTTAACTTAAAAAAGTGGCTTAGCTCTTTTCACCACCAAGACGACGATATCTTTGTTACCATTGAAGATGGAACAAAACTAAAAATGACACTTGATAGTAATTATTACGTGGAATTTAATAATCTCAATTAAGAATTCATGGCCAACTTAATTATTTATTCATTATTTTGTTTATTAATTATTTTTCTTTTCTATTCGCTACATTAAATTTTACTTTATACATTCTCAAAATATATCTAAAAAGCATGGCTTGAGATTATCGACTCCCTTAACTTCGTACCGATAATACCTGCCTTAACCAACGATCATTCGAACGACCCACTCGTTCCCTCTCACTCTCTTCCTTTCTATCTCACCCACTCCTTACGTGAATCAATATTTGTGTTATTGTTTTATTTAAATAATTAATTAAAGAACTTAAGGACACTCTTGTTGTTTTATTTCCCTTTTTTTTTCTTTATGTACTAATTACAATTCTTTTACAGGAAAATAAACTAAATAAATTTACACTTGCATTTGTTTTATTTTCTAACATATATATTTTGTGTTTCTTTCTTTCTTTTGCGTAATTCACCATTAGAGCTAGCTAATACGACCCCCCATTTTAAAGGATAATAACTTCCGCCATTTTGCTTTTTTTGACATTTTGACATGGATTCGTGATCGGTGACCTAAGTCACCCCCGTATCTAAAATTTCACATTCATACGTCAATTTTCAAAAAACCTCCGCCATTTTGTTTATTTTTGACATTTTGACTTTGGATTCGTGATCGGCGACCTGAGACACCCCCGTATCCAAAATTTCACATTCGTAGGGGAACCTGGGGCGGAATGGGGTACCAAGTTGAAATTTTTTTTTAAAAATAAGAAAGGCTTTATAATGACAGCTGAAATACATTTTATGAACTCACTGTAGTGTTGTTAACATTATTGCACAATTAATTTGAAACAAATATAAAACTTTTTTTTTTACATAATAAAACATAAAACAGTGTCAAGTGCCCCGTTCTGCCCCGGGTATGGAGCACAACGGGGTAGTCGTTACAAAACTTTAAAAAAAAAATATCATGTGGCTTAGTATTCATTAAGGTTAATCTGATTCACACAGTTCACACACAAGTATAGCTTCATCGTCCTCGCTGTCCACTCCGGCACAGGAATTGTGGGCCCATTTCCCACACACTGAACACGCAACCCAACCCTCATTTGACTTTGAGTAGAACTCGTTGCAGTATAAACACTCACAGTCTGAGCATTCATCAGAATCACACTCGTTATTTTCGGTTTGTTTCTTTGGCTTCTTAATGTTTTTATTTTTCTTCAGACACTGTCCTTTAGTTTTTCCAATATTATCTTTGTTTTCTTTTTTAAAAAGCCTTAGTTTTGCTCTTTCTTCTTTGGCGATCCTCTTTTCTTCTTTCTCTTTTATAGCAGTCTCTAACTCTCTTTTGTACGGCGAATCTGTTAAGACAGCAGTCCTCCCTCTTTTTCGATTAGTTCTTCTTGTTCTTCCTTTGACTTTAGGGAGAGGCATTAGAATTTCAAGTGAAACAGGAAATGCTGAGTCAGCCTTCTTAGTTGACATCCATGAGCATCCAGGTGTGACATTAATGTTCTCAACAAATAGGACCTTTTTAGCTGGTGTACCATTAATATCATGGGTAGAAACCTCACTATTATCACCTTTATCACCCAATGTTGATGCATCGTTCTCTTCACCAGGCAAGATAGACGAAGACGATTCCAATTGTCCATTTTCAGATGAGACAGTCTCTTGCGTTGAAGGTACAGTTTGTTCGATGTCAGTCACATCCGCGGGGAGAAAATCAGACTCAATGAAAACAGATCGATCAGTGGGCCAAAGTAGTCGCGCTTTGAATAAAGGCTGATCCAAAAAGAGTTGAAATTTGAAACAACGTTACGACTTTCCCTGGATTCATACGTAGCCACTTTCGAAGCTCTTCAGTGTAATGAACACTTAAAGGCTTCATGAAGGACACGTCAAGTGGCTGAAGTCTGTGAGAACAGTGCGGTGGTAAACACAGCAATGATACGCCATTCTTTCTCGCATAGTCTATAACCTCAAGGTTCTTTGTGTGTGTTGAGTGTCCGTCTAAAATGAGAAGAACCGGGAATTCCTTTGATGCCTTAGAAAATACTACAAACTTTTTAAACCATATCAAAAACAACTCTGCAGTCATCCATCCAGTGCTGTGCACTTCAGCCCAACTCCCTGGAGGTAATCCCAGCTCAAACTCTTTCTGCATTTTTTTCCTTGGAAAAATTAACATCGGTGGCATGTATGCTCCACTAGGAGACATGCAAATAAGGCAAGTTACGGTTTCACCTCTTTCGGCCGAGGTTAATGAACCGACTTGTCGCTTGCCCTTACAAGCAATGATTTTAGAATTATTCTTGGGATTTACTGAAACCCCAGTTTCATCACAATTAAATATTTGCGAAGCTGTAAGTTTGTACTTATCTACCAAATTTGTAAGTAACGAAAAGAAATTATCAACTGCTACTTTGTTAAATCCCATAGCCCTTGCGCCAGATGTTGACTCAGGTTGACGAATTGAAAGAGAAGGATTTCTCTTTAAAAATCCATTGGCCCAATCTTGGCCAGCCATTTGATTTTTAAATCTGTGATATATTCCATTTCTTACCGCTAATTGATACGCGAGAGTACGTAAGTCTTTCATTGTCAAACCGAATAATCGTGCTTCCATAGTTTTCAGGTAGTTTACTAGCTCATGTCCCTGCTCTTGGGTAAACACTGCTTGGAATTTTCCAGCAGTCTTGTCAATACAGTGCTCAGGATTTTCCCTTTTTTTCTTCACATATCGTTCCAGCGTAGTTTGGGGAACATTGAATTGAACTGAAGCCTTTACATAACCCAATTGTCCAGAAATCACCGCTTCAACAGCATTACTCATCGACTCGATTGACCAGGACTGCCTATTTGTCTTTCTTTCATATACTCGAACCATCTGGAATTGAAATGCAAAATGTTACGAACTTCATAAAAATAATCTATCAGACCAAAATAGTACGGGGCAGAACGGGGTACTACCCCATTCTACCCCACCCGTTCCGCCCCAGGAACACGATTTTGTTCACAGAGGTTACGCTACTCGAAAACAACGTGTACAGAAAAGATGATCTGGACTAAACTAAAGCCCATTGAACGTATTACAAGTATTGCTAACTACCTTTGTAATAGAACCAAGTGTGTATATCTTACCTTGATTAATAAATCATCACCATTTGCAATACTGGAGCAAAAACTTATACAGTGGTATCTTCACATACAAAACAGCAAGGAAACTAGGCAAACATGGCTGCCCGTGTTGAGCCGCACTAAACTGAAGTAGTTCCACTTGTTGCCGCTTAGCGGCATCATCATCTTGATATTAAAAAAAACGATCTCCATTCCGCCCCGCTACCCCGTTCTGCCCCGGGTTCCCCTACGTCAATTTTCAAAAAATTCTTCCGCCATTTTGCTTTTTTTTGACATTTTGACTATGGATTCGTGATCGGTGACCTAAGACACCCCCGTATCTAAAATTTCACATTCATACGTCAATTTTCAAACAATTCTTCCGCCATTTTGTTTTTTTGTCATTTTGACTTTGGATTTGTGATCGGCTCCGCACACACTCCCGTATCTAAAATTTCACATTCATACTTCAATTTTCAAACAACTTCCGCCATTTTTTTTTTGACATTTTGACTTTGGATTCGAGATCGGCGTTCGCAGACCCCCGTATCTAAAATTTCACATTCGTACGTCAATTTTCAAAAAATCTTCCGCCATTTTGTTTTTTTTGACATTTTGGCTATGGATTGGTGATCGGCGTCCGCAGACACACCCGTATCTAAAATTTCGCATTCATACGTCAATTTTTGAAAAACTCCGGCCATTTCAATTTTTTTTATTTTTTTTTTGTCATTTCGACTTTGGATTTGTGATCGGCGTCCGCACACACCCCCGTATCTAAAATTTCACATTCATACGTCAATTTAGAATTAGTGACGGGCGACCGCAAAAACTCCCGAGTGCCCAGTTTTACTTTTAATTGGAAGAGAGAGAAATTGATTTCAGCCAGCTCCGCCCACCGTGCACGTTTGCGTAATCGTTTTAATAAAATTATTTCGTAGGGGCACATGAATGTCGAAAGCAACCTCCTCCTAATTCAAGTCATTATTAAAATATTACTCGACAACATCTGTATAGATGAAAATATTAAATCAAGCGGGACCGCTATGTTTTGTGTGGACATGCCGAAAATTCGCCGGACCGTAATATATTGATCGCCAGTGCACATGAAAATCTGATTATATTTTTCGCCCGCCCGGAATGCATTGATATCAGTGCACATTGAATCGGCCATTTTTCTGACAAAATCCACCTGCAAACGAACTTCAAAGTGTTCATGCCCTTGATTGCGTGCGACTGTCGACTCGCAATAGGAATGCAAAAGGTCCCGAGAAGCCGGTTCCTTAAGACCCCGGGTCTTGTTGGACCCTCGCGACCTTCAAAATTTCGTATTTCACGCTTAAATGTGAATATGCGGATACCACTCAGTTTGCCTGTCAGTTTGACGTTTCTAGCGATTTTCAACGTGTTTCACGTGAATTTTCCATCCGCCAGCGCTGTTTGTCAGAATTTGTTCGCCACGCCCGAATGCCGACTTTTGCGCGCTCCCCTTTTGACGCCGGATATCTGCACACGGACCAAAAAAAAAAGAAAATCTCACCGTCGAGGAACAATTTAATGTTGCCCGCATGTCCACCCGCCAAGACGGCCTTTAATTCCGCGTATCCAGGGACGAGTACTGCGCCCAAATTCACCAATTTCAAATCGTTTTTGACGGTTCGGCTCGTAACCATGGTGATTCAGTTAAACAGTCTTTTCTCAAGAAATTAACACGAAACGGCCGTGCGACGGCCGTTGTAACGGTGCTTCGTCGCGACGCTCTGGGACGTCTAGAATAAAATCAGCGCTAATCTATAACTACCCAAATACTGTCCGCAGCGATCGCCGACGGCTGGACGACCGTCCAGTGGACGCACCTCGGGCTTGACTTGTTTGGAACAAATGCGGTTGCGCTAAACTTTTTATCAATGTCGAAACACACGCTACTTCCCGCTTTTCTCCCAGTTGTAAAATATAGTGAGTGGAAGAAAAGTGAGTTTAAGATTACCTACGGCTAACACAATTGTAGATTGGATCCTCCTTCGAACGGTATGTACTTTCTTTTACTTTAATTATCGTGCTTTTTTAAAGGATGTCAAAAGAAAAATGAGAACAAAACAAAAAAAAATAAACAAATGCTTTCAGATAAAATTTGTATAGTTTTATTCACAACCTTGCATAAATATACAGTGTGTCAATAAAGTAAGGAACACCCTAAATATCAGCTTTAAAACATATCTCTAGCAAAAACGCTCAGACACATATTTTTTTATTTTTGAAGGCGCATTTCTTAGATTAAATTGAAGTATACAGGGTTATCAAAAAAGAAGATATGACGTTCTCATGTGTTTTTTTTAAATGGAATACCCTGTATATTTTTAAGAAAATCAAAAGAGCCTCTCATGAAGATTTCAACGATATATGAGTTGTTGGGGATATCTTTAATATTTACTTGTAGAAATTGAAAAAACACTTTTGGTGGAACTACATGATAATTTTTGATAATTTTAATCTTTGAACGTTGTCATGACAGAATTGTCAGTATGGAAGGTGACGTCTTATCTAATTAGACAGTGACTAACCACCGTTAGTTTGTTTGGCCTTGCTTGTTTTATAATTGCCATTTCTTTTGATAAAAATGGGTCTAAGTGAGAGAGAACGGATTGAGATTCTTATGATGATTGGTTATGGTGACCGAAGAAGGAGTACAGTGGAAGTTTGCGAACTATTTAATGCAGCGCATCCTAATCGGCAACCAATAACTCGCTCAACTGCAAGTAAAATACATCTAAAGTATGAGGAGTACGTAAATGTTAGGGATCTACCTAAAACTGGGCGACCAAAAGTGGATGATGAAACTAAGTTAAATGTTCTTTTGACAGTGCAAGATAATCCGAATTGTGCTACTCGTCAAGCAGCTTTAAACTTTAATTGCAGCCATGAGACTGTTAGAAAAATTTGGCATAAGCAGAAATATCATCCTTATAAAGTGCATCTTGTCCATGAATTGTCGGAAGATGATTTTAATCGCCGTTTGGAGTTTTCAGAAAACTTGCAAATACTTTGTGAACGTGATGAAATGTTTGCTAGAAACATTTTATTTTCAGATGAGGCAACTTTTTCTTTAAACGGAACAGTTAACCGACAAAATTGTAGATACTGGACAGAACATAATCCTCACTGGATGCAGGAAGCTCGAAGTCAACACCCTCAGAAGGTGAACGTCTGGGCTGGAATACTAAAAAATAGGATTTTAGGACCTTTCTTTTTTGATGGAAATTTAAATGGGGATATCTATTTGGATTTTTTACAGTTAGAGCTTCTTCCTGCGCTTGTGGAACTTTATCCTGATCCAAATACCCCTGACAGTCCTAGTAATGAAATCTGGTTCCAACAAGATGGGGCACCTCCTCATTATTCTCGACCTGTGCGTGACTACCTAAATTTGATTTTTAATAACCGATGGATTGGCAGACGTGGGGTTGTTGAGTGGCCAGCTCGCTCCCCTGACTTAACACCACTAGATTTCTTCTTGTGGGGTTACCTAAAAAGCAAAGTTTATGTAAATAGACCTCAAAATACTAATGATTTAAAAGAACGCATACGCCAAGAGATCCGAAGAATCACGCCAGATGTACTCAGCAATGTTCAGAATGAGTTTATTTCTCGCCTAGGCTACTGTCAGATTGTGAACGGGCAGCAATTTGAATATTTACTTAAGTAAATTTTTGTTTTAGATTTAAAAATAAACAAGTTAAACTCTATTGTAATTATTTTATGACGTTGTTCCACCAAAAGTGTTTTTTCAATTTCTACAAGTAAATATTAAAGGTATCCCCAACAACTCATATATCGTTGAAATCTTCATGAGAAGCGCTTTTGATTTTCTTAAAAATATACAGGGTATTCCATTTAAAAAAACACATGATAACGTCATATCTTCTTTTTTGATAACCCCGTATACTTCAATTTAATCTAAGAAAATGCGCCTTCAAAAATAAAAAAAATACGTGTCTGAGCGTTTTTGCTAGAGATAGGTTTTAAAGCTGATATTTACGGTTTTCCTTACTTTATTGACACACTGTATTTTATTATCCCACATAAACGAATATGTACATTGAATTTACAACGAAATATATTATAATGTAAAGATTTAACAGCAAAAATCATGTAAGCAAGAATTTGGTCAATAAGGTCGACTTTCTCGTACCGCGTGTCACTTGAAAATTGTAGTACAACCTGCGTACGCATACATACATGATTCTCATCAAAACAAACGATCTGACTTTCTTACGAGGAGTCGTTTTTATATTCCCGCCATCTTCCCTTGACTTTGATTGATTTCTTTTGTGCAGGAATTTTTGTTTTCTCGTTTTCTTTGTTATTTGTTCCTCTTTCGTTTTGATGTCTTCTTTTTATTTTTTGATGTGTTTCCCTGCCATACCTGACCATGCCCTTTCGGGCTGTGTGCATCACCTTTCTCCCAGTCGAAGGACTGGCTTTCCCTCGAGTCCAACGCCGGCGAATTTTGACCATCAAAAATGATAATATGGGATCAAGAGCTCCTTGCAGCTCATCCCGGAAGCAGTGTGTTCCACGTCTTAAAAGAAAGAGCGATCTGCACTCCAAACTTCCAGCAGAAAGAGACGGAACTTTTCTTGCTAGTGAAAGATGGCTTTCGCGTTGGAAAAAACGCCACGGAGTTTATTTTCTTGCAGTATGCGGAGAAAAGCTATCAGCAAATCCTGCAGCCGCTAACGAGTCTTCCAAAAAATTCGAGAAAATACTCAGTGAAAATCATCTCCGTTCAGAACGTATAACATTGACGAAACGGTAATGAACTTTAAACTTTTGCCTAAAATAACATTGGCCACGTTAAATGAAACGTCAGCACTTAGTCATAAAGTCAACAAAGAAAGAGTTATCGTAGCCCTGTGTTCTAACGCTTGCGGGGATCATAAAATACCGCTTTTGTTATTGGCAAATCTGACAAACTTAGAGCATTTACAAACATAAATATCAACCCCTCCGGTATACTACCGGTCACAAAAACCCGCATGGGTGGACATCTATTTATTTAAAGAATGATTCATTACTGAATTTGTTCCCAAAATGAGAAAGCATTTGACATGTTTAGGATTGCCTGCAAAAGCACTCTTGTACTTGACAATTTTCCGATGTCCTACATAAATTGAAAAATGACGAAAACACATATCTTATAAAGGTATTAAAGACAATTAACATGAAGGACGTCATTTATATGTTGGCTACAGCTTATGATGAAATAACAACTTCAACCGTTGTTAAGACATAGAGGAATCTCTGGCCTAACATTGAAACAATGCATTGCAGAACAACAGCCGAACCTAATTTTAGAGCTTCTGACCAAGATGACTATGCAGCTCTCTTGAAAGTGCCGAAAAAGAGTTGGAGAATGAAGCTATGAACGACGACGAAATATGTACAAAGTCATAAAGGACAAAAATTGATTTTTCATGAAATTTTGGATTAGGAAATTTGCCATCTGGAGCCAAGTTTTTAAATATATTTCTGTTTATGGCGTGATTGTCACTTATTATACATAAAACTTCAAAACCACACTCTTGTATTAAATCAATAATGTATTTTGTTATTGGAATCATATCAGTACTTTTTATGTTATGTACTGGAAGTAATTTGACCACGTCTTTAAAGTTCCCGAAGGCTGATGAAATCATATACGTCAAAGCTGTTTTCCCAATTTCTCCGTCATTATAAGCAGTACCTATAATACTTTGAGACCTATAATCAAGTCGACCAGTGACATAAATTTCATCAATTAGCAGCACAACGACTCGCTGCAAATCACTCAAGGGTTTTATAATATTTTTCAGGTAATTTATTGTATTGGCATCATTTACTGGCGATACATTCAAATCTGCTGATAAACGCAGTAAATATCTTTTATCTACGATCATGTAAAAAGTGATAGCTTTTTGCATGATTTTTAGGGTAAAAAGTTAGCATTTATTGAACCCGTGCAATAAAAGTTTTTATTGCACGGGTTTTATTGCACAATTTTAACTAATAGAATAATAAGAAAAATATCAGTAAGATATTTTATTCATTTCTGTAAATATGTACATTTACTTTACAATTAGTACAATTTTTAATAAGAATTTGAGGAATCTCGTGACTTCTTGATGTAGAAGGAAGTATATCGGTAGTAGCATTGCTTGAGTTTGCTTCTTCAGCTGCACCTCTACCCAAAATTTGATTTGATATCGCGACCTCGTGTTGAACGGATTCTTCCACGTAAGATGCTGCCACCGTCTCAGCTGGACCTCTGCCCAAAATTTGATTTGATATCGCGACCTTATGTTGAACGGATTCTTCCACGTAAGATTCTGCCACCGTTGATGACTTCCAACCACCATGTCTTTTTAATTCTAGAACATCTGCTCCTGCATCTGCAAGTATGGTGGTAGATGACCGTCTAAAACTATGGCCAGTATACTCGTGCGGATTAAGCAACTTCAGATAACTAGCTATTTGGCTTGGTATTTTTCCAAAAGTATTAATACCTATAGGCTGAACAGAACACTTTCCATTATTGTAACTGACAAACAGTCGATTATGTGCTGTTGCTGGTGATCTTAGGCTGACGTATTTTCTGTATATTTCAACCATATTTTTCATATCTCTCGTTTCAGTGCCAATAATAAAACATCGAGGCTTATTGGTTTTAGATGTTGGAATTTTGACTATCAACATATTACCAACATCTTCCACATCATCTATGCTCATTTTATGAAACTCATCTCTTCTACAAGCACCCGCAATACCAAAAAGTGCTACAACCTAAAATTAAAAAGTGTCTAATTTTAGTCACTGACCACTCAAAGAAAATGTTGCATTAAAATACCTTCATCACTAAAAATCTATTATCAGGTGCGTCATTTATAAATTTGAATATATCATTTTTACTGAATACTTTGGATTTCTTGGGACGATATCCTACAGATTGGCGCTTCATATAAGCGGTTAACTTCGAAAACTGCTTAAGATCGATGTCTTTTTCGGCTAATAGGAGGGATTTCACCATGGAATATTCCGACCATAGACTTGATGGCTTTATATCCTTAGCCCTTTTTGAAAAATAAGCAAGGAACACATTTTCCGTAAGATTCTCCACTTTCATTGAAATACACCAGGCGTTGAATCGTTTATATACCAATTCATACTGTTTTCTTGATTTTTCTGGTATTAGACTCGCTGTAGCCGTTTGTGCGATCTCTACAATTGTATCACTATGATCATTATCAATCATTTTATACTTTATATTTAACAGATTAAATTAATAATTTCAGAAGCAACAATGACATACTAATGAAGTTTGTTGATACCGTTGTTTCCTTAGTAATAGCAGGTAATAGAGTGACAGAATAACATCCAACATGACAGTCTACATGATAGCATAGGAGTACTTGAATAATACGATACCCGTCAAAGTGACATTTATTAAAAGATCGATATACTACAAGTATTCATAAAAATTGACTATTTCTGACCAAAATTGGCATGATCGTAGATAAAACGTTGTAAAATACACGTGTAAAAAGTCTCTTTAGTGCACTCACGACTTTAAAAACACTCGCTACGCTCGTGTTTTTAACTACGTCGCTCGTGCACTAAAGAATGACTTTTTACACTTGTATCTTAAATAACTATTATGGGGAAGTAAAAAAAAGTCTGATATTAATTTGTAACACGAAGGAGACTGAGAATAAAGCAAGAATGCCATGATTAATGTAGCAGGAGAATAACTTCTTTTGGGAATTGTTAATTGCTTTATTTGATCTGCAATCACTTCCAACCTGTTTAGTATATTTGAATTCTTGCTCGCAACTTGCTTGTACCGCTTTTTCAATAAAATTAAGACTTTTGTTTAAAAGATCATGAACACTTGGTTTTTGTACTGGAACAACAGCACTTTTGTAATGTGACAGTATGTTTTGAAACTGAGACCACCTGTTTAATCTAAAATCTGCATCAACAATCCAATTTAAATCTGAATAGGACAACTTATTTTTGTTACAAAATATTTCTACTATTAAACTGTTGTCTATTTTAATACTTCTAGTAACTGTTAAAACTTCATCGAAACAAATTATGTAAAAATATATACAACTGTCGGTGATTTTCACATTCCAATTATGAACATCAATACGTTTATAATATTCAGTTTTGAAATTGTTGAAATCACCTATTCGATCATTCTTAAGAAATTCATCAAGTTTTGCTCTTTGTTTCTGAAACTGCGCTTCACGTCTTTCATCTGGACTGATTCTTTTACTCTCTTGCCTCTTACCTAAATACGCAGGCAAATTGGGAAAGGTTCTGGGAACAGCAGTTTCAGTTAATCGTGGGTATCGCAATGAAATTTCTTTGATTGACCCATCCGGTTGCAGATGTTTATCAACGGACACAATATCACTTACAACAAAGTGTTTGCAACAGACTACTGCAGTTTTTGTTGGCTGCCAATCTTTCCTGGGTATTGCCCGAATCCATTCGTCACGACGTTGCGGGTTTGTTGGGAATTTAAAGGTTGTAATACATCCACTTTGTGTTTTTAAAGCAGAGTCGTAATTGCTCTTGCATTGCGGTACACAACACCGTCGAGGCATATTTAACACTAAAACAAATTAATTAACGTATTCTACAATTAAAAAAGCAATAAAACTTCTAACTTACGGCTTTCAAAACGTTACACAGGATGTTAGGTTATGTTGTTGTTGACACCAAGTGTATTGTATTATAGATGAAACATGGTCTGCCACAACACAATTATTGTACTTCTAATAATAAAACAAACTAGTTTTTTCAATCGCATACGATTAATCAATGCACAATCGGTAATTATCAACAAAATATTCACTCCGAAACCGAACGTGAACAGCTGACATTACGTTGTCAAAGAGAAAAGCTGGACCACCTGCAATGTTGCCAGTTTTCACTGTGCATGGCTAGTATTAGAGCCGGCTGTGTACAGACCTATAAATACAGTGCCATCATATGAAAAAGTGTTGGAAATGTGCGTTAAAAAACAAATTTATAGTTATTGTGATGCAAATAGTATAATATCATTGAACCAGTCAGGTTTCAAGAAATCACTCTTGTGAAACAGTTTAGGTCAACATTTGTGATAATTGGTCGAGGGAAATGAACAGTGGCAAAATGGTGCTGGCTGTGTTTTTGGATTTCCGAAGAGCTTTTGAGACCATCGACCGAGAATTACTATTGAAGAAATTGGAAATCATCGGCTTCAAAAGCATCGTTCTGGAATGGTGTCGTTCATACATGACTGACTGATACCAAAGAGTAAAGTTTAATGGGACAACATCAGGTGTGCGCTCTAGTAAATATGGTGTACCACAAGGAACAATATTAGGACCGTTTGTATGGGAATGACATTGTGCTTAGGACCAAAAATAGTAAATTACATTTGTTTCCTGATGACTCAATGTTCTATGTTAGTGGAAATGATTTAAATGATATGAAGGATAAAATAAATGAAGACTTGTCTTTATTATATAAATGGTTGTGTGCCAATAGTTTAAGTATTAATATAAAAATAGATGATAATTATTTTGAAAGAGTAAATAGCATAAAATATTTAGGGATAATTATAGATCAGCATTTAAATTTTAAAGAAAATACAAAGCATATTCTAAATAAAATGTCTAAAAGAGAAGGTTATTTAACTAGAATAGGTCAAAATATGTCAACATATATTAAGCTGACTATATAAATCGCTAATTGCGGTACAGATGGAATACTGCACAACTCTTCTATTTAAGTAAACTAATTACGAAACCCAGCAAATGCAAAAAATACAAAATAGGCCTATGAGAGCAATTTTAAAGTGTAACAAATATACACCAGTTGCATTAATGCTGTGTACATTGAAATTAATGAATGTGCGACAAAGAATAATATACAAATCAATGTTATTCATTTACAACAGAAAACAAGGTATTGCGCCATCGTATATTAGTCAGAAATTGATTTATGTACATGGAACGCATAAATATAATTAATACAAGAATCATCAATGTTTTTTTTTATAGAATAAGTAAAAATAAGTCATCAACGGCTAATAATGTTCTTGTCAATGGCCTAAAAATGTTTAAAAGCCTAGCATATGACATAAAACATTGTAATGATATAAATAGGTTTAAGAGACAACTGTCATATATTTTAGAGAAATGGATATAAATACTCTAAGTGTATGTAAATAGCGTATTGCTAATAAAGATATATTATTATTATTATCTACAATTTTTGTATTAAAAATTATTCGCTATCTACATTATTAGATACCAATAATGGACTTTACCGCTACGCTGGGACACCCGGTATAAATTAAAATAGGCGGGATGTTACAGGTAACCCCCCGGTTAGCGTTCCAAGGTTAAGAAACAAAGTTATGATATTGTTTTATAATTAATTTTCTTCTATTATTGATAGTAAACGAGATAATTAATAAAATTAGAAAAAGAGGAAATGTAAAGTGTAAATATCAATACAAATAATATACTATAAGCTAAACGCACAAATTTCACTTATACACATAAATATAACAGAGCTATTCCTTTGATAAGGCACATTCATCCACGGATTTAATATCAGCCTACACGGTTAACACATCACTATCGACAAAACTTTCGACATTAATACGTTTTTCGCCGCCTGTCTTGGTGCACAGATCTGTGATCACCATAATCATCGGTTTGTCCTTTCTCTCAATGCGAACCTCCCATTTGTAAGAGTCGCACTAAGGAGCATTCAGTGTTGCCACCTAGACAACTTAAATAGTCCCACAAAATCCCCTAAAATTTCCCTTTTTAGGCAAAAAATTCCCACGAATTAAAAAAAAAATCAAACTGCTTGCATAAAAAAAGTACATTTTATTGATTCAACTTACAAGATATCAATTCTTAAAAGAGTATATAGTATTATTTAATAATTTTACATGTTTTTCCTCAATTGGAAAAGTACTGCACTGCAAGTTTCTGCTTTGTAAGGCACTCCTAAACACAGCCATGGCATTTAATGTAGTGCTCCCCAAACGGTTCCGTTTTTTTGGTTTGCAGTCTGTAACAATGCTAAAGATTCTTTCAGCTTCAGCATTGCTATGAGGCAAAACAAGCAATATATTTATTAATTTCATGGTTTCAACAAATTTTGGTAAACTATTTTCATCCAGTATACTACTAATCTCACACCAAAATTCCTCAACTTCTAGCAACTTTAATTGATCAAGTTTACTTTCTGTAAAAGAAAAAGGTAACAGCCTCCATTCATATTCAAATTTTTCAATATCTATAAAGGTTTTATAGTGACCAACTACAGAAGAAAAACTTTCAAGCAAATTTCTGTTTACAATATCCAAGGCAACTGTGGGAGTCAATATATTTAGTTCTTTAAAAAAATTATCATTCAAGGGTAATCTTTTTTGCATTTCCTCTGCGGAGGTAATATAAAAATGTAAACATTTAAGTCGAAATTCTTTTAACAAATTTGTAGGAAGTGTTTTAATAAAATCACCACATTTAAAGCCTACGCCGATTTTTTCCAATTCTATATAGTTTTGAGGGTGCCGGATGGCTGATTTATGACATTTATATACAAGCTCTGGCTTTACAAAATTTTGGGCCAATTGCCAAAAAATTGTTAAACATTTGCTGTGCAATTCATTAATTAAAACACTCCTACTCTGAAACAGTGCATTAAAAGTGTTGAAATAATTTAAAGTGTACAATAGAAACAGTAAGTATCCTTTGTTTAGAGGATTTTGCATCATTTCTAAAATTATTGAGGCCATTCTCAAGTGATCTTCAACTACTGCTAAAGAAAAGAAATGCAACAGTACATCCCAGTTATCTAAAATCCTTTTAACACAATTATACATACTAAGCCACCTTGTTGATGCTAATTTTAAAAGTTTTTTCTTTTCGCAGTTAAAAAACTCTTGAAACTCCGACAAAATTGCACATCTTTTTGAACTGCCAGATACATAGGTTGCTATGTTTCTGATAAGATCTTCAGGAGACCGGGGTAGTTCCTCACATGCTTTTCCAGCAATCAGCGCACTTGAATGGCAAATGCATTTTAAAAGTATTGCATGAGGTACAGCCTCTTTAATTCTTGAAAAAAAAGAATTGTTATTTCCTACCATTACAGCTGCACCATCTGAGGCGACCCCTATCACATTTTGTATTGGAATAGATTTGCTACCAAAGCAGTTTTTTACGGCAGTGAATATGCTTTCAGCACAGCAGTCTCTCGCATCAAGTTCAATGAGCTCCAATAATGATGTCCTCACTTTTCCATTATACCTGTAACGCACCTACAACAAAACACCAACATAATGAAGGTGGGAACTACCCAACAACTATGGAAATACATACCAAAACGCACAAATACTTTTTATCAGCAACATCCGTGCTTTCATCCAGAAGTATGCTGAAGAAACTGTTTTTCAAGATCTGAACTAAATCTTCCTCTTCTTTTTTTGCCAACACAGACTTCACAATTTCTGTGCACTTTGTCCTTCCCATTCGTATTCCGTTTATAATTTGTGAGTCTGGGGCAATAACTTTCAACAATGGAACCAGATGATCCACTGTTAAAAATGCAACATTATGTTCTGCAAAGAATGCTGATAAACCTATTTCGGCTCTTTTAATACTTTTTGTAAGACTAGTCTCTTTAACGACAAAAGTTGAAATGTCTATATTCGAATCTATCACATTAATCAATTTCTGTTGTTTCGCGGTTTTCGAATGTTTTGTAATTTCGGACTTTCCACACTGCAATTCTACATCACAAATAATGCACCTAAAAAAGTAAAAAACACAAACGTATAGGCATTTAATATTAATTCAAATAAGCATACATACTTGCACTTATTCTTGTTTTTTGTGGGCCTTAGCCATTTCTTTAGGCGAGGATCTTCTAACCACCCATTTTGAAAAACTTTCTGTTTGTTTGTGTATTTTTTACATTTTTTCTTTGACGGCCCTGGTTCTGATCGTTCTAAATCTGAATCAGAGCTGCTGGACGACATGGCAAACGTTTAAATGCTAACTTGTTGAACAACAAACAGAGTATAAACAATATTAACCAAACTCACAATGTGCTCACAACTAAACTCAACAACACAACTTGGCAGTGTTGTGACCTGTTACCTGTTGGGGGGTCCCCAGGGGGGATGTGCTGTTGGGTAAGGTCATGTAAACCAACTTGACCAATTAATGCCAATGAATAACATGAAATATTACTAAGTTAGCGTATAGTAGGCAACCAAACAAACAAAGAATTAGAATTGGCGTGAAATAAAAAATGTATTACGGGATTAAAAATTACCACGAAATTACTCAGGATTCCCTTTTTCCCTCGTACAGACAAAAATACCACGAATCGGGAAAAATCCCACGAGGTGGCAACACTGGGAGCATTTGGCCTCAAAAACCGGACAAAAGGAAAAATGCAAACTATGCAGGTAGTCAATGAAACTATTTTTGTATTATACCTGAGTTACCCCACTATAATAAAAATATGATCAGGTGACCCCTTCCCGCTGCTACGCTCCGATAAGTTAATTGCAATCTAAGCTTCGTTCAATATACACGCATTCGCTCTTGATAATTTTTTTACACTTGTGTTTGGTATTTGGTTTTCTGTAAATTAGCTGCAAGAAAAAATTTTTTTTTGTGATGGAATCTGAAAAACAAGGTACGTATTTAATAATAATACAAACTTTTTAAAAATATTTTGACTGTTTAGTATTGTTAAGGACCTAAAAGGAAGTTTAAAAATCTTTTTAATTATTTTGTATTTTTTTTAAAAAAAAAAAAATATCATGTGGCTTAGTATTCATTAAGGTTAATCTGATTCACACAGTTCACACACAAGTATAGCTTCATCGTCCTCGCTGTCCACTCCGGCACAGGAATTGTGGGCCCATTTCCCACACACTGAACACGCAACCCAACCCTCATTTGACTTTGAGTAGAACTCGTTGCAGTATAAACACTCACAGTCTGAGCATTCATCAGAATCACACTCGTTATTTTCGGTTTGTTTCTTTGGCTTCTTAATGTTTTTATTTTTCTTCAGACACTGTCCTTTAGTTTTTCCAATATTATCTTTGTTTTCTTTTTTAAAAAGCCTTAGTTTTGCTCTTTCTTCTTTGGCGATCCTCTTTTCTTCTTTCTCTTTTATAGCAGTCTCTAACTCTCTTTTGTACGGCGAATCTGTTAAGACAGCAGTCCTCCCTCTTTTTCGATTAGTTCTTCTTGTTCTTCCTTTGACTTTAGGGAGAGGCATTAGAATTTCAGGTGAAACAGGAAATGCTGAGTCAGCCTTCTTAGTTGACATCCATGAGCATCCAGGTGTGACATTAATGTTCTCAACAAATAGGACCTTTTTAGCTGGTGTACCATTAATATCATGGGTAGAAACCTCACTATTATCACCTTTATCACCCAATGTTGATGCATCGTTCTCTTCACCAGGCAAGATAGACGAAGACGATTCCAATTGTCCATTTTCAGATGAGACAGTCTCTTGCGTTGAAGGTACAGTTTGTTCGATGTCAGTCACATCCGCGGGGAGAAAATCAGACTCAATGAAAACAGATCGATCAGTGGGCCAAATCCCTGTAGCTTGAAATCCATTAATGGTTGTCTTCATAGTCGCGCTTTGAATAAAGGCTGATCCAAAAAGAGTTGAAATTTGAAACAACGTTACGACTTTCCCTGGATTCATACGTAGCCACTTTCGAAGCTCTTCAGTGTAATGAACACTTAAAGGCTTCATGAAGGACACGTCAAGTGGCTGAAGTCTGTGAGAACAGTGCGGTGGTAAACACAGCAATGATACGCCATTCTTTCTCGCATAGTCTATAACCTCAAGGTTCTTTGTGTGTGTTGAGTGTCCGTCTAAAATGAGAAGAACCGGGAATTCCTTTGATGCCTTAGAAAATACTACAAACTTTTTAAACCATATCAAAAACAACTCTGCAGTCATCCATCCAGTGCTGTGCACTTCAGCCCAACTCCCTGGAGGTAATCCCAGCTCAAACTCTTTCTGCATTTTTTTCCTTGGAAAAATTAACATCGGTGGCATGTATGCTCCACTAGGAGACATGCAAATAAGGCAAGTTACGGTTTCACCTCTTTCGGCCGAGGTTAATGAACCGACTTGTCGCTTGCCCTTACAAGCAATGATTTTAGAATTATTCTTGGGATTTACTGAAACCCCAGTTTCATCACAATTAAATATTTGCGAAGCTGTAAGTTTGTACTTATCTACCAAATTTGTAAGTAACGAAAAGAAATTATCAACTGCTACTTTGTTAAATCCCATAGCCCTTGCGCCAGATGTTGACTCAGGTTGACGAATTGAAAGAGAAGGATTTCTCTTTAAAAATCCATTGGCCCAATCTTGGCCAGCCATTTGATTTTTAAATCTGTGATATATTCCATTTCTTACCGCTAATTGATACGCGAGAGTACGTAAGTCTTTCATTGTCAAACCGAATAATCGTGCTTCCATAGTTTTCAGGTAGTTTACTAGCTCATGTCCCTGCTCTTGGGTAAACACTGCTTGGAATTTTCCAGCAGTCTTGTCAATACAGTGCTCAGGATTTTCCCTTTTTTTCTTCACATATCGTTCCAGCGTAGTTTGGGGAACATTGAATTGAACTGAAGCCTTTACATAACCCAATTGTCCAGAAATCACCGCTTCAACAGCATTACTCATCGACTCGATTGACCAGGACTGCCTATTTGTCTTTCTTTCATATACTCGAACCATCTGGAATTGAAATGCAAAATGTTACGAACTTCATAAAAATAATCTATCAGACCAAAATAGTACGGGGCAGAACGGGGTACTACCCCATTCTACCCCACCCGTTCCGCCCCAGGAACACGATTTTGTTCACAGAGGTTACGCTACTCGAAAACAACGTGTACAGAAAAGATGATCTGGACTAAACTAAAGCCCATTGAACGTATTACAAGTATTGCTAACTACCTTTGTAATAGAACCAAGTGTGTATATCTTACCTTGATTAATAAATCATCACCATTTGCAAAACAGCAAGGAAACTAGGCAAACATGGCTGCCCGTGTTGAGCCGCACTAAACTGAAGTAGTTCCACTTGTTGCCGCTTAGCGGCATCATCATCTTGATATTAAAAAAAACGATCTCCATTCCGCCCCGCTACCCCGTTCTGCCCCGGGTTCCCCTACGTCAATTTTCAAAAAATTCTTCCGCCATTTTGTTTTTTTTTGACATTTTGACTATGGATTCGTGATCGGTGACCTAAGACACCCCCGTATCTAAAATTTCACATTCATACGTCAATTTTCAAACAATTCTTCCGCCATTTTGTTTTTTTGTCATTTTGACTTTGGATTTGTGATCGGCTCCGCACACACTCCCGTATCTAAAATTTCACATTCATACTTCAATTTTCAAACAACTTCCGCCATTTTTTTTTTGACATTTTGACTTTGGATTCGAGATCGGCGTTCGCAGACCCCCGTATCTAAAATTTCACATTCGTACGTCAATTTTCAAAAAATCTTCCGCCATTTTGTTTTTTTTGACATTTTGGCTATGGATTGGTGATCGGCGTCCGCAGACACACCCGTATCTAAAATTTCGCATTCATACGTCAATTTTTGAAAAACTCCGGCCATTTCAATTTTTTTTATTTTTTTTTTGTCATTTCGACTTTGGATTTGTGATCGGCGTCCGCACACACCCCCGTATCTAAAATTTCACATTCATACGTCAATTTAGAATTAGTGACGGGCGACCGCAAAAACTCCCGAGTGCCCAGTTTTACTTTTAATTGGAAGAGAGAGAAATTGATTTCAGCCAGCTCCGCCCACCGTGCACGTTTGCGTAATCGTTTTAATAAAATTATTTCGTAGGGGCACATGAATGTCGAAAGCAACCTCCTCCTAATTCAAGTCATTATTAAAATATTACTCGACAACATCTGTATAGATGAAAATATTAAATCAAGCGGGACCGCTATGTTTTGTGTGGACATGCCGAAAATTCGCCGGACCGTAATATATTGATCGCCAGTGCACATGAAAATCTGATTATATTTTTCGCCCGCCCGGAATGCATTGATATCAGTGCACATTGAATCGGCCATTTTTCTGACAAAATCCACCTGCAAACGAACTTCAAAGTGTTCATGCCCTTGATTGCGTGCGACTGTCGACTCGCAATAGGAATGCAAAAGGTCCCGAGAAGCCGGTTCCTTAAGACCCCGGGTCTTGTTGGACCCTCGCGACCTTCAAAATTTCGTATTTCACGCTTAAATGTGAATATGCGGATACCACTCAGTTTGCCTGTCAGTTTGACGTTTCTAGCGATTTTCAACGTGTTTCACGTGAATTTTCCATCCGCCAGCGCTGTTTGTCAGAATTTGTTCGCCACGCCCGAATGCCGACTTTTGCGCGCTCCCCTTTTGACGCCGGATATCTGCACACGGACCAAAAAAAAAAGAAAATCTCACCGTCGAGGAACAATTTAATGTTGCCCGCATGTCCACCCGCCAAGACGGCCTTTAATTCCGCGTATCCAGGGACGAGTACTGCGCCCAAATTCACCAATTTCAAATCGTTTTTGACGGTTCGGCTCGTAACCATGGTGATTCAGTTAAACAGTCTTTTCTCAAGAAATTAACACGAAACGGCCGTGCGCTTTTAGTTTAGTTTATGTTATATCAAGATATAACATAAACTTACGTTGTAACGGTGCTTCGTCGCGACGCTCTGGGACGTCTAGAATAAAATCAGCGCTAATCTATAACTACCCAAATACTGTCCGCAGCGATCGCCGACGGCTGGACGACCGTCCAGTGGACGCACCTCGGGCTTGACTTGTTTGGAACAAATGCGGTTGCGCTAAACTTTTTATCAATGTCGAAACACACGCTACTTCCCGCTTTTCTCCCAGTTGTAAAATATAGTGAGTGGAAGAAAAGTGAGTTTAAGATTACCTACGGCTAACACAATTGTAGATTGGATCCTCCTTCGAACGGTATGTACTTTCTTTTACTTTAATTATCGTGCTTTTTTAAAGGATGTCAAAAGAAAAATGAGAACAAAACAAAAAAAAATAAACAAATGCTTTCAGATAAAATTTGTATAGTTTTATTCACAACCTTGCATAAATATACAGTGTGTCAATAAAGTAAGGAACACCCTAAATATCAGCTTTAAAACATATCTCTAGCAAAAACGCTCAGACACATATTTTTTTATTTTTGAAGGCGCATTTCTTAGATTAAATTGAAGTATACAGGGTTATCAAAAAAGAAGATATGACGTTCTCATGTGTTTTTTTTAAATGGAATACCCTGTATATTTTTAAGAAAATCAAAAGAGCCTCTCATGAAGATTTCAACGATATATGAGTTGTTGGGGATATCTTTAATATTTACTTGTAGAAATTGAAAAAACACTTTTGGTGGAACTACATGATAATTTTTGATAATTTTAATCTTTGAACGTTGTCATGACAGAATTGTCAGTATGGAAGGTGACGTCTTATCTAATTAGACAGTGACTAACCACCGTTAGTTTGTTTGGCCTTGCTTGTTTTATAATTGCCATTTCTTTTGATAAAAATGGGTCTAAGTGAGAGAGAACGGATTGAGATTCTTATGATGATTGGTTATGGTGACCGAAGAAGGAGTACAGTGGAAGTTTGCGAACTATTTAATGCAGCGCATCCTAATCGGCAACCAATAACTCGCTCAACTGCAAGTAAAATACATCTAAAGTATGAGGAGTACGTAAATGTTAGGGATCTACCTAAAACTGGGCGACCAAAAGTGGATGATGAAACTAAGTTAAATGTTCTTTTGACAGTGCAAGATAATCCGAATTGTGCTACTCGTCAAGCAGCTTTAAACTTTAATTGCAGCCATGAGACTGTTAGAAAAATTTGGCATAAGCAGAAATATCATCCTTATAAAGTGCATCTTGTCCATGAATTGTCGGAAGATGATTTTAATCGCCGTTTGGAGTTTTCAGAAAACTTGCAAATACTTTGTGAACGTGATGAAATGTTTGCTAGAAACATTTTATTTTCAGATGAGGCAACTTTTTCTTTAAACGGAACAGTTAACCGACAAAATTGTAGATACTGGACAGAACATAATCCTCACTGGATGCAGGAAGCTCGAAGTCAACACCCTCAGAAGGTGAACGTCTGGGCTGGAATACTAAAAAATAGGATTTTAGGACCTTTCTTTTTTGATGGAAATTTAAATGGGGATATCTATTTGGATTTTTTACAGTTAGAGCTTCTTCCTGCGCTTGTGGAACTTTATCCTGATCCAAATACCCCTGACAGTCCTAGTAATGAAATCTGGTTCCAACAAGATGGGGCACCTCCTCATTATTCTCGACCTGTGCGTGACTACCTAAATTTGATTTTTAATAACCGATGGATTGGCAGACGTGGGGTTGTTGAGTGGCCAGCTCGCTCCCCTGACTTAACACCACTAGATTTCTTCTTGTGGGGTTACCTAAAAAGCAAAGTTTATGTAAATAGACCTCAAAATACTAATGATTTAAAAGAACGCATACGCCAAGAGATCCGAAGAATCACGCCAGATGTACTCAGCAATGTTCAGAATGAGTTTATTTCTCGCCTAGGCTACTGTCAGATTGTGAACGGGCAGCAATTTGAATATTTACTTAAGTAAATTTTTGTTTTAGATTTAAAAATAAACAAGTTAAACTCTATTGTAATTATTTTATGACGTTGTTCCACCAAAAGTGTTTTTTCAATTTCTACAAGTAAATATTAAAGGTATCCCCAACAACTCATATATCGTTGAAATCTTCATGAGAAGCGCTTTTGATTTTCTTAAAAATATACAGGGTATTCCATTTAAAAAAACACATGATAACGTCATATCTTCTTTTTTGATAACCCCGTATACTTCAATTTAATCTAAGAAAATGCGCCTTCAAAAATAAAAAAAATACGTGTCTGAGCGTTTTTGCTAGAGATAGGTTTTAAAGCTGATATTTACGGTTTTCCTTACTTTATTGACACACTGTATTTTATTATCCCACATAAACGAATATGTACATTGAATTTACAACGAAATATATTATAATGTAAAGATTTAACAGCAAAAATCATGTAAGCAAGAATTTGGTCAATAAGGTCGACTTTCTCGTACCGCGTGTCACTTGAAAATTGTAGTACAACCTGCGTACGCATACATACATGATTCTCATCAAAACAAACGATCTGACTTTCTTACGAGGAGTCGTTTTTATATTCCCGCCATCTTCCCTTGACTTTGATTGATTTCTTTTGTGCAGGAATTTTTGTTTTCTCGTTTTCTTTGTTATTTGTTCCTCTTTCGTTTTGATGTCTTCTTTTTATTTTTTGATGTGTTTCCCTGCCATACCTGACCATGCCCTTTCGGGCTGTGTGCATCACCTTTCTCCCAGTCGAAGGACTGGCTTTCCCTCGAGTCCAACGCCGGCGAATTTTGACCATCAAAAATGATAATATGGGATCAAGAGCTCCTTGCAGCTCATCCCGGAAGCAGTGTGTTCCACGTCTTAAAAGAAAGAGCGATCTGCACTCCAAACTTCCAGCAGAAAGAGACGGAACTTTTCTTGCTAGTGAAAGATGGCTTTCGCGTTGGAAAAAACGCCACGGAGTTTATTTTCTTGCAGTATGCGGAGAAAAGCTATCAGCAAATCCTGCAGCCGCTAACGAGTCTTCCAAAAAATTCGAGAAAATACTCAGTGAAAATCATCTCCGTTCAGAACGTATAACATTGACGAAACGGTAATGAACTTTAAACTTTTGCCTAAAATAACATTGGCCGCGTTAAATGAAACGTCAGCACTTAGTCATAAAGTCAACAAAGAAAGAGTTATCGTAGCCCTGTGTTCTAACGCTTGCGGGGATCATAAAATACCGCTTTTGTTATTGGCAAATCTGACAAACTTAGAGCATTTACAAACATAAATATCAACCCCTCCGGTATACTACCGGTCACAAAAACCCGCATGGGTGGACATCTATTTATTTAAAGAATGATTCATTACTGAATTTGTTCCCAAAATGAGAAAGCATTTGACATGTTTAGGATTGCCTGCAAAAGCACTCTTGTACTTGACAATTTTCCGATGTCCTACATAAATTGAAAAATGACGAAAACACATATCTTATAAAGGTATTAAAGACAATTAACATGAAGGACGTCATTTATATGTTGGCTACAGCTTATGATGAAATAACAACTTCAACCGTTGTTAAGACATAGAGGAATCTCTGGCCTAACATTGAAACAATGCATTGCAGAACAACAGCCGAACCTAATTTTAGAGCTTCTGACCAAGATGACTATGCAGCTCTCTTGAAAGTGCCGAAAAAGAGTTGGAGAATGAAGCTATGAACGACGACGAAATATGTACAAAGTCATAAAGGACAAAAATTGATTTTTCATGAAATTTTGGATTAGGAAATTTGCCATCTGGAGCCAAGTTTTTAAATATATTTCTGTTTATGGCGTGATTGTCACTTATTATACATAAAACTTCAAAACCACACTCTTGTATTAAATCAATAATGTATTTTGTTATTGGAATCATATCAGTACTTTTTATGTTATGTACTGGAAGTAATTTGACCACGTCTTTAAAGTTCCCGAAGGCTGATGAAATCATATACGTCAAAGCTGTTTTCCCAATTTCTCCGTCATTATAAGCAGTACCTATAATACTTTGAGACCTATAATCAAGTCGACCAGTGACATAAATTTCATCAATTAGCAGCACAACGACTCGCTGCAAATCACTCAAGGGTTTTATAATATTTTTCAGGTAATTTATTGTATTGGCATCATTTACTGGCGATACATTCAAATCTGCTGATAAACGCAGTAAATATCTTTTATCTACGATCATGTAAAAAGTGATAGCTTTTTGCATGATTTTTAGGGTAAAAAGTTAGCATTTATTGAACCCGTGCAATAAAAGTTTTTATTGCACGGGTTTTATTGCACAATTTTAACTAATAGAATAATAAGAAAAATATCAGTAAGATATTTTATTCATTTCTGTAAATATGTACATTTACTTTACAATTAGTACAATTTTTAATAAGAATTTGAGGAATCTCGTGACTTCTTGATGTAGAAGGAAGTATATCGGTAGTAGCATTGCTTGAGTTTGCTTCTTCAGCTGCACCTCTACCCAAAATTTGATTTGATATCGCGACCTCGTGTTGAACGGATTCTTCCACGTAAGATGCTGCCACCGTCTCAGCTGGACCTCTGCCCAAAATTTGATTTGATATCGCGACCTTATGTTGAACGGATTCTTCCACGTAAGATTCTGCCACCGTTGATGACTTCCAACCACCATGTCTTTTTAATTCTAGAACATCTGCTCCTGCATCTGCAAGTATGGTGGTAGATGACCGTCTAAAACTATGGCCAGTATACTCGTGCGGATTAAGCAACTTCAGATAACTAGCTATTTGGCTTGGTATTTTTCCAAAAGTATTAATACCTATAGGCTGAACAGAACACTTTCCATTATTGTAACTGACAAACAGTCGATTATGTGCTGTTGCTGGTGATCTTAGGCTGACGTATTTTCTGTATATTTCAACCATATTTTTCATATCTCTCGTTTCAGTGCCAATAATAAAACATCGAGGCTTATTGGTTTTAGATGTTGGAATTTTGACTATCAACATATTACCAACATCTTCCACATCATCTATGCTCATTTTATGAAACTCATCTCTTCTACAAGCACCCGCAATACCAAAAAGTGCTACAACCTAAAATTAAAAAGTGTCTAATTTTAGTCACTGACCACTCAAAGAAAATGTTGCATTAAAATACCTTCATCACTAAAAATCTATTATCAGGTGCGTCATTTATAAATTTGAATATATCATTTTTACTGAATACTTTGGATTTCTTGGGACGATATCCTACAGATTGGCGCTTCATATAAGCGGTTAACTTCGAAAACTGCTTAAGATCGATGTCTTTTTCGGCTAATAGGAGGGATTTCACCATGGAATATTCCGACCATAGACTTGATGGCTTTATATCCTTAGCCCTTTTTGAAAAATAAGCAAGGAACACATTTTCCGTAAGATTCTCCACTTTCATTGAAATACACCAGGCGTTGAATCGTTTATATACCAATTCATACTGTTTTCTTGATTTTTCTGGTATTAGACTCGCTGTAGCCGTTTGTGCGATCTCTACAATTGTATCACTATGATCATTATCAATCATTTTATACTTTATATTTAACAGATTAAATTAATAATTTCAGAAGCAACAATGACATACTAATGAAGTTTGTTGATACCGTTGTTTCCTTAGTAATAGCAGGTAATAGAGTGACAGAATAACATCCAACATGACAGTCTACATGATAGCATAGGAGTACTTGAATAATACGATACCCGTCAAAGTGACATTTATTAAAAGATCGATATACTACAAGTATTCATAAAAATTGACTATTTCTGACCAAAATTGGCATGATCGTAGATAAAACGTTGTAAAATACACGTGTAAAAAGTCTCTTTAGTGCACTCACGACTTTAAAAACACTCGCTACGCTCGTGTTTTTAACTACGTCGCTCGTGCACTAAAGAATGACTTTTTACACTTGTATCTTAAATAACTATTATGGGGAAGTAAAAAAAAGTCTGATATTAATTTGTAACACGAAGGAGACTGAGAATAAAGCAAGAATGCCATGATTAATGTAGCAGGAGAATAACTTCTTTTGGGAATTGTTAATTGCTTTATTTGATCTGCAATCACTTCCAACCTGTTTAGTATATTTGAATTCTTGCTCGCAACTTGCTTGTACCGCTTTTTCAATAAAATTAAGACTTTTGTTTAAAAGATCATGAACACTTGGTTTTTGTACTGGAACAACAGCACTTTTGTAATGTGACAGTATGTTTTGAAACTGAGACCACCTGTTTAATCTAAAATCTGCATCAACAATCCAATTTAAATCTGAATAGGACAACTTATTTTTGTTACAAAATATTTCTACTATTAAACTGTTGTCTATTTTAATACTTCTAGTAACTGTTAAAACTTCATCGAAACAAATTATGTAAAAATATATACAACTGTCGGTGATTTTCACATTCCAATTATGAACATCAATACGTTTATAATATTCAGTTTTGAAATTGTTGAAATCACCTATTCGATCATTCTTAAGAAATTCATCAAGTTTTGCTCTTTGTTTCTGAAACTGCGCTTCACGTCTTTCATCTGGACTGATTCTTTTACTCTCTTGCCTCTTACCTAAATACGCAGGCAAATTGGGAAAGGTTCTGGGAACAGCAGTTTCAGTTAATCGTGGGTATCGCAATGAAATTTCTTTGATTGACCCATCCGGTTGCAGATGTTTATCAACGGACACAATATCACTTACAACAAAGTGTTTGCAACAGACTACTGCAGTTTTTGTTGGCTGCCAATCTTTCCTGGGTATTGCCCGAATCCATTCGTCACGACGTTGCGGGTTTGTTGGGAATTTAAAGGTTGTAATACATCCACTTTGTGTTTTTAAAGCAGAGTCGTAATTGCTCTTGCATTGCGGTACACAACACCGTCGAGGCATATTTAACACTAAAACAAATTAATTAACGTATTCTACAATTAAAAAAGCAATAAAACTTCTAACTTACGGCTTTCAAAACGTTACACAGGATGTTAGGTTATGTTGTTGTTGACACCAAGTGTATTGTATTATAGATGAAACATGGTCTGCCACAACACAATTATTGTACTTCTAATAATAAAACAAACTAGTTTTTTCAATCGCATACGATTAATCAATGCACAATCGGTAATTATCAACAAAATATTCACTCCGAAACCGAACGTGAACAGCTGACATTACGTTGTCAAAGAGAAAAGCTGGACCACCTGCAATGTTGCCAGTTTTCACTGTGCATGGCTAGTATTAGAGCCGGCTGTGTACAGACCTATAAATACAGTGCCATCATATGAAAAAGTGTTGGAAATGTGCGTTAAAAAACAAATTTATAGTTATTGTGATGCAAATAGTATAATATCATTGAACCAGTCAGGTTTCAAGAAATCACTCTTGTGAAACAGTTTAGGTCAACATTTGTGATAATTGGTCGAGGGAAATGAACAGTGGCAAAATGGTGCTGGCTGTGTTTTTGGATTTCCGAAGAGCTTTTGAGACCATCGACCGAGAATTACTATTGAAGAAATTGGAAATCATCGGCTTCAAAAGCATCGTTCTGGAATGGTGTCGTTCATACATGACTGACTGATACCAAAGAGTAAAGTTTAATGGGACAACATCAGGTGTGCGCTCTAGTAAATATGGTGTACCACAAGGAACAATATTAGGACCGTTTGTATGGGAATGACATTGTGCTTAGGACCAAAAATAGTAAATTACATTTGTTTCCTGATGACTCAATGTTCTATGTTAGTGGAAATGATTTAAATGATATGAAGGATAAAATAAATGAAGACTTGTCTTTATTATATAAATGGTTGTGTGCCAATAGTTTAAGTATTAATATAAAAATAGATGATAATTATTTTGAAAGAGTAAATAGCATAAAATATTTAGGGATAATTATAGATCAGCATTTAAATTTTAAAGAAAATACAAAGCATATTCTAAATAAAATGTCTAAAAGAGAAGGTTATTTAACTAGAATAGGTCAAAATATGTCAACATATATTAAGCTGACTATATAAATCGCTAATTGCGGTACAGATGGAATACTGCACAACTCTTCTATTTAAGTAAACTAATTACGAAACCCAGCAAATGCAAAAAATACAAAATAGGCCTATGAGAGCAATTTTAAAGTGTAACAAATATACACCAGTTGCATTAATGCTGTGTACATTGAAATTAATGAATGTGCGACAAAGAATAATATACAAATCAATGTTATTCATTTACAACAGAAAACAAGGTATTGCGCCATCGTATATTAGTCAGAAATTGATTTATGTACATGGAACGCATAAATATAATTAATACAAGAATCATCAATGTTTTTTTTTATAGAATAAGTAAAAATAAGTCATCAACGGCTAATAATGTTCTTGTCAATGGCCTAAAAATGTTTAAAAGCCTAGCATATGACATAAAACATTGTAATGATATAAATAGGTTTAAGAGACAACTGTCATATATTTTAGAGAAATGGATATAAATACTCTAAGTGTATGTAAATAGCGTATTGCTAATAAAGATATATTATTATTATTATCTACAATTTTTGTATTAAAAATTATTCGCTATCTACATTATTAGATACCAATAATGGACTTTACCGCTACGCTGGGACACCCGGTATAAATTAAAATAGGCGGGATGTTACAGGTAACCCCCCGGTTAGCGTTCCAAGGTTAAGAAACAAAGTTATGATATTGTTTTATAATTAATTTTCTTCTATTATTGATAGTAAACGAGATAATTAATAAAATTAGAAAAAGAGGAAATGTAAAGTGTAAATATCAATACAAATAATATACTATAAGCTAAACGCACAAATTTCACTTATACACATAAATATAACAGAGCTATTCCTTTGATAAGGCACATTCATCCACGGATTTAATATCAGCCTACACGGTTAACACATCACTATCGACAAAACTTTCGACATTAATACGTTTTTCGCCGCCTGTCTTGGTGCACAGATCTGTGATCACCATAATCATCGGTTTGTCCTTTCTCTCAATGCGAACCTCCCATTTGTAAGAGTCGCACTAAGGAGCATTCAGTGTTGCCACCTAGACAACTTAAATAGTCCCACAAAATCCCCTAAAATTTCCCTTTTTAGGCAAAAAATTCCCACGAATTAAAAAAAAAATCAAACTGCTTGCATAAAAAAAGTACATTTTATTGATTCAACTTACAAGATATCAATTCTTAAAAGAGTATATAGTATTATTTAATAATTTTACATGTTTTTCCTCAATTGGAAAAGTACTGCACTGCAAGTTTCTGCTTTGTAAGGCACTCCTAAACACAGCCATGGCATTTAATGTAGTGCTCCCCAAACGGTTCCGTTTTTTTGGTTTGCAGTCTGTAACAATGCTAAAGATTCTTTCAGCTTCAGCATTGCTATGAGGCAAAACAAGCAATATATTTATTAATTTCATGGTTTCAACAAATTTTGGTAAACTATTTTCATCCAGTATACTACTAATCTCACACCAAAATTCCTCAACTTCTAGCAACTTTAATTGATCAAGTTTACTTTCTGTAAAAGAAAAAGGTAACAGCCTCCATTCATATTCAAATTTTTCAATATCTATAAAGGTTTTATAGTGACCAACTACAGAAGAAAAACTTTCAAGCAAATTTCTGTTTACAATATCCAAGGCAACTGTGGGAGTCAATATATTTAGTTCTTTAAAAAAATTATCATTCAAGGGTAATCTTTTTTGCATTTCCTCTGCGGAGGTAATATAAAAATGTAAACATTTAAGTCGAAATTCTTTTAACAAATTTGTAGGAAGTGTTTTAATAAAATCACCACATTTAAAGCCTACGCCGATTTTTTCCAATTCTATATAGTTTTGAGGGTGCCGGATGGCTGATTTATGACATTTATATACAAGCTCTGGCTTTACAAAATTTTGGGCCAATTGCCAAAAAATTGTTAAACATTTGCTGTGCAATTCATTAATTAAAACACTCCTACTCTGAAACAGTGCATTAAAAGTGTTGAAATAATTTAAAGTGTACAATAGAAACAGTAAGTATCCTTTGTTTAGAGGATTTTGCATCATTTCTAAAATTATTGAGGCCATTCTCAAGTGATCTTCAACTACTGCTAAAGAAAAGAAATGCAACAGTACATCCCAGTTATCTAAAATCCTTTTAACACAATTATACATACTAAGCCACCTTGTTGATGCTAATTTTAAAAGTTTTTTCTTTTCGCAGTTAAAAAACTCTTGAAACTCCGACAAAATTGCACATCTTTTTGAACTGCCAGATACATAGGTTGCTATGTTTCTGATAAGATCTTCAGGAGACCGGGGTAGTTCCTCACATGCTTTTCCAGCAATCAGCGCACTTGAATGGCAAATGCATTTTAAAAGTATTGCATGAGGTACAGCCTCTTTAATTCTTGAAAAAAAAGAATTGTTATTTCCTACCATTACAGCTGCACCATCTGAGGCGACCCCTATCACATTTTGTATTGGAATAGATTTGCTACCAAAGCAGTTTTTTACGGCAGTGAATATGCTTTCAGCACAGCAGTCTCTCGCATCAAGTTCAATGAGCTCCAATAATGATGTCCTCACTTTTCCATTATACCTGTAACGCACCTACAACAAAACACCAACATAATGAAGGTGGGAACTACCCAACAACTATGGAAATACATACCAAAACGCACAAATACTTTTTATCAGCAACATCCGTGCTTTCATCCAGAAGTATGCTGAAGAAACTGTTTTTCAAGATCTGAACTAAATCTTCCTCTTCTTTTTTTGCCAACACAGACTTCACAATTTCTGTGCACTTTGTCCTTCCCATTCGTATTCCGTTTATAATTTGTGAGTCTGGGGCAATAACTTTCAACAATGGAACCAGATGATCCACTGTTAAAAATGCAACATTATGTTCTGCAAAGAATGCTGATAAACCTATTTCGGCTCTTTTAATACTTTTTGTAAGACTAGTCTCTTTAACGACAAAAGTTGAAATGTCTATATTCGAATCTATCACATTAATCAATTTCTGTTGTTTCGCGGTTTTCGAATGTTTTGTAATTTCGGACTTTCCACACTGCAATTCTACATCACAAATAATGCACCTAAAAAAGTAAAAAACACAAACGTATAGGCATTTAATATTAATTCAAATAAGCATACATACTTGCACTTATTCTTGTTTTTTGTGGGCCTTAGCCATTTCTTTAGGCGAGGATCTTCTAACCACCCATTTTGAAAAACTTTCTGTTTGTTTGTGTATTTTTTACATTTTTTCTTTGACGGCCCTGGTTCTGATCGTTCTAAATCTGAATCAGAGCTGCTGGACGACATGGCAAACGTTTAAATGCTAACTTGTTGAACAACAAACAGAGTATAAACAATATTAACCAAACTCACAATGTGCTCACAACTAAACTCAACAACACAACTTGGCAGTGTTGTGACCTGTTACCTGTTGGGGGGTCCCCAGGGGGGATGTGCTGTTGGGTAAGGTCATGTAAACCAACTTGACCAATTAATGCCAATGAATAACATGAAATATTACTAAGTTAGCGTATAGTAGGCAACCAAACAAACAAAGAATTAGAATTGGCGTGAAATAAAAAATGTATTACGGGATTAAAAATTACCACGAAATTACTCAGGATTCCCTTTTTCCCTCGTACAGACAAAAATACCACGAATCGGGAAAAATCCCACGAGGTGGCAACACTGGGAGCATTTGGCCTCAAAAACCGGACAAAAGGAAAAATGCAAACTATGCAGGTAGTCAATGAAACTATTTTTGTATTATACCTGAGTTACCCCACTATAATAAAAATATGATCAGGTGACCCCTTCCCGCTGCTACGCTCCGATAAGTTAATTGCAATCTAAGCTTCGTTCAATATACACGCATTCGCTCTTGATAATTTTTTTACACTTGTGTTTGGTATTTGGTTTTCTGTAAATTAGCTGCAAGAAAAAATTTTTTTTTGTGATGGAATCTGAAAAACAAGGTACGTATTTAATAATAATACAAACTTTTTAAAAATATTTTGACTGTTTAGTATTGTTAAGGACCTAAAAGGAAGTTTAAAAATCTTTTTAATTATTTTGTATTTTTTTTAAAAAAAAAAAAATATCATGTGGCTTAGTATTCATTAAGGTTAATCTGATTCACACAGTTCACACACAAGTATAGCTTCATCGTCCTCGCTGTCCACTCCGGCACAGGAATTGTGGGCCCATTTCCCACACACTGAACACGCAACCCAACCCTCATTTGACTTTGAGTAGAACTCGTTGCAGTATAAACACTCACAGTCTGAGCATTCATCAGAATCACACTCGTTATTTTCGGTTTGTTTCTTTGGCTTCTTAATGTTTTTATTTTTCTTCAGACACTGTCCTTTAGTTTTTCCAATATTATCTTTGTTTTCTTTTTTAAAAAGCCTTAGTTTTGCTCTTTCTTCTTTGGCGATCCTCTTTTCTTCTTTCTCTTTTATAGCAGTCTCTAACTCTCTTTTGTACGGCGAATCTGTTAAGACAGCAGTCCTCCCTCTTTTTCGATTAGTTCTTCTTGTTCTTCCTTTGACTTTAGGGAGAGGCATTAGAATTTCAGGTGAAACAGGAAATGCTGAGTCAGCCTTCTTAGTTGACATCCATGAGCATCCAGGTGTGACATTAATGTTCTCAACAAATAGGACCTTTTTAGCTGGTGTACCATTAATATCATGGGTAGAAACCTCACTATTATCACCTTTATCACCCAATGTTGATGCATCGTTCTCTTCACCAGGCAAGATAGACGAAGACGATTCCAATTGTCCATTTTCAGATGAGACAGTCTCTTGCGTTGAAGGTACAGTTTGTTCGATGTCAGTCACATCCGCGGGGAGAAAATCAGACTCAATGAAAACAGATCGATCAGTGGGCCAAATCCCTGTAGCTTGAAATCCATTAATGGTTGTCTTCATAGTCGCGCTTTGAATAAAGGCTGATCCAAAAAGAGTTGAAATTTGAAACAACGTTACGACTTTCCCTGGATTCATACGTAGCCACTTTCGAAGCTCTTCAGTGTAATGAACACTTAAAGGCTTCATGAAGGACACGTCAAGTGGCTGAAGTCTGTGAGAACAGTGCGGTGGTAAACACAGCAATGATACGCCATTCTTTCTCGCATAGTCTATAACCTCAAGGTTCTTTGTGTGTGTTGAGTGTCCGTCTAAAATGAGAAGAACCGGGAATTCCTTTGATGCCTTAGAAAATACTACAAACTTTTTAAACCATATCAAAAACAACTCTGCAGTCATCCATCCAGTGCTGTGCACTTCAGCCCAACTCCCTGGAGGTAATCCCAGCTCAAACTCTTTCTGCATTTTTTTCCTTGGAAAAATTAACATCGGTGGCATGTATGCTCCACTAGGAGACATGCAAATAAGGCAAGTTACGGTTTCACCTCTTTCGGCCGAGGTTAATGAACCGACTTGTCGCTTGCCCTTACAAGCAATGATTTTAGAATTATTCTTGGGATTTACTGAAACCCCAGTTTCATCACAATTAAATATTTGCGAAGCTGTAAGTTTGTACTTATCTACCAAATTTGTAAGTAACGAAAAGAAATTATCAACTGCTACTTTGTTAAATCCCATAGCCCTTGCGCCAGATGTTGACTCAGGTTGACGAATTGAAAGAGAAGGATTTCTCTTTAAAAATCCATTGGCCCAATCTTGGCCAGCCATTTGATTTTTAAATCTGTGATATATTCCATTTCTTACCGCTAATTGATACGCGAGAGTACGTAAGTCTTTCATTGTCAAACCGAATAATCGTGCTTCCATAGTTTTCAGGTAGTTTACTAGCTCATGTCCCTGCTCTTGGGTAAACACTGCTTGGAATTTTCCAGCAGTCTTGTCAATACAGTGCTCAGGATTTTCCCTTTTTTTCTTCACATATCGTTCCAGCGTAGTTTGGGGAACATTGAATTGAACTGAAGCCTTTACATAACCCAATTGTCCAGAAATCACCGCTTCAACAGCATTACTCATCGACTCGATTGACCAGGACTGCCTATTTGTCTTTCTTTCATATACTCGAACCATCTGGAATTGAAATGCAAAATGTTACGAACTTCATAAAAATAATCTATCAGACCAAAATAGTACGGGGCAGAACGGGGTACTACCCCATTCTACCCCACCCGTTCCGCCCCAGGAACACGATTTTGTTCACAGAGGTTACGCTACTCGAAAACAACGTGTACAGAAAAGATGATCTGGACTAAACTAAAGCCCATTGAACGTATTACAAGTATTGCTAACTACCTTTGTAATAGAACCAAGTGTGTATATCTTACCTTGATTAATAAATCATCACCATTTGCAAAACAGCAAGGAAACTAGGCAAACATGGCTGCCCGTGTTGAGCCGCACTAAACTGAAGTAGTTCCACTTGTTGCCGCTTAGCGGCATCATCATCTTGATATTAAAAAAAACGATCTCCATTCCGCCCCGCTACCCCGTTCTGCCCCGGGTTCCCCTACGTCAATTTTCAAAAAATTCTTCCGCCATTTTGTTTTTTTTTGACATTTTGACTATGGATTCGTGATCGGTGACCTAAGACACCCCCGTATCTAAAATTTCACATTCATACGTCAATTTTCAAACAATTCTTCCGCCATTTTGTTTTTTTGTCATTTTGACTTTGGATTTGTGATCGGCTCCGCACACACTCCCGTATCTAAAATTTCACATTCATACTTCAATTTTCAAACAACTTCCGCCATTTTTTTTTTGACATTTTGACTTTGGATTCGAGATCGGCGTTCGCAGACCCCCGTATCTAAAATTTCACATTCGTACGTCAATTTTCAAAAAATCTTCCGCCATTTTGTTTTTTTTGACATTTTGGCTATGGATTGGTGATCGGCGTCCGCAGACACACCCGTATCTAAAATTTCGCATTCATACGTCAATTTTTGAAAAACTCCGGCCATTTCAATTTTTTTTATTTTTTTTTTGTCATTTCGACTTTGGATTTGTGATCGGCGTCCGCACACACCCCCGTATCTAAAATTTCACATTCATACGTCAATTTAGAATTAGTGACGGGCGACCGCAAAAACTCCCGAGTGCCCAGTTTTACTTTTAATTGGAAGAGAGAGAAATTGATTTCAGCCAGCTCCGCCCACCGTGCACGTTTGCGTAATCGTTTTAATAAAATTATTTCGTAGGGGCACATGAATGTCGAAAGCAACCTCCTCCTAATTCAAGTCATTATTAAAATATTACTCGACAACATCTGTATAGATGAAAATATTAAATCAAGCGGGACCGCTATGTTTTGTGTGGACATGCCGAAAATTCGCCGGACCGTAATATATTGATCGCCAGTGCACATGAAAATCTGATTATATTTTTCGCCCGCCCGGAATGCATTGATATCAGTGCACATTGAATCGGCCATTTTTCTGACAAAATCCACCTGCAAACGAACTTCAAAGTGTTCATGCCCTTGATTGCGTGCGACTGTCGACTCGCAATAGGAATGCAAAAGGTCCCGAGAAGCCGGTTCCTTAAGACCCCGGGTCTTGTTGGACCCTCGCGACCTTCAAAATTTCGTATTTCACGCTTAAATGTGAATATGCGGATACCACTCAGTTTGCCTGTCAGTTTGACGTTTCTAGCGATTTTCAACGTGTTTCACGTGAATTTTCCATCCGCCAGCGCTGTTTGTCAGAATTTGTTCGCCACGCCCGAATGCCGACTTTTGCGCGCTCCCCTTTTGACGCCGGATATCTGCACACGGACCAAAAAAAAAAGAAAATCTCACCGTCGAGGAACAATTTAATGTTGCCCGCATGTCCACCCGCCAAGACGGCCTTTAATTCCGCGTATCCAGGGACGAGTACTGCGCCCAAATTCACCAATTTCAAATCGTTTTTGACGGTTCGGCTCGTAACCATGGTGATTCAGTTAAACAGTCTTTTCTCAAGAAATTAACACGAAACGGCCGTGCGCTTTTAGTTTAGTTTATGTTATATCAAGATATAACATAAACTTACGTTGTAACGGTGCTTCGTCGCGACGCTCTGGGACGTCTAGAATAAAATCAGCGCTAATCTATAACTACCCAAATACTGTCCGCAGCGATCGCCGACGGCTGGACGACCGTCCAGTGGACGCACCTCGGGCTTGACTTGTTTGGAACAAATGCGGTTGCGCTAAACTTTTTATCAATGTCGAAACACACGCTACTTCCCGCTTTTCTCCCAGTTGTAAAATATAGTGAGTGGAAGAAAAGTGAGTTTAAGATTACCTACGGCTAACACAATTGTAGATTGGATCCTCCTTCGAACGGTATGTACTTTCTTTTACTTTAATTATCGTGCTTTTTTAAAGGATGTCAAAAGAAAAATGAGAACAAAACAAAAAAAAATAAACAAATGCTTTCAGATAAAATTTGTATAGTTTTATTCACAACCTTGCATAAATATACAGTGTGTCAATAAAGTAAGGAACACCCTAAATATCAGCTTTAAAACATATCTCTAGCAAAAACGCTCAGACACATATTTTTTTATTTTTGAAGGCGCATTTCTTAGATTAAATTGAAGTATACAGGGTTATCAAAAAAGAAGATATGACGTTCTCATGTGTTTTTTTTAAATGGAATACCCTGTATATTTTTAAGAAAATCAAAAGAGCCTCTCATGAAGATTTCAACGATATATGAGTTGTTGGGGATATCTTTAATATTTACTTGTAGAAATTGAAAAAACACTTTTGGTGGAACTACATGATAATTTTTGATAATTTTAATCTTTGAACGTTGTCATGACAGAATTGTCAGTATGGAAGGTGACGTCTTATCTAATTAGACAGTGACTAACCACCGTTAGTTTGTTTGGCCTTGCTTGTTTTATAATTGCCATTTCTTTTGATAAAAATGGGTCTAAGTGAGAGAGAACGGATTGAGATTCTTATGATGATTGGTTATGGTGACCGAAGAAGGAGTACAGTGGAAGTTTGCGAACTATTTAATGCAGCGCATCCTAATCGGCAACCAATAACTCGCTCAACTGCAAGTAAAATACATCTAAAGTATGAGGAGTACGTAAATGTTAGGGATCTACCTAAAACTGGGCGACCAAAAGTGGATGATGAAACTAAGTTAAATGTTCTTTTGACAGTGCAAGATAATCCGAATTGTGCTACTCGTCAAGCAGCTTTAAACTTTAATTGCAGCCATGAGACTGTTAGAAAAATTTGGCATAAGCAGAAATATCATCCTTATAAAGTGCATCTTGTCCATGAATTGTCGGAAGATGATTTTAATCGCCGTTTGGAGTTTTCAGAAAACTTGCAAATACTTTGTGAACGTGATGAAATGTTTGCTAGAAACATTTTATTTTCAGATGAGGCAACTTTTTCTTTAAACGGAACAGTTAACCGACAAAATTGTAGATACTGGACAGAACATAATCCTCACTGGATGCAGGAAGCTCGAAGTCAACACCCTCAGAAGGTGAACGTCTGGGCTGGAATACTAAAAAATAGGATTTTAGGACCTTTCTTTTTTGATGGAAATTTAAATGGGGATATCTATTTGGATTTTTTACAGTTAGAGCTTCTTCCTGCGCTTGTGGAACTTTATCCTGATCCAAATACCCCTGACAGTCCTAGTAATGAAATCTGGTTCCAACAAGATGGGGCACCTCCTCATTATTCTCGACCTGTGCGTGACTACCTAAATTTGATTTTTAATAACCGATGGATTGGCAGACGTGGGGTTGTTGAGTGGCCAGCTCGCTCCCCTGACTTAACACCACTAGATTTCTTCTTGTGGGGTTACCTAAAAAGCAAAGTTTATGTAAATAGACCTCAAAATACTAATGATTTAAAAGAACGCATACGCCAAGAGATCCGAAGAATCACGCCAGATGTACTCAGCAATGTTCAGAATGAGTTTATTTCTCGCCTAGGCTACTGTCAGATTGTGAACGGGCAGCAATTTGAATATTTACTTAAGTAAATTTTTGTTTTAGATTTAAAAATAAACAAGTTAAACTCTATTGTAATTATTTTATGACGTTGTTCCACCAAAAGTGTTTTTTCAATTTCTACAAGTAAATATTAAAGGTATCCCCAACAACTCATATATCGTTGAAATCTTCATGAGAAGCGCTTTTGATTTTCTTAAAAATATACAGGGTATTCCATTTAAAAAAACACATGATAACGTCATATCTTCTTTTTTGATAACCCCGTATACTTCAATTTAATCTAAGAAAATGCGCCTTCAAAAATAAAAAAAATACGTGTCTGAGCGTTTTTGCTAGAGATAGGTTTTAAAGCTGATATTTACGGTTTTCCTTACTTTATTGACACACTGTATTTTATTATCCCACATAAACGAATATGTACATTGAATTTACAACGAAATATATTATAATGTAAAGATTTAACAGCAAAAATCATGTAAGCAAGAATTTGGTCAATAAGGTCGACTTTCTCGTACCGCGTGTCACTTGAAAATTGTAGTACAACCTGCGTACGCATACATACATGATTCTCATCAAAACAAACGATCTGACTTTCTTACGAGGAGTCGTTTTTATATTCCCGCCATCTTCCCTTGACTTTGATTGATTTCTTTTGTGCAGGAATTTTTGTTTTCTCGTTTTCTTTGTTATTTGTTCCTCTTTCGTTTTGATGTCTTCTTTTTATTTTTTGATGTGTTTCCCTGCCATACCTGACCATGCCCTTTCGGGCTGTGTGCATCACCTTTCTCCCAGTCGAAGGACTGGCTTTCCCTCGAGTCCAACGCCGGCGAATTTTGACCATCAAAAATGATAATATGGGATCAAGAGCTCCTTGCAGCTCATCCCGGAAGCAGTGTGTTCCACGTCTTAAAAGAAAGAGCGATCTGCACTCCAAACTTCCAGCAGAAAGAGACGGAACTTTTCTTGCTAGTGAAAGATGGCTTTCGCGTTGGAAAAAACGCCACGGAGTTTATTTTCTTGCAGTATGCGGAGAAAAGCTATCAGCAAATCCTGCAGCCGCTAACGAGTCTTCCAAAAAATTCGAGAAAATACTCAGTGAAAATCATCTCCGTTCAGAACGTATAACATTGACGAAACGGTAATGAACTTTAAACTTTTGCCTAAAATAACATTGGCCACGTTAAATGAAACGTCAGCACTTAGTCATAAAGTCAACAAAGAAAGAGTTATCGTAGCCCTGTGTTCTAACGCTTGCGGGGATCATAAAATACCGCTTTTGTTATTGGCAAATCTGACAAACTTAGAGCATTTACAAACATAAATATCAACCCCTCCGGTATACTACCGGTCACAAAAACCCGCATGGGTGGACATCTATTTATTTAAAGAATGATTCATTACTGAATTTGTTCCCAAAATGAGAAAGCATTTGACATGTTTAGGATTGCCTGCAAAAGCACTCTTGTACTTGACAATTTTCCGATGTCCTACATAAATTGAAAAATGACGAAAACACATATCTTATAAAGGTATTAAAGACAATTAACATGAAGGACGTCATTTATATGTTGGCTACAGCTTATGATGAAATAACAACTTCAACCGTTGTTAAGACATAGAGGAATCTCTGGCCTAACATTGAAACAATGCATTGCAGAACAACAGCCGAACCTAATTTTAGAGCTTCTGACCAAGATGACTATGCAGCTCTCTTGAAAGTGCCGAAAAAGAGTTGGAGAATGAAGCTATGAACGACGACGAAATATGTACAAAGTCATAAAGGACAAAAATTGATTTTTCATGAAATTTTGGATTAGGAAATTTGCCATCTGGAGCCAAGTTTTTAAATATATTTCTGTTTATGGCGTGATTGTCACTTATTATACATAAAACTTCAAAACCACACTCTTGTATTAAATCAATAATGTATTTTGTTATTGGAATCATATCAGTACTTTTTATGTTATGTACTGGAAGTAATTTGACCACGTCTTTAAAGTTCCCGAAGGCTGATGAAATCATATACGTCAAAGCTGTTTTCCCAATTTCTCCGTCATTATAAGCAGTACCTATAATACTTTGAGACCTATAATCAAGTCGACCAGTGACATAAATTTCATCAATTAGCAGCACAACGACTCGCTGCAAATCACTCAAGGGTTTTATAATATTTTTCAGGTAATTTATTGTATTGGCATCATTTACTGGCGATACATTCAAATCTGCTGATAAACGCAGTAAATATCTTTTATCTACGATCATGTAAAAAGTGATAGCTTTTTGCATGATTTTTAGGGTAAAAAGTTAGCATTTATTGAACCCGTGCAATAAAAGTTTTTATTGCACGGGTTTTATTGCACAATTTTAACTAATAGAATAATAAGAAAAATATCAGTAAGATATTTTATTCATTTCTGTAAATATGTACATTTACTTTACAATTAGTACAATTTTTAATAAGAATTTGAGGAATCTCGTGACTTCTTGATGTAGAAGGAAGTATATCGGTAGTAGCATTGCTTGAGTTTGCTTCTTCAGCTGCACCTCTACCCAAAATTTGATTTGATATCGCGACCTCGTGTTGAACGGATTCTTCCACGTAAGATGCTGCCACCGTCTCAGCTGGACCTCTGCCCAAAATTTGATTTGATATCGCGACCTTATGTTGAACGGATTCTTCCACGTAAGATTCTGCCACCGTTGATGACTTCCAACCACCATGTCTTTTTAATTCTAGAACATCTGCTCCTGCATCTGCAAGTATGGTGGTAGATGACCGTCTAAAACTATGGCCAGTATACTCGTGCGGATTAAGCAACTTCAGATAACTAGCTATTTGGCTTGGTATTTTTCCAAAAGTATTAATACCTATAGGCTGAACAGAACACTTTCCATTATTGTAACTGACAAACAGTCGATTATGTGCTGTTGCTGGTGATCTTAGGCTGACGTATTTTCTGTATATTTCAACCATATTTTTCATATCTCTCGTTTCAGTGCCAATAATAAAACATCGAGGCTTATTGGTTTTAGATGTTGGAATTTTGACTATCAACATATTACCAACATCTTCCACATCATCTATGCTCATTTTATGAAACTCATCTCTTCTACAAGCACCCGCAATACCAAAAAGTGCTACAACCTAAAATTAAAAAGTGTCTAATTTTAGTCACTGACCACTCAAAGAAAATGTTGCATTAAAATACCTTCATCACTAAAAATCTATTATCAGGTGCGTCATTTATAAATTTGAATATATCATTTTTACTGAATACTTTGGATTTCTTGGGACGATATCCTACAGATTGGCGCTTCATATAAGCGGTTAACTTCGAAAACTGCTTAAGATCGATGTCTTTTTCGGCTAATAGGAGGGATTTCACCATGGAATATTCCGACCATAGACTTGATGGCTTTATATCCTTAGCCCTTTTTGAAAAATAAGCAAGGAACACATTTTCCGTAAGATTCTCCACTTTCATTGAAATACACCAGGCGTTGAATCGTTTATATACCAATTCATACTGTTTTCTTGATTTTTCTGGTATTAGACTCGCTGTAGCCGTTTGTGCGATCTCTACAATTGTATCACTATGATCATTATCAATCATTTTATACTTTATATTTAACAGATTAAATTAATAATTTCAGAAGCAACAATGACATACTAATGAAGTTTGTTGATACCGTTGTTTCCTTAGTAATAGCAGGTAATAGAGTGACAGAATAACATCCAACATGACAGTCTACATGATAGCATAGGAGTACTTGAATAATACGATACCCGTCAAAGTGACATTTATTAAAAGATCGATATACTACAAGTATTCATAAAAATTGACTATTTCTGACCAAAATTGGCATGATCGTAGATAAAACGTTGTAAAATACACGTGTAAAAAGTCTCTTTAGTGCACTCACGACTTTAAAAACACTCGCTACGCTCGTGTTTTTAACTACGTCGCTCGTGCACTAAAGAATGACTTTTTACACTTGTATCTTAAATAACTATTATGGGGAAGTAAAAAAAAGTCTGATATTAATTTGTAACACGAAGGAGACTGAGAATAAAGCAAGAATGCCATGATTAATGTAGCAGGAGAATAACTTCTTTTGGGAATTGTTAATTGCTTTATTTGATCTGCAATCACTTCCAACCTGTTTAGTATATTTGAATTCTTGCTCGCAACTTGCTTGTACCGCTTTTTCAATAAAATTAAGACTTTTGTTTAAAAGATCATGAACACTTGGTTTTTGTACTGGAACAACAGCACTTTTGTAATGTGACAGTATGTTTTGAAACTGAGACCACCTGTTTAATCTAAAATCTGCATCAACAATCCAATTTAAATCTGAATAGGACAACTTATTTTTGTTACAAAATATTTCTACTATTAAACTGTTGTCTATTTTAATACTTCTAGTAACTGTTAAAACTTCATCGAAACAAATTATGTAAAAATATATACAACTGTCGGTGATTTTCACATTCCAATTATGAACATCAATACGTTTATAATATTCAGTTTTGAAATTGTTGAAATCACCTATTCGATCATTCTTAAGAAATTCATCAAGTTTTGCTCTTTGTTTCTGAAACTGCGCTTCACGTCTTTCATCTGGACTGATTCTTTTACTCTCTTGCCTCTTACCTAAATACGCAGGCAAATTGGGAAAGGTTCTGGGAACAGCAGTTTCAGTTAATCGTGGGTATCGCAATGAAATTTCTTTGATTGACCCATCCGGTTGCAGATGTTTATCAACGGACACAATATCACTTACAACAAAGTGTTTGCAACAGACTACTGCAGTTTTTGTTGGCTGCCAATCTTTCCTGGGTATTGCCCGAATCCATTCGTCACGACGTTGCGGGTTTGTTGGGAATTTAAAGGTTGTAATACATCCACTTTGTGTTTTTAAAGCAGAGTCGTAATTGCTCTTGCATTGCGGTACACAACACCGTCGAGGCATATTTAACACTAAAACAAATTAATTAACGTATTCTACAATTAAAAAAGCAATAAAACTTCTAACTTACGGTGTATTGTATTATAGATGAAACATGGTCTGCCACAACACAATTATTGTACTTCTAATAATAAAACAAACTAGTTTTTTCAATCGCATACGATTAATCAATGCACAATCGGTAATTATCAACAAAATATTCACTCCGAAACCGAACGTGAACAGCTGACATTACGTTGTCAAAGAGAAAAGCTGGACCACCTGCAATGTTGCCAGTTTTCACTGTGCATGGCTAGTATTAGAGCCGGCTGTGTACAGACCTATAAATACAGTGCCATCATATGAAAAAGTGTTGGAAATGTGCGTTAAAAAACAAATTTATAGTTATTGTGATGCAAATAGTATAATATCATTGAACCAGTCAGGTTTCAAGAAATCACTCTTGTGAAACAGTTTAGGTCAACATTTGTGATAATTGGTCGAGGGAAATGAACAGTGGCAAAATGGTGCTGGCTGTGTTTTTGGATTTCCGAAGAGCTTTTGAGACCATCGACCGAGAATTACTATTGAAGAAATTGGAAATCATCGGCTTCAAAAGCATCGTTCTGGAATGGTGTCGTTCATACATGACTGACTGATACCAAAGAGTAAAGTTTAATGGGACAACATCAGGTGTGCGCTCTAGTAAATATGGTGTACCACAAGGAACAATATTAGGACCGTTTGTATGGGAATGACATTGTGCTTAGGACCAAAAATAGTAAATTACATTTGTTTCCTGATGACTCAATGTTCTATGTTAGTGGAAATGATTTAAATGATATGAAGGATAAAATAAATGAAGACTTGTCTTTATTATATAAATGGTTGTGTGCCAATAGTTTAAGTATTAATATAAAAATAGATGATAATTATTTTGAAAGAGTAAATAGCATAAAATATTTAGGGATAATTATAGATCAGCATTTAAATTTTAAAGAAAATACAAAGCATATTCTAAATAAAATGTCTAAAAGAGAAGGTTATTTAACTAGAATAGGTCAAAATATGTCAACATATATTAAGCTGACTATATAAATCGCTAATTGCGGTACAGATGGAATACTGCACAACTCTTCTATTTAAGTAAACTAATTACGAAACCCAGCAAATGCAAAAAATACAAAATAGGCCTATGAGAGCAATTTTAAAGTGTAACAAATATACACCAGTTGCATTAATGCTGTGTACATTGAAATTAATGAATGTGCGACAAAGAATAATATACAAATCAATGTTATTCATTTACAACAGAAAACAAGGTATTGCGCCATCGTATATTAGTCAGAAATTGATTTATGTACATGGAACGCATAAATATAATTAATACAAGAATCATCAATGTTTTTTTTTATAGAATAAGTAAAAATAAGTCATCAACGGCTAATAATGTTCTTGTCAATGGCCTAAAAATGTTTAAAAGCCTAGCATATGACATAAAACATTGTAATGATATAAATAGGTTTAAGAGACAACTGTCATATATTTTAGAGAAATGGATATAAATACTCTAAGTGTATGTAAATAGCGTATTGCTAATAAAGATATATTATTATTATTATCTACAATTTTTGTATTAAAAATTATTCGCTATCTACATTATTAGATACCAATAATGGACTTTACCGCTACGCTGGGACACCCGGTATAAATTAAAATAGGCGGGATGTTACAGGTAACCCCCCGGTTAGCGTTCCAAGGTTAAGAAACAAAGTTATGATATTGTTTTATAATTAATTTTCTTCTATTATTGATAGTAAACGAGATAATTAATAAAATTAGAAAAAGAGGAAATGTAAAGTGTAAATATCAATACAAATAATATACTATAAGCTAAACGCACAAATTTCACTTATACACATAAATATAACAGAGCTATTCCTTTGATAAGGCACATTCATCCACGGATTTAATATCAGCCTACACGGTTAACACATCACTATCGACAAAACTTTCGACATTAATACGTTTTTCGCCGCCTGTCTTGGTGCACAGATCTGTGATCACCATAATCATCGGTTTGTCCTTTCTCTCAATGCGAACCTCCCATTTGTAAGAGTCGCACTAAGGAGCATTCAGTGTTGCCACCTAGACAACTTAAATAGTCCCACAAAATCCCCTAAAATTTCCCTTTTTAGGCAAAAAATTCCCACGAATTAAAAAAAAAATCAAACTGCTTGCATAAAAAAAGTACATTTTATTGATTCAACTTACAAGATATCAATTCTTAAAAGAGTATATAGTATTATTTAATAATTTTACATGTTTTTCCTCAATTGGAAAAGTACTGCACTGCAAGTTTCTGCTTTGTAAGGCACTCCTAAACACAGCCATGGCATTTAATGTAGTGCTCCCCAAACGGTTCCGTTTTTTTGGTTTGCAGTCTGTAACAATGCTAAAGATTCTTTCAGCTTCAGCATTGCTATGAGGCAAAACAAGCAATATATTTATTAATTTCATGGTTTCAACAAATTTTGGTAAACTATTTTCATCCAGTATACTACTAATCTCACACCAAAATTCCTCAACTTCTAGCAACTTTAATTGATCAAGTTTACTTTCTGTAAAAGAAAAAGGTAACAGCCTCCATTCATATTCAAATTTTTCAATATCTATAAAGGTTTTATAGTGACCAACTACAGAAGAAAAACTTTCAAGCAAATTTCTGTTTACAATATCCAAGGCAACTGTGGGAGTCAATATATTTAGTTCTTTAAAAAAATTATCATTCAAGGGTAATCTTTTTTGCATTTCCTCTGCGGAGGTAATATAAAAATGTAAACATTTAAGTCGAAATTCTTTTAACAAATTTGTAGGAAGTGTTTTAATAAAATCACCACATTTAAAGCCTACGCCGATTTTTTCCAATTCTATATAGTTTTGAGGGTGCCGGATGGCTGATTTATGACATTTATATACAAGCTCTGGCTTTACAAAATTTTGGGCCAATTGCCAAAAAATTGTTAAACATTTGCTGTGCAATTCATTAATTAAAACACTCCTACTCTGAAACAGTGCATTAAAAGTGTTGAAATAATTTAAAGTGTACAATAGAAACAGTAAGTATCCTTTGTTTAGAGGATTTTGCATCATTTCTAAAATTATTGAGGCCATTCTCAAGTGATCTTCAACTACTGCTAAAGAAAAGAAATGCAACAGTACATCCCAGTTATCTAAAATCCTTTTAACACAATTATACATACTAAGCCACCTTGTTGATGCTAATTTTAAAAGTTTTTTCTTTTCGCAGTTAAAAAACTCTTGAAACTCCGACAAAATTGCACATCTTTTTGAACTGCCAGATACATAGGTTGCTATGTTTCTGATAAGATCTTCAGGAGACCGGGGTAGTTCCTCACATGCTTTTCCAGCAATCAGCGCACTTGAATGGCAAATGCATTTTAAAAGTATTGCATGAGGTACAGCCTCTTTAATTCTTGAAAAAAAAGAATTGTTATTTCCTACCATTACAGCTGCACCATCTGAGGCGACCCCTATCACATTTTGTATTGGAATAGATTTGCTACCAAAGCAGTTTTTTACGGCAGTGAATATGCTTTCAGCACAGCAGTCTCTCGCATCAAGTTCAATGAGCTCCAATAATGATGTCCTCACTTTTCCATTATACCTGTAACGCACCTACAACAAAACACCAACATAATGAAGGTGGGAACTACCCAACAACTATGGAAATACATACCAAAAGGCACAAATACTTTTTATCAGCAACATCCGTGCTTTCATCCAGAAGTATGCTGAAGAAACTGTTTTTCAAGATCTGAACTAAATCTTCCTCTTCTTTTTTTGCCAACACAGACTTCACAATTTCTGTGCACTTTGTCCTTCCCATTCGTATTCCGTTTATAATTTGTGAGTCTGGGGCAATAACTTTCAACAATGGAACCAGATGATCCACTGTTAAAAATGCAACATTATGTTCTGCAAAGAATGCTGATAAACCTATTTCGGCTCTTTTAATACTTTTTGTAAGACTAGTCTCTTTAACGACAAAAGTTGAAATGTCTATATTCGAATCTATCACATTAATCAATTTCTGTTGTTTCGCGGTTTTCGAATGTTTTGTAATTTCGGACTTTCCACACTGCAATTCTACATCACAAATAATGCACCTAAAAAAGTAAAAAACACAAACGTATAGGCATTTAATATTAATTCAAATAAGCATACATACTTGCACTTATTCTTGTTTTTTGTGGGCCTTAGCCATTTCTTTAGGCGAGGATCTTCTAACCACCCATTTTGAAAAACTTTCTGTTTGTTTGTGTATTTTTTACATTTTTTCTTTGACGGCCCTGGTTCTGATCGTTCTAAATCTGAATCAGAGCTGCTGGACGACATGGCAAACGTTTAAATGCTAACTTGTTGAACAACAAACAGAGTATAAACAATATTAACCAAACTCACAATGTGCTCACAACTAAACTCAACAACACAACTTGGCAGTGTTGTGACCTGTTACCTGTTGGGGGGTCCCCAGGGGGGATGTGCTGTTGGGTAAGGTCATGTAAACCAACTTGACCAATTAATGCCAATGAATAACATGAAATATTACTAAGTTAGCGTATAGTAGGCAACCAAACAAACAAAGAATTAGAATTGGCGTGAAATAAAAAATGTATTACGGGATTAAAAATTACCACGAAATTACTCAGGATTCCCTTTTTCCCTCGTACAGACAAAAATACCACGAATCGGGAAAAATCCCACGAGGTGGCAACACTGGGAGCATTTGGCCTCAAAAACCGGACAAAAGGAAAAATGCAAACTATGCAGGTAGTCAATGAAACTATTTTTGTATTATACCTGAGTTACCCCACTATAATAAAAATATGATCAGGTGACCCCTTCCCGCTGCTACGCTCCGATAAGTTAATTGCAATCTAAGCTTCGTTCAATATACACGCATTCGCTCTTGATAATTTTTTTACACTTGTGTTTGGTATTTGGTTTTCTGTAAATTAGCTGCAAGAAAAAATTTTTTTTTGTGATGGAATCTGAAAAACAAGGTACGTATTTAATAATAATACAAACTTTTTAAAAATATTTTGACTGTTTAGTATTGTTAAGGACCTAAAAGGAAGTTTAAAAATCTTTTTAATTATTTTGTATTTTTTTTAAAAAAAAAAAAATATCATGTGGCTTAGTATTCATTAAGGTTAATCTGATTCACACAGTTCACACACAAGTATAGCTTCATCGTCCTCGCTGTCCACTCCGGCACAGGAATTGTGGGCCCATTTCCCACACACTGAACACGCAACCCAACCCTCATTTGACTTTGAGTAGAACTCGTTGCAGTATAAACACTCACAGTCTGAGCATTCATCAGAATCACACTCGTTATTTTCGGTTTGTTTCTTTGGCTTCTTAATGTTTTTATTTTTCTTCAGACACTGTCCTTTAGTTTTTCCAATATTATCTTTGTTTTCTTTTTTAAAAAGCCTTAGTTTTGCTCTTTCTTCTTTGGCGATCCTCTTTTCTTCTTTCTCTTTTATAGCAGTCTCTAACTCTCTTTTGTACGGCGAATCTGTTAAGACAGCAGTCCTCCCTCTTTTTCGATTAGTTCTTCTTGTTCTTCCTTTGACTTTAGGGAGAGGCATTAGAATTTCAGGTGAAACAGGAAATGCTGAGTCAGCCTTCTTAGTTGACATCCATGAGCATCCAGGTGTGACATTAATGTTCTCAACAAATAGGACCTTTTTAGCTGGTGTACCATTAATATCATGGGTAGAAACCTCACTATTATCACCTTTATCACCCAATGTTGATGCATCGTTCTCTTCACCAGGCAAGATAGACGAAGACGATTCCAATTGTCCATTTTCAGATGAGACAGTCTCTTGCGTTGAAGGTACAGTTTGTTCGATGTCACTCACATCCGCGGGGAGAAAATCAGACTCAATGAAAACAGATCGATCAGTGGGCCAAATCCCTGTAGCTTGAAATCCATTAATGGTTGTCTTCATAGTCGCGCTTTGAATAAAGGCTGATCCAAAAAGAGTTGAAATTTGAAACAACGTTACGACTTTCCCTGGATTCATACGTAGCCACTTTCGAAGCTCTTCAGTGTAATGAACACTTAAAGGCTTCATGAAGGACACGTCAAGTGGCTGAAGTCTGTGAGAACAGTGCGGTGGTAAACACAGCAATGATACGCCATTCTTTCTCGCATAGTCTATAACCTCAAGGTTCTTTGTGTGTGTTGAGTGTCCGTCTAAAATGAGAAGAACCGGGAATTCCTTTGATGCCTTAGAAAATACTACAAACTTTTTAAACCATATCAAAAACAACTCTGCAGTCATCCATCCAGTGCTGTGCACTTCAGCCCAACTCCCTGGAGGTAATCCCAGCTCAAACTCTTTCTGCATTTTTTTCCTTGGAAAAATTAACATCGGTGGCATGTATGCTCCACTAGGAGACATGCAAATAAGGCAAGTTACGGTTTCACCTCTTTCGGCCGAGGTTAATGAACCGACTTGTCGCTTGCCCTTACAAGCAATGATTTTAGAATTATTCTTGGGATTTACTGAAACCCCAGTTTCATCACAATTAAATATTTGCGAAGCTGTAAGTTTGTACTTATCTACCAAATTTGTAAGTAACGAAAAGAAATTATCAACTGCTACTTTGTTAAATCCCATAGCCCTTGCGCCAGATGTTGACTCAGGTTGACGAATTGAAAGAGAAGGATTTCTCTTTAAAAATCCATTGGCCCAATCTTGGCCAGCCATTTGATTTTTAAATCTGTGATATATTCCATTTCTTACCGCTAATTGATACGCGAGAGTACGTAAGTCTTTCATTGTCAAACCGAATAATCGTGCTTCCATAGTTTTCAGGTAGTTTACTAGCTCATGTCCCTGCTCTTGGGTAAACACTGCTTGGAATTTTCCAGCAGTCTTGTCAATACAGTGCTCAGGATTTTCCCTTTTTTTCTTCACATATCGTTCCAGCGTAGTTTGGGGAACATTGAATTGAACTGAAGCCTTTACATAACCCAATTGTCCAGAAATCACCGCTTCAACAGCATTACTCATCGACTCGATTGACCAGGACTGCCTATTTGTCTTTCTTTCATATACTCGAACCATCTGGAATTGAAATGCAAAATGTTACGAACTTCATAAAAATAATCTATCAGACCAAAATAGTACGGGGCAGAACGGGGTACTACCCCATTCTACCCCACCCGTTCCGCCCCAGGAACACGATTTTGTTCACAGAGGTTACGCTACTCGAAAACAACGTGTACAGAAAAGATGATCTGGACTAAACTAAAGCCCATTGAACGTATTACAAGTATTGCTAACTACCTTTGTAATAGAACCAAGTGTGTATATCTTACCTTGATTAATAAATCATCACCATTTGCAATACTGGAGCAAAAACTTATACAGTGGTATCTTCACATACAAAACAGCAAGGAAACTAGGCAAACATGGCTGCCCGTGTTGAGCCGCACTAAACTGAAGTAGTTCCACTTGTTGCCGCTTAGCGGCATCATCATCTTGATATTAAAAAAAACGATCTCCATTCCGCCCCGCTACCCCGTTCTGCCCCGGGTTCCCCTACGTCAATTTTCAAAAAATTCTTCCGCCATTTTGTTTTTTTTTGACATTTTGACTATGGATTCGTGATCGGTGACCTAAGACACCCCCGTATCTAAAATTTCACATTCATACGTCAATTTTCAAACAATTCTTCCGCCATTTTGTTTTTTTGTCATTTTGACTTTGGATTTGTGATCGGCTCCGCACACACTCCCGTATCTAAAATTTCACATTCATACTTCAATTTTCAAACAACTTCCGCCATTTTTTTTTTGACATTTTGACTTTGGATTCGAGATCGGCGTTCGCAGACCCCCGTATCTAAAATTTCACATTCGTACGTCAATTTTCAAAAAATCTTCCGCCATTTTGTTTTTTTTGACATTTTGGCTATGGATTGGTGATCGGCGTCCGCAGACACACCCGTATCTAAAATTTCGCATTCATACGTCAATTTTTGAAAAACTCCGGCCATTTCAATTTTTTTTATTTTTTTTTTGTCATTTCGACTTTGGATTTGTGATCGGCGTCCGCACACACCCCCGTATCTAAAATTTCACATTCATACGTCAATTTAGAATTAGTGACGGGCGACCGCAAAAACTCCCGAGTGCCCAGTTTTACTTTTAATTGGAAGAGAGAGAAATTGATTTCAGCCAGCTCCGCCCACCGTGCACGTTTGCGTAATCGTTTTAATAAAATTATTTCGTAGGGGCACATGAATGTCGAAAGCAACCTCCTCCTAATTCAAGTCATTATTAAAATATTACTCGACAACATCTGTATAGATGAAAATATTAAATCAAGCGGGACCGCTATGTTTTGTGTGGACATGCCGAAAATTCGCCGGACCGTAATATATTGATCGCCAGTGCACATGAAAATCTGATTATATTTTTCGCCCGCCCGGAATGCATTGATATCAGTGCACATTGAATCGGCCATTTTTCTGACAAAATCCACCTGCAAACGAACTTCAAAGTGTTCATGCCCTTGATTGCGTGCGACTGTCGACTCGCAATAGGAATGCAAAAGGTCCCGAGAAGCCGGTTCCTTAAGACCCCGGGTCTTGTTGGACCCTCGCGACCTTCAAAATTTCGTATTTCACGCTTAAATGTGAATATGCGGATACCACTCAGTTTGCCTGTCAGTTTGACGTTTCTAGCGATTTTCAACGTGTTTCACGTGAATTTTCCATCCGCCAGCGCTGTTTGTCAGAATTTGTTCGCCACGCCCGAATGCCGACTTTTGCGCGCTCCCCTTTTGACGCCGGATATCTGCACACGGACCAAAAAAAAAAGAAAATCTCACCGTCGAGGAACAATTTAATGTTGCCCGCATGTCCACCCGCCAAGACGGCCTTTAATTCCGCGTATCCAGGGACGAGTACTGCGCCCAAATTCACCAATTTCAAATCGTTTTTGACGGTTCGGCTCGTAACCATGGTGATTCAGTTAAACAGTCTTTTCTCAAGAAATTAACACGAAACGGCCGTGCGCTTTTAGTTTAGTTTATGTTATATCAAGATATAACATAAACTTACGTTGTAACGGTGCTTCGTCGCGACGCTCTGGGACGTCTAGAATAAAATCAGCGCTAATCTATAACTACCCAAATACTGTCCGCAGCGATCGCCGACGGCTGGACGACCGTCCAGTGGACGCACCTCGGGCTTGACTTGTTTGGAACAAATGCGGTTGCGCTAAACTTTTTATCAATGTCGAAACACACGCTACTTCCCGCTTTTCTCCCAGTTGTAAAATATAGTGAGTGGAAGAAAAGTGAGTTTAAGATTACCTACGGCTAACACAATTGTAGATTGGATCCTCCTTCGAACGGTATGTACTTTCTTTTACTTTAATTATCGTGCTTTTTTAAAGGATGTCAAAAGAAAAATGAGAACAAAACAAAAAAAAATAAACAAATGCTTTCAGATAAAATTTGTATAGTTTTATTCACAACCTTGCATAAATATACAGTGTGTCAATAAAGTAAGGAACACCCTAAATATCAGCTTTAAAACATATCTCTAGCAAAAACGCTCAGACACATATTTTTTTATTTTTGAAGGCGCATTTCTTAGATTAAATTGAAGTATACAGGGTTATCAAAAAAGAAGATATGACGTTCTCATGTGTTTTTTTTAAATGGAATACCCTGTATATTTTTAAGAAAATCAAAAGAGCCTCTCATGAAGATTTCAACGATATATGAGTTGTTGGGGATATCTTTAATATTTACTTGTAGAAATTGAAAAAACACTTTTGGTGGAACTACATGATAATTTTTGATAATTTTAATCTTTGAACGTTGTCATGACAGAATTGTCAGTATGGAAGGTGACGTCTTATCTAATTAGACAGTGACTAACCACCGTTAGTTTGTTTGGCCTTGCTTGTTTTATAATTGCCATTTCTTTTGATAAAAATGGGTCTAAGTGAGAGAGAACGGATTGAGATTCTTATGATGATTGGTTATGGTGACCGAAGAAGGAGTACAGTGGAAGTTTGCGAACTATTTAATGCAGCGCATCCTAATCGGCAACCAATAACTCGCTCAACTGCAAGTAAAATACATCTAAAGTATGAGGAGTACGTAAATGTTAGGGATCTACCTAAAACTGGGCGACCAAAAGTGGATGATGAAACTAAGTTAAATGTTCTTTTGACAGTGCAAGATAATCCGAATTGTGCTACTCGTCAAGCAGCTTTAAACTTTAATTGCAGCCATGAGACTGTTAGAAAAATTTGGCATAAGCAGAAATATCATCCTTATAAAGTGCATCTTGTCCATGAATTGTCGGAAGATGATTTTAATCGCCGTTTGGAGTTTTCAGAAAACTTGCAAATACTTTGTGAACGTGATGAAATGTTTGCTAGAAACATTTTATTTTCAGATGAGGCAACTTTTTCTTTAAACGGAACAGTTAACCGACAAAATTGTAGATACTGGACAGAACATAATCCTCACTGGATGCAGGAAGCTCGAAGTCAACACCCTCAGAAGGTGAACGTCTGGGCTGGAATACTAAAAAATAGGATTTTAGGACCTTTCTTTTTTGATGGAAATTTAAATGGGGATATCTATTTGGATTTTTTACAGTTAGAGCTTCTTCCTGCGCTTGTGGAACTTTATCCTGATCCAAATACCCCTGACAGTCCTAGTAATGAAATCTGGTTCCAACAAGATGGGGCACCTCCTCATTATTCTCGACCTGTGCGTGACTACCTAAATTTGATTTTTAATAACCGATGGATTGGCAGACGTGGGGTTGTTGAGTGGCCAGCTCGCTCCCCTGACTTAACACCACTAGATTTCTTCTTGTGGGGTTACCTAAAAAGCAAAGTTTATGTAAATAGACCTCAAAATACTAATGATTTAAAAGAACGCATACGCCAAGAGATCCGAAGAATCACGCCAGATGTACTCAGCAATGTTCAGAATGAGTTTATTTCTCGCCTAGGCTACTGTCAGATTGTGAACGGGCAGCAATTTGAATATTTACTTAAGTAAATTTTTGTTTTAGATTTAAAAATAAACAAGTTAAACTCTATTGTAATTATTTTATGACGTTGTTCCACCAAAAGTGTTTTTTCAATTTCTACAAGTAAATATTAAAGGTATCCCCAACAACTCATATATCGTTGAAATCTTCATGAGAAGCGCTTTTGATTTTCTTAAAAATATACAGGGTATTCCATTTAAAAAAACACATGATAACGTCATATCTTCTTTTTTGATAACCCCGTATACTTCAATTTAATCTAAGAAAATGCGCCTTCAAAAATAAAAAAAATACGTGTCTGAGCGTTTTTGCTAGAGATAGGTTTTAAAGCTGATATTTACGGTTTTCCTTACTTTATTGACACACTGTATTTTATTATCCCACATAAACGAATATGTACATTGAATTTACAACGAAATATATTATAATGTAAAGATTTAACAGCAAAAATCATGTAAGCAAGAATTTGGTCAATAAGGTCGACTTTCTCGTACCGCGTGTCACTTGAAAATTGTAGTACAACCTGCGTACGCATACATACATGATTCTCATCAAAACAAACGATCTGACTTTCTTACGAGGAGTCGTTTTTATATTCCCGCCATCTTCCCTTGACTTTGATTGATTTCTTTTGTGCAGGAATTTTTGTTTTCTCGTTTTCTTTGTTATTTGTTCCTCTTTCGTTTTGATGTCTTCTTTTTATTTTTTGATGTGTTTCCCTGCCATACCTGACCATGCCCTTTCGGGCTGTGTGCATCACCTTTCTCCCAGTCGAAGGACTGGCTTTCCCTCGAGTCCAACGCCGGCGAATTTTGACCATCAAAAATGATAATATGGGATCAAGAGCTCCTTGCAGCTCATCCCGGAAGCAGTGTGTTCCACGTCTTAAAAGAAAGAGCGATCTGCACTCCAAACTTCCAGCAGAAAGAGACGGAACTTTTCTTGCTAGTGAAAGATGGCTTTCGCGTTGGAAAAAACGCCACGGAGTTTATTTTCTTGCAGTATGCGGAGAAAAGCTATCAGCAAATCCTGCAGCCGCTAACGAGTCTTCCAAAAAATTCGAGAAAATACTCAGTGAAAATCATCTCCGTTCAGAACGTATAACATTGACGAAACGGTAATGAACTTTAAACTTTTGCCTAAAATAACATTGGCCACGTTAAATGAAACGTCAGCACTTAGTCATAAAGTCAACAAAGAAAGAGTTATCGTAGCCCTGTGTTCTAACGCTTGCGGGGATCATAAAATACCGCTTTTGTTATTGGCAAATCTGACAAACTTAGAGCATTTACAAACATAAATATCAACCCCTCCGGTATACTACCGGTCACAAAAACCCGCATGGGTGGACATCTATTTATTTAAAGAATGATTCATTACTGAATTTGTTCCCAAAATGAGAAAGCATTTGACATGTTTAGGATTGCCTGCAAAAGCACTCTTGTACTTGACAATTTTCCGATGTCCTACATAAATTGAAAAATGACGAAAACACATATCTTATAAAGGTATTAAAGACAATTAACATGAAGGACGTCATTTATATGTTGGCTACAGCTTATGATGAAATAACAACTTCAACCGTTGTTAAGACATAGAGGAATCTCTGGCCTAACATTGAAACAATGCATTGCAGAACAACAGCCGAACCTAATTTTAGAGCTTCTGACCAAGATGACTATGCAGCTCTCTTGAAAGTGCCGAAAAAGAGTTGGAGAATGAAGCTATGAACGACGACGAAATATGTACAAAGTCATAAAGGACAAAAATTGATTTTTCATGAAATTTTGGATTAGGAAATTTGCCATCTGGAGCCAAGTTTTTAAATATATTTCTGTTTATGGCGTGATTGTCACTTATTATACATAAAACTTCAAAACCACACTCTTGTATTAAATCAATAATGTATTTTGTTATTGGAATCATATCAGTACTTTTTATGTTATGTACTGGAAGTAATTTGACCACGTCTTTAAAGTTCCCGAAGGCTGATGAAATCATATACGTCAAAGCTGTTTTCCCAATTTCTCCGTCATTATAAGCAGTACCTATAATACTTTGAGACCTATAATCAAGTCGACCAGTGACATAAATTTCATCAATTAGCAGCACAACGACTCGCTGCAAATCACTCAAGGGTTTTATAATATTTTTCAGGTAATTTATTGTATTGGCATCATTTACTGGCGATACATTCAAATCTGCTGATAAACGCAGTAAATATCTTTTATCTACGATCATGTAAAAAGTGATAGCTTTTTGCATGATTTTTAGGGTAAAAAGTTAGCATTTATTGAACCCGTGCAATAAAAGTTTTTATTGCACGGGTTTTATTGCACAATTTTAACTAATAGAATAATAAGAAAAATATCAGTAAGATATTTTATTCATTTCTGTAAATATGTACATTTACTTTACAATTAGTACAATTTTTAATAAGAATTTGAGGAATCTCGTGACTTCTTGATGTAGAAGGAAGTATATCGGTAGTAGCATTGCTTGAGTTTGCTTCTTCAGCTGCACCTCTACCCAAAATTTGATTTGATATCGCGACCTCGTGTTGAACGGATTCTTCCACGTAAGATGCTGCCACCGTCTCAGCTGGACCTCTGCCCAAAATTTGATTTGATATCGCGACCTTATGTTGAACGGATTCTTCCACGTAAGATTCTGCCACCGTTGATGACTTCCAACCACCATGTCTTTTTAATTCTAGAACATCTGCTCCTGCATCTGCAAGTATGGTGGTAGATGACCGTCTAAAACTATGGCCAGTATACTCGTGCGGATTAAGCAACTTCAGATAACTAGCTATTTGGCTTGGTATTTTTCCAAAAGTATTAATACCTATAGGCTGAACAGAACACTTTCCATTATTGTAACTGACAAACAGTCGATTATGTGCTGTTGCTGGTGATCTTAGGCTGACGTATTTTCTGTATATTTCAACCATATTTTTCATATCTCTCGTTTCAGTGCCAATAATAAAACATCGAGGCTTATTGGTTTTAGATGTTGGAATTTTGACTATCAACATATTACCAACATCTTCCACATCATCTATGCTCATTTTATGAAACTCATCTCTTCTACAAGCACCCGCAATACCAAAAAGTGCTACAACCTAAAATTAAAAAGTGTCTAATTTTAGTCACTGACCACTCAAAGAAAATGTTGCATTAAAATACCTTCATCACTAAAAATCTATTATCAGGTGCGTCATTTATAAATTTGAATATATCATTTTTACTGAATACTTTGGATTTCTTGGGACGATATCCTACAGATTGGCGCTTCATATAAGCGGTTAACTTCGAAAACTGCTTAAGATCGATGTCTTTTTCGGCTAATAGGAGGGATTTCACCATGGAATATTCCGACCATAGACTTGATGGCTTTATATCCTTAGCCCTTTTTGAAAAATAAGCAAGGAACACATTTTCCGTAAGATTCTCCACTTTCATTGAAATACACCAGGCGTTGAATCGTTTATATACCAATTCATACTGTTTTCTTGATTTTTCTGGTATTAGACTCGCTGTAGCCGTTTGTGCGATCTCTACAATTGTATCACTATGATCATTATCAATCATTTTATACTTTATATTTAACAGATTAAATTAATAATTTCAGAAGCAACAATGACATACTAATGAAGTTTGTTGATACCGTTGTTTCCTTAGTAATAGCAGGTAATAGAGTGACAGAATAACATCCAACATGACAGTCTACATGATAGCATAGGAGTACTTGAATAATACGATACCCGTCAAAGTGACATTTATTAAAAGATCGATATACTACAAGTATTCATAAAAATTGACTATTTCTGACCAAAATTGGCATGATCGTAGATAAAACGTTGTAAAATACACGTGTAAAAAGTCTCTTTAGTGCACTCACGACTTTAAAAACACTCGCTACGCTCGTGTTTTTAACTACGTCGCTCGTGCACTAAAGAATGACTTTTTACACTTGTATCTTAAATAACTATTATGGGGAAGTAAAAAAAAGTCTGATATTAATTTGTAACACGAAGGAGACTGAGAATAAAGCAAGAATGCCATGATTAATGTAGCAGGAGAATAACTTCTTTTGGGAATTGTTAATTGCTTTATTTGATCTGCAATCACTTCCAACCTGTTTAGTATATTTGAATTCTTGCTCGCAACTTGCTTGTACCGCTTTTTCAATAAAATTAAGACTTTTGTTTAAAAGATCATGAACACTTGGTTTTTGTACTGGAACAACAGCACTTTTGTAATGTGACAGTATGTTTTGAAACTGAGACCACCTGTTTAATCTAAAATCTGCATCAACAATCCAATTTAAATCTGAATAGGACAACTTATTTTTGTTACAAAATATTTCTACTATTAAACTGTTGTCTATTTTAATACTTCTAGTAACTGTTAAAACTTCATCGAAACAAATTATGTAAAAATATATACAACTGTCGGTGATTTTCACATTCCAATTATGAACATCAATACGTTTATAATATTCAGTTTTGAAATTGTTGAAATCACCTATTCGATCATTCTTAAGAAATTCATCAAGTTTTGCTCTTTGTTTCTGAAACTGCGCTTCACGTCTTTCATCTGGACTGATTCTTTTACTCTCTTGCCTCTTACCTAAATACGCAGGCAAATTGGGAAAGGTTCTGGGAACAGCAGTTTCAGTTAATCGTGGGTATCGCAATGAAATTTCTTTGATTGACCCATCCGGTTGCAGATGTTTATCAACGGACACAATATCACTTACAACAAAGTGTTTGCAACAGACTACTGCAGTTTTTGTTGGCTGCCAATCTTTCCTGGGTATTGCCCGAATCCATTCGTCACGACGTTGCGGGTTTGTTGGGAATTTAAAGGTTGTAATACATCCACTTTGTGTTTTTAAAGCAGAGTCGTAATTGCTCTTGCATTGCGGTACACAACACCGTCGAGGCATATTTAACACTAAAACAAATTAATTAACGTATTCTACAATTAAAAAAGCAATAAAACTTCTAACTTACGGCTTTCAAAACGTTACACAGGATGTTAGGTTATGTTGTTGTTGACACCAAGTGTATTGTATTATAGATGAAACATGGTCTGCCACAACACAATTATTGTACTTCTAATAATAAAACAAACTAGTTTTTTCAATCGCATACGATTAATCAATGCACAATCGGTAATTATCAACAAAATATTCACTCCGAAACCGAACGTGAACAGCTGACATTACGTTGTCAAAGAGAAAAGCTGGACCACCTGCAATGTTGCCAGTTTTCACTGTGCATGGCTAGTATTAGAGCCGGCTGTGTACAGACCTATAAATACAGTGCCATCATATGAAAAAGTGTTGGAAATGTGCGTTAAAAAACAAATTTATAGTTATTGTGATGCAAATAGTATAATATCATTGAACCAGTCAGGTTTCAAGAAATCACTCTTGTGAAACAGTTTAGGTCAACATTTGTGATAATTGGTCGAGGGAAATGAACAGTGGCAAAATGGTGCTGGCTGTGTTTTTGGATTTCCGAAGAGCTTTTGAGACCATCGACCGAGAATTACTATTGAAGAAATTGGAAATCATCGGCTTCAAAAGCATCGTTCTGGAATGGTGTCGTTCATACATGACTGACTGATACCAAAGAGTAAAGTTTAATGGGACAACATCAGGTGTGCGCTCTAGTAAATATGGTGTACCACAAGGAACAATATTAGGACCGTTTGTATGGGAATGACATTGTGCTTAGGACCAAAAATAGTAAATTACATTTGTTTCCTGATGACTCAATGTTCTATGTTAGTGGAAATGATTTAAATGATATGAAGGATAAAATAAATGAAGACTTGTCTTTATTATATAAATGGTTGTGTGCCAATAGTTTAAGTATTAATATAAAAATAGATGATAATTATTTTGAAAGAGTAAATAGCATAAAATATTTAGGGATAATTATAGATCAGCATTTAAATTTTAAAGAAAATACAAAGCATATTCTAAATAAAATGTCTAAAAGAGAAGGTTATTTAACTAGAATAGGTCAAAATATGTCAACATATATTAAGCTGACTATATAAATCGCTAATTGCGGTACAGATGGAATACTGCACAACTCTTCTATTTAAGTAAACTAATTACGAAACCCAGCAAATGCAAAAAATACAAAATAGGGCTATGAGAGCAATTTTAAAGTGTAACAAATATACACCAGTTGCATTAATGCTGTGTACATTGAAATTAATGAATGTGCGACAAAGAATAATATACAAATCAATGTTATTCATTTACAACAGAAAACAAGGTATTGCGCCATCGTATATTAGTCAGAAATTGATTTATGTACATGGAACGCATAAATATAATTAATACAAGAATCATCAATGTTTTTTTTTATAGAATAAGTAAAAATAAGTCATCAACGGCTAATAATGTTCTTGTCAATGGCCTAAAAATGTTTAAAAGCCTAGCATATGACATAAAACATTGTAATGATATAAATAGGTTTAAGAGACAACTGTCATATATTTTAGAGAAATGGATATAAATACTCTAAGTGTATGTAAATAGCGTATTGCTAATAAAGATATATTATTATTATTATCTACAATTTTTGTATTAAAAATTATTCGCTATCTACATTATTAGATACCAATAATGGACTTTACCGCTACGCTGGGACACCCGGTATAAATTAAAATAGGCGGGATGTTACAGGTAACCCCCCGGTTAGCGTTCCAAGGTTAAGAAACAAAGTTATGATATTGTTTTATAATTAATTTTCTTTTATTATTGATAGTAAACGAGATAATTAATAAAATTAGAAAAAGAGGAAATGTAAAGTGTAAATATCAATACAAATAATATACTATAAGCTAAACGCACAAATTTCACTTATACACATAAATATAACAGAGCTATTCCTTTGATAAGGCACATTCATCCACGGATTTAATATCAGCCTACACGGTTAACACATCACTATCGACAAAACTTTCGACATTAATACGTTTTTCGCCGCCTGTCTTGGTGCACAGATCTGTGATCACCATAATCATCGGTTTGTCCTTTCTCTCAATGCGAACCTCCCATTTGTAAGAGTCGCACTAAGGAGCATTCAGTGTTGCCACCTAGACAACTTAAATAGTCCCACAAAATCCCCTAAAATTTCCCTTTTTAGGCAAAAAATTCCCACGAATTAAAAAAAAAATCAAACTGCTTGCATAAAAAAAGTACATTTTATTGATTCAACTTACAAGATATCAATTCTTAAAAGAGTATATAGTATTATTTAATAATTTTACATGTTTTTCCTCAATTGGAAAAGTACTGCACTGCAAGTTTCTGCTTTGTAAGGCACTCCTAAACACAGCCATGGCATTTAATGTAGTGCTCCCCAAACGGTTCCGTTTTTTTGGTTTGCAGTCTGTAACAATGCTAAAGATTCTTTCAGCTTCAGCATTGCTATGAGGCAAAACAAGCAATATATTTATTAATTTCATGGTTTCAACAAATTTTGGTAAACTATTTTCATCCAGTATACTACTAATCTCACACCAAAATTCCTCAACTTCTAGCAACTTTAATTGATCAAGTTTACTTTCTGTAAAAGAAAAAGGTAACAGCCTCCATTCATATTCAAATTTTTCAATATCTATAAAGGTTTTATAGTGACCAACTACAGAAGAAAAACTTTCAAGCAAATTTCTGTTTACAATATCCAAGGCAACTGTGGGAGTCAATATATTTAGTTCTTTAAAAAAATTATCATTCAAGGGTAATCTTTTTTGCATTTCCTCTGCGGAGGTAATATAAAAATGTAAACATTTAAGTCGAAATTCTTTTAACAAATTTGTAGGAAGTGTTTTAATAAAATCACCACATTTAAAGCCTACGCCGATTTTTTCCAATTCTATATAGTTTTGAGGGTGCCGGATGGCTGATTTATGACATTTATATACAAGCTCTGGCTTTACAAAATTTTGGGCCAATTGCCAAAAAATTGTTAAACATTTGCTGTGCAATTCATTAATTAAAACACTCCTACTCTGAAACAGTGCATTAAAAGTGTTGAAATAATTTAAAGTGTACAATAGAAACAGTAAGTATCCTTTGTTTAGAGGATTTTGCATCATTTCTAAAATTATTGAGGCCATTCTCAAGTGATCTTCAACTACTGCTAAAGAAAAGAAATGCAACAGTACATCCCAGTTATCTAAAATCCTTTTAACACAATTATACATACTAAGCCACCTTGTTGATGCTAATTTTAAAAGTTTTTTCTTTTCGCAGTTAAAAAACTCTTGAAACTCCGACAAAATTGCACATCTTTTTGAACTGCCAGATACATAGGTTGCTATGTTTCTGATAAGATCTTCAGGAGACCGGGGTAGTTCCTCACATGCTTTTCCAGCAATCAGCGCACTTGAATGGCAAATGCATTTTAAAAGTATTGCATGAGGTACAGCCTCTTTAATTCTTGAAAAAAAAGAATTGTTATTTCCTACCATTACAGCTGCACCATCTGAGGCGACCCCTATCACATTTTGTATTGGAATAGATTTGCTACCAAAGCAGTTTTTTACGGCAGTGAATATGCTTTCAGCACAGCAGTCTCTCGCATCAAGTTCAATGAGCTCCAATAATGATGTCCTCACTTTTCCATTATACCTGTAACGCACCTACAACAAAACACCAACATAATGAAGGTGGGAACTACCCAACAACTATGGAAATACATACCAAAACGCACAAATACTTTTTATCAGCAACATCCGTGCTTTCATCCAGAAGTATGCTGAAGAAACTGTTTTTCAAGATCTGAACTAAATCTTCCTCTTCTTTTTTTGCCAACACAGACTTCACAATTTCTGTGCACTTTGTCCTTCCCATTCGTATTCCGTTTATAATTTGTGAGTCTGGGGCAATAACTTTCAACAATGGAACCAGATGATCCACTGTTAAAAATGCAACATTATGTTCTGCAAAGAATGCTGATAAACCTATTTCGGCTCTTTTAATACTTTTTGTAAGACTAGTCTCTTTAACGACAAAAGTTGAAATGTCTATATTCGAATCTATCACATTAATCAATTTCTGTTGTTTCGCGGTTTTCGAATGTTTTGTAATTTCGGACTTTCCACACTGCAATTCTACATCACAAATAATGCACCTAAAAAAGTAAAAAACACAAACGTATAGGCATTTAATATTAATTCAAATAAGCATACATACTTGCACTTATTCTTGTTTTTTGTGGGCCTTAGCCATTTCTTTAGGCGAGGATCTTCTAACCACCCATTTTGAAAAACTTTCTGTTTGTTTGTGTATTTTTTACATTTTTTCTTTGACGGCCCTGGTTCTGATCGTTCTAAATCTGAATCAGAGCTGCTGGACGACATGGCAAACGTTTAAATGCTAACTTGTTGAACAACAAACAGAGTATAAACAATATTAACCAAACTCACAATGTGCTCACAACTAAACTCAACAACACAACTTGGCAGTGTTGTGACCTGTTACCTGTTGGGGGGTCCCCAGGGGGGATGTGCTGTTGGGTAAGGTCATGTAAACCAACTTGACCAATTAATGCCAATGAATAACATGAAATATTACTAAGTTAGCGTATAGTAGGCAACCAAACAAACAAAGAATTAGAATTGGCGTGAAATAAAAAATGTATTACGGGATTAAAAATTACCACGAAATTACTCAGGATTCCCTTTTTCCCTCGTACAGACAAAAATACCACGAATCGGGAAAAATCCCACGAGGTGGCAACACTGGGAGCATTTGGCCTCAAAAACCGGACAAAAGGAAAAATGCAAACTATGCAGGTAGTCAATGAAACTATTTTTGTATTATACCTGAGTTACCCCACTATAATAAAAATATGATCAGGTGACCCCTTCCCGCTGCTACGCTCCGATAAGTTAATTGCAATCTAAGCTTCGTTCAATATACACGCATTCGCTCTTGATAATTTTTTTACACTTGTGTTTGGTATTTGGTTTTCTGTAAATTAGCTGCAAGAAAAAAATTTTTTTTGTGATGGAATCTGAAAAACAAGGTACGTATTTAATAATAATACAAACTTTTTAAAAATATTTTGACTGTTTAGTATTGTTAAGGACCTAAAAGGAAGTTTAAAAATCTTTTTAATTATTTTGTATTTTTTTTAAAAAAAAAAAAATATCATGTGGCTTAGTATTCATTAAGGTTAATCTGATTCACACAGTTCACACACAAGTATAGCTTCATCGTCCTCGCTGTCCACTCCGGCACAGGAATTGTGGGCCCATTTCCCACACACTGAACACGCAACCCAACCCTCATTTGACTTTGAGTATAACTCGTTGCAGTATAAACACTCACAGTCTGAGCATTCATCAGAATCACACTCGTTATTTTCGGTTTGTTTCTTTGGCTTCTTAATGTTTTTATTTTTCTTCAGACACTGTCCTTTAGTTTTTCCAATATTATCTTTGTTTTCTTTTTTAAAAAGCCTTAGTTTTGCTCTTTCTTCTTTGGCGATCCTCTTTTCTTCTTTCTCTTTTATAGCAGTCTCTAACTCTCTTTTGTACGGCGAATCTGTTAAGACAGCAGTCCTCCCTCTTTTTCGATTAGTTCTTCTTGTTCTTCCTTTGACTTTAGGGAGAGGCATTAGAATTTCAGGTGAAACAGGAAATGCTGAGTCAGCCTTCTTAGTTGACATCCATGAGCATCCAGGTGTGACATTAATGTTCTCAACAAATAGGACCTTTTTAGCTGGTGTACCATTAATATCATGGGTAGAAACCTCACTATTATCACCTTTATCACCCAATGTTGATGCATCGTTCTCTTCACCAGGCAAGATAGACGAAGACGATTCCAATTGTCCATTTTCAGATGAGACAGTCTCTTGCGTTGAAGGTACAGTTTGTTCGATGTCAGTCACATCCGCGGGGAGAAAATCAGACTCAATGAAAACAGATCGATCAGTGGGCCAAATCCCTGTAGCTTGAAATCCATTAATGGTTGTCTTCATAGTCGCGCTTTGAATAAAGGCTGATCCAAAAAGAGTTGAAATTTGAAACAACGTTACGACTTTCCCTGGATTCATACGTAGCCACTTTCGAAGCTCTTCAGTGTAATGAACACTTAAAGGCTTCATGAAGGACACGTCAAGTGGCTGAAGTCTGTGAGAACAGTGCGGTGGTAAACACAGCAATGATACGCCATTCTTTCTCGCATAGTCTATAACCTCAAGGTTCTTTGTGTGTGTTGAGTGTCCGTCTAAAATGAGAAGAACCGGGAATTCCTTTGATGCCTTAGAAAATACTACAAACTTTTTAAACCATATCAAAAACAACTCTGCAAGCATCCATCCAGTGCTGTGCACTTCAGCCCAACTCCCTGGAGGTAATCCCAGCTCAAACTCTTTCTGCATTTTTTTCCTTGGAAAAATTAACATCGGTGGCATGTATGCTCCACTAGGAGACATGCAAATAAGGCAAGTTACGGTTTCACCTCTTTCGGCCGAGGTTAATGAACCGACTTGTCGCTTGCCCTTACAAGCAATGATTTTAGAATTATTCTTGGGATTTACTGAAACCCCAGTTTCATCACAATTAAATATTTGCGAAGCTGTAAGTTTGTACTTATCTACCAAATTTGTAAGTAACGAAAAGAAATTATCAACTGCTACTTTGTTAAATCCCATAGCCCTTGCGCCAGATGTTGACTCAGGTTGACGAATTGAAAGAGAAGGATTTCTCTTTAAAAATCCATTGGCCCAATCTTGGCCAGCCATTTGATTTTTAAATCTGTGATATATTCCATTTCTTACCGCTAATTGATACGCGAGAGTACGTAAGTCTTTCATTGTCAAACCGAATAATCGTGCTTCCATAGTTTTCAGGTAGTTTACTAGCTCATGTCCCTGCTCTTGGGTAAACACTGCTTGGAATTTTCCAGCAGTCTTGTCAATACAGTGCTCAGGATTTTCCCTTTTTTTCTTCACATATCGTTCCAGCGTAGTTTGGGGAACATTGAATTGAACTGAAGCCTTTACATAACCCAATTGTCCAGAAATCACCGCTTCAACAGCATTACTCATCGACTCGATTGACCAGGACTGCCTATTTGTCTTTCTTTCATATACTCGAACCATCTGGAATTGAAATGCAAAATGTTACGAACTTCATAAAAATAATCTATCAGACCAAAATAGTACGGGGCAGAACGGGGTACTACCCCATTCTACCCCACCCGTTCCGCCCCAGGAACACGATTTTGTTCACAGAGGTTACGCTACTCGAAAACAACGTGTACAGAAAAGATGATCTGGACTAAACTAAAGCCCATTGAACGTATTACAAGTATTGCTAACTACCTTTGTAATAGAACCAAGTGTGTATATCTTACCTTGATTAAAAAATCATCACCATTTGCAATACTGGAGCAAAAACTTATACAGTGGTATCTTCACATACAAAACAGCAAGGAAACTAGGCAAACATGGCTGCCCGTGTTGAGCCGCACTAAACTGAAGTAGTTCCACTTGTTGCCGCTTAGCGGCATCATCATCTTGATATTAAAAAAAACGATCTCCATTCCGCCCCGCTACCCCGTTCTGCCCCGGGTTCCCCTACGTCAATTTTCAAAAAATTCTTCCGCCATTTTGTTTTTTTTTGACATTTTGACTATGGATTCGTGATCGGTGACCTAAGACACCCCCGTATCTAAAATTTCACATTCATACGTCAATTTTCAAACAATTCTTCCGCCATTTTGTTTTTTTGTCATTTTGACTTTGGATTTGTGATCGGCTCCGCACACACTCCCGTATCTAAAATTTCACATTCATACTTCAATTTTCAAACAACTTCCGCCATTTTTTTTTTGACATTTTGACTTTGGATTCGAGATCGGCGTTCGCAGACCCCCGTATCTAAAATTTCACATTCGTACGTCAATTTTCAAAAAATCTTCCGCCATTTTGTTTTTTTTGACATTTTGGCTATGGATTGGTGATCGGCGTCCGCAGACACACCCGTATCTAAAATTTCGCATTCATACGTCAATTTTTGAAAAACTCCGGCCATTTCAATTTTTTTTATTTTTTTTTTGTCATTTCGACTTTGGATTTGTGATCGGCGTCCGCACACACCCCCGTATCTAAAATTTCACATTCATACGTCAATTTAGAATTAGTGACGGGCGACCGCAAAAACTCCCGAGTGCCCAGTTTTACTTTTAATTGGAAGAGAGAGAAATTGATTTCAGCCAGCTCCGCCCACCGTGCACGTTTGCGTAATCGTTTTAATAAAATTATTTCGTAGGGGCACATGAATGTCGAAAGCAACCTCCTCCTAATTCAAGTCATTATTAAAATATTACTCGACAACATCTGTATAGATGAAAATATTAAATCAAGCGGGACCGCTATGTTTTGTGTGGACATGCCGAAAATTCGCCGGACCGTAATATATTGATCGCCAGTGCACATGAAAATCTGATTATATTTTTCGCCCGCCCGGAATGCATTGATATCAGTGCACATTGAATCGGCCATTTTTCTGACAAAATCCACCTGCAAACGAACTTCAAAGTGTTCATGCCCTTGATTGCGTGCGACTGTCGACTCGCAATAGGAATGCAAAAGGTCCCGAGAAGCCGGTTCCTTAAGACCCCGGGTCTTGTTGGACCCTCGCGACCTTCAAAATTTCGTATTTCACGCTTAAATGTGAATATGCGGATACCACTCAGTTTGCCTGTCAGTTTGACGTTTCTAGCGATTTTCAACGTGTTTCACGTGAATTTTCCATCCGCCAGCGCTGTTTGTCAGAATTTGTTCGCCACGCCCGAATGCCGACTTTTGCGCGCTCCCCTTTTGACGCCGGATATCTGCACACGGACCAAAAAAAAAAGAAAATCTCACCGTCGAGGAACAATTTAATGTTGCCCGCATGTCCACCCGCCAAGACGGCCTTTAATTCCGCGTATCCAGGGACGAGTACTGCGCCCAAATTCACCAATTTCAAATCGTTTTTGACGGTTCGGCTCGTAACCATGGTGATTCAGTTAAACAGTCTTTTCTCAAGAAATTAACACGAAACGGCCGTGCGCTTTTAGTTTAGTTTATGTTATATCAAGATATAACATAAACTTACGTTGTAACGGTGCTTCGTCGCGACGCTCTGGGACGTCTAGAATAAAATCAGCGCTAATCTATAACTACCCAAATACTGTCCGCAGCGATCGCCGACGGCTGGACGACCGTTTAGTTAGTATAATGGTGCTCTCGGCCAGTGGACGCACCTCGGGCTTGACTTGTTTGGAACAAATGCGGTTGCGCTAAACTTTTTATCAATGTCGAAACACACGCTACTTCCCGCTTTTCTCCCAGTTGTAAAATATAGTGAGTGGAAGAAAAGTGAGTTTAAGATTACCTACGGCTAACACAATTGTAGATTGGATCCTCCTTCGAACGGTATGTACTTTCTTTTACTTTAATTATCGTGCTTTTTTAAAGGATGTCAAAAGAAAAATGAGAACAAAACAAAAAAAAATAAACAAATGCTTTCAGATAAAATTTGTATAGTTTTATTCACAACCTTGCATAAATATACAGTGTGTCAATAAAGTAAGGAACACCCTAAATATCAGCTTTAAAACATATCTCTAGCAAAAACGCTCAGACACATATTTTTTTATTTTTGAAGGCGCATTTCTTAGATTAAATTGAAGTATACAGGGTTATCAAAAAAGAAGATATGACGTTCTCATGTGTTTTTTTTAAATGGAATACCCTGTATATTTTTAAGAAAATCAAAAGAGCCTCTCATGAAGATTTCAACGATATATGAGTTGTTGGGGATATCTTTAATATTTACTTGTAGAAATTGAAAAAACACTTTTGGTGGAACTACATGATAATTTTTGATAATTTTAATCTTTGAACGTTGTCATGACAGAATTGTCAGTATGGAAGGTGACGTCTTATCTAATTAGACAGTGACTAACCACCGTTAGTTTGTTTGGCCTTGCTTGTTTTATAATTGCCATTTCTTTTGATAAAAATGGGTCTAAGTGAGAGAGAACGGATTGAGATTCTTATGATGATTGGTTATGGTGACCGAAGAAGGAGTACAGTGGAAGTTTGCGAACTATTTAATGCAGCGCATCCTAATCGGCAACCAATAACTCGCTCAACTGCAAGTAAAATACATCTAAAGTATGAGGAGTACGTAAATGTTAGGGATCTACCTAAAACTGGGCGACCAAAAGTGGATGATGAAACTAAGTTAAATGTTCTTTTGACAGTGCAAGATAATCCGAATTGTGCTACTCGTCAAGCAGCTTTAAACTTTAATTGCAGCCATGAGACTGTTAGAAAAATTTGGCATAAGCAGAAATATCATCCTTATAAAGTGCATCTTGTCCATGAATTGTCGGAAGATGATTTTAATCGCCGTTTGGAGTTTTCAGAAAACAGAAACAGAAACATTTTATTTTCAGATGAGGCAACTTTTTCTTTAAACGGAACAGTTAACCGACAAAATTGTAGATACTGGACAGAACATAATCCTCACTGGATGCAGGAAGCTCGAAGTCAACACCCTCAGAAGGTGAACGTCTGGGCTGGAATACTAAAAAATAGGATTTTAGGACCTTTCTTTTTTGATGGAAATTTAAATGGGGATATCTATTTGGATTTTTTACAGTTAGAGCTTCTTCCTGCGCTTGTGGAACTTTATCCTGATCCAAATACCCCTGACAGTCCTAGTAATGAAATCTGGTTCCAACAAGATGGGGCACCTCCTCATTATTCTCGACCTGTGCGTGACTACCTAAATTTGATTTTTAATAACCGATGGATTGGCAGACGTGGGGTTGTTGAGTGGCCAGCTCGCTCCCCTGACTTAACACCACTAGATTTCTTCTTGTGGGGTTACCTAAAAAGCAAAGTTTATGTAAATAGACCTCAAAATACTAATGATTTAAAAGAACGCATACGCCAAGAGATCCGAAGAATCACGCCAGATGTACTCAGCAATGTTCAGAATGAGTTTATTTCTCGCCTAGGCTACTGTCAGATTGTGAACGGGCAGCAATTTGAATATTTACTTAAGTAAATTTTTGTTTTAGATTTAAAAATAAACAAGTTAAACTCTATTGTAATTATTTTATGACGTTGTTCCACCAAAAGTGTTTTTTCAATTTCTACAAGTAAATATTAAAGGTATCCCCAACAACTCATATATCGTTGAAATCTTCATGAGAAGCGCTTTTGATTTTCTTAAAAATATACAGGGTATTCCATTTAAAAAAACACATGATAACGTCATATCTTCTTTTTTGATAACCCCGTATACTTCAATTTAATCTAAGAAAATGCGCCTTCAAAAATAAAAAAAATACGTGTCTGAGCGTTTTTGCTAGAGATAGGTTTTAAAGCTGATATTTACGGTTTTCCTTACTTTATTGACACACTGTATTTTATTATCCCACATAAACGAATATGTACATTGAATTTACAACGAAATATATTATAATGTAAAGATTTAACAGCAAAAATCATGTAAGCAAGAATTTGGTCAATAAGGTCGACTTTCTCGTACCGCGTGTCACTTGAAAATTGTAGTACAACCTGCGTACGCATACATACATGATTCTCATCAAAACAAACGATCTGACTTTCTTACGAGGAGTCGTTTTTATATTCCCGCCATCTTCCCTTGACTTTGATTGATTTCTTTTGTGCAGGAATTTTTGTTTTCTCGTTTTCTTTGTTATTTGTTCCTCTTTCGTTTTGATGTCTTCTTTTTATTTTTTGATGTGTTTCCCTGCCATACCTGACCATGCCCTTTCGGGCTGTGTGCATCACCTTTCTCCCAGTCGAAGGACTGGCTTTCCCTCGAGTCCAACGCCGGCGAATTTTGACCATCAAAAATGATAATATGGGATCAAGAGCTCCTTGCAGCTCATCCCGGAAGCAGTGTGTTCCACGTCTTAAAAGAAAGAGCGATCTGCACTCCAAACTTCCAGCAGAAAGAGACGGAACTTTTCTTGCTAGTGAAAGATGGCTTTCGCGTTGGAAAAAACGCCACGGAGTTTATTTTCTTGCAGTATGCGGAGAAAAGCTATCAGCAAATCCTGCAGCCGCTAACGAGTCTTCCAAAAAATTCGAGAAAATACTCAGTGAAAATCATCTCCGTTCAGAACGTATAACATTGACGAAACGGTAATGAACTTTAAACTTTTGCCTAAAATAACATTGGCCACGTTAAATGAAACGTCAGCACTTAGTCATAAAGTCAACAAAGAAAGAGTTATCGTAGCCCTGTGTTCTAACGCTTGCGGGGATCATAAAATACCGCTTTTGTTATTGGCAAATCTGACAAACTTAGAGCATTTACAAACATAAATATCAACCCCTCCGGTATACTACCGGTCACAAAAACCCGCATGGGTGGACATCTATTTATTTAAAGAATGATTCATTACTGAATTTGTTCCCAAAATGAGAAAGCATTTGACATGTTTAGGATTGCCTGCAAAAGCACTCTTGTACTTGACAATTTTCCGATGTCCTACATAAATTGAAAAATGACGAAAACACATATCTTATAAAGGTATTAAAGACAATTAACATGAAGGACGTCATTTATATGTTGGCTACAGCTTATGATGAAATAACAACTTCAACCGTTGTTAAGACATAGAGGAATCTCTGGCCTAACATTGAAACAATGCATTGCAGAACAACAGCCGAACCTAATTTTAGAGCTTCTGACCAAGATGACTATGCAGCTCTCTTGAAAGTGCCGAAAAAGAGTTGGAGAATGAAGCTATGAACGACGACGAAATATGTACAAAGTCATAAAGGACAAAAATTGATTTTTCATGAAATTTTGGATTAGGAAATTTGCCATCTGGAGCCAAGTTTTTAAATATATTTCTGTTTATGGCGTGATTGTCACTTATTATACATAAAACTTCAAAACCACACTCTTGTATTAAATCAATAATGTATTTTGTTATTGGAATCATATCAGTACTTTTTATGTTATGTACTGGAAGTAATTTGACCACGTCTTTAAAGTTCCCGAAGGCTGATGAAATCATATACGTCAAAGCTGTTTTCCCAATTTCTCCGTCATTATAAGCAGTACCTATAATACTTTGAGACCTATAATCAAGTCGACCAGTGACATAAATTTCATCAATTAGCAGCACAACGACTCGCTGCAAATCACTCAAGGGTTTTATAATATTTTTCAGGTAATTTATTGTATTGGCATCATTTACTGGCGATACATTCAAATCTGCTGATAAACGCAGTAAATATCTTTTATCTACGATCATGTAAAAAGTGATAGCTTTTTGCATGATTTTTAGGGTAAAAAGTTAGCATTTATTGAACCCGTGCAATAAAAGTTTTTATTGCACGGGTTTTATTGCACAATTTTAACTAATAGAATAATAAGAAAAATATCAGTAATATATTTTATTCATTTCTGTAAATATGTACATTTACTTTACAATTAGTACAATTTTTAATAAGAATTTGAGGAATCTCGTGACTTCTTGATGTAGAAGGAAGTATATCGGTAGTAGCATTGCTTGAGTTTGCTTCTTCAGCTGCACCTCTACCCAAAATTTGATTTGATATCGCGACCTCGTGTTGAACGGATTCTTCCACGTAAGATGCTGCCACCGTCTCAGCTGGACCTCTGCCCAAAATTTGATTTGATATCGCGACCTTATGTTGAACGGATTCTTCCACGTAAGATTCTGCCACCGTTGATGACTTCCAACCACCATGTCTTTTTAATTCTAGAACATCTGCTCCTGCATCTGCAAGTATGGTGGTAGATGACCGTCTAAAACTATGGCCAGTATACTCGTGCGGATTAAGCAACTTCAGATAACTAGCTATTTGGCTTGGTATTTTTCCAAAAGTATTAATACCTATAGGCTGAACAGAACACTTTCCATTATTGTAACTGACAAACAGTCGATTATGTGCTGTTGCTGGTGATCTTAGGCTGACGTATTTTCTGTATATTTCAACCATATTTTTCATATCTCTCGTTTCAGTGCCAATAATAAAACATCGAGGCTTATTGGTTTTAGATGTTGGAATTTTGACTATCAACATATTACCAACATCTTCCACATCATCTATGCTCATTTTATGAAACTCATCTCTTCTACAAGCACCCGCAATACCAAAAAGTGCTACAACCTAAAATTAAAAAGTGTCTAATTTTAGTCACTGACCACTAAAAGAAAATGTTGCATTAAAATACCTTCATCACTAAAAATCTATTATCAGGTGCGTCATTTATAAATTTGAATATATCATTTTTACTGAATACTTTGGATTTCTTGGGACGATATCCTACAGATTGGCGCTTCATATAAGCGGTTAACTTCGAAAACTGCTTAAGATCGATGTCTTTTTCGGCTAATAGGAGGGATTTCACCATGGAATATTCCGACCATAGACTTGATGGCTTTATATCCTTAGCCCTTTTTGAAAAATAAGCAAGGAACACATTTTCCGTAAGATTCTCCACTTTCATTGAAATACACCAGGCGTTGAATCGTTTATATACCAATTCATACTGTTTTCTTGATTTTTCTGGTATTAGACTCGCTGTAGCCGTTTGTGCGATCTCTACAATTGTATCACTATGATCATTATCAATCATTTTATACTTTATATTTAACAGATTAAATTAATAATTTCAGAAGCAACAATGACATACTAATGAAGTTTGTTGATACCGTTGTTTCCTTAGTAATAGCAGGTAATAGAGTGACAGAATAACATCCAACATGACAGTCTACATGATAGCATAGGAGTACTTGAATAATACGATACCCGTCAAAGTGACATTTATTAAAAGATCGATATACTACAAGTATTCATAAAAATTGACTATTTCTGACCAAAATTGGCATGATCGTAGATAAAACGTTGTAAAATACACGTGTAAAAAGTCTCTTTAGTGCACTCACGACTTTAAAAACACTCGCTACGCTCGTGTTTTTAACTACGTCGCTCGTGCACTAAAGAATGACTTTTTACACTTGTATCTTAAATAACTATTATGGGGAAGTAAAAAAAAGTCTGATATTAATTTGTAACACGAAGGAGACTGAGAATAAAGCAAGAATGCCATGATTAATGTAGCAGGAGAATAACTTCTTTTGGGAATTGTTAATTGCTTTATTTGATCTGCAATCACTTCCAACCTGTTTAGTATATTTGAATTCTTGCTCGCAACTTGCTTGTACCGCTTTTTCAATAAAATTAAGACTTTTGTTTAAAAGATCATGAACACTTGGTTTTTGTACTGGAACAACAGCACTTTTGTAATGTGACAGTATGTTTTGAAACTGAGACCACCTGTTTAATCTAAAATCTGCATCAACAATCCAATTTAAATCTGAATAGGACAACTTATTTTTGTTACAAAATATTTCTACTATTAAACTGTTGTCTATTTTAATACTTCTAGTAACTGTTAAAACTTCATCGAAACAAATTATGTAAAAATATATACAACTGTCGGTGATTTTCACATTCCAATTATGAACATCAATACGTTTATAATATTCAGTTTTGAAATTGTTGAAATCACCTATTCGATCATTCTTAAGAAATTCATCAAGTTTTGCTCTTTGTTTCTGAAACTGCGCTTCACGTCTTTCATCTGGACTGATTCTTTTACTCTCTTGCCTCTTACCTAAATACGCAGGCAAATTGGGAAAGGTTCTGGGAACAGCAGTTTCAGTTAATCGTGGGTATCGCAATGAAATTTCTTTGATTGACCCATCCGGTTGCAGATGTTTATCAACGGACACAATATCACTTACAACAAAGTGTTTGCAACAGACTACTGCAGTTTTTGTTGGCTGCCAATCTTTCCTGGGTATTGCCCGAATCCATTCGTCACGACGTTGCGGGTTTGTTGGGAATTTAAAGGTTGTAATACATCCACTTTGTGTTTTTAAAGCAGAGTCGTAATTGCTCTTGCATTGCGGTACACAACACCGTCGAGGCATATTTAACACTAAAACAAATTAATTAACGTATTCTACAATTAAAAAAGCAATAAAACTTCTAACTTACGGTGTATTGTATTATAGATGAAACATGGTCTGCCACAACACAATTATTGTACTTCTAATAATAAAACAAACTAGTTTTTTCAATCGCATACGATTAATCAATGCACAATCGGTAATTATCAACAAAATATTCACTCCGAAACCGAACGTGAACAGCTGACATTACGTTGTCAAAGAGAAAAGCTGGACCACCTGCAATGTTGCCAGTTTTCACTGTGCATGGCTAGTATTAGAGCCGGCTGTGTACAGACCTATAAATACAGTGCCATCATATGAAAAAGTGTTGGAAATGTGCGTTAAAAAACAAATTTATAGTTATTGTGATGCAAATAGTATAATATCATTGAACCAGTCAGGTTTCAAGAAATCACTCTTGTGAAACAGTTTAGGTCAACATTTGTGATAATTGGTCGAGGGAAATGAACAGTGGCAAAATGGTGCTGGCTGTGTTTTTGGATTTCCGAAGAGCTTTTGAGACCATCGACCGAGAATTACTATTGAAGAAATTGGAAATCATCGGCTTCAAAAGCATCGTTCTGGAATGGTGTCGTTCATACATGACTGACTGATACCAAAGAGTAAAGTTTAATGGGACAACATCAGGTGTGCGCTCTAGTAAATATGGTGTACCACAAGGAACAATATTAGGACCGTTTGTATGGGAATGACATTGTGCTTAGGACCAAAAATAGTAAATTACATTTGTTTCCTGATGACTCAATGTTCTATGTTAGTGGAAATGATTTAAATGATATGAAGGATAAAATAAATGAAGACTTGTCTTTATTATATAAATGGTTGTGTGCCAATAGTTTAAGTATTAATATAAAAATAGATGATAATTATTTTGAAAGAGTAAATAGCATAAAATATTTAGGGATAATTATAGATCAGCATTTAAATTTTAAAGAAAATACAAAGCATATTCTAAATAAAATGTCTAAAAGAGAAGGTTATTTAACTAGAATAGGTCAAAATATGTCAACATATATTAAGCTGACTATATAAATCGCTAATTGCGGTACAGATGGAATACTGCACAACTCTTCTATTTAAGTAAACTAATTACGAAACCCAGCAAATGCAAAAAATACAAAATAGGGCTATGAGAGCAATTTTAAAGTGTAACAAATATACACCAGTTGCATTAATGCTGTGTACATTGAAATTAATGAATGTGCGACAAAGAATAATATACAAATCAATGTTATTCATTTACAACAGAAAACAAGGTATTGCGCCATCGTATATTAGTCAGAAATTGATTTATGTACATGGAACGCATAAATATAATTAATACAAGAATCATCAATGTTTTTTTTTATAGAATAAGTAAAAATAAGTCATCAACGGCTAATAATGTTCTTGTCAATGGCCTAAAAATGTTTAAAAGCCTAGCATATGACATAAAACATTGTAATGATATAAATAGGTTTAAGAGACAACTGTCATATATTTTAGAGAAATGGATATAAATACTCTAAGTGTATGTAAATAGCGTATTGCTAATAAAGATATATTATTATTATTATCTACAATTTTTGTATTAAAAATTATTCGCTATCTACATTATTAGATACCAATAATGGACTTTACCGCTACGCTGGGACACCCGGTATAAATTAAAATAGGCGGGATGTTACAGGTAACCCCCCGGTTAGCGTTCCAAGGTTAAGAAACAAAGTTATGATATTGTTTTATAATTAATTTTCTTCTATTATTGATAGTAAACGAGATAATTAATAAAATTAGAAAAAGAGGAAATGTAAAGTGTAAATATCAATACAAATAATATACTATAAGCTAAACGCACAAATTTCACTTATACACATAAATATAACAGAGCTATTCCTTTGATAAGGCACATTCATCCACGGATTTAATATCAGCCTACACGGTTAACACATCACTATCGACAAAACTTTCGACATTAATACGTTTTTCGCCGCCTGTCTTGGTGCACAGATCTGTGATCACCATAATCATCGGTTTGTCCTTTCTCTCAATGCGAACCTCCCATTTGTAAGAGTCGCACTAAGGAGCATTCAGTGTTGCCACCTAGACAACTTAAATAGTCCCACAAAATCCCCTAAAATTTCCCTTTTTAGGCAAAAAATTCCCACGAATTAAAAAAAAAATCAAACTGCTTGCATAAAAAAAGTACATTTTATTGATTCAACTTACAAGATATCAATTCTTAAAAGAGTATATAGTATTATTTAATAATTTTACATGTTTTTCCTCAATTGGAAAAGTACTGCACTGCAAGTTTCTGCTTTGTAAGGCACTCCTAAACACAGCCATGGCATTTAATGTAGTGCTCCCCAAACGGTTCCGTTTTTTTGGTTTGCAGTCTGTAACAATGCTAAAGATTCTTTCAGCTTCAGCATTGCTATGAGGCAAAACAAGCAATATATTTATTAATTTCATGGTTTCAACAAATTTTGGTAAACTATTTTCATCCAGTATACTACTAATCTCACACCAAAATTCCTCAACTTCTAGCAACTTTAATTGATCAAGTTTACTTTCTGTAAAAGAAAAAGGTAACAGCCTCCATTCATATTCAAATTTTTCAATATCTATAAAGGTTTTATAGTGACCAACTACAGAAGAAAAACTTTCAAGCAAATTTCTGTTTACAATATCCAAGGCAACTGTGGGAGTCAATATATTTAGTTCTTTAAAAAAATTATCATTCAAGGGTAATCTTTTTTGCATTTCCTCTGCGGAGGTAATATAAAAATGTAAACATTTAAGTCGAAATTCTTTTAACAAATTTGTAGGAAGTGTTTTAATAAAATCACCACATTTAAAGCCTACGCCGATTTTTTCCAGTTCTATATAGTTTTGAGGGTGCCGGATGGCTGATTTATGACATTTATATACAAGCTCTGGCTTTACAAAATTTTGGGCCAATTGCCAAAAAATTGTTAAACATTTGCTGTGCAATTCATTAATTAAAACACTCCTACTCTGAAACAGTGCATTAAAAGTGTTGAAATAATTTAAAGTGTACAATAGAAACAGTAAGTATCCTTTGTTTAGAGGATTTTGCATCATTTCTAAAATTATTGAGGCCATTCTCAAGTGATCTTCAACTACTGCTAAAGAAAAGAAATGCAACAGTACATCCCAGTTATCTAAAATCCTTTTAACACAATTATACATACTAAGCCACCTTGTTGATGCTAATTTTAAAAGTTTTTTCTTTTCGCAGTTAAAAAACTCTTGAAACTCCGACAAAATTGCACATCTTTTTGAACTGCCAGATACATAGGTTGCTATGTTTCTGATAAGATCTTCAGGAGACCGGGGTAGTTCCTCACATGCTTTTCCAGCAATCAGCGCACTTGAATGGCAAATGCATTTTAAAAGTATTGCATGAGGTACAGCCTCTTTAATTCTTGAAAAAAAAGAATTGTTATTTCCTACCATTACAGCTGCACCATCTGAGGCGACCCCTATCACATTTTGTATTGGAATAGATTTGCTACCAAAGCAGTTTTTTACGGCAGTGAATATGCTTTCAGCACAGCAGTCTCTCGCATCAAGTTCAATGAGCTCCAATAATGATGTCCTCACTTTTCCATTATACCTGTAACGCACCTACAACAAAACACCAACATAATGAAGGTGGGAACTACCCAACAACTATGGAAATACATACCAAAAGGCACAAATACTTTTTATCAGCAACATCCGTGCTTTCATCCAGAAGTATGCTGAAGAAACTGTTTTTCAAGATCTGAACTAAATCTTCCTCTTCTTTTTTTGCCAACACAGACTTCACAATTTCTGTGCACTTTGTCCTTCCCATTCGTATTCCGTTTATAATTTGTGAGTCTGGGGCAATAACTTTCAACAATGGAACCAGATGATCCACTGTTAAAAATGCAACATTATGTTCTGCAAAGAATGCTGATAAACCTATTTCGGCTCTTTTAATACTTTTTGTAAGACTAGTCTCTTTAACGACAAAAGTTGAAATGTCTATATTCGAATCTATCACATTAATCAATTTCTGGTGTTTCGCGGTTTTCGAATGTTTTGTAATTTCGGACTTTCCACACTGCAATTCTACATCACAAATAATGCACCTAAAAAAGTAAAAAACACAAACGTATAGGCATTTAATATTAATTCAAATAAGCATACATACTTGCACTTATTCTTGTTTTTTGTGGGCCTTAGCCATTTCTTTAGGCGAGGATCTTCTAACCACCCATTTTGAAAAACTTTCTGTTTGTTTGTGTATTTTTTACATTTTTTCTTTGACGGCCCTGGTTCTGATCGTTCTAAATCTGAATCAGAGCTGCTGGACGACATGGCAAACGTTTAAATGCTAACTTGTTGAACAACAAACAGAGTATAAACAATATTAACCAAACTCACAATGTGCTCACAACTAAACTCAACAACACAACTTGGCAGTGTTGTGACCTGTTACCTGTTGGGGGGTCCCCAGGGGGGATGTGCTGTTGGGTAAGGTCATGTAAACCAACTTGACCAATTAATGCCAATGAATAACATGAAATATTACTAAGTTAGCGTATAGTAGGCAACCAAACAAACAAAGAATTAGAATTGGCGTGAAATAAAAAATGTATTACGGGATTAAAAATTACCACGAAATTACTCAGGATTCCCTTTTTCCCTCGTACAGACAAAAATACCACGAATCGGGAAAAACCCCACGAGGTGGCAACACTGGGAGCATTTGGCCTCAAAAACCGGACAAAAGGAAAAATGCAAACTATGCAGGTAGTCAATGAAACTATTTTTGTATTATACCTGAGTTACCCCACTATAATAAAAATATGATCAGGTGACCCCTTCCCGCTGCTACGCTCCGATAAGTTAATTGCAATCTAAGCTTCGTTCAATATACACGCATTCGCTCTTGATAATTTTTTTACACTTGTGTTTGGTATTTGGTTTTCTGTAAATTAGCTGCAAGAAAAAATTTTTTTTTGTGATGGAATCTGAAAAACAAGGTACGTATTTAATAATAATACAAACTTTTTAAAAATATTTTGACTGTTTAGTATTGTTAAGGACCTAAAAGGAAGTTTAAAAATCTTTTTAATTATTTTGTATTTTTTTTTAAAAAAAAAAAATATCATGTGGCTTAGTATTCATTAAGGTTAATCTGATTCACACAGTTCACACACAAGTATAGCTTCATCGTCCTCGCTGTCCACTCCGGCACAGGAATTGTGGGCCCATTTCCCACACACTGAACACGCAACCCAACCCTCATTTGACTTTGAGTATAACTCGTTGCAGTATAAACACTCACAGTCTGAGCATTCATCAGAATCACACTCGTTATTTTCGGTTTGTTTCTTTGGCTTCTTAATGTTTTTATTTTTCTTCAGACACTGTCCTTTAGTTTTTCCAATATTAACTTTGTTTTCTTTTTTAAAAAGCCTTAGTTTTGCTCTTTCTTCTTTGGCGATCCTCTTTTCTTCTTTCTCTTTTATAGCAGTCTCTAACTCTCTTTTGTACGGCGAATCTGTTAAGACAGCAGTCCTCCCTCTTTTTCGATTAGTTCTTCTTGTTCTTCCTTTGACTTTAGGGAGAGGCATTAGAATTTCAGGTGAAACAGGAAATGCTGAGTCAGCCTTCTTAGTTGACATCCATGAGCATCCAGGTGTGACATTAATGTTCTCAACAAATAGGACCTTTTTAGCTGGTGTACCATTAATATCATGGGTAGAAACCTCACTATTATCACCTTTATCACCCAATGTTGATGCATCGTTCTCTTCACCAGGCAAGATAGACGAAGACGATTCCAATTGTCCATTTTCAGATGAGACAGTCTCTTGCGTTGAAGGTACAGTTTGTTCGATGTCAGTCACATCCGCGGGGAGAAAATCAGACTCAATGAAAACAGATCGATCAGTGGGCCAAATCCCTGTAGCTTGAAATCCATTAATGGTTGTCTTCATAGTCGCGCTTTGAATAAAGGCTGATCCAAAAAGAGTTGAAATTTGAAACAACGTTACGACTTTCCCTGGATTCATACGTAGCCACTTTCGAAGCTCTTCAGTGTAATGAACACTTAAAGGCTTCATGAAGGACACGTCAAGTGGCTGAAGTCTGTGAGAACAGTGCGGTGGTAAACACAGCAATGATACGCCATTCTTTCTCGCATAGTCTATAACCTCAAGGTTCTTTGTGTGTGTTGAGTGTCCGTCTAAAATGAGAAGAACCGGGAATTCCTTTGATGCCTTAGAAAATACTACAAACTTTTTAAACCATATCAAAAACAACTCTGCAGTCATCCATCCAGTGCTGTGCACTTCAGCCCAACTCCCTGGAGGTAATCCCAGCTCAAACTCTTTCTGCATTTTTTTCCTTGGAAAAATTAACATCGGTGGCATGTATGCTCCACTAGGAGACATGCAAATAAGGCAAGTTACGGTTTCACCTCTTTCGGCCGAGGTTAATGAACCGACTTGTCGCTTGCCCTTACAAGCAATGATTTTAGAATTATTCTTGGGATTTACTGAAACCCCAGTTTCATCACAATTAAATATTTGCGAAGCTGTAAGTTTGTACTTATCTACCAAATTTGTAAGTAACGAAAAGAAATTATCAACTGCTACTTTGTTAAATCCCATAGCCCTTGCGCCAGATGTTGACTCAGGTTGACGAATTGAAAGAGAAGGATTTCTCTTTAAAAATCCATTGGCCCAATCTTGGCCAGCCATTTGATTTTTAAATCTGTGATATATTCCATTTCTTACCGCTAATTGATACGCGAGAGTACGTAAGTCTTTCATTGTCAAACCGAATAATCGTGCTTCCATAGTTTTCAGGTAGTTTACTAGCTCATGTCCCTGCTCTTGGGTAAACACTGCTTGGAATTTTCCAGCAGTCTTGTCAATACAGTGCTCAGGATTTTCCCTTTTTTTCTTCACATATCGTTCCAGCGTAGTTTGGGGAACATTGAATTGAACTGAAGCCTTTACATAACCCAATTGTCCAGAAATCACCGCTTCAACAGCATTACTCATCGACTCGATTGACCAGGACTGCCTATTTGTCTTTCTTTCATATACTCGAACCATCTGGAATTGAAATGCAAAATGTTACGAACTTCATAAAAATAATCTATCAGACCAAAATAGTACGGGGCAGAACGGGGTACTACCCCATTCTACCCCACCCGTTCCGCCCCAGGAACACGATTTTGTTCACAGAGGTTACGCTACTCGAAAACAACGTGTACAGAAAAGATGATCTGGACTAAACTAAAGCCCATTGAACGTATTACAAGTATTGCTAACTACCTTTGTAATAGAACCAAGTGTGTATATCTTACCTTGATTAATAAATCATCACCATTTGCAATACTGGAGCAAAAACTTATACAGTGGTATCTTCACATACAAAACAGCAAGGAAACTAGGCAAACATGGCTGCCCGTGTTGAGCCGCACTAAACTGAAGTAGTTCCACTTGTTGCCGCTTAGCGGCATCATCATCTTGATATTAAAAAAAACGATCTCCATTCCGCCCCGCTACCCCGTTCTGCCCCGGGTTCCCCTACGTCAATTTTCAAAAAATTCTTCCGCCATTTTGTTTTTTTTTGACATTTTGACTATGGATTCGTGATCGGTGACCTAAGACACCCCCGTATCTAAAATTTCACATTCATACGTCAATTTTCAAACAATTCTTCCGCCATTTTGTTTTTTTGTCATTTTGACTTTGGATTTGTGATCGGCTCCGCACACACTCCCGTATCTAAAATTTCACATTCATACTTCAATTTTCAAACAACTTCCGCCATTTTTTTTTTGACATTTTGACTTTGGATTCGAGATCGGCGTTCGCAGACCCCCGTATCTAAAATTTCACATTCGTACGTCAATTTTCAAAAAATCTTCCGCCATTTTGTTTTTTTTGACATTTTGGCTATGGATTGGTGATCGGCGTCCGCAGACACACCCGTATCTAAAATTTCGCATTCATACGTCAATTTTTGAAAAACTCCGGCCATTTCAATTTTTTTTATTTTTTTTTTGTCATTTCGACTTTGGATTTGTGATCGGCGTCCGCACACACCCCCGTATCTAAAATTTCACATTCATACGTCAATTTAGAATTAGTGACGGGCGACCGCAAAAACTCCCGAGTGCCCAGTTTTACTTTTAATTGGAAGAGAGAGAAATTGATTTCAGCCAGCTCCGCCCACCGTGCACGTTTGCGTAATCGTTTTAATAAAATTATTTCGTAGGGGCACATGAATGTCGAAAGCAACCTCCTCCTAATTCAAGTCATTATTAAAATATTACTCGACAACATCTGTATAGATGAAAATATTAAATCAAGCGGGACCGCTATGTTTTGTGTGGACATGCCGAAAATTCGCCGGACCGTAATATATTGATCGCCAGTGCACATGAAAATCTGATTATATTTTTCGCCCGCCCGGAATGCATTGATATCAGTGCACATTGAATCGGCCATTTTTCTGACAAAATCCACCTGCAAACGAACTTCAAAGTGTTCATGCCCTTGATTGCGTGCGACTGTCGACTCGCAATAGGAATGCAAAAGGTCCCGAGAAGCCGGTTCCTTAAGACCCCGGGTCTTGTTGGACCCTCGCGACCTTCAAAATTTCGTATTTCACGCTTAAATGTGAATATGCGGATACCACTCAGTTTGCCTGTCAGTTTGACGTTTCTAGCGATTTTCAACGTGTTTCACGTGAATTTTCCATCCGCCAGCGCTGTTTGTCAGAATTTGTTCGCCACGCCCGAATGCCGACTTTTGCGCGCTCCCCTTTTGACGCCGGATATCTGCACACGGACCAAAAAAAAAGAAAATCTCACCGTCGAGGAACAATTTAATGTTGCCCGCATGTCCACCCGCCAAGACGGCCTTTAATTCCGCGTATCCAGGGACGAGTACTGCGCCCAAATTCACCAATTTCAAATCGTTTTTGACGGTTCGGCTCGTAACCATGGTGATTCAGTTAAACAGTCTTTTCTCAAGAAATTAACACGAAACGGCCGTGCGCTTTTAGTTTAGTTTATGTTATATCAAGATATAACATAAACTTACGTTGTAACGGTGCTTCGTCGCGACGCTCTGGGACGTCTAGAATAAAATCAGCGCTAATCTATAACTACCCAAATACTGTCCGCAGCGATCGCCGACGGCTGGACGACCGTTTAGTTAGTATAATGGTGCTCTCGGCCAGTGGACGCACCTCGGGCTTGACTTGTTTGGAACAAATGCGGTTGCACTAAACTTTTTATCAATGTCGAAACACACGCTACTTCCCGCTTTTCTCCCAGTTGTAAAATATAGTGAGTGGAAGAAAAGTGAGTTTAAGATTACCTACGGCTAACACAATTGTAGATTGGATCCTCCTTCGAACGGTATGTACTTTCGTTTACTTTAATTATCGTGCTTTTTTAAAGGATGTCAAAAGAAAAATGAGAACAAAACAAAAAAAAATAAACAAATGCTTTCAGATAAAATTTGTATAGTTTTATTCACAACCTTGCATAAATATACAGTGTGTCAATAAAGTAAGGAACACCCTAAATATCAGCTTTAAAACATATCTCTAGCAAAAACGCTCAGACACATATTTTTTTATTTTTGAAGGCGCATTTCTTAGATTAAATTGAAGTATACAGGGTTATCAAAAAAGAAGATATGACGTTCTCATGTGTTTTTTTTAAATGGAATACCCTGTATATTTTTAAGAAAATCAAAAGAGCCTCTCATGAAGATTTCAACGATATATGAGTTGTTGGGGATATCTTTAATATTTACTTGTAGAAATTGAAAAAACACTTTTGGTGGAACTACATGATAATTTTTGATAATTTTAATCTTTGAACGTTGTCATGACAGAATTGTCAGTATGGAAGGTGACGTCTTATCTAATTAGACAGTGACTAACCACCGTTAGTTTGTTTGGCCTTGCTTGTTTTATAATTGCCATTTCTTTTGATAAAAATGGGTCTAAGTGAGAGAGAACGGATTGAGATTCTTATGATGATTGGTTATGGTGACCGAAGAAGGAGTACAGTGGAAGTTTGCGAACTATTTAATGCAGCGCATCCTAATCGGCAACCAATAACTCGCTCAACTGCAAGTAAAATACATCTAAAGTATGAGGAGTACGTAAATGTTAGGGATCTACCTAAAACTGGGCGACCAAAAGTGGATGATGAAACTAAGTTAAATGTTCTTTTGACAGTGCAAGATAATCCGAATTGTGCTACTCGTCAAGCAGCTTTAAACTTTAATTGCAGCCATGAGACTGTTAGAAAAATTTGGCATAAGCAGAAATATCATCCTTATAAAGTGCATCTTGTCCATGAATTGTCGGAAGATGATTTTAATCGCCGTTTGGAGTTTTCAGAAAACAGAAACAGAAACATTTTATTTTCAGATGAGGCAACTTTTTCTTTAAACGGAACAGTTAACCGACAAAATTGTAGATACTGGACAGAACATAATCCTCACTGGATGCAGGAAGCTCGAAGTCAACACCCTCAGAAGGTGAACGTCTGGGCTGGAATACTAAAAAATAGGATTTTAGGACCTTTCTTTTTTGATGGAAATTTAAATGGGGATATCTATTTGGATTTTTTACAGTTAGAGCTTCTTCCTGCGCTTGTGGAACTTTATCCTGATCCAAATACCCCTGACAGTCCTAGTAATGAAATCTGGTTCCAACAAGATGGGGCACCTCCTCATTATTCTCGACCTGTGCGTGACTACCTAAATTTGATTTTTAATAACCGATGGATTGGCAGACGTGGGGTTGTTGAGTGGCCAGCTCGCTCCCCTGACTTAACACCACTAGATTTCTTCTTGTGGGGTTACCTAAAAAGCAAAGTTTATGTAAATAGACCTCAAAATACTAATGATTTAAAAGAACGCATACGCCAAGAGATCCGAAGAATCACGCCAGATGTACTCAGCAATGTTCAGAATGAGTTTATTTCTCGCCTGGCTACTGTCAGATTGTGAACGGGCAGCAATTTGAATATTTACTTAAGTAAATTTTTGTTTTAGATTTAAAAATAAACAAGTTAAACTCTATTGTAATTATTTTATGACGTTGTTCCACCAAAAGTGTTTTTTCAATTTCTACAAGTAAATATTAAAGGTATCCCCAACAACTCATATATCGTTGAAATCTTCATGAGAAGCGCTTTTGATTTTCTTAAAAATATACAGGGTATTCCATTTAAAAAAACACATGATAACGTCATATCTTCTTTTTTGATAACCCCGTATACTTCAATTTAATCTAAGAAAATGCGCCTTCAAAAATAAAAAAAATACGTGTCTGAGCGTTTTTGCTAGAGATAGGTTTTAAAGCTGATATTTACGGTTTTCCTTACTTTATTGACACACTGTATTTTATTATCCCACATAAACGAATATGTACATTGAATTTACAACGAAATATATTATAATGTAAAGATTTAACAGCAAAAATCATGTAAGCAAGAATTTGGTCAATAAGGTCGACTTTCTCGTACCGCGTGTCACTTGAAAATTGTAGTACAACCTGCGTACGCATACATACATGATTCTCATCAAAACAAACGATCTGACTTTCTTACGAGGAGTCGTTTTTATATTCCCGCCATCTTCCCTTGACTTTGATTGATTTCTTTTGTGCAGGAATTTTTGTTTTCTCGTTTTCTTTGTTATTTGTTCCTCTTTCGTTTTGATGTCTTCTTTTTATTTTTTGATGTGTTTCCCTGCCATACCTGACCATGCCCTTTCGGGCTGTGTGCATCACCTTTCTCCCAGTCGAAGGACTGGCTTTCCCTCGAGTCCAACGCCGGCGAATTTTGACCATCAAAAATGATAATATGGGATCAAGAGCTCCTTGCAGCTCATCCCGGAAGCAGTGTGTTCCACGTCTTAAAAGAAAGAGCGATCTGCACTCCAAACTTCCAGCAGAAAGAGACGGAACTTTTCTTGCTAGTGAAAGATGGCTTTCGCGTTGGAAAAAACGCCACGGAGTTTATTTTCTTGCAGTATGCGGAGAAAAGCTATCAGCAAATCCTGCAGCCGCTAACGAGTCTTCCAAAAAATTCGAGAAAATACTCAGTGAAAATCATCTCCGTTCAGAACGTATAACATTGACGAAACGGTAATGAACTTTAAACTTTTGCCTAAAATAACATTGGCCACGTTAAATGAAACGTCAGCACTTAGTCATAAAGTCAACAAAGAAAGAGTTATCGTAGCCCTGTGTTCTAACGCTTGCGGGGATCATAAAATACCGCTTTTGTTATTGGCAAATCTGACAAACTTAGAGCATTTACAAACATAAATATCAACCCCTCCGGTATACTACCGGTCACAAAAACCCGCATGGGTGGACATCTATTTATTTAAAGAATGATTCATTACTGAATTTGTTCCCAAAATGAGAAAGCATTTGACATGTTTAGGATTGCCTGCAAAAGCACTCTTGTACTTGACAATTTTCCGATGTCCTACATAAATTGAAAAATGACGAAAACACATATCTTATAAAGGTATTAAAGACAATTAACATGAAGGACGTCATTTATATGTTGGCTACAGCTTATGATGAAATAACAACTTCAACCGTTGTTAAGACATAGAGGAATCTCTGGCCTAACATTGAAACAATGCATTGCAGAACAACAGCCGAACCTAATTTTAGAGCTTCTGACCAAGATGACTATGCAGCTCTCTTGAAAGTGCCGAAAAAGAGTTGGAGAATGAAGCTATGAACGACGACGAAATATGTACAAAGTCATAAAGGACAAAAATTGATTTTTCATGAAATTTTGGATTAGGAAATTTGCCATCTGGAGCCAAGTTTTTAAATATATTTCTGTTTATGGCGTGATTGTCACTTATTATACATAAAACTTCAAAACCACACTCTTGTATTAAATCAATAATGTATTTTGTTATTGGAATCATATCAGTACTTTTTATGTTATGTACTGGAAGTAATTTGACCACGTCTTTAAAGTTCCCGAAGGCTGATGAAATCATATACGTCAAAGCTGTTTTCCCAATTTCTCCGTCATTATAAGCAGTACCTATAATACTTTGAGACCTATAATCAAGTCGACCAGTGACATAAATTTCATCAATTAGCAGCACAACGACTCGCTGCAAATCACTCAAGGGTTTTATAATATTTTTCAGGTAATTTATTGTATTGGCATCATTTACTGGCGATACATTCAAATCTGCTGATAAACGCAGTAAATATCTTTTATCTACGATCATGTAAAAAGTGATAGCTTTTTGCATGATTTTTAGGGTAAAAAGTTAGCATTTATTGAACCCGTGCAATAAAAGTTTTTATTGCACGGGTTTTATTGCACAATTTTAACTAATAGAATAATAAGAAAAATATCAGTAATATATTTTATTCATTTCTGTAAATATGTACATTTACTTTACAATTAGTACAATTTTTAATAAGAATTTGAGGAATCTCGTGACTTCTTGATGTAGAAGGAAGTATATCGGTAGTAGCATTGCTTGAGTTTGCTTCTTCAGCTGCACCTCTACCCAAAATTTGATTTGATATCGCGACCTCGTGTTGAACGGATTCTTCCACGTAAGATGCTGCCACCGTCTCAGCTGGACCTCTGCCCAAAATTTGATTTGATATCGCGACCTTATGTTGAACGGATTCTTCCACGTAAGATTCTGCCACCGTTGATGACTTCCAACCACCATGTCTTTTTAATTCTAGAACATCTGCTCCTGCATCTGCAAGTATGGTGGTAGATGACCGTCTAAAACTATGGCCAGTATACTCGTGCGGATTAAGCAACTTCAGATAACTAGCTATTTGGCTTGGTATTTTTCCAAAAGTATTAATACCTATAGGCTGAACAGAACACTTTCCATTATTGTAACTGACAAACAGTCGATTATGTGCTGTTGCTGGTGATCTTAGGCTGACGTATTTTCTGTATATTTCAACCATATTTTTCATATCTCTCGTTTCAGTGCCAATAATAAAACATCGAGGCTTATTGGTTTTAGATGTTGGAATTTTGACTATCAACATATTACCAACATCTTCCACATCATCTATGCTCATTTTATGAAACTCATCTCTTCTACAAGCACCCGCAATACCAAAAAGTGCTACAACCTAAAATTAAAAAGTGTCTAATTTTAGTCACTGACCACTCAAAGAAAATGTTGCATTAAAATACCTTCATCACTAAAAATCTATTATCAGGTGCGTCATTTATAAATTTGAATATATCATTTTTACTGAATACTTTGGATTTCTTGGGACGATATCCTACAGATTGGCGCTTCATATAAGCGGTTAACTTCGAAAACTGCTTAAGATCGATGTCTTTTTCGGCTAATAGGAGGGATTTCACCATGGAATATTCCGACCATAGACTTGATGGCTTTATATCCTTAGCCCTTTTTGAAAAATAAGCAAGGAACACATTTTCCGTAAGATTCTCCACTTTCATTGAAATACACCAGGCGTTGAATCGTTTATATACCAATTCATACTGTTTTCTTGATTTTTCTGGTATTAGACTCGCTGTAGCCGTTTGTGCGATCTCTACAATTGTATCACTATGATCATTATCAATCATTTTATACTTTATATTTAACAGATTAAATTAATAATTTCAGAAGCAACAATGACATACTAATGAAGTTTGTTGATACCGTTGTTTCCTTAGTAATAGCAGGTAATAGAGTGACAGAATAACATCCAACATGACAGTCTACATGATAGCATAGGAGTACTTGAATAATACGATACCCGTCAAAGTGACATTTATTAAAAGATCGATATACTACAAGTATTCATAAAAATTGACTATTTCTGACCAAAATTGGCATGATCGTAGATAAAACGTTGTAAAATACACGTGTAAAAAGTCTCTTTAGTGCACTCACGACTTTAAAAACACTCGCTACGCTCGTGTTTTTAACTACGTCGCTCGTGCACTAAAGAATGACTTTTTACACTTGTATCTTAAATAACTATTATGGGGAAGTAAAAAAAAATCTGATATTAATTTGTAACACGAAGGAGACTGAGAATAAAGCAAGAATGCCATGATTAATGTAGCAGGAGAATAACTTCTTTTGGGAATTGTTAATTGCTTTATTTGATCTGCAATCACTTCCAACCTGTTTAGTATATTTGAATTCTTGCTCGCAACTTGCTTGTACCGCTTTTTCAATAAAATTAAGACTTTTGTTTAAAAGATCATGAACACTTGGTTTTTGTACTGGAACAACAGCACTTTTGTAATGTGACAGTATGTTTTGAAACTGAGACCACCTGTTTAATCTAAAATCTGCATCAACAATCCAATTTAAATCTGAATAGGACAACTTATTTTTGTTACAAAATATTTCTACTATTAAACTGTTGTCTATTTTAATACTTCTAGTAACTGTTAAAACTTCATCGAAACAAATTATGTAAAAATATATACAACTGTCGGTGATTTTCACATTCCAATTATGAACATCAATACGTTTATAATATTCAGTTTTGAAATTGTTGAAATCACCTATTCGATCATTCTTAAGAAATTCATCAAGTTTTGCTCTTTGTTTCTGAAACTGCGCTTCACGTCTTTCATCTGGACTGATTCTTTTACTCTCTTGCCTCTTACCTAAATACGCAGGCAAATTGGGAAAGGTTCTGGGAACAGCAGTTTCAGTTAATCGTGGGTATCGCAATGAAATTTCTTTGATTGACCCATCCGGTTGCAGATGTTTATCAACGGACACAATATCACTTACAACAAAGTGTTTGCAACAGACTACTGCAGTTTTTGTTGGCTGCCAATCTTTCCTGGGTATTGCCCGAATCCATTCGTCACGACGTTGCGGGTTTGTTGGGAATTTAAAGGTTGTAATACATCCACTTTGTGTTTTTAAAGCAGAGTCGTAATTGCTCTTGCATTGCGGTACACAACACCGTCGAGGCATATTTAACACTAAAACAAATTAATTAACGTATTCTACAATTAAAAAAGCAATAAAACTTCTAACTTACGGTGTATTGTATTATAGATGAAACATGGTCTGCCACAACACAATTATTGTACTTCTAATAATAAAACAAACTAGTTTTTTCAATCGCATACGATTAATCAATGCACAATCGGTAATTATCAACAAAATATTCACTCCGAAACCGAACGTGAACAGCTGACATTACGTTGTCAAAGAGAAAAGCTGGACCACCTGCAATGTTGCCAGTTTTCACTGTGCATGGCTAGTATTAGAGCCGGCTGTGTACAGACCTATAAATACAGTGCTATCATATGAAAAAGTGTTGGAAATGTGCGTTAAAAAACAAATTTATAGTTATTGTGATGCAAATAGTATAATATCATTGAACCAGTCAGGTTTCAAGAAATCACTCTTGTGAAACAGTTTAGGTCAACATTTGTGATAATTGGTCGAGGGAAATGAACAGTGGCAAAATGGTGCTGGCTGTGTTTTTGGATTTCCGAAGAGCTTTTGAGACCATCGACCGAGAATTACTATTGAAGAAATTGGAAATCATCGGCTTCAAAAGCATCGTTCTGGAATGGTGTCGTTCATACATGACTGACTGATACCAAAGAGTAAAGTTTAATGGGACAACATCAGGTGTGCGCTCTAGTAAATATGGTGTACCACAAGGAACAATATTAGGACCGTTTGTATGGGAATGACATTGTGCTTAGGACCAAAAATAGTAAATTACATTTGTTTCCTGATGACTCAATGTTCTATGTTAGTGGAAATGATTTAAATGATATGAAGGATAAAATAAATGAAGACTTGTCTTTATTATATAAATGGTTGTGTGCCAATAGTTTAAGTATTAATATAAAAATAGATGATAATTATTTTGAAAGAGTAAATAGCATAAAATATTTAGGGATAATTATAGATCAGCATTTAAATTTTAAAGAAAATACAAAGCATATTCTAAATAAAATGTCTAAAAGAGAAGGTTATTTAACTAGAATAGGTCAAAATATGTCAACATATATTAAGCTGACTATATAAATCGCTAATTGCGGTACAGATGGAATACTGCACAACTCTTCTATTTAAGTAAACTAATTACGAAACCCAGCAAATGCAAAAAATACAAAATAGGGCTATGAGAGCAATTTTAAAGTGTAACAAATATACACCAGTTGCATTAATGCTGTGTACATTGAAATTAATGAATGTGCGACAAAGAATAATATACAAATCAATGTTATTCATTTACAACAGAAAACAAGGTATTGCGCCATCGTATATTAGTCAGAAATTGATTTATGTACATGGAACGCATAAATATAATTAATACAAGAATCATCAATGTTTTTTTTTATAGAATAAGTAAAAATAAGTCATCAACGGCTAATAATGTTCTTGTCAATGGCCTAAAAATGTTTAAAAGCCTAGCATATGACATAAAACATTGTAATGATATAAATAGGTTTAAGAGACAACTGTCATATATTTTAGAGAAATGGATATAAATACTCTAAGTGTATGTAAATAGCGTATTGCTAATAAAGATATATTATTATTATTATCTACAATTTTTGTATTAAAAATTATTCGCTATCTACATTATTAGATACCAATAATGGACTTTACCGCTACGCTGGGACACCCGGTATAAATTAAAATAGGCGGGATGTTACAGGTAACCCCCCGGTTAGCGTTCCAAGGTTAAGAAACAAAGTTATGATATTGTTTTATAATTAATTTTCTTCTATTATTGATAGTAAACGAGATAATTAATAAAATTAGAAAAAGAGGAAATGTAAAGTGTAAATATCAATACAAATAATATACTATAAGCTAAACGCACAAATTTCACTTATACACATAAATATAACAGAGCTATTCCTTTGATAAGGCACATTCATCCACGGATTTAATATCAGCCTACACGGTTAACACATCACTATCGACAAAACTTTCGACATTAATACGTTTTTCGCCGCCTGTCTTGGTGCACAGATCTGTGATCGAAATGGTTCCTTTCCATTTCTAAGTACTGTTGAGTACCCTTTAGGAAGTCGTCGGTGGTTGAATACAAACACTTACATGGGTGATGTATGGATATATTTACAATGAATATATACAGTGGTACGAGTGCTTAACTTACTCGTACTGTCAATACTACATCTCTACATAATAATTATAATACTCTTAATCATTATAATACTGTTAATAATAATCTAATAATAATCTCTCATAGTAATGTCCCCTACTTTATATATGGACGTATGTTTATTGTATACTTAATATGTATATTTACAAGTAGTAAACAATACATTAAATGTTATTGTTTACTAATGAATGTTATTCCATAACATTCATTGAGATGCGTTGTGTATGTATAAGCATTCTTACACCGACCTTTCATTATACATAACATTACCTTGTCAAATAGGATAAGGTCTTCTTTCGTGTAATCAAATGACTATTTGTTTATACTAGCACGTCACATCTCCTTCGCAAAGGAAAGAAAAATTTTGTTCTATAAATAAAATTTTTCGTAATATACCATAGTATTGTATCTTACAATTTTCCCTTTGTTTCTATCACATACACATAATCTTACATTATATATTACATTTTTATACATTTACATACATAATCTACTTTGTAATTCTTAAATTTCTATTACATACACATAATCTTACATTATATATTACATTTTTATACATTTACATACATAATCTACTTTGTAATTCTTAAATTTCTATTGAAATAGATCTTATTTATACTTAATCTACACTTTTGTCCTTATACAATTTCAATCTGTTTTTGTGCACTTCTACTTGCTTATTTCTAATTTTTACCGTTACATTCGGTGTGTTTTCCCTTATTACTGCGTAAGGACCCTTATATAGAGGTTGTAACTTGTTTGTAGTTTCATTTTTGACTAAAACTTGATCATTGCATTTGTAAGTTACATTCCTTACACGTTTATTAAATTTTTCCGTTCGTTTGACTTTAGTTTCGATTAAGTTATTTCTAGCATCTTTCCAAGCACTTGAAAGTCTATATTTCAATTCATTTGGATAATGCTCAAAATTATATATTGGATCGTTTGACTTTAGTATGTTACTTGGTAATTTACATTTCTTGCCGAACATTAGTTCGTAGGGTGCGTACTTAGTCTGTGAGTGTTCGCTCGTGTTATACGCAAAACACCAGAAAGGTACCCAAGAACTCCGGATAATTGGACGTTTGGATTCCAAGATACGATCCCAAATGCTTATGTGTATTCTCCAATGCACCCAAGGTTTCGTGATGATAAGCTGTGCTATTTAACTGTTTAATTTCCAAAATGTTGGCTGTTTCTTTGAATATCGCTGCTAAAAATTCAGTACCTTTGTCAGTAACTATTTCATCTGGAACTCCATACCTAAGAATGAAATTATTCACAAATGACCTAGCTACTGTTTCGGCTTCCTTATCTTTAATAGGATATCCCTCAACAAATTTAGTTAACTCGCATTGAAGCGTTAATATGTATCTATTATCATCAGAATCCTGGTTGATTGGACCCACAAGATCTAAAAATACTTTTTGAAATGATTTTGTTGCTGTCGACGTGATTGTCATCGGTTCTGGGGCGCGCATCCCATGTTTGTATCGTTGACAATCGTCACATTTTTCAACAAATTTATTTACATCTGCCTTCATACCAATCCAATAATAATATTTCTTTATGTTACTATACATACGGTTAATTCCAGCGTGGCCTCCCGTCGGCAAAATGTGAAAATCATTTAAAATTAACTGTTGTGTTTCATTACAATCAATCTTTTCCACATTTGAAATGATATTTACCTTTAAATTGTACTTCCGGAGAGTAGCTAATTCTCGTTTCATACGGGCGATTAAATGCTCATTAATCGAGCTTTGAAATATACATATTTCAGGAATTCCATAATTATTACATATTTGTTGCAAATTCCTCAGCTCTGTACCTAAGTCAGTTACTGATAGGGTATTTTGCATAATGTATATTATTTGTCTAGACATGTCATAAAAAATTTTGCCCTTTTTTATTAATTTATCATTTCCTATTTTGGTAAAATTAGTGCCTGTCACGGTTGTTAATTCCGTAATGTTAAATGGAGGTTTTAATAATGCCACCATTCCTGGATGCCGTATATTTTCATTATTTTCGTTACTTTTTGTTATTAATTTTTGTTTTATTAAATCCGATTTTATACTCGACCTAGTTATTACATTAACGTTTGCTGCCATTTCCTTAAGATCGCTTGATTCTAACCGAATTCTTGATAATGCGTCGGCTGCCACGTTCTCTTTTCCTTTTACGTAATTAATTGTAAAATCATATTCCTCTAGCAAGAGTCTAAATTTTATTAGTCTCGAAGACGGATTTGTCATACTGAATAAATATATCAGGGGCCTGTGATCTGAGTATATCTGAAATTTTCGGGCATATAGATAAGGCCTGAAGTGTTGTATTGACCACACGATGCTTAACAATTCTTTGTGTATCACCGGAAAATTTATCTCGCTTTTGCTGAGTGCCCTACTTGCATATGCAACAGGTCGCCCGTCTGCATTTGACAGAATGGCTCCTATAGCATAATTCGATGCGTCTGTTGTTAAGATGAACTGGTTATCCCGAGAGAAGTCTGGGTATTGTAACACAGGCGGATTTATTAAAGCTGTTTTAAGAGTTTGAAATGCTAAGTCGCATTCTCTATCCCAATGAAACGAAGTTGATTTTCGCGTGAGCTTATTCAAAGGACTCGCAATTTTTGCGAAATTAGGAATAAATCTCCGATAATAATTTGCGAACGCTACAAATCGTTTCGTCTCTTCCCCGTTTGTAGGGGTGGGGTAGTTTTGAATAGCTACATTTTTTTGTGGATCTGGTGAAATACCGTTTTCTGAAAGAACATGCCCTAAGTATAGAATTTCTTTTCTCAAAAATTGACATTTTACAGGATTTAGTTTTAAATTTACTTTCCGTAATCTATCTAAAACTTTAACTAAATTTTGATTATGATTTCGTAAATTGTTCCCGAAAACAATTAGATCGTCTAAGTAAACAAAACATGATTCGTAGTTTAAACCCGACATTGCTATTGTCATGATTCTTGAAAAAGAACTAGGACTCGATTTCATTCCCATCGGTAATCTTTTCATTTGCCAATGCCCTTTATCCGTCGTAAATGCCGTATACTTTCTACTTGACTGTTCTAACTCTACTTGATAGTACCCTTGTGACAAATCTAAATGTGTGAAGTAAACTGCTCCCGAAAGTGCATCTAAAATTTCCGTTATATTCGGTAATGGAAACCTATCGTCTTCAATATTTTTGTTTAGAAGACGGTAGTCTATGACCACTCTCCATCTTTTGTTACCATTTGCATCAGCCTTTTTTGGTACAATTAACAAAGGTGATGACCATTGCGATTTACTTTCTTCTATAATGCCTTGCTTCAGCATTTTATTTATCTCCGTATCTATATCCTTTTTTTGTGCTTGAGGCAATCTATAAGGTTTTACGTATACTGGTTTTACATTGTCTTTTATATTAATTTCTTGTTGACCTATATTTGTTACAGTTACTGGATCATTTTCTAATAAAAAAACGTCACTGTATTTTGCGCATATTTTCGCGATTGAATCTATTTCTTCCTTATTTAAATGTTCTATGTCAATTGAATTTAATACTTTCTCAACTCTATTTACCGTGATTTCGTTTACATTAAAATTGTATACTTCGAAATCTGTCACATTAGCTGTGATTGGTTTAAAATTTCTAATTGTGATTTCTTTATCATTCGTGTTTAAAATTCTAACCGGTATGCTATATGAATTAGGTTTTGCAATAATACCTGCCGTAAATACTCCTTCCGCAATCTCTGAAGGGTATACGATACATTCGTTCGAATTGTCTATTCGAAAATGTCTTATTACCTCACATCGTGGCGGTATTATAGTCATACACTCGTTATCTGACTCTAAATTAGTCGATATTTTATTATTATTTATATTGAATGAGAAAGAAAATTTCTCGAAATTTATTTCTGCTCCGTACTTTGTTAAAAAATCTGTTCCTAAAATACCATCGAACCTATTCGTAAAACTATGTATTACCTGAAATTCATGACTGAATTTATGTTGCTGTAATTCTAAGCAAAGAATTGCTGAACCTTGTGATTTTAAAGTACCAGCTATGCCTTTTATTCTACATTTTCTATCTGTATTTACCTGTTGATATTTATTTAAACATTCTGAAAAGAATACACTTATATTCGCACCAGTATCTATTAAAAAAATTACATTGTTTCTATTATATTTCAAAGTTATATAGTTTAAATTATTGCTTTTATTGCCCTCGAAAAAACTGCATTGTATGCTTTTTGGTTATATTTGAACTTGAACTATTCGCATTTCTATTGTCAACTATCGCTGCGTTTGCATAATTGTTTTTATATGTCGGACCTCGTCGATGTTTGTTATTATAAAATTTGTTTGCGTTGTTTTGTTCATACGTTGACCTATACCGTCCGTTATTTTTTCTGTAACCGTTGTTATTATCGCGTTTATTGACATGACCATGAAAACGTTTATACTTATTTGCTGTGTAATTGAATACGTTCATTGAAGCCGGTCTATTAAATTCTTCTTCAATTGCTATATTTATCGCACCTTTCAGAGTGTCAGTGTTTCTTGATTTAATTATTGTTCTTAATTCCGCATTTTTAATACCGTTGCAAAATGAATTGATCGCGATTTTCTCATTAATTGGTTTCAACGTTTTTACAAGATTTTCGTTATCTCCCGCTTGTGAAATAGTTAATTCGTCAAGAAGTTTCTCTATTTGTTGACCGTATTCGCGTATTGATTTATCATTTTGTTTCAGTTGGTGTAATTGAGTTGATAATGTTAATGCAGATTTTTTAGTTATAAAATTTACCGTTATTTCTTTTATTAGTTTCTCTACTGTGTCATATTCTGAATCTAACCGAATTTTTGCATTAGTGGTTAACCTGGTTTTTAACATGTATTGTATAAGTAACTTGTGTTGATCCTCCGCTAATGTACTAGCATAAAATGAAATACCATCTATCAATTGCTTGGTTGTATCCTCATTGCCATTCATCATCGGCAATAAGCCCGATACGACTTTTAAATCAAATTTATCAGTCATATTTACTTGTTTTTTAACCCATTTTTCTAATAAAGTTTGCAATGATTCGATATCAAGTTTAATTTTTTGACTGTAAACCCTAACTTTGTTTGCGAAGTCTGTTTCATGAATGTCACCTGTAAATCTACGTTTTAAAGTGTTGAACCTCTGTATAAGTGTTCCTAACTCAGCAAGTTTGTTTTCAGTATGTTGGGAATTTTCCCTTCTTTCTTTATTATCCTTAACTCTATTATTTTTAAACTGTTCAATATCCGCGCACAATTTCTTGAAATCTTCTATGTTCATTTATATAGTTTTTTTTCACTAACCTTTTATTATACTTTCTCCAGCATGTCCAGTTGTTCTCTGCTCTTGATCACTTCTGTTCGTATCTTCCTTTCCCAGTGCTTCTTGCATCTGTACCATACGAAGTACGAAAATACCATTATCAGGAGTAGTACTGCTGTTGCTGAACCAATTTGTGCTGGTGTGAATGTTGTAACATTGGCCGTTGTTCCACTGTTACCTGTTTGTGCAATTATCACCTCTTCTTTTGATGCCGTAGAACCCATTGCGTAGTGCTTGTCTTCCTATTATTCATTCCAAATTCCAAATTTGTGCTGCAGGTAGCAGACTGCCATAGAACAATTTGTTGTTGTTCTATTTTATTTGCAGGACTGCGAAATGCTTATTTGCAGGACTGGCAGGATCGCCATGTAGCGAAATGGTTCCTTTCCATTTCTAAGTACTGTTGAGTACCCTTTAGGAAGTCGTCGGTGGTTGAATACAAACACTTACATGGGTGATGTATGGATATATTTACAATGAATATATACAGTGGTACGAGTGCTTAACTTACTCGTACTGTCAATACTACATCTCTACATAATAATTATAATACTCTTAATCATTATAATACTGTTAATAATAATCTAATAATAATCTCTCATAGTAATGTCCCCTACTTTATATATGGACGTATGTTTATTGTATACTTAATATGTATATTTACAAGTAGTAAACAATACATTAAATGTTATTGTTTACTAATGAATGTTATTCCATAACATTCATTGAGATGCGTTGTGTATGTATAAGCATTCTTACACCGACCTTTCATTATACATAACATTACCTTGTCAAATAGGATAAGGTCTTCTTTCGTGTAATCAAATGACTATTTGTTTATACTAGCACGTCACAACCATAATCATCGGTTTGTCCTTTCTCTCAATGCGAACCTCCCATTTGTAAGAGTCGCACTAAGGAGCATTCAGTGTTGCCACCTAGACAACTTAAATAGTCCCACAAAATCCCCTAAAATTTCCCTTTTTAGGCAAAAAATTCCCACGAATTAAAAAAAAAATCAAACTGCTTGCATAAAAAAAGTACATTTTATTGATTCAACTTACAAGATATCAATTCTTAAAAGAGTATATAGTATTATTTAATAATTTTACATGTTTTTCCTCAATTGGAAAAGTACTGCACTGCAAGTTTCTGCTTTGTAAGGCACTCCTAAACACAGCCATGGCATTTAATGTAGTGCTCCCCAAACGGTTCCGTTTTTTTGGTTTGCAGTCTGTAACAATGCTAAAGATTCTTTCAGCTTCAGCATTGCTATGAGGCAAAACAAGCAATATATTTATTAATTTCATGGTTTCAACAAATTTTGGTAAACTATTTTCATCCAGTATACTACTAATCTCACACCAAAATTGCTCAACTTCTAGCAACTTTAATTGATCAAGTTTACTTTCTGTAAAAGAAAAAGGTAACAGCCTCCATTCATATTCAAATTTTTCAATATCTATAAAGGTTTTATAGTGACCAACTACAGAAGAAAAACTTTCAAGCAAATTTCTGTTTACAATATCCAAGGCAACTGTGGGAGTCAATATATTTAGTTCTTTAAAAAAATTATCATTCAAGGGTAATCTTTTTTGCATTTCCTCTGCGGAGGTAATATAAAAATGTAAACATTTAAGTCGAAATTCTTTTAACAAATTTGTAGGAAGTGTTTTAATAAAATCACCACATTTAAAGCCTACGCCGATTTTTTCCAATTCTATATAGTTTTGAGGGTGCCGGATGGCTGATTTATGACATTTATATACAAGCTCTGGCTTTACAAAATTTTGGGCCAATTGCCAAAAAATTGTTAAACATTTGCTGTGCAATTCATTAATTAAAACACTCCTACTCTGAAACAGTGCATTAAAAGTGTTGAAATAATTTAAAGTGTACAATAGAAACAGTAAGTATCCTTTGTTTAGAGGATTTTGCATCATTTCTAAAATTATTGAGGCCATTCTCAAGTGATCTTCAACTACTGCTAAAGAAAAGAAATGCAACAGTACATCCCAGTTATCTAAAATCCTTTTAACACAATTATACATACTAAGCCACCTTGTTGATGCTAATTTTAAAAGTTTTTTCTTTTCGCAGTTAAAAAACTCTTGAAACTCCGACAAAATTGCACATCTTTTTGAACTGCCAGATACATAGGTTGCTATGTTTCTGATAAGATCTTCAGGAGACCGGGGTAGTTCCTCACATGCTTTTCCAGCAATCAGCGCACTTGAATGGCAAATGCATTTTAAAAGTATTGCATGAGGTACAGCCTCTTTAATTCTTGAAAAAAAAGAATTGTTATTTCCTACCATTACAGCTGCACCATCTGAGGCGACCCCTATCACATTTTGTATTGGAATAGATTTGCTACCAAAGCAGTTTTTTACGGCAGTGAATATGCTTTCAGCACAGCAGTCTCTCGCATCAAGTTCAATGAGCTCCAATAATGATGTCCTCACTTTTCCATTATACCTGTAACGCACCTACAACAAAACACCAACATAATGAAGGTGGGAACTACCCAACAACTATGGAAATACATACCAAAAGGCACAAATACTTTTTATCAGCAACATCCGTGCTTTCATCCAGAAGTATGCTGAAGAAACTGTTTTTCAAGATCTGAACTAAATCTTCCTCTTCTTTTTTTGCCAACACAGACTTCACAATTTCTGTGCACTTTGTCCTTCCCATTCGTATTCCGTTTATAATTTGTGAGTCTGGGGCAATAACTTTCAACAATGGAACCAGATGATCCACTGTTAAAAATGCAACATTATGTTCTGCAAAGAATGCTGATAAACCTATTTCGGCTCTTTTAATACTTTTTGTAAGACTAGTCTCTTTAACGACAAAAGTTGAAATGTCTATATTCGAATCTATCACATTAATCAATTTCTGTTGTTTCGCGGTTTTCGAATGTTTTGTAATTTCGGACTTTCCACACTGCAATTCTACATCACAAATAATGCACCTAAAAAAGTAAAAAACACAAACGTATAGGCATTTAATATTAATTCAAATAAGCATACATACTTGCACTTATTCTTGTTTTTTGTGGGCCTTAGCCATTTCTTTAGGCGAGGATCTTCTAACCACCCATTTTGAAAAACTTTCTGTTTGTTTGTGTATTTTTTACATTTTTTCTTTGACGGCCCTGGTTCTGATCGTTCTAAATCTGAATCAGAGCTGCTGGACGACATGGCAAACGTTTAAATGCTAACTTGTTGAACAACAAACAGAGTATAAACAATATTAACCAAACTCACAATGTGCTCACAACTAAACTCAACAACACAACTTGGCAGTGTTGTGACCTGTTACCTGTTGGGGGGTCCCCAGGGGGGATGTGCTGTTGGGTAAGGTCATGTAAACCAACTTGACCAATTAATGCCAATGAATAACATGAAATATTACTAAGTTAGCGTATAGTAGGCAACCAAACAAACAAAGAATTAGAATTGGCGTGAAATAAAAAATGTATTACGGGATTAAAAATTACCACGAAATTACTCAGGATTCCCTTTTTCCCTCGTACAGACAAAAATACCACGAATCGGGAAAAATCCCACGAGGTGGCAACACTGGGAGCATTTGGCCTCAAAAACCGGACAAAAGGAAAAATGCAAACTATGCAGGTAGTCAATGAAACTATTTTTGTATTATACCTGAGTTACCCCACTATAATAAAAATATGATCAGGTGACCCCTTCCCGCTGCTACGCTCCGATAAGTTAATTGCAATCTAAGCTTCGTTCAATATACACGCATTCGCTCTTGATAATATTTTTACACTTGTGTTTGGTATTTGGTTTTCTGTAAATTAGCTGCAAGAAAAAAATTTTTTTTGTGATGGAATCTGAAAAACAAGGTACGTATTTAATAATAATACAAACTTTTTAAAAATATTTTGACTGTTTAGTATTGTTAAGGACCTAAAAGGAAGTTTAAAAATCTTTTTAATTATTTTGTATTTTTTTTAAAAAAAAAAAAATATCATGTGGCTTAGTATTCATTAAGGTTAATCTGATTCACACAGTTCACACACAAGTATAGCTTCATCGTCCTCGCTGTCCACTCCGGCACAGGAATTGTGGGCCCATTTCCCACACACTGAACACGCAACCCAACCCTCATTTGACTTTGAGTAGAACTCGTTGCAGTATAAACACTCACAGTCTGAGCATTCATCAGAATCACACTCGTTATTTTCGGTTTGTTTCTTTGGCTTCTTAATGTTTTTATTTTTCTTCAGACACTGTCCTTTAGTTTTTCCAATATTATCTTTGTTTTCTTTTTTAAAAAGCCTTAGTTTTGCTCTTTCTTCTTTGGCGATCCTCTTTTCTTCTTTCTCTTTTATAGCAGTCTCTAACTCTCTTTTGTACGGCGAATCTGTTAAGACAGCAGTCCTCCCTCTTTTTCGATTAGTTCTTCTTGTTCTTCCTTTGACTTTAGGGAGAGGCATTAGAATTTCAGGTGAAACAGGAAATGCTGAGTCAGCCTTCTTAGTTGACATCCATGAGCATCCAGGTGTGACATTAATGTTCTCAACAAATAGGACCTTTTTAGCTGGTGTACCATTAATATCATGGGTAGAAACCTCACTATTATCACCTTTATCACCCAATGTTGATGCATCGTTCTCTTCACCAGGCAAGATAGACGAAGACGATTCCAATTGTCCATTTTCAGATGAGACAGTCTCTTGCGTTGAAGGTACAGTTTGTTCGATGTCAGTCACATCCGCGGGGAGAAAATCAGACTCAATGAAAACAGATCGATCAGTGGGCCAAATCCCTGTAGCTTGAAATCCATTAATGGTTGTCTTCATAGTCGCGCTTTGAATAAAGGCTGATCCAAAAAGAGTTGAAATTTGAAACAACGTTACGACTTTCCCTGGATTCATACGTAGCCACTTTCGAAGCTCTTCAGTGTAATGAACACTTAAAGGCTTCATGAAGGACACGTCAAGTGGCTGAAGTCTGTGAGAACAGTGCGGTGGTAAACACAGCAATGATACGCCATTCTTTCTCGCATAGTCTATAACCTCAAGGTTCTTTGTGTGTGTTGAGTGTCCGTCTAAAATGAGAAGAACCGGGAATTCCTTTGATGCCTTAGAAAATACTACAAACTTTTTAAACCATATCAAAAACAACTCTGCAGTCATCCATCCAGTGCTGTGCACTTCAGCCCAACTCCCTGGAGGTAATCCCAGCTCAAACTCTTTCTGCATTTTTTTCCTTGGAAAAATTAACATCGGTGGCATGTATGCTCCACTAGGAGACATGCAAATAAGGCAAGTTACGGTTTCACCTCTTTCGGCCGAGGTTAATGAACCGACTTGTCGCTTGCCCTTACAAGCAATGATTTTAGAATTATTCTTGGGATTTACTGAAACCCCAGTTTCATCACAATTAAATATTTGCGAAGCTGTAAGTTTGTACTTATCTACCAAATTTGTAAGTAACGAAAAGAAATTATCAACTGCTACTTTGTTAAATCCCATAGCCCTTGCGCCAGATGTTGACTCAGGTTGACGAATTGAAAGAGAAGGATTTCTCTTTAAAAATCCATTGGCCCAATCTTGGCCAGCCATTTGATTTTTAAATCTGTGATATATTCCATTTCTTACCGCTAATTGATACGCGAGAGTACGTAAGTCTTTCATTGTCAAACCGAATAATCGTGCTTCCATAGTTTTCAGGTAGTTTACTAGCTCATGTCCCTGCTCTTGGGTAAACACTGCTTGGAATTTTCCAGCAGTCTTGTCAATACAGTGCTCAGGATTTTCCCTTTTTTTCTTCACATATCGTTCCAGCGTAGTTTGGGGAACATTGAATTGAACTGAAGCCTTTACATAACCCAATTGTCCAGAAATCACCGCTTCAACAGCATTACTCATCGACTCGATTGACCAGGACTGCCTATTTGTCTTTCTTTCATATACTCGAACCATCTGGAATTGAAATGCAAAATGTTACGAACTTCATAAAAATAATCTATCAGACCAAAATAGTACGGGGTAGAACGGGGTACTACCCCATTCTACCCCACCCGTTCCGCCCCAGGAACACGATTTTGTTCACAGAGGTTACGCTACTCGAAAACAACGTGTACAGAAAAGATGATCTGGACTAAACTAAAGCCCATTGAACGTATTACAAGTATTGCTAACTACCTTTGTAATAGAACCAAGTGTGTATATCTTACCTTGATTAATAAATCATCACCATTTGCAATACTGGAGCAAAAACTTATACAGTGGTATCTTCACATACAAAACAGCAAGGAAACTAGGCAAACATGGCTGCCCGTGTTGAGCCGCACTAAACTGAAGTAGTTCCACTTGTTGCCGCTTAGCGGCATCATCATCTTGATATTAAAAAAAACGATCTCCATTCCGCCCCGCTACCCCGTTCTGCCCCGGGTTCCCCTACGTCAATTTTCAAAAAATTCTTCCGCCATTTTGTTTTTTTTTGACATTTTGACTATGGATTCGTGATCGGTGACCTAAGACACCCCCGTATCTAAAATTTCACATTCATACGTCAATTTTCAAACAATTCTTCCGCCATTTTGTTTTTTTGTCATTTTGACTTTGGATTTGTGATCGGCTCCGCACACACTCCCGTATCTAAAATTTCACATTCATACTTCAATTTTCAAACAACTTCCGCCATTTTTTTTTTGACATTTTGACTTTGGATTCGAGATCGGCGTTCGCAGACCCCCGTATCTAAAATTTCACATTCGTACGTCAATTTTCAAAAAATCTTCCGCCATTTTGTTTTTTTTGACATTTTGGCTATGGATTGGTGATCGGCGTCCGCAGACACACCCGTATCTAAAATTTCGCATTCATACGTCAATTTTTGAAAAACTCCGGCCATTTCAATTTTTTTTATTTTTTTTTTGTCATTTCGACTTTGGATTTGTGATCGGCGTCCGCACACACCCCCGTATCTAAAATTTCACATTCATACGTCAATTTAGAATTAGTGACGGGCGACCGCAAAAACTCCCGAGTGCCCAGTTTTACTTTTAATTGGAAGAGAGAGAAATTGATTTCAGCCAGCTCCGCCCACCGTGCACGTTTGCGTAATCGTTTTAATAAAATTATTTCGTAGGGGCACATGAATGTCGAAAGCAACCTCCTCCTAATTCAAGTCATTATTAAAATATTACTCGACAACATCTGTATAGATGAAAATATTAAATCAAGCGGGACCGCTATGTTTTGTGTGGACATGCCGAAAATTCGCCGGACCGTAATATATTGATCGCCAGTGCACATGAAAATCTGATTATATTTTTCGCCCGCCCGGAATGCATTGATATCAGTGCACATTGAATCGGCCATTTTTCTGACAAAATCCACCTGCAAACGAACTTCAAAGTGTTCATGCCCTTGATTGCGTGCGACTGTCGACTCGCAATAGGAATGCAAAAGGTCCCGAGAAGCCGGTTCCTTAAGACCCCGGGTCTTGTTGGACCCTCGCGACCTTCAAAATTTCGTATTTCACGCTTAAATGTGAATATGCGGATACCACTCAGTTTGCCTGTCAGTTTGACGTTTCTAGCGATTTTCAACGTGTTTCACGTGAATTTTCCATCCGCCAGCGCTGTTTGTCAGAATTTGTTCGCCACGCCCGAATGCCGACTTTTGCGCGCTCCCCTTTTGACGCCGGATATCTGCACACGGACCAAAAAAAAAAGAAAATCTCACCGTCGAGGAACAATTTAATGTTGCCCGCATGTCCACCCGCCAAGACGGCCTTTAATTCCGCGTATCCAGGGACGAGTACTGCGCCCAAATTCACCAATTTCAAATCGTTTTTGACGGTTCGGCTCGTAACCATGGTGATTCAGTTAAACAGTCTTTTCTCAAGAAATTAACACGAAACGGCCGTGCGCTTTTAGTTTAGTTTATGTTATATCAAGATATAACATAAACTTACGTTGTAACGGTGCTTCGTCGCGACGCTCTGGGACGTCTAGAATAAAATCAGCGCTAATCTATAACTACCCAAATACTGTCCGCAGCGATCGCCGACGGCTGGACGACCGTTTAGTTAGTATAATGGTGCTCTCGGCCAGTGGACGCACCTCGGGCTTGACTTGTTTGGAACAAATGCGGTTGCACTAAACTTTTTATCAATGTCGAAACACACGCTACTTCCCGCTTTTCTCCCAGTTGTAAAATATAGTGAGTGGAAGAAAAGTGAGTTTAAGATTACCTACGGCTAACACAATTGTAGATTGGATCCTCCTTCGAACGGTATGTACTTTCGTTTACTTTAATTATCGTGCTTTTTTAAAGGATGTCAAAAGAAAAATGAGAACAAAACAAAAAAAAATAAACAAATGCTTTCAGATAAAATTTGTATAGTTTTATTCACAACCTTGCATAAATATACAGTGTGTCAATAAAGTAAGGAACACCCTAAATATCAGCTTTAAAACATATCTCTAGCAAAAACGCTCAGACACATATTTTTTTATTTTTGAAGGCGCATTTCTTAGATTAAATTGAAGTATACAGGGTTATCAAAAAAGAAGATATGACGTTCTCATGTGTTTTTTTTAAATGGAATACCCTGTATATTTTTAAGAAAATCAAAAGAGCCTCTCATGAAGATTTCAACGATATATGAGTTGTTGGGGATATCTTTAATATTTACTTGTAGAAATTGAAAAAACACTTTTGGTGGAACTACATGATAATTTTTGATAATTTTAATCTTTGAACGTTGTCATGACAGAATTGTCAGTATGGAAGGTGACGTCTTATCTAATTAGACAGTGACTAACCACCGTTAGTTTGTTTGGCCTTGCTTGTTTTATAATTGCCATTTCTTTTGATAAAAATGGGTCTAAGTGAGAGAGAACGGATTGAGATTCTTATGATGATTGGTTATGGTGACCGAAGAAGGAGTACAGTGGAAGTTTGCGAACTATTTAATGCAGCGCATCCTAATCGGCAACCAATAACTCGCTCAACTGCAAGTAAAATACATCTAAAGTATGAGGAGTACGTAAATGTTAGGGATCTACCTAAAACTGGGCGACCAAAAGTGGATGATGAAACTAAGTTAAATGTTCTTTTGACAGTGCAAGATAATCCGAATTGTGCTACTCGTCAAGCAGCTTTAAACTTTAATTGCAGCCATGAGACTGTTAGAAAAATTTGGCATAAGCAGAAATATCATCCTTATAAAGTGCATCTTGTCCATGAATTGTCGGAAGATGATTTTAATCGCCGTTTGGAGTTTTCAGAAAACAGAAACAGAAACATTTTATTTTCAGATGAGGCAACTTTTTCTTTAAACGGAACAGTTAACCGACAAAATTGTAGATACTGGACAGAACATAATCCTCACTGGATGCAGGAAGCTCGAAGTCAACACCCTCAGAAGGTGAACGTCTGGGCTGGAATACTAAAAAATAGGATTTTAGGACCTTTCTTTTTTGATGGAAATTTAAATGGGGATATCTATTTGGATTTTTTACAGTTAGAGCTTCTTCCTGCGCTTGTGGAACTTTATCCTGATCCAAATACCCCTGACAGTCCTAGTAATGAAATCTGGTTCCAACAAGATGGGGCACCTCCTCATTATTCTCGACCTGTGCGTGACTACCTAAATTTGATTTTTAATAACCGATGGATTGGCAGACGTGGGGTTGTTGAGTGGCCAGCTCGCTCCCCTGACTTAACACCACTAGATTTCTTCTTGTGGGGTTACCTAAAAAGCAAAGTTTATGTAAATAGACCTCAAAATACTAATGATTTAAAAGAACGCATACGCCAAGAGATCCGAAGAATCACGCCAGATGTACTCAGCAATGTTCAGAATGAGTTTATTTCTCGCCTGGCTACTGTCAGATTGTGAACGGGCAGCAATTTGAATATTTACTTAAGTAAATTTTTGTTTTAGATTTAAAAATAAACAAGTTAAACTCTATTGTAATTATTTTATGACGTTGTTCCACCAAAAGTGTTTTTTCAATTTCTACAAGTAAATATTAAAGGTATCCCCAACAACTCATATATCGTTGAAATCTTCATGAGAAGCGCTTTTGATTTTCTTAAAAATATACAGGGTATTCCATTTAAAAAAACACATGATAACGTCATATCTTCTTTTTTGATAACCCCGTATACTTCAATTTAATCTAAGAAAATGCGCCTTCAAAAATAAAAAAAATACGTGTCTGAGCGTTTTTGCTAGAGATAGGTTTTAAAGCTGATATTTACGGTTTTCCTTACTTTATTGACACACTGTATTTTATTATCCCACATAAACGAATATGTACATTGAATTTACAACGAAATATATTATAATGTAAAGATTTAACAGCAAAAATCATGTAAGCAAGAATTTGGTCAATAAGGTCGACTTTCTCGTACCGCGTGTCACTTGAAAATTGTAGTACAACCTGCGTACGCATACATACATGATTCTCATCAAAACAAACGATCTGACTTTCTTACGAGGAGTCGTTTTTATATTCCCGCCATCTTCCCTTGACTTTGATTGATTTCTTTTGTGCAGGAATTTTTGTTTTCTCGTTTTCTTTGTTATTTGTTCCTCTTTCGTTTTGATGTCTTCTTTTTATTTTTTGATGTGTTTCCCTGCCATACCTGACCATGCCCTTTCGGGCTGTGTGCATCACCTTTCTCCCAGTCGAAGGACTGGCTTTCCCTCGAGTCCAACGCCGGCGAATTTTGACCATCAAAAATGATAATATGGGATCAAGAGCTCCTTGCAGCTCATCCCGGAAGCAGTGTGTTCCACGTCTTAAAAGAAAGAGCGATCTGCACTCCAAACTTCCAGCAGAAAGAGACGGAACTTTTCTTGCTAGTGAAAGATGGCTTTCGCGTTGGAAAAAACGCCACGGAGTTTATTTTCTTGCAGTATGCGGAGAAAAGCTATCAGCAAATCCTGCAGCCGCTAACGAGTCTTCCAAAAAATTCGAGAAAATACTCAGTGAAAATCATCTCCGTTCAGAACGTATAACATTGACGAAACGGTAATGAACTTTAAACTTTTGCCTAAAATAACATTGGCCACGTTAAATGAAACGTCAGCACTTAGTCATAAAGTCAACAAAGAAAGAGTTATCGTAGCCCTGTGTTCTAACGCTTGCGGGGATCATAAAATACCGCTTTTGTTATTGGCAAATCTGACAAACTTAGAGCATTTACAAACATAAATATCAACCCCTCCGGTATACTACCGGTCACAAAAACCCGCATGGGTGGACATCTATTTATTTAAAGAATGATTCATTACTGAATTTGTTCCCAAAATGAGAAAGCATTTGACATGTTTAGGATTGCCTGCAAAAGCACTCTTGTACTTGACAATTTTCCGATGTCCTACATAAATTGAAAAATGACGAAAACACATATCTTATAAAGGTATTAAAGACAATTAACATGAAGGACGTCATTTATATGTTGGCTACAGCTTATGATGAAATAACAACTTCAACCGTTGTTAAGACATAGAGGAATCTCTGGCCTAACATTGAAACAATGCATTGCAGAACAACAGCCGAACCTAATTTTAGAGCTTCTGACCAAGATGACTATGCAGCTCTCTTGAAAGTGCCGAAAAAGAGTTGGAGAATGAAGCTATGAACGACGACGAAATATGTACAAAGTCATAAAGGACAAAAATTGATTTTTCATGAAATTTTGGATTAGGAAATTTGCCATCTGGAGCCAAGTTTTTAAATATATTTCTGTTTATGGCGTGATTGTCACTTATTATACATAAAACTTCAAAACCACACTCTTGTATTAAATCAATAATGTATTTTGTTATTGGAATCATATCAGTACTTTTTATGTTATGTACTGGAAGTAATTTGACCACGTCTTTAAAGTTCCCGAAGGCTGATGAAATCATATACGTCAAAGCTGTTTTCCCAATTTCTCCGTCATTATAAGCAGTACCTATAATACTTTGAGACCTATAATCAAGTCGACCAGTGACATAAATTTCATCAATTAGCAGCACAACGACTCGCTGCAAATCACTCAAGGGTTTTATAATATTTTTCAGGTAATTTATTGTATTGGCATCATTTACTGGCGATACATTCAAATCTGCTGATAAACGCAGTAAATATCTTTTATCTACGATCATGTAAAAAGTGATAGCTTTTTGCATGATTTTTAGGGTAAAAAGTTAGCATTTATTGAACCCGTGCAATAAAAGTTTTTATTGCACGGGTTTTATTGCACAATTTTAACTAATAGAATAATAAGAAAAATATCAGTAATATATTTTATTCATTTCTGTAAATATGTACATTTACTTTACAATTAGTACAATTTTTAATAAGAATTTGAGGAATCTCGTGACTTCTTGATGTAGAAGGAAGTATATCGGTAGTAGCATTGCTTGAGTTTGCTTCTTCAGCTGCACCTCTACCCAAAATTTGATTTGATATCGCGACCTCGTGTTGAACGGATTCTTCCACGTAAGATGCTGCCACCGTCTCAGCTGGACCTCTGCCCAAAATTTGATTTGATATCGCGACCTTATGTTGAACGGATTCTTCCACGTAAGATTCTGCCACCGTTGATGACTTCCAACCACCATGTCTTTTTAATTCTAGAACATCTGCTCCTGCATCTGCAAGTATGGTGGTAGATGACCGTCTAAAACTATGGCCAGTATACTCGTGCGGATTAAGCAACTTCAGATAACTAGCTATTTGGCTTGGTATTTTTCCAAAAGTATTAATACCTATAGGCTGAACAGAACACTTTCCATTATTGTAACTGACAAACAGTCGATTATGTGCTGTTGCTGGTGATCTTAGGCTGACGTATTTTCTGTATATTTCAACCATATTTTTCATATCTCTCGTTTCAGTGCCAATAATAAAACATCGAGGCTTATTGGTTTTAGATGTTGGAATTTTGACTATCAACATATTACCAACATCTTCCACATCATCTATGCTCATTTTATGAAACTCATCTCTTCTACAAGCACCCGCAATACCAAAAAGTGCTACAACCTAAAATTAAAAAGTGTCTAATTTTAGTCACTGACCACTCAAAGAAAATGTTGCATTAAAATACCTTCATCACTAAAAATCTATTATCAGGTGCGTCATTTATAAATTTGAATATATCATTTTTACTGAATACTTTGGATTTCTTGGGACGATATCCTACAGATTGGCGCTTCATATAAGCGGTTAACTTCGAAAACTGCTTAAGATCGATGTCTTTTTCGGCTAATAGGAGGGATTTCACCATGGAATATTCCGACCATAGACTTGATGGCTTTATATCCTTAGCCCTTTTTGAAAAATAAGCAAGGAACACATTTTCCGTAAGATTCTCCACTTTCATTGAAATACACCAGGCGTTGAATCGTTTATATACCAATTCATACTGTTTTCTTGATTTTTCTGGTATTAGACTCGCTGTAGCCGTTTGTGCGATCTCTACAATTGTATCACTATGATCATTATCAATCATTTTATACTTTATATTTAACAGATTAAATTAATAATTTCAGAAGCAACAATGACATACTAATGAAGTTTGTTGATACCGTTGTTTCCTTAGTAATAGCAGGTAATAGAGTGACAGAATAACATCCAACATGACAGTCTACATGATAGCATAGGAGTACTTGAATAATACGATACCCGTCAAAGTGACATTTATTAAAAGATCGATATACTACAAGTATTCATAAAAATTGACTATTTCTGACCAAAATTGGCATGATCGTAGATAAAACGTTGTAAAATACACGTGTAAAAAGTCTCTTTAGTGCACTCACGACTTTAAAAACACTCGCTACGCTCGTGTTTTTAACTACGTCGCTCGTGCACTAAAGAATGACTTTTTACACTTGTATCTTAAATAACTATTATGGGGAAGTAAAAAAAAATCTGATATTAATTTGTAACACGAAGGAGACTGAGAATAAAGCAAGAATGCCATGATTAATGTAGCAGGAGAATAACTTCTTTTGGGAATTGTTAATTGCTTTATTTGATCTGCAATCACTTCCAACCTGTTTAGTATATTTGAATTCTTGCTCGCAACTTGCTTGTACCGCTTTTTCAATAAAATTAAGACTTTTGTTTAAAAGATCATGAACACTTGGTTTTTGTACTGGAACAACAGCACTTTTGTAATGTGACAGTATGTTTTGAAACTGAGACCACCTGTTTAATCTAAAATCTGCATCAACAATCCAATTTAAATCTGAATAGGACAACTTATTTTTGTTACAAAATATTTCTACTATTAAACTGTTGTCTATTTTAATACTTCTAGTAACTGTTAAAACTTCATCGAAACAAATTATGTAAAAATATATACAACTGTCGGTGATTTTCACATTCCAATTATGAACATCAATACGTTTATAATATTCAGTTTTGAAATTGTTGAAATCACCTATTCGATCATTCTTAAGAAATTCATCAAGTTTTGCTCTTTGTTTCTGAAACTGCGCTTCACGTCTTTCATCTGGACTGATTCTTTTACTCTCTTGCCTCTTACCTAAATACGCAGGCAAATTGGGAAAGGTTCTGGGAACAGCAGTTTCAGTTAATCGTGGGTATCGCAATGAAATTTCTTTGATTGACCCATCCGGTTGCAGATGTTTATCAACGGACACAATATCACTTACAACAAAGTGTTTGCAACAGACTACTGCAGTTTTTGTTGGCTGCCAATCTTTCCTGGGTATTGCCCGAATCCATTCGTCACGACGTTGCGGGTTTGTTGGGAATTTAAAGGTTGTAATACATCCACTTTGTGTTTTTAAAGCAGAGTCGTAATTGCTCTTGCATTGCGGTACACAACACCGTCGAGGCATATTTAACACTAAAACAAATTAATTAACGTATTCTACAATTAAAAAAGCAATAAAACTTCTAACTTACGGTGTATTGTATTATAGATGAAACATGGTCTGCCACAACACAATTATTGTACTTCTAATAATAAAACAAACTAGTTTTTTCAATCGCATACGATTAATCAATGCACAATCGGTAATTATCAACAAAATATTCACTCCGAAACCGAACGTGAACAGCTGACATTACGTTGTCAAAGAGAAAAGCTGGACCACCTGCAATGTTGCCAGTTTTCACTGTGCATGGCTAGTATTAGAGCCGGCTGTGTACAGACCTATAAATACAGTGCTATCATATGAAAAAGTGTTGGAAATGTGCGTTAAAAAACAAATTTATAGTTATTGTGATGCAAATAGTATAATATCATTGAACCAGTCAGGTTTCAAGAAATCACTCTTGTGAAACAGTTTAGGTCAACATTTGTGATAATTGGTCGAGGGAAATGAACAGTGGCAAAATGGTGCTGGCTGTGTTTTTGGATTTCCGAAGAGCTTTTGAGACCATCGACCGAGAATTACTATTGAAGAAATTGGAAATCATCGGCTTCAAAAGCATCGTTCTGGAATGGTGTCGTTCATACATGACTGACTGATACCAAAGAGTAAAGTTTAATGGGACAACATCAGGTGTGCGCTCTAGTAAATATGGTGTACCACAAGGAACAATATTAGGACCGTTTGTATGGGAATGACATTGTGCTTAGGACCAAAAATAGTAAATTACATTTGTTTCCTGATGACTCAATGTTCTATGTTAGTGGAAATGATTTAAATGATATGAAGGATAAAATAAATGAAGACTTGTCTTTATTATATAAATGGTTGTGTGCCAATAGTTTAAGTATTAATATAAAAATAGATGATAATTATTTTGAAAGAGTAAATAGCATAAAATATTTAGGGATAATTATAGATCAGCATTTAAATTTTAAAGAAAATACAAAGCATATTCTAAATAAAATGTCTAAAAGAGAAGGTTATTTAACTAGAATAGGTCAAAATATGTCAACATATATTAAGCTGACTATATAAATCGCTAATTGCGGTACAGATGGAATACTGCACAACTCTTCTATTTAAGTAAACTAATTACGAAACCCAGCAAATGCAAAAAATACAAAATAGGGCTATGAGAGCAATTTTAAAGTGTAACAAATATACACCAGTTGCATTAATGCTGTGTACATTGAAATTAATGAATGTGCGACAAAGAATAATATACAAATCAATGTTATTCATTTACAACAGAAAACAAGGTATTGCGCCATCGTATATTAGTCAGAAATTGATTTATGTACATGGAACGCATAAATATAATTAATACAAGAATCATCAATGTTTTTTTTTATAGAATAAGTAAAAATAAGTCATCAACGGCTAATAATGTTCTTGTCAATGGCCTAAAAATGTTTAAAAGCCTAGCATATGACATAAAACATTGTAATGATATAAATAGGTTTAAGAGACAACTGTCATATATTTTAGAGAAATGGATATAAATACTCTAAGTGTATGTAAATAGCGTATTGCTAATAAAGATATATTATTATTATTATCTACAATTTTTGTATTAAAAATTATTCGCTATCTACATTATTAGATACCAATAATGGACTTTACCGCTACGCTGGGACACCCGGTATAAATTAAAATAGGCGGGATGTTACAGGTAACCCCCCGGTTAGCGTTCCAAGGTTAAGAAACAAAGTTATGATATTGTTTTATAATTAATTTTCTTCTATTATTGATAGTAAACGAGATAATTAATAAAATTAGAAAAAGAGGAAATGTAAAGTGTAAATATCAATACAAATAATATACTATAAGCTAAACGCACAAATTTCACTTATACACATAAATATAACAGAGCTATTCCTTTGATAAGGCACATTCATCCACGGATTTAATATCAGCCTACACGGTTAACACATCACTATCGACAAAACTTTCGACATTAATACGTTTTTCGCCGCCTGTCTTGGTGCACAGATCTGTGATCGAAATGGTTCCTTTCCATTTCTAAGTACTGTTGAGTACCCTTTAGGAAGTCGTCGGTGGTTGAATACAAACACTTACATGGGTGATGTATGGATATATTTACAATGAATATATACAGTGGTACGAGTGCTTAACTTACTCGTACTGTCAATACTACATCTCTACATAATAATTATAATACTCTTAATCATTATAATACTGTTAATAATAATCTAATAATAATCTCTCATAGTAATGTCCCCTACTTTATATATGGACGTATGTTTATTGTATACTTAATATGTATATTTACAAGTAGTAAACAATACATTAAATGTTATTGTTTACTAATGAATGTTATTCCATAACATTCATTGAGATGCGTTGTGTATGTATAAGCATTCTTACACCGACCTTTCATTATACATAACATTACCTTGTCAAATAGGATAAGGTCTTCTTTCGTGTAATCAAATGACTATTTGTTTATACTAGCACGTCACATCTCCTTCGCAAAGGAAAGAAAAATTTTGTTCTATAAATAAAATTTTTCGTAATATACCATAGTATTGTATCTTACAATTTTCCCTTTGTTTCTATCACATACACATAATCTTACATTATATATTACATTTTTATACATTTACATACATAATCTACTTTGTAATTCTTAAATTTCTATTACATACACATAATCTTACATTATATATTACATTTTTATACATTTACATACATAATCTACTTTGTAATTCTTAAATTTCTATTGAAATAGATCTTATTTATACTTAATCTACACTTTTGTCCTTATACAATTTCAATCTGTTTTTGTGCACTTCTACTTGCTTATTTCTAATTTTTACCGTTACATTCGGTGTGTTTTCCCTTATTACTGCGTAAGGACCCTTATATAGAGGTTGTAACTTGTTTGTAGTTTCATTTTTGACTAAAACTTGATCATTGCATTTGTAAGTTACATTCCTTACACGTTTATTAAATTTTTCCGTTCGTTTGACTTTAGTTTCGATTAAGTTATTTCTAGCATCTTTCCAAGCACTTGAAAGTCTATATTTCAATTCATTTGGATAATGCTCAAAATTATATATTGGATCGTTTGACTTTAGTATGTTACTTGGTAATTTACATTTCTTGCCGAACATTAGTTCGTAGGGTGCGTACTTAGTCTGTGAGTGTTCGCTCGTGTTATACGCAAAACACCAGAAAGGTACCCAAGAACTCCGGATAATTGGACGTTTGGATTCCAAGATACGATCCCAAATGCTTATGTGTATTCTCCAATGCACCCAAGGTTTCGTGATGATAAGCTGTGCTATTTAACTGTTTAATTTCCAAAATGTTGGCTGTTTCTTTGAATATCGCTGCTAAAAATTCAGTACCTTTGTCAGTAACTATTTCATCTGGAACTCCATACCTAAGAATGAAATTATTCACAAATGACCTAGCTACTGTTTCGGCTTCCTTATCTTTAATAGGATATCCCTCAACAAATTTAGTTAACTCGCATTGAAGCGTTAATATGTATCTATTATCATCAGAATCCTGGTTGATTGGACCCACAAGATCTAAAAATACTTTTTGAAATGATTTTGTTGCTGTCGACGTGATTGTCATCGGTTCTGGGGCGCGCATCCCATGTTTGTATCGTTGACAATCGTCACATTTTTCAACAAATTTATTTACATCTGCCTTCATACCAATCCAATAATAATATTTCTTTATGTTACTATACATACGGTTAATTCCAGCGTGGCCTCCCGTCGGCAAAATGTGAAAATCATTTAAAATTAACTGTTGTGTTTCATTACAATCAATCTTTTCCACATTTGAAATGATATTTACCTTTAAATTGTACTTCCGGAGAGTAGCTAATTCTCGTTTCATACGGGCGATTAAATGCTCATTAATCGAGCTTTGAAATATACATATTTCAGGAATTCCATAATTATTACATATTTGTTGCAAATTCCTCAGCTCTGTACCTAAGTCAGTTACTGATAGGGTATTTTGCATAATGTATATTATTTGTCTAGACATGTCATAAAAAATTTTGCCCTTTTTTATTAATTTATCATTTCCTATTTTGGTAAAATTAGTGCCTGTCACGGTTGTTAATTCCGTAATGTTAAATGGAGGTTTTAATAATGCCACCATTCCTGGATGCCGTATATTTTCATTATTTTCGTTACTTTTTGTTATTAATTTTTGTTTTATTAAATCCGATTTTATACTCGACCTAGTTATTACATTAACGTTTGCTGCCATTTCCTTAAGATCGCTTGATTCTAACCGAATTCTTGATAATGCGTCGGCTGCCACGTTCTCTTTTCCTTTTACGTAATTAATTGTAAAATCATATTCCTCTAGCAAGAGTCTAAATTTTATTAGTCTCGAAGACGGATTTGTCATACTGAATAAATATATCAGGGGCCTGTGATCTGAGTATATCTGAAATTTTCGGGCATATAGATAAGGCCTGAAGTGTTGTATTGACCACACGATGCTTAACAATTCTTTGTGTATCACCGGAAAATTTATCTCGCTTTTGCTGAGTGCCCTACTTGCATATGCAACAGGTCGCCCGTCTGCATTTGACAGAATGGCTCCTATAGCATAATTCGATGCGTCTGTTGTTAAGATGAACTGGTTATCCCGAGAGAAGTCTGGGTATTGTAACACAGGCGGATTTATTAAAGCTGTTTTAAGAGTTTGAAATGCTAAGTCGCATTCTCTATCCCAATGAAACGAAGTTGATTTTCGCGTGAGCTTATTCAAAGGACTCGCAATTTTTGCGAAATTAGGAATAAATCTCCGATAATAATTTGCGAACGCTACAAATCGTTTCGTCTCTTCCCCGTTTGTAGGGGTGGGGTAGTTTTGAATAGCTACATTTTTTTGTGGATCTGGTGAAATACCGTTTTCTGAAAGAACATGCCCTAAGTATAGAATTTCTTTTCTCAAAAATTGACATTTTACAGGATTTAGTTTTAAATTTACTTTCCGTAATCTATCTAAAACTTTAACTAAATTTTGATTATGATTTCGTAAATTGTTCCCGAAAACAATTAGATCGTCTAAGTAAACAAAACATGATTCGTAGTTTAAACCCGACATTGCTATTGTCATGATTCTTGAAAAAGAACTAGGACTCGATTTCATTCCCATCGGTAATCTTTTCATTTGCCAATGCCCTTTATCCGTCGTAAATGCCGTATACTTTCTACTTGACTGTTCTAACTCTACTTGATAGTACCCTTGTGACAAATCTAAATGTGTGAAGTAAACTGCTCCCGAAAGTGCATCTAAAATTTCCGTTATATTCGGTAATGGAAACCTATCGTCTTCAATATTTTTGTTTAGAAGACGGTAGTCTATGACCACTCTCCATCTTTTGTTACCATTTGCATCAGCCTTTTTTGGTACAATTAACAAAGGTGATGACCATTGCGATTTACTTTCTTCTATAATGCCTTGCTTCAGCATTTTATTTATCTCCGTATCTATATCCTTTTTTTGTGCTTGAGGCAATCTATAAGGTTTTACGTATACTGGTTTTACATTGTCTTTTATATTAATTTCTTGTTGACCTATATTTGTTACAGTTACTGGATCATTTTCTAATAAAAAAACGTCACTGTATTTTGCGCATATTTTCGCGATTGAATCTATTTCTTCCTTATTTAAATGTTCTATGTCAATTGAATTTAATACTTTCTCAACTCTATTTACCGTGATTTCGTTTACATTAAAATTGTATACTTCGAAATCTGTCACATTAGCTGTGATTGGTTTAAAATTTCTAATTGTGATTTCTTTATCATTCGTGTTTAAAATTCTAACCGGTATGCTATATGAATTAGGTTTTGCAATAATACCTGCCGTAAATACTCCTTCCGCAATCTCTGAAGGGTATACGATACATTCGTTCGAATTGTCTATTCGAAAATGTCTTATTACCTCACATCGTGGCGGTATTATAGTCATACACTCGTTATCTGACTCTAAATTAGTCGATATTTTATTATTATTTATATTGAATGAGAAAGAAAATTTCTCGAAATTTATTTCTGCTCCGTACTTTGTTAAAAAATCTGTTCCTAAAATACCATCGAACCTATTCGTAAAACTATGTATTACCTGAAATTCATGACTGAATTTATGTTGCTGTAATTCTAAGCAAAGAATTGCTGAACCTTGTGATTTTAAAGTACCAGCTATGCCTTTTATTCTACATTTTCTATCTGTATTTACCTGTTGATATTTATTTAAACATTCTGAAAAGAATACACTTATATTCGCACCAGTATCTATTAAAAAAATTACATTGTTTCTATTATATTTCAAAGTTATATAGTTTAAATTATTGCTTTTATTGCCCTCGAAAAAACTGCATTGTATGCTTTTTGGTTATATTTGAACTTGAACTATTCGCATTTCTATTGTCAACTATCGCTGCGTTTGCATAATTGTTTTTATATGTCGGACCTCGTCGATGTTTGTTATTATAAAATTTGTTTGCGTTGTTTTGTTCATACGTTGACCTATACCGTCCGTTATTTTTTCTGTAACCGTTGTTATTATCGCGTTTATTGACATGACCATGAAAACGTTTATACTTATTTGCTGTGTAATTGAATACGTTCATTGAAGCCGGTCTATTAAATTCTTCTTCAATTGCTATATTTATCGCACCTTTCAGAGTGTCAGTGTTTCTTGATTTAATTATTGTTCTTAATTCCGCATTTTTAATACCGTTGCAAAATGAATTGATCGCGATTTTCTCATTAATTGGTTTCAACGTTTTTACAAGATTTTCGTTATCTCCCGCTTGTGAAATAGTTAATTCGTCAAGAAGTTTCTCTATTTGTTGACCGTATTCGCGTATTGATTTATCATTTTGTTTCAGTTGGTGTAATTGAGTTGATAATGTTAATGCAGATTTTTTAGTTATAAAATTTACCGTTATTTCTTTTATTAGTTTCTCTACTGTGTCATATTCTGAATCTAACCGAATTTTTGCATTAGTGGTTAACCTGGTTTTTAACATGTATTGTATAAGTAACTTGTGTTGATCCTCCGCTAATGTACTAGCATAAAATGAAATACCATCTATCAATTGCTTGGTTGTATCCTCATTGCCATTCATCATCGGCAATAAGCCCGATACGACTTTTAAATCAAATTTATCAGTCATATTTACTTGTTTTTTAACCCATTTTTCTAATAAAGTTTGCAATGATTCGATATCAAGTTTAATTTTTTGACTGTAAACCCTAACTTTGTTTGCGAAGTCTGTTTCATGAATGTCACCTGTAAATCTACGTTTTAAAGTGTTGAACCTCTGTATAAGTGTTCCTAACTCAGCAAGTTTGTTTTCAGTATGTTGGGAATTTTCCCTTCTTTCTTTATTATCCTTAACTCTATTATTTTTAAACTGTTCAATATCCGCGCACAATTTCTTGAAATCTTCTATGTTCATTTATATAGTTTTTTTTCACTAACCTTTTATTAGACTTTCTCCAGCATGTCCAGTTGTTCTCTGCTCTTGATCACTTCTGTTCGTATCTTCCTTTCCCAGTGCTTCTTGCATCTGTACCATACGAAGTACGAAAATACCATTATCAGGAGTAGTACTGCTGTTGCTGAACCAATTTGTGCTGGTGTGAATGTTGTAACATTGGCCGTTGTTCCACTGTTACCTGTTTGTGCAATTATCACCTCTTCTTTTGATGCCGTAGAACCCATTGCGTAGTGCTTGTCTTCCTATTATTCATTCCAAATTCCAAATTTGTGCTGCAGGTAGCAGACTGCCATAGAACAATTTGTTGTTGTTCTATTTTATTTGCAGGACTGCGAAATGCTTATTTGCAGGACTGGCAGGATCGCCATGTAGCGAAATGGTTCCTTTCCATTTCTAAGTACTGTTGAGTACCCTTTAGGAAGTCGTCGGTGGTTGAATACAAACACTTACATGGGTGATGTATGGATATATTTACAATGAATATATACAGTGGTACGAGTGCTTAACTTACTCGTACTGTCAATACTACATCTCTACATAATAATTATAATACTCTTAATCATTATAATACTGTTAATAATAATCTAATAATAATCTCTCATAGTAATGTCCCCTACTTTATATATGGACGTATGTTTATTGTATACTTAATATGTATATTTACAAGTAGTAAACAATACATTAAATGTTATTGTTTACTAATGAATGTTATTCCATAACATTCATTGAGATGCGTTGTGTATGTATAAGCATTCTTACACCGACCTTTCATTATACATAACATTACCTTGTCAAATAGGATAAGGTCTTCTTTCGTGTAATCAAATGACTATTTGTTTATACTAGCACGTCACAACCATAATCATCGGTTTGTCCTTTCTCTCAATGCGAACCTCCCATTTGTAAGAGTCGCACTAAGGAGCATTCAGTGTTGCCACCTAGACAACTTAAATAGTCCCACAAAATCCCCTAAAATTTCCCTTTTTAGGCAAAAAATTCCCACGAATTAAAAAAAAAATCAAACTGCTTGCATAAAAAAAGTACATTTTATTGATTCAACTTACAAGATATCAATTCTTAAAAGAGTATATAGTATTATTTAATAATTTTACATGTTTTTCCTCAATTGGAAAAGTACTGCACTGCAAGTTTCTGCTTTGTAAGGCACTCCTAAACACAGCCATGGCATTTAATGTAGTGCTCCCCAAACGGTTCCGTTTTTTTGGTTTGCAGTCTGTAACAATGCTAAAGATTCTTTCAGCTTCAGCATTGCTATGAGGCAAAACAAGCAATATATTTATTAATTTCATGGTTTCAACAAATTTTGGTAAACTATTTTCATCCAGTATACTACTAATCTCACACCAAAATTGCTCAACTTCTAGCAACTTTAATTGATCAAGTTTACTTTCTGTAAAAGAAAAAGGTAACAGCCTCCATTCATATTCAAATTTTTCAATATCTATAAAGGTTTTATAGTGACCAACTACAGAAGAAAAACTTTCAAGCAAATTTCTGTTTACAATATCCAAGGCAACTGTGGGAGTCAATATATTTAGTTCTTTAAAAAAATTATCATTCAAGGGTAATCTTTTTTGCATTTCCTCTGCGGAGGTAATATAAAAATGTAAACATTTAAGTCGAAATTCTTTTAACAAATTTGTAGGAAGTGTTTTAATAAAATCACCACATTTAAAGCCTACGCCGATTTTTTCCAATTCTATATAGTTTTGAGGGTGCCGGATGGCTGATTTATGACATTTATATACAAGCTCTGGCTTTACAAAATTTTGGGCCAATTGCCAAAAAATTGTTAAACATTTGCTGTGCAATTCATTAATTAAAACACTCCTACTCTGAAACAGTGCATTAAAAGTGTTGAAATAATTTAAAGTGTACAATAGAAACAGTAAGTATCCTTTGTTTAGAGGATTTTGCATCATTTCTAAAATTATTGAGGCCATTCTCAAGTGATCTTCAACTACTGCTAAAGAAAAGAAATGCAACAGTACATCCCAGTTATCTAAAATCCTTTTAACACAATTATACATACTAAGCCACCTTGTTGATGCTAATTTTAAAAGTTTTTTCTTTTCGCAGTTAAAAAACTCTTGAAACTCCGACAAAATTGCACATCTTTTTGAACTGCCAGATACATAGGTTGCTATGTTTCTGATAAGATCTTCAGGAGACCGGGGTAGTTCCTCACATGCTTTTCCAGCAATCAGCGCACTTGAATGGCAAATGCATTTTAAAAGTATTGCATGAGGTACAGCCTCTTTAATTCTTGAAAAAAAAGAATTGTTATTTCCTACCATTACAGCTGCACCATCTGAGGCGACCCCTATCACATTTTGTATTGGAATAGATTTGCTACCAAAGCAGTTTTTTACGGCAGTGAATATGCTTTCAGCACAGCAGTCTCTCGCATCAAGTTCAATGAGCTCCAATAATGATGTCCTCACTTTTCCATTATACCTGTAACGCACCTACAACAAAACACCAACATAATGAAGGTGGGAACTACCCAACAACTATGGAAATACATACCAAAAGGCACAAATACTTTTTATCAGCAACATCCGTGCTTTCATCCAGAAGTATGCTGAAGAAACTGTTTTTCAAGATCTGAACTAAATCTTCCTCTTCTTTTTTTGCCAACACAGACTTCACAATTTCTGTGCACTTTGTCCTTCCCATTCGTATTCCGTTTATAATTTGTGAGTCTGGGGCAATAACTTTCAACAATGGAACCAGATGATCCACTGTTAAAAATGCAACATTATGTTCTGCAAAGAATGCTGATAAACCTATTTCGGCTCTTTTAATACTTTTTGTAAGACTAGTCTCTTTAACGACAAAAGTTGAAATGTCTATATTCGAATCTATCACATTAATCAATTTCTGTTGTTTCGCGGTTTTCGAATGTTTTGTAATTTCGGACTTTCCACACTGCAATTCTACATCACAAATAATGCACCTAAAAAAGTAAAAAACACAAACGTATAGGCATTTAATATTAATTCAAATAAGCATACATACTTGCACTTATTCTTGTTTTTTGTGGGCCTTAGCCATTTCTTTAGGCGAGGATCTTCTAACCACCCATTTTGAAAAACTTTCTGTTTGTTTGTGTATTTTTTACATTTTTTCTTTGACGGCCCTGGTTCTGATCGTTCTAAATCTGAATCAGAGCTGCTGGACGACATGGCAAACGTTTAAATGCTAACTTGTTGAACAACAAACAGAGTATAAACAATATTAACCAAACTCACAATGTGCTCACAACTAAACTCAACAACACAACTTGGCAGTGTTGTGACCTGTTACCTGTTGGGGGGTCCCCAGGGGGGATGTGCTGTTGGGTAAGGTCATGTAAACCAACTTGACCAATTAATGCCAATGAATAACATGAAATATTACTAAGTTAGCGTATAGTAGGCAACCAAACAAACAAAGAATTAGAATTGGCGTGAAATAAAAAATGTATTACGGGATTAAAAATTACCACGAAATTACTCAGGATTCCCTTTTTCCCTCGTACAGACAAAAATACCACGAATCGGGAAAAATCCCACGAGGTGGCAACACTGGGAGCATTTGGCCTCAAAAACCGGACAAAAGGAAAAATGCAAACTATGCAGGTAGTCAATGAAACTATTTTTGTATTATACCTGAGTTACCCCACTATAATAAAAATATGATCAGGTGACCCCTTCCCGCTGCTACGCTCCGATAAGTTAATTGCAATCTAAGCTTCGTTCAATATACACGCATTCGCTCTTGATAATATTTTTACACTTGTGTTTGGTATTTGGTTTTCTGTAAATTAGCTGCAAGAAAAAAATTTTTTTTGTGATGGAATCTGAAAAACAAGGTACGTATTTAATAATAATACAAACTTTTTAAAAATATTTTGACTGTTTAGTATTGTTAAGGACCTAAAAGGAAGTTTAAAAATCTTTTTAATTATTTTGTATTTTTTTTAAAAAAAAAAAAATATCATGTGGCTTAGTATTCATTAAGGTTAATCTGATTCACACAGTTCACACACAAGTATAGCTTCATCGTCCTCGCTGTCCACTCCGGCACAGGAATTGTGGGCCCATTTCCCACACACTGAACACGCAACCCAACCCTCATTTGACTTTGAGTAGAACTCGTTGCAGTATAAACACTCACAGTCTGAGCATTCATCAGAATCACACTCGTTATTTTCGGTTTGTTTCTTTGGCTTCTTAATGTTTTTATTTTTCTTCAGACACTGTCCTTTAGTTTTTCCAATATTATCTTTGTTTTCTTTTTTAAAAAGCCTTAGTTTTGCTCTTTCTTCTTTGGCGATCCTCTTTTCTTCTTTCTCTTTTATAGCAGTCTCTAACTCTCTTTTGTACGGCGAATCTGTTAAGACAGCAGTCCTCCCTCTTTTTCGATTAGTTCTTCTTGTTCTTCCTTTGACTTTAGGGAGAGGCATTAGAATTTCAGGTGAAACAGGAAATGCTGAGTCAGCCTTCTTAGTTGACATCCATGAGCATCCAGGTGTGACATTAATGTTCTCAACAAATAGGACCTTTTTAGCTGGTGTACCATTAATATCATGGGTAGAAACCTCACTATTATCACCTTTATCACCCAATGTTGATGCATCGTTCTCTTCACCAGGCAAGATAGACGAAGACGATTCCAATTGTCCATTTTCAGATGAGACAGTCTCTTGCGTTGAAGGTACAGTTTGTTCGATGTCAGTCACATCCGCGGGGAGAAAATCAGACTCAATGAAAACAGATCGATCAGTGGGCCAAATCCCTGTAGCTTGAAATCCATTAATGGTTGTCTTCATAGTCGCGCTTTGAATAAAGGCTGATCCAAAAAGAGTTGAAATTTGAAACAACGTTACGACTTTCCCTGGATTCATACGTAGCCACTTTCGAAGCTCTTCAGTGTAATGAACACTTAAAGGCTTCATGAAGGACACGTCAAGTGGCTGAAGTCTGTGAGAACAGTGCGGTGGTAAACACAGCAATGATACGCCATTCTTTCTCGCATAGTCTATAACCTCAAGGTTCTTTGTGTGTGTTGAGTGTCCGTCTAAAATGAGAAGAACCGGGAATTCCTTTGATGCCTTAGAAAATACTACAAACTTTTTAAACCATATCAAAAACAACTCTGCAAGCATCCATCCAGTGCTGTGCACTTCAGCCCAACTCCCTGGAGGTAATCCCAGCTCAAACTCTTTCTGCATTTTTTTCCTTGGAAAAATTAACATCGGTGGCATGTATGCTCCACTAGGAGACATGCAAATAAGGCAAGTTACGGTTTCACCTCTTTCGGCCGAGGTTAATGAACCGACTTGTCGCTTGCCCTTACAAGCAATGATTTTAGAATTATTCTTGGGATTTACTGAAACCCCAGTTTCATCACAATTAAATATTTGCGAAGCTGTAAGTTTGTACTTATCTACCAAATTTGTAAGTAACGAAAAGAAATTATCAACTGCTACTTTGTTAAATCCCATAGCCCTTGCGCCAGATGTTGACTCAGGTTGACGAATTGAAAGAGAAGGATTTCTCTTTAAAAATCCATTGGCCCAATCTTGGCCAGCCATTTGATTTTTAAATCTGTGATATATTCCATTTCTTACCGCTAATTGATACGCGAGAGTACGTAAGTCTTTCATTGTCAAACCGAATAATCGTGCTTCCATAGTTTTCAGGTAGTTTACTAGCTCATGTCCCTGCTCTTGGGTAAACACTGCTTGGAATTTTCCAGCAGTCTTGTCAATACAGTGCTCAGGATTTTCCCTTTTTTTCTTCACATATCGTTCCAGCGTAGTTTGGGGAACATTGAATTGAACTGAAGCCTTTACATAACCCAATTGTCCAGAAATCACCGCTTCAACAGCATTACTCATCGACTCGATTGACCAGGACTGCCTATTTGTCTTTCTTTCATATACTCGAACCATCTGGAATTGAAATGCAAAATGTTACGAACTTCATAAAAATAATCTATCAGACCAAAATAGTACGGGGCAGAACGGGGTACTACCCCATTCTACCCCACCCGTTCCGCCCCAGGAACACGATTTTGTTCACAGAGGTTACGCTACTCGAAAACAACGTGTACAGAAAAGATGATCTGGACTAAACTAAAGCCCATTGAACGTATTACAAGTATTGCTAACTACCTTTGTAATAGAACCAAGTGTGTATATCTTACCTTGATTAAAAAATCATCACCATTTGCAATACTGGAGCAAAAACTTATACAGTGGTATCTTCACATACAAAACAGCAAGGAAACTAGGCAAACATGGCTGCCCGTGTTGAGCCGCACTAAACTGAAGTAGTTCCACTTGTTGCCGCTTAGCGGCATCATCATCTTGATATTAAAAAAAACGATCTCCATTCCGCCCCGCTAAACGATCTCCATTCCGCCCCGCTACCCCGTTCTGCCCCGGGTTCCCCTACGTCAATTTTCAAAAAATTCTTCCGCCATTTTGTTTTTTTTTGACATTTTGACTATGGATTCGTGATCGGTGACCTAAGACACCCCCGTATCTAAAATTTCACATTCATACGTCAATTTTCAAACAATTCTTCCGCCATTTTGTTTTTTTGTCATTTTGACTTTGGATTTGTGATCGGCTCCGCACACACTCCCGTATCTAAAATTTCACATTCATACTTCAATTTTCAAACAACTTCCGCCATTTTTTTTTTGACATTTTGACTTTGGATTCGAGATCGGCGTTCGCAGACCCCCGTATCTAAAATTTCACATTCGTACGTCAATTTTCAAAAAATCTTCCGCCATTTTGTTTTTTTTGACATTTTGGCTATGGATTGGTGATCGGCGTCCGCAGACACACCCGTATCTAAAATTTCGCATTCATACGTCAATTTTTGAAAAACTCCGGCCATTTCAATTTTTTTTATTTTTTTTTTGTCATTTCGACTTTGGATTTGTGATCGGCGTCCGCACACACCCCCGTATCTAAAATTTCACATTCATACGTCAATTTAGAATTAGTGACGGGCGACCGCAAAAACTCCCGAGTGCCCAGTTTTACTTTTAATTGGAAGAGAGAGAAATTGATTTCAGCCAGCTCCGCCCACCGTGCACGTTTGCGTAATCGTTTTAATAAAATTATTTCGTAGGGGCACATGAATGTCGAAAGCAACCTCCTCCTAATTCAAGTCATTATTAAAATATTACTCGACAACATCTGTATAGATGAAAATATTAAATCAAGCGGGACCGCTATGTTTTGTGTGGACATGCCGAAAATTCGCCGGACCGTAATATATTGATCGCCAGTGCACATGAAAATCTGATTATATTTTTCGCCCGCCCGGAATGCATTGATATCAGTGCACATTGAATCGGCCATTTTTCTGACAAAATCCACCTGCAAACGAACTTCAAAGTGTTCATGCCCTTGATTGCGTGCGACTGTCGACTCGCAATAGGAATGCAAAAGGTCCCGAGAAGCCGGTTCCTTAAGACCCCGGGTCTTGTTGGACCCTCGCGACCTTCAAAATTTCGTATTTCACGCTTAAATGTGAATATGCGGATACCACTCAGTTTGCCTGTCAGTTTGACGTTTCTAGCGATTTTCAACGTGTTTCACGTGAATTTTCCATCCGCCAGCGCTGTTTGTCAGAATTTGTTCGCCACGCCCGAATGCCGACTTTTGCGCGCTCCCCTTTTGACGCCGGATATCTGCACACGGACCAAAAAAAAAAGAAAATCTCACCGTCGAGGAACAATTTAATGTTGCCCGCATGTCCACCCGCCAAGACGGCCTTTAATTCCGCGTATCCAGGGACGAGTACTGCGCCCAAATTCACCAATTTCAAATCGTTTTTGACGGTTCGGCTCGTAACCATGGTGATTCAGTTAAACAGTCTTTTCTCAAGAAATTAACACGAAACGGCCGTGCGCTTTTAGTTTAGTTTATGTTATATCAAGATATAACATAAACTTACGTTGTAACGGTGCTTCGTCGCGACGCTCTGGGACGTCTAGAATAAAATCAGCGCTAATCTATAACTACCCAAATACTGTCCGCAGCGATCGCCGACGGCTGGACGACCGTTTAGTTAGTATAATGGTGCTCTCGGCCAGTGGACGCACCTCGGGCTTGACTTGTTTGGAACAAATGCGGTTGCGCTAAACTTTTTATCAATGTCGAAACACACGCTACTTCCCGCTTTTCTCCCAGTTGTAAAATATAGTGAGTGGAAGAAAAGTGAGTTTAAGATTACCTACGGCTAACACAATTGTAGATTGGATCCTCCTTCGAACGGTATGTACTTTCTTTTACTTTAATTATCGTGCTTTTTTAAAGGATGTCAAAAGAAAAATGAGAACAAAACAAAAAAAAATAAACAAATGCTTTCAGATAAAATTTGTATAGTTTTATTCACAACCTTGCATAAATATACAGTGTGTCAATAAAGTAAGGAACACCCTAAATATCAGCTTTAAAACATATCTCTAGCAAAAACGCTCAGACACATATTTTTTTATTTTTGAAGGCGCATTTCTTAGATTAAATTGAAGTATACAGGGTTATCAAAAAAGAAGATATGACGTTCTCATGTGTTTTTTTTAAATGGAATACCCTGTATATTTTTAAGAAAATCAAAAGAGCCTCTCATGAAGATTTCAACGATATATGAGTTGTTGGGGATATCTTTAATATTTACTTGTAGAAATTGAAAAAACACTTTTGGTGGAACTACATGATAATTTTTGATAATTTTAATCTTTGAACGTTGTCATGACAGAATTGTCAGTATGGAAGGTGACGTCTTATCTAATTAGACAGTGACTAACCACCGTTAGTTTGTTTGGCCTTGCTTGTTTTATAATTGCCATTTCTTTTGATAAAAATGGGTCTAAGTGAGAGAGAACGGATTGAGATTCTTATGATGATTGGTTATGGTGACCGAAGAAGGAGTACAGTGGAAGTTTGCGAACTATTTAATGCAGCGCATCCTAATCGGCAACCAATAACTCGCTCAACTGCAAGTAAAATACATCTAAAGTATGAGGAGTACGTAAATGTTAGGGATCTACCTAAAACTGGGCGACCAAAAGTGGATGATGAAACTAAGTTAAATGTTCTTTTGACAGTGCAAGATAATCCGAATTGTGCTACTCGTCAAGCAGCTTTAAACTTTAATTGCAGCCATGAGACTGTTAGAAAAATTTGGCATAAGCAGAAATATCATCCTTATAAAGTGCATCTTGTCCATGAATTGTCGGAAGATGATTTTAATCGCCGTTTGGAGTTTTCAGAAAACAGAAACAGAAACATTTTATTTTCAGATGAGGCAACTTTTTCTTTAAACGGAACAGTTAACCGACAAAATTGTAGATACTGGACAGAACATAATCCTCACTGGATGCAGGAAGCTCGAAGTCAACACCCTCAGAAGGTGAACGTCTGGGCTGGAATACTAAAAAATAGGATTTTAGGACCTTTCTTTTTTGATGGAAATTTAAATGGGGATATCTATTTGGATTTTTTACAGTTAGAGCTTCTTCCTGCGCTTGTGGAACTTTATCCTGATCCAAATACCCCTGACAGTCCTAGTAATGAAATCTGGTTCCAACAAGATGGGGCACCTCCTCATTATTCTCGACCTGTGCGTGACTACCTAAATTTGATTTTTAATAACCGATGGATTGGCAGACGTGGGGTTGTTGAGTGGCCAGCTCGCTCCCCTGACTTAACACCACTAGATTTCTTCTTGTGGGGTTACCTAAAAAGCAAAGTTTATGTAAATAGACCTCAAAATACTAATGATTTAAAAGAACGCATACGCCAAGAGATCCGAAGAATCACGCCAGATGTACTCAGCAATGTTCAGAATGAGTTTATTTCTCGCCTAGGCTACTGTCAGATTGTGAACGGGCAGCAATTTGAATATTTACTTAAGTAAATTTTTGTTTTAGATTTAAAAATAAACAAGTTAAACTCTATTGTAATTATTTTATGACGTTGTTCCACCAAAAGTGTTTTTTCAATTTCTACAAGTAAATATTAAAGGTATCCCCAACAACTCATATATCGTTGAAATCTTCATGAGAAGCGCTTTTGATTTTCTTAAAAATATACAGGGTATTCCATTTAAAAAAACACATGATAACGTCATATCTTCTTTTTTGATAACCCCGTATACTTCAATTTAATCTAAGAAAATGCGCCTTCAAAAATAAAAAAAATACGTGTCTGAGCGTTTTTGCTAGAGATAGGTTTTAAAGCTGATATTTACGGTTTTCCTTACTTTATTGACACACTGTATTTTATTATCCCACATAAACGAATATGTACATTGAATTTACAACGAAATATATTATAATGTAAAGATTTAACAGCAAAAATCATGTAAGCAAGAATTTGGTCAATAAGGTCGACTTTCTCGTACCGCGTGTCACTTGAAAATTGTAGTACAACCTGCGTACGCATACATACATGATTCTCATCAAAACAAACGATCTGACTTTCTTACGAGGAGTCGTTTTTATATTCCCGCCATCTTCCCTTGACTTTGATTGATTTCTTTTGTGCAGGAATTTTTGTTTTCTCGTTTTCTTTGTTATTTGTTCCTCTTTCGTTTTGATGTCTTCTTTTTATTTTTTGATGTGTTTCCCTGCCATACCTGACCATGCCCTTTCGGGCTGTGTGCATCACCTTTCTCCCAGTCGAAGGACTGGCTTTCCCTCGAGTCCAACGCCGGCGAATTTTGACCATCAAAAATGATAATATGGGATCAAGAGCTCCTTGCAGCTCATCCCGGAAGCAGTGTGTTCCACGTCTTAAAAGAAAGAGCGATCTGCACTCCAAACTTCCAGCAGAAAGAGACGGAACTTTTCTTGCTAGTGAAAGATGGCTTTCGCGTTGGAAAAAACGCCACGGAGTTTATTTTCTTGCAGTATGCGGAGAAAAGCTATCAGCAAATCCTGCAGCCGCTAACGAGTCTTCCAAAAAATTCGAGAAAATACTCAGTGAAAATCATCTCCGTTCAGAACGTATAACATTGACGAAACGGTAATGAACTTTAAACTTTTGCCTAAAATAACATTGGCCACGTTAAATGAAACGTCAGCACTTAGTCATAAAGTCAACAAAGAAAGAGTTATCGTAGCCCTGTGTTCTAACGCTTGCGGGGATCATAAAATACCGCTTTTGTTATTGGCAAATCTGACAAACTTAGAGCATTTACAAACATAAATATCAACCCCTCCGGTATACTACCGGTCACAAAAACCCGCATGGGTGGACATCTATTTATTTAAAGAATGATTCATTACTGAATTTGTTCCCAAAATGAGAAAGCATTTGACATGTTTAGGATTGCCTGCAAAAGCACTCTTGTACTTGACAATTTTCCGATGTCCTACATAAATTGAAAAATGACGAAAACACATATCTTATAAAGGTATTAAAGACAATTAACATGAAGGACGTCATTTATATGTTGGCTACAGCTTATGATGAAATAACAACTTCAACCGTTGTTAAGACATAGAGGAATCTCTGGCCTAACATTGAAACAATGCATTGCAGAACAACAGCCGAACCTAATTTTAGAGCTTCTGACCAAGATGACTATGCAGCTCTCTTGAAAGTGCCGAAAAAGAGTTGGAGAATGAAGCTATGAACGACGACGAAATATGTACAAAGTCATAAAGGACAAAAATTGATTTTTCATGAAATTTTGGATTAGGAAATTTGCCATCTGGAGCCAAGTTTTTAAATATATTTCTGTTTATGGCGTGATTGTCACTTATTATACATAAAACTTCAAAACCACACTCTTGTATTAAATCAATAATGTATTTTGTTATTGGAATCATATCAGTACTTTTTATGTTATGTACTGGAAGTAATTTGACCACGTCTTTAAAGTTCCCGAAGGCTGATGAAATCATATACGTCAAAGCTGTTTTCCCAATTTCTCCGTCATTATAAGCAGTACCTATAATACTTTGAGACCTATAATCAAGTCGACCAGTGACATAAATTTCATCAATTAGCAGCACAACGACTCGCTGCAAATCACTCAAGGGTTATATAATATTTTTCAGGTAATTTATTGTATTGGCATCATTTACTGGCGATACATTCAAATCTGCTGATAAACGCAGTAAATATCTTTTATCTACGATCATGTAAAAAGTGATAGCTTTTTGCATGATTTTTAGGGTAAAAAGTTAGCATTTATTGAACCCGTGCAATAAAAGTTTTTATTGCACGGGTTTTATTGCACAATTTTAACTAATAGAATAATAAGAAAAATATCAGTAATATATTTTATTCATTTCTGTAAATATGTACATTTACTTTACAATTAGTACAATTTTTAATAAGAATTTGAGGAATCTCGTGACTTCTTGATGTAGAAGGAAGTATATCGGTAGTAGCATTGCTTGAGTTTGCTTCTTCAGCTGCACCTCTACCCAAAATTTGATTTGATATCGCGACCTCGTGTTGAACGGATTCTTCCACGTAAGATGCTGCCACCGTCTCAGCTGGACCTCTGCCCAAAATTTGATTTGATATCGCGACCTTATGTTGAACGGATTCTTCCACGTAAGATTCTGCCACCGTTGATGACTTCCAACCACCATGTCTTTTTAATTCTAGAACATCTGCTCCTGCATCTGCAAGTATGGTGGTAGATGACCGTCTAAAACTATGGCCAGTATACTCGTGCGGATTAAGCAACTTCAGATAACTAGCTATTTGGCTTGGTATTTTTCCAAAAGTATTAATACCTATAGGCTGAACAGAACACTTTCCATTATTGTAACTGACAAACAGTCGATTATGTGCTGTTGCTGGTGATCTTAGGCTGACGTATTTTCTGTATATTTCAACCATATTTTTCATATCTCTCGTTTCAGTGCCAATAATAAAACATCGAGGCTTATTGGTTTTAGATGTTGGAATTTTGACTATCAACATATTACCAACATCTTCCACATCATCTATGCTCATTTTATGAAACTCATCTCTTCTACAAGCACCCGCAATACCAAAAAGTGCTACAACCTAAAATTAAAAAGTGTCTAATTTTAGTCACTGACCACTCAAAGAAAATGTTGCATTAAAATACCTTCATCACTAAAAATCTATTATCAGGTGCGTCATTTATAAATTTGAATATATCATTTTTACTGAATACTTTGGATTTCTTGGGACGATATCCTACAGATTGGCGCTTCATATAAGCGGTTAACTTCGAAAACTGCTTAAGATCGATGTCTTTTTCGGCTAATAGGAGGGATTTCACCATGGAATATTCCGACCATAGACTTGATGGCTTTATATCCTTAGCCCTTTTTGAAAAATAAGCAAGGAACACATTTTCCGTAAGATTCTCCACTTTCATTGAAATACACCAGGCGTTGAATCGTTTATATACCAATTCATACTGTTTTCTTGATTTTTCTGGTATTAGACTCGCTGTAGCCGTTTGTGCGATCTCTACAATTGTATCACTATGATCATTATCAATCATTTTATACTTTATATTTAACAGATTAAATTAATAATTTCAGAAGCAACAATGACATACTAATGAAGTTTGTTGATACCGTTGTTTCCTTAGTAATAGCAGGTAATAGAGTGACAGAATAACATCCAACATGACAGTCTACATGATAGCATAGGAGTACTTGAATAATACGATACCCGTCAAAGTGACATTTATTAAAAGATCGATATACTACAAGTATTCATAAAAATTGACTATTTCTGACCAAAATTGGCATGATCGTAGATAAAACGTTGTAAAATACACGTGTAAAAAGTCTCTTTAGTGCACTCACGACTTTAAAAACACTCGCTACGCTCGTGTTTTTAACTACGTCGCTCGTGCACTAAAGAATGACTTTTTACACTTGTATCTTAAATAACTATTATGGGGAAGTAAAAAAAAGTCTGATATTAATTTGTAACACGAAGGAGACTGAGAATAAAGCAAGAATGCCATGATTAATGTAGCAGGAGAATAACTTCTTTTGGGAATTGTTAATTGCTTTATTTGATCTGCAATCACTTCCAACCTGTTTAGTATATTTGAATTCTTGCTCGCAACTTGCTTGTACCGCTTTTTCAATAAAATTAAGACTTTTGTTTAAAAGATCATGAACACTTGGTTTTTGTACTGGAACAACAGCACTTTTGTAATGTGACAGTATGTTTTGAAACTGAGACCACCTGTTTAATCTAAAATCTGCATCAACAATCCAATTTAAATCTGAATAGGACAACTTATTTTTGTTACAAAATATTTCTACTATTAAACTGTTGTCTATTTTAATACTTCTAGTAACTGTTAAAACTTCATCGAAACAAATTATGTAAAAATATATACAACTGTCGGTGATTTTCACATTCCAATTATGAACATCAATACGTTTATAATATTCAGTTTTGAAATTGTTGAAATCACCTATTCGATCATTCTTAAGAAATTCATCAAGTTTTGCTCTTTGTTTCTGAAACTGCGCTTCACGTCTTTCATCTGGACTGATTCTTTTACTCTCTTGCCTCTTACCTAAATACGCAGGCAAATTGGGAAAGGTTCTGGGAACAGCAGTTTCAGTTAATCGTGGGTATCGCAATGAAATTTCTTTGATTGACCCATCCGGTTGCAGATGTTTATCAACGGACACAATATCACTTACAACAAAGTGTTTGCAACAGACTACTGCAGTTTTTGTTGGCTGCCAATCTTTCCTGGGTATTGCCCGAATCCATTCGTCACGACGTTGCGGGTTTGTTGGGAATTTAAAGGTTGTAATACATCCACTTTGTGTTTTTAAAGCAGAGTCGTAATTGCTCTTGCATTGCGGTACACAACACCGTCGAGGCATATTTAACACTAAAACAAATTAATTAACGTATTCTACAATTAAAAAAGCAATAAAACTTCTAACTTACGGTGTATTGTATTATAGATGAAACATGGTCTGCCACAACACAATTATTGTACTTCTAATAATAAAACAAACTAGTTTTTTCAATCGCATACGATTAATCAATGCACAATCGGTAATTATCAACAAAATATTCACTCCGAAACCGAACGTGAACAGCTGACATTACGTTGTCAAAGAGAAAAGCTGGACCACCTGCAATGTTGCCAGTTTTCACTGTGCATGGCTAGTATTAGAGCCGGCTGTGTACAGACCTATAAATACAGTGCCATCATATGAAAAAGTGTTGGAAATGTGCGTTAAAAAACAAATTTATAGTTATTGTGATGCAAATAGTATAATATCATTGAACCAGTCAGGTTTCAAGAAATCACTCTTGTGAAACAGTTTAGGTCAACATTTGTGATAATTGGTCGAGGGAAATGAACAGTGGCAAAATGGTGCTGGCTGTGTTTTTGGATTTCCGAAGAGCTTTTGAGACCATCGACCGAGAATTACTATTGAAGAAATTGGAAATCATCGGCTTCAAAAGCATCGTTCTGGAATGGTGTCGTTCATACATGACTGACTGATACCAAAGAGTAAAGTTTAATGGGACAACATCAGGTGTGCGCTCTAGTAAATATGGTGTACCACAAGGAACAATATTAGGACCGTTTGTATGGGAATGACATTGTGCTTAGGACCAAAAATAGTAAATTACATTTGTTTCCTGATGACTCAATGTTCTATGTTAGTGGAAATGATTTAAATGATATGAAGGATAAAATAAATGAAGACTTGTCTTTATTATATAAATGGTTGTGTGCCAATAGTTTAAGTATTAATATAAAAATAGATGATAATTATTTTGAAAGAGTAAATAGCATAAAATATTTAGGGATAATTATAGATCAGCATTTAAATTTTAAAGAAAATACAAAGCATATTCTAAATAAAATGTCTAAAAGAGAAGGTTATTTAACTAGAATAGGTCAAAATATGTCAACATATATTAAGCTGACTATATAAATCGCTAATTGCGGTACAGATGGAATACTGCACAACTCTTCTATTTAAGTAAACTAATTACGAAACCCAGCAAATGCAAAAAATACAAAATAGGCCTATGAGAGCAATTTTAAAGTGTAACAAATATACACCAGTTGCATTAATGCTGTGTACATTGAAATTAATGAATGTGCGACAAAGAATAATATACAAATCAATGTTATTCATTTACAACAGAAAACAAGGTATTGCGCCATCGTATATTAGTCAGAAATTGATTTATGTACATGGAACGCATAAATATAATTAATACAAGAATCATCAATGTTTTTTTTTATAGAATAAGTAAAAATAAGTCATCAACGGCTAATAATGTTCTTGTCAATGGCCTAAAAATGTTTAAAAGCCTAGCATATGACATAAAACATTGTAATGATATAAATAGGTTTAAGAGACAACTGTCATATATTTTAGAGAAATGGATATAAATACTCTAAGTGTATGTAAATAGCGTATTGCTAATAAAGATATATTATTATTATTATCTACAATTTTTGTATTAAAAATTATTCGCTATCTACATTATTAGATACCAATAATGGACTTTACCGCTACGCTGGGACACCCGGTATAAATTAAAATAGGCGGGATGTTACAGGTAACCCCCCGGTTAGCGTTCCAAGGTTAAGAAACAAAGTTATGATATTGTTTTATAATTAATTTTCTTCTATTATTGATAGTAAACGAGATAATTAATAAAATTAGAAAAAGAGGAAATGTAAAGTGTAAATATCAATACAAATAATATACTATAAGCTAAACGCACAAATTTCACTTATACACATAAATATAACAGAGCTATTCCTTTGATAAGGCACATTCATCCACGGATTTAATATCAGCCTACACGGTTAACACATCACTATCGACAAAACTTTCGACATTAATACGTTTTTCGCCGCCTGTCTTGGTGCACAGATCTGTGATCACCATAATCATCGGTTTGTCCTTTCTCTCAATGCGAACCTCCCATTTGTAAGAGTCGCACTAAGGAGCATTCAGTGTTGCCACCTAGACAACTTAAATAGTCCCACAAAATCCCCTAAAATTTCCCTTTTTAGGCAAAAAATTCCCACGAATTAAAAAAAAAATCAAACTGCTTGCATAAAAAAAGTACATTTTATTGATTCAACTTACAAGATATCAATTCTTAAAAGAGTATATAGTATTATTTAATAATTTTACATGTTTTTCCTCAATTGGAAAAGTACTGCACTGCAAGTTTCTGCTTTGTAAGGCACTCCTAAACACAGCCATGGCATTTAATGTAGTGCTCCCCAAACGGTTCCGTTTTTTTGGTTTGCAGTCTGTAACAATGCTAAAGATTCTTTCAGCTTCAGCATTGCTATGAGGCAAAACAAGCAATATATTTATTAATTTCATGGTTTCAACAAATTTTGGTAAACTATTTTCATCCAGTATACTACTAATCTCACACCAAAATTCCTCAACTTCTAGCAACTTTAATTGATCAAGTTTACTTTCTGTAAAAGAAAAAGGTAACAGCCTCCATTCATATTCAAATTTTTCAATATCTATAAAGGTTTTATAGTGACCAACTACAGAAGAAAAACTTTCAAGCAAATTTCTGTTTACAATATCCAAGGCAACTGTGGGAGTCAATATATTTAGTTCTTTAAAAAAATTATCATTCAAGGGTAATCTTTTTTGCATTTCCTCTGCGGAGGTAATATAAAAATGTAAACATTTAAGTCGAAATTCTTTTAACAAATTTGTAGGAAGTGTTTTAATAAAATCACCACATTTAAAGCCTACGCCGATTTTTTCCAATTCTATATAGTTTTGAGGGTGCCGGATGGCTGATTTATGACATTTATATACAAGCTCTGGCTTTACAAAATTTTGGGCCAATTGCCAAAAAATTGTTAAACATTTGCTGTGCAATTCATTAATTAAAACACTCCTACTCTGAAACAGTGCATTAAAAGTGTTGAAATAATTTAAAGTGTACAATAGAAACAGTAAGTATCCTTTGTTTAGAGGATTTTGCATCATTTCTAAAATTATTGAGGCCATTCTCAAGTGATCTTCAACTACTGCTAAAGAAAAGAAATGCAACAGTACATCCCAGTTATCTAAAATCCTTTTAACACAATTATACATACTAAGCCACCTTGTTGATGCTAATTTTAAAAGTTTTTTCTTTTCGCAGTTAAAAAACTCTTGAAACTCCGACAAAATTGCACATCTTTTTGAACTGCCAGATACATAGGTTGCTATGTTTCTGATAAGATCTTCAGGAGACCGGGGTAGTTCCTCACATGCTTTTCCAGCAATCAGCGCACTTGAATGGCAAATGCATTTTAAAAGTATTGCATGAGGTACAGCCTCTTTAATTCTTGAAAAAAAAGAATTGTTATTTCCTACCATTACAGCTGCACCATCTGAGGCGACCCCTATCACATTTTGTATTGGAATAGATTTGCTACCAAAGCAGTTTTTTACGGCAGTGAATATGCTTTCAGCACAGCAGTCTCTCGCATCAAGTTCAATGAGCTCCAATAATGATGTCCTCACTTTTCCATTATACCTGTAACGCACCTACAACAAAACACCAACATAATGAAGGTGGGAACTACCCAACAACTATGGAAATACATACCAAAAGGCACAAATACTTTTTATCAGCAACATCCGTGCTTTCATCCAGAAGTATGCTGAAGAAACTGTTTTTCAAGATCTGAACTAAATCTTCCTCTTCTTTTTTTGCCAACACAGACTTCACAATTTCTGTGCACTTTGTCCTTCCCATTCGTATTCCGTTTATAATTTGTGAGTCTGGGGCAATAACTTTCAACAATGGAACCAGATGATCCACTGTTAAAAATGCAACATTATGTTCTGCAAAGAATGCTGATAAACCTATTTCGGCTCTTTTAATACTTTTTGTAAGACTAGTCTCTTTAACGACAGAAGTTGAAATGTCTATATTCGAATCTATCACATTAATCAATTTCTGTTGTTTCGCGGTTTTCGAATGTTTTGTAATTTCGGACTTTCCACACTGCAATTCTACATCACAAATAATGCACCTAAAAAAGTAAAAAACACAAACGTATAGGCATTTAATATTAATTCAAATAAGCATACATACTTGCACTTATTCTTGTTTTTTGTGGGCCTTAGCCATTTCTTTAGGCGAGGATCTTCTAACCACCCATTTTGAAAAACTTTCTGTTTGTTTGTGTATTTTTTACATTTTTTCTTTGACGGCCCTGGTTCTGATCGTTCTAAATCTGAATCAGAGCTGCTGGACGACATGGCAAACGTTTAAATGCTAACTTGTTGAACAACAAACAGAGTATAAACAATATTAACCAAACTCACAATGTGCTCACAACTAAACTCAACAACACAACTTGGCAGTGTTGTGACCTGTTACCTGTTGGGGGGTCCCCAGGGGGGATGTGCTGTTGGGTAAGGTCATGTAAACCAACTTGACCAATTAATGCCAATGAATAACATGAAATATTACTAAGTTAGCGTATAGTAGGCAACCAAACAAACAAAGAATTAGAATTGGCGTGAAATAAAAAATGTATTACGGGATTAAAAATTACCACGAAATTACTCAGGATTCCCTTTTTCCCTCGTACAGACAAAAATACCACGAATCGGGAAAAATCCCACGAGGTGGCAACACTGGGAGCATTTGGCCTCAAAAACCGGACAAAAGGAAAAATGCAAACTATGCAGGTAGTCAATGAAACTATTTTTGTATTATACCTGAGTTACCCCACTATAATAAAAATATGATCAGGTGACCCCTTCCCGCTGCTACGCTCCGATAAGTTAATTGCAATCTAAGCTTCGTTCAATATACACGCATTCGCTCTTGATAATATTTTTACACTTGTGTTTGGTATTTGGTTTTCTGTAAATTAGCTGCAAGAAAAAAATTTTTTTTGTGATGGAATCTGAAAAACAAGGTACGTATTTAATAATAATACAAACTTTTTAAAAATATTTTGACTGTTTAGTATTGTTAAGGACCTAAAAGGAAGTTTAAAAATCTTTTTAATTATTTTGTATTTTTTTTAAAAAAAAAAAAATATCATGTGGCTTAGTATTCATTAAGGTTAATCTGATTCACACAGTTCACACACAAGTATAGCTTCATCGTCCTCGCTGTCCACTCCGGCACAGGAATTGTGGGCCCATTTCCCACACACTGAACACGCAACCCAACCCTCATTTGACTTTGAGTAGAACTCGTTGCAGTATAAACACTCACAGTCTGAGCATTCATCAGAATCACACTCGTTATTTTCGGTTTGTTTCTTTGGCTTCTTAATGTTTTTATTTTTCTTCAGACACTGTCCTTTAGTTTTTCCAATATTATCTTTGTTTTCTTTTTTAAAAAGCCTTAGTTTTGCTCTTTCTTCTTTGGCGATCCTCTTTTCTTCTTTCTCTTTTATAGCAGTCTCTAACTCTCTTTTGTACGGCGAATCTGTTAAGACAGCAGTCCTCCCTCTTTTTCGATTAGTTCTTCTTGTTCTTCCTTTGACTTTAGGGAGAGGCATTAGAATTTCAGGTGAAACAGGAAATGCTGAGTCAGCCTTCTTAGTTGACATCCATGAGCATCCAGGTGTGACATTAATGTTCTCAACAAATAGGACCTTTTTAGCTGGTGTACCATTAATATCATGGGTAGAAACCTCACTATTATCACCTTTATCACCCAATGTTGATGCATCGTTCTCTTCACCAGGCAAGATAGACGAAGACGATTCCAATTGTCCATTTTCATGTGAGACAGTCTCTTGCGTTGAAGGTACAGTTTGTTCGATGTCAGTCACATCCGCGGGGAGAAAACCAGACTCAATGAAAACAGATCGATCAGTGGGCCAAATCCCTGTAGCTTGAAATCCATTAATGGTTGTCTTCATAGTCGCGCTTTGAATAAAGGCTGATCCAAAAAGAGTTGAAATTTGAAACAACGTTACGACTTTCCCTGGATTCATACGTAGCCACTTTCGAAGCTCTTCAGTGTAATGAACACTTAAAGGCTTCATGAAGGACACGTCAAGTGGCTGAAGTCTGTGAGAACAGTGCGGTGGTAAACACAGCAATGATACGCCATTCTTTCTCGCATAGTCTATAACCTCAAGGTTCTTTGTGTGTGTTGAGTGTCCGTCTAAAATGAGAAGAACCGGGAATTCCTTTGATGCCTTAGAAAATACTACAAACTTTTTAAACCATATCAAAAACAACTCTGCAGTCATCCATCCAGTGCTGTGCACTTCAGCCCAACTCCCTGGAGGTAATCCCAGCTCAAACTCTTTCTGCATTTTTTTCCTTGGAAAAATTAACATCGGTGGCATGTATGCTCCACTAGGAGACATGCAAATAAGGCAAGTTACGGTTTCACCTCTTTCGGCCGAGGTTAATGAACCGACTTGTCGCTTGCCCTTACAAGCAATGATTTTAGAATTATTCTTGGGATTTACTGAAACCCCAGTTTCATCACAATTAAATATTTGCGAAGCTGTAAGTTTGTACTTATCTACCAAATTTGTAAGTAACGAAAAGAAATTATTAACTGCTACTTTGTTAAATCCCATAGCCCTTGCGCCAGATGTTGACTCAGGTTGACGAATTGAAAGAGAAGGATTTCTCTTTAAAAATCCATTGGCCCAATCTTGGCCAGCCATTTGATTTTTAAATCTGTGATATATTCCATTTCTTACCGCTAATTGATACGCGAGAGTACGTAAGTCTTTCATTGTCAAACCGAATAATCGTGCTTCCATAGTTTTCAGGTAGTTTACTAGCTCATGTCCCTGCTCTTGGGTAAACACTGCTTGGAATTTTCCAGCAGTCTTGTCAATACAGTGCTCAGGATTTTCCCTTTTTTTCTTCACATATCGTTCCAGCGTAGTTTGGGGAACATTGAATTGAACTGAAGCCTTTACATAACCCAATTGTCCAGAAATCACCGCTTCAACAGCATTACTCATCGACTCGATTGACCAGGACTGCCTATTTGTCTTTCTTTCATATACTCGAACCATCTGGAATTGAAATGCAAAATGTTACGAACTTCATAAAAATAATCTATCAGACCAAAATAGTACGGGGCAGAACGGGGTACTACCCCATTCTACCCCACCCGTTCCGCCCCAGGAACACGATTTTGTTCACAGAGGTTACGCTACTCGAAAACAACGTGTACAGAAAAGATGATCTGGACTAAACTAAAGCCCATTGAACGTATTACAAGTATTGCTAACTACCTTTGTAATAGAACCAAGTGTGTATATCTTACCTTGATTAATAAATCATCACCATTTGCAATACTGGAGCAAAAACTTATACAGTGGTATCTTCACATACAAAACAGCAAGGAAACTAGGCAAACATGGCTGCCCGTGTTGAGCCGCACTAAACTGAAGTAGTTCCACTTGTTGCCGCTTAGCGGCATCATCATCTTGATATTAAAAAAAAACGATCTCCATTCCGCCCCGCTACCCCGTTCTGCCCCGGGTTCCCCTACGTCAATTTTCAAAAAATTCTTCCGCCATTTTGTTTTTTTTTGACATTTTGACTATGGATTCGTGATCGGTGACCTAAGACACCCCCGTATCTAAAATTTCACATTCATACGTCAATTTTCAAACAATTCTTCCGCCATTTTGTTTTTTTGTCATTTTGACTTTGGATTTGTGATCGGCTCCGCACACACTCCCGTATCTAAAATTTCACATTCATACTTCAATTTTCAAACAACTTCCGCCATTTTTTTTTTGACATTTTGACTTTGGATTCGAGATCGGCGTTCGCAGACCCCCGTATCTAAAATTTCACATTCGTACGTCAATTTTCAAAAAATCTTCCGCCATTTTGTTTTTTTTGACATTTTGGCTATGGATTGGTGATCGGCGTCCGCAGACACACCCGTATCTAAAATTTCGCATTCATACGTCAATTTTTGAAAAACTCCGGCCATTTCAATTTTTTTTATTTTTTTTTTGTCATTTCGACTTTGGATTTGTGATCGGCGTCCGCACACACCCCCGTATCTAAAATTTCACATTCATACGTCAATTTAGAATTAGTGACGGGCGACCGCAAAAACTCCCGAGTGCCCAGTTTTACTTTTAATTGGAAGAGAGAGAAATTGATTTCAGCCAGCTCCGCCCACCGTGCACGTTTGCGTAATCGTTTTAATAAAATTATTTCGTAGGGGCACATGAATGTCGAAAGCAACCTCCTCCTAATTCAAGTCATTATTAAAATATTACTCGACAACATCTGTATAGATGAAAATATTAAATCAAGCGGGACCGCTATGTTTTGTGTGGACATGCCGAAAATTCGCCGGACCGTAATATATTGATCGCCAGTGCACATGAAAATCTGATTATATTTTTCGCCCGCCCGGAATGCATTGATATCAGTGCACATTGAATCGGCCATTTTTCTGACAAAATCCACCTGCAAACGAACTTCAAAGTGTTCATGCCCTTGATTGCGTGCGACTGTCGACTCGCAATAGGAATGCAAAAGGTCCCGAGAAGCCGGTTCCTTAAGACCCCGGGTCTTGTTGGACCCTCGCGACCTTCAAAATTTCGTATTTCACGCTTAAATGTGAATATGCGGATACCACTCAGTTTGCCTGTCAGTTTGACGTTTCTAGCGATTTTCAACGTGTTTCACGTGAATTTTCCATCCGCCAGCGCTGTTTGTCAGAATTTGTTCGCCACGCCCGAATGCCGACTTTTGCGCGCTCCCCTTTTGACGCCGGATATCTGCACACGGACCAAAAAAAAAAGAAAATCTCACCGTCGAGGAACAATTTAATGTTGCCCGCATGTCCACCCGCCAAGACGGCCTTTAATTCCGCGTATCCAGGGACGAGTACTGCGCCCAAATTCACCAATTTCAAATCGTTTTTGACGGTTCGGCTCGTAACCATGGTGATTCAGTTAAACAGTCTTTTCTCAAGAAATTAACACGAAACGGCCGTGCGCTTTTAGTTTAGTTTATGTTATATCAAGATATAACATAAACTTACGTTGTAACGGTGCTTCGTCGCGACGCTCTGGGACGTCTAGAATAAAATCAGCGCTAATCTATAACTACCCAAATACTGTCCGCAGCGATCGCCGACGGCTGGACGACCGTTTAGTTAGTATAATGGTGCTCTCGGCCAGTGGACGCACCTCGGGCTTGACTTGTTTGGAACAAATGCGGTTGCACTAAACTTTTTATCAATGTCGAAACACACGCTACTTCCCGCTTTTCTCCCAGTTGTAAAATATAGTGAGTGGAAGAAAAGTGAGTTTAAGATTACCTACGGCTAACACAATTGTAGATTGGATCCTCCTTCGAACGGTATGTACTTTCTTTTACTTTAATTATCGTGCTTTTTTAAAGGATGTCAAAAGAAAAATGAGAACAAAACAAAAAAAAATAAACAAATGCTTTCAGATAAAATTTGTATAGTTTTATTCACAACCTTGCATAAATATACAGTGTGTCAATAAAGTAAGGAACACCCTAAATATCAGCTTTAAAACATATCTCTAGCAAAAACGCTCAGACACATATTTTTTTATTTTTGAAGGCGCATTTCTTAGATTAAATTGAAGTATACAGGGTTATCAAAAAAGAAGATATGACGTTCTCATGTGTTTTTTTTAAATGGAATACCCTGTATATTTTTAAGAAAATCAAAAGAGCCTCTCATGAAGATTTCAACGATATATGAGTTGTTGGGGATATCTTTAATATTTACTTGTAGAAATTGAAAAAACACTTTTGGTGGAACTACATGATAATTTTTGATAATTTTAATCTTTGAACGTTGTCATGACAGAATTGTCAGTATGGAAGGTGACGTCTTATCTAATTAGACAGTGACTAACCACCGTTAGTTTGTTTGGCCTTGCTTGTTTTATAATTGCCATTTCTTTTGATAAAAATGGGTCTAAGTGAGAGAGAACGGATTGAGATTCTTATGATGATTGGTTATGGTGACCGAAGAAGGAGTACAGTGGAAGTTTGCGAACTATTTAATGCAGCGCATCCTAATCGGCAACCAATAACTCGCTCAACTGCAAGTAAAATACATCTAAAGTATGAGGAGTACGTAAATGTTAGGGATCTACCTAAAACTGGGCGACCAAAAGTGGATGATGAAACTAAGTTAAATGTTCTTTTGACAGTGCAAGATAATCCGAATTGTGCTACTCGTCAAGCAGCTTTAAACTTTAATTGCAGCCATGAGACTGTTAGAAAAATTTGGCATAAGCAGAAATATCATCCTTATAAAGTGCATCTTGTCCATGAATTGTCGGAAGATGATTTTAATCGCCGTTTGGAGTTTTCAGAAAACTTGCAAATACTTTGTGAACGTGATGAAATGTTTGCTAGAAACATTTTATTTTCAGATGAGGCAACTTTTTCTTTAAACGGAACAGTTAACCGACAAAATTGTAGATACTGGACAGAACATAATCCTCACTGGATGCAGGAAGCTCGAAGTCAACACCCTCAGAAGGTGAACGTCTGGGCTGGAATACTAAAAAATAGGATTTTAGGACCTTTCTTTTTTGATGGAAATTTAAATGGGGATATCTATTTGGATTTTTTACAGTTAGAGCTTCTTCCTGCGCTTGTGGAACTTTATCCTGATCCAAATACCCCTGACAGTCCTAGTAATGAAATCTGGTTCCAACAAGATGGGGCACCTCCTCATTATTCTCGACCTGTGCGTGACTACCTAAATTTGATTTTTAATAACCGATGGATTGGCAGACGTGGGGTTGTTGAGTGGCCAGCTCGCTCCCCTGACTTAACACCACTAGATTTCTTCTTGTGGGGTTACCTAAAAAGCAAAGTTTATGTAAATAGACCTCAAAATACTAATGATTTAAAAGAACGCATACGCCAAGAGATCCGAAGAATCACGCCAGATGTACTCAGCAATGTTCAGAATGAGTTTATTTCTCGCCTAGGCTACTGTCAGATTGTGAACGGGCAGCAATTTGAATATTTACTTAAGTAAATTTTTGTTTTAGATTTAAAAATAAACAAGTTAAACTCTATTGTAATTATTTTATGACGTTGTTCCACCAAAAGTGTTTTTTCAATTTCTACAAGTAAATATTAAAGGTATCCCCAACAACTCATATATCGTTGAAATCTTCATGAGAAGCGCTTTTGATTTTCTTAAAAATATACAGGGTATTCCATTTAAAAAAACACATGATAACGTCATATCTTCTTTTTTGATAACCCCGTATACTTCAATTTAATCTAAGAAAATGCGCCTTCAAAAATAAAAAAAATACGTGTCTGAGCGTTTTTGCTAGAGATAGGTTTTAAAGCTGATATTTACGGTTTTCCTTACTTTATTGACACACTGTATTTTATTATCCCACATAAACGAATATGTACATTGAATTTACAACGAAATATATTATAATGTAAAGATTTAACAGCAAAAATCATGTAAGCAAGAATTTGGTCAATAAGGTCGACTTTCTCGTACCGCGTGTCACTTGAAAATTGTAGTACAACCTGCGTACGCATACATACATGATTCTCATCAAACCAAACGATCTGACTTTCTTACGAGGAGTCGTTTTTATATTCCCGCCATCTTCCCTTGACTTTGATTGATTTCTTTTGTGCAGGAATTTTTGTTTTCTCGTTTTCTTTGTTATTTGTTCCTCTTTCGTTTTGATGTCTTCTTTTTATTTTTTGATGTGTTTCCCTGCCATACCTGACCATGCCCTTTCGGGCTGTGTGCATCACCTTTCTCCCAGTCGAAGGACTGGCTTTCCCTCGAGTCCAACGCCGGCGAATTTTGACCATCAAAAATGATAATATGGGATCAAGAGCTCCTTGCAGCTCATCCCGGAAGCAGTGTGTTCCACGTCTTAAAAGAAAGAGCGATCTGCACTCCAAACTTCCAGCAGAAAGAGACGGAACTTTTCTTGCTAGTGAAAGATGGCTTTCGCGTTGGAAAAAACGCCACGGAGTTTATTTTCTTGCAGTATGCGGAGAAAAGCTATCAGCAAATCCTGCAGCCGCTAACGAGTCTTCCAAAAAATTCGAGAAAATACTCAGTGAAAATCATCTCCGTTCAGAACGTATAACATTGACGAAACGGTAATGAACTTTAAACTTTTGCCTAAAATAACATTGGCCACGTTAAATGAAACGTCAGCACTTAGTCATAAAGTCAACAAAGAAAGAGTTATCGTAGCCCTGTGTTCTAACGCTTGCGGGGAACATAAAATACCGCTTTTGTTATTGGCAAATCTGACAAACTTAGAGCATTTACAAACATAAATATCAACCCCTCCGGTATACTACCGGTCACAAAAACCCGCATGGGTGGACATCTATTTATTTAAAGAATGATTCATTACTGAATTTGTTCCCAAAATGAGAAAGCATTTGACATGTTTAGGATTGCCTGCAAAAGCACTCTTGTACTTGACAATTTTCCGATGTCCTACATAAATTGAAAAATGACGAAAACACATATCTTATAAAGGTATTAAAGACAATTAACATGAAGGACGTCATTTATATGTTGGCTACAGCTTATGATGAAATAACAACTTCAACCGTTGTTAAGACATAGAGGAATCTCTGGCCTAACATTGAAACAATGCATTGCAGAACAACAGCCGAACCTAATTTTAGAGCTTCTGACCAAGATGACTATGCAGCTCTCTTGAAAGTGCCGAAAAAGAGTTGGAGAATGAAGCTATGAACGACGACGAAATATGTACAAAGTCATAAAGGACAAAAATTGATTTTTCATGAAATTTTGGATTAGGAAATTTGCCATCTGGAGCCAAGTTTTTAAATATATTTCTGTTTATGGCGTGATTGTCACTTATTATACATAAAACTTCAAAACCACACTCTTGTATTAAATCAATAATGTATTTTGTTATTGGAATCATATCAGTACTTTTTATGTTATGTACTGGAAGTAATTTGACCACGTCTTTAAAGTTCCCGAAGGCTGATGAAATCATATACGTCAAAGCTGTTTTCCCAATTTCTCCGTCATTATAAGCAGTACCTATAATACTTTGAGACCTATAATCAAGTCGACCAGTGACATAAATTTCATCAATTAGCAGCACAACGACTCGCTGCAAATCACTCAAGGGTTTTATAATATTTTTCAGGTAATTTATTGTATTGGCATCATTTACTGGCGATACATTCAAATCTGCTGATAAACGCAGTAAATATCTTTTATCTACGATCATGTAAAAAGTGATAGCTTTTTGCATGATTTTTAGGGTAAAAAGTTAGCATTTATTGAACCCGTGCAATAAAAGTTTTTATTGCACGGGTTTTATTGCACAATTTTAACTAATAGAATAATAAGAAAAATATCAGTAAGATATTTTATTCATTTCTGTAAATATGTACATTTACTTTACAATTAGTACAATTTTTAATAAGAATTTGAGGAATCTCGTGACTTCTTGATGTAGAAGGAAGTATATCGGTAGTAGCATTGCTTGAGTTTGCTTCTTTAGCTGCACCTCTACCCAAAATTTGATTTGATATCGCGACCTCGTGTTGAACGGATTCTTCCACGTAAGATGCTGCCACCGTCTCAGCTGGACCTCTGCCCAAAATTTGATTTGATATCGCGACCTTATGTTGAACGGATTCTTCCACGTAAGATTCTGCCACCGTTGATGACTTTCAACCACCATGTCTTTTTAATTCTAGAACATCTGCTCCTGCATCTGCAAGTATGGTGGTAGATGACCGTCTAAAACTATGGCCAGTATACTCGTGCGGATTAAGCAACTTCAGATAACTAGCTATTTGGCTTGGTATTTTTCCAAAAGTATTAATACCTATAGGCTGAACAGAACACTTTCCATTATTGTAACTGACAAACAGTCGATTATGTGCTGTTGCTGGTGATCTTAGGCTGACGTATTTTCTGTATATTTCAACCATATTTTTCATATCTCTCGTTTCAGTGCCAATAATAAAACATCGAGGCTTATTGGTTTTAGATGTTGGAATTTTGACTATCAACATATTACCAACATCTTCCACATCATCTATGCTCATTTTATGAAACTCATCTCTTCTACAAGCACCCGCAATACCAAAAAGTGCTACAACCTAAAATTAAAAAGTGTCTAATTTTAGTCACTGACCACTCAAAGAAAATGTTGCATTAAAATACCTTCATCACTAAAAATCTATTATCAGGTGCGTCATTTATAAATTTGAATATATCATTTTTACTGAATACTTTGGATTTCTTGGGACGATATCCTACAGATTGGCGCTTCATATAAGCGGTTAACTTCGAAAACTGCTTAAGATCGATGTCTTTTTCGGCTAATAGGAGGGATTTCACCATGGAATATTCCGACCATAGACTTGATGGCTTTATATCCTTAGCCCTTTTTGAAAAATAAGCAAGGAACACATTTTCCGTAAGATTCTCCACTTTCATTGAAATACACCAGGCGTTGAATCGTTTATATACCAATTCATACTGTTTTCTTGATTTTTCTGGTATTAGACTCGCTGTAGCCGTTTGTGCGATCTCTACAATTGTATCACTATGATCATTATCAATCATTTTATACTTTATATTTAACAGATTAAATTAATAATTTCAGAAGCAACAATGACATACTAATGAAGTTTGTTGATACCGTTGTTTCCTTAGTAATAGCAGGTAATAGAGTGACAGAATAACATCCAACATGACAGTCTACATGATAGCATAGGAGTACTTGAATAATACGATACCCGTCAAAGTGACATTTATTAAAAGATCGATATACTACAAGTATTCATAAAAATTGACTATTTCTGACCAAAATTGGCATGATCGTAGATAAAACGTTGTAAAATACACGTGTAAAAAGTCTCTTTAGTGCACTCACGACTTTAAAAACACTCGCTACGCTCGTGTTTTTAACTACGTCGCTCGTGCACTAAAGAATGACTTTTTACACTTGTATCTTAAATAACTATTATGGGGAAGTAAAAAAAAGTCTGATATTAATTTGTAACACGAAGGAGACTGAGAATAAAGCAAGAATGCCATGATTAATGTAGCAGGAGAATAACTTCTTTTGGGAATTGTTAATTGCTTTATTTGATCTGCAATCACTTCCAACCTGTTTAGTATATTTGAATTCTTGCTCGCAACTTGCTTGTACCGCTTTTTCAATAAAATTAAGACTTTTGTTTAAAAGATCATGAACACTTGGTTTTTGTACTGGAACAACAGCACTTTTGTAATGTGACAGTATGTTTTGAAACTGAGACCACCTGTTTAATCTAAAATCTGCATCAACAATCCAATTTAAATCTGAATAGGACAACTTATTTTTGTTACAAAATATTTCTACTATTAAACTGTTGTCTATTTTAATACTTCTAGTAACTGTTAAAACTTCATCGAAACAAATTATGTAAAAATATATACAACTGTCGGTGATTTTCACATTCCAATTATGAACATCAATACGTTTATAATATTCAGTTTTGAAATTGTTGAAATCACCTATTCGATCATTCTTAAGAAATTCATCAAGTTTTGCTCTTTGTTTCTGAAACTGCGCTTCACGTCTTTCATCTGGACTGATTCTTTTACTCTCTTGCCTCTTACCTAAATACGCAGGCAAATTGGGAAAGGTTCTGGGAACAGCAGTTTCAGTTAATCGTGGGTATCGCAATGAAATTTCTTTGATTGACCCATCCGGTTGCAGATGTTTATCAACGGACACAATATCACTTACAACAAAGTGTTTGCAACAGACTACTGCAGTTTTTGTTGGCTGCCAATCTTTCCTGGGTATTGCCCGAATCCATTCGTCACGACGTTGCGGGTTTGTTGGGAATTTAAAGGTTGTAATACATCCACTTTGTGTTTTTAAAGCAGAGTCGTAATTGCTCTTGCATTGCGGTACACAACACCGTCGAGGCATATTTAACACTAAAACAAATTAATTAACGTATTCTACAATTAAAAAAGCAATAAAACTTCTAACTTACGGTGTATTGTATTATAGATGAAACATGGTCTGCCACAACACAATTATTGTACTTCTAATAATAAAACAAACTAGTTTTTTCAATCGCATACGATTAATCAATGCACAATCGGTAATTATCAACAAAATATTCACTCCGAAACCGAACGTGAACAGCTGACATTACGTTGTCAAAGAGAAAAGCTGGACCACCTGCAATGTTGCCAGTTTTCACTGTGCATGGCTAGTATTAGAGCCGGCTGTGTACAGACCTATAAATACAGTGCCATCATATGAAAAAGTGTTGGAAATGTGCGTTAAAAAACAAATTTATAGTTATTGTGATGCAAATAGTATAATATCATTGAACCAGTCAGGTTTCAAGAAATCACTCTTGTGAAACAGTTTAGGTCAACATTTGTGATAATTGGTCGAGGGAAATGAACAGTGGCAAAATGGTGCTGGCTGTGTTTTTGGATTTCCGAAGAGCTTTTGAGACCATCGACCGAGAATTACTATTGAAGAAATTGGAAATCATCGGCTTCAAAAGCATCGTTCTGGAATGGTGTCGTTCATACATGACTGACTGATACCAAAGAGTAAAGTTTAATGGGACAACATCAGGTGTGCGCTCTAGTAAATATGGTGTACCACAAGGAACAATATTAGGACCGTTTGTATGGGAATGACATTGTGCTTAGGACCAAAAATAGTAAATTACATTTGTTTCCTGATGACTCAATGTTCTATGTTAGTGGAAATGATTTAAATGATATGAAGGATAAAATAAATGAAGACTTGTCTTTATTATATAAATGGTTGTGTGCCAATAGTTTAAGTATTAATATAAAAATAGATGATAATTATTTTGAAAGAGTAAATAGCATAAAATATTTAGGGATAATTATAGATCAGCATTTAAATTTTAAAGAAAATACAAAGCATATTCTAAATAAAATGTCTAAAAGAGAAGGTTATTTAACTAGAATAGGTCAAAATATGTCAACATATATTAAGCTGACTATATAAATCGCTAATTGCGGTACAGATGGAATACTGCACAACTCTTCTATTTAAGTAAACTAATTACGAAACCCAGCAAATGCAAAAAATACAAAATAGGGCTATGAGAGCAATTTTAAAGTGTAACAAATATACACCAGTTGCATTAATGCTGTGTACATTGAAATTAATGAATGTGCGACAAAGAATAATATACAAATCAATGTTATTCATTTACAACAGAAAACAAGGTATTGCGCCATCGTATATTAGTCAGAAATTGATTTATGTACATGGAACGCATAAATATAATTAATACAAGAATCATCAATGTTTTTTTTTATAGAATAAGTAAAAATAAGTCATCAACGGCTAATAATGTTCTTGTCAATGGCCTAAAAATGTTTAAAAGCCTAGCATATGACATAAAACATTGTAATGATATAAATAGGTTTAAGAGACAACTGTCATATATTTTAGAGAAATGGATATAAATACTCTAAGTGTATGTAAATAGCGTATTGCTAATAAAGATATATTATTATTATTATCTACAATTTTTGTATTAAAAATTATTCGCTATCTACATTATTAGATACCAATAATGGACTTTACCGCTACGCTGGGACACCCGGTATAAATTAAAATAGGCGGGATGTTACAGGTAACCCCCCGGTTAGCGTTCCAAGGTTAAGAAACAAAGTTATGATATTGTTTTATAATTAATTTTCTTCTATTATTGATAGTAAACGAGATAATTAATAAAATTAGAAAAAGAGGAAATGTAAAGTGTAAATATCAATACAAATAATATACTATAAGCTAAACGCACAAATTTCACTTATACACATAAATATAACAGAGCTATTCCTTTGATAAGGCACATTCATCCACGGATTTAATATCAGCCTACACGGTTAACACATCACTATCGACAAAACTTTCGACATTAATACGTTTTTCGCCGCCTGTCTTGGTGCACAGATCTGTGATCACCATAATCATCGGTTTGTCCTTTCTCTCAATGCGAACCTCCCATTTGTAAGAGTCGCACTAAGGAGCATTCAGTGTTGCCACCTAGACAACTTAAATAGTCCCACAAAATCCCCTAAAATTTCCCTTTTTAGGCAAAAAATTCCCACGAATTAAAAAAAAAATCAAACTGCTTGCATAAAAAAAGTACATTTTATTGATTCAACTTACAAGATATCAATTCTTAAAAGAGTATATAGTATTATTTAATAATTTTACATGTTTTTCCTCAATTGGAAAAGTACTGCACTGCAAGTTTCTGCTTTGTAAGGCACTCCTAAACACAGCCATGGCATTTAATGTAGTGCTCCCCAAACGGTTCCGTTTTTTTGGTTTGCAGTCTGTAACAATGCTAAAGATTCTTTCAGCTTCAGCATTGCTATGAGGCAAAACAAGCAATATATTTATTAATTTCATGGTTTCAACAAATTTTGGTAAACTATTTTCATCCAGTATACTACTAATCTCACACCAAAATTGCTCAACTTCTAGCAACTTTAATTGATCAAGTTTACTTTCTGTAAAAGAAAAAGGTAACAGCCTCCATTCATATTCAAATTTTTCAATATCTATAAAGGTTTTATAGTGACCAACTACAGAAGAAAAACTTTCAAGCAAATTTCTGTTTACAATATCCAAGGCAACTGTGGGAGTCAATATATTTAGTTCTTTAAAAAAATTATCATTCAAGGGTAATCTTTTTTGCATTTCCTCTGCGGAGGTAATATAAAAATGTAAACATTTAAGTCGAAATTCTTTTAACAAATTTGTAGGAAGTGTTTTAATAAAATCACCACATTTAAAGCCTACGCCGATTTTTTCCAATTCTATATAGTTTTGAGGGTGCCGGATGGCTGATTTATGACATTTATATACAAGCTCTGGCTTTACAAAATTTTGGGCCAATTGCCAAAAAATTGTTAAACATTTGCTGTGCAATTCATTAATTAAAACACTCCTACTCTGAAACAGTGCATTAAAAGTGTTGAAATAATTTAAAGTGTACAATAGAAACAGTAAGTATCCTTTGTTTGCACATCTTTTTGAACTGCCAGATACATAGGTTGCTATGTTTCTGATAAGATCGCACTTGAATGGCAAATGCATTTTAAAAGTATTGCATGAGGTACAGCCTCTTTAATTCTTGAAAAAAAAGAATTGTTATTTCCTACCATTACAGCTGCACCATCTGAGGCGACCCCTATCACATTTTGTATTGGAATAGATTTGCTACCAAAGCAGTTTTTTACGGCAGTGAATATGCTTTCAGCACAGCAGTCTCTCGCATCAAGTTCAATGAGCTCCAATAATGATGTCCTCACTTTTCCATTATACCTGTAACGCACCTACAACAAAACACCAACATAATGAAGGTGGGAACTACCCAACAACTATGGAAATACATACCAAAAGGCACAAATACTTTTTATCAGCAACATCCGTGCTTTCATCCAGAAGTATGCTGAAGAAACTGTTTTTCAAGATCTGAACTAGATCTTCCTCTTCTTTTTTTGCCAACACAGACTTCACAATTTCTGTGCACTTTGTCCTTCCCATTCGTATTCCGTTTATAATTTGTGAGTCTGGGGCAATAACTTTCAACAATGGAACCAGATGATCCACTGTTAAAAATGCAACATTATGTTCTGCAAAGAATGCTGATAAACCTATTTCGGCTCTTTTAATACTTTTTGTAAGACTAGTCTCTTTAACGACAAAAGTTGAAATGTCTATATTCGAATCTATCACATTAATCAATTTCTGGTGTTTCGCGGTTTTCGAATGTTTTGTAATTTCGGACTTTCCACACTGCAATTCTACATCACAAATAATGCACCTAAAAAAGTAAAAAACACAAACGTATAGGCATTTAATATTAATTCAAATAAGCATACATACTTGCACTTATTCTTGTTTTTTGTGGGCCTTAGCCATTTCTTTAGGCGAGGATCTTCTAACCACCCATTTTGAAAAACTTTCTGTTTGTTTGTGTATTTTTTACATTTTTTCTTTGACGGCCCTGGTTCTGATCGTTCTAAATCTGAATCAGAGCTGCTGGACGACATGGCAAACGTTTAAATGCTAACTTGTTGAACAACAAACAGAGTATAAACAATATTAACCAAACTCACAATGTGCTCACAACTAAACTCAACAACACAACTTGGCAGTGTTGTGACCTGTTACCTGTTGGGGGGTCCCCAGGGGGGATGTGCTGTTGGGTAAGGTCATGTAAACCAACTTGACCAATTAATGCCAATGAATAACATGAAATATTACTAAGTTAGCGTATAGTAGGCAACCAAACAAACAAAGAATTAGAATTGGCGTGAAATAAAAAATGTATTACGGGATTAAAAATTACCACGAAATTACTCAGGATTCCCTTTTTCCCTCGTACAGACAAAAATACCACGAATCGGGAAAAATCCCACGAGGTGGCAACACTGGGAGCATTTGGCCTCAAAAACCGGACAAAAGGAAAAATGCAAACTATGCAGGTAGTCAATGAAACTATTTTTGTATTATACCTGAGTTACCCCACTATAATAAAAATATGATCAGGTGACCCCTTCCCGCTGCTACGCTCCGATAAGTTAATTGCAATCTAAGCTTCGTTCAATATACACGCATTCGCTCTTGATAATTTTTTTACACTTGTGTTTGGTATTTGGTTTTCTGTAAATTAGCTGCAAGAAAAAAATTTTTTTTGTGATGGAATCTGAAAAACAAGGTACGTATTTAATAATAATACAAACTTTTTAAAAATATTTTGACTGTTTAGTATTGTTAAGGACCTAAAAGGAAGTTTAAAAATCTTTTTAATTATTTTGTATTTTTTTTAACTAAAAAGTGTTTTTGTAAATGTTCCGAGGTAGGTCGGGCTAGAATTCTTTTTCTATAATGAATTACAGATATCAGTCGTACAATAACAGTCAAAACATTTTCCACATGTTGCCACCTCTTTAAAAAAAAACGCTTTGAGTTAAGCGGGATTTTAGGAATGATTTTGATTATTTTTTATTACATGAATGTTTTTTCTATAGGTACAGATTTGACATCAAATGTTATTGAGGTATATCGGAAAACGCTCTTGATGCTTTTTAAAGAAAGCACATCTAGAAAACTTGAAGATAAGGTGGCATTTATGGAACATAAGCTCCGCGAAATGGTGAAATGCCCCCAACACGAGTACCATACTTTAAGCCACGATATAAAATATTTTAATACTGATCTAAGGAAGAGATGGATATCATCGAATTATATTGAAGAAAGGTTTTTGAAAAAAACAAGAAATGGCTTAGTACTTCAATACCAGTACATAACTGGGCTAAGAAATCGACGGGGCGCCCAAGGAAACACTTCCAAGAATTGCATGACCGTAGTAAACGACGCAAAACAAAAGAACTACACGAGCTGGTGCCTGTTGAGGAGCTTACCTATGCAACCAGCGTGAGCCAACGAATATCTGGAAATGCCGCGGCCTCTAAACTTATAATAGATGCAACTTCAACACCAACAAGAGCCAAACGTTACAGGAAGGTAATAAATACTGCTCAGAAACCGAGAGTAAATCGTTACACATCTGAGCAGGCTTTGCAAATTTTTATTGATGGCGACTTTACAAGGAGGCAGTGGGAGCTGTTACACGATTCCAACAAGGGAGTATTTCCTTGTTATACACTAATTAGAGAAGCAAAGAAACTCTGCTATCCAAAACCAGAGTCAATCCGAGTTACGGACACGAGCGTTGAAGTTGTGTTTCAGGACCTACTTGATCACACAATAAAGAGACTTTGTCTTTATCTGGAAGACGTTCTTCAAAGCTGCGATGCAGTAGAATTAAAGAGCCTAGAGCTTATAACAAAGTGGGGATGTGATGGCTCTCATCAAATTCCTTATCAGCAAGAGTTCTTAGATAGCTCGAACGATGACTCGAACATATTCAAAGCTCATTGGTGCCATTAAGACTGCAATCACACATTGGCGATAGATTAAAAATATTGTGGCAAAATCCCACACCATCATCAACTCGATTTTGTCGGCCAATCCGTATTCGATTTCTATAAGAAGATGTGGATATTACGCAGCAAGAAATAAAGTATGTCGAAGACCAAGCAAATCATCTGATGAAGACCGAAATAGAAACATCAAATGGAATTATCATTGTGCGTCATGTTTTGCTCATAACCATGGTCGATGCCAAGGTATGCAACGCGGAAACTGGTACTTCATCTACCAGAAAATGTTATATATGTGGTGCTACCGGATCTTCGTCGCATTAAGATAACGGGCTGAATTCGGAAATGAAACGGAGAGTCGCAATAGGGGTTGTTAAACAGGATAACGCAGGGCCGAGCTAACTCTGTCGCAGACGGCGTGACGGTTCAAGAAAATAAGAACACCTAAAAGTAGAGCGTCGGTCGGCTACGACGCTTGCGACGTTGTCCGGGCACCAGGACACTATGCTATCTACAGATAACCTACCTGCGCCTCCTACGATCTACCACTGGCTGTGTCCCTCCAGCGGGTTACCTATTGAACACCCTGTATATTTGAAGCACCTAATCTTATGTACGTGCTTGTCACAAAAATATTTAAGATATGCAGAGGTAAAAGAAATAAAAGATAAGGTATTCGTAATGTAACAAAATTTAATTAAATTTGATGTGCTGTATGTTTTTTTTTTAAAATAAGAAAAATTTAATTTGTGAAGTTAGGCAATAAAAAAAAGAACAAACGTTGGATGAAAAGTTAAATTTGAATAAAGTGTAATTAAGCTAGACAGTAGATAAATAAAAAAACAAACGTAAGATGACAATTACAAAATTTCGAAAGTATATAAAAAAACTAAATGGTTTAACATATACTCTGCGCTTCAGCAGAAGTTGGTCGGTTGCAGAAACGTTTCCTTCACCTCACATAAGGTGTACATGTGTTTTCAAGGACACGCCACAACGGCAATGTCAATACAAAGGTGTAATTATATATAAATTAATAAGCGCAAGGAAGATTAATGTGTCAATATAAAGTCTTAGCCTAAAGTGTGTAAAAAAATTCGCTAAATTAAAAAAAAACGTCAGGTTTGCTTACATGAACTATGTTAAATTAATTTGAAGGTTAATTATTAGCAAAGACAAAAGTTAGAGGTAAAATTTAGAAAAGAAATTCCTTAAAATACAATATAACCCTGAGCTTCGAGAATCAAAGTTTGCTACTACAGAAAAGAATTAATCTAGCTCAGGTAAATTAATTGATCAACGGAAAGGCAAAATTTACAATCTTACAGCAAAATATAAACGTGCAAAATTATTAACAAATTATAGATTTCAAAATGCAACACATCATGTAACATACAGTTATTGTAACGGAAGAGAAAACACTAGGTATATTACTAATTGAATAACATCTACCCAAAAGATAAAGTGATAAAATTATGAATTTACTAGATTAAGTTTTAATTAAATATTTGCCTCAATATAGGGCTACAGTAATTCGGTAGTGACATAACCAAAATTCAGGTTACTCTGATTTATACATAATAAAAAAAAATTATAACGGTAATTTAAAAAGGATTAAATTGTGACCACGCAGATTACTAAGAGGTGCGATAGTTATTTAGCCACTCAAAATTCTTGGTATTAATTAGGCAAAAATAAGTCTTGCACTCAGGCGTAAAACGTCGAAAATCAGACGAAAAATAAGAGGTAAAAATTACAACCTTAGCTGGCAAGATGGTTGCCGGAAAGACGCTACAGAAATCCCAAAATGGCGGCGACTCCCTTGGTGGAAAATTTCCAATTCAACAGGTGGGCTGGATGTTATGAAGCGTCTTCTGATGCGTCGGAAGAAACACCACGCTCTTTGACGTAAATGCGGGGCTATCCCACCAGAATTAGGGCGTCAGAGGGCTTTGTGCCCGACAAAAGAATCCTATTAAAATTTAGAGAGAAAAAAAACCAAAGATAAAATCCCGAAAATTTAACACAGAATTTTGAAAACTTACCCCAATTATGAAGAAATAATATGGAGATTCCACGGTAAGGACTCAGAAGTCACACATTGCACGAAAATAATTCAAAATCCACCTCGTGGCATTCGTAAATTAGATAGCGGTATTGCGATAAAAATTAATTCACGATAAACACCTAATTAAGGTATCGATAACTTAAACTTATTTCATTAAAGCCGCCTAAGCGTTAGTCTAACTTTAGACAAAGTGATAAATTCACCAAAAGAAAATAAGCATATCGTGCCCATGCACTTATAACAAGCTTGACTTCGAAAGTGACCCAACCGTGACCTTTTCGGTAGATACGTACCAACCAAGAAGACGCACGCTCAATGCATCGCACTGGAAAGGATTCAAACTAAAGGCGGGAGTTTTCAAATAAACATAATAAACACACAACTAATCTGACAAAAAAGGGAGAGGACATCGTGACTTAAACACAATTAAACGTAACCCTACACATAACTTAGACGGAAAAACATAAGCGAAATACTCAACAATTGTAAGTAGAAAATATACAGTCGACAGCTCGAGAGGGTATTTCATGCTCGACGTTGGCAATCCGTGTGTATCACAGATCTGTACTACATAGCCGATAGGTATGTCAGAAATAAACAAACAATCTTCCTCACGTAGTTTCTATTTTATTAGGCGAAAGGACAGAATTTCTGCAGGTAAATAACGCAATACCAAAGCTTTAATATCAAAACGCTGCAAAAGACGGTAGAAAGACCGATCTTAAACTTATGTTACAGAGAAATTACGATCCTAAATCCCTACGATGGTTCCGGGGACGAATAAACAGAAGTTCCTAATTCTAGTATATCGCAGATAGAGCAACAAGTGATCGACAACAATTAGTAGTATGCCCTCTATTCCAAGCATTTCTTTAATTAATATCCCTTACCTTTTTAGACGGACGTCTGCGAAGGAAAAGGAAAATAACAATAATACTCGGGCCTGCTCGAGAACTGTGTTTGGCAATACGCAAAACATGTTAAACAGTTATCACAATAACTTGACTGTCGTCTCAAAGCGTTTACAAACCACAAATAAATGCATTATGCAGAGATCGGACGTAATATATATAAGAAGATATTTTATAACCTTAAGCAAGGCGTAAAAGTAATTGCAAATGCGGAAAATACGAAACTACAGGTAGGTTAGATTAAGCTAGAGTTAAGATAATTAAAGTTAGTTACTCAGATATAGAGGCTTTCACAAAAACAGGGTGTAAATGCCCGATCTTACACAAAATATATCTGTCATATTCGCGGTACATGGTTTAGAGCGGTGAGGGCTCAATAGTAGGTTTAATACCCACGGAAGCATACGGCAGGCAGTCTTAGTAACCGGTGCAATAGACAATATACAGGGTACGCTCAAAAAGTCACGATCTTTACACAAAATTCCACGTATTTAGACAAAAGCACACAATCTTTCGAGAACTATAAATAAAGTAAATTTACAACGTAACAAATTCCCCCCTTTCCAGCGAAAAGAAATTGATCGCAGAGCAATATCTTGCACCGAGAACATAGGCTGACGGGATAGAGGTAGTGAAAAGGGTAAGCGAGAGCGCTAAAACGGACGTTGTCCACTAACAAACGCACACATCCACACTCAGACACAGCAACACCAAACAGCTTGGCCATAACCACCACGTGGCCCTTCGGCATTCGGCCGGTACGGGAAAGTAACGAAAAATAAAAAAACAAGGGTGTCGAGATTCTGCACAGACGCGCCCCGAGACCTGTCCAACCGACAGCCCAGCACCATTGGTAGCATCACGGGGGAAAAGGGTAAAGACGGGTTAAATAACGGTGTGCCCGGCCGGCGGTGATCCTTACGACGGTCGAAGGCACAGGAATGTGGAGTGGGCACTACCGATAGGCCAAGATGCGGGAAAGGCAACCCCCGAGACGACACTCTGCAGACACGCGACGGTAAAAGAGACCCTTGGGTAAGGCCCTCGGTATCTCAAAACAAACAAAATAAAAGGACAACTAAAAACGGGTTTATTACTACAGATACGGGATACAAAGCGGAATAAGGAAGAGGTAACTAAAGGTAAGGTAAAGCTCAGAATGGTGCAACTGCCCAGAGGTACAGATATGCCGTTACGACAACCAAACATCCGATGAAAACAAAACGAGAGAAGATCGCCAAACAAAAATAGATATTAGAGAGCAAAAGTTTAAAGTCTGGACCGGCGTTGTCCCGACTAAAATGCTGAAGGCAACGATAAACCATAAAGGCTGAAGTCATTTCCGATTCCTGGTAGTAACATTTTGAACGTAAGAAAAGCAAGAAGGTCGCCAGGACACGACCCTTAGAAGGCTGAGGATTATCACTCAAAAGGACCATCACTCTTTATACCTCCTCCAATGAGAAAGTCAAATCCGGTAGTTAAGCAACATTGGTTAGCTTAAAAGGTAGTCAAGTCCGATAAGATAAACGAAATATAGTGTGGACTCCCCTAGCAAGGCTGCCACTCCATATATGCAGAGACACGGGAGATCCGAAACATACGGAAGCGGTAAAGGCACGGGAAGATAAATGCATAGACGGAATCACAGATACAAGCTGTGCAATGGGGCCGGTAATCACACTAACGAAAGGTCGTTAAAAGGAAAAAAAAGAAATGTTTGTCCTGAGGCGATAGCTTCTTGATCTATCAAAGCTATTTAGTTAGTAATTGCGGGTTATGAGATAACTTTTCCCAGATGGATCAGCAACCGCGTGGAAGAGGACGTACACGTAGCCGCGCGAGGAGACAACCGCAAGCAGGGGAAGGAACAAATGGCAGACCCGGGAGATCCGACCCGGAAGATTCGACACACGAGAGGGAGAGGGTCCGAGAGGGAAGGAAAGTGATTGTTCCGGGGTGATAGGGAACAATAGAGGTCCGAGTCCCTTTAGAAGCCTTTTACTTCACGCAGGATCACGGTAGGAGAATTCTTTCAGCCTTCACTACAGGCCGTGATGGAAGGAGTTAGCGATAAGATAAGGCACGAAGCAACACATAGCGGAAACGTAAGCGAGATAAAAGACAAACTAATTTATTCAACAGACGAATGTCGATGTTTTCCGTCTGACGTCTGTTTCGCAATTCGTCAGGTAATAGTGACCAAATGGCGGAAGAAGGTATATCAACAGGGTACCACTGCAAAACGTAACCCACAAACAAGACCATAGCCGGGCTAAGATAAACAGAAGAAGTCCGAGAAATTTTCATTTTAGAGATACGCTCTCGATAGATGTTCAGAGAATCAACTTTAACAACTTCAAGAGATCCCACGTCCAGCGAAATGAAGGGATCCGCTTCACTCGTCGGAACAGAGAAATCCAAAGCTGAAGAAGCAACAGCGTTTTTATCATAAGACAAATCAGATATATGCAGATTTAAAGATACGCATGGAGTTGTGACATCGGTAGGTTCGAAAAGCTCCAAGTTCAGAGAGACACCGAAATCTGCGGTATTTGCGCATACAAGAAGCTTAAAATCGAAAGAAGCTTCAGAAGCGGTATCATTGGCGCATACAAGAACCTCTAAATCGGTAGAAGTGACAGAATCGGAATTATTAGGACGTACAAAAAGCTCCAAGTCAGATGAGGAAACAGAATCTGTATTATAGCTAAGTACGAAGTCGGAAGAGACATCAGAAATTGAATTATGAGTAAGCCCTAAGTCGGGAGGTACGTCAGAAATCGTATTATAGGTAAACTTTACGTCAGAAGGTACATCAAAATCTGAATCATAGGAACGCTCTAAGACAGGAGATATATCAGAGATCGTATCATGTGTGAGCTTTACAACAGGAGGTACATCAGAAATTGTATTAACAGTGCGCTCGGGAGTTTCTAATACGGGAGAGACAACTGACACCGACCTGACTGGGTCTTCGGAAGAATTCAACTCATCGAAGGCAACTGAGTCTATCGGAGGTGGTAAGGTAACAACTGGAAACTGAGACGGAACTGGCATGACACTAGCTGACGGAGAAGGTTGGCCAATATCTTCATCGTCACCCATGTCAACCTCGTCGTCACTCCTATAATCCTCGTAGTCACTCACATACTCTCCGGCCTGCCATGCCTTATATTTCTCCATTATGGCACGAGAAGTGGTATCGGTAAGGTCACGAGGCGAGACGTTTCCGATAGTTCGCATTTTTGAGATAAACTTAGCTGCCAATTCACAACTACGTACCGAAAACCAGATACGTTCGTCCTTCTCTTCGGCAGTTTGCGGCTGCGCATTCTGAATGCGGTCCGCGACAAAAGCCAGATCGGAAGTTATTCCCCGATATTCAGGAACTGTAGTCCTACTATCAAGTTCAGCGATAAGATATTCCAAGAGAGAGAACTTTGACCAAATTGCCTCAGCGTCCTCCGCATAAGAAAAAGGGTAGTCAGAAGGAGGGCAGACAGCTTCCTTAAAGCCTGGGTGCTCTTCCTCGAATCTTAGCAGGTCATAGTAATACACCTGCGCATCGTCCAGCTCGTCACCTGGTGACCGTTTGGCACCAAAAGTAGCGAGTAAATAATCCAAATCCTCATAAGAAAGATGTTCCATAAGAATGTCAAAACGCATAGTCTCCATCGTATAGAAAAAAAAGAAAATTATCGAAGAAAGATTACAGCGATAAACTAGGTCTTGAAATGGTCACAAGACACAAATGTGTACCTGTCGATTACTTAAGCAGTTCGTACCAGGTAACAAAAGAAAAAAACGAAACTATGAAAAGTCAAAACGCACGCTAAGACTTGCCTAGAAGGTAATCGGAAAAAATATATAGATATAGGCAAGACCAAGGAAAACAGTGCGATAAGAGTGCTCCACTCAGCAGCCACTCACACAAGTCGAGAAAAAGCCTAAATCGAGAAAATTCAAAATTTATTCCGGAAGATGGTCAGGACCGAAACGTTGATACAAAACAAGTAGCTTCTCCAAAGTATAACACCACTGTGCGGTACGACGAAATGTTAGTGGCTGAAATACTTAAAGGTAAGAAAAATATTCCGGAAGATGGAGAAACTTGTCCGAAACGTCGATTGTCAAATTTGTTCCGAAAGGTAGCGAGAACTAGGTCAAAACGTTAGATGTCAACTCGTTAGTTGAAAGATGACGCACAAGAGAAAAGAAAATTTGAGGGCGGCGAAAACTTAGCCGAAACGTAGGTGCGAAATGTTGTTCGTTAGGCCCACAACGAAGGCATGAAATTGTTAAGAAGGTAGCGAAAACTTCGTTGGAGCATTGGGTAGCGAAGGGAAAAAAAAATAAATTTTGTTCCGGAAGGTGGAGAAAAGATGGCAGAAACGTTGGTGTGTCGATTCGTACGGAAGGGGAAGAACACTTGTCTGAATGTTAAGGGGCAGGAAAAGAAATTTTGAAGATGGCGGAAAATTGGCCGAAACTTGGTTGACACACAAAAGTATTAATAAAGAAAAATTGAAGATGGCGGAAAGTTGGTCGAAACGTTGGTGCCAAATTTTTTCCTATCACCAAAAGAAAGGTCCAGACGCTAGGGCACCAAATTTTTCTCCTTATTACTGAAAGAAAGGCCCAGACGTTAGGGCACCAAACTTTTTGCCAACTTATTTCCAGAAAGAAAGGCCCCAAAACGTTAGGGCGCCAAATTTTTTTGCTACCGGATCTTCGTCGCATTAAGATAACGGGCTGAATTCGGAAATGAAACGGAGAGTCGCAATAGGGGTTGTTAAACAGGATAACGCAGGGCCGAGCTAACTCTGTCGCAGACGGCGTGACGGTTCAAGAAAATAAGAACACCTAAAAGTAGAGCGTCGGTCGGCTACGACGCTTGCGACGTTGTCCGGGCACCAGGACACTATGCTATCTACAGATAACCTACCTGCGCCTCCTACGATCTACCACTGGCTGTGTCCCTCCAGCGGGTTACCTATTGAACACCCTGTATATTTGAAGCACCTAATCTTATGTACGTGCTTGTCACAAAAATATTTAAGATATGCAGAGGTAAAAGAAATAAAAGATAAGGTATTCGTAATGTAACAAAATTTAATTAAATTTGATGTGCTGTATGTTTTTTTTTTAAAATAAGAAAAATTTAATTTGTGAAGTTAGGCAATAAAAAAAAGAACAAACGTTGGATGAAAAGTTAAATTTGAATAAAGTGTAATTAAGCTAGACAGTAGATAAATAAAAAAACAAACGTTAGATGACAATTACAAAATTTCGAAAGTATATAAAAAAACTAAATGGTTTAACATATACTCTGCGCTTCAGCAGAAGTTGGTCGGTTGCAGAAACGTTTCCTTCACCTCACATAAGGTGTACATGTGTTTTCAAGGACACGCCACAACGGCAATGTCAATACAAAGGTGTAATTATATATAAATTAATAAGCGCAAGGAAGATTAATGTGTCAATATAAAGTCTTAGCCTAAAGTGTGTAAAAAAAATTCGCTAAATTAAAAAAAAACGTCAGGTTTGCTTACATGAACTATGTTAAATTAATTTGAAGGTTAATTATTAGCAAAGACAAAAGTTAGAGGTAAAATTTAGAAAAGAAATTCCTTAAAATACAATATAACCCTGAGCTTCGAGAATCAAAGTTTGCTACTACAGAAAAGAATTAATCTAGCTCAGGTAAATTAATTGATCAACGGAAAGGCAAAATTTACAATCTTACAGCAAAATATAAACGTGCAAAATTATTAACAAATTATAGATTTCAAAATGCAACACATCATGTAACATACAGTTATTGTAACGGAAGAGAAAACACTAGGTATATTACTAATTGAATAACATCTACCCAAAAGATAAAGTGATAAAATTATGAATTTACTAGATTAAGTTTTAATTAAATATTTGCCTCAATATAGGGCTACAGTAATTCGGTAGTGACATAACCAAAATTCAGGTTACTCTGATTTATACATAATAAAAAAAATTATAACGGTAATTTAAAAAGGATTAAATTGTGACCACGCAGATTACTAAGAGGTGCGATAGTTATTTAGCCACTCAAAATTCTCGGTATTAATTAGGCAAAAATAAGTCTTGCACTCAGGCGTAAAACGTCGAAAATCAGACGAAAAATAAGAGGTAAAAATTACAACCTTAGCTGGCAAGATGGTTGCCGGAAAGACGCTACAGAAATCCCAAAATGGCGGCGACTCCCTTGGTGGAAAATTTCCAATTCAACAGGTGGGCTGGATGTTATGAAGCGTCTTCTGATGCGTCGGAAGAAACACCACGCTCTTTGACGTAAATGCGGGGCTATCCCACCAGAATTAGGGCGTCAGAGGGCTTTGTGCCCGACAAAAGAATCCTATTAAAATTTAGAGAGAAAAAAACCAAAGATAAAATCCCGAAAATTTAACACAGAATTTTGAAAACTTACCCCAATTATGAAGAAATAATATGGAGATTCCACGGTAAGGACTCAGAAGTCACACATTGCACGAAAATAATTCAAAATCCACCTCGTGGCATTCGTAAATTAGATAGCGGTATTGCGATAAAAATTAATTCACGATAAACACCTAATTAAGGTATCGATAACTTAAACTTATTTCATTAAAGCCGCCTAAGCGTTAGTCTAACTTTAGACAAAGTGATAAATTCACCAAAAGAAAATAAGCATATCGTGCCCATGCACTTATAACAAGCTTGACTTCGAAAGTGACCCAACCGTGACCTTTTCGGTAGATACGTACCAACCAAGAAGACGCACGCTCAATGCATCGCACTGGAAAGGATTCAAACTAAAGGCGGGAGTTTTCAAATAAACATAATAAACACACAACTAATCTGACAAAAAAAGGGAGAGGACATCGTGACTTAAACACAATTAAACGTAACCCTACACATAACTTAGACGGAAAAACATAAGCGAAATACTCAACAATTGTAAGTAGAAAATATACAGTCGACAGCTCGAGAGGGTATTTCATGCTCGACGTTGGCAATCCGTGTGTATCACAGATCTGTACTACATAGCCGATAGGTATGTCAGAAATAAACAAACAATCTTCCTCACGTAGTTTCTATTTTATTAGGCGAAAGGACAGAATTTCTGCAGGTAAATAACGCAATACCAAAGCTTTAATATCAAAAGGCTGCAAAAGACGGTAGAAAGACCGATCTTAAACTTATGTTACAGAGAAATTACGATCCTAAATCCCTACGATGGTTCCGGGGACGAATAAACAGAAGTTCCTAATTCTAGTATATCGCAGATAGAGCAACAAGTGATCGACAACAATTAATAGTATGCCCTCTATTCCAAGCATTTCTTTAATTAATATCCCTTACCTTTTTAGACGGACGTCTGCGAAGGAAAAGGAAAATAACAATAATACTCGGGCCTGCTCGAGAACTGTGTTTGGCAATACGCAAAACATGTTAAACAGTTATCACAATAACTTGACTGTCGTCTCAAAGCGTTTACAAACGTAAATTTACAACGTAACAGTGGAAAAACCTCCAAAAATTTCAATGACTTCGAAAGTAGAAATTTGGAGGATTCCCAATCATTAAGATTTGGTTTGTCAATTCTTCATGCAAGAATACGCTTCTTTGAAACAATTTTACATCTTGCTTCCTATAAAAAAATGGCAAGCCCGATCCGCAGAAGAAAAGGAAATAGTTAAGAAAACCAAAGAAGAAATCCAGAAAGCATATAGGGAAAAAACGGGACTTCTAATAGATATGCCAAAACCTGGTTTTGGAAATACAAATTCGGGAAACACATCCAGAAGATTTTTCGCTGATCCAGAGTTGGCCTGTCAAATCACAGGCATAAGTAAAGAGTTTATTTTGAAACTTAAGGTTATCTTGGAAGCGATTTCTTCTGGCCACAAAATTAATTTAGAGAAATTCGAAGAATACTGCAAAAATATAGCAAGCTTATATGTAGATCTTTATGGTTGGCATCCAATGAACCATACTTGACACAAAATCCTCATGCATGGAGCGTCAGTAATAAAGTATGCCATCTTGCCAAATAGGTCAACTATCGGAAGAAGCTGCAGAAGCTCGAAACAGACACTTCCGTTCATACCGAGAACATTTTTCAAGAAGATTTTCAAGGTTGTACTGCAATCAGGATATCCTGAATCGGCTGCAGCTCACATCAGACCAGTAGTTATGTTAAGCGGCGAACCGCGAAAGAAACCCATTAGGTATATGGCAGTTTCAATGTAAATGACGTCACATCCGGTGGCTCGATCAAGGTCACAGTCTATCCTTCTCTTTCAATGTTTTTTCTCTCTCCAACGATGTTTTCCATACTCCTTTTCCAATATCTCCCTTTCTGTTGGGAGTCGCCAATAGCATACGTAATGAATAGCCGATAGTTCATTTCACTCTGTACAGATAGGTTTGTCTCTCTCCCTCCTTATTATCGCATGATTTTCACGTGCAATTATGTTTGAATAATGTGGTAATAAAATGTAACTACCTACTATGTATACTTCAGATGGATATTAAATAGAAAAGAATCACAGAAAAGATAAGGAATGTAACGATGTTTCTTCTTTACTTATCGAATAAGAAGGGTATTTAATATCGATATGTTCATGTGTATAAAGATCAATGACTTCGAATAAATGTAACTACTTACTATGTATACTTCAGATGGATATTAAATACAAAAGAATGACAAAATTATACCAGCTGACGGGCGATAGTTGTAGGTTACGCATATAAAATAAGCAAGCTACATTGTAACAATGTTTTTCCTTTAGAGAAAGATTATAAATTCTAAGATGGTTTCCATAAATTGTGATAAAGGACTCGTAATGAATAGTCGATTCACTCTGTACACATAGGTTTGCCTCTCTCTCCCTTATTGTATGCAAACGTAGCGTACTAATAAAATGTAACTACTGTGTATACTTCAGATGGATATTAAATAGAAAAGAATGATGAAAAATATGCAATTTAAGTACATTGTAACGATATTTATATTTTTACGCATAAATTTCGCTAGTAAGAAACAGATTTAAATGCTAGATATCAACATCGACATTGAATGTACTTTTCTTTATTGACATTCTTTCTCCACCTCGTGTATATACAGTGATGTGCAAATGTATGGAACCAAGTAAATATCTCTGAAGTTTCTAGAGATGTAGAAATTAAATTTGGTGGGTAGATATTACACTATATTTTGTATTTAGTTCGAATGTTTTTATCGCAATTCAACTTCCAGTTTAACCGGAAGTAATGTCAGCTTGAAATTTTTAAATAGAACACCCTGTATATTATTTTAGTTTTGAATAGAACACTTTATTGCAAGTACAAAAATAATGGGTTCGACATGTTTTATTTCATGGCCAACCGTGATATTAACAAAAGAGTGATTTTTGTTACAATGCTAAGATCTAGTATTTTGCGAGTATAAATCACAAATGTAACAATAACATTAAATACCAAAACTGAAATTGAGTACAACAGTACTTAAATTACTGAAAAGGGCGCTAAACATAGTAAAATAAAACATGACTACGACAAAGCGTTAGGATACCGTTAGTGTATTAAATGTTCAAACTGAGCACCATTTACCTCTTGACAGTAGGCCAGTCTATTTTTAAATGCCATTGTAACATTGGCCTTTGTTTCTGGTGGAATTCTTTGAATCTCTTGAGTTATTCTCTCAGCTAATTCTTGCAAATTATCTGGTCGATTAAAATAAACTTTGGACTTCAAAAAACCCCATAGAAAATAGTCCAGTGGATTAAGGTCTGGTGATCGAGGAGGCCATTCTATAGCACCTCTTCTTCCAATCCACCTATTAGGAAATGTCCTGTTTAAACGATCTCGAACAATGCGAGCGTAATGAGGTGGTGCCCCATCTTGCTGAAACCAGATATTATTTGGCAGTTGTCCATTTTCCTCCAGCGCCGGAATTATTTGTGCATCCAAAAGTTCTAAATACATGTTCCCGTTCAAATTTCCTTCTAAAAAGAAAGGCCCAATAATTCTGTTATTGTAAATACCGGCCCAAACGTTCAGTTTTTGAGAGTGTTGCGTATGAGCTTCTTGTACCCAGTAAGGATTATTTTGGGACCAGTAACGGCAGTTGTGTCGATTAACTGTACCGTTCAAACAAAAAGTTGCTTCATCAGAAAACACTACATTTTGTACAAAATTATCGTCACGGTTACAAATATCCATAACTGATTCACAAAATTCTAGCCGTCTGTTGAAGTCGTCGTCGGAAAGTTCTTGAACAAGGCGAATTTTGTACGGGTAATATCTTTCTCGTTTTAATATCCTCCCTACTGAACGACGGCTAATTTCGTGCATATTGGCCAGTTCAGTAGTAGACAAATTATGATTTTCCTCTAAAGATATAGCAATATTTTGAGCTACTTCTTCATTTGTAGCAGTATTTATACGTCCACTTTTTCTTAAATTTCCGACGGTGCCATTTGTATTGTACCTTTGCAAAGTCTTTGTAACTATCGAACGTGTTATTTGCCTATTCGGATGAATATTGTTAAAAAGGTCACAAACTTCTTGATGCGTTCTTCTTCTGTCGCCAAATCCAATCATCATTAGTATTTCAATTCTTTCTCTTTCGCTTAAATGAGCCATTTTTGCGTTAAAACTAAAATACTACTTATTTTGACAATAACTGTCACTGCTACAATTATTACATGGACTACCAGATATTATTACATTTTCATTCAAAAATAATTTTTTTTTGTTAATATCACGGTTGGCCATGAAATAAAACATATCGAACCCATTATTTTTGTACTTGCAATAAAGTGTTCTATTCGAGAGGGAAACCGCTGACTCAGAAGTGTACACCATAATCCCATCATATGTAAATAATCCCACATAATCCAATATAATTCCAAATAATTCCAAGTAATTCCAAATAATTCCAAATAATTCCAAATAATCCCATGTAATACCACATAATCCCATATAATCCCGATAATCCCAAATAATCCCTAATTATTTCTTTATATGTTCCACGAGTTCTTAGGATTTTGTGCATGTAAACAACAAAAGTAAAATTCGTAAACTTAAATATTCGTGAAAAATAAAATAAAACGAATTAAACAATAATAATTAGTCTTTAACACAGGATTTAATCTCAGATTTAATGTTATCATATTTCTTAGAAATCTCGGCGTATGCGATTTTATCTAAATGAAAAAGTTCCATTTCGGTGGCAAATTTAACAGGGCCGTTAAAAATATATTTGCGATCAACCGTAGCAACGTCTTGTTTAATTTTTGGCCAGGTAAACATTATATTTTGCTTCCTTCCACGTGTTAAAAATTAATTTTAAAAATTGTATCATTGATAATTTCAATAATTTGATCTATATACCATCGTTCATCATAAAATACACCGTAAAATTTATTACACTCAATTACACTTAATAATGACCAATGAGTGATGGGTCTGTGATGAGATTTATTTTCTCTGCCCCGATTTTCTCCACCATCAGAAGATGTCTCCGCATCTGAAGTATCAGTATATAATACACTGAAATCATTCCGATCATCGTCCTCACTTTCTTCCGAGCTCTCTCCAGTAATATATTTCAAACCTTTCTTGCTTATTGAATTACATCTCTATTTAAACATTGTCTTTCGTCGCGACTTGCCTTTACATGATTGCGAAAATGAAGGCAATATCATTTCTGCAGCTTTACTGTTATTTACCTTTATAAATTGACCAGAAGCCAACATAAGAATGACTTCTTCATGACTACAGGTTTTCCATAAGCCTATACTGTAACAAAGAGCCCAGTTTTATAAATTTTCCTCAAATATTTCCCACCTTCTTTTTCGATTCTGTAGTACTCTGTTCCTGGTCGTGTTCCGAGTCACACAGGTCCGAAACTAATTGAAAAACATTATTTGACTCTTCTGTGCAGGTAACAATAATTTCATCAATTGCCATATCACAATCATCTGGAACATTCTCGGGAATATTAGTTTCCATCTAGGACTTCTCCATCACAACTTACATTGACAGGCAGACAGAGCTAGAAATCTGATTAATAAACCACTTAATATCTTTATTCTCACTTTTTTTCTTTGGATCACATGTCAAAGATGGATTCAACCTTGATTTTAGTGTTGATGGTCTTAGATAAGGAACAAGGTGTAGACTAAGCACTTATATGTCCAGATAAATGTTTGTAAATATTTCCAAAAATCCATTTCTTAGGATGACCTGGCTGTTGCGCATATTTTTGAATTTTATAGGAACTTTTACAGTAGCATCTCATAACGCAATATAACTCATTTCCTATTCCATATTTGGTTTCGAAAATGATTTCAGAAAATTTTGTTTTCAAAAAGTACCATTGATCGTGGCTGATGCACTTATGTTTAATCCAGTTTCTTATAGTACGTGAAACATGAGAAGTTTCTTCTGGGAGATTTGTAGGATCTCGTCGGTAACTACCGGTTGTGATCCTGATGCACCCACTAATGTAGTACCTGCCTGTCGACTTGTCCCTAAAAGTAAAGCAAAACTTTATTCTGAAATCCGTTCTTAATACTCCTTCATCTTCATGAACGACAAGTAGAGTAGCAGTTCTATTATCCGAGCTAATGTGGACCGGATCGTGCTCCGATAATCAAAATCGGTATATATATGTAAAAAATCATAAATGAATATTAGAGAAAGGTTTGGTCTCTTTTTCTAAATAATAATTATTCAACCGTTTTTTAAAATTTGACATTTTTACTAACCTCGTAACCAACCGCACATAACTGACTTATGAATGTGTAATACTCTCGATGCACTAGACAAAAATGGAGTAATAGCGAAATGAATAGCACAAACTCAAAAGAAAAATAAGTTTTCACAATATTAACAGGATTTTGTTACAAAAAATGCATAAAATTATGAATCAGGGGTCGGATAATATGGAGTACGATTAACATATAAGAAAATTGTTCGGATAATCTGGGTTCTACTATACATATACTATAGTACAGATTAACTGAGGTTTCGGCCGACATCTTCGCTTATCTAAAGTTCCAGTCTCGGTTCCAGTGCACCAATTTGTTGCAAGGGATTTATCTTGCGTTTTAGATTGTTGTAGAACGTTTCTTTTGAAATGGCTAGAAATTATGGTAATTAATTTTCTGTGACCTTGTATATGTTCGAAATTTTCTGGTTTTTTTCGAAAATATTCCAAAATACGATTCGTATTCCTCCTTGGAAATTAATGTTGGCAATGTCTCGGCCATAAATTTCTTCATCTCCAAGATGTCATCATCTGTGATTTGAGCAAGTAATTGTGCGTTAGTAAATGCATTGATCCTTATAAGATTTTTTATGCAGACAGGCATATTTAGCTTATTTTCAACTTCGGTGAAGCACTCAGACCCTGTTTGTGAAACTTCCATCTAAAGAAAAACAACGGGCGGTTACAAATTATAATTATTCTCTTGGTAAAAGACTCGGTAATAGATTTCAAGTCAGAATCATACCTTGATTTCAGCTGTAAAAATTATCCGCAAATTATCTGTGCAATAATTCAGTGGCAGCAAAAATAAAGAGCATAACATCCTAGAATATCACATCATACCGCATTACACTGACCTGTATAAATAAAATGCCGAGTAGAACGCGCATGCGTTCAAATCTCGGTTCAAATCAGTTCAAACTAGTGTATGATCAGCAATTTACCGCAAAATATCGTATGATCAAGAAATGAGTCATAAGGCGTCATTCGTGGAAGTGAAAAACTACCAAAGGCACTTTCTGTTAAAATTCAATTTGATCTTTACTACTGTGATTGAACTTTGGACATGACGTTTAATTTGAAGGGATGATTCGATTACATAAAGTATTGTTGATTATACAGGACAATAGATACAAAAACATTCTTTCTGATGACCGTGGAATCCCTCATAATTCTACCAAGTAATCCCGCATAATTCCACATAATTCCAAATAATCCCGTATAATCCGATATAATTCCAAATAATCCCATGTAATCCGATATAATCCCAAATAATTCCACATAATTCCAATAATTCCAAATAATTCCTGGAATTCCTACGGGGTGTACACCATAATCCCTCAGCGGTTTCCCCCTCGGTTCTATTCAAAACTAAAATAATATACAGGGTGTTCTATTTAAAAATTTCAAGCTGACATTACTTCCGATTAAACTGGAAGTTGAATTGCGATAAAAACATTCGAACTAAATACAAAATATAGTGTAATATCTACACACCAAATTTAATTTCTACATCTCTAGAAACTCCAGAGATATTTACTTGGTTCCATACATTTGCCCATCACTGTATAATAACATGTATTAAAACATACGGTCGTAGTAAAAGAATCAAAGAGTACGTGTATCGCTCTGTGTGTGTGCGTGTGTGCAACGTATGCAGGTATGTTTTTTTATTCTATTAATTAATTAACATAGTAATTTGCAATAAGAATCAGTCTATTGTATTGCTTTTCAGTTGTTTATAACACAACGACGTTTTATAATTAATGCAATATATTTTTTATATAGTAATAAATTCCTATTCTTTGTAAATTTTACACTGCTTTATCACAACTTTGCATATAAGGAAAATATCATTCGCAATAAAAAATCAGTTTATTGTTAATATTATTAAGAAAGAAGTCATTTTATTTGAAGTTTTATGTAATATAGTATAGATCTAACCAAAAGATGTTTTCAACGGAAATATGTGGTGTTTATTTCAAATAAATCCTGTGAATTTTAATGCAAACCGCGTTAATATTTATCGCAGCTTGTATACTCACGACAAAAAGTTTTGTCAGCTCGTAAATTCTAACACGTAATTAATAGGAATTATATTCAATTTTTATAATACCTAAGTCTGAGCAAATATACTTTAACTGTTTGGTAAAAGAAAATACATGTGGCATATACAAGTAAATATATTGTGCTAAGGTGGATATACAAGTAATTGAAAGTAACACCACACTTAGCAATTCAATAATGAAGTGTTGTAATGTAACAACAATTTGTAAAATAATTTAATCTCAGGGAAAGAATTTTATAGTTTAGTGCTTTTATAATTATTTTAAGATGCCTCGTATTAACTCAGTCAATTACTATTAAAATACCTATTGTATATATTTTTGAACAAATCGAGCATGAGACTCAATATTTAAATTATCTGTTACCTTTATTACATTGACATCAGTATTTTCTTTTAATTATAAATTGCTCCTTTATATTTAATACCTACTTAATGCTCTTAATCCGGTCCTGGATACTTCAGTAGTTATCTTCGAGTTATATGCTTACATTAGTATTTTTATATTATAAATGTTGGTGTTATGAGTTCAACTGTATTCTAGTTCTAACTAAATCAATCTGTTTTCTTTTAACTTTACGAATAATAATTTTAAAACTTCTAAGATTTCATGGAATGAACAGGACAACTATAATACATCATAAATTTCTCATTAAGTAAGTATATCACAGTCTAATCAATCTATTACCAAGTTTATTATATTCTCTTTTTTTTTCTTTTAGGAATGCGACCTTTCAAACATATACATAACCTCGACAATGATGGAAAGAAACACTAAATAAAATCTATCAATATATTAGTTTCCTTTAAAACACATATACACATTCAAGTGACGATTCAGATTATATGTCATAAATCAATACATATTTCTCATGAAACTTGTCCAAATTTATATTTATGGCTATTAAGGATGAGTTTCTTATAATGACAACTATTTCAAATTGTAAGTATAATAAGTGACAGATATTGTTAATTTGTTTTATAAAAAATACTGGTTTATTGTTATGAGATAAATTGCTTCTAAATAGGTATTTATATGACTTTGAATAATAAAATAATAAAATTTTATAGTTACTTGATATTAAATCAGATTAAATTAATATATCAAATTTATTTCTTCATTGTCTTCTACTAATTTTTAACGCACTAAAAAGATTTATACGACCTTTTCCAAATTATTATTCCTTGAAATTTTATATACTTCTTATTGATAATACTGTATCTTTGTAGATACACTGGACTCGGTAGAAAGTTCTATTGATGTTCTTGAATGTCACTTATCAATAGATGAACTGGAATTAGCCTGGATATTTCCCGATGAACTCGTACTAGGCCTTCAAACTTAGGTGTCTCCAAAAGGATGTATACATCTAGTGCTCCTGGTGGTCAAATGCTCCTGGTGGTCCGAAGGAATGTATATGTCAAGTGCTCCTGGTGCTCCGAAAGGACGTATACGTCAAGTGCTCCTGGTGGTCCGAAGGAATATATATGTCAAGTGCTCCTGGTACTCCGAAAGGATGTATATGTCAAGTGCTCCTGGTGGTCCGAAAGGATGTATACGTCAAGTGCTCCTGGTGCTCCGAAAGGATGTATATGTCAAGTGCTCCTGGTGGTCCGAAAGGATGTATACGTCAAGTGCTCCTGATGATCATACAAGTTGTATTCTTCTAGTGCTCCTTCAAATTTGAGGATGGAAATTTAATATCTCCGTATCATGTATTTATTTTGGTAAGTACTATTTTCTTTACTCCTTGTAAATGAATTATAAATCTTACTAAATTTCTTCAATGAATTTTCCTTTTTTTGTATCACGTTTTCTTAACTATTATTTTCAATTTATTACTTTTAATACACTGCTTATATTCTGGAAAGTTGGAATATCATATATTCTATTACATTAACCCCAAATCACTCCTATTTATGCACTTTTGTTTTTTTACCTGGGGCATGTTTGCCTAATATATATTTACCCTGGTATTTACAGCACAATAGCTAGGGGTGTTTAAATTTTGGAATATTATTTAAAATCAAGATTTTTTGTAGGTCATATATCAAATACTTTTTTTTCACCATTCCTTGTTATTAGTATGGCAATTTCACTGCATTTTAAAACTACATATTGCCGTGGTCTCTTGCATATTAAAAATAATAGTAGTAGCATTAAGAATAAATTTAAGTATATAAAATATATAAGAGACAATAAGAATAAGTTTTATTGTATTCAAAGATTTTAACATAAGAGTATACTAAGTTGCATACATTTAAGTATAGAAATCATAGACATAAAAATGAATTTATATTTACAATTAAGATATTAAACAGGTACAAAATAAAAGACGAGATAAATTTAAGCTATATATATTACTTTTATAGAAAAGTGAAAAGAATTAGTCATCTAAATGCAATAAAATTGTATGAAGAAAACAAAATCCGATATGCACGGGAGAAAAATGAAATTGAATAAATTATGTAAACTTGAGAACGTGCATAAGGTAATAAAACTTTATAAAAGGAATTAAAATAAGTCATGCTAAAAGAATAAAATTTACCTTAACTTATGACTATATAAGTAATAAATAAAAAGAATATAAATCAAAATATTTCGAGACCATACAATCAACAGTAGTGTTTTATAATCGACAGCTGGCAAATAATAAAGTACATTCATGAATTCGGGTGTGTAGCACTATGTTTCATTGACTGTAGAGAGAGATTTGTACGGTTTGATGACCTACAAAAAAGAAAATATAATGTAAACTTCGTTTGTACTTTCTTACAGATAAATATATCACCGTTGGAAAAGTCCTGGATCGAAAGAAGCAACGAAAGGGCAAACCAGATGGATCGTGGTAGTACGAATAATCTTATAAAAGGAATACCTGTTATTTACAATATATTTCCAATTTTACCGAGAGCTGGAAACAAAACAAAAATAAGAATTGTGTTAGCGAATGGAAAGAGGAAGTATGTGGCAAATAGTAAAGAAGGTAACAAATTCATAAACAAATATAAGGAAGAATTATATTAATACGAATATACCTACATTGGAAGATACTGGACAATTGGAGTGAAAGGCTTTCAAAATAAACAAACAATTCTCAATGTGTTGACATTTTGAGTGAAGAAACTGTCAAAGACAATAAGTGCGTGTGTGTGTGTTCGTATCATGATGGCAACTTGGAAGGCAGAGATCTCACTGAAGACGCAGGCTGACAACTTGAATGGTAGTTCCAAGGATGGCGTTGAGAGCGGTCCCGTGTCTTCCCGGGTATATAAATTGAAAACAAGAATGAACAAGATAGTTAGTTAGTTATTTGAGGAGAGATGAAAAGCGACTTAAAAAGACATTAAATCGTCGGGTCAGATACACCACGATTATAATTCGTTCATTATTTCTTGTATTAGCGTATTAATTTTATTTGTATTTAAGTTTCATGCATTATAAGGATTTTTCTTTGGTTAATAATTTTTTTGTATTTAAAAAAAAAATGGAGATGCAAATGGCAGAATTTGAAAAGTTTTTCAATTATTCAAAGTAAGTTTTAGAAACAAAGATTTATCAATGTTGCTATGCGTATATTGTAATATAACGTGCAAATGTATATTCAATATAACGTTGTGCAACAGGGATAATAGATATTGTCCTGTAGTAATATACATTCTTTAGTTTTTAACAACACAAATAGAATTATTAATGGTGTTGGATGTTAAGAAAATATAACGTGCAAATGTATATTTTCTGGCACTTTATTAGGCATCATTAATTCTTACAATAAATTTTTGATTATAAATTAATAATTTAAATTAGATTTTCAAGAAGGAAAGTGTTTCTGGGTGGCGGACTTTGAGATGCTGGACACAATACGTGTGAATGGTTGTAGACAGTAATCAAATTCAAGCTTTTTCTCTGAACACTGACCATTGCGAAGTTCTAAGTTTATCAAAGCATTACGTGCGAATATAATGTCTCTGATGGAATAGAATTAGCACAGAATATCAATAGTATACTAACATTAATTGAATATTTTTTTTTAGTTTTGAAATAGGACAATATTTTATTTTATTAAAGCATTAAAAATATATTCGTCATATAAAACATTACAACCTAGAACACGGTACAAATGTTTTGTTTCAATTATGTTCTTCTTTTATAATTAAATGGTGAATATAGCATAGTGATGCTATCTATTCTGAAAATAATGTTGAATAAATTATACAATTATGTTTTATATGGTTTCTGATTTTTATTCAAAATAAGCTATAACCTTATCCCTATAATAAGAAAAACAAGAGATTTGACGAGAGAGGAGAAATTTAGATACACTGGTAGAATTCATGTATACTTATAAAGTACGTGCTGATAAGAAAATAAATAAATGTATTAAGGATAATAAAAAAATTATCATCATCTTTATTAGTTATGTTGCTGGAACAGCACACAGCATAATCTATTCGGCAATGCCTAACCTATGGCAATACTACAATTATTTCATTCCAAATAATTATGGTGCCACAGCAATATGTTAAAACGTCCGGGTAAGTGTGATATTGCCTTATTTTACGTTTTAAAGTATTTTCCTTTAAATATATTGTCTTCAAAAGATTCTTTGTGTAATTTATTGTTTTCTTATTTATTGCTTTATTATGCTAGATGTATTTTATTTTTGAGGAAATTTAATATATCTCTCAAGCGTGAACAAAAATATTATAATCTCTCTTTATGGTTTATTAAAATTTAGTGGGAAATATAGATGGTCTTAAGACCCGACAAAACTTTTACCACGAGTATACATAGTTACACAACACTATTTTGACTATAACGGTAGTTTAACAAAAATAACGCCTAAGTGTGAGTTTCTTGTTTTTCAGTTGTTATAACGCAATGGTGTTTATCCCCCGCCAAAATAAACACGCTCTATTTGACAATACATACTGAAGAGGAGGTGGAGAACGTAATTAACAGGAGTTATTACAACACCCGCCCATTTGGAGCTTTGGACGAAGTTTTCACTAAGCAAGACCTCCATACCTAGATTTACTTAGATATAATTTTACTTAAGGACTCTTTGAAGCATATATTTGTGTTTTGTTATTTTGTTTAATAATATCCGAATGTACTGTAACATTCAAATCTGTTTTAAAACCAATTAATTTTTGTTTGTGTTTTCATTCTGTTGAAGTTTAAAAAAATGGACAATGATGATCAACAGTCACTCTCATCTGGTTCAATCGAACACGATTGGCAGTCAATCTCTACATTAGAAGAATCATCTATTCAGAGCGATGTGGGGTACCATAGCAACACTTCAAGTGCATGTACAGTAGATATTTATGAAAGAGGCTATGGGAGATTCCACATATTGTACGAAAGAAATGAAAGAATGTGTCTAATTAGTACGGGTTTGAAAATATACAAGATCGAGCTGATATTTTATGCACTATGTGTTACTACAATAACTGGCGATACGAATTTAGCCGCGTACATGTCTTTTCGCATTTCATATGCAATTATTATGTTGAGATAGGCAAGTTTTATGAATAATAAGAGATAAAAAATCATTAATTGAGCTTATTTTACAGAATCTACAAAAAGGAATGTAGTAATTGCAAATTGCAAATCACCATTGTGTTTCCCCGAGGCTTTTGTCCAATATGTTACGTCTATTAGAGAAAATGAAATAGCAGTATATATATAAATTCTATTCTAAAAATATTACCAGTTTATACAGAAATGGAGGGGAGAGAGATTGTATATAATAGAAGCTACGTACAAAATCGCTTATCAATACTATATTAGTTCCACATATAACAATGTCTCTTGATCAGTTAAACGCAATTGGTGAACTGTCCAATTTTAAACCGTCAAATAAAATATGTGAACTCGAGAAGGAAAAACTGTATAAGATAATCGACATAAGAATATTAAAAACAAAATTTGGCAAGTCTGTGTTGTGTGAATTGGAAGATGTTAGCGTATGGTTACCAAGACGTTATTTAAACTTCTTTGAGGGAGCCAATCTTCAAGAGTATAGTCAAGGGAAGCATTACTTAACCTACATCGGTCAAAAAAAGTCGGCGTAAATACTACGCCAATAATCAAGTTTGAGAAAAAAGAATAATCAGTTTTAATTCGGTAAGTTGAAAATATAGAGAAAACGATCAGGTAAATCCGCAATATTTTTCTCTTTCTGATATATTATGTATCTGCAATAATTCCTTTTTTGATATAGGTAATCAAGTGTAGTGTGTAGATAATGGATCTACTTGAATGCATACAAGACCTCTATGCATCAGTCCACCAAAAATAGAATTTGAAGAGTTGCAGCAACTAAATTTAGACAGTATACAGCTATTACGGGACAAATTTTTAACACCCAAGAATGTACGATTGGGGAACGAAGACAGTTAGAATCAATCCTATCTATACTAATATCATATAATGTACGAGTTGAAAACCGGTTAAGGGACTTCATTACCGAAGGCGCTGGTCTCTATGATGACAGCACTATACCAGACTTACAATGGCAAGAGGTAAAAAGTATATATATATATATTATATATATGCACTTCAAGTGCATATATTTAGTTTCTTTGAAGTTATATATATATATATATATATATAAGAGGTTAAAATAGATAAAATAATATAATTTTAATTTAATAGGGAACGTCCGCATTTAAAAGTCGAATTAAAACCGGAATTATCACAAATCTTCATCATAAAGATCCTAAGGTATTCCTCGAAAACGCTTTTCCTCTCATTCAGTCAAAACTGCAATCACAACTCGCTCAATTAAAATTAATAAAGGTAAATTTCTCTTTATGCGCAAAATTTAGTAAGGTAGATAACAACCCAGACTCTGAGAAAACAGACTGTAAATACTTCATTACAGCAAATTTTATAGTTTCAAAATCAACTGAAATTAGAGATATTTACGATAATGTCATCGCAAAAGTACTACATGACATAGAGGAAATGCAATTTAAAGGTTCGGAGTGGTCGCTTCAGGAAATCATAAATTTAACTATTAATATAAATAAATATCAACCTATTGAGGGTAATGCTTATATTCCTCTACCAACAAATATTCAGAGACGAAAGGCGGTGTTAAATATTATGAGTAACGATCGACATTGCTTCATTTATGCTGTTTTAGCGGCCGTTTACAAAATATATTCCACCAACGTGAACGATTACCCGCAAAATTACCATGAAATATTTAATTTAAAAGGTATACAATTTCCAGTCGCGTTAACTAGTATTAAGAAATTTGAAACACAAAATTGTAACGTATCAATCAATGTGTATGGTTTAAATAAAAAAAATAAAGTTTCAGGTCCTTTATACTATACTAATTATGTAAGGACAATCACATAAATTTATTATATTTAAATAAATCGGGAAATCGTACGCACTATTGTTGGATTTACGATTTAAGTAAGCTGTACTCTCCAGACATATCAGTACATCATAAATCGTATATTTGTGATCGATGTTTAATCCATTTCTACTGTGAAAACAAGTTTTCTTTGCACATGCAAGATTGCAAAAATCATCAACCGGTTAAGATAGCATTACCAAAGGACAACGAGAATATACTTAAATTCAAGGAACTTCAAAAACAGTTCAAATCACCAATGGTCATTTATGCCGATTTTGAATGTTTAACTAAACAGATTCATACTAGTCAACCAAATCCGAACACATCTTATACGAATAATTACCAAGAACATCAAGCATTTAGTGTAGCCTATCAAGTAGTATCTTCCACACACCCCGAATTATCACACTTTGAACTCTATCGGGGACACAACCCTGCAAAATGGTTTGTGTCTCAATTAAAAAAGGAGGCTATTGTATATGCAGAATTTCTAAGTCTTAATTACCCAATGATTGAGTTAACCCCCGAACAATTAGATTATCACAATAATACATCGTCATGTTCTATCTGTTTTCGAACCTTTGATGAAAACGTGGTGAAAGTTATGGATCATGATCATTCAAACGGTTTGTTTCGAGCCACTCTCTGTTCTACATGTAATTTGAATTACAAACCTAGTAATGTAATTCAAGTGTACTTTCACTCATTGTCAGGATTTGACGCACACATTGTTTTGAAAGAATTGAATTTTGATGAAGGTCCTATAGAACTACTTCCAATAACTATAGAACGATATATATCATTTAGTAAAGAAATTAGAGTGGACAATAAAGCAATCAAATTAAGATTTTTAGATAGTTACAGATTCTTACCAGAGTCCCTTGAAAATCTGGCAAAGTCTTTAAATGAAAGTGACTGTTTCTTTTTAAAAAAATCATTTCCTGATAAGTATTCTCATCTTATCAGGAAGGGTGTATTCCCATACGATTACGCAAACAATTTTTCGAGATTGGAGGAAACTCAGTTACCCAATATGAGTCAATTTTATAATGTACTAAATAATTCAGACATATCCGATGAAGATTACAATTATGCTCAGTTTATATGGAATGAATTCAATATAAATAATTTAGGCGAATATTCCGATTTATACTTGAAAACAGATGTTCTCTTACTAACTGATATATTCGAAAAATATCGTAAGCTCTGTCTACATACATATGGCCTTGATCCTGCTGACTACTATACATGCTCAGATTTTTCATACAGTGCAATGCTGAAAGTTACTAAAGCCGAAATAGAACTCTTGACCGATATTGACATGATTCTGTTCTGTGAGAAGGCAATATGGGGTGGATTGGTTCAAATATCAAATAGATATGGTAAAGCTAATAATAAATATCTTCCTGACTATGATTCTACCAAACTCGACTCTTTCATCGCTTATTTCGATATAAACAACATGTACGGTTTAGCTCTGTCAAAACCTTTACCTTGTGCACAATTTCACTGGGATGCCGATCTCGAAAGTGTTAGAAATTTCATTTTGACACGATTAAATTTGCCCAATTACTTTGAATTAGGTGAATATGGTTATATATTAGAAGTTACAGTGTTGTACCCTGAGAATTTACATGAAACACATAAAGATCTCCCCTTATTACCTCATCATTTCACAGCTCCAAATTCAAAACAGCAAAAGTTAATGGCTACTTTGCACGATAAGGAGAAATATGTTCTTCACTATACAAGCTTGATACAGGCATTGGAACTTGGTTTGATATTAGATAAAATACATAGAGCTTTAAAATTTAGACAATCGGCCTGGTTGTACCGTACATTGACTTAAATAATAATCTCCGCGCCACCGCCACAGAACCTTTTGAAAAGAATCTATATAAATTAAAAAACAATGTAATATTTGGGAAGTGCTTGGAAAATATTAGAAACCATAGAAATATTAAGTTAGTGACGAAGTGGGATGGACGAGGAGGTGCCAAGTCTCTGATAGCAAAACCAAATTTTAAATCATGTACGATATTTAATGAAAACTTGATAGCCGTTGATATGAATAAAGAAATTATCAAATTTAATAAACCAATCTATATAGGTTTATCTGTTCTTGATATTAGTAAAACTTTCCTTTATGACTACCGCTACAATTATTTCACAAAATTAATGCGAAAATGCGATTTATTATATACTGATACGGATAGTTTGATATATCATTTTATAAATGACAACGATGAGCTTAATATTTACGATATTATACGCAGAGATTGTCTAAAATATTTCGATACAAGTGACTACCCACCTAATAATCCTTTCAATATACCTTTAGTAAACAAGAAGGTCTTAGGACTCATGAAAGACGAGGGGTGTTCTAAAATAATACGGGAATTTGTCGGGCTCCGATCGAAAATGTACTCAATAAGATTCAATGAGGATGGGGAAATTAAAAAGGCTAAGGGTATAGGGAAATCGGCATTAAGATAAATTACCTTTGATTTAAGTATCATTATAATTTAAAATTATTATTAACAGCAATTCGTGCGGCTACTAATTATAAAATTTTGTATGTTTCGAGCTATTTAAAAATACCTAATAGACAATGAGCAGTTGGTATCACAGGTTGGCACCATAAACCATAAAAAGTAACTACATAGTAGTACATAGTTTAATTTGTGATTTTAATCAAATTGTAATCTTTTAAAATATGGAGTTTTCTATTATCTTTAATTGAAAGATGCCTATACTTTTACTAGAGAGATGAATTGGGCAAATCAATTAAACTTGGCTGCTTTTCATGCCGGTGATGGCTTGGTTATGTTATTAAATATGGCAGGTATGGCGGTATGGCATACTTATACCGCAAGATCAAAAATTATGTTGATAAAGGTTTGCCATGGAATGTAAAACGTCCGTCTTAGATGTTCTTTTGATATAATTCTGATTAAATTATCAGGTTAACTGTCATACTGACATTTGACTGACATAAAATTTATAAGTGTTGTAAATGTTTGAATAACATAACACGAAAATTATCCGAACATAAACGCTTACTGTATTCCCAGATACCATTAACTAGCACACCTGTTCCAAAATACGCTTCAATCGTGTAAGTTTTGTGTCCTGTGGTGTACACCATAATTGAAACACTACAAGATGTCAGAGAAAATATAATGACAAATATTAATGACAGTGTGACAATAATATAACAGACAGACGCTTTACATTCCATGGCAAAGCTTTATCAATATTATGATTTTTGATCTCGCGGTACTTCCTTGTTAAATTTCCTTAGGTAGGAACCAATACACTCTGTTAAAAATAGTACCGTTTTGGCGCGATATTTGAATTGAAAAGTTATAATATGAAGTAAAAGTATGATTAAAAGACAAAATAATGACGGACATAGCCTTTACTAATTGCTTGTCACTGGTATTCTCATTGCGCTTTCAACGTACCTATGAACAAATAATGCCTTAAAATATGTAGAATTTCTCTTATTCAAACTTACAAAAAAAAATCCATTCTAAAAACTGCTCAGGAGCTAAAATACAAAATAGAAATAAAACAAAAACTCAAATTCAAAATATATATCAAATCAAGCGTATATTTAGCGGGTAAAACATATTTATTAGAATGCTGAACTAATGGGTACTTTATGAAGACAATAATATGACATATCTCTGTTTTGCATATTATTATTATTATTAGACATAATCAACAAAGATATGATATCGCTAGATGCAGTTGCGTGTACGAAACGTATCAAGTAACAGAAAAAGTTTTATTTTGCATAACGCAAACACACTGCTCTTTATTTATTGTATAGTTCTGTATGAAATAAGAAACTCGAATGGATGAGTATCACCTACCTTTAGCATTTAAAAATATGTTTAAGGATAACTAAATTTATAAATAAAATAAATATATAAAAAGTAATTGAATTTAAATTTTTACAAATAAATTCAAATGAATGGTTAAAGTTCGCGCGTCTTTCTCCATTCAGCATGAAAGTTGACAAGTAAGTATTCATTAGATTCATACGTATACAATCAAATTGCAAAGAAAGCATGCACAGACAAAATTTTCGTATGTAGGTAGCAATTCGATAAGCAGGTAAAATGACCTTGAAATGTTTTACGATCGTTTCTTTAGAATGTTTAGAATTGTTATAGTGGCGCCATCTAATTATTGCTAATGGATTTGGCAAGATTGAAACGCACCCTTAAGGCTGCGTTTGATAAGGTTTTAGCGGGAGAGAAATGTACCCAAAAAATACCATTTTTATTTCCATTTTTTCAGGCGTAAGAAATCAAAGCATGTAAATTTTATGCATTAAGCATGAAGATAAAGGTTAAACGAAGTGAACAGTTGTATTCTTTTTCAAATTAAGTTAATATATAAGCCGTAAATAAAATGGGAAGACAGTGGTTTTGCAAGTACTACAAAAAGTGCCTACATTTAAAAATTACACAGTAAACTTATATGTAATATAGCAAGTACACTCGGTATTTATATTTGGTAGATAAAATTGGTAACAGTAGCTAAATATATGTGTAATTTTTAAAGTGATCCATGAAATAAAATTTGTAACATTTTTGTAAGCAATTACTTACATGTACAGATATATGTTACATTTGCATCGCTTTACAGTGTAGCACTTATGGAATAGATGGCGTTAATATCTTGAAATTATTTAGATGTTAATTGCATGTTATATAATAATTTAAGTATCATTATAATTTAAAATTATAATTAAGACCAATTCGTGCGGCTACTAATTATAAAATTTAGTATGTTACGAGTTATTTAAAAATACCTAATAGACAATGAACAGTTGGTATCACAGGTTGGCACCATAAACCATAAAAAGTAACTACATAGTAGTACATAGTTTAATTTGTGATTTTAATCAAATTGTAATCTATTAAAATTTGGAGTTTTCTATTATCTTTAATTGAAAGATGCCTATCAGTCCTGTTCGTATATTCAAAAGTGATACACGTATTACAGGTGTTTTTCTTATTTCTTGTACTTTAGACTCTTCGCGAAGCGGTTTACTTGTTTGTTTTTGTTTTTCGGGTGTGGGAAACATTAATAAGACAATAAGGCAGTGCCCATTTGTATTAAAAATGCCACCCCCTGCCAGGGGAGGTGTAAGGCACGGGAATATTATCATAGACGAGGGAGATTTAGATAGGATGGACGTGACAACGCAGGGAAAAGAGACACCAGATATAGGAAATAATGTGCCGAAGACAGACGGAAACACATCTGGTACCACTGAGAAAGAAACAGTTACTGTTTCCAAAAAAGAAAACAAGTTTTTTAATCTACAACAAGATAAGTATTACAATTTACAAAACATTTATGTTTATGTAGAGAAAATAAACAATCAAAATCTAGGTAGACTGCATCCTATGTACGTGGGACATATTTTGCATAATAAATTAAAATTAAAAAATAACATAATATCGATTGAGAAGGTAGGCTTAAATCGTGTTAAGGTGGGTGTTAAAAACTTAAAAGACGCAAATGATTTAGTGAGCAATAGTAATTTGTTAGCAGAAAATTTGAAAGCTTTTATTCCGGATAATTTAATATCCAGAAAGGGAATAATACGGGATGTTGATACACTTTTTGACGAAAATTATTTAAAAGGCAATTTGATTTCTAATACAAATATTTTAGAAGTTACTAGGCTTAAGCGAAAAGTTGCGGGCGAGGGCGAAATGAAATTGGTACCCAGGCAAATGGTAGTGTTAACATTTGAAGGAAATTTATTACCTAGTCATGTGATTATAAACAGTGTTATTTTTCGTGTAGAACCGTATATACAACGAGTAATCCAATGTTTTAAATGTCTTAGATACGGTCACATTGCTAGACAGTGTCGTGGAACAAAAACTTTATGTACGAAATGTGGGTTACAAAAAGAAACAGAGCATACTTGCAGTGTAATGCATTGCATTTTTTGTAAAGTCAGCTCTCACAACACGGTATCCAAAACTTGTCCATATTATATCAAACAGCAAGAAATTAAAAAACATATGGCAACTAGCAATATGACTTTTGCGGAAGCTAGAAGCACTCTTGACAATTCAGCTGCTAAAGTAGTGACAACTCAAAAACGCTTCAATGTGTTCAATAATCTGAATGATGAGAGTGTCTTTCCTATGCTCTCGGCAAATTATAATAGAGTTAAGACTAACCCAAGTACAACACTATCACAACCTATATTAAGACATAATGAATTAAACAAATCGTCTGTTAAAAAACGAAAAACTTGTTCTCCACCCATGCTTTCTTCCCAACCACCGCTAATGTTCCCTTTTGTAATGGGGCCATCGCAACCAATAACTAAGAACCCATATAGTCCCAACTTCGATGAAAGAAAGAATAAAGAAAAAAAAAGAAATGATTAAATCATTTATAAATTTATTTAATGAATTTTATTCAAGTGCTCAAAGTACTCAAAGTTTAGAAAGTTGTATTAGTAAATTAGAGGATAAAATTAGTAGCATGCTACAAAGCTATTTAGAATAACATTCACCAAAACAAATACAATAAAAATTATGCAGTGGAACGCACGTTCTGCTATTGCAAACAAAGAGAGCTTAAAAAAGTTCTTGAGTGAGGAAAACATTGATATTGCTTTAATTAGCGAAACATGGTTTAAACCAGGTCATTCGGTTTTATTTAGTGGTTATAATATTGTGAGGCAAGATAGGAATGATGGTAAGGCGGGTGTAGCAATCTTTATAAAAAAATCAATTGCTTATAAAGAAATTAAGATGAGTGATAATTTTAACTCCGATATATTAGTTTGTGGTATTCAGATTACGCAAATTTCGCCAAATCTTAGTCTTTTATCCCTTTATAGACCACCAAATGTTAGATCTAGTAATAGAGATTGGACTAATATATTTTCAAATGTTCAACCTCCTGCTATTATTGGAGGTGACTTTAATGCGCACAATCGTTCATGGGGCTGTCCACGTAACGATAATATAGGCGATCAATTAATACATTCCTTTGACTACGAAAACCTAGTTATTTTAAATGACGGTTCAGAAACTTTAATGACTTCTCCAAACTGCCAAAAATCGGCAATAGATATAACAGTAGCCACATCGGAAATTTCTTCTAGATTGTCTTGGTGGACATACGCTGATACACTTGGTTCTAATCACTATCCTATTGGGCTTCAGCTGGATGCAATAAACAGTAACTCAGATGTTATATACCCGAGAAGTAAATGGAATGTGAATAAAGCTAACTGGAAAAAGTATTCTGAAGTTTGCAATTATCTGTTTAGTCACAATACACCCCTCAACAGTGCAAAAGATAAGTTGAATTTTTTTTTAGAAAACATTAACGAAGCTGCTGCCGTATCAATACCTATTAATAAGCCTACCAAATATAGAAATAAATTACCACCGCCATGGTGGGATGGTGAGTGCATGGAGGCAGTTGAAAAAAGGAAATTGGCTTTAAGGGACTATAAATTAAATGGTACATGGGATAATTTCATCAAATGCAAAGAAATAATGGCTAAAACTAAAAAACTATTCAAATTCAAAGCGAGGAAAAGCTGGAAAGCCTATTTCGCAAAATTAAGTCACACTACGCCATCTCAAGAACTATGGAGGCAATCCAAGTTTATGCGAAGAATAACAACCGAAGGTTCAAGAAAACCTAATAACTATGAGTGGGTTGAAGAGTTTCTGGTCAGTATTACACCACCATCGGTAGATTATGCTACTGAGACTATTCCTGAGTCAAACCAAAGTTGTTTCCTATCGGAACCCTTCCGTATAGAGGAGTTAAATGCGGCCATTCCTAAGGCAAAGAGTACCTCACCGGGACATGATCAAATAAAATATCCAATGATAACCTTTTTACCTGATAACGCAAAAACATATTTGATAGAGATTTTTAATGATGTTTGGGTTAAAGCGGAAGCTATGGAAGACTGGAAAACAATTGTGGTAGTACCAATACTTAAACCGAACAAAGATCCGAACATAGCAGACTCATACCGTCCTATATCCCTTTTTTCTTGCATATTTAAAATACTGGAACGGATAATCAAGTCACGCTTAGAATGGTGGTTTACAACACTAGGTCAACTGCCTAGTGGTCAGTATGGATTTAAGAAATCATGTGGTACAATGGACGCACTTGCTTCTATAGTAACTGATATACAGTGTTGTCATTCAAAAAATGAATACATGTGTGCAGCTTTTCTCGACTTCAAAGGTGCATATGATTCGGTAGATCTACTGATTTTAAAAGGTAAACTTGTCAAATTGGGATTCCCACCTTTCGTTGCGCATGTCTTGGTTAGTTTCTACCAAAGTCGATCTGTCTACGTACGAAGTCTAGACAATGGCATGGTTGGCCCACGAATAACAAGCAAAGGATTACCTCAGGGCTCTGTACTGAGCCCTATGTTGTTTAATATATATACTGCTGACTTTCATTTTGAATACCCTCTCTCAAAAATAATACAATACGCAGATGACTTCTGTGTATACGTTCAACACAGAAACATCGATCGATGTGAAAAGGTAATGAGTTACCTGATGGATTTAATTGACAAGTGGTGTTTAAACAATGGATTACAGCTATCAGTAGAAAAAACAAAAATTACTTTCTTCACCAGGCACAACATGAATAATATAAATTCAATAACATTAGGAGGCCGGAAACTACGCATTTCCAACCAAGTTAAATACTTAGGCATGATTTTAGACAGGAAACTCAATTGGAATCAGCATATTGAATATATGATTAATAGATGCAACAAAGGATTGAATTTCTTTCGAATGGTAACTAGAACATGGTGGGGCGCAGAACCCAACACTTGTTTACTTTTTTATAAGGCATATTTAAGGTCAATCATAGACTACGGAGCTATCCTTTATGGATCAGCAACTAGATCCTTGCTTAAAAAGGTAGATGTAATTCAAAATAAAGCACTGAGGATGTGCCTAGGGGCAATGTGTTCTACACCAATTGAGGCACTACACGCTGAAGCGATGGAGCCGACCTTATTCCTGAGGCGAAAATTCCTCGCTGAGAAATTTGTACTAAAGAGCATAGGCAAAAATCAACAACTCATATCTAGTATTTGTAAACTCAATAGTTACGATCTAACGCATACATATTGGAGCAAAAAGCCCTCTCCACTTTTATGTGCTGCATTCAGAGATACTTCCTCATTGCATGATCGGATTTGGCAACAGAAACAAACCTCAGATTGTTACTTTGATCTATTCAACCAAATTGATGTTACCTATCCTACCTTTACAGAGATACCACTCATCAACAATAATGAATTACGATTGTTGTTGAATCCTCTTAAAACACATATATACTGTGACGCATCCAAAACGCAGGACGGGGTTGGTTGTGCGTTTATTGAGGCACTTACAAAAGATACACGACAATATAAGTTACCTGATGATACAAGTGTCTTCTCAGCAGAAGCTTACGCCATTCTTTATGCCCTTGAATACATTAGCATCCATGAAATAAAAACGGTTACGATTCTGTCAGACTCTCGATCTGTACTGCAGGCATTGGCATCATCACTTCAACCAGGACAAAGAATAAATAATATAATTGAACAGGTAAAATCTAAATTAGTCAAGTTAACGAAGGAAAATATATCTATAAACTTTGTGTGGGTCAAGGCTCATGTGGGCATCGAATATAATGAAGCCGCAGACAGTTTAGCTAAAGATAGCTGTAAACTTGGCCATTTAGCAGAGGAAAACATTACATTGGAAGATGCCATATGTATTGCCAAAGAAAGACAAAGATCAAGGTGGAAACTCCAGTGGAAAAAATATACAACAACCTCTCAGTCCAGATATGCAGCAATACACCCTGAGTTACCTAATAGTGTGTGGTTTACTAGCTATAGTATTCCACGAAAATATATTTCGATCATTAGTCGATTAAAGTTTGGACATGGATGCTACCCAATGCACTTAGCAAAACTAAAAATTATTGATGATAATAAATGTGCTATCTGCAATACCGAAAGCGACCTGGACCATATCATTTTTGATTGTAAGAAACACTATCAAGATTGCCGGAAAGTATATGATGATATAGCTGCACTAAACGTAGAAAGACCATTTAATCTTCAACATGTGCTAACCCTGAAGAGGAGAGACGTATTAGACTGTCTAATAATTTTCTTTGGTAAAACAGGAGAAAAAATTTAGCTTCGATCCTATATCTGTAATACCTTTGTTGGAAAATCCTGTCTATCCACGGCTCAGTTTTGTTTGTCTGATAAAGCCGCCTTGATGAGCCTCTAGGCGTGAAAAGTGTTTTTGTCCAAACCTTGTGGCATCTTCAAAGTCATCTCTTTTGTAGTTAGGGTCTGGCTGCATGGACAATGTCCGCAATGCCATTAAAAAAAAAAAAAAAAAAAAAAAAAAGATGTCTATCCTTTTACTAGAGAGATTAATTATGCGAATCAATTAAACTTGGCTGCTTTTAATGCCGATAAAAGCCTAATAGCTGTTTTATATGGCATAGTTATACCGCAAGATCAAAAATTATGTTGATAAAGGTTTGCCATGGAATGTAAAACGTCCGTCTTAGATATTCTTTTGAAATAGTTCTGATAAATTATCAGGTTAACTGTCATACTGACATTTGACTGACATAAAATTTGTAAATATATGTTTATTTAAAATGATTTACATGTTTGAATAACATAACACGAAAATTATCCAAGCATAAACGCTTACTGTATTCCCAGATACCATTAACTAGCACACCTGTTCTAAAATACGCTTCAATCTTGTAAGTTTTGTGTCCTGGGGTGTACACCATAATTGAAAACCTACAAGATGTCAGAGAAAATATAATGACAAATATTGATGATAGTGTGACAATGATATAACAGACATTAACAGACAAACGTTTTACATTCCATGGCAAAGCTTTATCAATAAAATTTTTGATCTCGCGGACATTCGCGGTACCTCCTTGTTAAATTTCCTTAGGTAGGAACCACTACACTCTGTTAAAAATAGTACCGTTTTGGCGCGATATTTGAATTAAAAATTGCGCTTTCAACTTACCTATGACCAAATAATGCCTTAAAATATGTAGAATTTCTCTTATCCAAACTTACAAAAAAAAATCCATTCTAAAAACTGCCCAGGAGCTAAAATACAAAATAGAAATAAAACAAAAACTCAAATTCAAAATATATATCAAATCAAGCGTATATTTAGCGGGTAAAACATATTTATTAGAATGCTGAACTAATGGGTACGTTATGAAGACAATAATATGACTATATTTCTGTTTTGCATATTATTATTATTATTATACATCATAGGTTCCCAAAGTGGGCGATAACGCCCCCTTGTGGGCGCTGCAGGTCTAAAGGGGGGCGGTAAGAGACCCAGAAAAAAAATGGGGGCGTTGTGTAAAGGCTTAGGGGGCGATTTGTAATTTCATCTAGAATCTAGGAGGACTCTTAGACACCGACTGAGCTCTCGACTCTCGACTAGGGATGGGCGATAAACATCGATGTTCATTGAACATCGATATTTTAGGATCGATGTTCGATGTTTTTGCATCGATGTTTGCAATTTAGATTTATCGATAAACTATCGATGTTAGAAGAAATATAGTGAACATCGAACTTTTAAGCTTGACAAAATGTATTTGCACTAATCACAAAATAAAACAGCGTCTTCTGTTGACAAATACAAAAATGTTTCCAAATTAACAGCTCACATACAGGCTACGAGGATGTAAAATTGTCTACGAATAAAGGAAGTATTTAAATTTCACAGTGCTATATCATATAAATTCGAATATTTCATTTTAGGCTCTTTTAAATATTACTCAGTATAAATATTTAAATAATATATAATTAAATACATAAATTTATAGTACTTTTAATGTGCAGAATAAAAGTTAAATTATGTATGCATGCAGAATAAGTGAAGGAGGTAAACGTATTTTCATAGAAAAAGAAGGGAGATAGACATTACCGATGTATACTTCTTCGGGAAATTCCCTAGTGCGTACAATCATACACGACGATACACGTATTAAATGCAAGATGACACATCAGAAATATAAAACCATATCCATATGTATCTCGGTATTTGCCAGCGTAGTCAAAAAAAAATGCAAGACTATAAAATCCCAAATAAAAATCGTTCTCTTAAAAAGCTTTGATACACGTAAATGTATATATTTTTTAAGTATCAGACGATTTAAGTCATGTGGTTGTTTCATGCGTAATTGCATAATATTGTTTTTTTATATAGTTTTTTTTGAGTAGTTTCTAAAGTTAACTACATATTATAAATGTATATATTTCTTTTATTATTTTTTTTGAATAGTGATATCTTTTATATCATTTTGTTAAGGACGTAAATTAATTAAGTTATAATAAAGTTTTTGTTAAACTGCCAAAAAATAAATCTATAAATATAATTATCGATGTTTAAAAACATCGATGTTTGGTAGTCGATATTTTGCAACCATCGATGTTGATCAACGATGTTAACATCGATGTTTGATATCGATGTTTACCCACCGATGTCCCATCCCTACTCTCGACTACAGCTTGTGAACATCAACTAATATTAATTAAGAGATTGCTCAAACCAACTCGGTTCGATATTTCTCTCCGAGTAGTTCATATATCTGTCCTGTTTTATTGAATAAATAAAATAAAAAACATATCAATCGGTCGCTCCGTTTCGAAACGAAAAGAGACACAAACAAACAAATAAAAAGGCAACTGTATCAATCGGCTGGTTCATAGAATACTTGTTCTTACTTGTTGAGTACGATTGAGCGTCGAATGAGATAAACGAGTTTATGCATGTTTGTCTTATTCCTGTCGGTGCGTGCTGCTTATGCAATCCTATATAAACAACGTAATATTTATTTTATTTTCATTTGCGGTTTCGCGCGTAATAGATAAGCAGTACTTAAGTTCAACACTTATACTTACGTATTTCTCAAAACAAAACAATGTCGGAAGTAAAAAAGAAGAGACGGCAATACTGTGCGGAATATATTAAATTCGGATTCATTGAAAATCCTACAAACCCATCGTCGCCTTTGTGCCTTCTATGCCTAAAAACATTTTCGAATGAAGCAATGAAGCCTTCAAGACTTCAAGATCATTTGAATAAAATGCATCCAGATAAGAAAGACAAGAATGTAGCATATTTTCAAGACCTAGAGAAGAAGCATAATACTCGGCCAAGTGTAGCAAAACTCTTTTCGGCGGCTGCTAAGCAAGATGACGACGGACTTCGAGCTTCGTACAACATCTCTTTGTTAATTGCTCAAAAAGGCAAACCACACAACATCGGAGAAGTGTTAATTTTGCCAGCAATAAAGGAAGTAATAACTACTGTGCTTCATAAACCGGCCGCAGATATTATCGGAAAAATTCCTTTGAGTAATAATTCTGTGCAAAGACGAATTGATGAAATGGCCGGAAACATAGAAGAATCATTGTGCAATCATCTGAGGACTAGTCAATTCTCAATTCAGCTCGATGAGTCCACTTTACCAACTAATGAGGCATTGTTGCTGTCTTACGTGAGGTTTATTAAAGATGAGAAAATATGTGAAGAACTATTGTTTGCTAGAAATTTAGAGACCGATACAAAAGGCGAAACCATATTCAATACATTGGAAAAGTTTTGTGATGAGAAAGAGATTCCCTTGAAAAATATTATATCAGTTGCTACGGATGGCGCTCCGGCTATGACAGGGTGCCATAAAGGCTTCATAGCGTACGTAAAAAATAAAATTCCAGATGTCCTTGCTGTACATTGCGTTATTCATAGACAACATTTGGTTGCTAGAAATTTAAGTGAACGACTATTTCAATCACTGCAATATGTCATCAAAGCAGTCAATAAAATCCGTAACTGCTCTTTGAATGATAGATTATTTCATCAGCTTTGTGTTACTAATGACGAAGATTTCAACCGTTTGTTGTTTCATACCGAAGTTCGTTGGCTATCAAGAGGCAATTGTCTGACTCGATTTTACAACCTGTTTGACTCTGTGATAGAGTTTTTGGAAACTAAAGATACAGAATTGCGCAACAAGCTCATTACATCAAAAAATGATATAGCTTACATGACAGACCTGTATAAATTGTTCAACAACATGAATCTCCAACTGCAAGGCGATGAACTAAATTTAATTAAAACAAAAAATGTCGTTGCTGCTTTCGCAGCCAAACTGCTTCTACACAAAAAGAATATGGGCAGACGTGAGTTTCATAATTTTCCGAATTTATCAGTATCCTGCAGTAACGACGACTTGTTTGCCTACTGCCAACATTTGGAAAAGCTCCACATTGACTTCACCGAACGATACCAGGATATTTTGAACTTGGAAATACCAGACTGGGTGTTGGATCCGTTTTCAAATGTCAACACAGCAATATCACCACATCTGGAAGAAGAACTTATAGAATTGACAACGAACGAGGAAATAAAAATCAAGTTCAAAAATGGCTACCAAGAATTTTGGCTACAAAAACCGATCCCGCAATTGTACCCTGGATTGTGGTCAATCATTCAACGATTCTTGATAGCATTCCCATCGTCATATTTGTGTGAACGTGGATTTAGTGCTGTAGCAACGCTGCTTACTAAAAAGAGAAATCGTTTGCATGTTACCGAACGTGGTGACTTGCGGCTGTTCTTGAGTAAATTGGAACCTGATATCAACAAACTTATTAAACAGCATCAGATTCATCCTTCAGATTAGTTTTTATATTAGAATCGATTATGTTTGTTTTATTTTGAATTTTGAATAAAAGATACTTTGTCTGAATACTATAAAGTTGCGTTTCAATAATCATTCTCATTGGCAGGTGTAGCCCGTAAAAGTTAACTTGAGACCTGAGCGCCGTTGTGTACTACCTACTGCGCTCAGGTCTCAAGTTAACTCATTCATTCTAAACGAGACTTTTACTATAACCCATAGTAAAAGTCTCGTTTAGAATGAATGTTTAATCTCCGCTAATATAGCTCACAATAATTAATTTAATTTGAAGTTATAGTGGTTTTTGAGTAGGTGAAAAAATGGGGGCGCTAAAAAATAATTTATTCTCAAAGTGGGCAGTAGGCAAAATAAGTTTGGGAACCACTGTTATACATGATTAACAAAGATATGATATCGCATAGATGCAGTTGCGTGTACGAAACGTATCAAGTAACAGAAAAAGTTTTATTTTGCATAACGCAAACACACTGCTCTTTAACATTGTGATAGAGTTGGTTGTTACTTGTTGGAATTCCATTTTAATAAAATGCACAAAAACACTTGAAATAAAAAAAGGTGTTTCAAATTTCCAAAAATTGTATTAACAAAAATACGACTAGTTTCGCACACACTGTGGGCATTTTTCTTAATACAATTTTTGGAAATTTGAAACACCTTGTTTTATTTCAAATATTTTTGTGCATTTTATTACACTGCTCTTTATTTATTGTATAGTTTTGTATGAAATAAGAAACTCGAATGGATGAGTATCACTTGCCTTTAGCATTTAAAAATATGTTTAAGGATAACTAAATTTATAAATAAAATAAATATATAAAAAGTAATTGAATTTAAATTTTTACAAACAAATTCAAATGAATGGTTAAAGTTCGCGCGTCTTTCTCCGTTCAGCATGAAAGTTGACAAGTAAATATTCATTAGATTCATACGTATATTGCAAAGAAAGCATGCACAGACAAAATTTTCGTATGTAGGTAGAAATTCAATAAGCAGGTAAAATGACCTTGAAATGTTTTACGATCGTTTCTTTAGAATGTTTAGAATTGTTATAGTGGCGCCATCTAATTATTGCTAGTAGTACTTAAGAAACATGAAAAGCTTAGATTCGAACCGAAATGGATTTGGCAGGATTGAAACGCCCCTTAAGGCTGCGTTTCAATCTTGGCAAATCCATTTCGGTTCGTATCTAAGATTTTAGCGTTTCTTAAGTACTACTAGTAATAATTGGATAGCGCCACGATGTTAATTCTAACAAACTAAATTAATTTTGAAGATCTAAAAACATTTCAAGGTCATTTTACCTGCTTATTGAATTTCTACCTACAAACGTAGATTTGGTCTGGCAGACTTTCTTTGCAATTTGATTTTATACGTATGAATCTAATCGATACTTGTCAACTTTCATGCTGAAGGGAGAAAGACGAGCGAACTTTAAGCATTCATTTGAATTTATTTGTAAAAATTTAAATTAAATTACGTTTCTTTTATTTATAAATTAAGTTATTCTTAAACATATTCGCTAAAGGTAGGTGATACTCATCCATTCGACTTTCTTATTTTCTTATTTCATATATATTTATATTTTGTAATTTATATTAATACAATGTTGTTCTCTTATTTTGGAAATAAACTAATATTATTATCATTATATAAAACTACACAATAAATAAACAGCAGTGTGTTTGTGTTATGCAAAATAAAACATTTTCTGTTACTTGATACATTTAGTACGTAGCCTGCATCTTTGTTGATCATGTCTAATAATAATAATAATAATAATATGCAAAACTGAAATAAGTCATATTATTGTCTTCATAACGTACCTATTAGTTCAACATTCACCTGCTAAAAATACATGTAAAGTTAGTATTTGCAAATCCCAAGTGCCAGTTTGACAGTTGATCAGTTTTTTTCATGTTTTTATTTTATTTCTATTTTGTAATTTGGCTCCTGGACAGTTTTCAGATTGGATTTTTTTTGTGAGATTACTAAGTTCGAATAAGAGAAATTCTATATACATATTTTAAGGCAAATTTGGTCATAGGCACGTTGTTACTTTATATTATAACTTTTCAATTCAAATATCGCGCCAAAACGGTACCATTTTTAACAGAATGTATCGGTTCCTATGTAAGTAAATTTAACAAGGAATTATAAGTATGCGATATCTTTATATTTTATAACATAACCTAGCCATAATTTGTGAAGCTGTGAACATTCTCTTATTATATTTTACTGTGTTAATTATACACTATCTGTACGTTTAAGTACGTCACGAACATATTAGATAAGGCACTTCTAACCAAACCGTGAAAATCGCCACCCAAACAGCTTCAAGTATTTTTACAATAAAGATGATAAAAACAGTTTTAAATATGTACAAAGATTTAACTCTACAAACACCAAAAATGAAAAGAACAGTAATTGTAATAAAAATCTTCAAAACTAAGTAAGGTAAAGGTATTATTTTAGTGTTAATATATTATAAATAATGAGGCTATTATAAAGATTATTGTTATTAATCGAAACTAGAAAACCGATTTTTTATTCGATAATATCGTTTAATCAAAAATGCCATTCTACTTATATCCTGGTAAACAATCTTTGAAATTTCACACATTTATTTCACATTAATATACAAAAGGAACTGTTCATATTATACAGAATACAATAGAATATATTTTTAAGAAAAAAGTTGGAAATTTGAAAAATGCCTACTGGGATGTTTGCTGTTTCGTAGAAATTATAATCCGGAAGCGGCAGCGGAATATTGTATTTCATGGACTTAACATCTCGTATAGTTCGCCGAATCGCCTTCATGGGGTGTTATCTTTATCACAATTACTATTTCCTCAAAATTGTAAAGAAGATATGTTTTAAGATGTTTATTTTTTACTTGTATTTATGTATGTGTTTTATACAACTAGAATTATATATTTGAGTTTTGGATTATCTTATACGGTATAGATACAAATTTATATTTTGTTTATCTTTTTATTGGATTTTTTTTATTTTTTAAGTAAATATATATTTTAAGTTAAAGATTTTATTATTTGTTACTAAATGGCTTGAAAAGCCACGGCAAAGAACTTTTAATATAAACATGATAAAAATGTCGATATCAAGGTATATCGATATTCTTCATTCAATATTTGTTTAAAATCGATTTTGAATTTTTGATACATTATTCGATTCTAATATCGATATTTTTGAAACGTTGCGCATTGGAATTTTTTTATTTGCTAATTTGCTATATAGTTTGAACTATAAAATTTGATGAATATGTCAAAAATACTATAGACATGGTGTGCAGTTTCTATTTAAAAAATAAACGATTTCAAAGTTCTGAAAACTGCTAACAAATAAAATGTACCTATATTTACATTTTAAGTAATTAGCAACAACCTTAACAAATTTTGAAGAAAAATGTAAAACGCTCCTAGCCGACAATTTCTTTGCGAACTTCGTAAATATAAAACAGCTATTAGGCTTTTGTCGGCGTAAACAGTCCCAGTTTAATTGATTTACATAATTCATCTCATTAGTAAAAGGATACGCATCTTTCAATTAGGATAACAGAAAACTCCATATTTTAAAATATTTCAATTACATTAAACTCGCAAATTAAACTATGTAGTTACTTTCTGGTTTTGTGGTGCCAACCAGTGATGCCAACTGTTGATTGTCTATTACGTACTTTCAAATAACTTGTAACATACTAAATTTTATAATTAGTAACCGCAAAAATTGTTGTTAATTATAATTTTAAATTATAATGAATAATTAAAGTATCGCATAACACACAACTAACCTCTAAATAATTGCAAGATAATAACGCCATCTATATTATATGTGCTACACTGTTAGGCGACGTAAATGTAACAGATATCTGTAATGTATGTAAAGACCCACCAAAAATGTAAACAAATTTTATTTCATGGATCACTTAAAAAATTACACATGTATTTAGCTACTGCTAAATATCGAGTGTACTTGCTATATTACATATAAATTTACCGTGTAATTTTTAAATGTGGCCATTTTTTCTAGTACTTACAAAACCACTAACTTCCCATTTTATTTACGGCTTATATATTAACTTAATTTAAAAAAAATACGACCGTTCACTTCGTTTAACCTTTATCTTCATGCTTAATGCATAAATTTACATGCTTTGATTTCTTACGCCCGTAAAAATGGAAATAAAAATGGTATTTTTTGGGTACATTTCTCTCCCGCCAAAACCTTATCAAACGCAGCCTTAAGGCCCGGTTATAGTGTTACCGACCGAGTCCATTTTGTACCAGAATCTTATTTCATGCTTTTTGTGAAAATAAGAATATGAATAATAAAATTTAAAAAGGGGAATCATTTATAATTAAGTAGTGATTAGTGTAAAGCAATTAATTGGTATAAATCGTAATCAACTAATTCTAAAAATCAAGAAATATAACGAAGGGCATAAGGATAGCATTAGGATAATGTACGCATGTTTTGCGAAAAGATAGTGCAAACAGAAATAAAAAATATGCTTTTATTTGTCTGAAAAGCATGAAATACATATGATAAAAAACATAAGCGTTCTGTAAAACGCTGCTTCCTAATAGTTTGTACATTATTTCATAGATAGCACCACAAGATAAAATGGTCAAGGCCAATTGTGGTGTAGCAGATACAGTTGGCCTTGAAATAGAAAATAATGTGGGAAGGAGAAAGAAAGCTATATACCATTTCCTTATTAAAATATTACAAATACATTTGATACTTTTATACTAAACTTGAGGGGTAGCACAATTTATTAGTTTGTGTAGGAATATTTTATTTTTTGAGCCGCATCCAACTAAAGAATAGATAGGTATATTTTATTACTTTCTTATACCTAGTACCGCGCGATCATTTAAATTCTAAATTAGAGCAGGCTGTGAAATTTAAATTAAGTTGGTATATATAAGTACTAATTTACAATTTGAATTGTCAAAGTGACGTTTCAAAATGTTAAATAATCAATAATTGACATTCTGGACAACCTAATAAAAAAAATCCCGCCTGCTATAATTTAGAATTTAAATGATCGTGTGGTATAAGAATGTATTTTGATGAAAATGTTCGACCTTGAGATTTTTACAGTGTCCACGTTTTGAAGTCCTCTGATACCAAATAATGAGGTGTGGCCACCACACGACTTTCTTATACGTCTGAGAGTTTCAAATTATAGAATTTTAAGAATTTTTTTTATATAAAAATTATTCAAAATCGTATTATAAATACTTCTATTCTCTTAATAAATCCCTATAGAATGCATACTTTGCAAGACATTCAAAAAAATGAGGTGTGGCCACCACACGACTTTCTTATACGTATGAGCGTTTCAAATTATAGAGTTTTAAATTTTTTTGTATAAAAATTATCTAGAATAAGTACTTCTGTTCTCTTAATAAATTTCTATAGAATGCATACTTTGCGAGATATTCGAAAGAAACTGCTACTCGCTAAGAGTAAAAGTGTTACTTCCGGTCCGAATTTTAAAATTTCATTTATACAAAAAATATTTCAAAACCAACTCCAAATACTTTTGTACTCTTAACAAATATTTATAGAACGCATAATTTACGACATATTTGCCAAAAATCGCTATTCGGTAAAAGTAAAAGTGTCACTTCCGGTCCGAATTTTGAAATCTTTTTTATACAAAAGATATTGAAAACTATGTTTTAAATACTTTTATACACGTAACGTACCTGTCTAAAAAGCATGACTTGCGAAATATTTGCAAAAAACTGATTTTTGTTAAGAGTAAAAGACCTACTTCCGGTATCAATTTCGACAAACTTTTTAAATAAAGTTGTTCTCAATTTTAATTTTAAGTACATATGAATTCTTTATAAATTTGTTTAAACTTAGTAGTTGACAAAATATTGGCAAAATTCGATTTTTTCACAGAAGTAAACTACTACTTCCGGTCTATGAAAACCTAATCAGATCTCAAGAGGGAGATTGTAGACGTCACGCGCACACACAGAGAGAGACAGAGAGACAGACATCTTTCAAAAACCACTTTTTCGGTATCAGGGGACTTCAAAACGTGGACATCTGCAAAAATCTCGAGGTCGAAAATTTTCGTCATCAGAATACTTCCTTATACCACGTATAAGAAAGTAAAATGGTTTTTAAAAAATTCTCTCTTTCTCTGTGTGCGTGTGACCACGATAGCGATCAAACCGCTATAACTATCAATTCCAAATATTACGAGTATAATCTCCCTCTTGAGATCTGATTAGATTTACAGTAAAATCGCCATACCGGAAGTAGTAGTTTATTTAGTGAAAAAATCGAATTTTGCCAATATTTCGTCAACTATTAAGTTTAAACAAATTTATAAAGAATTCATATGTATTCAGAATTAAATTTGAGAAGAATGTTATTATGAATGTTTTTTGAATTCCTGCCGGAAGTAGGTCTTTTTCTTATCGAAAATCAGTTTTTTGCCAATATTTCGCAAGTCATGCTTTTTAGACAGGAACGTTACGAGTATAAAAGTATTTAGAACTTAATTTTCTATACCTTTTGTATCAAAAAAATCAAAATTTGGACCGGAAGTAAAAGTTTTACTCTTATCGAAGAGCGACTTTTTGCAAATATGTTGTAAATTATGCATTCTATATATATTTATCAAGAGTATAAAAGCGGCGTTGGTCAATTCGACCACCAAACAAAATTTATCTCCTAATCGTTCATGTTGCGGATTACCTGGCGTTAATCCGACCCTACAGTTCGACCACGACCTGTACTCGTGATCGAACTGACTGGCGTCTGAGGGGGGGTGGCTAATCAGGTTAAGAACGAGGTAATAGAGTGTAGTTATCTTTGAAAGGGTGATCACTTCTTATCTTACTGCGGTTAGTGTAAGTTGTTTGAATTTGGTGTTTGTGATGGCCGGTGAAGAAGTGAAGACTGTTTTAAGTGAAAAAGGTCACGCAATGTTATTGCACAATTCATTTAAATATTCAAAAGCTCATACGAGCAAAAATGGTGTTATTCGGTGGCGATGTTATATTCGCACTTGCACTGCAAAAATTTATACAAGTGTTGCAAGTGCAAATGTTATCATGGACCAAATCGGCGAGCATAACCATGGACAATGTACCAGTATTGGAAGGCAGGCACTTAGCACCTCTGTGAAAAGAAAAGCAGTTGAAAACACCAGTGAAAAACCGGCAAAATTAATCCATAGTGAGCTAAGACATAATCAGTTTAAAATGGATGTCACCACTAAGGACATTGAATGTGTTCGGAGAAATCTATACATGGCCAGAAGAAAAATTATGCCAAAGCTTCCTAAAAATCGCGAAGAAGTGTTGACGGCAGTGAAATCTTTAAAACTGAAAACTGACATGGGCGAAGATTTTGTAATGGCTGTAAGCGAGGCAAACAATATTATAGTGTTTTCGTGTTTTACTAATTTACATTTTTTAAACTCAGTGGATACGTTGTACATGGACGGCACGTTTCAGTTTTCTTCTAATTTTTTTTATCAAATGTTTACGATACATGCTTTCAAAAATGGGCATTACGTACCAGTAATTTTTTGTTTGTTACCGGACAAGAAAACGGAGACATATGTGAATGTTTTTAGAATAATAATAGAAAGATGTAACACCCTAGATATTAATTTTAAGCCCAGTCAAATTGTTATCGATTTTGAGTTAGCGATTCACAATGCTTGTCGTTTAGTATGGTCAAGTGTCTGTATTGTCGGCTGCAGATTTCATTTGTCACAAAATTGGTTTAAAAAAATTCAAAACTTAGGACTTGTAGCTGAATATAAAGATAGTACATCTGCAATCGGTAATTATTTAAAGTTATATTTCGGGATCCAGTATTTGGAACCCAGCCACGCAGTAGACTTTTTCAATAATGAATTACATTATTTAATGCCCCATGATAGGAGAGTTGTACTGTTTCGAAATTATTTACATAACAACTATTTTCATAACGGGGCTGCATTTCCTCCTAGCCTGTGGGCTGGTGGTTGTCATTTTCCACACAGGACCACTAATGCCTGTGAGTCCTTTCATTCCAGATTCAACGCGTCGTTTTATGGGACACATCCAAATATATTCGTCTTCACAGACACTCTTATAAGTTTTCAAACGGAAAATTATGTGAAAATTAGAAGCGTTCAGTCTGTAAAGTGCCCACGAAAGAAAGTTCAGGACAAAATTCTTTACAGACTTGAAAGATTAGATGAACTCAGTAAAGGGACCATATCTACTTTCACTTTTGTCAAATCTATTTGTTATAATTATCTACCAAAAACAATCTAAAATGCACTTTTGTGATCTCTTGGTTTAATTTTTTATTAATAATAATCTTATTATTATTTGTACACATATCTGTATATTTTATATTTCAGTTATTTTTGACAAATTTATGTATGTAAATATGATAATGGATGAAATTTTAATTTTGTATTTTAAATTATTTTGTAAAAACATATTATTGTGTTGACCTATTAAATTTTATTTTAAATCATTCTGTTTACTTTAATCAAATTTAAGTCGTATGGAAATATGATAATGGATGAAATTTTAATTTTGTATTTTAAATTATTTTGTAAAAACATATTATTGTGTTGACCTATTAAATTTTATTTTAAATCATTCTGTTTACTTTAATCAAATTTAAGTCGTATGTAAATATGATAATGGATGAAATTTTAATTTTGTATTTTAAATTATTTTGTAAAAACATATTATTGTGTTGACCTATTAAATTTTATTTTAAATCATTCTGTTTACTTTAATCCTTTACCTGAACTAATCCTCCCGAACGAAAACCGTGGTCGAATTGACAGGTGGGATTTAAGGACCCCCTGTGGACGTGGTCGAATTGACATACGCCCTATAAAAGTATTTAGAGCTGGATTTGGAATATTTTTGTTTAAATAAAATTTCAAAATTCGGACCCGAAGTATCACTTTTACTCTTAGCTAGTTGCATTTTCTTTGGAATATCTTGCAAAGTATGTATTATATAGAGATTTATTAAGAGAATAGAAGTACATACTTGTAATAGGATTTTGAATAATTTTTATATAAAAAATGCTTAAAATTTGGTTTATTTTTCTATGAAACAAACTATTTCAAACAATTTTTGAAATAGTTTTATTTCATAGAAAAATAAGCCAAATTTTAAGAATTTTTTATGTAAAACTTATTCAAAATTAAAAAAATATATAGGAATGTATATATTTCTTTTAATTCTTGACTTGAAAAGTATGACAATTTATTTTTTTAGAGGAAGGAAATACAGCAAGAAAATACTATAAACTAAAAAATATAGAAGTACATGGTAAATAATAAAATTTTATCATGGGCAATATAACTCTTATATTAGCATAACACTTATATTATCCCTGCGCATACCTGTGCTTTATATCCATTTACAATAATGTTTAAGAGGGAAAGAGAGGTATACGACTTGTAACGTACCTCCCTCTTACTTTAGAAGACCGATATCATTCAAATCGTTTGCTTTACTTTCATCTGCATCCCCATGGCAACGAACTAAATTTTAATTTTAGTGTAATCAGTACATTTAGCGACATCTATATAGCATTAGATTTCGAACTCTAATTAATTTCATACCTATTGAAATTTTTACCGACTATAATTGGGCCTTAAGGCTGCGTTTGATAACGTTTTGGCGGGAGAGAAATGTACCGGAAAAATACCATTTTTATTTCCATTTTTTCAGGCGTATGATATCAAAACATGTAAATTTTATGCATTAAGCATGAAGATAAAGGTTATACGAAGTGAACGGTCGTATTTTTTTTTAAATTAAGTTAATATATAAGCCGTAAATAAAATGGGAAGTTAGTGGTTTTGCAAGTACTAGAAAAAATGGCTACATTTAAAAATTACACGGTAAATGTGTATGTAATATAGGAAGTACACTCGGTATTTATATTTGGAAGGTAAAATTGGTAACAGTAGCTAAATATATGTGTAATTTTTTAAGTGATCCATGAAATAAAATTTGTTTACATTTTTGGAGGGTCTTTACATACATTACAGATATCTGTTACATTTACGCCGCCTCATAGTGTAGCACATATAGTATAGATGGCGATATTATCTTGCAATTATTTAGAGGTTAGTTGTGTGTTATACGATACTTTAATTATTTATTATAATCTAAAATTATAATTAACAGCAATTTTTGCGGTTACTAATTATAAAATTTAGTATGTTACGAGTTATTTGAAAGTACGTAATAAACAATGAGCAGTTGGCATCCCAGGTTGGCACCACAAATCATAAAAAGTAACTACATAATTTAATTTGTCAATTTAATCAAATTGTATCATTTTAAAATATGGAGTTTTCTGTTATCTTTAATTGAAAGATGCCTACGGATTTTTTTACGCCGATAAAAGCCTAGTAGCCGTTTTATATTTACGAAGTGGAGAAGAAATTGTTGACAAGAACCTTCTATATTTTTTTCCAAATTTTTTTAAAGTTGTTGCTAATTACTTAAAATGTAAATATAGGTACATTTTATTTGATAGCAATTTTCAAAACTTTGAAATGCCGGAGGTCAGTTCGCCGGGTTTTTAGTTTTTAATAATAACAATAATATTATAATAGCCTCATTATTTATAATATATTAATATTAAAGTAATACCTTTACCTTACTTATTGTTTTGAAGATTTTACAACAATTGCTGTTCCCCTAGCACAATGCCCCTAGCAGCATTTTTCGAATTTCGCGGTTGTTTTAAGTTGGCGAGGAAGACAATCGAGTAGAATACAGGTAGGCTAATTCACTTTTTATTGCGAAATTACTAGACACACCGTGTACTCAAACAAAAGATTGGTCAAAAAATAGATGTAGAAACATTTAATGACAAAATTATATTTTTATTAACTAATTTTGTAGTGAAATATAACGAGTACCCCTCTATATGTTATTCAATTGCGCCCAGTGCAAACATAAAACACTGGTGAAATTCGAAAAATGCTGCTAGGCTATTCAATTTTGGTTCTTGTTTTTGAGTTAAAATTTTGTACATATTTAAAACTGTTTTTATCGTTTTTATTGTGCTAATACTTGACGCTGTTTGGTTGGTGAATTTCACGGTGTGGTTGGAAGCGCCTTATAATGTTCGTGACGTACTTACACTTACAGATAGTGTTTAATAACACACTAAAATATAATAAATCAAAACAAAAATGCAAGAGAATGTTCACAGGTTACGGCTTGGTTATGTTATAAAATATAACAGATATCCCATATACTTATATCTCCTTGTTAAATTTGCTTACCCAGGAACCAATACAATCTGTTAAAAATAGTAGCGTTTCGGCGCGATATTTGAATTGAAAAGTTAAAATATGAACTAAATAAAAAGACTGAAAATTCAGACTATATAAATCAAACGAACGGGCAAATTGACATTTAGGATTTGCAAATACTAACTTTACCCGTATTTTTATCGGGTAAGACATATTTAATAGAATGTTGAACTAATGATAGTACGTGAAGACAATATGACTATATTTCTGTTTTGCATATTATTATTCTATATGATCAACAAAGATATGATACCGCACAGATGCAGTAGCCTGTAATAATTACAAATGTATCAAGTAAAAGAAAATGTTGTATATTTATTTATTGTATAATTTTGTATGAAATAAGAAAGTCGAATGGATGAGTATCACGTACCTTCAGCGTTTAAGAATTTGTTAAAAATTAACTAAATCTATAAATAAAATAAATGTAACTGACTGTAAATGTATAAAAAGTAATTTAATTTAAATTATGTATTTAATAATGCAATCAACATTTTATTGAGGATATGGCAAACTATATTATATATATATGTATTAAGTTTTTCAATTTACAAATAAATTCAAATGAATGCTTAAAGTTCGCGCGTCTTTCTCCCTAATTCTGCATGAAAGTTGACAAGTATCGATTTGATTCATACGCATAAAATAAAATTGCAAAGAAAGTCGCACAGACCAAATTTACAAATCATATGTAGAATTGTAGAGGTAGAAATTTAACAGGTAAAATGACCTTGAAATGTTTGGAGGTAGTTGCTATTTAATTTTAGATTGCATACCGTGGCGACATCCTAGTATTGCTAGTAGTACTTAAGATACAGGAAAATCTTAGTTCCGAACCGAAATGGATTTGGCATGATTGAAACGCACCCTTAAGGCCCGGTTATAGTGTTACCGACCGAGTCCATTTTGTACCAGAATCTTATTTCATGCTTTTTGTGAAAATAAGAATATGAATAATAAAATTTAAAAAGGGGAATCATTTATAATTAAGTAGTGATTAGTCTAAAGCAATTAATTGTTATAAATCGTAATCAACTAATTCTAAAAATCAAAAAATATAACCAAGGGCATAAGGATAGCATTAGGATAATGTACGCATGTTTTGCGAAAAGATAGTGCAAACAGAAATAAAAAATATGCTTTTATTTTCCTGAAAAGCATGAAATACATATGATTAAAAACATAGGCGTTCTGTAAAACGCTGCTTCCTAATAGTTTGTACATTATTTCATAGATAGCACCACAAGATAAAATAGTCAAGGCCAATTGTGGTGTAGCAGATACAGTTGGCCTTGAAATAGCAAATAATGCGGGAAGGAGAAAGAAAGCTATATATACCCTTTCCTTATTAAAATATTACAAATACATTTGATACTTTTATACTAAACTTGAGGGGTAGCACAATTTATTAGTTTGTGTAGGAATATTTTATTTTTTGAGCCGCATCCAACTAAAGAATAGATAGGTATATTTTATTACTTTCTTATACGTAGTATAAGGATGTATTTTGATGAAAATTTTCGACCTCGAGATTTTTACAGATGTCCACGTTTTGAAGTCCTCTGATACCAAATAATGAGGTGTGGCCACCACAAGACTTTCTTATACGTATGAGAGTTTCTAATTAGAGAATTTTAAGAATTTTTTTATATAAAATTATTCAAAATCGTATTATAAATACTTCTATTCTCTTAATAAATCCCTATAGAATGCATACTTTGCAAGACATTCGAAAAAAAATGAGGTGTGGCCACCACACGACGTTCTTATACGTATGAGCGTTTCAAATTATAGAGTTTTAAATTTTTTTATATAAAAATTATCTAGAATCCTATTATAAGTACTTCTGTTCTCTTAATAAATCTCTATAGAATGCATACTTTGCGAGATATTCGAAAGAAAGTGCTACTCGCTAAGAGTAAAAGTGTTACTTCCGGTCCGAATTTTGAAATTTCATTTATACAAAAAATATTTAAAAACCAACTCTAAATACTTTTGTACTCTTGACAAATATTTATAGAACGCATAATTTACGACATATTGGCAAAAAATCGCTATTCGATAAGAGTAAAAGTGAAACTTCCGGTCCGAATTTTGAAAATTTTTTTATACAAAAGATATTGAAAATTAAGTTCTAAATACTTTTGTATTCGTAGCGTACCTGTCTAAAAAGCATGACTTGCGAAATATTTGCACAAAACTGATTTTTGATAAGAGTAAAAGACCTACTTCCGGTATCAATTTCGAAAAACTTTTTAAATAAAGTTGTTCTCAATTTTAATTTTAAGTACATATGAATTCTTTATAAATTTGTTTAAACTTAGTAGTTGACAAAATATTGGCAAAATTCGATTTTTTCACTGAAGTAAACTACTACTTCCGGTCTACCGCTTTTACTGAAAACCTAATCAGATCTCAAGAGGGAGATTGTACACGTCACGCGCGCGCACACACACACACACACACACACACACGCAGACAAACAGATATCTTTCAAAAACCACTTTTTTGGTGTCAGGCGACTTCAAAACGTGGACATCTGCAAAAAGCTCGAGGACGAAAACTTTCGTCATCACAATACACTTCCTTATACCACGTATAAGAAAGTAAAATGGTTTTTAAAAAATGTCTCTCTCTTTGTGTGTGTGCGTGTGACCACGATAGCGATCAAACCGCTATAACTATCAATTCCAAATATTACGAGTATAATCTCCCTCTTGAGATCTGATTACAGTAAAATCGGCATACCGGAAGTAGTAATTTACTTAGTGAAAAAATCGAATTTTGCCAATATTTCGTCAACTACTAAGTTTAAACAAATTTATAAAGAATTCATATGTATTCAGAATTAAATTTGAGAAGAATTTTATTATGAAAGTTTTTTGAATTCCTGCCGGAAGTAGGTCTTTTTCTTATCGAAAATCAGTTTTTTGCCAATATTTCTCAATTCATGCTTTTTGGACAGGTGCGTTACGAGTATAAAAGTATTTAGAACTTAATTTTCAATACCTTTTGTATCAAAAAGATTTCCAAATTTGGACCGGAAGTATAACTAAATTCTATATAAACAAATTTATATAGAATTCATATGTACTCTGAATTAAATTTGAGAAGAATTTTATTATGAAAGTAGGTCTTTTTCTTATCGAAAATCAGTTTTTTGCCAGTATTTCTCAATTCATGCTTTTTGGACAGGTGCGTTACGAGTATAAAAGTATTTAGAACTTAATTTTCAATACCTTTTGTATCAAAAAGATTTCCAAATTTGGACCGGAAGTAAAACTAAATTCTATATAAACAAATTTATATAGAACTCATATGTATTCTGAATTAAATTTGAGAAGAATTTTATTATGAAAGTTTTTTGAATTCCTGCCGGAAGTAGGTCATTTTCTTATCGAAAATCAGTTTTTTGCCAATATTTGGCAATTCATGCTTTTTGGACAGGTGCGTTACGAGTATAAAAGTATTTAGAACATAATTTTCAATACCTTTTGTATCAAAAAAATTTCCAAATTTACACCGGAAGTAAAACTTTTACTCTTATCGAATAGCGACTTTTTGCAAATATGTCGTAAATTATGCATTCTATATATATTTATCAAGAGTACAAAAGTATTTAGAGCTGAATTTGGAATATTTTTTGTATAAATAAAATTTCAAAATTTGGACCGGAAGTATCACTTTTACTATTAGTGAGTTGCCTTTTCTTTCGAATATCTCGCAAAGTATGCATTATGTAGACATTTATTAAGAAGTACTTATAATAGGATTTTGAATAATTTTTATATAAAAAATTCTTAAAATTTGGCTAATTTTTCTATGAAATAACACTATTTCAAACAATTTTGTATAATTTGAAATGCTCATTCGTATATATATTTTTTAATTCTTTATTTCAAAAGTAGGACAATTTATTTTTTTAAATGAAGGAAATACAGCAAGAAAATACTACATATAAACTAAAAAATATATAAGTACATGGTAAATAATAAAATTTTATCATGGGCAATATAACTCAACAAATATAGGGAAACTTCTAATAAGCAATGTAGAGAACATATTTGCAGTTGAAAATAGAAATATATGCGCCTATCAGGAAAAAAAAACATTTTTTAAATATATTAGAGTATTAAAGAAATTTACATTATTCGATCGTGTTTTCTATTTATTTTAAATTTCTCTTCTCACCGAATAAATAATATTTACACACATATATTACCCCTTTAGCACATACCTCTGCTTTATATCCACTTACAATAATGTGTAGGACGGAAAGAGAGGTATACGACTTGCAAGGTATTCTCCCTCTTACTTTAGAAGACCGATATTCATTCATAATGTTACCTGCGCGATCCAGTTCGTTCTACAATTCAGTAAATAAATCGTTTCCTTTACCTTCGTCTGCATCCCCATGGCAACGAACTAAATTTTAATTTTAGTGTAATCCGTACATTTAGCGACATCTATATAGCATTAGATTTCGAACTCTAGCTAATTTCATACCTATTGAAATTTTTACCGACTATAACCGGGCATCGCTATTCGATAAGAGTAAAAGTTTTACTTCTGGTCCAAATTTGGAAATTTTTTTATACAAAAGGTATTGAAAATTAAGTTCTAAATACTTTTATACTCGTAACGCACCTGTCTAAAAAGCATGACTTGCGAAATATTGGCAAAAAACTGACTTTCGATAAGAAAAACATCTACTTCCGGTAGGAATTTCAAAAAACTTTCATAATAAAATTCTTCTCAAATTTAATTCTGAATACATATGAATTCTTTATAAATTTGATTCGAAATATTGGCAAAATTCGATTTTTTCACTAAGTAAACTACTACTTCCGGTATGCCGATTTTACTGTAAATCTAATCAGATCTCAAGAGGGAGATTATACTCGTAATATTTGGAATTGATAGTTATAGCGGTTTGATCGCTATCGTGGTCACACGCACACACAGAGAAAGAGAGAGATATTTTTTAAAAACCATTTTACTTTCTTATACGTTGTATAAGGAAGTATTGTGATGACGAAAATTTTCGACCTCGAGATTTTTGCAGATGTCCACGTTTTGAAGTCCCCTGACACCAAAAAAGTGGTTTTTGAAAGATGTCTGTCTGTCTGTCTGTCTCTGTGTGTGTGTGCGCGTACCGTGTACAATCTCCCTCTTGAGATCTGATTAGGTTTTCAGTAAAAGCGGTAGACCGGAAGTAGTAGTTTACTTCAGTGAAAAAATCGAATTTTGCCAATATTTTGTCAACTACTAAGTTTAAACAAATTTATAAAGAATTCATATGTACTTAAAATTAAAATTGAGAACAACTTTATTTAAAAAGTTTTTCGAAATTGATACCGGAAGTAGGTCTTTTTCTTATCAAAAATCAGTTTTTTGCAAATATTTCGCAAGTCATGCTTTTTAGACAGGCACGCTACGAATACAAAAATATTTAGAACTTAACTTTGTATAAAAGAATTTTAAAATTCGGACCGGAAGTATCACTTTTACTCTTATCGAATAGCGATTTTTTGCCAATATGTCGTAAATTATGCGTTCTATAAATATTTGACAATAGTAAACAAGAAGAATGAGTGTGCCTACAACCACACGGCGTAAGTGTAAACTTCATCAAGGCGAGGTTAATAATACCGTAGATAATACGAAATACACGCACATAATATTCAGTAACGTATTGAATAAAACATATTCGCACATTTATTACATTTACGCGGGCGTCCGTTTCGTTTGGTCGGTTCGGACGTATGTATATGTATAAATACATGATATAAATACTTGCTTACTGTCCCGCTCTTGGTCTAATGGTAACGTATCGGCTTCATAACCGTGCGGTCTCGGGATCGAACCTGTTCTGGGACATGAATTTATTTATTCATTTCAATATAATTGAAATTAAATAATAATAAAATTGTACCCTTAGTCGACTCGAGCCGACATTACCCGAACGAGCGTTACATATTGGAGCATTTCATATTCGAGCGTGACGGGTCAGTCTTGTTCACTGCCTACAATCAGCGCAACGCGCCTAAAGAAGTTTACACTTCAAAAAAATTTAAAACTATAATTTGAAACGCTCATAACGTAAAGAAAGTCGTGTCGTGGCCACACCTTGTTTTTTTTCGAATGTCTTGCAAAGTATGCATTCTATAGGGATTTATTAAGAGAATAGAAGTATTATAATACGATTTTGAATAATTTTTATATACAAAAAATTTTAAAATTCTAAAATTTGAAACTCTCATACGTATAAGAAAGTCGTGTGGTGGCCACACCTCATTATTTGGTATCAGATGACTTCAAAACGTGGACATCTGTAAAAATCTCGAGGTCGAAAATTTTCATCAAAATACATCCTTATACTACGTGTAATAAAATATACCTATCTATTCTTTAGTTGGATGCGGCTCAAAAAATAAATTATTCCTACACAAACTAATAAATTGTGCTACCCCTCAAGTTTAGTATAAAAGTATCAAATGTATTTGTATTATTTATAAAGGAAAGGGTATATAGCTTTCTTTCTTCCTCCCACATTATCTTCTATTTCAAGGCGAACTGTATCAGTTGGTCTTGTTTATTTTGTGGCGCTATCTATGAGGTAATGTACAAACTTTCAATAAGCAGCGTTTTACAGAACGCTTATGTTTTTTATCATACGTATTTTTTGCTTTTCAGACAAATAAAAGCATATTTTTTATTTCTGTTTGCACTATCTTTTCGCAAAACATGGGTAGATTATCCTAATGCTATCCTTATGCCCTTGGTTATATTTCTTTATTTTTAGAATTAGTTGATTACGATTAATAACGTAAGATAAGGATAGCATTAGGATAATGTACGCATGTTTTGCGAAAAGATAGTGCAAACAGAAATAAAAAATATGCTTTTATTTGTCTGAAAAGCAAAAAATACGTATGATAAAAAAACATAGGCGTTCTGTAAAAAGTTGCTTACTGAAAGTTTGTACATTATCTCATAGATAGCACCACAAAATAAACAAGACCAAGGGTGCGTTCGGATATCTATCCGGACGTCGTCCAGGTAAATAAATTTGAATCAAGACCCGTTCATATTTAGTAGATGTGACGTCATAGAGTTTTTATTTTTGCATTGTATTATTTTCAGTTTATTTAGTACAGTATATTGTTCTATTTTTTAATAATAGAATAAAATATGGATGCGTTTTAAGTAAAGCATATTACCGTATTATCTAAAGAAAAACATTTTTATTGGAATCTACTTTTATTGGCGGCAATCAAATTCTATTTATTTATATTGATGTATAAATTTATTATCAATAATGTTTTTTAGCAGGATGTGTTGGCAGTCCATTATTAATTTATTATTTGCATCAACTACTATTTGATAATTACAAAATTTATTTGGAGTGTAGCCATTTAAAATCATAAAAATTTGTTCTTACTCCATTTTAATTATCTTGATAAATGTTAATTTATATTTATTAATAATAACCCCGAATTCAAAATTTTAACTTTCCGCTAAACAGCGCCTGTCAATCGTTCGCATTTTTTGGTCGAATCTAGTATGTGACGTAATTACCCAGACGTATTTTCTCTCAACAGAGAGTCTTAGTAAATATATTATAGAATGCATAATTTAAGATATATTTGCAAAAAATCGCTATTGGATAAGAGTGTTACTTCCGGTACGACTTTTTAATTTTTTTTATACAAAAGGTATCGAAAATTAAGTTTATTTATTTACTTACTTATTTATTTATTTATTTTAAATCTTTTTATATCCGTAAGGTACCTGTCTAAAAAGCATGACTTGCGAAATATTGGCAAAAAACTGATTTTCGAAAGAGTAAAAGACCTACTTCCGGTACGAATTTCGAAAAATTTTTTAATAAAATTCTTCTCAAATTTAATTTCGAGTATATATGAATTCTTTATAAATTTGTTTAAACTTAGTGGTTGTCGAAATATTGGCAAAATTCAATTTTTTCACCGAAGTAAACTACTACTTCCGGTTTACCGATTTTACTGAAAAACTAAGCAGGTCTCAAGAGGAAGATTACAGATGTAAATACAAAATTTGGAATAGATATCTACAGCAATTTGACCGCTATCGTGGTCACACACAGAGAGAGACACACACACAACACACAGACATTTCTTAAAAACCACTTTTTTTAGTATCAGGTGACTTCAAAACGTGGACATCTGCAAAAATCTCGAGGTCGAAAATTTTCATCATCACAGTATGTACTTCCTTATACTTCGTATAAGAAAGTAAAAGTGCTACTCGCTAAGAGTACTTCCGGTCCGAATATTAAAATGTAATGTATACATGAGACATTTCAAATCCAGTTCTAAATACTTTTGTACTCTAGATAAACATATATAGAATACATAATGTAAGTTATATTTGCAAAAAATCGCTATTTGATAAAAGTAAAAGTGCTACTTCCGGTCCGAATTTTGAAATTTTTTTATACAAAAGATGTTTAAAATTATATTATAAATACTTTTATACTCGTAATGCACCTGCCCAGAAAGCATGACTTGCGATATATTTGCAAATAACTGATTTTCAATAGGAGTGAACGACTTACTTCCGGTAGAAATTTCGAAAATCTTTTTTAATACAATTTTTCTCAATTTCAATTATAAGTACATATGAATTCTTTATAAATTTGTTTATACTTAGTTGTTGACAAATATTGGCAAAATTCGACTTTTTCGCTGAAGTAAACTACTACTTCCGGTCTACCGATTTTAATATTTCGTCAACTACTAAGTTTAAACAAATTTATAAAGAATTCATATGTATTCAGAATTAAATTTGAGAAGAATTTTATTATGAAAGTTTTTTGAAATTCCTACCGGAAGTAGGTCTTTTTCTTATCGAAAATCAGTTTTTTGCCAATATTTCGCAAGTCATGCTTTTTAGACAGGTACGTTACGAGTATAAAAGTATTTAGAACTTAATTTTCAATACCTTTCGTATCAAAAAAAAATTCAAAATTTGGTCCGGAAGTAAAACTTTTACTCTTATCGAATAGCGACTTTTTGCAAATATGTCGTAAATTATGCATTCAATATATATTTATCAAGAGTAAAAAAGTATTTAGAGCTGGATTTGGAATATTTTTTGTATAAATAAAATTTCAAAATTCGGACCAGAAGTATCACTTTTACTCTTAGCGAGTTGCATTTTCTTTCGAATATCTCGTAAAGTATGCATTGTATAGAGATTTATTAAGAGAATAGAAGTTGTACTTATAATAAGGATTTTGAATAATTTTTCTATAAAAAATGAGGTGTGGCCACCACACGACTTTCTTATACGTATGACCGTTTCAAACTGTACAATTTTAAGAATTTTTTTAATACAAAACTTATTCAAAATCCTATTTAAGTACTTTCATTCCTTAATAAATCGCTATAGAATGCATACTTCGCAAGATTTCAAAAAAGTGCTCCTCGCTAAGAGTAAAAGTGCTACTTCCGGTCCGAATTTTGAAATTTCATATATCGAAAAAACATTGCAAATATAGTTTTAAATACTTTTGTACTCTTGATAAATATATTGCTATGGGGGTATTACATGCGTAGCCCCTTTTAATGCACTAGATTATAAGATACGGTAAGTACCGTTTAGAAGTTCTTGTAATTAATTTATAAATTGAATATTATTATTTAATTACGCCTCCAGCTAGCTATCTTGGTTGCCTACCTATAAGGTGTGCAACGTTTTGTATTTGTTTAGCATGAGACTCTGCTTTTGTTTTATCTATTTGAAAGCTACTGTAAATAAAAATAAAGTTAATGTTTTATTATTAATTGGCTGCTCCCTGTATAGAGACTATGGATTAGTTACTAAGCGACTGAATTTGTAACAGTTCAAATTTATTTCCACAGTTGGTGTACCTGGGTCACACCCACGTGGATGCAGAGAAATTCTAAAAAATGTACGCGCTCTTATGATAGCTAGGTTATGTGAACCTTAAACAATCAGTTTCTTGTCGGTTTTGACGTTCTGAATTTGAACTTTAATAAAATTAAATCTCATTAAAATGGGTCGTTATTTCTCTTCGGTAAACCTGAGGAAAGGTACACGACTAACTTTATACTATATCTTCGTCCAAAGGGGTTCCACAGGACGTTCTAGGAGAATCTACTAATATAACAAATATACGACCAAACATGCTTTTTAAAACAGCTCTTCAGTCAAGATTGATGGATAGTGTAACTGGGTCAAATGAATACACAGGTATTTATTGATTATGCTCTTTATTATGTTGTATTGAATATAAACTTATTATTGTTTACAGCTCAAACATCTCTGTGAAGGATGTCATTAGGCATAATCCTGCTTGAAATAACATGAACAAATAATTCTACGCTGGTAATTTCAGGCACACACATAACAATATTTACTTCGTATACCAATTTAATGGTAAATAAATGGATTTGACGTTAGGATTCTATCTGATATTCTGACTCTTCGTCAAAGAAAAAAACTGATATGACACGTACGTATTACGTTTAGTATGTAGTCTAATTAAAATGCATGAACGGTAATTGAATTATAGATTAAATATTTAAATATCCGGCTATTATGTACTATTTAAAACGGGCTACGTTAGAAATGAACGTTTAGTCTGGTAAAAAAACTCGGATTACAATTAAGTCTGACTTGATTATCAGTCATTTACAAGTTTATCTTGGTTCCTTCTAATGAACGCGAACTTATATCAATGTCACTTTACATACAGTTTTGTTTGTTTAACTTTGAGGTGTGAGATGAGAAAGGCAGGGCCCTGGTACTGCTGTCGTTCTTGGGTGAAGATCCACAGGTGCTCGTAGATGAAGGTATGCCTTGATCCTCCGTGTTGATTCTCTTGATATGTTGTCCAGGTTGGTCGTCTTGGTGGCTCTGCGTACAGATGAATAGACTCGTAGTAGATAGGCAGGTACGTATTCTTTTAATCCCTTGGTAGTTGAGGTTAGGATCCTTGTTGATTAATTGTTTATTTCCAGTACGTTATTTCAATCCCTGGGTTTGTCCAATATTTAAACACAGGATGGACTTAAGTTCGAAGTGACACTGACTCGCACTTTCTATGAGCCCACCGCACGTTGTTACACAGATGTGGGATGCTCGCGAATGTTTAGAACAACCTTACTGGTTGTTTATAAATCTTGAAGGAACTGTTTTTTGCACAACCTTACTGGTTGGTTATTGTAGAAGAATTCCTGTTTGTATTCAGGTACTGCCTTTTATATAAATCTCATGTTTGTATGGTGGTTGTCAAGGCAACCAACAAAATTCAGTCAAGCCGACAATTATCCGTTCATTTCAAAGTGCAAACCCCATTGTTTTGCGATTTTATTGCATCTATAAAGTCTTTTGAAATTTATTTCCCCTATATACAAATTTAGAATTCTGGTTTTTGACAATTACACGCGTGTTAAAAACTTTAACAGTACTCCCTTTGATATTCTAGTACAGTTATGCTCATAAAAATTATCGCTTTTTATAATGTTTGATTTCTCTAACAATAATTGATATGTGCATCCCTAATTATACCGCGTTTACAAATGTTTTCTTAACTACTAAGTACATTTTCTTTTTATTTTATTTCCGTTTCTTTTTACCAGACAAAAATTCATTTATAAAAATTAAAATTATTTAATGGTGATTTTTGACAACCTATATTCAAACATGTGGTGAAATCTTAATAATGCTCATGCCCTGTTTATACAGTACTTGAATATGTAAAGGGCTTTTGGTTCAATATGTGTGTACGCAAAAGTTTGTTTCTTTACCGAGTTAGGGAGATATTTGACATTTTTAAATGACATTCGCGTTTGACTGATATATTTTTCAAAAAGATGCTATTGATTTTTTCACGGTCTTTACATTTCCATTTGTTTACAAAAACCTATGATACATCAAGTACTGATATTGAAGTACCCTATTGATTTGCAAATTTAACAATTTTAGTCGATTTTTATTATAACATACTTTTGCAATGGCCATATTTGTCGACCCAAAGTAAACATTTTTATAAGTAAACTAATGATCAGGATACAAATGTTTTATATTTTTGCTATGTGTGGTGCGAGTCTGCGTACAGTGTATACGCATTTGACCTTAATTATATGCCCAATTCAACAATAATTATTTTAACCATAATGTACGAGGGTTCGTCCAAAAGTGAATTTTTTAAAATATGAACGAAAATCTAAATAATCATATTTTACATATTTGACTGGTCTTGGCTAAGATACAAGACCAGTTCAATATATAGAATGCATAACTTACGACATATTTGCAAAAAATCGCCATTCGATAAGAGTAAAAGTGGTACTTCCGGTCTGAATTTTAAAATTTTTTTTATACAAAAGATGTTTAAAAGTACGTTCTTAATACTTTTACACTGGTAATGTACCTGCCTAGAAAGCATGACTTGCGAGATATTCGCAAAAAACTGATTTTCGATAAGAGTAAAAGACCTACTTCCGGTAGGAATTTCGAAAAACTTTATTAATAAAATTTTTCTCAAATTTAATTTTGAGTACATTTGAATTCTTTATAAATTTGTTTAAACTTAGTAATTGACGAAATATTTGCAAAATTCGATTTTTTCACTGAAGTAAACTACTACTTCCGGTCTGCCGATTTTGCTCAAAATCTAATCAGTTCTCAAGAGGGAGATTATATTCGTAAATACAAAATTTGGAATTGATATCTACAGCGGTTTGACCGCTATCGTGGTCACACACACACAGGCAGACACACACACAGACATTTTTTAAAAACCACTTTTTTGGTATCAGGGGACCTCAAAACGTGGACATCTGCAAAAATCTCGAGGTCGAAAATTTTCATCATCACAATACTTCCTTATACTACGTATAAGAAAGTAAAAATTCTTAAAATTGGCTAATTTTTCTATGAAATAAAACCATTTCAAACTATTTTGTATAATTTGAAAGGCTCATTCCTATATATTCTTTTTAATTCATCATTTCAAAAGTAGGACAATTTATTTTTTTAGATGAAGGAAATACAGCAAGAAAATACTATAAACTAAAAAATATATAAGTACATGGTAAATAATAAAATTTTATCATGGGCAATATAACTCAACAAATAGGGAAGCTTATAATAAGCAATGTAGAAAACATATTTGTAGTTGAAAATAGAAATATATGTGCCTATCAGAAAAGAAAAAACATTTTTTAAATACAGTCGAAAGCAAAAAAAAGTAGACAAAAATACAGGTTTCTGTTATAGACTTTCTCAAAATGATTATACTCCATTCAGTCTAAGAATGGAGTAGATGGCGCTACAATATGAGCACAGTTTACACACGATGAACTTTGTATTTTGAAAACAAGTAAAACATATTGCAGTGATCTTGAATAAATAATGATATGTAAATAAATGGTTTTAGATCACTTGCAAATTTATGTTTAGTTTAAGATGTCAATCACCAGGAACAATAAGCTGGGTGAACGCATATGATAATCCACCTGTCAACAATACATCATCGTTAGAAATTGAAAAGGTAAAAGGGGTTCATGATAAATTCAACCAACGTATACCGACGATCATGAATGTTTTCCCTTTATTTCCGAATGTGCGCAAGACAAAGAAAATACGAATAAAACTTCCCAACAATACGAAGAGATGGTTCAAGAATGAAGTAAACAACAATCAAGAAATTTACGAAATAATAAGAATGTGGCAATGAACTCTAAGTTGTATTTAAAAGTTGTAAATAATGTTTTTCACTTACCAAGTCAATGTTTGATAGATAGTATCCTGTGCATTATATCTGCATTTCACCATTGCTCACATTAATATCAATTTTAACTTTTTACAAAGTAATAAACGCAGACATGTCACTTCAGGATTTATTTAAATTAATTTTTATTTAAGTAAAACAATAAAAGAATCTTAGTAAAATTTTTATAAAGTCATAATATTAAAAGACGCATTAAATGTTACGTGAAAAGGAACGAGCAAGTGTTTCTCGCACGGAGGTCGACCGTATGGCCGGCGAAAAACAACATTATTCGCCAGATGCACGTATGAGTCATAAACGTATAGACAAATTTATATTCACATGTTTGTTTACCTTTTTCAAGGATTGTTAATACGCTGTTTCCCCAAGTGACCGATAAGAGCAGCACCGTCGATGTACAATTTTGGAAGTGGATTCGTATATGCCGAAAGTTGCCGTACGTTTTTATAAAGAAAATTAGGCATAAAAGAGCGGACGGATAAAATTTCCGGGATAGCTTGGTGCGAACCGCTATCTTCAAATAGTCCTAAAGTAGGTGACAAACCACTTCCTCCTCTTTTAAAAAGGATTACTCTTAAATCCGGACTTAGAATAATTTTTGAGATTTTCGACACTTATAAAATTTTTAACAAGACTCAACACTTGTAATATTTTTATTTTTAACATGCAACGCGTATTACATTGAGATGTCTAGATATACTTGAATAATTACTTATGTATGAGATAATTTTATTTATGAATTCGGATTTTGAATTTATTTAATTTCATTTTATTTTCTTTTTCTAGAGTGTTTTGTTTTGCATGTAGGGGTACTATGCCATACATTATGACAAAACATTCTAGTAATTGTAATGATAACTTTGGATAGCATAATCATTTCATTTTCGTATAATTTACTTTTCTTTTAAATTTATTTATCCTACAAAAGGGATTTGAAATTAATAATTTTGTTTTATGTGTATATAGGTTATATATAAGTGAACCAGTTTTTCTTTAAAAATTTATTATGGATGAGTTTGAAACCATGTACGAAGAGTTAAGGTGATTAGATAATATTTGTTATAAATGTGTGTATAGTGGTGTACCAAATTCTTTGTTTGTGGTGGTGTTTTTGTATTGGAATTTCACGAGAAGGTAAAGTTTATTTTAATGTATATATTATTTCTTCTTATATGTATATCAAGTATATTTTGTTGTATTTGGGTTTTCAATATTAACGTGTTGAATAATACATCAGGAATGTGTGAAATGAATTAGGCACTATTTAATTCATAGCATGGAGTCCTGGTGAATTTGAAAGACACGAATTGGTCTTGGTGGTACTGCGTTTGGGAGCGAGAAAAGGCACCAGGCAGAACTAATCAGGGCTGAGTTAATCTATTGAATACGCAAAGACATTATTTTATTTCATTTTATTTATATAAAATTTATTTATATAAATATATATATATATATATTCCTTAAGGAGTGAGCTCATTGTGATGTATGTTCGGGTTGTGTCCGACGAGTTGAAAAGACATACTCGTAGGGTGGAACTTTGGGATACTCATCTGTGTGAATTTGCTATCTGATGGTACTGTGTTGGGAGCGAGAAAAGGCGCCGGACAGGACTAATTAGGGCAAAGCCATATCCTTAACGTTTATATTTTGTTTGCAAATAGTAGATCGCGTAAATTTTTGGTTATTTATATTCCAGTACAATTCATCATGTGTAATTTATTTTATTTTTTGATTGTTTACATGTATCTATGACAAATATAATTCATAATAGTCACGTTCACATTTTCTTTAGACATAAGTTTTTCACGACATTATGACTTCATTTATTTTTATTTCTTATAATATTTTATTGATTATGATGTATCAATTTGAATAATGATTGAATTATTGATTCTTTGTATGTAAATATTTATATATTAAAATTTTTTGAATTCGTTTAAATTTATTTTTAATAAATTAGATGTTAAGATTTATTTGGCATTTTATTTTCTTTACCTGACCTGGAGATAATTAAAGAGCAAGAGAATCGATTGGAGAATCTACATATATTTTCTGCCCCTGAGAGAATTATTTATTTTAAACTGAGCTAGTTGTATGTAATAGTTTTGCTTAACCTACTTTTCAGCAGAAAATTCATCGTATCTTAGTCTAGCATAAGGCCTAGCACTAAGATGCGTGCTCGACTCTCAATTACACATTGATTAAATAAATTAAATTTATTTCATTTATATATAAATTTGTAAGAGTCACAGCAATATGTTTACTGTCAGATGGATAGCAGGGATATACATATCTGATATCATTATATTTTGACATTTACGTACATTTTTGTACAAGTTGGTAACTCATTCCTCAAGAAAAAGGAATGCACATGTCGTCTAATTGTACTTTTTTGTGCTTCATCCAATTTATTGTAAGTATGACGATAATTTCTTTTTCTTGGAGGAGAAATTGGAACTCCATATAATTCCATTTCTTTAATAATGCAGTACATTGTATTCCTATTAATACCCACTTCCTCTGCTGTTTGATTGACTGCAGCTGTTTTAGACATATTGTCTTTATGCTTAATGTACACATTATAAGCCATTTGTCTTTGTCCAGATCTTATGTGTTTCCCTTTACGATTTTTTGAAGGACCTGGTAAAACTGCTTCCGCCGTACTATAGAATATTAGCGATTACGAAAAGAAAGTTAACGAAATTGATAAAATACCTTAACAAATGAATATTTCACTTGCGAGTTCTAAGAAGAACTATTTTTTAAGAATATTAACAACAAATAACTATGTATGTAAAATACGGAAATCGACAAAATCTTTGAACAAAACTGTCAGTAAACAAATTTTTGACAGAACGAGCTAAATGCGATTATTTTGCCGGTGTAAATGCACACTCGATTTCAACCAATCACAAACGTTTATTTTAAGCCCTATCTTTCCCAATGCTTTATTCTTAGACTGAATGGAGTATAGTGTGATAGCGACTTCAAAGTTACTTGTCAAAATTTGATTATCTATCAAAATTGACAACCTTACAGTTTATATTAAACTATTATCAAAATGCCTTCCATAAATGAATATAATAAAGTCAGTGTTATTGCAGATTTGAGTAACGGTTTCAAAATACGTGAAATTGTGGAAAGGAAATAATATGTTATGGGAAATAGAAGGAAACTTAAATTCAGAGGCTTATATCAACATTCTAAGTATGTAATGTGATGTTGCCTTCAGTGGAGCTATTTTTTCCAAATCGCAATTTTATAATTCAACAGGATAACTGCCCCATCCATCGGACAGAGTGAAAACATGGTTCAGAGAAAATAACATCAACGTGTTGGATTTTCCGCCAAGAGGTCCTGATTTAAATATCGAAAATGTGTCTGATAATCAAAGAAATAAAGAAATTAAATCGAAGACCTTAGAAATAGTTCACACAGCATGGAAGAATGTAAATCAAAATATTTGTACCAACCTTTATAACTCTATTCCAAATAGATTGCAAGAAGTTTTAAACAAAAACTGGTTTATAACCAGATATTAACGCATATATTTCTTCATGATGTTTTTTAATTATTATTTTGATTTGTATTAATCAGATAGAAGACGTTTTGATAATTATTTGATTTGCCATAGAATAATGACTTGACATTAATGACAAGTAAATAAAGCCAGGTTTACAAAGTACGAGATTTCTTGTCTACTTTTTTTGCTTTCCACTGTATATTATTGAGTCTTAAAGAAATTTACATTATTCGATCGCATTTTCTATATATTTTAAATCTCTCTTCTGACCGAATACCATACCTGTGCTTTAAATCCATTTACAATATTGTGTAGGACGGAAAGAGAGGTATACGACTTGCAATGTACTCTCCCTCTTACTTTAGAAAACCGATATTCATTCATAATGTTACCTGCGCGATCCAGTTCGTTCTACAATTCAAATATTGCTTTACTTTCGACTTTCGTCTGCATCCCCATAGCAACGAACTAAATTTTAATTTTAGTGTAATCCGTACATTTAGCGACATCTATATATCATTAGATTTCGAACTCTTGCTAATTTCATACCTATTGACATTTTTACCGACTATAACCGGATGTGTAATAAGTACACGGACATCCTTGGATTATTAAATTATGTGCTATGCAACCAATATTACATTTCCGATCCACTATATAGGACCCTTAATCTTATTCTTATTATTATTACTTTTTTTTTTAGATTATACATTTATTTCCGTTTCAGATAAACACAGACTTTATTGAAATGGTGCAACATGTGAATTAGGGATGGGACATGGGTGGGTAAACATCGATATCAAACATCGATGTAAACATCGTTGACCAACATCGATGGTTGCAAAATATCGACTACCAAACATCGATGTTTTTAAACATCGATAATTTTATTTATAGATTTATTTTTTGGCAGTTTAACAAAAACTTTAATTAATTTACGTCCTTAACAAAAGGGCATAAAAGATATATCATTATTCATAAAATTAATAAAAGAAACGCGGCTCATATATATACATTTATAATATGTAGTTAACGTTAGAAACTACTCAAAAAAGAACTATATAAAAAAACAAAATGCAATTACGCATGAAACAACCACAAGACTTAAATCGTCTGATACTTAAAAAATATATACACCACGTGTATCAAAACTTTTAAGAGAAGGATTTATATTTGGGATTTTATAGTCTTGCATTTTCTTTGACTACGCAGACAAATACCGAGATACATATTATGGATATGGTTTTATATTTCGGATGTGTCATCTTGCATCTATACGTGTATGATTGTACGCACTAGGGAATTCCCCGAAGAAGTATACATCGGTAATGTCTATCTCCCTTCTTTTTCTATGAAAATACGTATACCTCTTTCACTTATTCTGCGTGCATACATAATTTAACTCTTATTCTGCACATTAAAAGTACTATAAATTTATGTATTTAATTATATATTATTTAAATATTTATACTGAGTAATATTTAAAAGAGCCTGAAATGGAATATTCGAATTTATATGATATACCACTGTGAAATTTAAATACTTCTTTTATTTTATTCGTAGACAATCTTACATCTATCGGTAGAAAGTAATAAGTCACAACAACCTCTTAAACAGTGCCATCTAATGTTTGTCCTTGGATTTTAAAAATACTGTAGCGAGAGTGGTTACGTCTACCGTTTGAAATCTATTGACCGCTGCCTTATTTATGATGCATAATGCTTGTCTTGTGTGTATAGTATAGTCACAGATTATCTACCAGTCTTATAAAGAATTAACAAAACACTTATGGATGAATGCGTCTAATGGAGTAGATAGAATAAATCACGGATTATCGGATGGTTCAGTTAAATACGGGGTTTTGCCGCCTAATCTACCTAATCCGGGGCAATATTAGATGGCGCCACGGTGTTAGAAACAAGAGTCCTATAAGTAAATTTGAATCATGAGTTTAACCGAATAACTGAGATGTCGCTACTATAGCGCTGTCACTTTATGGAAACGCGTAGAAACGTTAATCAACAAATTTTGTTTGTGTTTGTGGTGTTGCTAACCATTATTTTTCTTATTACTACATAGTGGTGTTATAATCGTACCGTAAGTTCTGTAAAGAGCATGGATTACGGATGGTTCACTTAAATACGGGGTTTTGCCGCATAATCTGCCTAATCCGGGGCAATATTAGATGGCGCCAAGGTGTTAGAAACAAGAGACCTATAAATAAATTTGAATCATGAGTTTAACCGAATAACTGAGATGTCGCTACTATAGCGCTGTCACTTTATGGAAACGCGTAGAAACGTTAATCAACAACTTTTGTGTGTGTTGCTAAACATTATTTTTCTTATTACTACGATTACTACATAATTCGTGGTGTTATAATCGTACCGTAAGTTCTGCAAAGAGTAATATGATAATTTTATTAAGTTGACATAATGCCTTTTTAGACTTAAAGGATGGATAGAACCTGGTGCATTGTGTGTGGGGCGTACAAGCAGGAAGCAAGAGCGATGCATATTTTCCGAGAATGCGAACAAGTAACTAACGGCACTAATAGTTGACATATAACCCGAAGGTGAGCTGGAGATTTTTTGTTTGTAGTTCTGATTCCAAGTGCAACAAGGACCACCTGGTTGTAGCAAGGATTTTGTTGGTTTCCAATTACACCAATTAAAGTTTAAATGACAATTAAGTAAGTAATTGGCAATTATTAGGAGTATAATATAAGTGGGAATAATTGTAGTTGAGGTGTCAGGCGATTTTTGAAAAAATTATTAGTGTAAATTATAAAGGACCTCTAATTGAACAACTTTTTCTTATAAAATTATCAATGCTAATGTAGGGAAATGGAGATAAAAAATAAATTAAGTACTCACTGAGTCAACCTTGCAGGTTACATCCCATGTGAGATATCCCATATAGAGCATTGAAATAATGAAAATCACAATAAATGATGTCTATTTAAGCTCACACGAAAAAACGTATATCTGAAAAGCTTTTCGACACATAATCTTAATGCATTCAAAGACTTAATTACATTCAGATTATCAAATTTACCTGACTCTTTGAATGACGCTAAGGCTCTGTTTGACGTTTTTCATGAAACTCCGGTTTCGGCCTTTCAAGAATCTTTTCCCCTGAGAAAAATTAACAAGAATTTGCCCAACAGAAATATGAATACACCAATAAATAATGACCTTCTAAACATGAAAAATACATTGGATGCTCTTGCAGTTATAGCTAAGTCGACCAAACATGAAACATGGTATTCGATCTATAGTGGTTACAAGAAACAATATCACGATGCAGTTACAGCAAATAAAAAGGAAAGTAACACTAATATTATACAAAACAGCCATCACAAAATTAAGATGATATGGAAGGTCATAAATGGGGAGGTATCCGATAAGAGAAAAAGCGTAATTGAAAATTCCAATCTCTCAGCTGATGAACTGAATACATATTTCTGTAGAATAGGGACGGAAATGGCAAATAGTATAATTACTGGCACCAATCCATTAAGCGCAATAAATCGTATTAAAATAAAAAGAAATGGATCTTGTTTCTTGAAACCGGTATCGCAGGGGGAAATACGACAAATAATTAATGATATCAAATGTAAGGACAGTTTGGATATTTATGGGATGAACACCAGAGTCTTGAGGTATGTTTCTGATGAGCTAAGTGAGCCTTTGACAAAGGTAATTAATGCCTGCATTATGGATGGGTACTTCCCAGACCAATTGAAACATGCAAAAGTGGTACCTATATATAAAGAAAATGAAATCAATAACTGTAAAAACTATAGGCCAATAAGTATATTACCCATTATATCTAAAGTATTTGAACAAGCCATCCTATCAAGGCTGTCTTACTTTTTGGAAGAAAATGGTCTACTAATGACATGTCAACATGCGTGCCGTAAGAATAAATCGACAACGACTGCGCTAGTAAGTGTATTGAACTATATAAATGATGCCCTGGACGAAAAGAAGATGGCAAGCTTAAATTTATTAGACCTAAGCAAAGCATTTGATACGGTGGACCACAGTATATTGATACACAAATTAGAATACTATGGAATAAGGGGCCAACCCTTAAAATTAATTAGGTCCTACCTATCAAATAGGAAACAGACGGTTCATTGGAAATCTAATAAATCACAAGTAGGACATACCACCTATGGAGTACCCCAAGGGTCGATTCTGGGTCCTTTGTTGTTTATTGTCTATGTCAATGATCTACCAGGGGTCCTGCCTGAGATAGAAATATGCCAATATGCCGATGACACCACCATCATTTGTAAGCATAGTGACGCGAAAGAACTGATGATACAATCCGATGAAGCAATTGAAAGAATTGAATTGTGGTTCGCAGCCCATAAACTAAAATTAAATGTCGATAAAACACAACAATTAGTTGTTAAGACGAAAACAGATGATGATGAAAGTGTTAAGTTTCTGGGTCTCACTATAGATACTGGGTTAAAGTGGGGAAAGCATATAGATAAACTGGCGAAAAAACTGACTTCGGGGATCTATGCTATTAGGAGAATAAAGTTGATAGCAACACAACAAGCTGCGGTACTTACCTATCATTCCGTTTTCCATAGCCATCTCTCGTATGGAATTCAGTTTTGGGGCCCATCAGGCGCAGCCGGTAGAATATTTATTCTTCAAAAGATGGCATTGCGAGCTCTTTGTGGTCTGAGGTATAATGAGTCGTGCAGGGGTTTCTTTAGACGAACAAAAATACTAACTTTGGCATCATTAGGCATATATCATGCTCTGAATTACGTTCACCAACACCTTCACCAATACGAGACAAATGGAATGGAACACCAATACAACACAAGGGAACGTAATAAATTGCGTATTCCGAGACAAAGGTTAACGATGACTCAGGGCATTCTTAACTATTATGGTGTAAAGTTATATAACCACCTACCAGAAGACATAAAACAACTTCGTCACACGCGCTTCTCAAAAGAAATTAAACGAATTTTAACAGAAAAGGAATATTATACCATGGAGGAGTATATGGGGGATGCCTGGTAAATGAAGATAAATGAAGATAGAGTAGTTCGTTTAACACCTCTCTGCGTATTTAATTGTTTTTCTTACACACACATACATATATATATTGAACTGGTCTTGTATCTTAGCCACGACCAGTCAAATCTGTAAAATATGAATATTTAGATTTTCGTTCATGTTTGAAAAGATTCACTTTTGGGCGAACCCTTGTACATTGTAGTTAAAATAATTATTATTGAATTGTTCATCTAATTAAGGTCAAATGCGCATACAATGTGCGCAGACTCGCATCACACATAACAAAGATATAAAACATTTGTATCCTGCTCATTGGTTTACTTATAAAAATGTTTACTTTGGGTCGACAAATATGGCCATTGCAAAAGTATGATTTATAATAAAAATCGACTAAAATTGTTAAATTTGCAAATTAATAGGGATACTTCAGTATCAATACTTGATGTATCATGGGTTTTTGTAAGCAAATGGAAATGTAAAGACCGTGAAAAGATCAATAGCATCTTTTGATTTTTACATACGTCAAACGTAAATGTCATTTATTATGTCAAAGATAACTTTAATTCAGTAAAGAAACAAACTTTTGGGTACACACATATTGAACCAAAAGCCCTTTACATATTCAAGTACTGTACAAACAGGGCATGAGCATTATTAAGATTTCTCCACATGTTTGAATATAGGTTGTCAAAAGTCACCCTTAAATAATTTTATTTTTTTATATAAATGAATTTTTGTCTGGTAAAAAGAAACGGAAATGAAAAAAAAGAAACGATGTAATTAAATGTTAAGAGAACCATTGTAAACGCCGTTGCATTAGAGATACACATATTGAGTATGTTGTTAGGCAAATCAAAAATTATAAAAAATGATATTTTTATGACCAGAACTGTACTAAGAAAATCAAACGCGCTACTATTAAAGTTTTCAACACGCGTTTAATTGTCAAAAACTAGAATTCTAAGATTGTACATAGTAGAAATAAATTTCAAAACACTTTGTGAGGACAATAAAATCGCGAAATAATAGGGTTTGCCTTTTGAAATGAACGAATGGTTGGTGGCTTGATTGAATTTTGTTGGTTGTCTTGACAACCACCATACAAACAAGAGAAACTATAAAAGGACAGTACCTTGATTTAAAAGGGATTCTTCTGCAACAACCAAGCAGTAAGGTTGTGTTTAAATACATTCGCCTGCAAAAACCAACCAAGTAAGGTTGTTCTAAATATTCGTGAACATCCCACTTCTGTGAAACAAAGTGCGAGCTAGTGCAACTACACCCATTGGAGTCAATCCTGTGTTTTCGATATTGGAAAAACCAAGGATGCAAATAACGTACTGGAAAGAAAGAAATAATCAACAAGGATATTAACTCCAACTAACAGGGAGTTAACCAAACAACATTTCAAATATATTTGAAAAAAGAATACGAACCGGTGTCCAGCCATCTACAACGAGTCAACACATCTGAACAAGGTGCCGCCAAGAAGATACACCAGGGGTGCCTATCAAGAGAATCAACTCGGAGGGTCAAGACGTTCCATCAACTACGAGCATCTGTGGAGCCCCCTTCAAGAACGACAGCAGCACCTGCATTCTTTCCAGCCAGCCAACTTAAAGTTAAACAAACAAGAACAGTATGTAAAGTGACAATTGTATAATTTCACGTTCATTAGAAGGAAACAAGATAGACTTGTAAATGACTAACAGTCAAGTCAGACTTAAGTGTAATCCGAGTTTTTTTACCAAGACTAAACGTTCATTTCTCACGTAGCCGGGTTTAAATAGTACATAATAGCCGGATATATTTAAATATTTAACCTATAATTCAATTACCGTTCATGCATTTTGATTAGACTACATTCTAAGTTTAATACTTACGTTGCACATTAGTTTTTTTTGGGAGACGAAGAGTCAGATAATCATATTTAAAAATCCAAGGATGAATCCGATTGTTTACCATTAGTAAAGTAGACAGATTAAATATTGTTATGTGTATGCCTAATATGACTTGCGTAGAGCAGTTTGTTCATGATATCCCAAGTAAAGATTATGCCTAGAGCCATTCTTGATAAGAATATTTAAACTGTAAATATAAAGCTACACTCAATTCATTAATAATAAAAAACCATAATCTAATAAACACCTGTGTTTTCATTTGACCCAGTTATACTATCCATCAACCTTGACCGAACAGCTGTTTTAAAAAGCATGCTCGATCGTACAATTGTTTGTTAGGTTATCTACAAGACCATCAGGAATCGGCCCTTTTCTACGTGTTTGTAAGCTGTAATACAGAAGTAAGTCGTGTACTCTTCCTCAGGACCAACAACCGAACCCCTTTTACGACCCATTAATGAGATTTAATTATATTTAACGTTCAATTTCAGAACGTCAAAACCAACTGAGGGTTCACATAACCTAGCTATCATAGAGCGCGTATATTTTTTTGAATTTCTCTGCATCCACGTGTGGGTGACCCAGGTGCACCAACAGTGGAAGAAAAATTGAACTGTTGCAAATTCCGTCGCTTAAATAAATAATTCAAAGATTAGTTCTAATCTACAGGGAGCAGTCAAATAAATTAAAACACCATTTTAATTTTATTAACAATAAACTAGCACATAGATAAATAACAGAGTCCATGCTATTTTAAATAAAACACGTTACCCATCTTATAGTTAGGCAACCAACATAGCTAGCCCGAGGCCATTAAATATTTGAAATAAAAATTCAATTTATAAAATAAGTATACCAGAAAATTTTAAACGGTACTTACCGTGTCGTATGCAAGTGTTTTAAGGGCAATACGCTTGTTATACACCATATCATCTGACGCCCAACGTGGTGGCATTTTTAAAAACCTATTGAGGAGTACACTGACTGCAGGTTTTCTTTTGTGTCGGTCTGTTTCAGAGAACCAGAAGAACATTACGAAGAGGAGAATACTTATAAATAATTGAATTACTTGTAGAATAAAAATATAAACAGTAAAGTGTGTATTTTATTTAATATACATATACAGGTTGATGGTGGATGAATAAATAAACACTGGGTATAATTAAAATCTTTTATTCACTGTGGCATAAAAAATTAGAAACAGGTCAAAATATAATTTACAATGTTATTGTACAGGGGTCGTATCTAAACGGCATATTGCACATATTATTTATTTGCGCCCATAGTTATTTTGAAAAAATTACAAAATGAATACGCGATCACGGACCGGTTCAATAACCCTACCGGAAGCATCGAGCGAAGACGAATCTCCTGCAGAACAAGGAACTATTCTGAGGCCAGAACAAAAGGAGTTCCTCGAACAAATCAGACTGATGATGGATGGATTCGAGAATAATAGGAAAAAGGATAGGCAAGAAGACAAAGAAGAAAATCAAAAGATGTGGGATAAATTACTAAACAGAAATGACCCAGGCGAAAATAAAGCTGCTGAAGAATCGGTATATATGCAAGTAATAGCAAAACCAGAGGAAGATATCCAGATAGAGAACCAGGAATTACCTGCAGATCCAACACTAGAAGTGGAAATGGCACCAATCAGTGAAGAAACTATCATAACGCCGACAATGGATGAAGCCCCGACCCTATTACAAACAATATCTGCAGAAACAACAAAAGAAGAGGAAATAATAGAAACAGGAATGGATGTCGAAGAAATCACAAAGGATATGCAAATCCATGAAAAGGATGTACAAATGATATCTGCGGAAATAATGAAAGAAACTCAGATAGGCGAAAAGCACGAACAAGATACTGCGGAGGACGAGGTAACAGAAAATGTTGAAAAGGACGTTCTAGACCGTCTCAACATCGAACAAGACACAGAAAAAATTAAAGAAACCTCCGCAAGGCTACCTTTACCAATAAGAACAAAATACATGGATTCTGACAGAAGAATTTTGCGAACACGGTTGGACGCGCTTTTATCTGGAGAAGAAGAGGACAGGTATTTACTTGCATACACCTCAGGGCAGATGACAGGAATACCCATAGGTGCAGAAAAATATACAAATTCATGGAAACAAGTCCGTACAATACAAATTAGCAAACAACAAAATTTAGTACACTCCATTCGTCACATAAACATGGTACGCGAAGAAGTCAACGTACTGAGGGGCATTGAGGTAACCACATGGATGGACAAGCCAAGTCACACACATCTTGTAAAATCAATCACACATACACACAATTTACAAGATTTAAACTCGCAAACACAAACCTTAATACAATTAATTTGTTATACAAGCGAAATGCACCAAAAATTTAACATAGTAAAGGGGATAGTAATAGCTGCAATCTTGTACAAAGACAATCAAGCTACACTGTTAAAATTCGCAAAAACACATACACATACATGCACACAACCAGATATGGAACACAATATACAAACAATTTACACCGATGGCATACATAGGCATCAGAAGAATATTATTGACTTCCGCCTCAAGATATTAGGCGAATAAAGAGCCCAAAATTGAGGGGCATGGCGGTACTGAAGGGCCAGTAACCGATGGTACTTTGGCAATACCACCCTAACCGGAGCCACAACAAATAGGATAAAGAGCCCAAAATTGAGGGGCCTGGCGGGACTGAAGGGCCAGTAACCGATGGTACTTTGGCAATACCACCCTAACCGGAGCCACAACAATTATCTAAAAACCCTCACAACACAAAAACCCCCGCTACAGGAAGCAATTCGGACGAACCCAACCCGAAGACATTCAAACTACTCCAAAAACCCCAGCTATAGGAAGCTATTCGGACGAACCCAACCCGAAGACATTGAAACTCTTCAGACGAGCCCAATCTGAGCACAACCCCAAAAATCTCTTAGAATGTTGAAGATACATACAGGAACTACCTACAACTCCCATGAAAGTCACAGAGTCTTTATAAAATTACAAAGAAGAAGTTAGTCCGGAAATTAGGATATGAGAATATTAACCGTAGAAAATAGGAATTATAGAATAAGTACATTCACCTAGAATTTTAATACAAATAGAATTAGTTTGATTAGTTTTCCCCATTCCTACAAATAAGTAGTTAGTAGCGCATCATGAGGTAATATAAGTTGCAAAATTTCTTTAACACCTAAACCAGAAGAGAAATTTTATCCACAAGGAAAAAAAATTTTGTTAAGAGAAAATTCAACACTAGAAGGAAAAAGTTAGTAAATGCAAACGATTAGAGCACAGCGTACAAAACAAGAAATGACAGAAGTCAGAAAATATGAAAAGCCGCCTTTATGAAACAAATATAAAAACTACATGTACACAAGAATGTTCATGCCGAATAAGAAAAGAAGAAAAATTCAAGAAGTGATTATCGAGTGATTTAAAAAGACTAAATGTATGGAAGAATGGGCCTAGAAATAAAAATATACCACTTAGCAAAAGTATGCTTATGTAAGAAAAATTTAAACCATAAAGAAACCCATGAAAAGATATGGTATTATGGTAAAAGGAAAAATAGGTAATGTACAACCTAAAATATGTACAATAGCACGCAAATAGTGCAAAGTGGAATGATGTATACTCCACAAATAGGAAAAAGAAAAATGACAAAATGTCGAATATAATTATCACAGTAATAATCTGTGAAATAAGAATGATAATTTATGTGTATACATACACATTGGTATATTAGAGATAGGCCACCCTCATTACAAGAAAGATATACACTCGATACATCGCAGGCGAAGGCAGAACAAGAAAATAAAGAATTAAGGTACAAAATAAACAATTTTCTAAAGGCAAATATAAAATACACACACACACAAAGTAAAGAAAAACATATGTACGCTAAACTGATACTAACTAGTTGCACAATTTAACAAATGCATAAAAATAATTAGATGCACAAAACAGAATATAAAAATTTCATCTTAACCCTAAACATACACTATACAGGTTTAAGTCAATAAATAAAAGTTTGAAAAATTGAACAAACACAGAACAGCTTATATTACAACATATGACCCACATATAATTTTAAAACTTAGATACTAAGGCCCTAATTATAATCACAACTAGATATAACAATTCATTAAGAAAAAAAAAATTGTTACATAAAATAGATACATTAGTTGTTGCAATCTGTTACAATGAAAAAAATATTTTACAGACGTTTATAACGAAAGCATATTTTTAAAAATAAAAATCTACCTTCGTTAAGGGGCAGATGAACTGGTCTTGTATCTTAGCCACGACCAGTCAAATCTGTAAAATATGAATATTTAGATTTTCGTTCATGTTTGAAAAGATTCACTTTTGGGCGAACCCTTGTACATTGTAGTTAAAATAATTATTATTGAATTGTTCATCTAATTAAGGTCAAATGCGCATACAATGTGCGCAGACTCGCATCACACATAACAAAGATATAAAACATTTGTATCCTGCTCATTGGTTTACTTATAAAAATGTTTACTTTGGGTCGACAAATATGGCCATTGCAAAAGTATGATTTATAATAAAAATCGACTAAAATTGTTAAATTTGCAAATTAATAGGGATACTTCAGTATCAATACTTGATGTATCATGGGTTTTTGTAAGCAAATGGAAATGTAAAGACCGTGAAAAGATCAATAGCATCTTTTGATTTTTACATACGTCAAACGTAAATGTCATTTATTATGTCAAAGATAACTTTAATTCAGTAAAGAAACAAACTTTTGGGTACACACATATTGAACCAAAAGCCCTTTACATATTCAAGTACTGTACAAACAGGGCATGAGCATTATTAAGATTTCTCCACATGTTTGAATATAGGTTGTCAAAAGTCACCCTTAAATAATTTTATTTTTTTATATAAATGAATTTTTGTCTGGTAAAAAGAAACGGAAATGAAAAAAAAGAAACGATGTAATTAAATGTTAAGAGAACCATTGTAAACGCCGTTGCATTAGAGATACACATATTGAGTATGTTGTTAGGCAAATCAAAAATTATAAAAAATGATATTTTTATGACCAGAACTGTACTAAGAAAATCAAACGCGCTACTATTAAAGTTTTCAACACGCGTTTAATTGTCAAAAACTAGAATTCTAAGATTGTACATAGTAGAAATAAATTTCAAAACACTTTGTGAGGACAATAAAATCGCGAAATAATAGGGTTTGCCTTTTGAAATGAACGAATGGTTGGTGGCTTGATTGAATTTTGTTGGTTGTCTTGACAACCACCATACAAACAAGAGAAACTATAAAAGGACAGTACCTTGATTTAAAAGGGATTCTTCTGCAACAACCAAGCAGTAAGGTTGTGTTTAAATACATTCGCCTGCAAAAACCAACCAAGTAAGGTTGTTCTAAATATTCGTGAACATCCCACTTCTGTGAAACAAAGTGCGAGCTAGTGCAACTACACCCATTGGAGTCAATCCTGTGTTTTCGATATTGGAAAAACCAAGGATGCAAATAACGTACTGGAAAGAAAGAAATAATCAACAAGGATATTAACTCCAACTAACAGGGAGTTAACCAAACAACATTTCAAATATATTTGAAAAAAGAATACGAACCGGTGTCCAGCCATCTACAACGAGTCAACACATCTGAACAAGGTGCCGCCAAGAAGATACACCAGGGGTGCCTATCAAGAGAATCAACTCGGAGGGTCAAGACGTTCCATCAACTACGAGCATCTGTGGAGCCCCCTTCAAGAACGACAGCAGCACCTGCATTCTTTCCAGCCAGCCAACTTAAAGTTAAACAAACAAGAACAGTATGTAAAGTGACAATTGTATAATTTCACGTTCATTAGAAGGAAACAAGATAGACTTGTAAATGACTAACAGTCAAGTCAGACTTAAGTGTAATCCGAGTTTTTTTACCAAGACTAAACGTTCATTTCTCACGTAGCCGGGTTTAAATAGTACATAATAGCCGGATATATTTAAATATTTAACCTATAATTCAATTACCGTTCATGCATTTTGATTAGACTACATTCTAAGTTTAATACTTACGTTGCACATTAGTTTTTTTTGGGAGACGAAGAGTCAGATAATCATATTTAAAAATCCAAGGATGAATCCGATTGTTTACCATTAGTAAAGTAGACAGATTAAATATTGTTATGTGTATGCCTAATATGACTTGCGTAGAGCAGTTTGTTCATGATATCCCAAGTAAAGATTATGCCTAGAGCCATTCTTGATAAGAATATTTAAACTGTAAATATAAAGCTACACTCAATTCATTAATAATAAAAAACCATAATCTAATAAACACCTGTGTTTTCATTTGACCCAGTTATACTATCCATCAACCTTGACCGAACAGCTGTTTTAAAAAGCATGCTCGATCGTACAATTGTTTGTTAGGTTATCTACAAGACCATCAGGAATCGGCCCTTTTCTACGTGTTTGTAAGCTGTAATACAGAAGTAAGTCGTGTACTCTTCCTCAGGACCAACAACCGAACCCCTTTTACGACCCATTAATGAGATTTAATTATATTTAACGTTCAATTTCAGAACGTCAAAACCAACTGAGGGTTCACATAACCTAGCTATCATAGAGCGCGTATATTTTTTTGAATTTCTCTGCATCCACGTGTGGGTGACCCAGGTGCACCAACAGTGGAAGAAAAATTGAACTGTTGCAAATTCCGTCGCTTAAATAAATAATTCAAAGATTAGTTCTAATCTACAGGGAGCAGTCAAATAAATTAAAACACCATTTTAATTTTATTAACAATAAACTAGCACATAGATAAATAACAGAGTCCATGCTATTTTAAATAAAACACGTTACCCATCTTATAGTTAGGCAACCAACATAGCTAGCCCGAGGCCATTAAATATTTGAAATAAAAATTCAATTTATAAAATAAGTATACCAGAAAATTTTAAACGGTACTTACCGTGTCGTATGCAAGTGTTTTAAGGGCAATACGCTTGTTATACACCATATCAATATATATATATATATATATATATATATATATATATATATTTTCAATTTTGTTGTTTGTATGTCAACATTCTGTTTGTTTGTCATATACCTATTTTATATTTTATTTTTTATATTTATATTTATGTCGGACCTGTAATTGTTTATATTGCAGTTTTTATGGACTATTATTGTATTTTTAAATGCATTAATAAAATTTACTATTACTATTACTATTACTATTACTATTACAACACAACAATTATCTTTGATTTCCACGTTTTTAGATTCAATGTTAGCGAAATTGTAAATACGAGATCACATGATATCAGCTGTTTTTGTTGACATTTGATGGTGCTTTTAAAATTGCAGAAAAGTCATAAGAAAACATACAAATTGACCTAAATTGTATGTGATTATGTGAAATAAACATCAATAATCGTGATTTTCATCATTTGAATGATCTATATAGGATACCTTACATGAGATGTAACCTGCAAAATTGACTCGGTCAGTATCTAATTTATTTTTTATCTCTATTTCTCTATGTTTGCATTGATAATTTTATAAGAAAAAGTTGTTCAATTAGAGATGCTCTATAAGGTACACTAGTCGCCTGACACCTCAACTGCAGTTTAACCCTATCGGTGTATAAGAAACCCTTTAAAATACACGAAAAACATACTACTTGTTTTTAAGTTTCTATATTATGTTTTTTCACAAGCAATCAATCGATGTTTAGCAGTGTTAATAGAAACTTCATGTTTCTTGGTATAGAAGCATTTATGGTTTTTCCTAATGATTTTCCTAGGCTGTTTCCTATAATGAAAACGTGCCTTTATACTATCGTTGATATTTGTTAGTATACAGTTGCAATTATTATATTTTATTATTCAGGAGTGAAACAACAGCAAATGGGCATGAAACCTGTGCTAGATGCCAGTACAACATGTAATAAGAAACTTTGCAGCCTACATTTTGACACAAACTGCTATGCACACCCTCATTCAGTACGCTTAAACAGTAATGCAGTGCCGACACTCCATCCCATAAGGCCACCCACGGAGGCTAAGGCAGCCATATCATTGGAAGTCTCATTTGTTTTACGACAACAATTAATTAATCAATTTGGTGTTAGTTATTGCAGGTTTAATTTTTTTGTTTTCTTCTATAGCCATGTAATTAACATTATTTAATTTTTAAGCCCTAATTGTCACTCTTTTAGTTATATATTGATGAAAAGACGTTTACTAAATTTGTTAGGTATCTTATGTATCCATATTTTTATTTATGTCACCTTATTTTATGTTCATCATTTATGTAATACAAGATTTTGTAAATGGTGGTAGTAAACATGGGCGGGCTTAAGTCATTGTGTGTTTATCAGGTTTAATTACCGACTTTGTAGTATTTCGAGTAAGTACTTGTGCTTTTTCGACAGAAATTCTATCTTGTTGTTAAAAATATGTTTGTTAGTCGAATATTCTACTTTTGGTAGATCATGCTATATTGTTCGTTAATTTATTTTTGTACTGGTAATTTAACTAAAACATAAGTGTTGGATGTTAGTTATAATTTTTCAATAGTAATCATAAATGTACTTTATACCTTTTCTACTTTGTAGTATTTCGAGTAAGTACTTGTGCTTTTTCGACAGAAATTCTATCTTATTGTTAAAAATATGTTTGTTAGTCGAAAATTCTACTTTTGGTAGACTATGCTATTGTTCGTTAATTTATTATTTTTGTACTGGTAATTTAACTAAAACATATGTGTTAGATGTTACTTATTAATAATCATAAATGTACTTTGTACCTTTTCTACATAACAATATTAAAATGTAATTATTTAAGTAATTCTTTTCTTTAAAACGTTATTGTGTGGTTACAGCATTGTTATTGAATATCGTACTGTATACTGTTTTCCTTAGAAATGATTCCTTATTACTACGAGAACTAGTAAATAGTATGCAATTTAATTACAGTGTTGTAATCATGTACCATGAGATCAAAAATTATATTGATAAAGGTTTGCCATGGAATATAAAACGTCTGTCTTAAGTTATATCATTGTCATACTGTCCATATTTGTCATTATATTTTCTCTTAGAATGACAAATATTAATGACAGTATAACACTTAATGATATAACTTAAGACAGACGTTTTACATTCCATGGCAAACCTTTATCAATATAATTTTTGATCTCGCGGTATTAAACCCTAATTTGTAATAAATTTTATTTTGAATTTCCCGCTATCAAATAAATTTTGAATCGCCCGCTATTTGCTTAATGTTATTGGAAACTGTAATTTTTTTATATCATCGCCATCTATATTTGCCCGCAGGCAATACAAAACGCGGATAAATTTTTTTTGTAAACAAACCACATTAAACAATAAAATATAAATAGATATATTTGTAATTACTTACAAGTATATTTAAAACTTCATGAAAAGGTTAAATTATGGTTGTAAGTAATTATATTTATATCTATTTTTATTTAAAAAAAAAAATTAAGGAAACATTGAGTACATTTGAACTAATATATTTTAGACAACCCGAACGTGCGTAATTTATTTTTCTTCTTTTATATTTACGTATGGTCGAAAATTTATATCCTCGATATATGCACTTGCAATTAACTGTTTATAATATAAATACACAACAAATTCATAAAAAGCAGTAGACAAACAAACACTATAACTTAACCTCACAAACCTCAAAAACACATGGTTATCATAACTTCTAGTCCCACAAAATGGAGGATAACTATGCGCCACTAAGTATGCGAGCCTGTGTGTGAAGTGTTAATTAGGAAACATTTTTGTATTTGTCAACAGAGGACGCTGTTTTATTTTTGTGATTAGTGCTAATACATTTTGTCAAGCTTAAAATTTCGATGTTCACTATATTTCTTCTAACATCGATAGTTTATCGATAATTCTAAATTGCAAACATCGATGCAAAAACATCAAACATCGATCCTAAAATATCGATGTTCAATGAACATCCATCATTATCGCCCGACCCTAATAGGTTTGTTCGAACCTGCAGTTCCGAACGGTTCTAGAACTAGTGCGCATGTCATTTAAGAAAAAGACTGTTCGGACCATGCAGTTCTGGAACTGCAAATTCTGAGAACTGGTTGTTCAGTGTTCGGTCTTTCAGAACTAGTAATTCAAGAACCGTTCGGAACGGTTCTAACAGTTCTGAATGATGGGCTAGTATTTGAAATTCTGATAAATCCGGAGCATGCGTAATTGTCATTCGTATCAGCTTTCGCATTTTTCTGGTTATGTTTATCGTATTTATGTTGAACTTCAGAGTTGTAGGTTAGTTTTTAAGTTGTCATTCAAGTACTTATTTGTTTTTTATTTTAGTTTGTGATATTATTAGAGTATTGGTGTGATCCGGTTTATCAAACCTATTTTTACTTTTTTTTCAGTTTTTATTCACACCCATTATATCAATTTTATAATAGCCAAAGTAAACAGCTATAAGTATGTAACTAAACATTAGTTTCTTCAAATGGTGGTTTATTGTTTTAGAAATTACTCCATTGACTACCATGTTCTTGAGTCGAGCAAATCATTCTTCCTCTAAGAATAAAGAGAATGTAATGGTACAATTATAGGAACTTGCGAACATGAAAAAAGTTAATTTATAATTATCATATATTCGTAGAGAAACTAACATATTTGTTAAACTTAGACAAAATCGTACTTAATATTATGTATACTAAACTTACAATTTTTGATTCGATGTGGCCCCCTTGAGATTTAAGCAAAATAAATGGAATCTGTGATATCAATATATTAGATATCCGAACAATCTATTATATGTATGTATTTGTACCTGTTATGTCATGAAAATTATAATAAATTGCAAGTTAATGTGACTCCCAGACTTGTGACACAAAACGTTCAGAGTCTGATTGATGTAAGTACCAAATCATGTAGGTATCGCAATTCAAATTACCAAAAAGGCTTTAATTCTCCAAAATGGATTGAAAGAGTGTACTACTTCACAGATTAAAAGAAAAGAAGAGGAGCTGACTTTAAACGTTGAAAATGTATTGTAATATATTTCTTTAAATTCATTATGATTGTTGATTTTATAGTTATGTAATACATATTTATTAATGTGTGTGTGCATTTGATGCACGTGCCTATTATTAATAACAGCTTGTATTAAAAATCCTTGTTTTATTTACCCGGTTTATCAGAAATATCCATTACAAAATATTGAAAAATGTACTTCTGACAAGTTCTTCATTACTTTTTAAATCCTGTTGCAATTTTGAGATGTAACATTTAAATGTTCATTACGATTGACATTTGTCCACCAGTTTGGTGTTTTTTTAAAAAATGCAGAAATATCCATAGGAAAATTTAGAAAAAATTATTTCTTATAAACAACTTTTTGACTACTTTTAAATGCTGTCGCAATTTTGGTGGTTAGATGCAGATGCAGTAACATTGATTGATTGATTGATATTTGTTCACCATTTGGTGTTTTGTAATATATAAATATATTGCTTATATAAAAAATGCAGAATTATCCATTACAAAATTTAGAAAAACGTATTTCATATAAACAACTTTTTCATTACTTTTTAAATCCTGTCGCAATTTTGGTAGTTAGATGCATTAGCTATTAAAAGTTCATTACGATAGATATTTCTTCCAATGAGTTTGGTGTTTTTTAATATTACCATGGTACAAATATATAAGGTATGCTACAACTTTGACTCAAATTCAGTGCTGCCGCCACTATCTCTAAAAACGTACTGAATTTTCGTACTGAATTTACAAAAAATGTACTGAATCGAGAAAAATTTATGGATGACCTTTTTTTAATCTCGAGGGACAATAAAATACATCACTAACATATGCAATAACTTTATTCAACTTTCATAAAATCATAAAATATATTGATTTGAAACATATGACAAAACAACAATTCACTCTTAAATAACCATTTACCATATCCATATTATATCCAAATTTTTTTTTTTAGCTTCTTACAATAATTTTTGAATATTGAGGGTTTTTCGGTTGCCTTTCACGATTTGTTTTTTGTATTCAGTTTTACTATTTGGCAAATGATTTTCCCTCTTCTTATGCAAATAATAAAATAATTGAAAGCAGTCGAACTAATGCATATTTATTATATGTGTTGTGATGTGTGTAAAATAGACAGTAAATACATAATGAAATTCATACACAATTTACGAAAGAATTTCTATTCTTCTTGTATTCTGTGGTCGGGGGGTCGATTAAGTACTTGTCTGGTTTGCACATTTTTTGCATAAAATTTACACTTTGTATTCGATTTTACATTAAACTGTCTTCCTCAACAGAAGATTTTTCCTGATTCATAGAAAATAATTAATGTGCGTATTTCGTCACTAATTTTGGCATTTTGCCTTCGCCTTCTCACTCTCACACGTTCTATGTTGCAATAATGAAAATTCATGAAGTTGTTTTGACAAAAGGTGAAACTCATTTGACAAATGCAAATGTCTTTTGATTAATAGTGAAACACAAAGGACGACAAATCGTGAAAGGTAACCCAAAAACCCTGTAAAAATAATAAATTTTTGACCGTATCTATATTTAAACTATTTCTATACTCGTTTTTTGTAATTCTTATTAGTATTACATTATTATTATTACTTGGATTTAATTTAGTACTGAAACTTTCAAGTTTGTACTGAAATTAGCTCTTTTTGCAAAATGGCGTACTGACGTACTGGATTAGTAAATAGTGTACTGAATTCGGTACAATTGTACTGAAACGGCAGCACTGCTCAAATTCGCCTATTTCTGCGCTGGATGCAATTTCGTCATATGTGTTGCGTCATCCATCACATGTTTGTAGTTTTGAGTTTGTGCTTTGTTTATATTTAGATTTCGAAGAGTTATATCCGATTATATCGTATTTTGTGTCATTATAATTATTATTTTATATGTTTAGTGTAGTTATTAAGATTTGTGAATATTTTCATTAAGCCAAAGACTTTTAATTTGATTTATTTAGAACTTAAGAAGAGGTTATAACATAGAAGGTAATGAGTTTATTAAATATTGTATTATAAAGCAATACATTTGCCTCTACCTTTAGCTCATCTAATATGGTAAGCTGCTGTGTCTTGAGCTGCAAAAGCAGGTCAGAAAACACTCGAGGAAGGAATATTAAATATTTTCGTTTTCCTAAAGATCGAAACTTATCTCAGCAGTGGATACAAGCCTGTGGTAGAAGGATAAAAAACACAAGAAATCGTAGGTTTTGTATTTGGACGTATTTGTGTACCTTTTAATGATGTTATTATTTACAGATTATATATGTTCACTTCATTTTGCAAGAGACGCATATGAGAAGTGGTATTTAGATAATCGACAGATGAGAGAGAAATATATAAAATCGTACCAAATACTTCATAAAACAGCTGTTCCCACATTGTATATACATACACATAGTGAAGCTGCTGTAAATTACTCGACTTTACAACCATCAACATCAAGGTAACAGATATGAAATAACGCATGAGTGTACTTACTTTTAAATTATTTAGTATACAGAGTAGGATGTTGCAGAGGAAGAATGTTAATCTGTAATACGTACCTTCATATAATCACTACTTATACTGTATTTAAAAAAATACAAATAAATTTGTTTGTATGAAGCAATGAACCTAATAATAACCTATGTATTATATGCCAATGTAAAAAGTATTACCTATTTAATGAATTATTACAGTTATTCCATCAATCCATCGGAAGAAATCGACCTGTTACCTCCAACTGTAGAAGATACAGAAGTAACATTCTCTATGCCAAAAGAAGATTCCTCAACAAGGTAAGGAAAAATTTAACTCGTTAGTGGAGTTGTCAAAGCATAGTTATTATGAAAAGAGTTGTATTCAAATAAGCTGTCAAATTAAAAGCTCAAAATGTTTTAAATAGTCTTGTAATGTTGAAGTGGTGTGCAATGTAAAAATACTTAAAGAAATTGCTGTTTCATACTTTTAACAAATAAATAAGGTTAGCAATACTACCTTACCATGTTTAATAAACAAAGCATTCTAATTTTAATAATTTGTTCTAGTTGTTCTATTGTTCCCGAGGAAAGAAGAAACCAAACATGCGAAACAGAAAAATATTGTGAAGTAGCATTTACAAAACCTGGAGCTTTTTCATTTAAGTAAATATATATATATATATATATCATTAATGATGTAATTTATAATAATAATAATAATAATAATAATAATAATAATAATAATATTTATTCAATGTAATAAAATCATTACATGAAAAGTCAAAATATACAGACAAACAAATTAAAATTGTATATCAATAAAATTATTATTCAAATATTCATTGATTGAATAAAAACTTTTTGTCAGTAAAAATTTTGATATTTTACTTAAAAAAGTATAGCATTCATTGTCTGTAATATAATCTGTAAGGGAGAATGATCATTGTTACATATGATATTAAGGAATTACAGAAAGAAAATTATCGATTTTAATCATTACCTTCACATTAATACCTATTTTCATATGCCCGAACAGTACACAAATCAGTCTTACTTATTTAATTATTCTATATACTTCTTATTTGATACATATTACTATATACCTATGTTCCATTTTTACTGAAATGCTTGGCCATAAGCTGTTATGTAAGTAATAATGTTGTAGACTTTATTGATTAAGATTATGGTGTATAATAAATAATTTGAATATGCTAAAAACAGTAATTCTGTAATATATATTTTAATATGCATTTTTTTAAAAATGAAACAAATCAAGTTTGTGAAAGATAGTATAACGAATGATTTATGTATTGAGCATTTCTAATTTTGATTTTATAATGCAGACCATCTACTTCAACCGAAAACCCTGAAGACACACTATCACATTGGAAGGAACAATATTTTCTATCGCAAGGGAAAATACAGACCTTACAGGAAAAGGTGGCCTACCTCACTGAAGAAATATGTCACCTCAATAGAATTTTAGAGAAATATTTTACACCGGGGCAAATACGACTAATAAAATCAAAGACAAAAATGAAGGCAAAATGGACTGCTGAAGATATTTCCTCGGCAATTTCGCTTCGAAGCGTAAGTCCTAAAGCCTACAGATATTTAAGAACTACCAGAGAATATCCACTGCCAGGCTTATCAACCTTAAGGAAGTGGGCGACAAGTTTGGAATTGAAACCAGGTATTCTGGAAGAGGTTTTACTAATTATGAAATATAAGGCAAATGAGTATACCGAGCGCGACAGATTGTGTGTACTTTCTTTTGACGAGATGTACGTCTCTAATGAAATATGTTTCGATCGCAAAAGGGAACAGGCTGTAGGACCGCACAAAACAGTGCAAACCGTTATGGTACGTGGCTTGTTTTCGGCATGGAAGCAAGTAATATACTATGATTACGACTGTGGTATGTCGGTAGAAGTCCTCCGAAATATTATATGTAAATTAGAAGTAATACAGTACACTGTTGTAGCTGTTGTTTCGGATCTAGGACCTGGAAACAGAAAATTATGGAAAAATATGAAGGTTGGTGTAGCTGTCGATGAAAGTGAATCCTTCACTCATCCATCTGATGAAGGGAAAAAGATTTTTGTATTTGCTGATGTGCCACATTTAATCAAATTGATTAGAAATAATCTTTTTGATCATGGGTTCACCATAAATAATACAAAGATCACGAAGGAGCCCTTTCAGAAATTGGTTGACCTACAGGAAGGTGACTTGAAACTTGCCCATAAGCTTACACAGGTTCACATCGATGTAATTGGCAACCAAAGGCAGAAAGTAAAATATGCTGTGCAATGTCTCTCACGTACAGTGGCGCTAGCGATAAGGTGGTGTGGTGAACATAATTTAATGCCAGATATTGCATGCACTGAAATTAGTGACATAATTAATATCATTAACGATTGGTTTGATTTGTTCAATACTCAAACCAAATTTGATATTGCTGCCAATGCATATGGTGTTGATATTGAAAACCAACTGGATAAAATAGAAAAAATGACTAAATTAATACAAAATATAAGAGTCGGTACAAGAAAAAGTTTAATGTTTTTTCAAAAAGCGATACTACAAAATAACAGCTCTCTAAAAAACTTATATCAATATTTAAGGTCAAACTTTAATATTGAGTACATAATTACTAGACGTCTGAATCAAGATATAATAGAAATTTTTTTTTCATATATGCGAGCTATGGGATCCACCAATGACCACCCTAGTGCATTACAATTCAAATATCGATTGAGATGGTACATTCTTGGGAAGCATTCATCTGTTGTGTTTTCAGAAAATGTCAACAAACAGGAAGATACGTCTGTAGTAGAGTTACTAACTACAGACGCAACACTTAACTTAACTACAGTTTTGGAACCTTTTGTGCAAGAAACTGGAGATTTTGAAGAAAATGTTGTCAGGGTGTCTGAGGATGACATAAATGAGGAATTTATGGACTTGCTGACGGAATTCGAAAGAATCCATTCCGCAACCTCTGCTACCGGGGATATTGCGAAGCAAGGCTTATACTATATAGCGGGATATATAGCACATAAGTTCAGAAGCAAATACTCGTTACATGATGATACTCAGATTGAATCCCCAGAAAGCAACTGGATTGGATTAGTCTCCAGGCGGTGTCTACGTCAGCCGAATGCTATTATGAAGAAAATGGCAGAAGACGCTGAACAAATGTTTAATGAATTCCATAAGAAATCGATTAACAAAAATACCAACATAATAAAGCGTTTGGTACAAAATATTAAGACTAGTTTGCCACAAGAAGTTGTGGAATCATATATTAGAGTAAGAACTTACATACGTATAAAAGAGATAAATAAAAATAATTATCAACAAAAAAGAAAATTACAAAAAAAAACAATAAAATTTACCAATAAAAAAAAGTAACCATATCTGTTGTTTTATTTATTACCTGTCAATTAACAATTAATAAACGAAAATCCAATATTAAACCAATAGTTTTCTTACTATAATACTTTCAACTTTTGCAATATTCATTGGTATCAGTAATTTAAAGCAATATACTACATAAAATGCACAATTTCAAGTCATAAATTTATTTTGTGATAAATTACTTTGTCAGTAAAGTAATTACAAATTGTATTATCAAACGACTAAAACAGGTTTCGTAAACCAAAGTGCTACATAATATCCAGTGGGAGATTTTTCAATAATACAATCTTATTATTTTGCTTTATGAGTTTTTAAACAGGTAATTTGTAAAGAAATTTAATTTAGTTACACATTCGTAAACAACTGTGCTATATATTATGTCTATTTTATTATTCTTTATATAGCTATCTATATACTATTACATCTGTGGTTATTCAAGAGTAATCTTTCTTTTCTTAATATCAGTGGTATGACGAAATTGCATCCAATTGACGTCATAAGGAAGCTGCGCTAGAACATACCTTATATATTTGTACCATGAATATTACTATTACTAATGTTGGTAGTACAAGTTTCCCTAAAATTCCAATTTTAAAACTGTTCGAACCCAAGGATTGTATAAGAACATAGGATTGCTCGATCCCGCAATATTTTCGCCGCGTAGTGGGGAGCCATGACGTCACAAACGGACCAGGTTGAACGCGTTCACTACTGTAAAGCACCTTATAAAATGTGTTTAGCTACTACAACAATTAATTTTCGAGTTATATTAGTGCTATTATTATGGTATATAATATTTCATTAGATAATAACATATCCGTCAGTGTACTGTTATAAATATAATACACGTTTTTATTGCCATAAGGTTATAATTTAAAAAAAAACTTTTCCAACTTCAAATAAACACATTTATTAGGTACATAAACATAAATAAAGAAAGCCGATGAGCATGTATTTTCTATACAAAGCAAAAAATATATTGTTCGGCAATCAATCTATTTACTTCTTCTTTCCTTTCATTTTCCTTTTTTCTTTTTAAATATGCTTCCCCTCTTGTCGCGACATTCTTTATATCTTTGGACATTTGTGGAAGATTTACATTAGGCACAGCAGTGTATTTAAGCTGTTTTCGTACAGGTAACCCTAGCAATAATTACTATGTATTTGAATAATTTATCTCATAACGTATAAATACATTTATTACCTAATAATTCGTTGCGCATATTACGTTCATAATCGTTTGCATTAAAGTGGATTGAGCAAATTTGGCTAGTATTTGGATTCCACTTATCTGCTCGTTTGCAGCGCCTTATCCATTTTTTACGGACAGTATCGGATACGAAGTTTGTCGCCTTTGGAAAGTTGTGATAAACGATTTTTCTATTGGTAATTTTCGTAGAAATACGACTGTTATTACAGCCAACTACCGCACAACTACGTCCCGGCATTTCAGTCGCTAATTTACAAAGAGTAACGGCGAAAACTAAATTAAAACAATTTACTTTAAGGTGCGACTGGTCCGTTTGTGACGTCACAGGAGGCGGAGTCACGGCTCGATGCGAACAACACTGCCGGTATAGGGATCTGGCTATCCTATGTTCTTATACAATCCTTGGTTCGAACCTTCAGAATTTCGAACCGTTCTAGAACCAGGATTTGGCCGGACATGCGCATTATTATCAGAACTACTAATTCTAGAACGGTTCCGGAACTGTTCAGAACTGGAGGTTCGAACAAACCTAATGTGAATTGACAACTTTATTAGTTGGTAGTACTAGAAGGTCGAATGCGCGTCTAATAAATGCGCAAAAGCATGAGCCGATAACCTTAAACAAAAGATATCTACTCTTGGTAACCAACACGCCTTTTGGAAACCTAAAAATCAGGTATCGGCTAAGTATTTCAGAAAACGGATACGGCGTTGGTTCGTAGGTAAATTATAGACATCTCTGTATGGGCAATTATTTCTACAAACTCCGAAATCTGCTTGCCATATCTATTGAAACATCTACAGACGCCGCCGCCAGTGTCTAATGTCTAATTCATTGACGGTCGATAAATCGCTAGCGTATGTAGTGTTTTTACTTCCTTTTCTTTTTTTGTTGTTTATATTTAACGTTTAAATTTACAGATAACAGATTTCTAGTACTCTATAATCTAAGTGGTGATTGCAGACGACATATTTCAATATTCTTCAGGGAATATTTCTTATATAGAAGATTATGAAAATATTTGTTTATAGATGATACTGATTTCTGAAAATACTATAAGTGCTGTAACCAATGATATATTAAGGAACGAGGTTTAGGTGAAGACATGAGAGTGCAAGGTACCTATCGGCTTTGGATCTTATGAAGACGAATACACCTTTTGAAGTGTGTAGGACTGACATGAATAATATAGTTAAAATGGACACATTAAACAGTATTGCTTATGATATAAGAACAGAAGTTGATAATGGATTGTTATGTAAGTATTAACTATAGAACTGTTATATCTTTAGGCAGCACAGAAAGCGAATTATTAATACAGATGACAAGGGAGGTAGATTGATGTTTTGTCTACAATTTGCTGATTGAAAGGTGATTGTTGATAAAACATCGTAATTTACATATTATGGTATATATTTGACTTATAGAATTTTCTGATAATTTCATATAAACTTTGTAACTTAACATCCATCTTCAAAATAAATAGTTTGCTTTATGGAATTTGTCAGAGGAGTCAGATACATATATATATATATATATACTATTTTTTTATTATTATATATACTTTTAATTACATCAGTAAACAATAAAATTTCTAAGTGCAACTATGTAGTTGCTGTCTTCTTCATTAGCAATATGTGTTAAATTTGAGAAATAATGTTGCGCATCAATAGCACAGAATTGTTTTAATCAATGCATATACTCAATTTTCTTTCTCGTAATTGGCAGGCGATTGTTGATTTTAAATTAGGCATTATAAATCCACCAGACGGAAAGCTTTTGTCACGTGACATTGTATTTTTGGCTGGAATAACTACTGCTGAGTTGATAGAAGTATTGTAAGATTCTCTGTATTTTATAAATCTTGGCATTTCTATGTCAGTAAATATCTCTTTTATTGACCTGCACTTAAAGGGAGACTTTGCTCTGAACCGTTTTTGAATTTGAAATGTCACATTGATCCTCTTTAGTCATTGAGTTTTATGTGCAATGAAGTGGAGTAATTGAAAAACAGAGAAGTTTTTGTTTTGTTCATAGCATGAATGACAAATTATGTGTAATTCTTCACTTCCTTGTTAAGATGTTAAACAGATAGTGGAATAGCATTGAACAAACCTCATCTGCTGTTTTTTACCAGCAGTTTGTGTGTAGCTATAGAATATGGCATTTCCAGCAGAGAATTTGTGAATATTAAAGGAATGAAAGGACAGTTGTCAATAAACATATTTGTTGTAATACTCGGCAATGGTAATTTTTTTTGATATTTAAATGCAATAGCTTTCATTTTATTATTTTTTTGTGCAACTGGCTTTGCTTGAATTTTTGGTGTGTAAATTATATCTGCTTGTCAAATATGTAATTCATGTTCTATTTTCAACTGCCTTCGTTATTTGCTTTTTGTAGGATCTTTCTCCGTATTAGCCTTTTACTTTCTTATACGTAGTATAAGGAAGTATTGTGATGATGAAAATTTTCGACCTCGAGATTTTTGCAGATGTCCACGTTTTGAAGTCCCCTATACCGAAAAAGTGGTTTTTAAAAAAATGTCTGTCTCTCTCTCTGTGTGTGTGTCTGTCTGTCTGTCTGTGACCACGATAGCGGTCAAACCGCTGTAGATATCAATTCCAAATTTTGTATTTACGTATATAATCTCCCTCTTGAGATCTGATTAGTTTTTCAGTAAAATCGGTAGACCGGAAGTAGCAGTTTACTTCAGTGAAAAATTCGAATTTTGCTAATATTTCGTCAATTACTAAGTTTAAACAAATTTATAAAGAATTGAAATGTACTCAAAATTAAATTTGAGACAAATTATCTTAAAGAGGTTTTTCGAAATTCCAACCGGAAGTAGGTCTTTTACTCTTATCGAAAATCAGTTTTTTGCGAATATCTCGCAAGTCATGCTTTCTAGGCAGGTACGTTACGGGTATAAAAGTATTTAAAACATAATTTTCAATATCTTTTGTATAAAAAAAATTTCAAAATTCTGACCGGAAGTGCCACTTTTACTCTTATCGAATAGCGATTTTTTGCAAATATGTCGTAAGTTATGCATTCTATATATGTTTATCAAGAGTATAAAAGTATTTAAAATTGGATTTGCAATTTGTTTTGTATATATGAAATTTCAAAATTCGGACCGGAAGTAGCACTTTTACTCTTAGCGAGTAGCACTTTTTTGATAATATCTTGCAAAGTATGCATCCTATAGAGATTTATTAAGAGAATAGAAGTAGTTAGAATAGAATTTTGAATAATTTTTGTAAAAAAAAATTCTTAAAATTCTATAATTTGAAACGCTCATACGTATAAGAAAGTCGTGTGGTGGCCACACCTCATTTTTTTTTTAAATTGTATTATTTGAAACACTTATACGTATGAGAAAGGCATGTGGTGGCCACGCCTCATTATTAACTTTATATTCATCACAGGTACTGCATGTACCTGTCCTTGGATACTCAAAACTAATATTGAAACTAGTTATAAATTTTTTTCTGTATGTTTCGTAAAGTGCTTTATACTCTGGATACTTTTTGCTAAACATAGTATAAGTTTTCTTCATATAAGGTGTTTAGGCAAGTAGGCTTCTTTGAATGGCCCCAAAATGATTTTATGTGGTCACAAATGGCATCATGTAGGGTTGACACCTCTAAAATTCAAAAACCGGGACAAGGTTACTTAAAGATCCAGGCAGAAAGATTTTTAAAAAAATCATTTAGAATATAGTTTTTTTATTTTACAGATACATATTATATTTTATGCGGAAACTAAAAAAAAACATACTTTCTTTAAAACAAAATATAAACTCTCAAGAAAGATAAAAATTAATGATTAGGTACTATAAAATATGTCAACATAGCATAAATGTTTAATCTACAAATATTTAAGTGAAGACTGGACTTCTGTTAACAGTTTTGACTGCCCTGGCTGTAACAAACCATAAAATTCCAAACTAGTGTAATTAAAGTTAAACTTTGTAAAAAGCATGTGTTTTACAGTTTGATGTAGTCTATTTCGTTATTTGGTCCACTGAGCTTGGCGCATTTTCAAGCAATATTTTAAGAAGTATAAATTTATTATTATTATTTATTAAATTTGTGAAAATTGGCTGTACCGTTTCTTCAGAAATCACTAATTACCCAAAAAGTACAGCATTGATTACCTTACATATAGTACGAATATATTCAAATTTATATACTTGTTACTGTTGCAAGTACATTTCTAAATGCAATTGAAATATATGACGACTATCATTCCCAATTTACTTATGGATTTTGTGTTTTTATTTAGATGTGTATTATCATTATAAAAATAAATATGTATTAATGAAAGTTTTCTATATTATTCAATGCAATTTTAATAAAAAAATTTTCTTGTTAGCTGTTAATATAGTTCGGTGTATTAATTGATATTTTTTATAATTTTTGTTGGGGTTAAATTTTGTATTAATTGTTTTTATTATTTGTTTTACTTGTGAATCTTAATTTAATATTTATTATTAACTATTCTTTTCTTTACTGTTACAGCTTTTTGATGATGCTGATAGCGACAGAAGTAGCACGTGGCTGAGCATGCTAAATTTATGATTATCATGGTAAATTTATGATTATTTATTTAATTATATAAATTTTTTGAGCAAGTAAAAGTTTTCTACTATTTGCAATGCAATTTTAATCTTTTCTTTTATTATTATTTGTGAATTTTAATTTAATATTGATTATTACCTATTCTTTTCTCTACTTTTACAGTTTTTCAATGATGGCGAAGACAGCAGGAGCAGCATCTGGCTCAGTATGGTAAATTTAAAATTATTTACTTTATTATATGTATTTTTTAAGCTTTGATTCCGAGGTAGCTGAGGTAAATTATATATATCCATCTATAATTATTGTAAGTATTATTCATTTCTACCAAATATTTACTTGTATTATATATTATTCCATTTACACAGATTATGTATTATATGAAAAGACATTGCTATGTCTCGAATTGTATTGTATTTGATTTAGTGTGTTTCTTTTATTTTATTAAATTTATTTAGAAGAAAATAGGAATCTTGCTAAAAAAAAGAAAGACTACTTTTGTTACATATCGTAATATTTTAGTTTGTTCTTAACCTGAGTCTCGATTTACATTCATTTTGTTTAGCACAGAATAAATTATCTTTATAACTTATTGAAGGGTGCTATTATATTTTTCAATCTAACTTTTATTTTTTATATTTTCAAAAGAATGATCCAGCGCCAGGATCGTCTAAGAAATTCGTATATCGTATAGTATTATTTATCGATCTATATACATTGTAACAATTCCAAATATCTAATTCAGTAATAATAATTATATTTGTATATTTTTGTATTCTTTAAGTTAATGATTGAGTTTTTTGTTTTTTGAATTATATTGATTTTATATTGCTAAGTGGAAATCTTCTACGTAACTCGAACTACACTCTCCTTTAATATACACGGTTTTTCTTAGTTTTTATTTAATTAGAAAAAATATGATTTGTGACCGAATTAATCGTGATACTTTTAGACTTATATAATTATTGTTTTGATCTTATATGACCTTTTTCTTTTTTATATTTGCAGACATATAAACCTGCTTCAAAAAAGAAAGGGAAAGGGTGGCACTGTCATTATTATTTTATTTATTGACCACTATATGTTATGTTATTAAAGAGAACATCCTTTCGACATTTGCATTATGTGCTGTAATCGTATAAAAAACTGGCATTTTTCTTTAATTCAGTGTGTACTTCCGAGGATTTGCAGGACGAAAAGTGAGAGGGATGACCTTTTCCGCCTGTAAATTCTTCATCGGCAAAATAATGTAATGCCGCCAACTGGTTAAAAAGTTATGAATCCTCAATTTCAACTTCTTGTTCGAGAAGGTAAGAAATTGATGGAATAATACCAGTTTCCCCCTTAAGTTTGTCTAGTTCTTTGAGATTAACTAATTAAATATTCTAGAACTTATCAAATGGTTTAATCGATTTAGTTAAATATTGAATTCTTGTATCGTGAAACCCACAAACATTATTTGTGAAAACAAGCCACTTATTTTCAAAACCGTCATCAGTTATTTCTTTTTAAATCTCTCGAATTTTAAGTGGTAAGAAATAATTTTTTGTCTCTCCTTTGAAGTACTTAGAACTGGAGTGTAAAATATCCATGACCTCAATAATAGAATTATCATGACGTTCCATGCCTTCTATGTTGGAATGGAAAACTATCATTAAAAAATGTACAAAATAAAAAATAGCCCTCAGAAAATTGATTTTCAAAAAATGATTTAAGAAAGCATGGAGGACTTTTTTCAGATAAAATGTAGGCCCTTAGAGCATGAAACATTTTCAACATTCTCTCTATTGCGGGAAACAGAGCAGATAACCACCTCGTTTAAGAATGATACTACTATTAATCATTACTGCCAGTAGTCGCAAAACTCGCTAAGAGAGGCCACTAGTACTGTATAAATATAAAAGTAATTAAATATGTTAAATACAATACTTTCGAGGTGTGCTCAGGCCAACTTTTCATTATTCATCTTTGACGTAAGCTTACAAAAAATGTTATTTGTACCCGCTCTTCTCGTAACTCCTATGTATGTATTATCGCCTGAAAATGAAGTGCACTTTTTTGTGAACACTAATTTTTACAAGTTGGTACTAGCATTTAAGAAACCATTTATGCAAGTTCTCGTGCTGTATACTGCAAGTCAACAACTGTTATTTCCTTTCCGGTTTGATGGTCAAGGTATTGATTATTGACTTGAACCCCCCCGCCATGCTACAAGAAGTGACGTTATGGAAATATGTAAAACAAACACTTACACTGTATATGAGTGGTCTGTGACTATCACATGCTATGTGTTTTTTAATGTTAATTGACAAAATTATTACCAAGACATTCCAAACAATGTGTTATATTCCTTCTGCTTGTCTCGATATTTTTTTTGCAAGGGTGCATTTCAAATTAGCGTATAATTAATGCCAGTAATATGACAGACCTCTGTGCTTTCATTTAATTGAATGTCATTTTTCACTGTTCACCCTCTTTGAGTAGGTTTTTTGATGCACCCTCGCCGTGTATTTTAAAATTAAGATTTTTATTGACATTGTTCGTATACTTTGATTGGGGTTTACTGTGTTTATACTGCGTGTGTTTAAATGTTTCTACGCCAGTTAAGCTGGTAGTATGGATTTTATTTTTATAAAGTTGGTGAAATCTAGCGGCGGACTATACAAGCACGGCATGACCATATTGTTCTGAATAATGATAAGCACTAAAGCAGAATGAGGTTATATTGTACAAACTTGTTAATAGACACATGAAAAACGCTATTATTAAATGAAAATAACACTGATAAGCAGAAAATAAGTTTGTTTATAAAAATTGTTCAAAATGTTTTCCATTTGCTTGTAAACACAACAATATTCGTCGTTTCATGTTTACAAATACATCGCAAAGCTGTTCTTATATTATGGTTTGAATTTCATGCCTAATCACTTGGTGAAGTTCATCCAAATTGTGCAAACGGTTTTTATAGACATTATTCTTTACCTGTCCAAAAAGAAAATAATCTGGTGGTGCTAAATCTGGACTCCTCTGTAACATTGTTGCAAATAATCTATGGTGGTCCGTGCAGTAACTGCTCATACTGCTCCGTTTTGTTGGAAATAGCCCCTTGTTATTTCATCATCATGCAGTTGATTAATGAATTCTGATATCTCTGCATTAATTGTTTCGTTAAAGAATATTCGCCCTATTACTCTCCGTCTCCAAATTCCAACTTTTAATGAATGCAAATCTTTTTCAACGAAATTGTGAGGGTTCTTTGTAGTGTTGTTGGGGCTTTGATTGATTCGTTCTTCAAGATCATTAATAACAGTTTCAGTTAATACTGTAGATCTTACGGTTGATTTGTCCTTACAAATACAATTTTTTCACTCAAAACGCTTTAAAATCTCACGCTTGTGATGGCCGAAAACCTCATAGTTGACATTTTCATTAGGAAACGCTTCAACAAACTGATCGAAGATTGCAAACTGTACGACCAAGTTCCATCCTGATTGCGAGTTGCACTTCGAAAGTGGGCCATATGAATGTGTGCGCCTTGTTCAGGCGTAAACATTTTCGGGTTTCCAGTCAATACTAAAAAAAGTTAAAATAGTGGTTATTGCAGCACAAGTTGCATTTCATTTTAAATTATTACTTACCTACAACTTACAAACGATTTTATTGAGCTCTGTAAAGAACTGTTCGAAAAAAAGGTATAAATATGAAGAAATAACAGCAAATAATTCTTACAAGTCTCACGATAACAACTAACAATACAATTTATTCATCTACGTCTATGTACCCAGCTTAAGCGACAGAGTTACCACTAAACCTTGATACAATTGCAGGCATACCAACTTAATTGGCGTACAAACATAAACAGACACATTGTATATAAGTGACATATTTGAAACAGTGTGTGCTATACAATGTTTGACGCACTCTCTGTGTGTAATGATATTTTACAACACAAAAAATATTTGCCAAGACCGACTATTAAAGACGTTTTTAATTTTGTGTAAAGTGAGTTTATAGCTTTTTTGTTAAAAAAATATTGGAGATGTTAAGCTAAAATTATATTCGCACAGTGTGACCACGTGTATGCTATTTATCAAGTTCCTGTATAATTTCAAGTTAATGAACTTAAAATTGGTGTTTTAATATTAAACATTACAATTATTTTATTTTGAATAAATGGGTGTACGCCGTATGTTTTCTAGTTAAATTATTTTTGTCTCTATCTAATAGTGCTTTTGTTTTCTTTAGGGTTATCTCCTGTACGGAATATCTGAGGAGTATCCGACTGTAAGTCGACAATACATACTACATTGTCAAATCCATCTGTTACTAGACATGATTCAGTACGATTGAAAAAGTTCGAACTCATACACGCGCGGTGGCGCGGAGGTAAGCGCACATGACTAGGGGAGGTTGTGGGTTCGCATCTTACACGTGGGTTTCGACAATGTGCTATGGGTAACATGGGTCGCAAGAACGACTATGCTTTTTTACTTTCTTATACGTAGTATAAGGAAGTATTGTGATGATGAAAATTTTCGACCTCGAGATTTTTGCAGATGTCCACGTTTTGAGGTCCCCTGACACCAAAAAAGTGGTTTTTAAAAAATGTCTGTGTGTCTGTGTGTGTGTGTGTCTGTGTGTGTGTGTGTGACCACGATAGCGGTCAAACCGCTGCAGATATCAATTCCAAATTTTGTATTTACCAATATAATCTCCCTCTTGAGAACTGATTAGATTTTGAGCAAAATCGGCAGACCGGAAGTAGTAGTTTACTTCAGTGAAAAAATCGAATTTTGCAAATATTTCGTCAATTACTAAGTTTAAACAAATTTGTAAAGAATTCAAATGTACTCAAAATTAAATTTGAGAAAAATTGTTTTAATAAAGTTTTTCGAAATTCCTACCGGAAGTAGGTCTTTTACTCTTATCGAAAATCAGTTTTTTGCGAATATCTCGCAAGTCATGCTTTCTAGGCAAGTACATTAAGAGTATAAAAGTATTTAGAACATACTTTTAAATATCTTTTGTATAAAAAAAATTTCAAAATTCAGACCGGAAGTACCACTTTTACTCTTATCGAATAGCGATTTTATGCAAATATGTCGTAAATTATGCATTCTATATATATTTATGAAGAGTACAAAAGTATTTAGAGTTGGATTTGGAATATTTTTTGTATAAATGAAATTTCAAAATTCGGACCGGAAGTACCACTTTTACTCTTATCGAATAGCGATTTTTTGCAAATATGTCGTAAATTATGCATTCTATATATATTTATAAAGAGTACAAAAGTATTTAGAGTTGGATTTGGAATATTTTTTGTATAAATGAAATTTCAAAATTCGGACCGGAAGTAACACTTTCATACGTATAAGAAAGTCGTGTGGTGGCCACACCTCATTTTTTAATGATGGGTGACAGTGCACGTAATCAGACATAAACGCATAATTTTGATAGTTTGGTTATGTGATGTAAATGTGTATAATAATTAGTAATTTAGTTTTACTTTCTTATACGTAGTATAAGGAAGTATTGTGATGATGAAAATTTTCAACCTCGAGATTTTTGCAGATGTCCTGATACCGAAAAAGTGGTTTTTAAAAAAATGTCTGTGTGTCTGTCTGTCTGTGACCACGATAGCGGTCAAACCGCTTGAGATATCAATTCCAAATTTTGTATTTACATGTATAATCTCCCTCTTGAGATCTGATTAGTTTTACAGTAGAATCGGTAGACCGGAAGTAGCAGTTCACTTCATTGAAAAAATCGAATTTTGCCAATATTTCGTCAACTACTAAGTTTAAACAAATTTATAAAGAATTCATATGTACTTAAAAATTAAAATTGAGAATAACTTTATTTAAAAAGTTTTTCGAAATTCATACCGCAAGTAGGTCTTTTACTCTTATCGAAAATTAGTTTCTTGCGAATATTTCGCAAGTCATGCTTTTTAGACAAGTACGTTACTAATATAAAAGTATTCAAAACATAATTTTCAATATCTTTTGTATAAAAAAATTTTTCAAAATTCAGACCTGAAGTACCACTTTGACTCTTATCGAATAGCGATTTTTACTTTCTTATACGTAGTATAAGGAAGTATTGTGATGATGAAAATTTTCTACCTCGAGATTTTTGCAGATGTCCACGTTTTGAGGTCCCCTGATACCAAAAAAGTGGTTTTTAAAAAATGTCTCTGTGTGTGTGTGTCTGTCTGTCTGTCTGTCTGTGACCACGATAGCGGTCAAACCGCTGGAGCTTTCAATTTCAAATTTTGTATTTACGTGTATAATCTGCCTCTTGAGATCTGATTAGTTTTTCAGTAAAATCGGTAGACCGGAAGTAGTACTTTACTTCAGTGAAAAAATCGAATTTTGCAAATATTTCGTCAACTACTAAGTTTAAACAAATTTATAAAGAATTCATATGTACTTAAAATTAAAATTGAGAACCATTTTATTTAAAAAGTTTTTCGAAATTACTACCGGAAGTAGGTCTTTTACTCTTATCGAAAATCAGTTTTTTGCCAATATTTTGCAATTCATGCTTTTTAGACAGGTACGCTACGAATATAAATGTATTTAGAACTTAATTTCCAATATCTTTTGTATAAAAAAAATTTCAAAATTCGGACCGGAAGTATCACTTTTACTCTTACCGAATAACGATTTTTTGCAAATATGTCGTAAATTATGCATTCTATAGATATTTATTAAGAGTACAAAAGTATTTAGAATTGGATTTGCAATATTTCTTGTATACATGAAATTTCAAAATTCGGACCGGAAGTAGCACTTTTATTCTTAGCGAGTAGCACTTTTCTTCGAATATCTTGCAAAGTGCATTCTATAGCGATTTATTAAGAGAATGAAAGTACTTAGAATAGGATTTTGAATAAGTTTTGTAAAAAAAAATTCTTAAAATTGTATAGTTTGAAACGCTCATACGTATAAGAAAGTCGTGTGGTGGCCACACCTCATTTTTTACAAATATGTCGTAAGTTATGCGTTCTATATATATTTATCAAGAGTACAAAAGTATTTAGAACTGGATTTGCAATATTTTTTGTATATATGAAATTTCAAAATTCGGACCGGAAGTAGCACTTTTACTCTTAGCGAGTAGCACTTTTTTGATAATATCTTGCAATGTATGCATTCTATAGAGATTTATTAAGAGAATAGAAGTACTTAGAATAGGATTTTGAATAATTTTTGTATAAAAAAATTCTTAAAATTCTATCATTTGAAACGCTCGTACGTATAAGAAAGTCGTGTGGTGGCCACACCTCATTTTTTGAAATTGTTTTTATTACAATTGTCAAAATTAAAAGAAATTATTACTAAGGCAGATGTTGGAAATGTTGACCATTATTTTGAAGACAAAACTTTGTCTTTAAAATAATTCTTTGAAAGTATATTTCCGCACAGAGCTGTAAAAAATACTTTTTAAAAGTATCTAGATACTTTTAAGATACTTTAGGCAAAAAGTATCTTAATATACTAAGTATCTAAGATAGTTTTTGGTGAAAGTATCTTAAGATACAAAATACCGGAAAAGTATTTGAGTAAAAATATCTTAGATACTTTTAAGTATCTAAAGAAACTTTTAGTATCTAAAGATCCTTTTAAGTAACTAAGATACTTTTATGTATGTAAGATACTTATCATAGATACTTTTCAAGTATTTAAGATACTTAGATACCTTTGTAGGAACTAAGATACTTAGGCACAGTGTACAGTGTCTAAGATACTTTAGTTTTAAAAACATCATTTTAACCCTCTAAACTCTAAATGATCATACAATTTAAGTTTAAGCCAGGAAGCACTTTGCAATCGTACACCTTGGGCTTTGGGATATAAAAGAAACAAAAGACGTTAAGTTATTACAAACTATGTATTGAAAACAAAAATTAAACATAAAATTCTCAAAACAATATAAATAAACATAAAATAGTCTGTTAAAAAAACAGCACAAAACGCATTATCCATTAAAAACAAAACATTCAACATTTAACATTTTTAACAGTATATAAAAACAGTAATATTTTGGTAGGATAGCTAACTAGTATAACCACTAGCTTTTAATAAAACTAAATTTTCAAACGTGTTATCAGATAAGGCATGACGTCGGGGTGAATTAATAAAGGTTGCGAAAGAAAACAATCTTTCGACAGCTGCAGAAGAAGGTAATGGCGTATTGAATTTTTTAAATAATTGTTCTATAATATTATACTTTTTTAGCATTTGTACGTTAGTCTCAGAATCGGCCAAATATTGTAATAATTGCAGCTCGGCTTGTCGTTTATAATCTAAATCGGTATGGCCAGTGCCAGTGTATTCCTTTTGCGTTTGAAGATCGGGGTTAACATCAAATTCAAAGAAGTCGTTTTGCAATGTGTTACTTTTCATTTGAGTAATGTTATTCTTGCTTACATTAAATTGTTCCTCATTTTCCTTGATAATTTTTATAGCTTCTGTAATTATCAAATCTTTAATTTGACTAAGGTCATTCTCAATATTCCTCATTTCCCGAAATGCAGTAAGCCAACGTGTTTTAAATAAAGGATTTGTTACTGCTGCCATTATTGCAGATTGGTTAGTCAACTTAAGAAGTTTTTCAAATCTGGAGTTTAGAGATTCGGTCAAGACATTCAAAATAGGTTCAACATATTTAAATTTATTCGTTTTTAACTTTTCAATTTTAACAAACAAGCTTACGATTGATGGTAGAAGGTAACCGTAGTACATATTTTGTTCACCTTGAAGAATGTCAAGTGCCAAAGCAAAAGGTTTTAGTATTTGGCATAACTCTGCTAAATAATTTAGATCAGTATCTCTGAGTCGATCTTGTTTTGCAAAATTTAATTTTTCGTATAAACAGTCCAGTTTTTCTTTAGAGTTAAGAATTTGGTTCAGAGCATCGAACATTGAATTCCAACGCGTTACACCTGGGTAACTTAAAGTATGTCCTAATACTTTTTTTTATTAATTCTGCTGATTTAGGACGATCTGTTTTTTTCCAAATATGATTACACCTAGCCATTGCTTGTTCATGTTTTGATTTAAGAGAACTAGTTGAATTAATTATTTTCATAATATCAGTAGTTGTTATTAGGGCAAGTGTATGACTTGCACAACGTATGTGTTCAGATAAAGTAGGTATGAGCAAATTATTGTCACTAAAATTGTTTGGAAGGAGATAATCTTCGTTTCCAAATATGTCAGGAATTTCCTCTTCATCCTCCAAAATATCTTCCTGATCTTTCTCAGTGATGTCGATATCATCATTTGGAAGTTGATGTTGAAGTTCACCGTCACCAGTATACTGTACTGTAAAGCATTATTGATTCCGAAAACACCAAATGCTTTGACAAAATTTGAGCCGTTGTCAGTAATCGTTGCTAACACTTTATTTGGATAAAGATTATAAGCAGTATGTATGTCTTCTAATAGTTCAGCTATGCGGTCGTGCGTATGCGCTCCAGAAAATCTTCTACATGCTAGTGGCGCTGACTTTCGTAGAAGTTGGTCGTCAATCCAATGACATGTAACACCAAGAAAACTTCGCGTTTTGCATGACCAAATGTCAGCCGTCGTACAAACGTAACGGATATCATGTAATATTAATTTTAAGTTGTGTTTGTTCTCAGACACCATAGAGGAAATTTTTTTTACAGCTGTAGGCCTGGATATGATTTTTAAAGGAGTAATTCCCTTAAATAGATTTAAAAAGCTACGATTTTGTAACAACGACAAAGGTGACATAGTATCTACAATAAATTGAAGAAGCCTTCTGGTAAATGTATCCTGTGTAACATGTTCGGTCTTTGTAATAATCTGTTTAATGGTCATTTGCCTATTATTGGTATTTTTAATTTGCATTGTTTTAGTATGTTTAGAATTTAAATAATCCTTATAAAATGTTGAATGTTTCGTTTTAAAATGTTTTAAGAAGTTACTAGTAGAACTTGAATTTCCCTTTAAATATTTATTATTAGGTAAACACATTTTACACTTAGCTATAATGTCTCTTGTCCCGTCAAGTTTTTCCAACATTTACTGCGTAATTTCAAAATATTTCCCATCAAAGAGATGTGAGGTTGTTGCGTTATGCGAGGATTGACTATTAGTTACAGAACTAGTAAAACTACTAGCAGCCGAGTTGTCTGAATCCTGATCTTCATAGGGTATTTCTGAAGATTTTGAAGATGAGGCACCGCCAAAAAGTCTTCTGAACTTCTTTTTTGATGTTGTTTCAGGGTCAGGAACATATTGCTGTGACTCTTTCAAATTTACATATAAATAAAATAAATTTAGTTTACTTAATTAAGTCGTAACTGGGAGTCAAGCACGCATCCTAGTGCTAGGCCTTATGCTAGACTATGATACGGTGAACTTTCTGCTGAAAGGTAGGTTAAGCAAAACATTCTACATGTAACTAGCTCAGTTTGAAAATAAATAGTTCTCTCAGGGGCAGAAAATATGACTTGATTCTCCTTCTCTTTAATCATCTCCAGGTCAGGTAAAGAAATAAAATACAAAATAAATCTTAATATCTAATTTATTAAAATAAAATAATTCTAAATAAATTCAAAAGTTTTAATCTACAAATATTTACACATCCAAAATCAATATTCGGTCATAATTCAGATTTATACATCATAAACAATAAAATATTACAAGAAATAAAGAATAAATGAAATCACCATGTCGTGCAAGCTTATATCTAAAATGTGAACGTGATTATTATTATTAATATTTGTCATAGATACATGTAAACAATCAAAAATTAAAATAAATTAACCGTGATGAATTGTACTGGAATGTAAATTAAAAAAAAAAAATAAAATTGTGCGGTCTACTATTTGATAACAAAATATAGACATTAAGGAAGTGGCTTTGCCCTAATTAGTCCTGTCCGGCGCCTTTTCTCGCTCCCAACACAGTACCATCAGTAACAAATTCACACAAAAGAGTATCCCAAAGTTCCACCCTACGAGTATGTCATTTTCAGCTCGTCGGACGCAACCCGAACATACATCATCATGTGCACACCCCTTAAGGAATATATATATTTTTAATTAAATAAATAAAGTGAAATAAAACAATGTCTCTGCGTATTCAATAAATTAACTCAGCCCTGATTAGTTCTGCCTGGTGCCTTTTCTCGCTCCCAAACGCAGTACCACCAAGACCAATTCGTGTATATCAAATTCACCAGGACTCCATGCTATGAATTAAATAATGACATAATTCATTTCACACATCCCTGATGTATTATTCAACACGTTAATATTGAACACCCAAATACAACAAAATATACTTAATTCTCATATCAAAAAGAAATAATATATATACATTAAAAGAAAATAAACTTTACCTTTTTCACGAAATTCCAATACAAAAAACACCACTACAAATAAAGAATTTGGAGACGCCACTATACACACATTTATAACAAATATTGTTAATCACCTTAATTCTTCATACATCGTATTAAACTCTTCCATAATTTTCAATAAAAGATTTTGTTCACTTAATATATATATATATAACCTATATACACATAAATAAAATTATTAGTTTCAAATATCCTTTGTAGGATGAATAAATTTAAAAGAAAAATAAATTATACGGAAAAGAAAATGATTATGTTATTCAAAGTTATCATTACAAATGCTAGAAAGTTTTGTCATAACGTACGGCATAGTACCCTACATGCAAAACAAAACCCTCTAGAAAGAAGAAAATAAAATGAAATTAAATAAATTCAAACACCGAGTTCATAAAAATAAAAGTATTTCATACATAGGTAGTTATTCGAATACATCTAAACATTTTAATGTAATGCGCGCAGCATGTTAAAAATAAAATTATTATAAGTGTAGAATCTTGTAAAAATTTTATAAGTATTGAAAATCTCAGAAATTATTCTAAGTCCGGATTTTAAAATAATCCTATTAAAGAAGAGGGAGGAAGTGGTTTTCACCTACTTTTAGACTTGCTAATATTGCGGTTTTCACCAGCAATTGCCGAAATTTTTATCTGTCCGCGCTTTTATTCGTAAATTTCCTTACAAAAACGTACGGCAACTTTCGTTAAGCACGAATCCATCTCCCAAAATTGTATGTCGACGGTGCTGCTCTTATCGGTTGCATCAGGAAACAGCGTATTAATAATCCTTGCGAGAGGTAAACAAACATGTGACCATAAATCCGTCTATACATTATGATTCAGCCATGCACCTGATAAACAATACTTTTTGTGCCGGTCCACCCGGTCGATCTCTGCCAAAGCCAGACGTGTTTGTGCGAGAAACACCTGCTCAATCTTTTACCCGTAACATTTAATACGTCCTAAAATTATAACCTTATAAAAATTTATTAAGATTCTTTTATTATTTTACTTAAATAAAATAAAGTTTTCGTAAATTATCAATATAGTGAATATTTATACACATCATAGTAAAAATGAATAAAGTAAAAATTAATTTAAATAAAATCTTAAAGTGATCTTGATTATACTTATTTATTTACATATTATTATTTATTCAAGATCACTGCATAAATATCCCTATGGGAATATCTGCGATTTATAAGCGAGAATCGCTAATGCCAATGGTATAAATTCAAGATTTCCCATAAATACCAGTTAATATACTTATAGATTGCTTATCATATTATTGATATAAAGCATAGAGACATGAAATTTCCCTATAATATGCTTATTCTATCTATATACAAGTCAGAAGTAAATATGCAAAACTCTTGGAGTTTATTTTAAACTTTACTCCTTTCATGACGAGAAAGTTTAAACAAATGACATTTAAAACACTTAAATTAATTAAACTACTTATAACTATATATACAAAAGTGTATTTAAATTCTTTAAATTTTACACCTTTCATTGGTATTACAAATATTGTAATTGCATCATCGAGTTCCCTTAAAATGAAGTGGCAATTGTAGTCCACTATTTTGGGAAAACTTCTTAACATTTTTAAGTATCTGGGCTGTGGGTACTTTTCAACTGCATCCAAAACCTCTATTCTCGCATGGGTCCATATAAATTTCACACCCTCTTGTAAAATCATTTTATCATTCACATGATGTGACACATTTTCATCATGTGGGTTTAATATATGCTGTACGGGCTTTACATACCCATAATGTAAAATATTTTGTTCCTTATGAACAATTTTATTTAAATTCACTAATAAATTTACCACTATTGGATATAATTTCACGAAACATTTATATAGCTGTACCAACCAAAGAGAATTAACGTTTACAAACCACTTTGCATTAGTACTTATTAACAATAATGTTTCTATTAATTTGGGGAATTGTAGCTGTTGTTTTATTGATTGAAATAAACATAAACTTAATTTATTATTCTCAATGTTTTCTAAATAATCTAAATATTCCTTAATTACTACTGTGATGGGGTTCATTAGGTTATATACTAAATTTTCAATAATTTCATCTTTTAACAAACTTTTAATTTTAAATTGAACACTTACTTTGTACTGGGAAAATGGACGAGTCGTTTCTGTTTTAATACAACTTATATAGCCTACTGTTAAATCTATATTACCATTAAATAATTTAACATCTTTTGTCAAAGGATCACTCACATTATCATTATCAATCTGTTTGTTGCAAATCAAATTTTTGTCACCCATATTTATTTCCCGGTGTGAACATTTATTTATTATGTCACCCATATATTTCGTGGCGTCTTTCTTTTGAAGACCCTCCACATGGTGTGTACATTTATTATTTATGTCACCCGTGGCAAACATGGACTCTTCTTTTTGAAGATCATCCACATGGTGTGAACCTTTATCCTTGTCAATCAAACTATCATTATTTATTTTTAAAATGAGGTCCCTATCAAAATTATCAATGATTGAATTATTAACTAATATTTTATCATCTTGAGCGCCTTTGTCCCAAGATATGTTTACTTTATTATTGTGGAAGGTTCTATTTTCCCTTTCCAATTTCGATGTATATAGACTCAAAAAATCCATCCCAAGTACGCAGCAATATTTTAATCTTGGTGTAACAATAAATTGTGTTACAAGTTCTACATCACCCATCTCTATATTTATACAAAATACATTATCTTGCTTGTAAAAACCTAATTTTTCAAACCTTTTATCAAATAATCCCCCATCTAAAAGTGACAATTCTAATTCACTATCTATTATAGCTACACCATATACATCCCCTACTTTAACATCTACCAGTGGAAATTCAGTGGTTATATTACTTAAATCTATAAAATTTCTCTTGCTTCGTTGTTTCTTCTTTCTCCCTTTGGTTGGACCTACCAAAAATCCAGGTCCTTCTTTATTGCTCCTCTTGACGCATCTCTTGTTACAGCTTCTGTTTTATTTTCTTTATTTTCTATAATTATGTTATTAAATCCTCGGGTATCTTCTGTTTCATTTTTCCCATATTTCCTTCCTACATGACCCTCCTGTCTCCAATTATTATTATTATTATTACTACTATTACTCATATTCTTGTTGTTACCATTCTCCACCCTTCCTCCCTGGTAACTATTATTCTGATACCGATTACCATTGTACCTTTGTTGGTGATTGTGGTTATTACCATTATATCTTTGCTGAGGATTATAATAGTTACCATTGTTACCTGTTTTATACCCATTTTTATTCTGAGGCACACTCCTATCTTCCACGTCATCCAGACGCTTTACCAATTCCAAGAGTTGCTCAACGGTGTCTATACCCTGTAAAGCAACTGCTTGTACTACCTCATGCTCAAAATGATTAGCTAATTGGGTAACAATGTCACACTCCTGGATCACAGGTTGTATGTGCTTCAAGAAAGAATATTTCCGAATAACATAATTCTCTCTAGACGTAATAGAACGATATTTTCCAAAAGTAAGGTCATGTCTGATGCGCCTTTGCTGAGTTTGTCCCCAGTACTGTCTAATAAACATGTTTTCTAATTCTTCGTACGACTGTACCTCATCAATTACCATATCGTACCATAATAACGCATAATCTCTAAGACACCCTCTCATGAAATGTAATTTCGACATATCATCATGAATACCACGAATATATGTCTTAATGGTTTTAAGAAATGCCATAGGGTTGTCTTTATTATACCCAGAAAATTTTGGTATATTTTCTGTGCCAAGTGATACCTGTTGCGACACCACACAAGGTGTAATTGTACCCTGTTCAACTCTTGTTTTCAAATTCTTAATCGTGTCTTGACAATTTAATGTCATATCCTGTAGCTTTAAAAGTGAATCTGTGCATGCTCCATATTTGACTCTACAGTCCTCGAATTTATTTGTTAGATTTTGAACATCTTTCTGAACTGACATGGCACTACTGTCCACCTTCAGTTCCAAGAATTGTATCTTCTCATCTTGTCCTCCAATCCTTTCTTCTATCTGTCTAAAATTTTCTCTCGCTACACCGGCCCTCTGATTCATTTCATCTATTAAAAAATTACTGCTATCCTTGCACTTCTTTTCATTTGCTTCAATTTTTTCATTGATCTGTGCCGTGCTTTGTTTCACATCTTCTTTTATTTTATTATTCATTGCAGACATTTCTATTCTACAAGCTTTAATTCTTTCATCAATCTTCTCATTCATCGACTTTACTACAGCTTGTATCTCTAATTTATTCTCATCCAATTTCTTGTTTATATCTTCTTTATTTTCTTGAAACTTCTTGTTCATTTCAGTTTTATTTTCATCTAACTTTCTATTTATATCTTCTTTCATTTCTATCTTGTCACTTTCCAATTTACAGAAAAGTTTTTCAAATAGAAAATCAAATCTATCTCCGCCTGGCACTTCTTTTGTTTCAATTTTTACATTTTCAGTCACATTTTCATCCTCATCAAGAGGTAGCGTCTTTTCTGAATCTGTCACAGAGGAAATGCCTTGTGGTTCCCTGTACGTTTCAAATAAATATTTGGTATCCATACTACTTTCAGGATTTTCACCCTCGCCTTTATACTCAGACATATTTACTTTATCTGTCCTGGCACTTAAAGAGACTTATTTGTGGAGAAAAATAAATCAAAACTTGACAAAATTTTATTTGTGAATTATATTTATTAATTATTCAAATGCACCTAAAGGTGAAAATACCTCCCTTTAATTATACAGCTATTTGAATATTAAATAATCAATTAATTTTTATCTAAACAGTTTAAAAATGTAGAAGTTTTGCCCCACTACGTTGGGTGCCATATATATGATATGGAACGGCAAAATTTCTACACCATGAACATTGGGCATCTTATGAATAATATGGAAATGTGAAATTGCTAATAAATTGTAAATATATTTGAAATGTAAATGCAAATGTTTTGCCCCACGACGTTGTGCGCCATATATATGCTGTGACTCTTTCAAATTTACATATAAATAAAATAAATTTAGTTTACTTAATTAAGTCGTAACTGGGAGTCAAGCACGCATCCTAGTGCTAGGCCTTATGCTAGACTATGATACGGTGAACTTTCTGCTGAAAGGTAGGTTAAGCAAAACATTCTACATGTAACTAGCTCAGTTTGAAAATAAATAGTTCTCTCAGGGGCAGAAAATATGACTTGATTCTCCTTCTCTTTAATCATCTCCAGGTCAGGTAAAGAAATAAAATACAAAATAAATCTTAATATCTAATTTATTAAAATAAAATAATTCTAAATAAATTCAAAAGTTTTAATCTACAAATATTTACACATCCAAAATCAATATTCGGTCATAATTCAGATTTATACATCATAAACAATAAAATATTACAAGAAATAAAGAATAAATGAAATCACCATGTCGTGCAAGCTTATATCTAAAATGTGAACGTGATTATTATTATTAATATTTGTCATAGATACATGTAAACAATCAAAAATTAAAATAAATTAACCGTGATGAATTGTACTGGAATGTAAATTAAAAAAAAAAAATAAAATTGTGCGGTCTACTATTTGATAACAAAATATAGACATTAAGGAAGTGGCTTTGCCCTAATTAGTCCTGTCCGGCGCCTTTTCTCGCTCCCAACACAGTACCATCAGTAACAAATTCACACAAAAGAGTATCCCAAAGTTCCACCCTACGAGCATGTCATTTTCAGCTCGTCGGACGCAACCCGAACATACATCATCATGTGCACACCCCTTAAGGAATATATATATTTTTAATTAAATAAATAAAGTGAAATAAAACAATGTCTCTGCGTATTCAATAAATTAACTCAGCCCTGATTAGTTCTGCCTGGTGCCTTTTCTCGCTCCCAAACGCAGTACCACCAAGACCAATTCGTGTATATCAAATTCACCAGGACTCCATGCTATGAATTAAATAATGACATAATTCATTTCACACATCCCTGATGTATTATTCAACACGTTAATATTGAACACCCAAATACAACAAAATATACTTAATTCTCATATCAAAAAGAAATAATATATATACATTAAAAGAAAATAAACTTTACCTTTTTCACGAAATTCCAATACAAAAAACACCACTACAAATAAAGAATTTGGAGACGCCACTATACACACATTTATAACAAATATTGTTAATCACCTTAATTCTTCATACATCGTATTAAACTCTTCCATAATTTTCAATAAAAGATTTTGTTCACTTAATATATATATATAACCTATATACACATAAATAAAATTATTAGTTTCAAATATCCTTTGTAGGATGAATAAATTTAAAAGAAAAATAAATTATACGGAAAAGAAAATGATTATGTTATTCAAAGTTATCATTACAAATGCTAGAAAGTTTTGTCATAACGTACGGCATAGTACCCTACATGCAAAACAAAACCCTCTAGAAAGAAGAAAATAAAATGAAATTAAATAAATTCAAACACCGAGTTCATAAAAATAAAAGTATTTCATACATAGGTAGTTATTCGAATACATCTAAACATTTTAATGTAATGCGCGCAGCATGTTAAAAATAAAATTATTATAAGTGTAGAATCTTGTAAAAATTTTATAAGTATTGAAAATCTCAGAAATTATTCTAAGTCCGGATTTTAAAATAATCCTATTAAAGAAGAGGGAGGAAGTGGTTTTCACCTACTTTTAGACTTGCTAATATTGCGGTTTTCACCAGCAATTGCCGAAATTTTTATCTGTCCGCGCTTTTATTCGTAAATTTCCTTACAAAAACGTACGGCAACTTTCGTTAAGCACGAATCCATCTCCCAAAATTGTATGTCGACGGTGCTGCTCTTATCGGTTGCATCAGGAAACAGCGTATTAATAATCCTTGCGAGAGGTAAACAAACATGTGACCATAAATCCGTCTATACATTATGATTCAGCCATGCACCTGATAAACAATACTTTTTGTGCCGGTCCACCCGGTCGATCTCTGCCAAAGCCAGACGTGTTTGTGCGAGAAACACCTGCTCAATCTTTTACCCGTAACATTTAATACGTCCTAAAATTATAACCTTATAAAAATTTATTAAGATTCTTTTATTATTTTACTTAAATAAAATAAAGTTTTCGTAAATTATCAATATAGTGAATATTTATACACATCATAGTAAAAATGAATAAAGTAAAAATTAATTTAAATAAAATCTTAAAGTGATCTTGATTATACTTATTTATTTACATATTATTATTTATTCAAGATCACTGCAATATGTAGGGTCTTTTTCATCTTCACTTGGTGTAAAAGGGTCAGGTTCAGGTGATTGAGGTTCAGTCAATGCCATGTCAATATCGACATTTAGTTCTTTATCATGACCATTCTGATATATATCCATCTGAAATAAAAATTTCAAGTTTTATGTGGCCCCAATTCTAATTTTGTTAGCACTAATGTAATTATTGAATGAATGATTTTACAGAGACCACGCTGCACGCTCACAGTTCTGATATTAGTGCTCCGTATGATTTTCGTTAAACTCATACATTTAGGAATGTAAACTCTACCATTAACTGTAGGTACAACTGTAATGTTAATTTTATTTTATTTTGTGTTCTTTAGTTCTTTTACCATAAGATTTTATGTATTCTACAATTCTACTCTACTCTCTACTCTACATTGAAAGGATCATAATTTATTGAATCAGTAATTTTTAAAATTTAAACAAATTAAACATTTTGTTTAAAATAGGTTATAGCAAAGAAAGGGACTTACCTTTTCTGGTCAACTAATATTTGTTCTTCTAGCGAGTACGAATGGCAAACTAACTAACTTAGCGCTGTAAAAGATAAACGAATAATGCGGGCGAGATGCAAAAAACAATATACATGCAATATACATCGTCTCTCACGTTACGGCCGGCGCGACCTGTCGAAGCTTGTCGTGTCGTGTCGGATCATGAATAAGTATTGATTTCTCACGTTTTGAGTATCTAAGATACTTTTAGTATCTAAAGATACTTTTAGTATCTATAGATACTTTTAAAGATAAAAGATACTAGATACTTTTAAGAAGTATCTATAACAATAGTATCTTTTAAATGAACCAAAAAGTATCTTAAATAAAAGTATCTAAGATACTTTTAGTATCTCAGATACTTTTTTTATCTTTTTACTAAAGATACTTTCAGCTCTGTTTCCAAAGCCATTTATTAGGATTTCTTGGGTTATGTCAGCACAAGAATTCACAGTAGTATTATGAAGTCTTCGATTATGTAATGTCTGGTCTTGAAAATGGTATTCTTTAAATATGGAAAAATAAAACTGTAAAATTGTCAGATCCGGAGATCTTGGAGGAAAATTAATAATTCTTGTATCGAAAAATTGTTGTAAAAAAGCTATTGTTTTTCGAAATTTGTGCGCTGGTGTATTATCTTGCTCAAAATATCCTTCCGTAAGCTCAACATCATGGAGTTAATTAATAAAAGTCTGCAATAATTCATTTCGATATTTTTCAGTTGTTAACCTTTCATTAAAAAATATAGACCCATTATTTCGTCTTCTTGAAACTGCTAGCCTGACGCTTATTATTTGTGGATGTAGCGTAGTTTCCACAAAATCATGAGGGTTTTCTGCATGCCAAATACTCATATTTTGCTTTTTAAATATCCTGAAAGGTCGAACCAAGCCTCATCCTTAAATAAGCAGTTGCCGAGAATGTCATTATTATTTGTCATTCAAAGCCCATTGAAAGTACTGTGTTCTCGTACCAAAATCTACCTGTTTGAGTTCCGAAACTGCTTGAATTTTATACGCAAACAACTCTAAGCCCTTTTTACTTTCTTATACGTAGTATAAGGAAGTATTGTGATGATGAAAATTTTCGACCTCGAGATTTTTGCAGATGTCCACGTTTTGAGGTCCCCTGATACCAAAAAAGTGGTTTTTAAAAAATGTCTGTGTGTCTGTGTGTGTGTGTGTGTGTGTCTCTGTGTGTGTGTGTGACCACGATAGCGGTCAAACCGCTGTAGATATCAATTCGAAATTTTGTATTTACGTGTGTAATCTGCCTCTTGAGAACTGATTAGATTTTGAGCAAAATCGGCAGACCGGAAGTAGTAGTTTACTTCAGTGAAGAAATCGAAATTTGCAAATATTTCGTCAATTACTAAGTTTAAACAAATTAATAAAGAATTCATATGTACTTAGAATTAAGTTTGGAACAAATTATCTTAAAGAAGTTTTTCGAAATTCCTACCGGAAGTAGGTCTTTTACTCTTATCGAAAATCAGTTTTTTGCGAATATCTCGCAAGTCATGCTTTTAAGACAAGTACGTTACGAGTATAAAAGTATTTAAAACATAATTTTCAATATCTTTTATATAAAAAAAATTTCAAAATTCAGACCGGAAGTACCACTTTTACTCCTATCGAATAGCGATTTTTTGCGAATATGTCGTAAGTTATGCATTCTATACATATTTATCAAGAGTACAAAAGTATTTAGAGTTGGATATGGAATATTTTTTGTATAAATGAAATTTCAAAATTCGGACCGGAAGTAACACTTTCATACGTATAAGAAAGTCGTGTGGTGGCCACACCTCATTTTTAAATATAGTATGACGTGTTTCCACTGACAACTTAACTTCTTGAGAGAGCTTTGCTAGTGATTTTTTGGCCGAGTTGTTCTCTATACAACCTGCTGTTTGTTCTTCACCGCCAGGTTTACGAGTTATTGCCCCTCTTTCACCAAATTTAATAACACAGGCAGGGATATGTTTTTGCAGTTGCGCGTAACTAACTGGCAAATTAGGAAACTGTTGGCAGAAATCCAACGCCAACACTGATTACTTAATTACTTAAAAAGCGACCTACTTTAATGAGGTAACATTTTGAAGGCACGGTACAAATATATTTAAAAAATGAGGTGTGGCCACCACACGACTTTCTTATACGTATGAAAGTGTTACTTCCGGTCCGAATTTTGAAATTTCATTTATACAAAAAAATTTCCAAATCCAACTCTAAATACTTTTGTACTCTTCATAAATATACATAGAATGCATAATTTACGACATATTTGCAAAAAATCGTTATTCGGTAAGAGTAAAAGTGATACTTCCGGTCCGAATTTTGAAATTTTTTTTATACAAAAGATATTGGAAATTAAGTTCTAAATACTTTTATATTCGTAGCGTACCTGTATAAAAAGCATGACTTGCAAAATATTTGCAAGAAACTGATTTTCGATAAGAGTAAAAGACCTACTTCCGGTATGAATTTCGAAAAACCTTTTTAATAAAATTGTTCACAATTTCAATTTTAAGTACATATGAATTCTTTATAAATTTGTTTAAACTTAGTAATTCACGAAATATTTGCAAAATTCGATTTTTTCACTGAAGTAAACTACTACTTCCGGTCTGCTGATTTTGCTCAAAATCTAATCAGTTCTCAAGAGGGAGATTATATTCGTAAATACAAAATTTGGAATTGATATCTGTAGCGGTTTGACCACTATCGTGGTCACACACACACACAGAGAGAGAGAGAGACACAGACATTTTTTAAAAACCACTTTTTTGGTATCAGGGGACTTCAAAACGTCGACATCTGCAAAAATCTCGAGGTCGAAAATTTTCATCATCACAATACTTCCTTATACTACGTATAAGAAAGTAAAAATGGGTCATAAGTTTGGAAATATATGTGTTTAAGTTGTAATTTTATTGAATACAATCGGAAAACAATTATTAATACTTTTAAATATTTATAATAGGTATGCTAGTTCTACATACTTGGTATGTACTTCTAAGACTAGTTTTCCTAATATTATCGTGGGCAATACCATAAGAGTTTGTGTTTATCCGGACAAACTTTCATTTTGAAAAGCTTTGTTGCTTGATAATCGACGAGAACAAATAACATGGTTAACCCGCGACACCGAAGGTGGAGCGGTTTTACCTTTTCTTATTTGTTCGAGTCGTGCGACCGTTAAGGTTGAAGCACACCTAATCGACCCGCATCGGCTCGGACCGGCACGGAAAAATTCCGATAAATCTAGTTTATAGTATTCAATACGAACGCCGCACACTAGACCGGCCGGAATCGGACCGTAATTAAGGAGCTTCGGAAATTCGGGAGGGAATGCTCGAACTAGCATTCATCGGCAAAACTTCTTTGCGGGCCGATTCCGACCGTATAAGTGTGCGTTTGTACTTCCAGCATACATTGAATGTTTTTAAATATTGTGTATACTCCTACTTGTTCGGGGTGCGACGACATTAACTTGGTAGTGGTTTTATTTAACTAAATGTTTAAAACATAATAGAGGAGAAATTAATAATTCTTGTTCAAGACTATAAAGAACTATATGACCAAAGTAGTTCGCACCTCGCGTTTTGTATTAATATTGTGAACCCACTTTCTTCGCTTTTTACTTTCTTATACGTAGTATAAGAAACTATTGTAATGATGAAAATTTTCGACCTCGAGATTTTTGCAAATGTTCACGTTTTGAAGTCCCCTGATGTCGAAAGAGGTTTTTAAAAAATGTCTGTGTGTGACCACGATAGCGGTCAAACCGCTGTAGATATCAATTCCAAATTTTGTATTTACGTGTATAATCTCCCTCTTGAGATCTGATTAGTTTTTCAGTAAAATCGCTAGACCGGAACTAGCAGCTTACTTCAGTGAAAAATTCGTATTTTGCCAATATTTCGTCAATTACTAAGTTTAAACAAATTTATAAAGAATTCATATATACTTAAAATTAAAATTGAGACAAATTATCTTAAAAAGGTTTTTCGAAATTCCAACCGGAAGTAGGTCTTTTACTGTTATCGAAAATCAGTTTTTTGCGAATATCTCGCAAGTCATGCTTTCTAGGCAGGTACATTACGAGTATAAAAGTATTTAAATTATAATTTTAAATATCTTCTGAATAAAAATAATTTCAAAATTCGGACCGTAAGTACCACTTTTACTCTTACCGAATACCGATTTTTTGCAGATATGTCGTAAATTATGCATTCAATATATATTTATTAAGAGTACAAAAGTATTTAGAGTTGAATTTGCAATATTTTTTGTATACATGAAATTTCAAAATTCGGACCGGAAGTGGCACTCTTAGCGAATAGCACTTTTTTTCGAATATCTTGCAAAGTATGCATTCTATAGCGATTTATTAAGAGAATGAAAGTACTCAGAATAGGATTTTGAATAAGTTTTGTATAAAAAATTCTTAAAATTGTATAGTTTGAAACGCTCATACGTATAAGAAAGTCGTGTGGTGGCCACACCTCATTTTTTTCTGCAACATCTACGTCTGCTAATAACGACAGAAGTAAATCTTCTTCAGAGCTACTTGTTTCCATATTTGCGTTGGTTTAACAACTGTATACCACGGTGTTGATATTATGTAGGTACTTAATTATTTGACGATAGAGCCGATTCCGGCAGGACAAGTGTGCGCGGTCTCTTCCGCTCACGAATTTTTCCGTACCGGTCCGAGCCGATGCGGGCCGGTTAGATGTGTTTCAAGCTTTAAGCAATAAAGTTTGAGTTATGTCAAAATGAAAGGTTGTTCCGGAAGTAAACAAGCTCGAATGGTATTTGATAAGACAGTTTAATGAATCATTTAATAAACATTAATACACAAAAATATTTTTATTTAAACAACGCAAAAAACAAAATTTTATTCAATACAAATCGCAGCTTAATCGTTATTAAAAGTACAGTTAGAAAACGTACAGTTATTATAAGTTATTTTATTCGTGGCCGACTGAACACTATTTAGGTTATTTTTGTTTCTAGATTTGTTACAAATTTCTGAGTGATGATTTGGATCAAACTTGAGGTAAGATTTTAAGGATTTTGTGTTTGAATGGCCTGTTATTTTAGTGATTTGCAGATTACTTACTCCCGCTTTGGCTAATGTTTAAACAGCACGTGCTCGATTTGAATGAATGGTATATTTATTGTCGGTGTTAAGGTGAATTTTGATAGCTGAATCTCTGGTCCATTTGAGAGTCAAGTGGTTCCTGTAACACACGTACATACATACGAGTTTATGTTTGTTTTTTAATTTGACTCGTAATTTGCCTCGTAAAACCCGAAAAAAAAAAGACAGAGAGAGATACTCTCCTTCTTCGACATCCCTTACTTGATTTTCCAGACATAGTAATTACTGCAGATTTTTAAGATTAAAGTTTCCTGTATCTATACCTTATAACGTTATATTTCCCGTTTTGAATTTCTTATTTCGTGATGATCATTTTGCGTTTTCAGATGGTTTTCTCTTCTTTATCTCTACACGATTAATGGTTTTATTGAAACACTTTTACCTTCTTTTATCAAATACTATATTTTATATTTACTGGGAATACATAAAGTATCTACATAACACAGTGTTATTTTGAACATATCAAACATTTTAATTAATACAAAATGTTTCCGTTACTACATAATATAATGAATTACTGTAATATGAACTGTAGTAACATTTTTTTATCATACATTGCTTTAATGATCTGTATTAAACTCGAACTTCGGAATAATTATTTTGTCAACCGTATCTTAATAAAGGTGATTTTTTATAAATAGATTTATTTGTCACAAACTATAATTGACAAAAAATATATTCAAAAACAAGTGTAAAAACAACAATAAAACATATAAAAACACAGAGTGTATAAATAAAATCAAAGGAACGGAAACGTAACATCCAGGAATTAAAATTTAAAGTTTAAAAATTCTATGGAGTAAAAGGAATTTTTCATCAGTATCTGCTTAATATGGTATTTGAAATGTTTATAATTTTTACATCTTATTTGGCCCGCTTATTATAGAACTTAACAGCGTGATAGTTGGTAGCCAGCTGACTCCATTTCAAACGATGGATCTCGTGTCTGGTAATTGTGTATATCGGCGTGTTTCTGTACACAATCACTTCGATGAACATGCAGCAAGCAACTCCGAATGAAAATACTCGGCAACGATTTTCAAACGAAGGCTTGCATGAGGATCTCGCGGGTACTTTGGCCAGTGCCCACACCGCCTGCTTCTGTGGACGAAATATGATCCCAGCAACGGGCGACGCACCCCACGCCAGAATTCCGAATACGGCTCGGGAGTGAAAATTTGCAAAATATGCTACTCTGGCCGCATCATACGTTGCGATATGCATTACTCGCCGCACGGAATACACGGCCGATGCCAATTATTTCCTCAGTATGCCAATATGGCAGTCCCAACCCAGGTGAGAAGTAATACTAAGGCCCAGGAAGCGAGCCTCTTGTTCTTGATTCATATATCTCTTGATAGTAAGACATAGTTACTGAGTTTTACCACTGTTTAACCTTAGATCATTACTTCTTAACCACTCTTCAGCCTCCGCAACAGCGTCTTTCATCTCCAACCCAAGGCTGTCGCGTTCTTTATCTTTCAGCAGGAGAGTCGTGTCATCCACATACATGATCAGTCTTGCTTCATAAATGTATGCAAGATCATTCACATATTCCAGAAAAAGCAAAGGCCCCTAAGTAGAACCCTGTGGCACTCCTTTAGCGACATGGACCGATCCTGAAACCTGGCCTTTCCACGACACGATTTGCCGGCGATCTTTAAGATACGATTCTATTAACTTAGTGGCCATTCCCCTGATGCCATATGACTCCAGTTTTCTTAATAACGTCAGATGCTTTCCTCTGATCCAAACAAGACATCACCTCCTCTCCATCATCGAAAGCATCCGCCACACATTCCAACACCTCGACAATAGCTGTTGAGGTGGACCTATTTCCCATAAACCCATGCTCGTGTAACTGAATGATATTAAACTTCCGGAAATATTACGTTAATCTGGTTTTAATATTGTCTCTAGGATCTTCGAAATTGCAGGTAGTATAGAGATAGGTCTATAATTGCTCATCAGCTCCGCGTCAGCGCCTGTAAATATTGGAATGACCCTTTCCATCTTCGATTCGACAGGAAAATATCCAGACCCCAAGCATTTTTTAAATAATAGAGTAAGCGGAGCCACTAAATATCGGCTTACGTCTTTTAAAAGTTGTACAAGACATACCATATCATATCACATCTTTAGTGTTCTTCTTGTGCAGTTTTTTTTATGATGGCGTGGACTTCCCCCTCCGTTGATGGAGAAAGAAAAAACGACTGCTTAGACAATTTAAATTCCTGCTACAGTAAGTCTTGAGCATCACGATTTGGACTCTCGAGAATCGCTGCTGTCCTCTCCCCAATCGTCGCGAATAATTGATTAATTTGGTTCACAGTGAATAGAGACAAATGTCCTCCCAGATCCGATCGTTTACCAGTGTGCTGTGTAATAATATTCCATATTGCCTTAGTTTTATTATGGGCATTTTGTATGGGATATGCATTAGCTTTTTTCTTCTGCTGAATTACTCTCTGTTATGTTTGTTGTTTTATTATTATTAAAACACAATATTGTTTTAATACAATATTTATTAAACTCATTAACAACTCAACATTTAACATTTATCTTAAGCACTATTAGACCAAGAGCTGGCAGTAAAATCAACTGCCTCATAAGGTACTAAAGTTTTAACATTTCATATGTTTAAAACTGCCCGTCCTTAAAGTAAAACCATTCGTCTGCCGATCGTAAGTGGTCACCTTCAGCTGCTATAATTTTCAAAAACTATTAAAAAATCACTTACAACTGCCTGATTAGTACCACGTTAAAGTAAAGGTCAAAGTTGGTGGAAATGTGAACTGAATCGAAAATGTATGCGTCTGCCGCTTCAGGTGGTCGCATTTTTTAGACAGACGGCCTTGAAAATGTCGAAAAAAGACCGTCAACTTTCTGATCGAGTACCAACAATTTTTTTTTGCAGAAACTTAGTTTATTATTTATTTAATCAGATTATGGTAAATAAACATCGGCAGACGGTCGCGTTAAAAAGGCAGACGAGATTCAAATTTTTAAAAAAATCGTTTATGTAAAGGTATCAGACCACTGCCTTATAAGTACCAAGCTGTTTTTCTTACAGAATAAATGAAAACACGATTCATTACTAAAACCACAACGTCTGTCAGTCGTAAGTGGTCACATTTTGAAAACAGACGGCGTTGAAAGTAATTCGCCGACTGATGCCTTCGTATTTATACAAGTTAGTAATGGAGAAAATAATTTTACTATATTATATATAAACTTTCTAAGTGTATTTGGAAACTATAAAATTACATAATATTGGTAACAATTAAAAAAAAAAATCTTCAAAAACAACATAAGAAGAACAATAACGCAACAAAAAATTAATGTAACTTGTAATAACATAAACTTAAATTCTTATATTTCTCCAATATAGGTAATTACAGATGTGTAAATTAAGTAGTTTTTTTTTTAGTAATCTTCTTCATCGCTGTATGCATCGTAAGATTCGTCATCACTCTCTGACGATTCAGGAGTTGCTGAAATTTCCCCTAATGTGGAAGGAGTTTGTGGACCCAGAAACCATTGAATTTGATACTTTTTGTCCAACAAACTCCAACCATTTTCCTCGGGATTATAAAATTCTGCTCGTGGTTCGGTTGCAAAATTCCATATCGCACATATCTGATTCACTCTTTTTATTTTACATATCAAAGAATCCCGACAAGGTGGCATCAAACTACCATCGAAATTCTTAATTTTGTCTAGAGGATTCCTATCCTGGGATGTAGTTCCGTAATTTCTCATAAAGATGTCAAACCGTGCTTCGTTTACATTGGTTATATTGTGCCTGCCGTACATCTTAGAAACAAGTTTTTCGACACAATCAATTTGCTCGTCTGATAATGTCTGAGAAGTACCAAAAGATGCAAAAATCTTGGCTGTTTTCGAATCCTTCTCAAGGATAGAAAAAATTTTTGTTTTGCCTTTTCTAGCAAATGATGCAGTATAATCACTGCCCGTTAAGGCATGGTAAGCAGGTAAAGCTCTTGATAAGTTTTCTCCCAAAGTAGTATAAATACTATTGACATTTATATATCGCAAAGTATTCTTAGATCTAATACCAGTTTTCATCCACAATGTCACTTTGTTTGTTATAATTCGGTGCATGTTCCCCAGTGCTATTATCATTATGTCGGTATCAGAAGCTCGCACAACGACATTTGTGTTTTCAGGTAATTTGGATACATGAAATAAAATACGAGTATCGGCTTCGCTATGGTCACAACAAAGTAATTGATCAACTTCGCATTTTATGTGTCCATTTTGCTCATAAAACATGTAACAAATATTTTGACAATTTACTCTGAGAATCTTATCTTCTAGAATTCCGATGATGTTATCTGTTTTCCAGTAGTTAATTAAAAACTGCACCAGCTCTGCTTTGAAAGAGTCATTTCGCATTGCCTTCAAGAAATCGTTTGGCCGTTTCTGGTCTTCTCCGACAATTGTAAAAATATTACTTCTCTCTGTAACTCCCGCACGTCTATCTCTTTCAGAATCTTTAATCGACGGAGTTACAAATTTATCAAAAATTAGGTCAATCCTTGTGCTTGAACATCTGCACAATTTTGTAAGAATATGTAAAGCTAACCTGCCAAAAGTAGCCGGAATATCACCTAGAAGATGTAAAAAAAAGAAACCATCAAACATGGTGCAATCTATTTTATCTGGGACAGGAGAAGAAGGCGCACGTTTTTCTAATAATTTGAATAATTTTGATTTATCGGTTTTGTTCATGCTTCCATCAATATGACATAATGACAGTGGAACTGTTGTCAGGGGAAATGACAATACGTTTAGTAAATCAATTTTATGTTCCAAAGCCAATACCAATATTCTTCCAAATAAATTTCTTTCAACTTTGACTTCAGCTATCTTTCCATCAATTTTCTTAACTTTTAATTTATTTTCTGATGCAAATGTGTGAATTATTTGTCTTGAGATAGGTTTTTCGAATCTACTTGGATCGTTTTTACATTCCGCAATAAATTCGTCTCTCAATATTTCTCCATTGCTAACAATATTAAGGAGAAAATCTTTTGTTAGCTCACTAGTGCTTCTTCCAGTAGATAGGTTAACAAGGGCATTTTGCTGCAACATTTCATATGAAAATGGATTCAGAGTATTGCAAATCTGATTGACAAGTTCCTCTAATAAAAAATTATCTTTTTTTATTTTATGATTACGAAGATCATTTGTAACATCTTCACAAGAATTGAGCTGTAATTTCTCCAGTAAATGGGTCACTAAAGATGTCCGTAATGAATGACTTGCTGCCCATCGCCGTCTGGCCGATATTGAATTCGTGAACGAGTTTATTCCTACAGAAAGAAAAATTTTTGTAACTTGTACTTTTTAGCCAACATTTATAATTAAAATATTACCTGTTAATTTATTCGCAGCATCTGCGTTAATGGTTTGTTCCAGGGTGAGATCAATTGGAACGCCAGAGAATAATTTTTCTGTTCTTCTAACTGAAATGCCACCACTAGCTAAAGTTTCTTTTAGGCCGGGATGTGTATTTTCTACATTTACTAAATTATTAATAAATCTTACAATCCATCTGGCGTAGTTAGGATGGTTCATAGAGAACATAAGTGCGGCTATCTTAGGCAGGCAATAAATGTACAGTTCCAAATCCCCCGTTCGTATACTTCTTGAAAATTCTTGAAACAATTTCATAAAATTTATATAAGTAATCCAATATTTGGCTGTTGCTCCATGAACACCTGCTTCAGTTTCTTTGTAATATATATCATAGTCGTCCAAAATTTTAATAATTGTATTCGAGTAATTGTGTTCATTCAATTTCTGCCCCTGGATAATCGTTAATTCATTTATTACATCATCAATGCATATTTTCTTTGCTGCGATGTAAGCTCGAAAGTGCAAAATCTGCAACGCTGCAGCAAACATAGGATGAATTCTTTTACACCGATTATAATGTGTTCCGGTAAGAAACCCCTTTAATGACCCAGCAGCTAGTACTCCAGACTCTGTAAGAATATAAGGGCCACCGGATTCTTCAATGTATTTTCCCACAGCTTTAAAAAAAGACATTTGGATGTGAAAAGCACCTAGCTGAATAAACACGTTCTTATATTTTGGATGTTCCTCACTTTGGATCTGCATGGCTACCTTTGCAATGGCTAGATCATAAGTAACAGAAATATAAGTCTGTTGGCATTCAGCGGCGATTTTTTGAGCTACATTTAAGGTATGAGCCACAACTGATACGCTTGTGGGGGATTCATTTATTGGTGGTAAATAACATATTTTTTGTACGGGTAAGTCATCGCCGCTTTTGAGATTATTCCATCCTAGCCACATTGGTACATCCGATTCTAACAGCGCAAGTGACATAATCCACAAGTTGTCTAGTTGTCGAATATGTTTGTACTTAATTTGATTCATTGAAAAGGGCGCAAGTATTTGAATAACATCGTTTAACTTTGGTTTTTTGCGATACGGTTCAATTTCGATATCAAAAATGTCAAACATTCTTCGTCTTTTTCTTTGAGAAATAGTAACAGGTACATCTGTATCCTCATCATTTATGTCATTAGAAATCTCAGTCCCGTCATTCTTATTTTGAAACACTATACCAACAGTATCATGCAACGTATCTTTTCCAGACAAGGTTTCCACAAATCGGTCAAAATTGTCAAATGCAAGTGCTGTTGATAATCCTGGTTTTTGTTGAATACCACATGGTGTAATAAAATTGTCTTCAAAAGAAGAGTAAGTTAATTCTGTCTCTAGTTCTTCGACTGCCGAATAACTGATACAATGCCCTAGTCTATTTAATATATTAATTACTTTGCGACTTCCGGTAATAGTTTTCATAGCCATGCCGAGTTCCATGTGCTTAGAAGTCTTAATTCGACCATTTGTTACTGTGTATATAGCATATTCAGCAAGAGATTCAATCCTTACTTTCTTATTTTCTTCAGTACGTCGGTCAAATGGTCCACATATCAGGTTTGTATAAAACTTACTTACTAAGGGTGGCACAGTAGATTCTCCTTTGTATATGTCTTTTAATTTTATTTTCTCAGGCAAAGGATTCTTTTTGTTACTTAATATCTCTCTACGCAGCTGAAATGCGGTATTTGTGATATTTGTTTCTATAGTTTTGGCTTTACTGGTGCAAATAAGTATTGCATTTATAAAATTTAATGTTCTGCTATGAATTATAGTTTTTCGTTTGTATTTTGTAAATTCTAGGTTATTTGTGTAGGTTTGTTTTAATTTTCTTAATAAATGACCGTTTGTAAAATTAGGTATTCTACTTTGAGTAGTGTCGGATGCACTATATTCAAAAAAATATTGCAGGTAAATACGGTGAATATTAATCAAAAAAAAAGCGTCATTGTTTTCTAAAATATGTATTTTAATAAAATCTTGCAATTTAGCAAATGCAGTTTTGTGATACACTCTTTTGGTATACCAGTCCCCTTCCTTATTTTTTGTATCTGTTTGTTTTTTAAATTTCTTTGAATATTTTGTCCGACATAATCTGTGATAATGGATTTCTTTAGCTATAAAATCTATATCTTTAATTTTAGATAACATCTGATGATCATTTAATGCAATTGCATATTGTTTTATCTTAGCTTCAAAAATTTTTGTCTGACAAACGCTCAGTTGAATTTTTTTTTATTTTTGTATATATACACCTTATTACAAAAAATGCAAGATTTTTTTAAAATTCCGGTATTACGATTTTGTAAATATGTCATTTTTGATCTGGTGGCTCTTTCTGTATACTTACAATGAATGTTTGGTTGTTCACTTTCAGTCGGTTTATTTTCATCTATAGCCGTCGTTTGAACAAAAATAAATTTTTGTATATCACTATTCGTTATCGACTCAATTTTAGCTTTCTTAATTGCAGTAAATTTTCTGTAGCAAGTTGAGTGGTATCCTAAATGGGAAAAGTCGTGATGTTGGGGAAACTGTATTGCGGCATATTTCATATTATGCTTTCTTCTTCAGGATAAAGCTAACTGACATTTCTTAAACGTTTCTGCCGTGAATTGTTTTGTATCTTCTTGCACATCTGTATCTTCCAAATGAATACAGCAGTTTCGAGTGCTTCCCGTAGAAGTGCTAGGAGCAATTTCATCCATAACCTTCAATTCAACACCCATATTTAACAAAATAAAGCATGTAATGTGATATTAACTTACTGTTTTATTATTATCCAATGTTATAGTCACAAATACAATGTATTTTCTAAAATCGAAGTAACTAAAAATCTGATTTTGATTAATTATGTGACATACACAGCACACAGCCAGTGCACAACTCTATTCATTGACCAGACAAGTCACTGCAGGTTTGTTCGGGCTGGATTTGCAGTGTTGCCAATGCCTATTGTTTCAATTATGAGTCAGTTTCTTGTATTACTTAGATTACCTTATGGTGAAAATATATTTGTTCCTTTCATATTTTTCCTTTCTAACTGATATAATGATCAACATTAATCCAAGGTACCTACCTACCTAAACAATTTTGAAAATATGAATTAGGTATTTTATTTTATGTCGTCTGTTTTGAGAATGTGACCACTTACGACTGACAGACGTTGTGGTTTTAGTAATGAATCGTGTTTTCATTTATTCTGTAAGAAAAACAGCTTGGTACTTATAAGGCAGTGGTCTGGTACCTTTACATAAACGATTTTTTTAAAAATTTGAATCTCGTCTGCCTTTTTAACGCGACCGTCTGCCGATGTTTATTTACCATAATCATACTTATTTTATTTACTTGCTTACAATACTATATAAGTAGCAGTTTTCATGATAATATTGTAATCGTTTATTTTAATATGAATTCAGTCAGTACAGGGTTTCTCCACCTTCACTCTTTTCTTACTAAAGGCCTGTATATTAGGTCCAAATTATGTTGACTTGATAATGAAGGTACTGACTAATCGGCTTTATGCAAACATTCACACGTACTACGTAAAGCTTGGATCAATCACCACCCCAGGTACGTTCCTAATGCATCACAAACTAATTGCCTAAACCTCTATTCTCACGGAGTCTTTAGATTCTTAGTGCGAAGCTTTTAGGCGTTCCTGTTTGTAAAAGTTTGACTATTATTCAAAGCTGTGCTTACTAATGTCTTTTTTACTGAACACTGGTCCGTTGTGCAAGTATTCGCACACAGTACACTATTAAGACAAGTGTTCTTTATTTTTAATAAATATTGTGTCCCTATATTTACTTTCTATTATTTAAATAAATAATTATTTAAAAGAAATGGAGTGCTTGGAGAGAACCTGTGTATTTTGATTGAATTTAATTGTAATGACAATATTATTAACTACTCACTGCGTAGATTCATACAATTCTTCGAATTCTGCTTGAAATTGTTTGTCCATTCCTGTTGATTCTTCCTTCCGTTGAATCTTCTATAATTTTACTGGTGACGCTTCTTTCTTGTAAATATGGCGACGATAAAACAATTGGGAATTATTCCTCTAGGAGCGTGTATGCTTCTTCTTAGTTTGTGAGTTGTTAGTTGGTTTGTTTATTTATTTACACTGCGATAGTAATGGTAAGTGTGTAAAAACTCCGCTTAACCACTACTCGCTTGACGCATAAATGTATTATCTACTTTAAAAGACGCTATCACTTTGCTGTGTATTGGAAGTTTTTAAAGTCACAGGTGTCAGCTAACAACTAACTCATTTTCTCTAAAAACTCCCTTTTTATAGTTGAAAATAAATGCCGCTCGTTATTTGATTGTCTTTGCGTGCTTTTATTTTCAAATTGTTCGTCGTGGCGCCTCTAGCGGATATCTCGATACTTATTCCATATCTCTTCTTATTCTTCTCAAATTTTAGGTTGGCGTTTATTTTTATTATGTTTATTTCTGACATTTGATGTTTCTCCACATTTACCCACGACGGTATTTGTTGTTTTATTTATTTATATCTAATGTACAGTAAGTATATTGATATTTATTTTATTCTTTTATTGCTATCGTAAATATTTATTGTACTCATAAATGTATTCATTGCTACTTTTACTGTTTTTCAGGTAGATTCTTCGTCCGAGCGCTAGCCTTACTCGCACCTTTGTTTTGTTGCTTTTGATTGGAAAGAATGGGAAGAAGTTGGTTATTGTTTCAATTGCCAGTCCCTCCGTCTGTGCTGCTCTTTCCTCGAACCATTTTTCCGTTCTTGGAGAATTTTGTATGTTTAATATGCTGTAATGAATCATTGCTTTTATAATAATGCTGCTTATTTCTTTGGTTATAGATGTTTATTTGTATGTGCACAAAGTTTGGAACCATGAAAAGGACTGCTGTTATTCGTATTACGAAGAGAATTAATACTTTTTGTTGTGTATATTGAAATATTATACGATTCTGTGCTGTTCTTTATGATATACTTTATTTTAATATCCTTTTCATCGCAACTGTATGTATTTTATCTTTAAGTTATATGAGTGCATTAAGCCTCTTCATATTCATTACGAGCATATCTTATTTTATTCTCTGAGTATAATTTAATTGCTTTTAAATGATTGACTCTTACAATCGTCCCGTTGGTTAACATCACTCTTTCACGGTTGTTGGTTTTAAGGGTCTTTCCATTTTTAAATGTAGGTTCTTTGCATAATATACTCAGAGCTCTTTTTGTTCCTAGCCTGTAATCAGGTTCTTTATTTTCTAAATAAAACATTACCTCTGGTTTATCACTTCTGAAAATAAATATTCATTTGTGACATTTACTATTATTGTTGAGGTTTTGCCTCACTTATATCTAAGTAGTGTTTATATACATATAATCTTGATTAAAATGCTTATACCCTATGTGCATACCTGTGTTATTGTATGGCTTAATAAAATTTATTTTAAAATAAATGTTTCTTAAACTACGAGTGTGTTTTCTTATTGCTAATATTAATCTAAATGTACTAGTATATCTTGGTGTCAACATTAATCATGTTTATTTCTAACATTATATATTTATGTACAGTATTGTCTTAAATTCTAAGGTAAAGTTCACGGCAATATGTAGCTAAAATGATCAGATTTTGTGAGGGTTCGTTGGAGGAGACATATAAACGAAGTATTCGACTGGCAGTTGTGAGCCAGCGGGAGTGTGATATTGGTCCAGGTCGAATATTGGCCAGATCTTTATTACATTCACCCGATGTAACAGCAAGAACCATCTTATACAGATATTTCTGATCATTGCTTAATTCCTTTAAATCAATTTCCGGCAGTGGAGATCCTTCATGTCCTTCAATTGGTTTAAATTTTATAACGGGCTGAGCGCATTCTTTTAAAGATTTACCAATTGGACCACCAAATGATTTAGGACCATGTGTTGCGCCGTCTAGACTAGTGAAGAGATGTCTTAGCGGAAGTTCATTTGTGTGCAGCAAGCACACAAACCAATGCAGAGATTTGTTGTAATGGAGCTCTAACTTTCTTATCACACCATTTTCATAACCGGTATTGACATTTGTCCTATCACATCCTATAGCAATTAATTCTTGAGTGTCATATTTTTTCAGTAAACAGTAATCGGTAATGGCGTTTGAAATATTAATAGCATTTCCAGACGGAGGAGTAACATGTCCAAAGTATTCGGAATTTGGTTCTCGAAGAATGACAATATGTTCTTCAATAGTGCTTACCGGATGATATACTCCATCTTTTATAATATTTTTTCTGGATGGATCTTTCCTTCCATCGAAATAAATAGATCTTAGCACCTCATTTTCCCCGGAATCACACTGGAATTTACTCCGACATTTCTGTCTCTCACGTATAATTTTACTGCGATCGATAATAGACGCTGTATCGTTTTCATGAACAATGCCTAAATCTTGTAATAACGCAGAAGAAACAGCAGCAGCACCACGGTCAGAAAGACCCCATCGATCACATTCACGTGCTAATGTTGGCAGAGTTTTACGCATTTGGCCATACGTGGAAATACCAGATGAAGTAGAGGGGGGGGGGGGTAATATCTTCAAATAAAGGCAAGTCTGAATTCATAGTTAGATCATCTAACAGACTATCACCTAACTCCACGGATGTGTCTTTATCGGGTTTGTCAAATTTCTGCATTTTAGAACTTTTGGCTTCTTGTAGGGATTGTTCTTCTTTCAGTTTTCTTTTTTCCCGTTCTTGGAGCTGTTTTGTCGTATTGTTATCAATATTTCCTATCATCATTTTTCTTGCAGTTCTTTGGTCTAGTAGAAACAATCCTTCCGTCACAGGAACTTTTTTGTTCTTTTCGCAAATGCACTTTTCGCAATTTTTACATTTGCATGAAGCAATGTCGAACAAAACTTTCGATTTATCTTTAAATTCTTCGGTTTTCTTTATAAAACTAGGAATATTGGATCGTTGTTTGAAAGGTTTCATAAGATTTCTGTATTTACAGTGGTAGTCACGGATTCTTTCAATAATGCGTTCAGTAGATATTATAGGTATGGACGCTTTCTTCCAAAGAGTTTCAAGAGAAGGGACGATAATTTTGACTACTTCTGAAAACGTAGGCTGCTTTAACTGACCTTCCAATTTCAAGTAGTTACGTGTAAATATATACTGCCTCAATATATCACCATATGTGGGTAAAACATTTTCATTGAATGGTACTCCAACTCCAAATAACGGACAGTTACTATCTTTTGCACGCGTTAAATTTGCCATTTTATGTGGTATATTACTTGCCCTAATCTGAAACAAATGAAATATAATTATAAAAGAAATATAATTGTATAATAAAAGAAATATAATTATATAATTAAGAAAACGAAAAACTGGAAAATATGTGTGATTTTGGTGGTAAATCTTCGAAATTCAGTAATATTGTGGCACCTCAAGAAATCTGTTTGAAATTATGACATTTTTTCAGGGCGTTACTGATAGCATAAATATTTAATTTTTGGCTCAAGTTCAATCATATTTTGAACGAAACACAAATTGCATAAGCATTGATTTTTGCATAATTTTAATTTTTTTTAAAATTTTTAAGGTCGCCGTGGCACCTGAAGATATAATTCGATTTATTGCAAATTCTAAGGGCACAATCAGTATACGGAGTAACAACTTTTGACCACCCAAGTCTTATCAAATTTTGAAAAAAATTCAAAACACTACATTTTCGCTCCACCCTAATGAGGATAGGAATGGAAAGTGTTGCGTGATAGTGGTGCATCATATGTACCAATTTCAGCCTCGTACAGGAGGTTGCTGATCTTATTCTGAAAACAATAATAAGTAGGTAGTAATTCGAATTGACAACGAAGGTTACCATATTGTCAATAGTCATAGAAATATATATTACCTGTATAGTGCTTCTGGCATATGGAGTTTTTAGGTTCCTTATTTTTGTGGCAATAAGCTCCCCAAATATTTGGAACTCATCCACAGCTGGAGTTGTTGTTCTCGTCTGATAAATATTTCGCATCATGTCCAGAACTTCAGCTGATTCGGATTTTGGAACTTTTGTAGCAGGTTTTTCTTTTCTTTCAAGTTTTTCTTTTCTTTTTAGTATAGAAAGAGGGATATCGGATCCTTTGTCATGTTGGACTTCACAAGTAGTTTCATTATCATCATTCGCGAGCCCATCTTGATCTGTAGAAATTAATGCCTCTTCATTGTCAACAGTTTCAGTTTCCTCTTCTGAAGAAGTATCACTGTTTACCTAAACAAAAGTTTCTTTTAGAAAAGCAATCGAGATCCACGCGTATACCATGTGGCTAATCATATTGCCATACTTTTAAACACACAAAAAGTCGCCAATATATCTAGTCACTCGGTGTACATAGAATAAAGCATGGAAATATTGTCCGTATGGCTCGGTCAAGTTAGCCCCCCACGTTCGGTTTTCTAATATTTTTCAATTGTAGTCAATTGTGCTCGTTTTGTGCTGAATTGTGCCTGTATTATCGCGATTTGTGCTATTTTCCATATACCGAAAAAGATTGAAACAAATCTGGGGGCCAGTCTGTCCGTATTCTAATCCACAAAAGAAAGTCCGAGTCAATAAGATTTAAAATTGTTGTAGGTACCGAGTACTGCAGTTGAATGGAAAAAAGTTGCAGATGACTTCAACGCAAAATGGAACTTTCCGTTGTGCATAGGTGCTATGGACGGAAAACATGTCATGGTGGAAGCTCCGAACTTCAGTGGTAGTGAATACTATAATTACAAGGGATATTTCAGCATTGTTCTATTTGCCATTGTAGACGCAAACTATAAATTTATGTATGTTAATGTCGGTTGTCAAGGCCGAATTTCTGACGGAGGAGCCTTCAAAAGTACCGCGTTCCGGAAATTAATGGAGGCCACTTCATTAAATGTACCTCCTGAAAAAGCCCTTCCTGGAAGAACGAAGACCATCCCTTATGTAATCGTAGCTGATGATGCTTTTCCATTGTCTCCGAACATAATGAAACCATATAGTGGACATCAAGAAAAAGGGTTGATGCAGCGAATCTTCAATTATCGGTTGTCACGAGCCCGTAGAATAGTAGAAAATGTATTTGGAATTCTCGCAAGTGTATTTCGTGTATTACGTAAGCCAACTTTACTGCAGCCGGAAAAGGCAAATAAAATTGTGCTCGCCTGTGTGCATCTATCTAAGAGGCAGTACTACATCTAAAGCAATGTATAATCCGCCCGGTACTTTCGATATAGAAGATTTAGACAACGGAAGATTGAATGAAGGAGCCTGGAGAAAGGATTCTCAAAATATGGAATCGTTGTTGCCTTTGCGAAGAAAACCAAGGAAAGCATGTACGGAAGCAATGGAAATCCGAAACGAATTGAGTGAATATTTTGTATCAGATGAAGGTCAAGTCCCTTGGCAGCTTCAATGTTGTTAATTGTAGCACAATATATTAATATTATTATTATACAGAGCCTGGACGTAAATAATGTGTTTTTTTTATTATTATTATTCATTTTATTTCAAGTCATTAATATTTTTCGAGACGTCTCGCCTCGTCTCGAGCTTGTCTCGTCTCGAGACGAAGCAAAACAGCATACTATTAAAAATCTTTTTGTGACGAATTTGGACGAAATAGATACTTACTTTCATTAATGAGTTTTCATCAAATCCACTTTCTTCTGTTCTTCTTGGTTTGTTTTTATCTCGGAGGAAGGCCATCAAATTATACCCAAACCATTTAGGACGAAAGGAAGAAGCTGCTCCAGACTTTTTATATTTTTTATAATTACGTTTCTCTCTTCGGTACTGCGAATTTATGTTGGCTAACTTTCGCTCAACTTCAGCGGTGGACACGTTACACATTTTCCCTAGTTCTATAAAAGCATCCTTTTTCTTAATTCTGTTTTTGTAGTCGGCGTGTTTGGCATCCCATAAGCATTTACAATTTCTGTAGCCCTCAATTAGGTTGGAGGTTTCTTCCGTTGTCCATGATTTTTTACTTCTTCTTCTTCTTCTTCTTGTGGTTTTATTAAGTCAGGCCACTGGCCTTTAACTATTATTCTGAATGAGATTTGATCATGATTTATAGGGGGTTGACGGCTGAGTTCTAGCGAGGATTATTTACAATGGCGAGGCGAGGGCGTTTGTGTGGCAGGTAGTCCTGCGGGTCGTACTGCATTTCCGGCGACGGCGTGAAGTAGGGGTTGTCATCCATTTTCTGGTAGAAGTCGGTGGTTAATTGCTTAATGAACTCATCGATTGGTGGTGTATTGGTGTCTCGGTGGATTTGAGCATTTCTGACGAACCAGGGGGCTCTGATGGCCATTCTTAGGGAAGTATTCTGGATTGTTTGCAAGGCACGGAGGTGAGTCGGGGCGGCGGTATTCCAGATTTGGGCTGCATATGTGAGCATGGGTCTTAGAATTTGGATATAAATCAGATGTTTAAATTTGCTTGACAGTGTGCTGGCTGCTCCTAGTAGTGGCCATAGTCTTCCTCTGGCGCATTTGGTCTTTTTGCAGACGTTCTTGATGTGGTTTGTGAAGGTTAGTCTGCGGTCTAATGTGACTCCCAGATATTTTGCTTGTGGGGTCCACGGGACCTCCTCGTGGTTGATGTATAAATGTCCTGATAGGGGTTTGACTTTCCTTCGGAAGACTATGGCCTGTGATTTTTCTCCGTTTATGGCTATCCGCCAGGTGTGGCACCAAGTTGTTATACTGGTTATTGCATGTTGGAGATTTTTGAGTGCTATTGAGGGATTAATGGAGGTGGCAAGAACGGCGGTGTCGTCTGCATATGTGGCAAGAAGAGTGTTATTGGTTTTTGGAATATCCGAAGTAAAAATGGAGTAGAGGTGAGGGGATAGGGCTGAACCCTGGGGTACTCCTGCTGAGATGATCCTATTGGTGGAATGTACGTTATGAATTTTGATTGAGAAGGTTCTCCGGTGGAGATATGAAGATATATAATATGAATCAGATGAAGGGGGTATTGTCGGGAGATCATTTTGTAGATGAGTGCTTGGTGCCACACCCTGTCGAAAGCTTTGGCGATGTCAAGAAAAACAGCTGTTGTCGTTTTGTGTTTGTGAAAGGCGTCATGGAGATATTCTGTGACCCTTGCTAGTTGCGTTGTGGTTGAGTGGTGCTTTTTAAACCCATGTTGCTCTTGAGGGATGATGTTGTTGTTGTAAGAATGATCCGTGATTTTGGCTAGTATTGCCTTGTCTGCAATTTTGCTAACCGCTGAAAGTAGGCTGATAGGTCGATAACTTCCTGGCTGCGAATGGTCTTTTCCAGGTTTTGGTATCATGATGATGGATGCTTGTTTCCATGAGGTAGGGTAAATTTGGAGTTTAAATATGGCGTTAATTATTGACAAGAGGAACATTACGGCTTTGAACGGGAGGTTTTGGAGCATTTTGTTTGAAATTTGGTCGGGGTCTGGGGCTTTTCTAGGTTTTAGTTTCTTGATAATGGAATTTAGTTCTTTCGGAGTGATGAAATCTGTTGCATTGAGTTTAGCTTGGTTTAGTTTTCTGTTGACTGTCCTGTGGACGTGGGCGACGTGGTTCATGTTTACATTTTTCCAGTTTGTGGAACATTGTTTTTCTATCTGGTCTGCCAGGATTTCAGCTTTTTCGGTGTTGGTGATAAAGATTTCTTTGCCTACTTTCAGCGGTGGGATGTCAGGGTCTTTCCCTTTCAGCGCCCTTGTGATCCGCCATAGATCTTTTGGGTCATTGTTGATTTGTTCCAATGTGTGTTTCCACTTTTCCTCTTTGTGTTCTCTGATAGCTTCCTTGACTTCTTTTTGTGCTGTGTTGAGGCGGGTTTTTATATGAGGATCCAAGGTTGCGTGATAACGTTTTCTAAGTTGGTTTTTATTCTTGATCAATTGTTTGATGTGAGATGGTAAGCATTGCGATCTGTGGGTTTTTGTTTTTGTGACCGTTGCGGTGTTTGCGGCTTCTTGAATCTTTGTTTGAAGAGTGGATATTGCTTCTTCCATTTGGGCTTCGGACTTGATTTTTGGGACTGCGGGGATGGTGTTGGCTAGGGTCTTTGTATATGTATTCCAGTCTGTATGTTTGGTGGTATAGCTGTATTCATTTTGTTCAGTGCCCCAACGGAGGATGATGGGGTTGTGGTCGGAGGAAAGTGCTGATTCAGTGTAGATGTGGATGTGGTCTGGAATGTTGCTTGCTATTGCTATGTCAAGGATATCTGGGCGGGAATTTGGGAAGAAGTGTGTGGGTTTGTAGGGGGAGATGATGTTGTATTTGTTGTTGGAGCGTTCTTGATAAGTATGGAGGGTTCGGCCATGAGCGTTTGCATAATTGCAGCCCCAATCCGGATGTTTCGCATTTATGTCACCTGCGATGATTGTCTTCTTGTTGTTTTTGAGTATTATATCGAAGTCAGATGTTAGGAAAGTTTTGTTTGGAGGCTGGTAGGCCGAGTATATGTAGAAGTCCCCTCTGGTAGTGTGTATTATCACGCCATTGGTTTCTAAGTTTCTTGTTTGTGGGATTGGAAGTGCCGTATGATCGATGTGCTTTTTCACCAGGATTGCTGTGCCGCCGCCGGGAGTAGGTCGGTCTCTTCTATACATTACGAAGTTCCTGATTTTTGGGTTGTATGCCGGAAGGAGGTGGGTCTCGCTTAGCAAAGCAATGTCTGCTTGGGTTTCTTCAAGATATATTTCTAGTTCATTTTTTCTCTGGATGAGTCCGTTGCAGTTCCATGCAACAATATTAATGGATTTTACTGTAGTTTTTGTGCACATTGTAGGTGGTTAGTTGAATGCGGAAAGTATGACTTGAGTACTTTTAAGGAAGGATTTCATTCCTTCTATTGACGGATTAGAATGCTCTAGTACTGTTAGCATTTCACTAAGTGCAGTGGAGACTGACGTGAATTTATCTCGATTTGCATGATTAGTATTGTTGTTGGTGTTGGGCGACGTTGCGTTGGCATAACTGAGATCATGTGATACAGGTTTGTAGCTTCTTTGTGGAGCTGGTTCTTGAGGTTGCTGCTGGCTTGCGTATCTTTGTTGTGGAGTCTTTGGTTTGGGTGCGTAGGTGCATCCTCGGTAAGAGGCTGTGTGCGCCCCGCCACAGTTAGCGCATGTTGCTGGTGTGGTGGTGGTCTTTGTGCATTCTTTGGTTGAATGATTTTGCCCGCATTTAACGCACTTGTAGTGCGCTCTACAAGTGGCCTGAGAATGGCCGAAAAGCTGGCACCTATGGCATTGGCCTTGGCTGGCCTTTCTTCTGAGTGCTTCGGGGTACACCATCAAGGAGCAGATGTGTGTGATCGCATAGATTTTGCTCGCCTCCGCGCGCGGTACTTCAACCAAAATCATTGGGTATGGGGCTTTGGTATAAGGGCTGGACATCCTTGATACTTTTACAAAGTCTATATTTTGTTTTTTGAGATCTTGACCTAGGTCGTGGTTTGAAAGTTGTACAGGTACCCCACGGAAGACTACCTTCAACGTGCGCTCTTCTTGAAGGCGGAAAGTATGGTATTGGAGATTTTTCTCATCAAGATATTTAGTTGTGTTGCGGAAGTCTTCTTTATCCGTTGGGTGAATTTTAATACCTTCCCTAGTCAGCCTTGCTGATTTAAAGGTTATATTATTTGACTGTAAGTCGCTGGCTATTGTATTCCATGTTTCGTGGTCCCGAAGAATTATGGGCGGGGTTCTTACTTTCTTTGGCTGAGGGGTGATTTCCTCTGACTCGGCATCAGAGAATTCTTCTCCGTTGCTGTTTTCTTGATGTTGAGAATTGTCTGTGTCCATTTCTGATTTGTCTGTGTTGTATATTTGATTAGATTCGGGATTTGCATAGTACGGCCTGTGAATTGGTAGTGTTTTTCGCTGGGAATTGGATGTTTTCCCTTTTTTGTCGGATATTCCGCCGGTGGATGTTGAAGGAAGGTTTCCTTGTGGCGTAGTATTGACTGTTTTTTGGCTTTGTGTAGGTTTTTGTGTTCTAGGTGCCTTATTTTTGTTTTCAGCACTATTTTGTGTGTTTTCTGATTGTTCCGCGTGTGGGCGCTTATTTTTAGACTTGTTTTTGCCTTTTCTAGTAACTAACTGGAAATCTGTATCCACAGTATTGTCTGTTTCCATATCTAGTGTTTTATTTGAGTTTTGTGAGCTGTTAAATGGCTCAGTATTGTTTGAAACTGCGTAATCATGAGGAAAAACTGAGTTGTTTGTTGGAATGACTTTGTTTCCTAATACTCCTTGTTTGTTTAGGACATTATATAATTTATGAAAGATTTGTAGTAGGTATTGTGGTGATTGGTTCTCAAAATCACTGTCAACCCGTATTTGCAATGGTGAGCAAGGGTTAGAAATGACTTCGGTGTCGGTCATTGTGTCGGTTTCGAAATATTCTTTGATAGAAACTTCTAATAATTTTGTTTTATCAGGATTACCGGTGATTTCCATCGGTTGTTGCCCTTTACCTTTTTTTTAAATAAAGGTTCAGAAAGGGCCCGGCGAGACCGCGAGTGGTCTCGCGGATTATTTACTCCTTTATTGCGAATTTCTTATGTTTAATATTAACATTAGTAGGACACTTGAAATAGGTATTAATATGAATAGAACTCTTTATGCACACACACTAAAAACACATGTATCACAAAGGAAGCTCACTCACGACTCCATGATTTTTTAGAAGTCTTCTAAAAGTGTATATACCTGTTTGTAGGTGTATTTTGATATAATAAAATAAATTACTTACATCAGACATTGCGACTTGTTCCCTTCACGCACCAAATCACTACCACTAAATCACAACAACGAAAATAAAAACAAACTGGTTCTAATTTCAAGGACGTTTACACCAAGCTGACAAACATTCAACACGTGGACCCTTTGGACAGTTCGCGGACTGTCACAAACGGACCGAGTTCGTGTTTTGTTTTTGTCCTGTCCGCTTGGTGGAAACCCGGCATTAAGAGAATAAAATAAAACTCAATCTTACTTACCTGGTCTATGTTAATGTTATGACACATGTATATATAATTTTCCGGACATTACAAATAAAATATTTCTTCATTTTGCATGTGTTTATTTATTTTCTCCTGTCCCGTAACATCACTTCACTTGAAAAGGAAAGAAAGATATACTCACCCCCGTAGTCTTCACTGCAGCTAGCCGTATTTTATTTATAATTAATGAAATCGATTACGCAAACACCATAACAATCTGCTGTCAATTACAAGTTTGAAGGATTACCACAACCGCATACGCCATCTGTCGAATAAGAGGCTAACCCGAACCGCTAACATAAAGAGTCGTATGCATCATCATGTGGCATACGCAGCCAGTGTTACATTAGTATTGATATTCGAGGAGGCAAACTTTTTAAATTAATTTTAATTAGAGCCTCAACTCATTTGTAAATGAAAATATGAAAGAAAATAAAAAATACTGTTATTCTTATTTACCCGATACCATGTGGGGTAATTAAGACCAGCCTGTGGGCGAAATAGGAACCACATTTGGTAATTAGGAACGACCTAATTAAATCTATGAATACCTGTTTATGCCAAACAATTACTTTGTTTGGCATAAATCACACATGTACTACTAGCCTGGCCGGTGGTACCTTTATGTGCCTAGTTACAAATAACGCACAACATCCAATTTTCCCTAGGTGGAGATTCACATTTTTCGCTGCAGATTATACAGTAACACTCCTTTTCGTTTTCATTTTCTTCTAAGGTCTTCTTCAAATCTCCGACTCCTTTACCCTTAACATGTGGCTTCTTTTTTATAGCTTTAATGTTCTCCGGTTTTTTCATTGTTTTCACCTTTTTAATTTTCCTCTCAATTGTCTTTTTTGTTTTTCCTCTAATTGATTTTGTTTGAATTGTGCTGGATAAGATCTGAGAATGTTTCTTATTTTGTCGCTTGGAAGCCGTTGTTATTTTAGGACTGACAGGCACATTGATAATCTCGGCAAGAAGCGCAGGAGTAGAGCAGTATTAACGGTTACGTCCAAATCAGTCATTTTCAGGGTCTGAGGTAGCATCTTGACTTTGACTGACAGTTCGTTTCTTTCTTGGAGGTGAATTAAATAACAGCCTTCGGTTTACATTATGTTCAAACATTGTTGGTTCATTTCCTCTTAAGTCGTCTTTAAAGTGATAGCTACATATTCGTGAACCATCACTTGGCTCCCTATCTGCTCTTCTAAACGTATGGAAAGATATAATTTTTTTAAAAACATCTATAAAGTTTTACTAAACATCTGAACATAACATAACCTTCCTCTTGCCTAATTAATTTGATACACCGTCGCCGCTGATTAAGTTCTTTTGCAAAAGTAGGGTCAGTCGGGGCAATTCTGAATAATTTTTAAAATTCCAAGTTTGATTAGCTCCAACTTTTTTAATATAAAAGATAAAATTATTTTCAAAGAAAGAGAATAAACTACACGCTTTTTTCTTTCTAGTCAATTGTTTGAAAATAAAAGGTGTCCATCATAATTTAAAAAAAAGTCAGTTTACAATTCCCCTATATATTTTCTCTAACTTATGGGTAGTTGGGGAAATTGTAAATTTGAACCCAACGTGTCATTCAGCACGGGAATGATTTTGTGAGGTAATTGTACATAAGTATGATTGTACAGAAATTTAGAATTAACCCTGGAAAAATAAAATTTTGATTCGGTAACATTTAATTTCAACAAACAACTAGGTAAATAAAATGTCAAACTTACAAAAACGTACCTAATTGGTGTATAAATACAAACTTAACTAGGCACACTAGACATTATTTTTCAAACACATCAACATTTCCATTAAACACATAAATGAATTTTCTATCAACACACTTCAGTTCTGGTTCGGCAACACAGCCTGTATCATGTCCATAGTAACTGAAGAGATGTCCTTCTCATTTACAACAAATTCTTTGGCATTACCATCGACACAACGTAAACCCTTTATTGTTATCTCTCCGTCGTCGTCATCAATAGAATCAATTAAAGAAACATATCTGTATGTCGTGGAATTTCGTGGTCCTCCTAAAAATTTTATAAGTACAAATGTTCCTGGTGTTAGCAATGACCATGTAGGGGTCGTATATTCTATAGGTAGTACACTAATGTCTTCCGGAACAAATTCCTCGTCATCAGAACTGTCAACAACCAGTTTCGAAACTTCTACGTCACTGTCAGAACTACTGCTCAATTTCCTCTTTTTTTGAGTGTCTGAGGTCTTCTTACCTACACCCCTTTCCTTCCGTTTTCTTTTTGCCATCGTTGTACTTTCCTTTTCCTTTTTCTTATTTTCGGCATCTTCAAGCCTTTGGAGCACCTCTGTTGTGGTTAATACTTCTCCATATTTCATGTGTTGTAATCTAGGTATCACCTTCTTTGTTGCTGATGGTTGTGAAACTGTACGATTATTTATATCAGTTAATGCCTTGGTGAACACTTCAATAATAGTAGTTGATGAACTACTAGGAGTTGAATCGTTTCGTGAAACGTTATCTGATGGGCCAGGTTCAGTATTTAACGTATTTGTAGACATTTCCTCTGGCTCAGCTAATGCAATCCGTTGTTCATATTTTTTTAAAAGAATCGGATCAAAATTTTCTTTAGGAAATTTATTTGCATCAACGGGCCAAATACCTGTAGTGCGGAATCCACTGATGATATTTTCGGGCAACATACCTTCCAACCACACACATTTTAGAAGCTCAACAAATTTGGATTTTGATAATCTAGTTCCAGCAAACCCCATTTGCGATTTTCCGTAGTTTACTAAAATTCGATCCCATTTTTGCTTCACAGGTCCAAAAACGCATTTGTCGAGCGGTTGTATGCGACCAGTGAGATGGCTCGGTAAACGCATTAGGTGAATTTTATTATCTAATGCAGCTTGGACAATCCTAACGCTGATATGACTGAAACGCATTTGTCGAGCGGTTGTATGCGACCAGTGAGATGGCTCGGTAAACGCATTAGGTGAATTTTATTATCTAATGCAGCTTGGACAATCCTAACGCTGATATGACTGGAGTGCCCATCATACACCAACAGAGCGGCTTGGTTTAAATTGTTGGTCTCCTGGCGAAGCTTTTTGACATTTGGAATAAAGGCAGTGGCAAACCAACTATAAAATACTGGTTCTTCCATCCACCCGTTTTTAGATGTACCGTACTGTGTGCCTGGATAGGAATCCTCCGAAGTCCATCGGGCTTGAACAGATAGCCCTTTAAATATTATTAATGGGGGTAAAGTTGAACCATCTGCAGCAACACATGCAAGAACTGAAATCGACTCTCTTCCGGATCCTCCTGAAATCCTCTGAAGAGCCTTGCCCTTTTCCCCTAGCGCGCGTAATTTCGACGGATCTGTGCAAAATCCAGTCTCGTCAGCATTAAATATAAATGCCTTTTTGCTTGGATCGTGAAGACCGGTTTCATTCACCAACTTATCGAGTTTATTATAGAAATCATACACAATTTCAGGGCTTCTTGCATTCTTTCGGTTTTTTGTAGGTGTTCGGCCTTTTTAAATGATATCTGCGGATGTCTTTTTAAAAAACTGATGAACCAGTCTGCGCCCGGCTTCCCATCTTTGAACGGAGTTTTAATATTATTAATAACGACAAATTCGCGTACCAGTTCACGAAGTTCCTCGCGATCACATGGATAACCCATGTCAGCTCGAGCAATGACGCACTCAGCAATCTGATTTTCAACATCTGCAGGAATAGCTAAAGGGCGCCCAGCACCCATTCTGTCAATTGGTACCCGTCTACCTTTTATTCTAGTAAAAATTACTGCTGCGGGTACACCATACTCTTGTTCAGCCTGTTTATATGTTTTTTTTCTCTCGACAACATCTTGCACAGCTTTTGCTACGTTTTCGGATGTGTAACGAGCAGCAGGCTTTTTCTTCACATAATTCCGCACCATTGTCACTGAAAAATTATAACTAAAATGGAAATAGGGTAATTATAAACATCAATTACAATTTCCCCATTTTGTTATTTACAATTTCCCCTGAACACTTTAAATACAGGGAAATTGTAAATGACCTTCCCCGAGCCTAAATATGATACATAACCTGAAATTGCCGTACAAACATTTGGAACTAATTCACATCTACTTTCTCCGCATACTCAAACTTACCTGGTATAAATACAACCCTTACACGCCAGGTATGACCTTCTCATATGCCAACACTGTTTTACTTTCTTATACGTAGTGTGTCTGTGTGTCTGTGTGTCTGTGTGTCTGTCTGTGTGTGTGTGTGTGTGTGACCACGATAGCGGCCAAACCGCTATAGATATCAATTCCAAATTTTGTATTTACGTGTATAATCTCCCTCTTGAGATCTGATTAGTTTTTCAGTAAAATCGGTAGACCGGAAGTAGCGGTTTACTTCGGCGAAAAAATCGAATTTTGCGAATATTTCGTCAACTACCAAGTTTAAACAAATTTATAAAGAATTCATATATACTTAAAATTAAAATTGAGAATAATTTTATTTAAAAAGTTTTTCGAAATTCCTACCGAAAGTAGGTCTTTTACTCTTATCGAAAATCAGTTTTTTGCGAATATTTCGCAAGTCATGCTTTTTAGACAAGTACGTTACGGGTATAAAAGTATTTAAAACATAATTTTCAATATCTTTTGTATAAAAAAGAATTTCAAAATTCAGACCGGAAGTACCACTTTTACTCTTATCGAATAGCGATTTTTTGCAAATATGTCGTAAGTTATGCATTCTATATATATTTATCAAGAATACAAAAGTATTTAGAATTGGATTTGCAATATTTTTTGTATATATGAAATTTCAAAATTCGGACCGGAAGTAGCACTTTTACTCTTAACGAGGAGCACTTTTTTGATAATATCTTGCAAAGCATGCATTCTATAGCGATTTATTAAGCGAAAGAAAGTACCTAGAATAGGATTTTGAATAAGTTTTGTATAAAAAATTCTTTAAATTGTATAGTTTGAAACGCTCATACGTATAAGAAAGTCGTGTGGTGGCCACACCTCATTTTTTCACTTATTTTTACAGCACCAAACATTCACCACCAGGAATATCAACTAACAACGTCCTTTCCCACCAAAACTTTTGTTACTTAATGACAGCATTCTAAAGCCTGATTCACACAGCCTAAACATGAAATTAGCTGCATAAGAAGTGTATGAATGTCAAATTTCAAATTACCCCGCGTTTACAATTACACCAACTGACCCTAAAAAACTTGCACTTGCACTTGCTATAATGTTTGCAATCGGAGGCGAAGCACATAATTGTTTTTGATAGTTAAAAGAAACACGAAACAAGAAGAATGAGTGTGCTTAAAACCACACGGCAGATGTGTAAACTTCATCAAAGCGAGGTTAATAATACCGTAGATAATACGAAATACACGCATATAATATTCTGTTACGTATTAAATAAAACATATTCCCACATTTATTACATTTACGCGAGCGTCCGTTTTGTTTGGTCAGTTCGGACGTATGTGTATGTATAAATAGACGATATAAATACTTGCTTACTGTTCCGGTCTTGGTCTAATGGTAACGTATCGGCTTCATAACCGTGCGGTCTCAGGTTCAAATCTGTTCTGGGACATGAATTTATTTATTCATTTAAATTTCAATTTAATTGAAGTTAAATACCTCGATAAGTTATATTATCTTGTTCCCTTAGCCGACTTTACCCGAATGAGCGTTACATATCCGAGCGTGCCGGGTCAGTCTTGTTCACTGCCTACAATCAGCCCAACGCGCCTAAAGAAGTTTACACTTCAGAAAAAAATATGAGCAGTACGTGAAAGTAATGATATAATGCAAGTTGTTTGGATCGTGAATTTGCTGCTGGGGAACCGCTAACGTCACACTAAATGCATCTATTGCCGAGGAACTTAGAGCCGCTTGACACGGCACTGATTTTAATTTCAGTATTCAAATTGCGCGCGCAATTTTAGTTTTAAAATCAGTAGATATTACAGAATTTCTAATATATAATGAGTATACGAGCATGCGCATTGAGGTGATTTATAAACTTATTTAACGTCAAATATTGTAAATTCTAACCTTAAAAATCGTATTTACTACTAGTCGCCCAGTGTGTGTAGCTGTGTAATTAAAAATATCTAGTACTAGTAGAGCGAAGTTTGAACATGGAGCAAAACAAACAACTATTGCTAGCAGCCACCAATATGATTGTAATATTGACGATGGCAATCATTAAAAAAAAATAGGAAGAAATGGTCAAAGAAAAAAGCGAATTTGGATGAGGAATCGGATAAACCAGCGATTAGAAGGCAAATGGTTATTGATCATGTTGAACGAAGAATTACTGATTGAAGACCCATTCTCATATAAAAATTTCTTATGTATGGACAAGTCTTGAAAATTATTCAACAAAGTTAAGGGCCCTTTAACTAAGAAAGACACTTTTATGCGAGAAAGTATTTCAGGTTAGCCTCTACTCTTCCCTTTTTAGCTTCAGGCGAATGCTATCGATCACTGATGTACAGTATCGTCGAACGGGGTTACTTGAGACACTTTTGAAACGACTTTGTGAATAACTTTAAAAGAAAAAAAAGTAAGCACATGAAATATATGCAAAGGGGTCGGGTATGTGGTAAGGTACGACCCACTATTGTCAAAGAGCCGATGTTTTTAATATTTTTCTTGTTGTAAATTTTTCTATGGGTGTCTCAATTTACCCTAGAAAAGGGGTAAATTGAGACACACATGTAAATCGTCGAATATTTCAAGTTACACTTTATAATAGTAAACTGAGACATTAAAAAATAAATATGTATTTTAAAAATTGTATAATCAAAAAATGTCTTGATAAAATAGATTAAAATCAGTATAAACAAGGCAAATAGTACAAAAATACATTTTATTTCATGTAAGTAATAATTTAATTATAATAATATGTCTGCCTTAAAAATATGACGCCCTCTTCTTATGGTAGGAGTTCTTAGGACACTAATAATGTTATTAAATTCAATAATGTTATTGTCCTCCACATCAGGGTAAACAAAAGTATTTGTAGATCCGTTATAGGCCCTTAAGCAACTAACTCGATACGTTTTTTTCTGAAGCTTTACAATTTTCGCAACAAAAGTTTTCAAACACTCCTCTTTAGTTCCTTGATTACAAAGAAATTTCACCGTCACAAACATGCCCTCCTTAAGACCAGCCACAGTAGGTGGGTGTCCTAATACGCTAGTTTCATCATCATCAGATGATAAAGACTCCTCATTACTTAGGTAATCCTCATTATCATTAACATCATCTTCATGTTCACAAGCACGTTTGTCTTCGCGTTCAATCGTGTCTGTCGCAGCAGGTGTAGTAAGATCCTCCAATCTTACTGCTTTTCCGGCCCCAACATTGAGTTTTCTTTTTCTTTTCGGAGTTGGTTGTTGTCCCACTGAAACACGTCTTTTTATTATTTCTTCAAAGGCATTTTCCATGTTTGAGATCAAATTGTCATTGTCATTGTTTGCCGGAAGAAAGCCAGGGGGTCTTTTAAGAACTTCTAGTCTATTAATTGGACAAATCCCAGACGCTCTAAATCCACTTCTTTATTGTCGCCGCTCTTATCTTCAAGATCTTCTAACGTGTTCCTCAACAATGTAGGAAACTGTGTTTTTGGAATGCAGCCTCGATCCGATGTTTTCCATTGTGTGAGCACTTTACGCCAGACTGCTTTCAGTGGCTTGAAAAAGGCAACGTCTAATGGCTGACACACATGCGTGCTATTAGGCGGAAGGAAGATGAACATAATATTGTGGTCTTCACACTCTTGGATTATTTTTGCTGAAAGGTGTGAGGCCAAGTTATCCCCAATAATAGCTTTCTTGCCTTCACGGTTTCTCAAATACGGTATAACCACTTTAGAAAACCAGTCTTCAAATATGATATTGTCAAACCAACCACTCTTTGAACGATTATAAAAACAATTTTCAGGCCCGCCTTCCAACCATTTCGGGTATAAATTTTTAGCTTTGTAGACTATATAACATGGCAGTGCCTTGCCAGATGCACTCACAGTAAACATAATAGACGTCGAACTCTTTGAATTGTCCATAACTCTAAGAGCTCTTTTAACACCTCGACGAACAACAACCTTAGCTTGACCTGGGTCGTCTGTCAAATTTGTTTCGTCGTAATTTAAAATGTTGTTTGAGTTTACGTCAGCCAGGGTTTCTTCCAATTTATCAAAATATGATCTTTTCATATTTTGTGCCATACTAACTGTTAATTCACAATGCCTCTTTAAAAATAATTGTAACCAGTCATTGCCAGGTAAGTTTTCTTTGAAACGCCTTTCATGGACGCCTTTGCGATCCAAAAAACTTTTGATCATTGTTCTTATTTCCATATGTGTGAACGGGTAACCCCAACTTGCAGCTCTTTCTATAGCCCTGACAACGATTTCTTCTTCATGTGGTTTCAAAACTGGTTGTCTGCCTGGATTTAATATATTCACTCCTCGATATTTCCTACTTAGAGTTGCCCTTGGCACTCCATAGCGTTCTTCGACCTCCCTAAGGAACAATGTGCCATTTGCAACGCTTTGTAGAGCAGCCTGTAAATTTTCATCTGAATAATCAACATACCTTCGCGCCCCGAGCTGTCTTCTGTATTTGCGTGGCATGTCTCAATTTACCCTGTACAAACACAATTCTTGTAAAATACATATGGAACTTTTTTTACAGAAAGTTTTAAGGTTAAATTTTTACGTTACACTATTAAAGACATATTAGCGGCGTTCACACGCAGACTTAATCACGCATACCTAGAACGCCACGTTCCAGTCGCTAGTTCTAGAGCGCAGACTTGAACGGGGCGCGTTAAGATTGTTGCAGTAGATATAGCTACGGTTTTATCCCTCATTCTTTCTCGCTAAAACTAAAAGTGTCTTGTATCACTAGTGATCAGCGTGGCGTTTGGAATTTTAGGTAAGCTTAAAATGTTTGTCGAGATTTTATATATTTACGCTAATTTTATTTGTTAGAATGGATATTTCAAATAAGAAAATTATTCTCGTCGCTGCTATGTACACTTATCACAAAATTTTACAAAAGAGGCGTAAAAAGTGTTACATAAGAACTGAATGGGTTAAAAAGTGGAAAAAAGATCGGAATCTTTTTGGGCACATGCCACTTCTACTGGAACTAAAAGAAAATTATCCAGACGACTACAGGAACTATTTAAGAATGGATTCCCAAACATTTAATAAATTATTGGCAATGATTACTCCCAAGGTTATTAAACAAGATACAATAATGAGACAGAGCATTCCACCAGAGGAGCGACTAACGGCTACACTGCGATTTTTAGCAACGGGGCGATCTTTGCAAGATCTAAAGTTCACTACAGGAATTGGTGCTTCAACCCACTGCGATTTAATTCCTGAAACTTGTCAAGCTATATATGAGTGTTTAAAAGCAGAGTTTATGAAAGTAAGTCATTAGTAATAAAATCCAATGAGCTCCTTCTTTCGCATATTACGAATTATTCGACAAGCATTTTTTAAGTTCGAGCGTTGACTGACAAGTTATAAGACATGAAATCACAAAACGTGTGGCCAAAATCTGACTCCGAGATGTCCATATATCGCTTCTTTTCTTTCGGAGAGGGATAGTAGACATGCGAATTCTTGTAAGAATGCGCATCTATAACTAGTCAATCAACGGTTCGAATTAGTACATGCATAGGTAATCAATAGAGAAATTCGAGAAAATTATAGTACACGTGATATTTATACACAATAAATTTTATTTGCTTGTAATTTACATAAAGTTTTGTACTAATAATTATAAACAATTCCTAAGTACTAAGTAAATCTTCGGAATTCTCATAAAACAATGTAGCACTAGTGTCAGAATCAGGATTTATGTCCAGGATGACCTGAGTCTGGGAATTACCAGCTGTAGAAAGTGCTGTATACTGCCTCTGCCCTACTGATTGAGAGATGTCTCCAGAACTATATGAAAAGGCACTAGATGGACGTGACGCGATAGTGCTGTAATTTGGTGATCGAAATGGCTCACTATAGCGTCCATTATATAGTTTTGTGTTATCTGTCAAGGTACCCAATAAACCTTTTGTCAATACTTGATTAATAATGCTCTCGGCGAAAATGGCTTGAGTGGGATGCAACCTTTGCAGCTTTTTAGCAATGTTAACTCCTACAGCATCAAATTCGGTGGCAGGTAAACTACTTGTTGATGACCCCAATATCGTTTTACACATATCGTAAAATTCTTCATTCTCTCTAGAAATACTTGGTCTCTTGTTTCTTCGAAAATTGTCCTTCTTTTGCGTCGAAGACGTAGATGCAATATTAGTTATCTAGGAAAAAAAATGAATAAGTACTTTTTGTTTCCAGTTTCCGACAACCAAGGAAGAATGGATCCATATTGGTAAAGGATTTCAAAAGAGATGGCAATTTATAAACTGCGGAGGTGCTTTGGATGGAAAGCACATTAGGATTGTGCCCCCTGCTCAGTCAGGAGCGCAATATTATAATTATAAGAATTTTTATTCTATTGTTTTAATGGCTTTAGTGAACTCAAATTACGAATTCATTTTTGTGGACGTGGGAAAAAATGGTAGATTATCAGATGGGGGTGTCATTGAGTACACGGATTTTTACAAGAAATTACTGACGTCTAAACTAAATTTGCCAGATAACACTGAAACAGTTAATAACTTACCCTATGTATTTCTTGGAGATGAAGCATTTAGTTTGCACGAACATTACCTAAAACCATTTTCACAAAAGGAGTTAAATTATCGAAAACGGATCTTTAATTATAGATTATCTAGAGCTAGAAATGTTTCAGAAAACGCATTTGGACAAATTGGATCTAAATTCCGAATTCTACACACAGCAATAAACATGGCTCCAAGAAAAATAATATATGTAATTTTAGCTATTTGCACATTGCACAATTTTTTACTAAAACTGAAAACACCATACGCAAATAGTTCAACATTTGATAGTTGTAATAATGATGGACATGTTGTAATGGGTGACTGGAGAAATGAAAATGTTGCTCTGACACGCCTACAATCAAGCACCACAAGAAACGCTTCGTCTTTGGCAAAAGAAGTTCGTGAAGCTTATATGAATTATTTTAATGGAGACGGGCAAATAGAATTTCAAGACGAAATGCTTCAGAAAGGAAAAGCATAGGCCATGAAATACTAATTTGTTTAATGTATATCACATGTGTAGTAATTACAAATATATATTCTATATACTTACCTCCGTGTTTTCATTACTTTCCTTTCCCTTTATAGGTGTAGACTCTTCTGAAAGTGACACATCCACTTCATGTTCCACATATTGTTCTTCAAAATTATCACTTTCTTGGATATCACTGATGTTACTTATGCTGCTAGTGGGCATTTCCTGATCTTTGGTGAACAACAACAAATCATAGTACCATAAGGAAGGTACATAAACATCGTCTGCAGAGGCACCACTTCTCTTTGACTGCTCTACCTTCTTTGTCTCCTTTCGAAAAGATCCTCGCAAGCTTTGAATTTTTTTAACTACGAAATCGCGGTTGGATTCTGGATAAATACTTTTGCAAAGTTTAACTAGTTTTTCATAGGCTTCGTTTTTTAAATTTTTATTAATGTACTCTTTTGATCTTATTTTCCATAAACATGGATGACATTTATACTCTTCTATAAAGATCATCATAAAGTCTTTGGACCAATATCGTGTATCAGCCATTTTTAGAAAATCGTGAATAGTGTCCCACGCCACAACCTTTCAGTTTAACCAATTTAACAAGAGTGGATAAGAACGCGTGACTGATTTGACAGGGTTACTGCGCATTCTTCGAGTGGACATGCCATATATATTCACACGCTCGTTCAATCACGCACGATTGGAACGGTACGTTCCAAGCATGCGCGATTGAGTCTGCGTGTGAATGCCGCTATTGAATGAGAAACGGGATTTTCATTTTCTAAATAAACCACATATTTTTTTTTCGACTAATGAGACTACTTTGAGATTTTTAAAACCAAGAAATATGTAATTACTTACCTACGCATTTACCACAAACAAAACATCACGTGAAACTACAATTCCCACGTTTTCTGCCTTATCAGGCATATGCAACACAAAATATAGCGAAAAAGTTCCCATATTCACACCTAGATGGCGTCACGAAATCAATTTTCTTAAGAATTAATTTTGTCTCGAGTTACCCTTGGTGTCTCAAGTAACACCCTTCTACGGTACTAGAATTGATGAGACTACCATCTCTTTCTTAGTGTCTGTGATGTTATATACCAATGTCTCAAAGATGAATATTTGAAGGTAGGTTCATTAGGCATTATCATCTACTGCAATGATGAACTAAGGATCCTATAATAATTTTAGACGCCTAATGACAAAAATAGCTGGCTGGAAGTAGCTCAACAATTCGAAGAATTGTGGCAGTTCCCTAATTGCTTAGGTGCATTTAATAATAATAATAATAATAATAATAGTAATTTATTTAGTCCAACAGTATCAAACCAATTATAGGACAAAGAAGTAACGTACATTAGTACAATCATATTCTTATTTGCAATATAAATAATTTATAACTATATACATATATTTATATATAAGGTTGAAGAATTATACATTACTTGCTGAATTAAAAACAAAAAAATATATCTTCATAATATAAGTTCGCAGCACGACACATGGTGACCAGTGGCGATCCCCGAAGAAGATTAGTCCTCGAAAAGGGCAACCAAAACGTGGATGAGGAGCGAGAGGAAATTCTGGGAATGTAAAAGTTTAAGCATGATAATAGATGTGGGAAATCAGTTATTCCATTACATAGCTCCATATGAAGCGTGCACCATGAAACTCTCGGCGGTCCCGCAGTGACTGGAGGTCATGTGCTTGCAGTAAGTGATTGTAATCGATGCAATAAATAGAAAAACAAAATTTTATTTTGAAATATTAAGATCTACATCGACATGATGTACAAATTTATCTTCTGCTAAAATTGGGCGAGATATGTTTACTAGGGCGGCCACTACTGTCATTATATCGTTTGTATAAAGTACCATATACCGTGGAATTTGCTCTTGCAAAATGCTGTATGTTTCTATTCTTTCAATTGCACGTTTAACATGAACACGGCCTCTAGCTATATTTCCAGTCTCTTCTGCATCAGCTTTGGAATTTTTTTTTGCTTTAAGAATGGAGGCCTTATTAATTTTAATAAGGCCTCAAATGTCTTTTTTGTGCCAAGGAATTGTATGCTCAGTATCCATGACGTCTCGAAGTGTTGTTGTTGGTTCTGTAACATCTGACCCTATCGAGATTAGAGGTGGTTCAACGTCCCTTTCTGCCAGCTCTCCCGTTTGATTCAATATATTCCCTTTGGCAAAGGTCATTACTGGCTCATCTGCTTGTTCCTTGCATCAGATTTGGTAAACTTTTATAATTTATCTAAAATTAGTATTACCTATTCTTGATCTGTCAAATTTTCTGAGGGAATAGCTGTTGGTTTTAATCTTCTATCTTTGAGGTTATTCCTTTTCTTATAAAGAATCAACATTATATGCATAATAAACAGTTTAACCAGATTACCTGGTGGTATAAAATCACTGGTCACAAAATGTTTACTGCACACGTTAATATATTTGGAAATAGGTTTTCCGATCCTCAAAACCTGTTGCCATTGTTTGCACAACTTCTCGCTATTACGGGGAAAATAATGCAAAGAAATGTCTTTACTTACATAACTATTGCATTGAGGCACTGAGGCACTTCAGGTGCTAGCCATAATTAAATAATGGTTTTGATTGAATTATCGCTAATTTCAACTTATTAATACTACACCTACCCCACACGTTCCAATGGCAAACTGAATATTTTCCCTATTTCAGTAGTTAGTAAAGCGGCCGACAGAGGGTTGCCACTTTACTGATTTTTGCCTATACTGCCCGACAGCGTTATCTTGTCGATAAGGTCGTTTTTGTCGTATTACAATATACAGATGTATTTGTTGGCTACCTTATCGGCGAGATAATCTGTCGGGTACTCGAACTTGCCGATAGGAGTTGTTGGGCGGTTAATTTAGGCAGACTTAACTTATTATAATATTTGTACGTTACGTCTGTGGTTACATGATATTAAAAATATCTTAATAATAATAATATTATTATAATCTTTTGAAATGGCAAAGGAAAATAATTGCTTGCGCACTACAAATTATATCAAGGAAGAATGTTGGCGGCTTATTGAATTCGTGGAAAGCTATTCACATACACAGCGATCATAAAAGGTTGACCGGCCCCCTTCATCGATATATCAACTTTAGCACGAGTTTGCCACACGTTCATTGTTGTACAGGGTGGTCCAACCAAAACGCACGATGTTAATTGTAAATAAAACAAAAAGTTTTCAGAAAGTTATCTTAATATTTTTTATTATGATAGAAGGATCTATGATAATTATGTGTGAAACAAAATATCGGCCAAATACTCACTACGGCTTCGGTGGCATACCTCTATCCCATAGGTTCCCAAAGTGGGCGATAACGCCCCCTTGTGGGCGCTGCAGGTCTAAAGGGGGGCGGTAAGAGACCCAGAAAAAAATGGGGGCGTTGTGTAAATCGGTCGCTCCGTTTCGAAACGAAAAGAGACACAAACAAACAAATAAAAAGGCAACTGTATCAATCGGCTGGTTCATAGAATACTTGTTCTTACTTGTTGAGTACGATTGAGCGTCGAATGAGATAAACGAGTTTATGCATGTTTGTCTTATTCCTGTCGGTGCGTGCTGCTTATGCAATCCTATATAAACAACGTAATATTTATTTTATTTTCATTTGCGGTTTCGCGCGTAATAGATAAGCAGTACTTAAGTTCAACACTTATACTTACGTATTTCTCAAAACAAAACAATGTCGGAAGTAAAAAAGAAGAGACGGCAATACTGTGCGGAATATATTAAATTCGGATTCATTGAAAATCCTACAAACCCATCGTCGCCTTTGTGCCTTCTATGCCTAAAAACATTTTCGAATGAAGCAATGAAGCCTTCAAGACTTCAAGATCATTTGAATAAAATGCATCCAGATAAGAAAGACAAGAATGTAGCATATTTTCAAGACCTAGAGAAGAAGCATAATACTCGGCCAAGTGTAGCAAAACTCTTTTCGGCGGCTGCTAAGCAAGATGACGACGGACTTCGAGCTTCGTACAACATCTCTTTGTTAATTGCTCAAAAAGGCAAACCACACAACATCGGAGAAGTGTTAATTTTGCCAGCAATAAAGGAAGTAATAACTACTGTGCTTCATAAACCGGCCGCAGATATTATCGGAAAAATTCCTTTGAGTAATAATTCTGTGCAAAGACGAATTGATGAAATGGCCGGAAACATAGAAGAATCATTGTGCAATCATCTGAGGACTAGTCAATTCTCAATTCAGCTCGATGAGTCCACTTTACCAACTAATGAGGCATTGTTGCTGTCTTACGTGAGGTTTATTAAAGATGAGAAAATATGTGAAGAACTATTGTTTGCTAGAAATTTAGAGACCGATACAAAAGGCGAAACCATATTCAATACATTGGAAAAGTTTTGTGATGAGAAAGAGATTCCCTTGATAAATATTATATCAGTTGCTACGGATGGCGCTCCGGCTATGACAGGGTGCCATAAAGGCTTCATAGCGTACGTAAAAAATAAAATTCCAGATGTCCTTGCTGTACATTGCGTTATTCATAGACAACATTTGGTTGCTAGAAATTTAAGTGAACGACTATTTCAATCACTGCAATATGTCATCAAAGCAGTCAATAAAATCCGTAACTGCTCTTTGAATGATAGATTATTTCATCAGCTTTGTGTTACTAATGACGAAGATTTCAACCGTTTGTTGTTTCATACCGAAGTTCGTTGGCTATCAAGAGGCAATTGTCTGACTCGATTTTACAACCTGTTTGACTCTGTGATAGAGTTTTTGGAAACTAAAGATACAGAATTGCGCAACAAGCTCATTACATCAAAAAATGATATAGCTTACATGACAGACCTGTATAAATTGTTCAACAACATGAATCTCCAACTGCAAGGCGATGAACTAAATTTAATTAAAACAAAAAATGTCGTTGCTGCTTTCGCAGCCAAACTGCTTCTACACAAAAAGAATATGGGCAGACGTGAGTTTCATAATTTTCCGAATTTATCAGTATCCTGCAGTAACGACGACTTGTTTGCCTACTGCCAACATTTGGAAAAGCTCCACATTGACTTCACCGAACGATACCAGGATATTTTGAACTTGGAAATACCAGACTGGGTGTTGGATCCGTTTTCAAATGTCAACACAGCAATATCACCACATCTGGAAGAAGAACTTATAGAATTGACAACGAACGAGGAAATAAAAATCAAGTTCAAAAATGGCTACCAAGAATTTTGGCTACAAAAACCGATCCCGCAATTGTACCCTGGATTGTGGTCAATCATTCAACGATTCTTGATAGCATTCCCATCGTCATATTTGTGTGAACGTGGATTTAGTGCTGTAGCAACGCTGCTTACTAAAAAGAGAAATCGTTTGCATGTTACCGAACGTGGTGACTTGCGGCTGTTCTTGAGTAAATTGGAACCTGATATCAACAAACTTATTAAACAGCATCAGATTCATCCTTCACATTAGTTTTTATATTAGAATCGATTATGTTTGTTTTATTTTGAATTTTGAATAAAAGATACTTTGTCTGAATACTATAAAGTTGCGTTTCAATAATCATTCTCATTGGCAGGTGTAGCCCGTAAAAGTTAACTTGAGACCTGAGCGCCGTTGTGTACTACCTACTACGCTCAGGTCTCAAGTTAACTCATTCATTCTAAACGAGACTTTTACTATAACCCATAGTAAAAGTCTCGTTTAGAATGAATGTTTAATCTCCGCTAATATAGCTCACAATAATTAATTTAATTTGAAGTTATAGTGGTTTTTGAGTAGGTGAAAAAATGGGGGCGCTAAAAAATAATTTATTCTCAAAGTGGGCAGTAGGCAAAATAAGTTTGGGAACCACTGTTATACATGATTAACAAAGATATGATATCGCATAGATGCAGTTGCGTGTACGAAACGTATCAAGTAACAGAAAAAGTTTTATTTTGCATAACGCAAACACACTGCTCTTTAACATTGTGATAGAGTTGGTTGTTACTTGTTGGAATTCCATTTTAATAAAATGCACAAAAACACTTGAAATAAAAAAAGGTGTTTCAAATTTCCAAAAATTGTATTAACAAAAATACGACTAGTTTCGCACACACTGTGGGCATTTTTCTTAATACAATTTTTGGAAATTTGAAACACCTTGTTTTATTTCAAATATTTTTGTGCATTTTATTACACTGCTCTTTATTTATTGTATAGTTTTGTATGAAATAAGAAACTCGAATGGATGAGTATCACTTGCCTTTAGCATTTAAAAATATGTTTAAGGATAACTAAATTTATAAATAAAATAAATATATAAAAAGTAATTGAATTTAAATTTTTACAAACAAATTCAAATGAATGGTTAAAGTTCGCGCGTCTTTCTCCGTTCAGCATGAAAGTTGACAAGTAAATATTCATTAGATTCATACGTATATTGCAAAGAAAGCATGCACAGACAAAATTTTCGTATGTAGGTAGAAATTCAATAAGCAGGTAAAATGACCTTGAAATGTTTTACGATCGTTTCTTTAGAATGTTTAGAATTGTTATAGTGGCGCCATCTAATTATTGCTAGTAGTACTTAAGAAACATGAAAAGCTTAGATTCGAACCGAAATGGATTTGGCAGGATTGAAACGCACCCTTAAGGCTGCGTTTCAATCTTGGCAAATCCATTTCGGTTCGTATCTAAGATTTTAGCGTTTCTTAAGTACTACTAGTAATAATTGGATGGCGCCACAATGTTAATTCTAACAAACTAAATTAATTTTGAAGATCTAAAAACATTTCAAGGTCATTTTACCTGCTTATTGAATTTCTACCTACAAACGTAGATTTGGTCTGGCAGACTTTCTTTGCAATTTGATTTTATACGTATGAATCTAATCGATACTTGTCAACTTTCATGCTGAAGGGAGAAAGACGAGCGAACTTTAAGCATTCATTTGAATTTATTTGTAAAAATTTAAATTAAATTACGTTCCTTTTATTTATAAATTAAGTTATTCTTAAACATATTCGCTAAAGGTAGGTGATACTCATCCATTCGACTTTCTTATTTTCTTATTTCATATATATTTATATTTTGTAATTTATATTAATACAATGTTGTTCTCTTATTTTGGAAATAAACTAATATTATTATCATTATATAAAACTACACAATAAATAAACAGCAGTGTGTTTGTGTTATGCAAAATAAAACATTTTCTGTTACTTGATACATTTAGTACGTAGCCTGCATCTTTGTTGATCATGTCTAATAATAATAATAATAATAATATGCAAAACTGAAATAAGTCATATTATTGTCTTCATAACGTACCTATTAGTTCAACATTCTAATAAATATGTTTCACCTGCTAAAAATACATGTAAAGTTAGTATTTGCAAATCCCAAGTGCCAGTTTGACAGTTGATCAGTTTTTTTCATGTTTTTATTTTATTTCTATTTTGTAATTTGGCTCCTGGACAGTTTTCAGATTGGATTTTTTTGTGAGATTACTAAGTTCGAATAAGAGAAATTCTATATACATATTTTAAGGCAAATTTGGTCATAGGCACGTTGTTACTTTATATTATAACTTTTCAATTCAAATATCGCGCCAAAACGGTACCATTTTTAACAGAATGTATCGGTTCCTATGTAAGTAAATTTAACAAGGAATTATAAGTATGCGATATCTTTATATTTTATAACATAACCTAGCCATAATTTGTGAAGCTGTGAACATTCTCTTATTATATTTTACTGTGTTAATTATACACTATCTGTACGTTTAAGTACGTCACGAACATATTAGATAAGGCACTTCTAACCAAACCGTGAAAATCGCCACCCAAACAGCTTCAAGTATTTTTACAATAAAGATGATAAAAACAGTTTTAAATATGTACAAAGATTTAACTCTACAAACACCAAAAATGAAAAGAACAGTAATTGTAATAAAAATCTTCAAAACTAAGTAAGGTAAAGGTATTATTTTAGTGTTAATATATTATAAATAATGAGGCTATTATAAAGATTATTGTTATTAATCGAAACTAGAAAACCGATTTTTTATTCGATAATATCGTTTAATCAAAAATGCCATTCTACTTATATCCTGGTAAACAATCTTTGAAATTTCATACATTTATTTCAAAAGGAACTGTTCATATTATACAGAATACAATAGAATATATTTTTAAGAAAAAAGTTGGAAATTTGAAAAATGCCTACTGGGATGTTTGCTGTTTCGTAGAAATTATAATCCGGAAGCGGCAGCGGAATATTGCATTTCATGGACTTAACATCTCGTATAGTTCGCCGAATCGCCTTCATGGGGTGTTATCTTTATCACAATTACTATTTCCTCAAAATTGTAAAGAAGATATGTTTTAAGATGTTTATTTTTTACTTGTATTTATGTATGTGTTTTATACAACTAGAATTATATATTTGAGTTTTGGATTATCTTATACGTTATAGATACAAATTTATATTTTGTTTATCTTTTTATTGGATTTTTTTTATTTTTTAAGTAAATATATATTTTAAGTTAAAGATTTTATTATTTGTTACTAAATGGCTTGAAAAGCCACGGCAAAGAACTTTTAATATAAACATGATAAAAATGTCGATATCAAGGTATATCGATATTCTTCATTCAATATTTGTTTAAAATCGATTTTGAATTTTTGATACATTATTCGATTCTAATATCGATATTTTTGAAACGTTGCGCATTGGAATTTTTTTATTTGCTAATTTGCTATATAGTTTGAACTATAAAATTTGATGAATATGTCAAAAATACTATAGACATGGTGTGCAGTTTCTATTTAAAAAATAAACGATTTCAAAGTTCTGAAAACTGCTAACAAATAAAATGTACCTATATTTACATTTTAAGTAATTAGCAACAACCTTAACAAATTTTGAAGAAAAATGTAAAACGCTCCTAGCCGACAATTTCTTTGCGAACTTCGTAAATATAAAACAGCTATTAGGCTTTTGTCGGCGTAAACAGTCCCAGTTTAATTGATTTACATAATTCATCTCATTAGTAAAAGGACACGCATCTTTCAATTAGGATAACAGAAAACTCCATATTTTAAAATATTTCAATTACACTAAACTCGCAAATTAAACTATATAGTTACTTTCTGGTTTTGTGGTGCCAACCAGTGATGCCAACTGTTGATTGTCTATTACGTACTTTCAAATAACTTGTAACATACTAAATTTTATAATTAGTAACCGCAAAAATTGTTGTTAATTATAATTTTAAATTATAATGAATAATTAAAGTATCGCATAACACACAACTAACCTCTAAATAATTGCAAGATAATAACGCCATCTATATTATATGTGCTACACTGTTATGCGACGTAAATGTAACAGATATATAAGCAATGGTGAATAGTAGATTCACTAACTTCATCGGTCCACACTTTTGACAATTCAGAAATGCATTCTCGCAGGTTAATTATCTGCTTAATAACTGTGGTGTTGTCTTTTTCAATTGCATTTATCATTTTTACTAGAATCCTTTTGCGATAATGAAATTTGACATTCTTTATTATTCCCTGGTCCATTGGCTGCAGTTTAGACGTCATGTTTGGGGGGAAGCTCTATGCTTTTCAGTCTGTTTGAAATTGTAGAAGGGTGTGCAGGACAGTTGTCAACAATCAAAGCTATCTTTCTGTGTTGCGTACTCATCTGTTGATCTAATTTTAGTAGCCAGTTTTCAAAAATCTCGCATGTCATCCAGGCTTTCTTATTGAAATGATAATCTACTTCTAACGAGTTTGTACCTTTGAAACACCTTGGATTTTTGGATTTTCCAATAACCAAGAGTTTCAATTTCTCGCTTCCTGTCATATTTGCTCCAATCATTACAGTAATTCTCTCTTTGCTTTGTTTTCCACCGAAACATTTATCATTTTTAAAGGTGAGGGTTCTATTTGGTATACATTTGAAAAAGAGACCGGTTTCGTCGGCATTAAAAATGTTTCTAGCTTCGTACTGTTTTAGTATGCGTTTCAATGTTTTATTCCTCCAATCATTGCAATCTGCTTCATTAACATCGGCGCTTTCTCCACTAATAACTTTTACAACAATACCGTGCCTTTTTTTGAATTTATCGAGCCAACCGTTGCTTGCTTGAAAGTTTAGATGTCCAAGAGATTGAGCGAACTTCAAAGCTTGTTGCTTAACTAGCGAGCCTGTTAACTAGTGGAACATTCTTGTTACGAACGACATGTACCCATTTTAAAACTGCCTGATCAACGTCTTCAAAAACACACATTTTAACCGGTTTTCTTTCACGTCCTGCATTATCACTAGATTTTAAAATTGAATCTCGATTTTTAATTATTGTCGATAAACTACTGGGAGGTATACCGAATTTTTCCGCAACGTCTCTTTTTTTACAACCTTTATCGATGCTTTCTATCACATTAAGTTTGTCGTTTACATTCAAACATTTTCTTTTCGACATTTTCGCAGTCGTTAAACAACCGATCGATTTAAAATGCAACGAATTACTGAAGTACACGAACTAAATTGTGCTATTCACGTTTTATTTAGTCTAGCTGACCATTTCTTAGAAGTCTTTTATCTTTTATGTAAATACATATCTGTTAAAAAATTCCCAGAAAATATTTTATTTCTTTACTGAAAATAAATTCGCTATATGTATAGAAGTCCGAAGTTTGTTATTGGAAGGTAATTTTGCACGCAATTTCAATTCAAGTGCAACGTTTGTGGAAAAAGTTCGTTAGACAGAGAAATTCGCTATTTAGAAGTTCGTAATATGGAAGTTCCACTGTATTTATCAAGAGTACAAAAGTATTTAGAACTGGATTTGCAATATTTTTCGTATATATGAAATTTCAATATTCGGACCGGAAGTAGCACTTTTACTCTTAGCGAGGAGCACTTTTTTGATAATATCTTGCAAAGTATGCATTCTATAGAGATTTATTAAGAGAATAGAAGTACTTAGAATAGGAGTTTGAATAATTTTTGTATAAAAAATTCTTAAAATTGTATAATTTGAAACGCTCATACGTATAAAAAAGTCGTGTGGTGGCCACACCTCATTTTTTTTCTAAAAATGCTTGTCTTCTTTTTGTTTTAGGATCCTTGCAGCGCATAGATTCTTGAACATTATTTAATTTAATATAAGTTTCGGTTTGAAAATTCTTTAAAATATTAATAAATACAAATAACGATGGATGCGTTTTATAAAAACATTCATTAAATTTTGAATGAAATGAATCACAACAGTTAGTTGTTCTAGTGATAGAACTAGTGCATCTAGCCCAAATTTTAGGAGGAAAGATAGCTTCTTCATTTATGAATTTTCAACTAAGTAATCTGAAAACTCGGTTCTGCTATCATTAGGCTGGATGCTCATTAGATCTACAGTAAAACAATCTGACACTTTATTAGGTTCTAAAAATGGCAAACCTAAAACATAATTCAGCCATTTTCCTACTTCATTTTTTGCCACATATTCTGGAGCTAGTTCTAGTTTTTGAAGTTTTCTGTACCAGCTTTGGGCCATATGAAATCGACATCCTATTATTGACACACTGGGCCAAATAAATCTTTGGTTGTATTGGCATCTTTCTTTTTTACTTTCTTATACGTAGTATAAGGAAGTATTGTGATGATGAAAATTTTCGACCTCGAGATTTTTGCAGATGTCCACGTTTCGAGGTCCCCTGATACCAAAAAAGTGGTTTTTAAAAAATGTCTGTGTGTCTGTGTGTCTGTGTGTGTGTGTGTGTGTCTGTGTGTGTGTGACCACGATAGCGGTCAAACCGCTGTAGATATCAATTTCAAATTTTGTATTTACGTGTATAATCTGCCTCTTGAGAACTGATTAGATTTTGAGCAAAATCGGCAGACCGGAAGTAGTAGTTTACTTCAGTGACAAAATCGAAATTTGCAAATATTTCGTCAATTAGTAAGTTTAAACAAATTTATAAAGAATTCATATGTACTTAGAATTAAGTTTGAAACAAATTTTCTTAAAAAAGTTTTTTGAAATTCCAACCGGAAGTAGATCTTTTACTCTTATCGAAAATCAGTTTTTTGCGAATATCTCGCAAGTCATGCTTTTAAGACAAGTACGTTACGAGTATAAAAGTATTTAAAACATAATTTTCAATATCTTTTATATAAAAAAAATTTCAAAATTCAGACCGGAAGTACCACTTTTACTCTTAGCGAAAAGCGATTTTTTGCAAATATGTCGTAAGTTATGCATTCTATGTATATTTATGAAGAGTACAAAAGTATTTAGAGTTGGATTTGGAATATTTTTTGTATAAATGAAATTTCAAAATTCGGACCGGAAGTAACACTTTCATACGTATAAGAAAGTCGTGTGGTGGCCACACCTCATTTTTTTCGAATATCTTGCAAAGTATGCATTCTATAGCGATTTATTAAGAGAATAAAAGTACTTAGAATAGGATTTTGAATAAGTTTTGTATAAAAAAATTCTTAAGATTGTATAGTTTGAAACGCTCATACGTATAAGAAAGTCGTGTGGTGGCCACACCTCATTTTTAATTTTTCACACAACACATCATATGCCGCATTAATTAATTCGATTAGAATAATTTTTGCTTTTAATTTTCCATAAACGGATTATCCCTATAGACCGCGTAAGTCTGACGTCACAAACTTAGCCCCGCCAATGACTGGGTAAAAACAAACCAATTTTAGGTTATGGTCATTGGGTTGTAACACGTGGTTGTAATTGTCACTTATATTCAGTATTTCTAAGTTTTACGTTATAAACAATGCCTTATTGCTATTGCCCTGGATGCTCTCACTTGTCGAGACGGGAAACGTGTCGTTTTTATCGGTTCCCAGCGAATAAAAAGGACTTTACTGCGTGGAAGAAAATGTGCCAGTAAGTGTGGTTATGAAAACTGTTGTTTCACATATTCACATTCAGTTTTTTAAAGTCGTTGGTATTATACAGTATTTTTTATCGTATTAAGTCATATGTTTTTAGGCGAGCAGATCGTGATCCAACACAAGAGGACAGACTGTGTAGCTGCCACTTTGTTGATGGCAGTAAAGCTGCAGGGCCGACCATTTTCCCTTGGAATAAAGGCGGCCAGTGGCAATTCCCCGCACCAGAGAAATCCAGAAGGTATATGTATATTTGAATATCGAAGTTTTGATGATTATAACGTGTTTTTTTTCAAGAAAAACTATAAAAGCAGCAGATGTTGAAACACCCGATGTTGTAACTGCAACACCTGATGCTGCAACTACACCTTCAGAAGCTGGCCCACCAACCCCTACAGTGTTACCCTTTATGTCACCAGCCCTTGATAGTGCAGAAATGTACTTCTTAAAAGAAGAGAACCAGCAATTGAAGAGTCAGTTGCAGAAAGGGGAAGGTCGACTCAGCTTCAAGGAAATTAGTGCAATGAACAGCTTAGTATTTCAATATATTGGCCTCCCAAGTTCAGCCCACTTTTTAGTGTTAAATTCATTACTAATGAGGTTCACACTCAACTATTTTAATGGTTGGAACGTTGAAGTCATTAATCATGAAGATCAGTTGTTGTGTACTCTGATGAAGTTAAGGTTAAATCTGTTTAACTTTGATCTCGCATTTCGCTTTAAAATAAGTACAGCAACAGTACATAATATAGTTTTAACATATATTTATGCAATACAAGAAGTGTTGTTTTTGGGGATGATGAACAAAGTTCCCAGCAAAGAGAAAAATTATCTTTTTTTACCAACTTGCTTTCGAGACTTCCCAAATTGCAAAATGGTTCTCGATTGTACGGAAATCGAAGTGGCCATTCCAAGCACTTTAAAATTAAAGAAAGTTACTTTTTCACACTACAAGCAGAGGCACACTTTTAAAGTGTTAATTGGAGTAGCCCCTAATGCCACAATCACATTTGTAAGTGACTTGTTTCCAGGGTCTACGTCTGACAAGCAAATTACCAAAGAAAGTTGTGTTCTACACAATATGATTGCTGGCGATCTCATTTTGGCAGACAAAGGATTCCTAATTAGCGACATGTGCCGTGAATTGGGTGTGACTGTGAATATTCCACCTTTTCTTTCTCAACCCCAGTTCACAGTACCAGAAGCTCTTGCAACAAGAAAGATAGCTAGAGCAAGAATTCATGTTGAAAGAGCAAATTGCCGCCTAAAGATTTTTAGAATTCTAGATTTTATCATGCCAGAAATGAGGGAACATTCTTCAATCATTGTTCAAACTTGTGCTGCACTAGTAAATTTGCAATACAGCCTATTAAAAGAGAATGAACAATGCTTTGAATCGTTCATGGACGATTAATTTAAAGAGGAAGTAGATAGGTTATTTGTTTTATTGTATGGGTTTTAAATATAATAAATAAGTTATTTTTTGTATATATACAATTCTGTCAGACATTGTAATATGCATACAATTGCAAAAGTCATTGTGTTTGTAATTTACAATAAAGCAATGTTGTAATACAAAATATATGATTGTGTATAAATTTATTCTAATAATTTGTCCAAAAGAACATTCTCATAGAAATTTTGGAGTACTTCTAAATTCGGTGCCCAATTGGCATCTTTTAGTATGATCATCCTGATATACCGGGTGTCAACGAGATCATGTATCAGCCCGCCATTTATTTATTAGTTAAAATAAAACTTTGAAATTCGGACCGTATATATGAGTGATTGGTGGGCTTCTTCAGGTACACTCAGTTTTTCTATAGCACTTCCTGTCAAACCGGAAGTAACGTTAATTTTGAATTTTTAAATACAACATTTATTATTTTTGTTCATATTCTGTTTCTTCTGAAAATTTGCCATCTAGTGCAGGTTAACTTTTGACATTTCTGTCAAAGATGGCGGTATCTGTTAAATTTATACATTAAAGTGAAACTGCTTCGCAACAATTGTCGAAATGTAACAACCATCAAAGTTAGCTTTGAAAACAATTAAGAAACGTATTTTTCACATTTACACGCATTGGCGAAGGAAACATGTATTTCACGTTGAAATTACTAAAGAAAATAAGATTTTTTTTTTTCATTTTCAAATGACAGGTACTCGTTTTTTTTAAATAGTAACACCTATTTTTTTATTACAGTGCCATATTGGCATAATTTTTAGCTTTCAAGTGATATAAAATATGCTGTGGTTTAGTGGTAGACAGGTAGTACAAAATATAAAATGTTTTAAAAGTAGTCTAATTCCAAAGCAACAGAACAATTACATTTCAAATGAAAAACACAGTTATCATAGAAAATAAACGACTTCCATAAATTTAATCAACTACTAGATATTAAACAAAGATACACACATGTTCAATGTTTGCATTAAAACTATTAGCAACACAACAATAGCGAAAACAGTAATTTAAAAAATCTATGTTAAGAAGTTATGAGTATTATTGAAAGGAGCTAGATGTAAGTTATTATTATTTAGGTATTTATTATAAATGTTCAAAATGTCGCCCTTCCTGATCTCTACATAAATTAACACGTCGTATAAATTCCCTCACACAATTATGTAACTGGTGCCTGGTTATATTATTTATTGCTTGCCTCACTCGTGCTTCCAGTTCTTCGCGAGTAGCAGATTGTACAGTGTATACTTTTTCTTTCAAATATGGCCAGATATGGAAATCTAAGGGTGTTAAATCCGGTCATCTAGGAGGCCACCTGACTGACCCATTGGTACCAATCCAGAGGTCACCAAAAGTTTGATTTAAGTAATCCCTAACGAGTCGTGAATTATGAGGTGGTGCACCGTCCTGCTGAAAAAATACAGCATATCTTTGCTCCCTTGGTAAATAATTTAAAAAGTCATTAATTTCATTATTTAAAAAATCCAAATATCTTTCGGAAGTTAGATGTCCGTCAAAAATTATAGGAGGCAAAAGAACGTCCCCAATCATTCCCAGCCAAACATTAAAACCAAACCTCACTTGATGGTTACTTTGTCTGTACAATCGCTGATTTTCCTGCGCCCAGTATCTCGTGTTTTGTCGGTTAAATAATCCAAGATTTGTGAATCTTGATTCATCGGAAAAAATAATGTTACCAGCAAAATTACCGTCTCTTCGGATATTATCTACAGCCCAGTTGCAAAACTCTAACCTTCTCACAAAATCGGTTTCGAACAGGTGTTGGTTGATCTGATACTTGAAAGATTTGTAGTTATGTTTCTTTAGAATTTTTCGAGCAGATTCATAACTAATCGTTAACTCGCGACCGATTTGTCGGAGGGAAACCGTTTTATCAACTTCAACTAAGGCGAGTACATTAATTTCTGATGCTTCGTCAACAATAAGCTTTACATTATTATTTTGTGGATCGTCTTCTTCGCTCCTGAATTGAGATTCTACTCTTATAAAATAATTTGGGGGTGGGTGCTGTCGGTCTGGAAAGCGCTGTGCATAGAGCGCTGCAGCGGCTCTTGAATTTTTACGGCATTCTCCATAAATCAAAAGAATATCAACTTTTTCATTTCGTGTATACATTACCAAATATGTATTGTTTACTGTACAACTATAAAATAACTTTTAAACAATACACAAAAATAACGTGAACTATCAATCAACTTGTATTGACAGTTCACAGCCTGTTAGTTGTTTACAGGTGACGTTTATTTCCTATGATAAATGTGTTTTTTTCATTTGACGTGTAATTGCTCTGTTGCTTTGGAATTAAACTATGTACTTTTAAAACATTTTATATTCTGTACTACCTGTCTACCACTAAACCACAGCATATTTTATATCACTTGAAAGCTAAAAATTATGCCAATATGGCACTGTAATAAAAAATAGGTGTTACTATTTAAAAAACACGAGTACCTGTCATTTGAAAATGAAAAAAAAAAAATCTTATTTTCTTTAGTAATTTCAACGTGAAATACATGTTTCCTTCGCCAATGCATGTAAATGTGAAAAATACGTTTCTTAATTGTTTTCAAAGCTAACTTTGATGGTCGTTACATTTCGACAATTGTTGCGAAGCAGTTTCACTTTAATGTATAAATTTAACAGATACCGCCATCTTTGACATAAATGTCAAAAGTTAACCTGCACTAGATGGCAAATTTTTAGAGGAAACAGAATATGAACAGAAATAATAAACGTTGTATTTAAAAATTCAAAATTAACGTCACTTCCGGTTTGACCGGAAGAGCTATAGAAAAACTGAGTGTACCTGAAGAAGCCCACCAATCACTCATATATACGGTCCGAATTTCAAAGTTTTATTTTAACTAATAAATAAATGGCGGGCTGATACATGATCTCGTTGACACCCGGTATATGGTAGGCGTCCATACCAAAAAATAGCACACATCCTTTTTTGTTATGTGCAGTAACCCTTGCACCTGACTGTAGTAAACGTGATCGCGTTTTAGATTGAAATCTTCATCAAGACAATACTTGTTATCTTGTTGTAATTCGTTGATTGACGAATTGTGATGGCTGTAGGGGCACTTAACTTCGATAATTCCATTTTCCCCTACAAAGCCATCAGGTGATGCACCTAACACCCCAGACTCATGAAGCCACAATCCAGTACTAGTCACCTTGACATTCTCAGCTTTTTCAAACTCTTTGATGGCTTGCGTTTCATGGTTGATGCCCCACTGGATGGTCCTCACGCTATTCAAATCATACTGTCCCAGCAATCTTTTGAAGAGGGATGGAGGGTATCTGAAAGTAAAAAAAGCTGTTCAATATTATGTATAGACTTACTCAAACGCATTCAATACAAACAGGTGGATTACATTACAAATGAAGGATTTCAAAAAGATGAATACCTGTTCCTTCTGCATGCTGCTAGTACCACTCCAAAATTGCTGGCAGTAAGTCGACCAATCCGCAGAAGGTGCCACAAAGCCACATCACTTTGGCCGATAGTTGCTTCTGCAATTAAAACAATTTCTTCCTGGTTGACTTGAAATTTTGCTTTTAATTCCTCTTTATTGATTTCTCCTTGTTGATTACGGCAGTTACCAACAATGTTCGAAAAAGCGTTGCAGTGCTGTTGACTTTCTGCAGTGGGCTCTTTTCACAGAAGCCAATAAAATCCTGAGAATTTAAAATATAAAATAGATAAAATCACAGTCTGTCTTTATAAAACGTGAAACAAAATACAAGAAGCGTTTAAATTATGCTCACCTATTCAGCTTTTGCAGTTCAGTAAAAAAAAAATCCTTGTCTGCTTCATCCACTATCCGATCTGTAGCTTTATAAGCTTTCCTCGGGAAAAAAATTTCTACAGACGTAGAAGCTTCCTGGGAGAGGCCAGGTGCACGCCATTGGCACACTTCATCTGTTTTGCTAAAGTTTTTGCTGGCAAACAGCAAAACTGCAGCAATATGGTGACACTTATACTGTCCTCTTGGACACTGGCATTCATGGTGCTCTATCACATGGTTTTTTAAGTATATCTGCAAATAAAATAGTTTTAATATCTATTATCTTCATACCAAAGTATTCTATCTAGCGCTTATCTGTTTCTAAAAGCCTTATAAATGTTAATAATAATAATTAATAAATGAACTTACCAGAACATCATAACCTCGCTTTTTCAAACTCGATAACACTTTGCCTTTTAAAACTCCCAAAGTGCCATCAAACGTGACTTCTCTAACGTGGCCACTTTCTAAACTGTCCTCTCCTCTTTTTAGGACGCTTATTTCGTCTGAAAAGACCTCGGCAATTGAGGAAACACTCACTACAGCCATTGTCCCATGCAAATCAGAGGCGGCTAAAAGTTTGTTTTTACCCAACACGTGCTGCCGCCATGTTGATGACGTCAAGACTTACGCAGTCTATATAAATGAATAAATTCTGTTATAAACTCGTGCGAATAATTTCTCAAGTCAGCCATATTCAAACCACAAAATCACACATGTACATTTGGTCTTTAAACAGAGAAACTCAGCACGAAACTGATGGCTTGGCTCGAACTGAAGTTGGTGGCTACTACACACGTTCCAACTTGTCTGCGAGCCTGTAGGCTCGCGTGCAAAATATCAGGCAGAATTTGCAATCCTTCGAGCCAGTTTTTAAACTCTACACCACAGAAAATTCTTAAAACTTTGCATCACACGGTAGGTTTTACTTTGAGACATACAACTGCACAGTTCAAGTATCAAAGTAAGACGGAGCGTGTGTAGGGGTCTTTAAACACCTGTCCTGGAGATCTTTCATTACTTGTGTCATACAAGATATATTTAATAATGACTCATGGATTTCACTAACAGGGATAGATATACTGGTATTATTTAAATGTAATTAAGTTAATAAGGCCTTTGTCATTGAATTAGACTGTAACCCAGAATCGACAACGTATAAAATTATTATGAGTATCCTTTATTAAAACTAATGCAGTTGACAAAATAACATATTCGTACTGGTTTGTTGAAACATGTGCTGTAGTCATTGTTGCTAAATCTGTTATTTCATCTGTTTCTGAAGATTGACCCAGATTTTGATTATGGATTCTATCTTTTTCTTTTGAACTGTGTCATTGAAATGTAATAATGTATTATGTGGCTGATCACATTTTTTTACAATTACTGACTTTACAATTTTTATATGTATGTTGAGATACAGTGAATACATAATTTTAATCTTTTATTGAGTCGTATCGTTCTATTAGTGACATGTCTAATAACTGTTCACACCGAAATATTAGATGACTACCTTTACATAATTTAAGTATTGAAATGGAAAACGACCGACCTGCTAGTAACGCCTTTCCTTTGGTTTTGGCTGCTGCTTTTTATCCGGGAATTTTTAATTGAGCTGCACAAAAGACATGACATGTTATGCTATTGACATGTTGATTCTTTTATATATATGCGTGCACATCACATTTTTACAGTGCATTACTTTAACTAAATGAAAATACAAACAATAATAATAATAATAATAATAATTCTTTTACTCAAATAACATAAAATACAGTTTTACGCATTCATGTGGGTGCGGGAAATTCTGTTTCCCGCACGAGTGCGGGAAGTAAAGTTGGTTACTGTAACTTGATAACATTTTAAAACCATAAACCCCTAATCTTACTAATACGCTGGCCAGTTCGTTGTTTTGATATGACAGTAATAAAAGACAATGTAATAGAAATTGTTATATTTCGAAGGTATGTAATGAAATGTCAGAACGGCAACAAATATTGTATAAATTACCATTATTAACTCTTTTCAGAAATTGAAACAGAACAATTATTAAAACTTTTGATAGCACAATTTTCACAACCAGATATTGATACTCCAGGGATTAGCTGATTCGTTTCAATTGATCTCGATTGTTAGGGTAAGGTAACATTAATAGTATTATTAGATAATCCTTGTTGTATTTTAGACGTCGAACAAGTTGCAGGAGGAATCAACATCTCTGACTGGGTCATTTTTTTAGCCAATTGAATTCTGCTATGCAGAGAATTTTCGACATATCCTTCTGCAACCATAGATAATTTCCATCCACCATGTCTTTTAATTGAAAGCAATTCAGCTCCTTGGTTTGCCAACAATGTCGCTGAACTCGTTCGGAAACAGTGACATGTGAAGTTACTTACGCTATCAAGTTGAAGGTACTCAGCTATTCGCATTGGAATTTTACCAATTGTATTAAGACCAACAGGTGAAGAAACACACTTGCCATTGCGATATGTTAAGAAGAATCGTTGGTTGTTGTCTGGTCTTAACACATTTAGCGCCATGTGCGGCACCGGTGCACACTAGAGGTGTAAAAGTAACGAAAAAAAGCGTACCCGTATGTATTCGTTACTATAACAATTAGTACTCGTTACTATCGTATCGTTACGTTACTCGTTACTTCTGATACCTCATAACATGCTATATTACATATGAAGCGCTCGGGGCAACAATAATACAAGCCACTTTTTCGTTATTCCGAGTTATGCAGCATTAAAGATTCAAATTAAATCATGAAATCAGAAATTGCTGTAACCAGATATCTAATTAGCCCTTTGTGCAGAATATTATACGCATTCTACTATCTCACAAGTTTCATTCTCGTATCTGCAAAAATACAGGGAAAAATAATATAAAACCAAAAAAATGTGGCTTATAGTGTTTTATTCAAAAAAATACTAATAAAAAATAGATAAAGTGACAAATTCTTCTTCATAAAAAATTACGTTATTTTATTCCAGTTCATCGTCAGATAGAGCGTCTACCTCACCATCACCATCTATATTTTCGGGTTCATCATTGTCATCTAGGTTTTGAGCAAGCTCATTTGTGGTAGTTACTGTGATAATATCAAGGTAAAACTTCTGATTAACTGGTGGAATGTATTTCAGTAGCTTTTTTAAATCTTCTATCTTGTTTGGTTTTAATGTAATTGGGCCATTGTATTTTCTCTTTAATGTGTCCGTTACGATTGTGCCTGTAGTAACTTTGCATCAACGTTTCCCAACATTAACTTTTTGGAAGTTAGCATTAAGGCTGTGCTTGATAAACATCGTATTTGGATGCTCGCTTTCGAATCTAAAACATCTGGCCTTGGTAAAGTTGACAGGTTGCTTGTCTTCTGTAACGTTCTTTTTTGAAAATTGTATGGAATCAAAAGTAAAAAAGTCGTTCTGTTCCATAACTATAACTTCAAATGGATTAGATCGCTTACATTTAGCGACTGCATCATACCATTGTTCTGGGGAGTACACCTGCTTCAAATATTTCTTATGTTTCTCAATTTTCGCAAAATCTCTGTCGCAGGGTAAATGAGTATGTCCTGAAACCAGAAATCTATGTTCTATTGCTTTGTACTTTTTTTCGCGCACTAATTGAAGCCATAAACTCATAAACGTCCAGTTCTTGTTTTGCCCCCCACAGTTGTCGGTGTATATTATAAGTTCTTCCGATCCAGTAGTATTCTTAGACTTGATGTACTTTAGCACAATGCTGGCAATATCATCACTTCCTCTTTTGGCAACTGTTTCGGTCCACATGAGCATATTACCCTTACCAGTGACGCAATCATGTATTCCCAGATTGTAAGTCCAAGCTTTTCTCAAATAAAACGCTGGACCTACAGTAAGACACGGTGTTGGTAAAGTTTGCTGCAAATCAAAGCAGATGACATGTTTATTACTATTTTCCTTTGCAGATAATGTTTCCTTTCTTAAATCATCCTGCATGGCTTGAGCTTTTCTTTGATGAAGTTCAAGTTTAAGTTCTAGTTCTTTGGAATCCAGATTTTTGGCTTTTTTGTCTTGTATGGAAATATTCAACGAATCGCATGTGGAGCAGGTGTCGCTCTTTGGCAGTTTAAACCCTATGTTGTAATCATTACAAAAAATTCGGCGGTATCTATCTGCTGTTACAGGTGTTACGTCTTTCTCTTTGCACCAGTCTATATAAAAATCTTTATAAAGACTGTTTATGTTTATATCATGGTCTAGATACACTCTACTGAGATTCTTTTTTCTACTGTAGTGGCTAACATATTTAGGAAAAGCACGAATGTGGTCATGGACTGACTGTACGCGATCAGCTGGTACTTTATTTACCCTGTTTCGGTGTTTTCCTCTGCCATCGGATTTAGGAGTAGATCTTCCCTCCGAAATTTGTTTACTAATATGTTGTATTCGACTTGCGGAGTTTTGTAACCCATGAATAGAAAGATATTCTATTTTACAAATCTGGATGTCAACACCATTTACTTTGACAAAGTATTGGTAGGTCACTTTTCTGGCAGATTCTGTTCTTTTAGTTTTTTTCTTATACGATCGTTTTTTCAATGCAGACTTAATACTACCAAATAGATAAGCATTTTGTTTTTCATAGGTACCCATTTCCCAAAATGAATTAAAAATTGCATTTTCAGTACCTTGTAACAAAGATCTGCAATTGTTTTTGCAGTTGCATGGAGGTCCTAAAGCTCTTGATTCCATTTGCTTCCCCTTTGAGTTAATATAACTGTATCCAAAATTTCTTTTAGTTTTTGATTTAACTTTTTTTCTCAAATCGGTGTTTATTTTTCTCCATCTAGAAGGACCAGGCTTTTCTGGTGTGACTAAATTCCCCCTAGAAACTTGCTGGTGATTTTCGGTAACACTGTCATCATCCGAATGTTCGTCCGTCCCCTACAACATAAAGCAAAATTGTGATAAAACATGAAAAACAATGCAATATGTAGTTAAAGCAAAAACAGTATAAGCCACATAGCTAATTTAATTAGATATAAATATTTGTTCTAATTTAAATTTCGTACAAATATAATAGTAGTTATCTAAATACTTGCTTTTATATTATGCATTTTGCTTATCATCACTGAACGAGAGAATTATTGACAGAAAAATATGTATTGATACATAGTATTAAAACCATGTAAGCCACCTTGTAATTAGAGAAAAACCGCATAAGCCACAAAATTATTTACTTACCGCTAAATCATTATCAGATGTTTCCTTGGATTCACTGCTTTTGGGGTCATAACATGGGTCCTTTACACTGTCGTCTGAGTCAAAGTCTTTATCACTATCACTCATATTAACGCTATTTTCAGGTAATTTTCTTTTGCGTGACACTTGTTGCGCGTCGGCCATCTTGATATTTGTGTGGCTTGTATGGTTCTTGCTACAGATTTGACTATAATTTCGGCGTATGCAACAACAGTGTTATGGTATACTACTGCCATCTGTTGAAATATTTTTGCAATAATTATTATGTGGCTTAAGTAGTTCTTACACATTGCTGCAACACATCAAACCCAGTTTTGCAAAGTGTGTGGCTTGTATTGTTGTTGCCCCGAGCGCTTCATATGTTAGAGCAACGAATCAAGTCGTATTGCGTACGCGTACAGTATGACGTGGCGGCGTCGCAACATTCGTAATTTGTAGAAAACATACTTATTCATTACATACCAAACTGCGTAAGGCGCATTTTTTCACTTTTCCGTATTTTGAACCAGACTTGTGTTTAAGTTATTCTAAATTTAGTTTGATTTAATAGGTAAAGTGTAGAACTACAAGTGAACTGTTGACGGAATCTACTAAATTTGCAATGGATATACTATTTTGAAAATGTTAACCGTGAGCTTATGTTATATCACAATAACATCGCAATCCATTATGCATCGATTATAATGAAAAAGCTACAAATAGGTGTCGAAAATTATTTATTGACAATAAAATTTAAATAACATAAAAATAGTTTTACTTAGAATGCAATTAAATATAAAAAATGAAATAAAACATGTTTTAAACAAAATTAAAACAACAACAAAAATTTTTGTTCTTAGAATGAATGAAACATAATAATAAAATAAAAAAATATTTTAAACAAAACTAAAACAACAAAGAAAATCTTTTTTCTTAGAATGAAATTGAACCTAGAGTACGCAATTGTTATGGGCAAGCGTTAACATTTAACATCTACGACTTGCTCGTCGCGCCATTTCGGTAAAAAAAAAAACATATTAAATAAAAACATTTTATGGCAGGAATCTCTCGTTCATATTTAAAAATAAAATCTTTTCCATTCGCTTTGGTTGAATAGAGCTGCGCCTCTCACTTAATATTTGGCCCGATTTGGAAAAAGCCCTTTCAGATGGTACCGAGGTAGCCATCACTGATAAATATTTTTCAGCCAAGTTTGAGAGTTCGGGGTATAGAATTGCCCGAGCCTGTCACCATTTCAAAGGACACTCATTTCGAGGAATAATGCGTTCTTCTAGATATTGCCTCATGGTAATTATGCTACTGCTAACTATAGAGTTCGAAGAAGACGCTGACATTGCGAAAGCGTCAAAATCTTTCCATATCGAGTCGTTATCAGCGTCGGTGTCGCCAGTAGATATATCTAACGTCGATTCGTTCTCATTAGGTTCTATTGACTGCTTATGAAAGTTAAACTCATTTTGCAGCTCTGTTTTCAATGCATCTTTGGCAGACTCATAACTTGATGCATCAAACCTAAATGCCAGCTTCTTAAAACGCGGGTCTAACAGTGCTGCTTTAGATAACACTGGGTGCCTGTAACAATTTTTGAATCTACTTTTAAATTCCCTTATTATTTTATTTGCCAGTTTCTTTCCTGTATCTGTAATAATATTTGTATCTAAATCGTGAAAAATTCTAATCATACTTTCTGTCGAAGCCAGGACCATTGAAACAGTCACTTTTTTCCTGAAGATAATTCTTCAGTGAGTTGATTGAATGGCTTCAGAATTTGTATTATTTCTGGCAGTGTCTGCCATTCGCATTCCGAAAGATTTTCTACCGGATTGTGTAGGATTCCAAGAGACGCTTCTAAAGGTTCTTGAAGTGAACAAATCCTCTCAATCATGTGCAGGGTACTGTTCCATGTGGTCACTACGTCCATTTTTAGCTTCAATGGTTTTTGATCAGGCCTCAACAGCTTCTGCATTGCAATTAGTTTTTTGGTAGCTATTGGACTTTTGTGGAGATGTTCCACAATGGCTTTTATTTTTTTTATCAGCTCCCCGAGTCCACAGTCCTGGAGTGCTGCACGCACGACTAAATTAAGAGTGTGAGCGATACACGGCAAATGTTCATAATTTGTTAACCGTATAGCCGCCTTCATGTTCGCTGCGTTATCTGTAACGCAGACAAATATTTTATTTTGTATGCTCCAATGCAAGAGCAACCTATACAGCTCATTTTTAATATATTCGGCCGTGTGTCGCTCATGACATTCAAAACATCCTAATAAAGCAGACTTCAACTCCCAATTTAATAAATAATGGGCTGTTACAGCTTGGTAAGAAGTTGTTGCCCTGGAAGTCCAGCCATCAGTGGTGATCGATACATATTTTGCACTCTCCAATTCTTCTTTTAATTTTTTTTGGACTTCTGAGTATTGAGCATCCAATAAAGTATTGCTTAATATGTACCTTGAAGGCATTTTGTAACCTGGTTCTAAGTAATTAATAAGATCTTTAAAACCCGCGTCTTCAACTACAGAAAAAGGCTGAAGGTCTTTAACTATCACTTTAAAAATTAAATCATTAATTTTTTTTTGTTTTACTACACCTACTGGACGTTTAATAAAGGCACTTAACTTAGTCTGCTGCGAATTGGTTTCATTTGTTTTAATTACAGTATTAGTAGATTCTATACTTGCAGAAGTTGATTGTATAGGAGCTTCCAGAACTGCTGCATCTGACACGGAGCATGCACTGAGAAAACTATATGGTTACCATAAACGAGTTACTTTAGTCGTAACCATAAAATTCTGTTGGATATGGCGAACATCACCGGATATTAGGCTAAAGTTAACGTAAGGTACGGAAGGTCTACAATTGCATGTTTAATATTAAGTCACAGTTCGTTAATAATCAATGTTTCGTACTTTACACGTTAAATACGCACTCGTTTAAGTTAGATGTCGGAATATAGGCGCAAAAGATCAACAGTTGAATATTAACATACGCATGTTTTACTTGAAACGTTAGAGTCTTCCTCATAAACTAGATAAATTTAATCTTAGAGGAACACCATTTGGTATAGACTTTTTATCATTTCGTGATTAACTAATGGTTTTATAGAAATAAAAATACTTTTTTTATGGATAAATAAACTGTATTATAAATAAACATATATAATATATGTATATATAAATATATATATATAAGATTATAATATGCACTAAGTATATGTATATATAAAAACAATTCCCAAAAAACGAAACAGAAACTAAATCAGCTGATTTTTGAGCAAACATTTAAAGGTCTTGATCAATAACTGTGATTGCTCTTTGCCCTTTAGTTCCTAATCGGTGAGAAACAGACGGAACTTTAGAGTATATACGATTATACTAACTAATAACGCTTCCGTCGATTTTCATACGCTTGCTGCAATTATTCTCATCGTCATCATGTTCAAAATTTTGTGAGCGAAGTGGAATAGCATATAGAATTTGTGATGAAGAGGAGGTGCCAGCGTTAATGAGTCTGAAATAATTAACAAACTGCATGTTAGGACTACATATAGGTATCATGTAATAGGTATCATATAATAATATCCAGATACATCAAGATTCAAGAAAATGGAAAACTTACGGTGAATCCAGATCCTCTATTGATGTATGTGTGTTACATGCGGAAGTATAAAAAGAAACATTGGTATTATTGTTAGTGGATATCTCTGATGACCTTGATATGGGCTGGTTGTTATGGGGTACATCAGTAATTAAATCTTGTGTTATTTTGTTATCGTTAGTCTTACGATAATTTGGGATGGTTGTAAGTTAAGTGTTCAATATATCATCGTGTGTTATTTGGTTAGTGTTTAGACCACCATCAAAACCTGCTGACTGTAAATAAGAACATATTTTCAATATATCAGTATTTCATGCAATGCAAGAACATTTATTTCATACCGCATTTAAATTCTTAATAGCGTTTCTTAATATTGCCCTATCACCAATTTTAGGAATCAATTGCTGTAGATCTTGTTCTGCTAATTTTGTTAGAACTTTTATATCAATACCGTGCTCTAAACATCTGTAAATTAAAATGATTTTGGATTTTGGTTATGGATAGATTGGTATAAGTTACATAAGTTGGAAACGTGACTGAATGGATTTTACTAATTAGCAATTTACACTTTTTTAATAGAACGTAATAAGTATACTGAATACTGGTTAACAATGCAAAATAAAAACAATCCAGACAAAACAAATACACTACATTATATTACAAGCACAATTTTCATTCAAATGCGTTGTATAAATGGGGTACGTATATTATTAGGTATTATATTTAATTAGCTTATATTTCTGAATACTCAACATTTAACATTTTTTATAACAATAATTTTATAGTAATTAATCAGTGAACTTACCTGCAAACACTCCCATTAAATGTTCCATGTCTAGTGATTGTAATAATCTTTGCAACGCCATTATTGCACATGTGCACTTTACACATTACAGTTTCGCAGTCTGAATCTGGTAATACTAACAAGAATGTTCTTGTTATTATAACAAGAGCATGTGTTATAACTTATAACACAGTTTTTCACAAAAACAAGTCACCAAGTGCGAAGTAGCACAATAAATGGTGTGGGACGCGCAAAAGTGGCTACCGGTATGATGCATTCAACATCGAATCAATGCATGATGCTAAATCTTTTAAGTTGTTTCGTTAACATTTAAATCATCATTTAAATTTTAAAAGACAGCGTTTATTTTTAAACGCATGTATTTATATGATACTGAAACGATATTTAACTACTCGGTAACTTATCCTAGGGTTTACATTAAATTACGGAAATTTATGTTTAAATTACGATAAATTCCCAACAAATTATTATTTTTTCTAACGAAAGATACTTTTACATTTAATTTTATAATTTACCTTTAAATGAATCAGTGATAACATTATCTATATTTTACAATAAAGTGCCAGAAATAGCATATTAGTTAAATGTGAAAAACCCTATTTTATGTTTAATCAAATTCAGTTAATGTTGAAAGAATGTTTCCCAAACTAGCCGTAATTTTAATAATATGCATTTTTTCTCTCGGTGTGGAATGATGGTTTCATAGGTTGATCTGTGTTTTTTCATGAGATGCTTTTTCAAATTTGTAGTAGAGCCGCCTTTCACTGAATACAACGAATTACAAAGATCGCATTTTGCCTTATCATCTTTAGTCTGCGTAAAAAAAACTCATAGTTTACTTCTTTTCTTATCCATTGTAGCAGGTAAATTGAACTGTAAAATAAAAAAAATCGTAAGTGTAAATAATAATAAATCGAATATAAACAATTAACAATATTTGATAATTAACAGCTTTTGTTATCCAAGAAACAATTAAATCTCATTAGAGCGGCTTTATTATAATATCTCTTTTAAGATAAGAACAAAAAAAAAGTGAAAATACGCGATAATAAAAAACAAAAACATACATATTTCTAATTTGTAAAAATACATTCTTACCTTGTTTCTGTTCCAATCTAAAACTTTCTCTACACACACAATACCTTTAATAAACAGTAAAAAACTTGGACGACGAATTTCCAAATTATACTTTAGTTAATAAACAAACATCGCTCTTTGTAACGTACGTTTTTAAATTACATACGATGAGCAAACGTTTCAATACACGCATCAACGGTACTTGCGTGAACTGAACAGTGTAGGTACCCATACTACGAAAAATGCGAGTAACGAAATGCATTCGTGTGTAACGTTTCGTTACTCGGTACTAGATGGCGCACCCGTTACTCAGTACCGAATACATACGGTTTGCTACAGCTCTAGTGCACACGACCTGAGTACTTGTTCCGGCCGCGTGTTCACATATCCACACGCAACTTTGATGTCTTTAAGGGTGAATGTGGCATAGCGCACACGATTTACATTGGTTTTATATACATGGAATGAATCTGTGGCCCCAGGAGAACGTGGATTTGTGCTTGGCCCGAGCGTTTAGCATACCCATAATGCGTCAGTGGCGGACAAAATATAGGGTTATTTGGTTCAATGAGAATAGGTGGATAGATTTTTTTAATAGTATTTTTATCATTTTTATATTGAAATAAGCAATTTTTGCCATACCAAAACAATTTTGACATTCAAATCAGTTTTTTTTTATTTTTCAAATTTATGTATGTTTTTACATGTATCTGTTAGTATTAGGCAAAAAGAGTAAATTTAGTACTTAAAATTTTAAAATGTAATCTATACATGATCTAAGCAGAGTGTTGTTCAAAGCACTTGATACAAATGGGTATGTTGCACTTGATACAGAAGGTATTGATCATTTTTGCAGTTTTTCGAGCATAAGGTTAGTTGCCCGTTCTTGAACCATCTTTTTATAGCACACCGAACACCTCTTTCTAGTCTGCCTCTTGGGTCCTTCAGCTTCCTTCAGAATATGCTTCATTGTAACAAGGGGCATCTGTGGTGGCTGTGGTTGCTCAGAGACCACGGACATATCTGCTGGTGCATCTTCTTCCTCAGATGCTGGTTGGTCAGATTGGCCTAGAACCAACTTTCTGACTAGTTCTTTGAATTTTTTGATGGGCATTTTTTTATTGGTGACTTTGTTGTACAGGTGAAGAGCATTGACAACAGTTGTTGCAGTGATTAGATGGAAAGCTAATCGTTTGTACCATTTCACAGTCCGCCGCAAGTATGGCGAATATGCTGAGAGCTGGTCAGAGATATCACCATACGATTTTCCTCTGTTGTAATCAAACACCATCTCCGGCTTTGTGATCTCTTTACCGCGGTTTACCTTTGTCACCATTGTATCACCATGTTCCGTGCTCAGCATTAACACATCCCGTTTGTCTTGCCATTTGAGAACAACAATTTTTTCTTGGTTTTGCTGAGCTTTCTGTTCTCCTCTTTTCAATTTTGCTTGAACAACATTAGGGGATTACCTCTTCGATTCTTGCGCAAAGTTCCAACCAAGTGAGTTTTTCTTTCTACCATTCTATGAGCTAATTTCACACTGGTATACCAGTTATCGGTATAGAGGGTTCTTCCATGGCCTTGAAGCTCTTCTAACAGTTCCATAACAATTTTCTCAGAAACAGCTGACTCGTCAACTTTCTCTTTTCCAGTATATACTTTCAAATTCCAGGTATATCCGCCACCGACACACAGTTTGAATAGCTTTATGCCATACTTGTGCCTCTTATTGGGTATGTGTTGTCTAAAGAGAAGTCGTTCTCTAAAGGGTACATTACTTTCATCGATACAGCATTCCTCTTCTGGAATGTATGATGTCTGATATTTTCTTTGAAGAAGAATGAGAAACTTCTGCAGTTTGAATACACGGTCAGACATCGGAGTTTGTTCTTCATTGTTGCAAAGATGGAACATAGATAACGCAACTCAAATCGGTTTCTGTTCATTACTTCTGAAATACCATTCTTATAAATAGGATCATTCGACCAATAATCTCTTAGATGTCGCAATGGCACAAGACCCATCCAGAATAAAATTCCAATGAATTTTCTCATTTCAACAGCATTGGTATCAATCCACTTTTTGACTCTAGCGTTAGGAAGTGAGCTTTCTGCCAGAGTTTGCGCCCCAAATCTATTGGTTTCAATTACCAATAGACCAATTATTTTATTTCATCGTCCAATAAGTGATTGAAGCATTCAATGGGCCCTTTCTGATGTCATTTCGAATTATGTGGAACTCCGGTGTTACCTAGTATTACATCTGGAAATGTCTTTCTTTCCCCTTCTACCGACTGCCATATTGACCCAAAAACTGTTTCTGATACATCCGGATTTATATTATTTTCCTCAAAAGTATTGTCTGGGTCATCCACTTGCTCCTCAAGAACACGAGATGTTGATGGTCTTGAGCTGAAATCTGGTGAAGGGATGTTGGATGGACCAGATGTTGACGGTTTAGCGGAACGTGCGGTTTGTCTAGCTGTTCCCAGATTGTCTAGTATTTCTTGAGAATCGTCACACTCAGATGGAGGTGGTATTGTGATGCATATTATTTGGTCCACACTCGTTGAAGTGGACGGCACAACTTCTACATCTGACTCTTCATCACAACTACTAGAAGGAATGTAATCCCTGTCTCTATCAACATCATCATCATCTTCTAAGTCACTAAAATCTGACAGATCAGAGAGATCAGCATTCAAAGTTTCATTTATCTCTGTATCACTAAGTTTTTTCCTTGACATCTTTTATTTCTTTTTCAAATTAGCTGAATTAATTCGTCTGAAACAAAAAAGAAAGAAAAAAGTAATAATGTTCACCGGTGATCACGCGGCCCCAGGAAGTATTTTTACTTCCTGGGGCCGCGTGATCACCGGTGCACACACGGAAAATTGCTGAAGAACCATGGAAAAAGTGAAAGTTTTCACTTTCTGTTTTCAAATATCCAATAAGTAGACCTAAACAGAATATTTCAGAAAAAACAAGAAATTTGGCCCGAATGAGTGAATTGCGTTTTTGGGGCTGGGCGCGAGATGTGTTAAATTTGCATATTGCCGAATTAATACCATCCATTCTGACTTAATGATTGCAAATGTACGGCTGTTATCTGTTTTTGTTTGTGGAATTGTTACAATAATTAAATTATTTTTAAATTCTATGTCTCGCAATGACATTTTGCAAAGTTCTACACGTCGACATGCTCCAGAAATACCCATTATTAATACAGCCTATAAATACATATAGTATTGTATGAATTTAAATTATACAAAAGTGACTACCTTCATTAGTAGGAACAAGGAATCTGGTGCTTCAACAATAAATTTAGAAATTTGTTCTTCCCTTAATACTGCCAATTTGATTAAGACCCTTTTCTTTTAGTGAAGTCCATAATGAACCTTGTGTTTTACTACTAATTATTTTCTCGTCAGTCATACTTTTTAATTTTTTCATAAACTCCTGGTAATTCCAAAAATAATTTTAAAGTTTTAGCAATTGGCACATAATATGCATAACAGTTTGCCACGTCTATAGTTATATTGCTTGAAACTCTAATGTAATTATTTCTTTCTCCAATTACAATCCTTTCAATGTCTATAAGGTATTCGTGGCATTTAAAAAAGTTAAATCGGAGATATTCAGTTTTCAAATTATAAAATGGATCTTTTAAATAAGAAAACATATCACATATATATTCATTACTTATTGAATGCTCATCAAATATTTTTTTAACACATTCTTCTTGATCATGCAAAGGGTTGGAAATCATTTCTGTTATCTCACTGATTAAATGCTGAATTATATTACGAGGAAGAGAATAGTTACTATACAATTTTGATATAAATTGTATAGCTGATTCTTTTAGATTTTCTTTAACAATCGATAAATTACTTTTATTGCAAGTATTAGACACTGGCTGCGGTGAATCAACAATAGGTACGCTTTGTATGTCAACTGTAATAGAGTTACATGTGGATGTAGTATTGAAGTTTGTTTGGTTATGTTTAGATACCACGTGTTTTACATAAGATCCTACTGTTTGAAAAGGTCTTGAACAGCCTGTATATTAAAATTGAATACTCTAGAAAAGCAATTGTGTTTTATTTTAATATGTTGTACCAGTATATAAGATAACTTTAAATTACTGTTACAAAACGGACACGGAACCATTATGAGCTATCAGAAGGACGTTACAAACGAACTAAATACTATTCTTATACTTACACTAATTAAGATTATAGTTACAGAAAGAAAATAACAAATATAACTCTAAAAAAAAATAAAATGGTTTCGTAAATATTTAATACAACATATAACACATGTTAATTAAATTCTTTCAGTTTCATTGATTAATGTTCTACATAGGGTATTCTTACGTCAAATGCTGTTGTAATTCCATACACAGTTATTTGAATAAGTTGCCAAATATGCTGTGACTGGACTGGATATTCGGCATTTAAAACGCCTTAAATGTCAAGTCGAAACACTGCAGTACTGAATTTGCATTGTGAATATTAATATCTATAACTAAGTACGAATCGACATTCTTTAATGTATTACCGATGATAATTATATACGGCTGCACCCTGCATCCCCTTTTCTGGTATTCAGTTCTTCGTTTTTCGATGAAAGTTTCAATGTCAGAGTGAACCTATAACAAATTAATTTTGTTAAAAACTTTGCTTATGTATTAACTCCTATAGTAAAAGTCAGCGTAATACATACACTATTAATTTATTGACAGATATGTATTTAAAATGATTGCACAACACAACTGACTAAGAAATAAGCCAGGTATTTATTTATTTTAGATGTTTTTTCTCTTTGAAATATAGATTCGTGTTATTTTGTGTGTGGTAATGGATTACTTATCTATCTATATGAGATCTGTAGCTTTTCAAACTATAATTTATTCATGTATTTTAAAGAATACACTTCCTATCTTTTATTTAGGAAATTTCATACCTTTAAGTGATTAATTAGAGTTGATTGACATTCTGAAATGGAAAATTTCCAGGATTTAAATTTTCCTTTTGGTGGGAACAGTGCTACCCTCTCTTTCCGCCTTCGGTTCACCTTGGCGGAAGGGGAGGTGCAAATGGCGCTAACGTAATGACCAAAATGACATCCGGTCGACAACTATGATTAAATGCCCGTCTGCCAAGTTATAAGCCTGTAGCAATTTAAAACCCCGAGAATCCCAGGAGAGAATTGTGCAATGCCTGCGTCCTGCCTTACCCCTTGCTTCCCTAGTGCCTGATGGAGAAATTGGGGTGGGCCTGTTACCTCTAGCTCACGGTCGAAGGTCGTCGGTCACTCAGATACTGTAGTGGATGTCAAGGCGCCAGCTGTCTAACTTCCTCAAGCCCACTCCAGCTGCTACTTATCCCGACAGCACGAATAATGAAGGGGATCACTAGGTCTCGCAATCATTCATACACCAAATAACAACAATAACAATTTATTACCATGATATACGTATTATAATAAGCCAAGCACATGAGAATCGTAAAATTCCTTCAAATGAGTGATTCACTCTGTATACAAAAGTATAAAAAAAATTATATTTATGTCAAAAGCAAACTGAATGAAATGCCTCCAGGTAAGGCAACAAACGTATCACATTCGAAGTAAAAAAAACAAATGTAATTTGGAAATATTCACTAATTAAATTAAACTAAACAGGTACTTGCAAGTATTGTGAGTAACTAATTAATCTTACAAATGCACTAGGGCAGTACGAGATCTCGCATTACAGGTAACCCTACAGCCAAATCATGCTGTATATGTAATTTATATAATCAGAATGAATAATTAGTTAGCATATACCGCATCTGAATACCCCAAAAAAAAGGTTTAAATTTAAATCTACAAAATTCAGATTAGCGTACCAAAACAGAAAAAGGAAATAGCAAGACAATGATTTATAAATCTACAAAATTTAATTTAGCGCAGTACTGACAAGAAAGAAAAAAAAGATAATAAATTCAATATACAAAATTTAGTTTACGCAGTACTGACAAGAAAGAAAAAAATAAGGTAATAAATTCAATGTACAAAATTTAGTTTATGCAGTACTGACACGAAAGAAAAATAAGATAATAAATAAAATCTGCCAAATTTAATTTACGCAGTACTAACGCACTTAAAATGAAACGTTACTCAGGACGCCATTAAAATTGACGTGAAATTACAGATAAATGCGTAGCATCCATCATTGAAAATTAATTAAATGAAACAGATGATTGGTTACGAACTCCACCACGAAGAACCATTAAATTCGGCTCCAAATACGGAAGATTTATCATCAACTCACGGCAGATGGCTCAAATATTTTTGGATTAACGGTGATCGGCCGCGTGGTTTGGAAGATGGCTACAAAAGCATCAAATCATCCACATATTCCCACACGAGCTCTCACACAAGGCAAACGCCAGTAGGTTATCAGGTAGTGAGAAAAGCTAAAGGGAAAATACACGAAACAACGTTAACAATAGAAGAAATTACGCACAATCGAACCCTTACCGATCTAATGTCTCCTTCAAACACACAAAATCCTGCTCCTCGCAGTAGGAATCAACTAACCACCAAAACTTAAATTATCACTGCATAGATCATCCACGATACAACGTGAAATTTATTCGGAAAAATAGGCATAACGGCCATTACACACACAGTGACTCTGGTTGAAGTAGATAGATCGCTTTCACAACATCTAAACGATTCGACTGATACGGAACGAATGCGCCAATGAATATCACAACGCGCGCGCAATGCCTAACCGATCTTAATCGATAAAATAAATCCAATATCCGTTCACTACAATTATTTACCAAATGATAAAAAGGAAAAGAAGAAATAGAGGTTGATTCGTAACTAACACAGATGAATAATTAACCCTAAAAACCAAAACCATAAAACCTAATTAAAATCGATCTTACGGCATCAAGTAGAAATCTTCTCCACTCATGTCCCTATAGAACAGCACAGTCGCATCTATTAACAACAGGTGGCCGCACGGACACTATAAAGGATTAAGCAGCAGACAAAACCCATAATTTCCATGTGGAAGAAACCAAATCGATTAAAAGTGAATAGAAAATTAAAAGCTAATTTAGTTACGAAGTCAGATACATTACGCTCCAAAATTAAATGAATTAAAAATTCCAACGTTACTAATGCCGGATTCACTAACAAGGTAGGACACATAGGGTGAAGGAAAAACAAAGTGTAACAACAGACGTGCTAACAATGATATTTGCAGCGCATGTTTTTCGTCTGCAATGAATAAAATATATAGTAAGTACTTATATATCAAACGAAACATAGTATTATAAATAAAAATATAAATGTGCTTGTCAACATTATTCTTTATTTGACATATCTTACTGAAAAAAGTGTCCCACTTTTTGTATATTTCCATTGAATTATCTGGAAACATTTTCTTGAAATCTTTTTCTATCTGCAATAATATCCAATTTGAAATATTTAAAACTGCGTATTCATATTATTCTAACCAGTTCAGAAGCACGCTTTCTTTTCAAAATCGGCCACTCTTCTAAAAATTCTGCTACCGTAGAAACTTTACTTTTACGTCTGATATCGTATGTTATTGGCGAGTGTTCTAGAACCGATTTCCACGGTTCCTCGTAATATTTTAACCAAGTGATGCTTTGCAGTATTTGGTCTGAAAATAATATCTATATACTAATATAATTTCCTTTATAAGCATTATTTGCCCATATAATGGAATATTGTTATTTAGTTATTTAGAAATAAAATTATTATAAAATCGATTAGTGTGAATTCTTAGATATCATGATGTATTTATTTTTTTAGAAAAAGATACTAAGAGATATAATATGGAAGGTATCACTGGTCAACTCTAGTAATCCGATAATATTTCCCACTAAATTTTAATAAACCATAAAGGGAGATTGTAATATTTTTGTTTACCTTTGAGAGCGGTAAACGTAAATTGAGTCCCGCCTTCATATTTTTACGTAAATTGAGTCCCATAGTGAAAATAATAATACGTAAATTGAGTCCCATAGTCAAAATAATAATACGTAAATTGAGTCCCGGGTACAAGTACTTAATTGACACCTTGTATAATAAGAGAGGTAAATAAAATACCATTAGACACCCTGAAAAATTTTATTAAAAAACATGTCAAATACTACAATAATTAGATTATAAATATACAATAAATAAATAAAATACCATTAGACACCCTTAAAAATTTTATTAAAAAACATGTCAAATACTACAATAATTAGATTATAAATATACAATTTAAGAGAAATTTATTGGAAGGAACTTGAAAGAAACTTTCTTTACAAACTCGAATAAGGTAATGTGACAGTTGCATAAGTCAGCTATTGCTTCCCTTAAAAAGATTTCCTTCTGAATAATAGTTTTTGATTTTTTGGTCGACTTGCTTCTAAGATGAATATAAGTTTCACTTTGAATTCCTTTTAAAACTTCAATAAATATGGAAATATTGGGATGTGGAGAATTAAACATTCTATTAAGTCGAGCATGAAATGATTCACAAGAGTTAGTGGTTCTATTAGTAGAACATGAAAATTCGGCCCATATCTGTGGAGGAAACGGCGCTTCTTCTGATATATAATTTTCTAATACATAATCGCAAAATTCAGTTAGCTTTTGATCATCTGGAAGTTCTGCCATTATATAATCAGTAAAAACAGTTGAAATGTCTTCAGGTCTTAAAACGGCAAGTCCAAAGAATGACTTTAAAAAATTTGCCTTTTCTGATTTCGATGCATATACCCGAGATAAACCAATAGACTGAATTTTGCGATACCAACTTTGGCCGAGATGAAAACGACATCCCTTAATTTTTGTTTCTGTGAGCACTGATTGAACACTCACATGTATGGCCTTTTCAAAATCAATAAAAATATTTTTCGGTGAGAATCTCAATCCTACATTTAAACAGGAGTTAACTAAATGCCTAAAGCAATTTTCATAACATTTCACAGTTTTGTTGGGAAGAAGAAAAAAAGCAAGGGGTACATACGAATCATAATGTAAGGCATGAAAAGTGAACAGTTGATAAAAATATTTAGGGCAACTTTTGAACGTACCATCCACATAAACTGTATCTGAACGGCATAGCGCTTCTAAATTTTTCTTCGTAGAAAATCCGAGAATCTTACTTTGGAGATCGTTGACGATGACAAAATCTTCATTAGCATTGGCCTTGATGTCCATATTTCCAACAGTAGAAAGGGTTTCTTCAGTGGATCTGGGATTCACGTGTTTCGACTGTCGGGCGTTCAGCATGTTCCTTTTGATTAAGGATATGTCATTTCTTGTAAGTGTCTCTATATCACGGTTTTTTAGAGCTAGGTGAATAAGCTTAGACGGTCTTGCACAAATATCGTCGGAAGCTTTACGTTTTAATCCGTTGCTTAACTTCTGACGCTCTAACTTGTTTTCTTCTAGTGGTTCATGCGAGTGAGGTGATGGTCCTTCCAATACTTCTTCATTTTTTTCCAGTTTTAAGAACGATTTACAGGTATTTTTACTACACATCCATCTTTCAGTGTTATTCGCCAACGTTTTGTGAAAGCGAAATTTATATCCATGTAAAACCAAAAGATTTCTGCCTCTTTCACTAATTATAACTTCCATATTAAAATCACTCGATACTACTTGATACTACTTGATGCTAACGCCAAGAAATACGAAATAATGTACAGACAAAATCATCGAACAACGCCAATTTATAGTAACCCTGCAATAAATTACTGTTATTGCTTTTACCTAATTTTATGGGGTGTTGCAAATTAGGGTTGTAAAGTAATTATTAAGTATTTAGGATTATGATAGCCGGACGTAATTTACGTAGGCCCATTAAACACCCGGGACTCGATTTACGTACCTGTAAAAATAATTAACAAATATGGGACTCAATTTACACCGACCCCTTTGAGAGATATATTAAATTTCCTCAAAAATAAAATACATCTAGCCTAATAAAGCAATAAATAAGCAAACAAAAAATTACACAAAGAATCTTTTGAAGACAATATATTTAAAGGAAATATTTTAAAATGCAAAATAAGAGCAATATCACACTTACCCCGAACGTTTTAACATATTGCTGTGACCTCCTCTACTTTGGTTAATAACCAATAGTTAAATTAATAAATTGATATACTTTAATAATCTCAGGGTCTAAATGTGAATTTCTTTGTTTTTTATAACGGGTAATGTGTCGCAGCCTTTTGCTTATTGTGAGTTCTAGCTGTGATAGTGATGTTTACCTTCCTTATGTTCTCCTTTGGGATGGGTATAAATAAGTAAATATTGAATGTCAGCACAACTTATTTTATTTACAATATAAATTTACAAAAACATTGCTAGTAATTTTTTTATTATCATACAATACAATATTTTATTTTATTGTTATGTGTTGCCTTTTTATTAATAGTACAAGCACCTTGCAAATCCTTTGTACCTTAAGAAATTGTAAAAAAAAAATCACTGTACTAATTCTTCATGTATGCTTACAAATCAAAGAAATTTACTAAATTCACTTTCTTTACTTTTACCGATGTATCCCCATTGGATCATCTCGACCTGAGATTCTCACGTCAACCCAAGGCTTACTCAAAGAGGGATTTATTAAATATTTAAATAATATTCTAAAATTTGTTGCTATCCGGGTAAAATTATTGATACTCCGTTGAATCGCCTTAAGTTGAGATTCGCACGTCAACCCAAGGCTTACTCAAAGAAGAATTTATTAAATATTTTAAATAATATTCTAAAATTTGTTGCTATCCGTGCAAAATTATTGATACTCCGTTGAATCGCCTTAAGTTGAGATTCGCACGTCAACCCAAGGCTTACTCAAAGAAGAATTTATTAAATATTTTAAATAATATTCTAAAATTATTGCTATCCGATAATTTTATGACACACACATGAAGATTCCTTTATTTATTTATTTATAGGATTGCAAGATGGAGTTTTATTTAATAGTGCTTGTACTTACTTTTCTTGATTGTATATTATTTCGAATCCTGCTTGGTAGTCCAGGCCCTCCATTCTACTGAAATTTTATTATGGCGGGCTTTGTAAGGTCGAATAGTAATGTTTCGCGCTTTATTGTATATAGCACGCACTTGTCCGTCTATGAAGCGTATCACACGTTCTCTTCTTGCGACGTCTGTATCTTAAAGGCGTTTATGCCTTTTAGATTTTTATTTTATTTATTTCACTTGGAGCACTGGTTTAACTTTTCTTTTCTTCTTGAGTCTTGGAGATCTTCGGATGGACTCCTTTATTTTGCTGAGGCATGCCCTTTTATACCATTTAACATTTGACAAACGCTTTATTTTGTTTTAAATTATGTTTGTTCAATTTAAATTTTCATCTACTGCGCCCTCCGTGTTTGTTATGGTAACTATCGATGTCACGTGGTCATGTGACCTTTCTTCCGCCATGTTACCGTTGTTGTTATTTACATATTTTTTTACTTGCATATACCATGGACATTGATTGATTTTATCTATTGGTAGGTATTCTTAAGCTGTACCATCTTATATACTGACTAATATTTTATTTATTTTTAGCCTGAAGTCTCTTGAAGTATTCTTATATGAATGAAATTATGTACTAATCGCATATTTAAATGTACATTCAACAATATCTTTTATTCTGTGAATATCAGTGAAAAATTGCATACCCAACATAATGTTTTATTTTTAATAGTGAACCAGGCCACAATATTTACATTCTGGATGTGTTTGTGTATAGAAACAAATAAATCATATACCTTTGTATGCATTTCCATGTCCCATACGGAAGAAAATACAATTGATCTTAGTGACTGTGAAATAAGTGGAATATATATTTATTTATGTATATAGACCTTTGTTCTAGTCATAGTGTTTATTATTATCGCAATATGCTGAATGCAGGCTTCTATTCACTGATTATTATTGCTACTAAAGAATGTGTTACCGAATGACCTACTTTCTATTAATCACTAGTAATAATGTTTGAATCGTTACATATCCTTTTTTAGACTGAGGTCAGTATTTAAGCATCACGTTTTGTATGATATTTAACATAATTTTGTGCTCTAGTTTATTTAAATTGGGGTCAACGCTTTTTAATTTTCAATGCTCTCATTTTTACGGGTATGCAACCCACATTGCATTGATGTGTATTCTACTGCATAGTTATTAATTTGTGTACTCACTATTACGTGATAATTTAAATTATATATATTTATATTAATTATTGGATTATTCTGTATTTATTTGTTGAAATATTAAATTATAATTTATATCCAATATGTGAATTTATATTTATCCAAATAAATGTGCTGGTATTTTATTTTTGTTGACTTTTTATTTGTTTGGTTTCTTTATTTATCTATTTATTTATTTAAGTGTAAAAATACCACAGCATATCCCAAGTTAAGAAAATTGTCGATATGCCATAGTTAACTATGAATGTAATGCGCATATTGCATTTTTCTTTACTTAATGGTATTTTTAACCTTTTACTTATCTAATATTCTTACATCTAAATTTACTATATTTTTATGTGGGAACTATCCCTTTTTGTTTCTTAATATCTATTTATTCTAACTTAAGTACTATAATCCTGGGAACTATCCCTTTTTATTTTCTTAATGTCTATTTATATAACTTAAATAATATGATCCTGGGAGCTATCCCTTTTATTTTCTTAATGTTTTATTTGTCTGACTTAAATAATATAATCCTGGGAGCTATCCCTTTTTATTTTTCTTATGGTTCATATTTTCCATCGTGTGAGTTTTGTATTTCAACTTTACTCCCTTCATTTTTGTTTGATACCTTAATTTGAATTTTACACCTTTCATTTTCAATCGGAAAGTGGTACTTAATTTATTTAAAATGAAACATATACAAATATATAATAAATTGGAAATATCTTCTTCGTGTGGGTTCAATATCTTTTGTGTGGCATCAATTAAGCCTACAATTGATATGCATATATAAAATCTTATTATTTTCCACATATCAGTCGGGGAATCTATCTTGAAGAAATAGTATTTTCTTATATCTTTGTTCAATGTTACCAGCCAAAAGAATCTTTTAAAACTATCGTAGCAGACCACTGAGCATCTGTGTACTTCATTGATAATGTTTCTTTTAAATCTTCTATATTTTTCTCTTTTACAGCGACAATTGGACTGATAAAGTTCGATTCTGCTTTTTCTATTATGTTATTCTTCAGCATTTCTTTGATTTTTAATTTCACTTGCTCCTTGTGTTTATTGGGAATTGGATATGTTTTCACATAGAAGGGTTTCTTTTCATTTACCTCGAGCTTATGCTCGTAATTTCTTGCTAAGCCAGGACTGTCGTCAAATAGTCTCTTGTGCTTATTTAAAAGATTGCTCACATGATTTTTATACTTTTCATTGCAATTTATACTTGTACCATCCCTTTTTGATGTGGAGTCCTTATTCTTTGGATGCTTCACGAGATGCGCACATTTATTGTCATATGAATTGTCAATCATTTCTTGCGTGAGTTCCTTTTCTATTTCTTCTACATATAAATTATTAATTAAAATTTCCTTTTCTGGTGCTTCTTCGCTCCATGGAATTATCATATTTCTTATGTGAAAAGTCTTGTCCTTCATATCCAGTTTTGTGCTATATTGACTTAAAAAGTCCATTCCCAATATGCAATTGCAATTTAAATTATGTACTACTACAAATTCTGTTAGTAGGTTTAGATCATTAATTTTAACATTAATGCAGAAAACTTTATCAATGGTCATCAAAGGTTTTTTATTTGCTGTAATTAAGTTAATCTTCTTTATAGGAATATACCGTCTTTGTTTCTCTAAATTTTCATTTATAACGCTGTAGTCGAGTAGCGATAATTGTGATCCACTATCGAGTAGTGCTTCTATTTTTTCTTCCCCAATTTTTAATTGATATGTGTGGTACTTCAGTGGTAATCTTCATTAGATCTTCATGTTTGTATATGTCTTGTGTTTTATTTTCTTTTTGATTGGGGTGTCGTAGTTGGCTAAAGTTGGAGTGGGATAGCCACGTCCCATCGGAGGTCCCCTGTTTATCCTCCGCCGTGCTCCTCGTATTTGTTGGGAATCTATTTTCCCAAAATCTTGAGGCGAAAATCAATAATGTTCTTGTTATGCCGAAGTATATCCTCGATGTACGTCGTTGGTGTTCTAAGTTCCCTATCTTCTTGATTACATGAACGTGTATTTATTGAGTGGTAAAGTATTACTTGATTTTCTTTGTTTAATTCCGTTGCTATTCTTATTCTTCCCTTTTCCATCAGTGCAACTTCTTCGGTGCCCCTCAGTGTGTTGACTTCTTTGTGTGTCTTTATAAATTTTCCAATTTGTATAATAAGTGCCTGTCGTTTCCATGAACCTGTATGTTTTTCTGCTCCTATGAGTATTTCAGATCTCTGCCATGAAGTGTATACATGTAAATTTTCGTTATCTTCTTCTTCATATAAAAACGTATCCAAGTGTGTTCTCAATATTTTCTTATTGGAATCTATGTACTTGGTTCTTCTCCATATATGTATTATTGTGGAGGCTTCTTTGACTTTTGTTACTGTTTGTGCATCATTTTCATGGGTTGGCATATTCCTCGTAATTTCTTCGTTGTTCGTTGCGTTTGTGTTTATTATTTTATTTTCTAATGATTCTCCTTCTTCAAATCGTCCTTTCGTTTTTTCCATTCTGTCATTTGTTCCGTTTATCAGTGATCTGTATGTATTCTCACATTTTCTTGCATTATCCCTTATTACTTTGGTTAAACCTGACACAGACTGTGTTATTTTGTTTTCTAAATTAGCATTTAACTGACGCATCTCTGTTCGAAAATCTTGGAATCCCTTGTCAATTTTTAAGTTGATCTCCTCTAGATTTTGGTCCAATTTTTTATTTAATTTCTCATTGCTTTCTTTTATTTCCTCTATCAAATTTTTATTGTCTTCTTCCATTTCTTCTTTCAATTTATAGAATAGATTTTGAAGCAAATTTTCAATTTTATCTTCCCATGGTTTTTCTCTTATGCTTTTAGGAAGTGCAGTTTCATCCATCGTTCCTTCAAATTTTCCAGATTTTTCGCCTTTATTCTTCTTGTTTTCATCAGCCATTTTTATTTTTATGTTTTTGTTCTAGCTCTTATTCACCCTGTCCCAATAGGAGAATATTGTGTGCTTATGACGTTGTAAGGAAAGTAAATTCACACAGCCTTTTATCGTTGAGTGCCAAATCAAATCTTGGCCAACGATAAGCCCTTTTACGTTGTGCGCCAAATCAATGCTGTGACCTCCTCTACTTTGGTTAATAACCAATAGTTAAATTAATAAATTGATATACTTTAATAATCTCAGGGTCTAAATGTGAATTTCTTTGTTTTTTATAACGGGTAATGTGTCGCAGCCTTTTGCTTATTGTGAGTTCTAGCTGTGATAGTGATGTTTACCTTCCTTATGTTCTCCTTTGGGATGGGTATAAATAAGTAAATATTGAATGTCAGCACAACTTATTTTATTTACAATATAAATTTACAAAAACATTGCTAGTAATTTTTTTATTATCATACAATACAATATTTTATTTTATTGTTATGTGTTGCCTTTTTATTAATAGTACAAGCACCTTGCAAATCCTTTGTACCTTAAGAAATTGTAAAAAAAAAATCACTGTACTAATTCTTCATGTATGCTTACAAATCAAAGAAATTTACTAAATTACTAATTTACTTTTACCGATGTATCCCCATTGGATCATCTCGACCTGAGATTCTCACGTCAAAATCGAGATTTAAACAATGAAGAACTATTAGATGTTTCCCATAATATTTCAAAATTATTGTTATTCAAATAAAAAGCGTTAACGCCTCGTTGAGTCGCCCTAACTTGAGATTCGCACGTCAACCCAAGGCTTACTCAAAGAGGGATTTATTAAATATTTAAATAATATTCTAAAATTTGTTGCTATCCGGGTAAAATTATTGATACTCCGTTGAATCGCCTTAAGTTGAGATTCGCACGTCAACCCAAGGCTTACTCAAAGAAGAATTTATTAAATATTTTAAATAATATTCTAAAATTTGTTGCTATCCGTGCAAAATTATTGATACTCCGTTGAATCGCCTTAAGTTGAGATTCGCACGTCAACCCAAGGCTTACTCAAAGAAGAATTTATTAAATATTTTAAATAATATTCTAAAATTATTGCTATCCGATAATTTTATGACACACACATGAAGATTCCTTTATTTATTTATTTATAGGATTGCAAGATGGAGTTTTATTTAATAGTGCTTGTACTTACTTTTCTTGATTGTATATTATTTCGAATCCTCCTTGGTAGTCCAGGCCCTCCATTCTACTGAAATTTTATTATGGCGGGCTTTGTAAGGTCGAATAGTAATGTTTCGCGCTTTATTGTATATAGCACGCACTTGTCCGTCTATGAAGCGTATCACACGTTCTCTTCTTGCGACGTCTGTATCTTAAAGGCGTTTATGCCTTTTAGATTTTTATTTTATTTATTTCACTTGGAGCACTGGTTTAACTTTTCTTTTCTTCTTGAGTCTTGGAGATCTTCGGATGGACTCCTTTATTTTGCTGATGCATGCCCTTTTATACCATTTAACATTTGACAAACGCTTTATTTTGTTTTAAATTATGTTTGTTCAATTTAAATTTTCATCTACTGCGCCCTCCGTGTTTGTTATGGTAACTATCGATGTCACGTGGTCATGTGACCTTTCTTCCGCCATGTTACCGTTGTTGTTATTTACATATTTTTTTACTTGCATATACCATGGACATTGATTGATTTTATCTATTGGTAGGTATTCTTAAGCTGTACCATCTTATATACTGACTAATATTATTTATTTTTAGCCTGAAGTCTCTTGAAGTATTCTTATATCAATGAAATTATGTACTAATCGCATATTTAAATGTACATTCAACAATATCTTTTATTCTGTGAATATCAGTGAAAAATTGCATACCCAACATAATGTTTTATTTTTAATAGTGAACCAGGCCACAATATTTACATTCTGGATGTGTTTGTGTATAGAAACAAATAAATCATATACCTTTGTATGCATTTCCATGTCCCATACGGAAGAAAATACAATTGATCTTAGTGACTGTGAAATAAGTGGAATATATATTTATTTATGTATATAGACCTTTGTTCTAGTCATAGTGTTTATTATTATCGCAATATGCTGAATGCAGGCTTCTATTCACTGATTATTATTGCTACTAAAGAATGTGTTACCGAATGACCTACTTTCTATTAATCACTAGTAATAATGTTTGAATCGTTACATATCCTTTTTTAGACTGAGGTCAGTATTTAAGCATCACGTTTTGTATGATATTTAACATAATTTTGTGCTCTAGTTTATTTAAATTGGGGTCATTCATCTGGAAAACTCCTTTGCGGGCCGATTCCGACCGAACAAGTGTGCGTTTGCACTCGAGCATACATTGGATGTTTTTAAATTTTGTGTATGCTCCTTCTTGTTCGGGATGCGACGACATTAACTTGCTAGTGGTTTAATTTAAAGGGCCCCATTCACGTTGAGATCGGTATCGATACATGTTGCAAGTATCAGTATCTTGATACAAATCTCACAGTGTATTTGCCTGTCTCAGTATCGCTGTATCGGTATCTGATGGTATCACCGTCGTGAAACTTCGATACCGCGCGCATGCAACTGATACTTGTCGCAGCGTGTAGTTGATGTTTCGTATACCGCGTTACTAAATATAAATGTTCAACATGGCAGATCGCGAGTTTTGGGAGGAATTTCTGAATATATACAAATTATATCAGTGTTTATGGAACTCAAAGTGCAAAGAATATTCAAATAGATAACTTAGGGAATCGGCAATAACAGTTTTGGTAAACAAGTGCAAGGAAAGGTATACTAATAGTGATCGTATTTTTGTCATGAAGAAAATACATAGCTTTCGTTGCGCCTTTCGACGAGAACTTAAGAAAGTAGTTAAGTCCTTAAAAAGTGGAACATCTACCGACGAGAGGTATACGTGCCAAACTTATGGTACCATGATATTTTGAGCTTTATTGCCAACTCAGAAATGCCCAGAGAGGCGAAATCAAATGTAGAAGGTGACTATTTGGAGGACGCATTTGAAAAGGAGGTAAGAAAAGTAAATTATTTTTGTATATATACAGGTTGTTCATAAATGTCATGTCCAAATTGAATAAAGCAATTCCTTGGCTTATTCTATGACTGAAACTTCATATAAACATGTGTCCTACGTTGTTTTGTTGGCGAAATACGGTGTGTCTCAGTTTTTATAAAATAAAATCCGCTGTTTATTAATAATTGTACGCCACTGTTGTTTATAATTTTATTTGTTTTTAGTTGAAACAATTACAAATAGAAATTTTGTTTCCTGTTTTTTTTTTTCATAGGAACATCCTGTATATGCATATATTCCACACAATGCCTATGCATATAAAAGGTATATAAACTACAATCTATCCAAACATTTTATCTTGAAAGGCCGTCGATAGCAATGTCCGTATGAAAAATTCGAAAACGAGAAGCTAGTAGTCCAAATGCATTTTCAACTACGCGGTGTGCACGGCTCAGCCTGTAGTTAAAGATTTTCTCTTCATTTGTTAGTCCCCTTCGAGGGTAAGGTTTTATCAAGTTTTCCAACAAAACAAAAGCTTCATCTGCCACAAAAGTGTAAGGCAAAGAATATGAAGTTCCCTCAAGTACGATGGGTTCAATTAACCTGACATAAATAGCTCAAAAAACTTAGTTTCATTCAGGATGCCTCCATCTGATACTTTACCATTGGTTCCAGTATGGACCATAATGAATTCATAGTTAGCATTCACGATAGCCATTAAAACAGTACTAAAGTTTCCTTTGTAATTATAGAAATACGATCCGCTATTAGGAGGTTTGACAATATTCACATGCTTGCCATCTATAGCGCCGCAACAAGTGTCGAAATTCTATTTTTTTCTGAACTCTTCAGTTATTGCTTTCTATTGCTCTTCTGTTTTCGGGAACTAAAAAAAATTCTATATATTTATGTATTCTCTACAGGATTCCGAAGATGAGAGCGAAAAACTTGTTGAACAAGCTATACCAAACATTCACGGGGAAATGATGAATTCGCCAATGCAATCGCCTGAAACAGAATCATATCGGCCAAGGGTCGTCACAATCATCCTCATATACAAAGCGTCCTAGATATCCACAAACACCTAAATATGGACGTGCAAAAGGAAAAGATGTAAAGAAAGATGAGCTTCTTGTGCTTGCCAGCGAAACAATGAAGAAGTATTGTTCTGCCGAAGTCAGTCAAACACTTCAACCAAGTCTTAATAGTCTAAGCGATGTTGACATATCAGGTGTAGAATATGGTCATTAGATCCACTACAACGAAGTTTCGTTGAAAAAATAGTTGCGGACGCGATTTTTTATTTTAAATTGGGGAAATTAACAGAACATTCTACTGTTCAACATTCAATTAGTTCCTTCGAGCTTCCCCCATCCTATAATATGAACTACCCTCATCCAAGTGTTAACAACAATATCTTTAGACCAATGCGTTCTGTGACTACATTTCCTAATATCGCAAGCAATTCAAATGAAAGTGTTGAACATGTACAGTCTCAAGGGGATGGTGCTATTACTAACATGTCACAATATCTTAGAATCAATCAGAAACCTTAATATACAGGGTGTCTCTAAAAGGTGCGGAAAAAACGCTACCACACATTTCTGAGGGCGATCTAACCCAACTTACCTCAGTCCAAAAGTGGATGCACCATTGCATTGAATTGCCACAAGAATAACACCCAAATTACAGAAGCATATGTGTCCATATACGGAATGAATTTTTTATATCCAGATTACTCATAAACGGCTGCTCCAATCAACTCCTACCAGGTATACCTTTTCTAGGTAAAAAACATTGGAGAATAAGAATTTTTATTTAAAAGTTAAATACAGTGTGTCTCAAAAAAGTTATTACGTTTTAAATGGATACAATATGCCGCAGGTGGCGCCCTCTACATTTTGCAATGAAAATGAGAGCAGATTTAAATTTTTTACCCCACGAAACCCCCCCTATCCAAATATTGTGACAATATACCAATTATTACAGAAATTATTTATAAAAAACTAAAACCAAATTGAACTTTTGACACTCTGTATCTCCGAAAGCATCCACTTTTGGACTGAGGTAAGTTGGGTTAGATCGTCATATTTTGCCCTCAGAAATGTGTGGTAGCGTTTTTTCCGCACCTTTTAGAGACACCCCAGTATATTTATTGTTAAATGTTTATTGTATTTGTTGAAATTAAAATATTAGAATATATAAAAGCCGAGTAGCCAATGGCAACCAAACCCAGTCAAAATCGACGAAAATTGTGTACGCGGGGGGAAGAACTCGTCTCTGGATACGCGAAATTGAAAGCTGCCCTTTGGCGTGAAGTTACCGACGACCTTCAATTGAGGCGTGTTTTACAAAAACAGCATCTGTCTAAAAATGAGATTTTTCAGAAATCACAAAAAACAATTAACATTGATACCTAAAAGTTATTTATAAACTGTTTATTATTTATTTGAATCATAATGTGACTAGGAAGGTATGTATGATATGAATATAGATATAGATTGCTTAGATTCTACAAAAAAAAATAAAAATCTTTGGACATATGTTGTTTTTTCAAGAAAATAGTGTCTATTATTTCAAAAAATAATTTATTTTTCCAAAATAAATGTAAATTCAAATACAAAATACTGGTACCATGGCGAACAAAAAAGATTTTTTTATTAATCTTCGCATCCACTGCTATTGTCATCTTGTTCCATGTCCGAATGTTCGGAAGGTGTTCCTCTTAAAATACGTTCGTAATAAGTTTTGTTCTCTACCAAACGGAGTAATGGCAGTAACGACTTTAAGTTGTCTGCTTTATTAGCAGGAATAGGTATGGGGTTATCATACAGGTTACTGAGTTCAATAGTACACGGTAAGTTTGTTTTAGCGATACTACTGCTTCGAAATTGTCCATTGTAAGTGTCCTTCAGAAAGAGAGTCGGTGTTAGATTGGTAATCTTCATAATCCTAGTCGTTTTTATGCTAATGGCAGGCTTTGGAGCTTTTAGGAAAAAGCTTTCGGTTGCAGACTTTATGTCAAAGAAATCACATTGTCTCATTTTGACCAAATCAAACGGAGTTGGTTTCATTCTTGCATCTAATATTATCCTATCCCAGTCTTCCGGTCTTTCTGCTCTCTCCAAGCGCCTCTTTTTCTTTTCGATCAGCGCAAAATCTGAATCGTTTGGCAGATATGAATGGCCTCTCATGGGAAATATATATTCTACGCAATCAAAAATTTTCAACACATGGACCAATGCGAATAAAAAATGTACCATTACGTAATTTTTATTCTGGCCAGGACATCCATCACTAAATAGAACCAACTTGCGATTATGTACATTACTGTTTAAGTAATGCAAGAGCATTGACGTCACTTCATTGGCTCCTTTCTTTGCTTCATTTTCAAGATATGTATAGATGCTAACTTTAACAGTTCCTAAATCGTGTATGCCAAATACGTTATACCAGAGTTGCCGACTGTAGAATACGGGATTAGACGGTATATGAGGAAGAGGAAGGTTCTGCATAAAGTCGAAGCTGATACACATTACTTCCCCTGCTTTGGCCTTTAGTTTGTATTTTCGCTTTAATTCAAAAAATGCTTCAGCATTTCGAAGATGCAACTCTTTTTCGGCTTCTATTTTATTTCTGTTTTCTACGTTTAGTTCCAGACTATTAAGTTTTTGTGCAAATTTATCACACTCAGAACAGGTGTCCGACCTAGGAAATCCAAATTTGATGTTAAAATGTGTTCTAAAGGTTTTCCAATAGGTTTTATAGGCAATGTTTATACGATACTTTTGCACAAACATAAGATGCATTTTTTTTAATGTAAGAGATTCCGGTAAATAGAAACATTCAGGATTTTTGCGTCGCGAATAATGCGATTGCCTTGCAGGAAAAGATTTTATGTGAATTTTAATTAGTTCAGTTATACATTCAGGAATTTTGTACGGTCTGTTCTTATGAATACCTCTTTTGTCTGTTGGAGACGCACCTGTTATCATTAAGGAATCTCTAATTCGCCTTAAACGTGCATCTTTCATCCCATATAAGCTTAGAAAAGCCTCTTTACAAAGTACTTGTTCACCTTCCCTAGTTCGAATTTTATAAGTAAAAGAAGCCCCATGAGTTTTTGTGTTGTCGTCTCTTCGAGGGCGCCTTCGTCTTATATGATTCATTGAAATCAGTCCAGATAAATGAGAGTCCTGGCTATTCTTGTTATCCATATCATTAAACTGTTGCAAAATTGCGATTTTTTGGTCTTCAGAAAATTTGGTAAAACACAGATTTTTACATCTAGAGGAAATACGCAACTCAATAAAGGTTAACAAGCTACAATAGTCTAGACTTACCTGCATGGTTCTCCAGTTTTTCGAGCTTCAATACGCCTTCCTTTATGATTTGTGTGTTCTTCACCTCGAATTTTCGCCTGCTTAATTAAAGTTTCTTTCTTTAATTTCTTTTCTTTTTTCTTGGGCCATTCTGTAGATACTTCATTTTCCATTTTAAAGAACACTGTCTAAGTAAATAATGCGAACACCTGTAGCTTACACACGCCGACAATCATAACCTAAACTATCAAACTCACTTGAAAAGCAACCGTCTATTCGGGTTTCTATCAAAAACCACACATGTCCAAATACGACACGGACTTGTGTGGTATTTGAAAGAAACGCGCTGGACTTATGTGGTTTTTGTGGAATCAGCTATACTGTAACCGTCTTTATCTTGGCGTGTGTGTTCTTTTTGCAGAAATAAGTTTTACGCATATATAGATATCGAATTTTTGCGCCAGATGGACCCACTAACCCGATTTCAGTAATTTTGGACTTATGTTGTTTTTGTAAAACACGCCTCAATTGTTCCTCGACGGAGAGATTTTCCTTCTAAGTGGAGCGTGTGCAGAAATATCGCCCGTTGAAGAGGAGCGTGCATTCGGTGTTTTAACAGAAAAATGGCTTACGTCATGACGATTCACGTGACAACCGATCAAAGTCGTAAAAATGTCAGGTATGACAGGCACGCGCGAAAGAATTGTAAAAGTTTCACATTGACGAAGAAATTTCAGGCCGTCGAGGTTTAGAGTGCGGAAATAGGGTTGGAAACCAAAAGAGTGGACTTTTCCGCGACGATTGAGTGCACTGTCCAAGTGCCAAATCTGTCGCTGTCGAAGGTGCGACTCATTGAAGGCTTTTCTGCAGGGTAAAAAAATCTCGCGATGACGAGTTTGCGTGTCATTAATGACTATATATTGATATGGGGTATAACAAGCGTATTACCCTTAAAAAGCACTCTTGCATACGCTACGGTAATTACCGTTTAGAATTTCTTGTAATTATTTTATAAATTGAATTTTATTTTAAATATTTAATTGCCTCCGGCTATATTGGTTGCCTACCTATAAGGGGTGCAAGGTTTTGTATTTGTTTTGCATGAGACTCTGGTTTTATTTTATCTATTTGAACGCTACTATAATTAAAAAACCAACGTACTGTTCGATTATTAATTGGCTGCTCCCGGTACATTAGAACTAATCTTTGAATTGTTTAAATATTTGGCTAGATCGTGGAACGGTTGGTATTACTCTAATAACTTGCATGTATAGATGCTTACTAAGTTCGCGCGTTTTGTAAGTACACTTGGTTATATCACAAACGTAAACAATCTGACATGTTCACGTCGTTGTGATTCTTAAGTATGAATCGGCTTAATCTCATTAATGGGTCGTTAAAAAAAAGGATTCAGTTATCGAACCTGAGGGAAAGTACACGACTTACTTCTGTATTACAGCTTACCTACACGTCGTAGAAAGGGGCCGATTCCTGACAGTCTTGTAGATAACCTAACAAACAAATGTACGATCGAGCATGCTTTTCTAAACAGCTGTTCGGTCAAGGTTGAGGATGATGTAACTGGGTCAAATGAAAACAGGTATTTTTCTTTTGATTAGGTGCTCTTTATTCTTATTGAATTTAGTGTAACTTTATATTTACAGTTCAAAACATCTTTATCAAGAATGTCTGTAGGCATAATCTTTACTTGGAATAACATGAACAAATTACTCTACGCAAGTCATATTAGGCATACACATAACAATATTTAATCTGTCTACTTTACTAATGGTAAACAATCGGATTCATCCTTGGATTTTTAAATATGATTATCTGACTCTTCGTCTCTTAAAATAAACTAGTGTGACACGTAAGTTTTAAACTTAGATCGTTGTCTAATTTAAAATGCATGAATGGTATTTGAATTATAGGTTAACTATTTAATTATCCGGCTATTATGCACTATTTGAAACGGGATATGTTAGAAATGAACGTTTAGTCCTGGTAAAAAGACTCGGATTACAATTAAGTTGACTATCAGTTATTTACAAGTTTGTCTTGGTTCCTTCTAATGAACGTGAAATTATACAATTGTCACTTTACATACTGTTTTTGTTTGTTTAACTTTAAGTTGGCTGGCTGGAAAGAATGCAGGTGCTGCTGTCGTTCTTGAAGGGGGCTCCACAGATGCTCGTAGTTGATGGAGCGTCTTGACCCTCCGAGTTGACTCTCTTGATAGGCACCCCTGGTGTATCTTCTTGGCGGCACCTTGTTCAGATGTGTTGACTCGTTGTAGATGACTGGACACAGGTTCGTATTTTTTCAAATATATTTGAAATGTTGTTTGGTTAACTCCCTGGTAGTTGAAGTTAATATCCTTGTTGATTATTTCTTTCTTTCCAGTACGTTATTTGCATCCTTGGTTTTTCCAATATCGAAAACACAGGATTGACTTCAATGTGTGTAGTTGCACTAGCTCGCACTTTGTTTCACAGAAGTGGGATGCTCGCGAATATTTAGAACAATCTTACTGGTTGTGTGTAAATCTTGTAGGCACTGTTCTTTTCACAACCTTACTGCTTGGTTGTTGTAGAAGAATCCCTTTTAAATCAAGGTACTGTCCTTTTATACTTTCTCTTGTTTGTATGGTGGTTGTCAAGGCAACCAACAAAATTCAATCAAGTCAACAACCATCCGTTCATTTCAAAAGGCAAACCCTATTGTTTCGCGATTTTATTGCCTTCTTAGAGTCTTTTGAAATTTATTTCTACTATATACAATCTTAGAATTCTAGTTTTGACAATTAAACGCGCATTACAAAAGTTTAACAGTAGCGCGTTTGATTTTCTTAGTACAGTTCTGATCATAAAAATATCATTTTTTATAATTTTTGATTTGCCTAACAACATACTCACTATGTGTATCTCTAATGCAACGGCGTTTACAATGGTTCTCTTAACATTTAATTACATCGTTTCTTTTTTTTCATTTCCGTTTCTTTTTACCAGACAAAAATTCATTTATAAAAAATAAAATTATTTAAGGGTGACTTTTGACAACCTATATTCAAACATGTGGTGAAATCTCAATACTGCTTATGCCCTGTTTGTACAGGACTTGAATATGTAAAGGGCTTTTGGTTCAATATGTGTGTACCCAAAAGTTCGTTTCTTTACTGAATTAAAGTTATATTTGACCTGATAAAGACATTTATTGCCAACGTCCATTCGTTCCATTTCAGGATGCTAACAAAATTTACACTGTTTTAACCTTCCAATTGTTTACAAAAACCTATGATACATCAAGTACTGATATTGACGTATCCCTATTAATTTGCAAATTTAACAATTTTAGTCGATTTTTATTATAAATCATACTTTTGCAATGGCCATATTTGTCGACCCAAAGTAAACATTTTGATAAGTAAACCAATGAGAAGGATACAAATGTTTTATATCTTTGTTATGTGTGATGCGAGTCTGCGCACATTGTATGCGCATTTGACCTTAATTATATGCCCAATTCAACAATAATTATTTTAACTACAATGTACAAGGGTTCGTCCAAAAGTGAATCTTTTAAAACATGAACGAAAATCTAAATATTCATATTTTACAGATTTGACTGGTCGTGGCTAAGATACAAGACCAGTTCAATATATTCACGTTCATCCATCGATTGTCAAGTTTAAATGTCAGAAGGCCGACAAATAAAGGGATTATGAAGGAAATGTGGTACCTTTCAGGCACGTATTAGTGTTATTATTATCAATTGTTACTATTTCTTTTTTATTTATGAATATATGAACAATGTCGAAGGATATGATAAAATAAACTTAAAGTGTGTTATCGCACGTAAGTACAGTGACAAATATAACGATCTTTCTATATTTTATTAAGATATATTAAATACAAATTATATATTATGTCATCGAAATGTCGTCACTTCTCGCGAAAGAAGTACCGAAGCAAGCCTAAATAAAGAATCATCTGAGTTTTCTTTATTTGTCAGATGTGTCCGAAACACTTCGAAATAACATAAATACATCAAATATGTAAAATTCCCATAAGCATTTATGTAATTTCGTCTATCAATTCAGTTATAAAAGCAAGCATTTAAAGTATGCGACTATGCGGGTTGGCACAAACTAATCAGAAGTACATTTTCGGTTAAATGGTATTAGGAGCCAGCAAGATTTTTGATTGGGTTTTACAAAGTACATATCGATGGATTTTTGACAAAACATCGTAAGCAACAAAAGTCAAATTTTACAGGATGCGTTTTTTTCTTACAGCAATTTTATTTTCAACTCGAGAACAGTGAAAATTTGTAGGACGCAAATTTATTTGTCAAAAAATCGTTAATGAAAATAAAATTGAGTAAAATTTTATATTTTCATTGAATATTATTGCATACGATAGTTTGTCAAAACCAGTTGAAATTTTATTTTTTCTGGATCTGTCGCTTAAGATATACATACGATATTTTGTGAGTAACAGGTCTGGTATTGCAACAAAAACAAAGCTTAACCGACTTTATTCGAAACAAAATTTTTACTCAGAATTGTCATTAATTGAACCACAATAAAATAATTAAGAAAGTTCTCTATCACTCTGTTGGTCTTCCGCATCTGTTTCAGCTAATGTATCCTGAACGTTACTATTCCCTTCAAACTTTCTATATTCATTAACAAATTGTTGTGGTATGACATGTTTATTGCATAGTTCCATAAGATCTGCAAATTTCAAAGAGGAAATTTCCAAAGGGCTTGGATATAGAATTTCTGGCTCTCTTGTTACAACAGTTTTCGATCTCCTACCTGCAACCAAAACAGTTACAGTTAGGTAAATTTCTTTATAAAGCATTAAAAATTAAAATTTAGTTTACAAACCTTTTGCCAATCCACAAAACACGGGCAACATCAGTTCCTCGGCTGAGTTAGAATAGGAATATCTAATCTTTATCATGTCCTCGCCTTTTTTTAAAAAGGCAGTTCTCAGTTTACTTATTTGAAAAGTTCTTCCCTCTTTAGTTTTATTAACAGTGCTAGGTAACACACTTTGTGTCATCGTTTTCCAAGACAGGAAGTTTGAATATTTCATATTTACAACGTGAAAAGGTTTAGGATTTATCCTAGCATTGCGTATTATTGTTGACCACTCCGATGGCGCCCAAACCACTCTTTTTCGAATAAATCTTTCAATTGTAGCGTGGACTGCGTCCACGGGCATATATGTGTGACCAGAAAGAAGAAACGTTATTTTAATATTGTGAATATTTTTAGATTTCTTCAAAAATGTGTGTAGCATTGCCAGCATTGCTCTGTTTTTGTTCTGTCCAGCGCAGCTGTCACAATACAGTGATACAGTTTTTACATTTACACGGTCATCCACTTCCTCTAAATACTTATAAATAATGGTAGAGATCTCATTTGTGCCACGATTGCCGTCTGTCTCACCCCACAGGTAGCAATATACATTTCTTGTCCCACTTTCGTAAACTGTTTCATTATAGAAAGCGTATTTGCGGGAATAATAGAGGAGCATGTTGTCTCCATGAGGAGTGTTGAGCACCTTTTGGAGATCAAAACTCGCGCATACAAAACTGTTATCTTCTTTTGCAATATTTTGATCGGAGAGGAATAGCCGTTTGCATTCTTCTTTGTCTCTCATATGGTTTTGATATGTAATTTCTTCTATTTGAGTGAACTTTATTTCTTCATCCTTTCTAGATTCACAAATAGTACATTTGTCCTTTTTTGGAAGGTGAAAGCCAATATTGAAATCGTTATTAAAAATGTGCCGGAAAACTCTCAGGGATACCTTGGTCTTTATTTTATGGAACTCTAATTGATCTCTCACAAAAATTCTATATAAGAACGATACATTTCGTAATTCACTCGGTAAGTATTTTTTTGTCGTGCTCGCTCTGCAGTAGTGGGATGGAACAGCAGGTAGTTTTTTGATAAACTGATGAACACGGTTTTTATCTTCAATGCTTGTTTTGTGTGGAGGATCATGTTTGCCTCTTTGATCTAATTTAGCAAAAATGTTGTCTCCTGCATTATTCTTTGTATACCTCAAAGTCATTTGTGAGATGCAAAGTGTTTTTAGAATAAATTGCTGACAAACTTCATTTTCTTTACCATTCCATGTAATAAAGTATTTAAAAGTTCGGTTCCTTCTGCTGTTTTCCGTATTTATTCGTCTTCGTTTTACGTCTATTTCTTTAATACACGACAAAAGCCAATCTCTCTGTCTCTGATGAGTGCCTAGTCCCCAATAGTAATCAAAAATATCGTGTCGCTCTTGCTCTGTGAATTTTTTTGCACAAGCATTTTGACAACGCTTGCTTTTGCATGGATTTTCTTGAACTGTTTTTAAAATACCCAATGTTTTTTCACTTTTCTTAATTTTCTTCTTTGACACTTTTTTAGTTTTTTTCAAACCAGACTCTCCTACTGTATTTGTACTATTTTCGATCATTTGCTCTGAGTCTGAACTCGAATAAAAAAAGTCAGAATCTTTTTCCTCGTAAAACGAATAATCGGAATCAAATCTTTTCAATTTCTTCTTTTTAAGAAGACTGTTTTCTCTGTCATTATGATTTTCAGATTCTGAACTAGATGAATAATTAACGAGTTTGTTATGTATTATATCATTTTCAACAATGGTACTTTTAGTCGCATTTAGATTTTCTTCCGAGGTTACTTCCCTTATATCACTGTTATCCAAATATGATTGATCTAGTGTTTCAGTAAGAATTACTGCTCCTAGATCATGTTCTTTATTTTCTTCAACAATTATTACTGGAATATTATTAATATCAAACAATGAAGCGTCTAATGAACTTTGTGGTACTCCACATTGCTTTTCCGTTTTTGAAATAGTAGACGTATTTTGAAAACTATATTCATCTTGTGTATTTGTAAGTATTTCGGAACAGTTTACCGAATTACTTACTGTCTGTAAAACCAAAATATTATCTATCTTATTACTCTCCGGTAAACTTTCATTTTGCTTATTAATTGCCATTAAAGCTATACGTTGTCCCCTTGAAACATCCATCTGTAAAGATGAAACAACAATAATAGAACAAAAGTAAAAACTGAAGTGCATAACTTACCAGAAGCTTGATTATTTGCAACGAATCACAACAATTATAAATGAAAATAATCACCCGATTTGTTTAAAAGTCAAGAAATTGCCTAAACAATTCGCAGCGTGACACCATGCACTTTTTAGGTTAACTAATAATCATTTTCCCTCGCAGACAAGTTCACGACTGCACTGCACTCTTTGTTTTTGAGTTGCTATTCAGTCATAATGGGAACAAAATATTATCGTAAACGACAGAAACAGTATCGTAACCGGCAAAATTTTTTGGCGTTTACGATTATTTGTAAGTAACAGAACGGCGTTTACGATAAAATAACAGTAACTGGGCTTTTGATGGGGTTACAATCGGCGCTTACGATAACGATTTCGACCACTTTTAGAACAAAGATAGGTGTAAATCTTATGCGGAATCACATGTAAAACATCGTAAGCAACAGTTTGGTAGCCAAGTTCCATTTTCGGCAAATTTGTCGCTTACGATGTTTTGTCAAAAATCCATCGATATATATACTATTAAAGCGTAATATGAAAATTAATTAATTCTCTCAATGACCTGTAAGTTTAAAACATGTTTTGTTAAAGTTCATCATGTTATGTTGTTAATTTCGTTTGACAATTGGAAAGACAATTTGGTTAAGCACTGTCCGTCTGACATTTCGATCTCACAAGTTTATGTGTGAACGAATACACTACGACGAAGTATTGTCACGATGACAGGTGGAACGACAATTTGGTTAAACATCAACTTTTCATTGTCGTATAAGTGTCACGATGACAGTCTGTCAAAAAATTTGAAGTATACACTATTTTTATCGTAAACTTGACACAAGGCATGGTACTACCAATTTTATAGAACGAATAACATGAAACAACATTTAAATGCCGAACCGTCTTGGTTTTTTTTTTTGTCTGTCGACGTTCACCTTGGCCTAGAAGCACACAGTTAGACAATTAGACTTAGCAATCAGTAAAACATTAACAAAACCATAAAGATAGAAACTGAAAGTGTCATGAGCTCTGATCACAATCCAATTATAATAACTTGGAACGAAGACATAACCGAAAGAACATATCACACCTTCAAGACAGACTGGGCCGGCTACAAAACAGAACTAGAACAAACCATCACTGCAGTTCCTAAAATACAAAACACTGCAGAATTAGAACAGAACATAAAATCACTACAAGATAAAATAACAAACGCTGTTAAAAATAATACCATCAAAATAGAAAGGATATATAAATCAGGTAGTCTACCACATCATATTAAAGAACTAATAAAGGAAAAGAACAGAGCTAGGAGAAGACAAAACTATACTAAACAACCTTCAACATCAAGTACATAAGGAATTACTGGAACTGAAAAATGTAGAATGGCAAAGAACACTCGAAGAAATAGGTGCAGACCGCTCTAAGACATGGAAAATAATCAAGGCAATCAAAAGAGAACAAATACAAATCCCACCACTTCAATTCAATAACGTCACACAAGTCACAGCAGAAGAAAAAGCAGAAGCTCTAGCGGAATCACTAGAAGAGCAATTCACTCCGAACTTGGATGAACTAGACATGCAACACGTAGTGCAGATTCACAAAGTAGTAAGCAGAGAAATACGTGAACCCCACTCCCCTAGCAACGACCCAGTCACAGCCGAGAACCTAAAAGCAATCCTTAAAGCATTAAATCCCAAAAAAGCTCCTGGTATAGACAACATCACCAACAGATCACTACAAAACCTCCCCCGAAAAGCAATAATGTCAATTCTAGCAATAGCAAACTCCGTTATCAGACTCCAAACATTCCCAAAGATATGGAAACATGACAAAGTAATAGTTATACCTAAACCAGGAAAACCATAAAACAATACCAAGCAGCTACAGGCCCATAAGCCTGTTACCATCCATTAGCAAAGTGATAGAAAAAATAATCCTACAGAAGATAAAGTACCACTCTGACAATCAAGACATAATACCAGAAGATCAACATGGGTTTAGAGAAGAACATTCAACGATAACACAACTTTCAAGAGTCACTGAGATTATCCAAGAAGGATTCAACAAAAATCAAGTGACAGCAGCTGTATTTCTCGACATAGCAAAGGCATTTGATAAAGTATGGAGGCAGGGACTCATATATAAAATGATAATACACAATTACCCAACACACATCATAAAAATCACGAACAGTTTTCTCTAAGGACGCTGCTTTCAAGTTAGCATCCAGAACACACTTTCCTCAATAAAACATCCAACAGCGGGAGTCCCCCAGGGCTCATGCCTGTCACCTCACCTATATACAATATTTACAGCCGACATACCAGTATCAAATCCTACAAGATATTTAAATACGGCCACCTTTGCAGATGATTCGGCACTGCTCTCAACATCAAGATGTCCGACGAACGCGGTACAGGAACTCCAAACGCACCTAGACAACACGATAAAATGGTTCAAACAATGGAGGACAACAATAAACGAAGACAAATCCCAAGCAATAATCTTTCAAAGGAATCTGAAAACAACAGACAACGAAATAACCATCAACAACAACACTATACCATGGAGTAGAGAAATTAAATACCTGGGAATATACCTGGATATAAAGCTCAATTATAACACACACATAGCAAAAAGGATAACCAACACCAAACAAACAAGATGTCAACTATGGCCTCTTATAGGCAGAAAAAGCCAGCGAACACGAACAACAAAATTCTACTTTACAAACAAGTATTAGGTCCAATATTCACATATGCATGCCCAATATGGGTGCATATGTGCAAGACCAACATCAAAAAACTGCAAATAATACAAAACACCAGTCTTAGAATGATACTAAATGCTCCATGGTATATGAGAAATAATGAAATAATGAATGAAACAAATACCCCAACCATTATTGACTACATCAAGGAAAGAGCGCTCAGTTTCTATAACCAGATGGAAAACCACTCAAATCAAAATCTTAAGAGAGCACTTGCATATGATGGAAATGAAAATTTCAAACACAAAAGACCTAAAATGGTTCTACTTTAATTCTTAATCAAAATAAAGATAAACAATAGCTAATCAAATTCAACTTCAACAATCCAAGATTCACCGCACTCAGATGAAGAATAAAAGACTAAATAGTCTAACTCAAAGCCACAATAAAGAAGAAGAAGAAGGAGAAGATGCACACAATTGATACAAAACCTGAATGTCAACAAAATTTTTCTAAATATCAGCGTTCAGTAAATTATATAGAAATGTTGTTCGCTTTGTGGGCAAAGTCTTAATAAATAAATTCATTTGCCACTAATTATAAATGTCACAATAATATTTAATTTATTTCTAAGAGACATTTTGCTTAATATGCGTCTTCATTCTTAACAAGAAGAAACTGAACTGCGGTTGTAATTACTCTACATTGTCGGTCATTCGGGTACAGTTTCCAATATCATAGTTTTAAAAATTAAAGCAAAGGCGTGATTAATAACATTTAACGTCGACTGAAAGAAATATTATAACCGTTAATATTTACATTTTATTGCATTATCAATTATTATTATTATTACTATTGTATCGGTCATTTATCGTATCTTTAATATCTTGGACACATCTCTGTCATCTTTCTACATACAAATATACATACTGCGTCTTTAATTTAAATTTAGAGTAGCTTATGATATCAATATTAATTTGGGAATACTGTGCTACAGTAATGTTTTTCATTTTGACTACTGTCATAGTTAAGTCAATTAATTGGAAAGTTCCACAGTGTTTTCAAATTAATATTGAAATCGTAGGTTATTCTAAAAAAAAATAATTGAAGGCACGGTATGTCTACAATGACATTCAATTTGACAATTCATTCTCGCAATAGATCGAACTGTCACCACGATGACAGTTTGCAAGAAAATTTAACGTATGGGCAACGTTTATCATAAAACTTGAGACAAATAGAGTTAGAGTACTACCAAATTTAAAAAACGAAGAAATTTATATATGATACAACAAATCTTGATCATACAACCATCTTAGGTTACATGGAATAACAAAAAGAGCAAGTATTCTATTAAATTAATGTGTCCTAAATAAAAAAAAAAAAAGGGGGAAAGAGTAAATTGAATAATCAGCACTTGATGACTTATATCGACATGTTATGACAAACATTATGGAGCACTGATGAGCTTGATTATTTGCAACGAACGTCATATAAATTTATTTCTATTGACTATTGTCCCGGAAGCCCTACGTTAATTGTAATTCAAAGAAACGAATACATCATGCACACATATCACCTTTAATCTAACGATTTAAAGGGTAATGTAATTACTATTTTAAACATGGAACTACTACTACATATAAAGAGAATGCGATTTAAAAATTTATCATACATGGTAATTCACTAATTATCAGTTACTTTAAGATCGCGATCTACTTTATTACACAAAAGCATCCCTTCCTTAGAAAAAATAACTTAAGCATTACGCCCCAGATGCTGATCAAAATTAGTGAACATAGTATATTATTAAACTAAAATTAAGTAACAGTTAAAGGGTGTAGCCATCTTTACTCATCTATTATTATTTTAACACCGATATATCTAACTAGAGCATACGCGAAATGTTGGTCAACTCAACATTCACGTTAGGTGGCTTAAATGTTACACGAAACGTCAGAATTGTTAGAAAAAGTCCATCTGACTTTTGATTAATGTTGGCAATTTCACAAAAATTTAATTGCAGGTTATAAAACGTCAAAACGATCAATCGATTTCAGTTCGTGATGAAATCTGAACTGCTTTCATGATGACAATTATTTCAAAAAAAAAGGTTAAACACCCTGACATCTGTCTGATATTTCATGGTTCATGTTTTTAAGCTTCATCGATATTTATTGTAGACCTTGACACAAAAAGATATGAAATTACAAATTTTATACAGCGAAATGACTAAAATATTAATGAGAAAAGTGCTATCAGATCCATTTTAGTTTTGCCTATATACCGTGCCTTCAAATACTTTCCGCATTAGAGACCGCCATGCTTTTTTTTTAATGGTTGGTGACAGTGCATAATTTTAATAGTTTGGTTATGTCATATAAATAAGGCGTCTATAATTTGAATTTAAGTATGACAACTGTCAGAATTTGAAGTTTTCAAAAAATTAGCATGTACACCAACATTGATTACTTAAAAACTTCAAAAACAGCCTACTCTAATGCGGAAAGTATTTGACGGCACGGTATTAGACAATTACCTGAAAATATGATTTATATTATTATTACTAGGTGACAGACGAATCAAATTCCAATGTAATGACAATTGTTTTGTAACTATTCAATTTACTAAAGTAAATATTCCGGTCTAATTCAACAATTACGTCTACTAAATAGTTTGATTGTCAGTAGAAAGTTTGAAGTATGGGCAGCGTTCAATCATTTAATGCGATATGTTTGAAAATACACCATTAAATCAAATTGTTAATCAAACATTCTGGTGATGGTTGATGATGATCGTGTCCCAGGCTGGTGGCTCTTATTTCGATGGATTGGTTGTAATCATGAAATACCTTTTTGTGTTATTTTTCCTTAAATACTTAATAAAAATCACAAAATGATCCAACAATTACAAATTATATTCTTTTTACAGTGTGTGTAAGCAAAATGTTTACACAGATATTCCAACGTCGGTCAGTATTATTTTTGGTTATTGTTTTTAGTTCAACTACCAGCGTCACTACTAAATATTTAAATTATAATAGGATCGTCTCAGCAACCGACATAGCCAGAGCACGATCTACAGGCGACGACTCAATGCCACTGCAAACTCACTTTGACAGGAACAATTTCAGAGCAGACAAATGAAACTAATTATTAATATGGAAGCCAGTTATAAATTCACTATTATAAATAAAAGTAATAAGTCATACTTATTCTATACCAACATTTTATTTAAAACTTGATTCTTCTGTGTAATGGGCATGCATTGTTCACAAATTTGCATTATAACAAAGCTCAAAAGGTATGTCAAAAGTAGGTTTGCGGGCCATGATAATTGGCAGGTTAAATTATGCAAAATTAAAATAAATCTGATATTATATTTTCAATAATGATTTAGTCCTTTCATTGTGTAAAACTAATAAAACTATGAATCTTTTAGTGTCAAGTCTTAGTATTACGCTAAATAGCATCTAAATTTCAAACTCCAACAACGAAAAGTCAGACTGACGTTAAGATGCTTTAAATTGTCGTTCCACCTGTCACCGTGACAGTACTTCGTGGACAAAAATATACGTCTATACAAGGTGTGCCAAAAGTTTAGAAAATCAAAAATGATTTTTTTTGGCGTTTTACAGCGAACTGTAATAAAATTGTAAGCGGACGCGAAAGGCGATTCAAGCTCGAAGAGATTGATGGACAGCTAGTTAATTTTAATAAAAGAACACATACAAACTCACCTGCATATATTTATTTACGAGCCCTTCATAAATTGCTTGGCATGGTTCAGGGATGATTTTTCCAATTAATTGAGGAGAAATTGCAGTAGAAAATTTTAAGTCTTCGTAACTATTTCCTGTAGCCAAATATCTTAACGTCACAATTAGCCTTTCTTCGGCACTTACTGCATCCCTCATGACAGTATTTGTTTTCTCAATTCTTGGTTTTATTATACCCAACAAATTATTAAATAACATGTCATTCATTCGTAAATAGTTTTTGAAATCATTTGGTTCGTGCACCTTTAATTCTTGCAGTAAATTTACCACAGTATATTTATTTCTCTCACGAAACCATCGCTTTACCCATATTCTTTTTTGGTGTTTCTTTTTCTTTGCAACGTCTGACAACGCAACTGCTACCGCTATAAGCACGGGTGGCGGCGGCAACATTTCTGTTTCACATGTGAATTGAACTGATGTTTCATGAGTTCGTCTCAGTGTGTAGGAACAGTAAAAACATGGGTACAAAACTCAGATACATGTATTGCCATTTGTCGTGATACACGTATCGATACCGATCTCAACGTGAATGGGGCCCTTAACTATTAATGTTTAAAACATAATGGAGGAGAAATTAATAATTCTTGTTCAAGGCTATATAGAACTATATGACCAAAGTAGTTCGCACTACTATAACCAACTCCGGCGACAAAATATATGGGAAGAGATAGGATTGCAACTGAATTTAAACGGTAAGTTTATTCTAGTAAATAATATAATAACATTAAATATGATGTATAAAACTAAAATGATTTCGTTATAAACGTTTTAATTATACTTTTTTTACTACCTAACCTCAAATAATTATGAGTAAGTTTATATTTCACGGATCGAAAGACATGCATTTCCAAGAGAGTATAAAAAAGAGCCTTACAACTTAGAACAATTACTACATATTTAACCTGCCTCTACGTACTATTTAATTTTGCCATGGTACGGAAGAAATACAAGAATTAAAATAGTAAACAGTTCTCGAATATGCAATCCAATAGTGGATGCTCTGCCACCTACATGAATCATATCTTCAATGCCTTCCGTTTCAATTCGACTGTCTTCTTCGTGACCTTCTATATGTCCTAGACTGTCAGAACCAAGAAAATTAGGAATCACGCATGTTGCTAAAACAATAACATCCATATGTTCTGGACTTACTTGAAGTCTTCTTTGGTACAATCGAAATCGTTTAGTTAAAATACCAAAAGCGTTTTCAGAAACACGCCTTGCTCTGCTCATTCGATAATTAAATATTTTGTTTTTCTCTACTCCTGTGGTTGCAGTTGCTGGATAAGGTCTTAGTAAATGCTTTTGCAACGCGAATGCCTCATCAGCAACAAAAACATGAGGCGTAACAACATCAATTCCAGGTAGAGGTTTGTCATTTGGTAATTATAATTCGTTAGATGCCAATTTTTTCCCTATCGCAGAATTTGCAAAAATGCCGCCGTCACTCTTGCGGCCATATGCTCCAACGTCTACGGCAATAAATTTATAATTAGCATCTACTACTGCAAGAAGTACAATACTGAAGCTCTTTTTATAATTAAAGTAAAGTGAGCCAGTGTTCTTGGGCTTGTCAAAAATTACGTGCTTCCCATCTATAGCACCTACACAATTAGGAAAATTCCACATTTGTGCAAATTCCTGTTCTACTCGTTCCCACATTGCTTTAGTTGGAATGGGCATAACTAAGGGCTGCAAAGTATACCACATAGCTTTGCAAACATCATTCGTTATTTCCCTCACAGTTGACTCCCCAAGTCGATAACTGAACTCGATGGTGCGAAAAGTATCACCCGTAGCCAAAAACCTGTAAATGGAACACAATTATGTTTAATACTTATTTTTTCAAATAGACTTTATTTTTACTCATAACGTATCATGTTTTAGGTGATGAGTGTAAAAACGATGGAGTCAAATTCGGGATAATTATAGAAAAGCCATTAAAGCAAGATCAAGGAAATCTGGACAAGTTGCCATCAAAAGCAAACCTGTAAGATTTGAAAAGAACTCGAATCATGCGAGAATTTTTGGGAGATAGACAACAATTGTCTAATATTGAATCATCAGAAAATGTGGATGATGAAGAAGCACGTAGCTTAAATGGAGATGACGATGACTCTACGGTAACCTGGCTCCCACTCTCACCGTCACCATCACTATCAAAATCTTCTGGAAAGAGTGCGAAACGTTCTCGCGAAAATACGCCTCAATCAGCTTTAATAGAATATTTAAATTATAAAAAAAGTAACACCTTGAGAAAAGGTAACCATCTCACAAAGTATTTTCAATCACTCGAGGAAACTGTTAGAACATTTCCGCCCCGTTTACAAATTGAAGCTAAAATGAAAATTAGCGCACTTGTGCATGACTTAGAAATAAGAAACCTGAGCACTCAACCTGCTGAATATTCGTATCAGCCACAACCACAATATTCAGTTTATGATGGAGTTCATAATACGTACAACGCCAATCCAGAATTATGCAATAACGATAAGTGAAACATGTAAAAGGCTTCTTAAACTTGTTGAAATATTTAAAATACATACATACTGCTATAATAGCATATATTGTATTTGATGACAAATGTTATTATTCTTTATTTATAATAAATGTGTTATTGTTATACGTTAGGCATCGCCATCAAATTCTATATGCTATAACTCTGTATTGAAAAAAAATTGATAATCTTGTACCAGCATAACTCAACCAAATTACAATAATATAAAGCTGCATAATTTAAACGAATGTAGAGATAACGTTGTCATGTGAAAAATTTCTTTATTAAATTTGTTAATTCAATCTCTATTAACATTCCTGTATTTCTTGTAGGTTCTAGCAGTGATGTTCCTTTTGTTTTTCTAACAACATTTCTTATTTAAAATTTATAGGATAAGGTTACTAATAAAAAACTAAATCTCATAAAATATTTATATTCTATTTTTAACATCGTATAATAATAGTGTCGATGAAAATAATTTCTTGTCACATGTGGCCGCAAAAGAAATTGTCCTTTTACATTCCAATAACAAGTAAGAAAAAAAACGTGTATTTTATAAATACGTAAACACATTACATTACGAATATAACATGTAGATTTAGAATAAATATCGCTCTTTGTTATATTAATATCTTAACATTGTGTAATTTCAAAGAAATAATAGTTTTCTTATACTATGCTAGATTTTGCTTCCACAAAGACATTCATTCACACGAAGTGTCTTTGAAAAATACAAAATTCCGCAGAACAGGAAAACACCTTGATAATACTGTCACCAATTATCATATGCAAATATTTGCACGTTGTACATATCACAAATTGGCTATTGTTTATCAAAAATGCACCTATCTTTACGTATAATATTTGAATTCCCTATAAAAATTTTGCATAAAAAAAAAACTTATTAACAAAGTATAGATAACATCGCTAACAAACATTCACACGTTGTGTTATTGATGCCTCTCTCCATTGTGAACAAGACTCCCTTTATTTATTTATTTATTTTTACTTATAACAAAGAAGATACTAATCCCATCTAAAATATTAAATAAATTCATTAAACGCTTTGCTAAAGATGAACATTTCCACATAGCATATTTAGCATAATTCATTATTAAAGTATAACTTACTTTTGATGCTCATATATTTCATCAAATTCCTCTTTATATTGTTCGGTCATATTGATAGTTAATAAAAAAAAAATGAAATTAAACTAAATGACAAAAAACTAATTGTGAAATGAAAAATACTTATTTAAAATAAAATAACTTAATACATTTGCTAAGGATGATTTCTGTGCAGTGTATAATACATCTGCAATCATCAAAATATGAAGATCGAAGATTCACCGCGTCTTTTAAAATCAGACTGCTTCGCCCATGGATCGACGATGACTCTCTCGTACCTCTCGTACTTGCCTTCTTATCTTTTCGGTCGCCCAAAAAAACCATACATCGTTCGCAGCGCCACACACTCCACACTAACGTTTATGTTGGCATTGTCCTGCTCAGATTTATTTTCTTGACGTTCTCCCTAAACTGACCTGCACCAATTATTGTTTGACATCTCGAAATTACACAAAATTATGCACGCACTTAAATTGTTTGTTATTGTTAATGTCAATGCACATTTGCGATATTCTTATCTTGGTAGGTACATTCCTTTTCATTAACGCCATCCTTCATTATGTTTATAAATGAATTCGTTGCTTCTGTCATCATTATTTAAATATATTCTTTTACTATTTTTTTTAACACTATTCGTATCTTTTTTTTGCAGACGTTTGCTTTTACAATAATAGGAAAAACATTGCATACGACTGGAATGCTCCTTTTATTAATCATGTTATTATGAACCTGGACCTTGATAACTTCATCCATATCTTCGAACCATCTTTCCTCGTCTTCTTGTAGGTTGATTTGTATGCAGCTGTTAACAATATTGAACATTGTTTTTCTTTGTAGATTTTAATGAGATTAAACCAATTTTAATGTGTTATTTCCGGAATCTTTCCTGGACAAAATTGGATTTAAACCTGCCACTGAAGCTTTTCTTTATTACATTGTGTCGAATAATAAAATAATACTCCTATAAGTACCTTTTTTTTACATATTCCTTTTAAAATTATATTTAGATGTAAGTCTCAGGTATTTATTATATTATTAAATATGACCATAAAATGTCGAACAAATAACAATCTCTTACAAATTTTCGTCTATTCATGATGAAAGATGTTTTCATCTCGTAAATATCTAATTTCACCTTTTTCATATAACTTTACGGCATTCAAATGACTAACTCTTTTTGACTACACCATCTTTCATCATAACTCTCTCTCTCTGTTCTTTGTTCTTAATACGTTATTCATTTTAAATAGTGGTTTATTGTTCAAAATATTTAATGCGACTCTCACACAATGTATAAAATTTGGTTCTGTCTTTGTATATTGAAATTGCATCTTGTGCTCCTCGTTTCTACAAATATAGAATACATGAATTTTACTTTTGGTATTTATTTCTGTACCTTTCAAATAAATTTTATTTCAATTTTATTTTTCATACATCTTACATTATAATGTTACGCCGTTGCGGTTATGCAACTTATGATACATTTTTCTATACCTACACTTACTACTAATATATTATTTACTTATTCTATTACATAATTATTTATTTATTTTACAATGCCTGACCAATGTAGGGATCACGGCAATACGTATTTGCTAATATAATGTTTGGTTTACATTTCTTACCTTAAACATACTTAGTTTTTCCTCTGTTGTAATGGATCGCCGAAATCTTGTATTTTGTTTTACAATATGTGGTTCCAAAAGTTTTTGCAACTCCCAAAATGTTTGTAGTTCATTCGGAAATATTGAAAAAACTTTTTGTCATCCTGTTGCAAGTCGGAGAATAAGTGATGGAATTCTCCATATTTCTAAAAGAAGTGTTATAATTAGTAACAATTTATGTTGACGGTACCTTTTTGTTTCCAAAACAACGAGGACATATATAGGTTATGTATACTTACCTCGCGTTTTGTATTAATATTGTGAACCCACTTTCTTCGCTTTGTTTTTTGTCTTTTCTGCAGCATCTGCTTCTGCTAATAACGACAGAAGTAAATCTTCTTCAGAGCTACTTGTTTCCATATTTACGTTGTTTGAAGAACTGACGATAGAGCCGATTCCGGCAGGACCAGTGTACCGGTCCGAGCCGATGCGGGCCGGCTATATGTGCTTCAACCTTAAGTCTCAAGAATTTTTTTGTTTCTGCTATTTGTTCATTCAGTATTATATTGTTATGTTTTTTTTTGTTTTTACTTGATTGTTTGAAGTTTATTATGTATTACAAAATTTAGTTCTTATATTATTTTAGTCATTATCTTTTAATTTCTCTATATATGATTCGATGTTTGATATTATCAAGTCTGTTGGTAAGTTATTTTTTTTTATTATTGTTATTGATATTGGGTTGTATTGCAAATGAGGTCCTAGGCTTAGTATTTTAATACATTGTAGGGGACACTGTAATCTGTGAAATTTATTATCCAGTCTTTGTTATATAAGTTATCTGAATAGTTAGTAGAAACGTTGGTTTTTTGTTGTGTTCTTTGTTTTAGAATTTCCAACTTTTTTTTCTTTCATTTTAATACCATTATAAATTTTTTGGTGTTTACCTATATTTCAATTCACTAGTTCTTTATTTAGTGTGGGACACGTCGAGTTTTTAAGTTTTATATATTGCCTGTCAATTTGTAATAGCAATTACAAATACAGTCCAAAACGTGTCCATATAACAAACAAGCGATACTTTCTACTTGTTTCATGTAGCTTGCCTTGTACTTGGAAATAATAATTGTCTTTAGCTTTTAATGTTATTAGACCATCATTTATCAACGCAAATTTAATTTTGTTCTCTCGAATGGCTTCCGTTGGTGAATACGATGCAGCTGCTGACGGACATTTTATTTCAACAATGCCATCATCATCTATTAAACCATACGGCGAAGCAGCTAAAAAAATTAATTGCCGTCAATAAACAGACCAGATTCGTGTACACGAAGTTCATAGGTTTCTTTCAACTCTTTTAGAGCAACAAATTCCTATTCCTCTCCTCAACGTGTCGCAGCAGTTCCGAAAAATGTACTGTACAAAAGATGTATTACCATTTTTTGCGCAATGCGTCGTTTTTCGCATTTTGCATACTGCTCCAAAATTGGCCGCCATAATAAGTTAGGGCTTTGCCCTGTAGTGGCATGTTGTAACTCGTCTCGTTCAGAATCCGATTTTTCAAGTGAAGTTAAAAGTTCTTTTTCTTTTATTTTTATTTACTAAATGATAATATTTTCTGTTTGTGTGTCACCCTAATCACTGTCAGCAGGTGCTATGGGTTGGACGTACCTAAACTCGTCCCCAAACCAAAAATTAATGTATTGCTGAATCTCTTGTCCGAAAGATTATACATCAATTCGTCCCCGTGTAATGCAGGTAGACAAAAGGACGTACCTATACTCGTCCCCAAACTTAAAATAGACTTAAAATAGAAATAGAAATATGAAATGAATGAAAAGATACCCAATAAAACAAAAAATATTTTATTATGAATTATAAAGTAGAATACACTTCATTATTTTAGCGTTAATAGAAATATGAAATGAATGAAAAGATACGCAATAAAACAAAAAATATTTTATTATGAATTATAAACTAGAACGCACATACTTATTCTATTGTTTGTAAAAATATGGAATACATTTAACGAAATCAAACCTTGACATAGTTCCATTTTTATATTCTTCTATTTTATTACCAATGCACTGCTTACGCCGCCGTACGACTGGATCACGTATTCTTGGATTTTCACCTAAGCTTTGTATTTTTATATAAGAATCTGTTTGAAACTGCTTCAAAATCTCAATAAATGTAAAAATTGTTGGGTGTGTTGAATAAAAACTAGCGTTGAATTTGGCAGGGAAAGATTCGCATGCGTTTGTACTTCTTTCTAAAGCCCGTTTTACATTATTACAATGTTAGCACTAAAATTAGATACAAAAATGATATCAAATCTTTATCCAAGTATTTATTAAAGATTCTTATAGGATATTTATTTACCACTTTATACTATACTAACGGTTTTGGCATGGAAACATGCGCACTTCCTTCATAGATGTATTTGCATCACTTCACATAACTATTTTTAATCCTGTCATATCTCTGCATGTTTCGTAATACAATCAAGCATTTACGTATAGTTAAAAATCAGTGATCAGTGATATGGGAAAAGTAAAACGGAGAGCAAGGGCAGCTTCGGGAGCATTATTACTTGCAACTGCAGTATATGCAGACATATTTATAATAAATAAAGAAAAGAAGAAGAGAAACAGAAAAATTTGGAGTGAGAAGTGGTTGCTTCGAAGGAATCAAGGAAAAGGCTTATTAACAATGGTTGAAAATGAATTAAAAAATGAGGATCCAAATTCTTTTCGTAATTTTTTGAGAATGCCCGATCATGTTTTTGATGAATTACTTGCAAAAATATATGAAAATATATCAAAACAGGATACACACCTAAGAGAATGTATATCTGCTAGAGCTAAGTAGGTATCGTATAAGGTTAAAATTGTTCACAATATCTTGTATAATGTTTTAGGCTTGCAGTAACCTTACGATTTCTAGCTACCGGGGAGACTTATAGGTCGCTCATGTACTCATGTCGAATCCACGAAAGTACAATTAGCTTATTTATACCTACAGTTTGTAAAGCAATATTTGATGCATTAAAAGCTGATTATTTGAAAGTTTGTATTACAGCACATGTTTGTGTTAAAATATATCAAGTAGTAATTGTAGATACCAAGTACTGTGGCAGAATGGATCACCATAGCTGAAACTTATGAAACACTTTGGAATTTTCCATTATGTGTAGGAGCCATCGATGGCAAACATGTTAACTTCAGAGCACCACGAACTGAAGGTTCTTATTACTATAATTATAAAGGCCATCATAGCATTGTTTTACTGGCTGCCTGTACTGCTGATTACAAGTTTACCTATATTGATGTAGGAGTGAATGGTAGAATCAGTGATGGTGGCGTTTTTCGCAATTCAAAACTAAGAGAATTAATTGTTAATGATAAAATGCAGTTACCTCCTCATAGAATGTTGCCTGGACAATCATCACCTCTGCCATATGTTTTTGTAGCAGACGATGCATTCCCTCTAACAAACCGAATAATGAAACCATATTCAAGCCGGGGATTACATAGAACAAGAAGGATTTTTAATTACCGCCTTGCTAGAGCAAGGAGAACTATAGAAAATGCTTTTGGTATCCTGTCTAATCGTTTTAGAATTTTATTGACTACAATCAACTTATCTGCAGATAAAGTAAAAATAATAACGTTAGCTACTTGCGCACTGCATAATTTCCTATTAAACAAAGGTACAACATATTGCTGTGATAGCATATATTTGTGGGTATAGTCATCTGTATATGCTGTGCTTTAAAAATTATTCTTTTTATACCAAAAACTTATAATTGGTTTTGTATTTTATTTATATTGTTGAAGCATGTACCTAATAACTATTGTGGGTTCTGGCAATGTATGTGGTTCCTTCTCCTTCACTGGTGGCCTTTCTCTTACTTATAATAGGGACGAGGTAATAGTTTTGTTTAAAGAAGAAAACGGAATGTCTATATAACATGATCATACACCTTTTTATTTTGTAATTTGTAAATTCAAATATTTTTATATACACCTTAATGCTCTAAACAAATACATAATTGAAAATGCTCATATCATTTATACCAAATGTCGGTTGTAATGTATGTAAATCTTTTATTTATTTATTTATGATGCTAAACAAAAAAATAAATATTTATCCTGTAAATAAATAAATGTAAACTTTTATTGTACATTGATAGTGATATTTATCGATGTAATTATTTTTATATTGGCTTCAATTAATTGCTTTAGACAACCATTTGCACGTGTTGTATCTAGCTTTTAATCTTTGCCTTGTAAAACTTTTAATTAATTATTAACATAACTTGAAAAAGATTAATGATGCCTAGACAATACCATGAAGAAAATGCTCATTCGCACGTAGCATCTCTTCAACTGCCCAACACCATTAGTCCTATTTTTGTTGTAATTCCAACTTTATGAATTAAAAGAAAACCTTCAAGGATAATATTTGCTTATCTATATTGTTCAACATTACATTGATTAATCATTTGCACGTAAAAACCAATATCTGTTTAACAATTTAGATAACTCCTATTCAAAAAAAAAACTTACTTGCTATCTTTAAACATTTCATCAAAATGTTCATTTTGAATGTCCATATTGAACGTTTCAAATGAATTTAAATATATTAATAAAAGAAAATTATTATGAATAAACGTGATAAAGAAATAATGAAAACTACTATTCTACAATGTAATAATTATTTTTAAAGCGTCTTATTCTTTCGAAGTCGTAATAAGAAGTCTCTCTTGTCGGATCTTGTTTTCGAATTTATACCGGTAAAAAAAACTCTACGTTGACTATTGCGCCCTCTAGTCCATATTTTAGGTTGGCATTGGAGTATACGTTTCAGTGAAATCGCTGCCCACATGTTGCCGTCTTGATACACACACACATACACATATTGTTCTGACAGTTCTTTATTTACTAAAACGTCAACATATCGCAAATTGTTTTCTTATTCAAAAGTCTTTTCACTGCCTCGCACAGCATTTCCGACGGTAGGTTTATTCTTGTTGTTAATACCATCCTTCTTTGTATTCATCAATGAACCTATTGCCTTGTTCATTGTTCAATACATATTTTTTCTTCCCATTTATTAATGTCAATTTCACTTTTCTTGTAGCTAGATTGCGATTTGGTAAGATGGGAAACACGTTGGAGATAACGATTATTTTTCTTCCCGCACTGCCTGCACCTGGAAGACACGCCCGCCTCTCCACTGCATCTCTGTTTTCTATCCATGATCTTTCCATCGGTAATATGTCTATCTGCAATAAACTTTACACAAGTTTTATATTTTGTTATCTTTTGTAGGTCATGAAACTGTACACGTCTGTTTCCAGTCTCTGAAGCATTGTGTTACAAACAAATCATAAACACATACACTTTTTATTTATTTTATCAGCTACCTTTATATCAATTGTTATTGCTGATCGGGTTTACGTTTTACATATATTTTTATATCCTTTTCTTAGTCTCTAGTTATAAGCTAAGGTAATTTTTATCTTTTAATATAATTTAGTTCTTAAACTCTTTCATAAAGTTTTATTGCTTTATGCATGTAAATCATAATAATTTATTCAGTCATATTTATGTTTTTTGCATATCGTATTTGATCTTTTTCATACAATTCTAGTGCTTTTACATGACTAATTCTCTTGATTGTTCTGTCCATTAACATAACCCTTTCTCTATTATTTGCCTTCATTACCCTTTTTGACTTAAACAGCGGTCCATTATTTAGAATGTTTAAAGCAATCTTTACGCATTGTATAAAATTAGGTTCTTTTTGATGATATGTAAACCATACATCTTGTGTATCCTTTCTACAAAAGAAATATATTGCTTATATTTATTTTGTCTTTTATTTCATATTTATTTAATAAATTTTATTTTACATTTTCTCACTATTCACTTCAATAATAATGACTTTTGAATTACTTGCTTGTATATTGACCATGTGTATGCAACTTTATATACATCCATGTAATTTGTTGCATATTTTTACTCTTTCATATTTAAATACGATTTTTGTCATTTTTATTTTATTTCAAAACTTAAACTAATCCTTAAAGCTATTCTTATTTTATAAACTTGCGAGATATCACGGCAATATGTCACTGATGAACTAGAATTATTGCAGTCTAGGAACAATGATAGTCTCAACAGTGTAAATAACAGTCAAGGTCCTAACAGATCATCAACTGAATCACAAAATATTCGAGACGCATTTTGTAATTATTTCGATACAAATGGGGCAGTCGGATGGCAAGAAAAGTGTTTATTGTTTGTAAAAATATGGAATACATTTAACGAAATCAAACCTTGACATAGTTCCATTTTTATATTCTTCTATTTTATTACCAATGCACTGCTTACGCCGCCGTACGACTGGATCACGTATTCTTGGATTTTCACCTAAGCTTTGTATTTTTATATAAGAATCTGTTTGAAACTGCTTCAAAATCTCAATAAATGTAAAAATTGTTGGGTGTGTTGAATAAAAACTAGCGTTGAATTTGGCAGGGAAAGATTCGCATGCGTTTGTACTTCTTTCTAAAGCCCGTTTTACATTATTACAATGTTAGCACTAAAATTAGATACAAAAATGATATCAAATCTTTATCCAAGTATTTATTAAAGATTCTTATAAGATATTTATTTACCACTTTATACTATACTAACGGTTTTGGCATGGAAACATGCGCACTTCCTTCATAGATGTATTTGCATCACTTCACATAACTATTTTTAATCCTGTCATATCTCTGCATGTTTCGTAATACAATCAAGCATTTACGTATAGTTAAAAATCAGTGATCAGTGATATGGGAAAAGTAAAACGGAGAGCAAGGGCAGCTTCGGGAGCATTATTACTTGCAACTGCAGTATATGCAGACATATTTATAATAAATAAAGAAAAGAAGAAGAGAAACAGAAAAATTTGGAGTGAGAAGTGGTTGCTTCGAAGGAATCAAGGAAAAGGCTTATTAACAATGGTTGAAAATGAATTAAAAAATGAGGATCCAAATTCTTTTCGTAATTTTTTGAGAATGCCCGATCATGTTTTTGATGAATTACTTGCAAAAATATATGAAAATATATCAAAACAGGATACACACCTAAGAGAATGTATATCTGCTAGAGCTAAGTAGGTATCGTATAAGGTTAAAATTGTTCACAATATCTTGTATAATGTTTTAGGCTTGCAGTAACCTTACGATTTCTAGCTACCGGGGAGACTTATAGGTCGCTCATGTACTCATGTCGAATCCACGAAAGTACAATTAGCTTATTTATACCTACAGTTTGTAAAGCAATATTTGATGCATTAAAAGCTGATTATTTGAAAGTTTGTATTATAGCACATGTTTGTGTTAAAATATATCAAGTAGTAATTGTAGATACCAAGTACTGTGGCAGAATGGATCACCATAGCTGAAACTTATGAAACACTTTGGAATTTTCCATTATGTGTAGGAGCCATCGATGGCAAACATGTTAACTTCAGAGCACCACGAACTGAAGGTTCTTATTACTATAATTATAAAGGCCATCATAGCATTGTTTTACTGGCTGCCTGTACTGCTGATTACAAGTTTACCTATATTGATGTAGGAGTGAATGGTAGAATCAGTGATGGTGGCGTTTTTCGCAATTCAAAACTAAGAGAATTAATTGTTAATGATAAAATGCAGTTACCTCCTCATAGAATGTTGCCTGGACAATCATCACCTCTGCCATATGTTTTTGTAGCAGACGATGCATTCCCTCTAACAAACCGAATAATGAAACCATATTCAAGCCGGGGATTACATAGAACAAGAAGGATTTTTAATTACCGCCTTGCTAGAGCAAGGAGAACTATAGAAAATGCTTTTGGTATCCTGTCTAATCGTTTTAGAATTTTATTGACTACAATCAACTTATCTGCAGATAAAGTAAAAATAATAACGTTAGCTACTTGCGCACTGCATAATTTCCTATTAAACAAAGGTACAACATATTGCTGTGATAGCATATATTTGTGGGTATAGTCATCTGTATATGCTGTGCTCTAAAAATTATTCTTTTTATACCAAAAACTTATAATTGGTTTTGTATTTTATTTATATTGTTGAAGCATGTACCTAATAACTATTGTGGGTTCTGGCAATGTATGTGGTTCCTTCTCCTTCACTGGTGGCCTTTCTCTTACTTATAATAGGGACGAGGTAATAGTTTTGTTTAAAGAAGAAAACGGAATGTCTATATAACATGATCATACACCTTTTTATTTTGTAATTTGTAAATTCAAATATTTTTATATACACCTTAATGCTCTAAACAAATACATAATTGAAAATGCTCATATCATTTATACCAAATGTCGGTTGTAATGTATGTAAATCTTTTATTTATTTATTTATGATGCTAAACAAAAAAATAAATATTTATCCTGTAAATAAATAAATGTAAACTTTTATTGTACATTGATAGTGATATTTATCGATGCAATAATTTTTATATTGGCTTCAATTAATTGCTTTAGACAACCATTTGCACGTGTTGTATCTAGCTTTTAATCTTTGCCTTGTAAAACTTTTAATTAATTATTAACATAACTTGAAAAAGATTAATGATGCCTAGACAATACCATGAAGAAAATGCTCATTCGCACGTAGCATCTCTTCAACTGCCCAACACCATTAGTCCTATTTTTGTTGTAATTCCAACTTTATGAATTAAAAGAAAACCTTTCAGGATAATATTTGCTTATCTATATTGTTCAACATTACATTGATTAATCATTTGCACGTAAAAACCAATATCTGTTTAACAATTTAGATAACTCCTTTTCAAAAAAAAAACTTACTTGCTATCTTTAAACATTTCATCAAAATGTTCATTTTGAATGTCCATATTGAACGTTTCAAATGAATTTAAATATATTAATAAAAGAAAATTATTATGAATAAACGTGATAAAGAAATAATGAAAACTACTATTCTACAATGTAATAATTATTTTTAAAGCGTCTTATTCTTTCGAAGTCGTAATAAGAAGTCTCTCTTGTCGGATCTTGTTTTCGAATTTATACCGGTAAAAAAAACTCTACGTTGACTATTGCGCCCTCTAGTCCATATTTTAGGTTGGCATTGGAGTATACGTTTCAGTGAAATCGCTGCCCACATGTTGCCGTCTTGATACACACACACATACACATATTGTTCTGACAGTTCTTTATTTACTAAAACGTCAACATATCGCAAATTGTTTTCTTATTCAAAAGTCTTTTCACTGCCTCGCACAGCATTTCCGACGGTAGGTTTATTCTTGTTGTTAATACCATCCTTCTTTGTATTCATCAATGAACCTATTGCCTTGTTCATTGTTCAATACATATTTTTTCTTCCCATTTATTAATGTCAATTTCACTTTTCTTGTAGCTAGATTGCGATTTGGTAAGATGGGAAACACGTTGGAGATAACGATTATTTTTCTTCCCGCACTGCCTGCACCTGGAAGACACGCCCGCCTCTCCACTGCATCTCTGTTTTCTATCCATGATCTTTCCATCGGTAATATGTCTATCTGCAATAAACTTTACACAAGTTTTATATTTTGTTATCTTTTGTAGGTCATGAAACTGTACACGTCTGTTTCCAGTCTCTGAAGCATTGTGTTACAAACAAATCATAAACACATACACTTTTTATTTATTTTATCAGCTACCTTTATATCAATTGTTATTGCTGATCGGGTTTACGTTTTACATATATTTTTATATCCTTTTCTTAGTCTCTAGTTATAAGCTAAGGTAATTTTTATCTTTTAATATAATTTAGTTCTTAAACTCTTTCATAAAGTTTTATTGCTTTATGCATGTAAATCATAATAATTTATTCAGTCATATTTATGTTTTTTGCATATCGTATTTGATCTTTTTCATACAATTCTAGTGCTTTTACATGACTAATTCTCTTGATTGTTCTGTCCATTAACATAACCCTTTCTCTATTATTTGCCTTCATTACCCTTTTTGACTTAAACAGCGGTCCATTATTTAGAGTGTTTAAAGCAATCTTTACGCATTGTATAAAATTAGGTTTTTTTGATGATATGTAAACCATACATCTTGTGTATCCTTTCTACAAAAGAAATATATTGCTTATATTTATTTTGTCTTTTATTTCATATTTATTTAATAAATTTTATTTTACATTTTCTCACTATTCACTTGAATAATAATGACTTTTGAATTACTTGCTTGTATATTGACCATGTGTATGCAACTTTATATACATCCATGTAATTTGTTGCATATTTTTACTCTTTCATATTTAAATACGATTTTTGTCATTTTTATTTTATTTCAAAACTTAAACTAATCCTTAAAGCTATTCTTATTTTATAAACTTGCGAGATATCACGGCAATATGTCACTGATGAACTAGAATTATTGCAGTCTAGGAACAATGATAGTCTCAACAGTGTAAATAACAGTCAAGGTCCTAACAGATCATCAACTGAATCACAAAATATTCGAGACGCATTTTGTAATTATTTCGATACAAATGGGGCAGTCGGATGGCAAGAAAAGTGTTTATATAATTTTTAATCTTTGTATTCACAATAAAAAAAAACATTATATTAAAAAGTACATTTATTTATTCTAACTCTTCATATTGAGCATTATATATTAAATTCATAATTTCACGTTTTAAAATTAATTGTTTTTTCTCACTTTTTAAAGAATCAATTGCTTGAACAACATAATCACCAAATGTTTCATTTTCAGTGCTTTTAGCATTTGTTAAAGTTGCTGTTGCTTTAGCAATATCTCTTAAACACGACACTGCTTCAGCACTTGCATCCGTTTTTTGTTTTTTTCGAAATGGAATATTTGTACTAACATTTAATTCGGTTGAGGTACTTGAGGAAGGAGACAGCATCCCATCCGGCATTACATCATATTCTCCCTCTTCTACTTCCGGAATTTCAACACCTATTGGTTCTACATTTTGTATATTTGTTTTGGATTTTCTACAAGTTATTTGATCACTTAAAAATTCCAATAACTTATAGTATTTCAAGGATGGCTCATATTTCTAAAAAACTAACAATACTATCCACTTTATTTATTTAATAACAACTATTTTACCTCTTCTGTTCCAGAGCCACTCTTCTTGTTGCTTTCCAAAACCTTTTTCCTTTCTGTAGCATAAGTATTTCTAATACCAACCCATTTCTTTGTCAAAGCTTCTTCAGTTGTATTTGGTTTTACTTTGTTTACAACTTCAAGAATTTTTTGGATAGCTTCACTCCTTTTACCACGGTTGTGGTAGTACGGATTCTTCACTTCCCATAAACAGTTATGCTTTTCATATTCCGTTATCAGCACTTCAATTTGTTCGTAAGACCACGGCGAATTCTAAATTTTTATTTTAATAAGCTCAATAAATGTTAAGAAAGTATATAATATAAGCAAGCAATTTAATTACAATTACTAATTATTTAGCACTCCGAATGAGATTATAGCCGGCAATTACCACATATTAATTGCCCGTCTATTTATATAGCAAACAATAATTATATTAAGTTTGATACTAACTTACCATTCCAAATACTGCAAAAAACAACTACAGCAAGATAAGTTAAATTATTTCTGTCAGCTCAGCTGATATTATGTGTAGCTATACGCATGCGTGCATTACAAATTGGCATGAAAAATAGGACAAGTTCTATTTTCATACTAATTTTCATAACAATTTTGCATTACACTATCATAATTATTCAATACTAAACTTATTATCAAATTTAGTACGAAAATTATAATAATGTAAAACGGGCTTAAGCTATCGCTGAGTTCGGCCCACAAACTTGGTGGAAAAACGGCGTCTTCGGTAATGTAATTGTCAACCAAATAATCTGCAAAGCGGGATACGCGATCGTCTTCAGGTTGTACGTCTGCTAAGTCGAAAGCAAAACAATTGCCTACTTCGGATGGATCCAAAAATGGTAAACCAAATACGCAGCGCAACCATTGTCCAACTGCACTGGTTTCGTCCTTATAATCAAGAATAAGAAGGCCGAGATTTTGAATTTTACGAAACCAGGCCTGTGCCAAATGAAACCTGCAGCCTATTACTCGGGCATTTGGGAACACCGTTGTTATAGCATTGTGAATGGCTGTTTCAAAATCAGCCACAAGAACATTTGGATTCAAATTTAAACCTAAACTGTGCACTGATACGAAAAACATGGTAAATTTACATAACCAAACTTGGCAATTTATTACCTACGTTTGGTTACGCAATGAATTATGTAAATTTAAGATACACTACATCTTAAATTTACATAATTCAGTGCATAACAAAACGTAGGTAATAAATTGCCAAGTTTGGTTACCTTTACAGGTAATTTTTACAGTGTATATTTCCTGGAAAATCATACCTTTTCCTGGAAATTTAAATATCCTATGTAATAAGCTGGCAGTGTATGTTATATATAGTATCCTTTTATACGGGAATATTCCTGGCACTTCTTAAGCCTAATAGACATATGGTTGTAATAATTTTAAGTCGCAACATGTTAAATTATAATAAGTTGTATGTCTATATTATAGACCGCAGTATTTTTATAATATTACGTAATCACCTAGAATTTTCAATCACATGCCATTAGGCGTAAAAATTTGCCAGGAATATTACTGCTCTGTACCTTGCGCTTGTGCATGGAACTGATAACTGTTAGAGACATGTAAATATTAAGAAATCTGTTACTTAATGAAGCATTTCATATAGAAGAGTTTTTGGACAACTTAAAGCACTATTAGTGAAGTACATTAACGGATATATGTATCTGTGACTTATAAACAACTATCAGCACGGATAGAGATTGCTGTACAAAGTTGATTTTCACACTATTATTACATTTAGAAATCTATTTTTTGAAAAATAATTAACATCAGTTCAGTGATATGTTGTGACTTGTGAATCAGTTTTATTAAGATACATTGTTAATGGTGCAATATTAGACTCCTAAATAACGTCTGGGATTAATTGTTGTTTACTTATTTTACTCGTCAGTGCCAAGGTTAATTAAAATCTGAAATTACTAAGTGCCAAATAAAGAAAACAGAGGGTAACAGTGTAAGAAAAATGTAATATATTCATATAAAATAAATATAATATTGCTATGGGGGGGAAGGTACCCTTACAAAGCCCCAAGTTGCGGTGCCAGAATGCTATAGGGGGTGTGGGTGCTTATAAACCCCTTGCAGTAAAATGTTCTTAAAGAGCTATGAGACTAATTTGAATAAAATTTAAAAAGAAACTGTCAAAAATTCACGAGAGAAATGTTATCTAAGTTAAGTTTTACAAATACTAACCGGTAAGCAAGTGAAAGTCTAAATTAAATAACTCAAAGAAATGTACCTAACACTGTAGTATTTAATTTAAAATGTCCTAAATTTCGCGCTCGAAACTCTTCCTCCTATCTCTTATGATTTACGCCAATACTCTAATTTTAAAGAAAAAGAGAGGGGGTTTGTTTCCGGCCTTTAGTAAATTATACTCGAATACAGTTAAACTTGTGAACGGTTTATAAGTTTCCTATCTCAGGGTCGTTGGGGGGGGTTCATGTCTTACAAAACACCGCTACAAGAGTCACTCACATTACCTGTACGCTTACTTATAATCCTGGGCAGCTGTCTGCAAATCCTCGAGGATGATGAAACACCTGTGGGCAAAATAAAATGCGCTTCCTCGTCGTGCATAAAAGTGACCAACAACCACGAGAATGATGGTGGGCGTTACGTAACAAAATAACCAAAATAAACACAGGTATACAAAACAAATCTCTATATTTTAAACAAAACAGGTTACAAATCTTGTAATTAATTTTTTAGTTGGAGTGTCTTTATTAGGAGAGAAAACAAACATTTAAATGGAAATAAACTAACAACGAGAATAATAGTACACAGTTCCACTATAAATTGCAACAAATATCCACCTAATGAGAGTACGGCGGTTGAGTGCTAAAATATGAAATGTACGTGGGCAGAAATGACGTCTCAAAATTATTTAATTAAATCTTCTAAACTGATTGTAACTGAAGAACCAAACTTTTACTGTACGTAAGTTACTGTTAATATTTTGCATGTTATTTAGCCTTATTTAGTTGTTTGAATACCTAGTTAGGTTAGGTTTACATACATAAAACGTGACTGACGTTGTAATTTAAAAAATGCCTTAAATATTTTGTGAGTGCGAACACCAAACTATTTACTTCTTGATAAATTGGATCTTGTGACTTTTAACTACCAAACTGACTTTGAACGAATTGATTTTTTTACTTTAATCTCAATAAAAAAACTACAATTATATACATTAGTTCTATATGACTACTATGACTTTGACGTTACACCTCTTTGGATGTCGTAAATACTTGTAAAACTTTCACAATACCTTCAGTTTAACATATAAACAATGTTTGCTAGCTTTACGCCTGGGTCTGTACGAGGAACTGGAACGGGACTTGTATCTGATTGTTCTTCGGATATTCTGGGGAACTCCGCCGGGATGAACTTCGGAGCGGCCCTTGGAATTTAACAGCAAGCGGGCTCTTCGGCTCGGGGGTGTTCCTTCTACTGGCCTTTGTTCGTACTCTTCAGTATCAGTAAGTGTATTTTTCTTCCCCTTTATTGTGATTTGATTGATGTGTCCGCCTCGATTTATTGGAGGTTAGGATCTTTGTTTATATTCTCTTCTCTTTTCAGCTTCGGTGGCGCCTATCTTCGCTCGTTCGTATTGGTAATACAGAACTATTGCTGTCTTTATTTTCAATGGTGTCAACCTTGTCGATGACCCACTGACTTACTAACTGTATGATGACTCACAACGTACTCGTCGGGTTATGAATCAATCAATGATAAAAAAACGAATGACCTCGTCTGGAGTATGTATACCTTATATATAGGTCAGTGATGGCGATTGTTTAAAGCCTCGGACCCAAAGTGTTTATGGATTAAATTTTGATGTATTATAATACTATTTGAATAATTTTTTTATACTAAAGGATGTTATTTTGTAGTTTTTACATTTATAAAAATTTAATAATATATTTTCAGTACGTGAAATACTCTGAATATTGTTTTTAGGAATTTTAATGAGAATGGCATTTTTAGCGTCACTTTTTGATAAATTGTACAGTCATGTGCAAAAAAAAAATATTTAAATGTTATAATTTTTGGATTTTATCCAAAAATAAGGATATTTGGACTTTATGTGGAGCTGGTTTACATAATAACTTAATTACTAAATACATTCAAATTTATTTCTGTTTTTTATTTGATTAAAATCTGTGCATTTAAGAATACATTGCTTAATGCGTATTTTAAATTTCAATTCAAAGTCAGTTTCCTTTTATAATTTAATATTAATTTATCTTGCTCAATTGGTTATCGGTAATTTTATCAAATCATTCACATACAACAGAGCCAAGGGTTAATTTTAAATATCCCTTTTTGGTATAATGGTAGCAACACTTATTCAGTTTTTTACATGTCAAATTAAATATTGATTTTATTAGTAAATTCTCGCTAATGGCTTTAGTTTGGTAGGGCACTTATTTAGGTATGTCCTTCGTGTCTGTAATTGGCCTAACATGTTTATAATTAAGGTGTTTTACTAAACTTTACAAATTGATGTTTGACGTTTGTTCATGATGGCTACTTGGTCTAAATTTGAAATGATGCTTTCGATAATTATGCATTAGTAAGGACGCAATTCATGACAATTCCTAATCATAACTGTGCTGTGATATGTGCAGTTTGCGTATTTAACTTCATATACCAGGCAATTACTAAATTTAGTCACGAAATTCTAGCTTTAATATGACATGTGCTCTAGGTCTCTTAGTGATGCTTCAAATGCTGTTTGTACTCAAATTAAAGCCCTATTGATATTCATGCCCTAATTCAAATCTGTTCTAAATATAGCAAAGGCTGTAGTTAAATTTGTGTTTTCACATTAAAATTGGTTTCCTCACCGAGTTACCTTGTAATTGACTTAAGAATGGGCGTTCAAAGAATGAACGTCCATGCTTTACATTAAATGATGCTATTGAATATTTCTAGGTCAATAATTCTATTTGTGCTTTTAAAAACACGAGATATACAATCAACAGGCTTTGGAGTGTCACTCCTAGTATGTACAAATTATGATTATGTTTTGATTTAGTCCTAATTTGCATTTTTATATCGGCCATATTTGTATGTTCTAAATGCATGAGTTGTTTGTGCTAGACATGATGCTTTGTCAAAACTCAATGTGTAATGATAATGAAAGATTGAAAATAATATATGTCATATATGTATAAGACTGTATAGTGTGTTTCTGTGTATTTAAATTTGTTCTCACTAATATAGTTAGGTTTTTTATGCTAATTTCTTTAATCTTAACTTTTCAAATAAACTACATGACTAAGATATAATTGTTTGCTAAATTGCTTAAGTGGGATGGATTCTGTGTGCATTGTTGTTTCTCTCCTTTGTATAAGTAAAGCAATGGCAACTCCAACATTTCAACAAGTACCAGGGTTCGTCCCCAATAACAAACTCAAAAGCAAAAAATGGAGTGTTGAAACCCGTACCAATCATGTGTATTTGAATGGTCTCGGAGCATATAAGAGACCAGTTCAATTTGCCCCTTAACGAAGGTAGATTTTCATTTGTGAAAATGTGCGTTCGTTATTAACGACTTGAAAATACTTATGTATGGTACTACTTTGAAACAATTAATGTATCTATTCTATGTACAGATAATATTTTATATTTTTTTTTCCTCTTATTTATAAAGAACTATTATATTTAGGTGTACTTATAGCTAATGTCCTAATATTTAAGTTTTCAATACAGTGTGTATGTCATATGTTTGTAATAATATAAGTTGTTGTTGTGTGTGAAAATTTATTCCAAATTGTATTTATTGACTTATCCCTGTATATGGATGTTAGTGCTAAGATGATATTTATTTCTTGTGTAACTGTACCTTTATTTATTTTTTATGCATCTGTTGGACTGTGAACACTAGTTAATATCTGTTTGGCGTACGTATGTTTTTCTTTCTTCCATGTGTGTGTATTTAATGTTTTATGTTTGCCTTCAGAAAATTTTTCTTATGTGCCATATTTCTTCTTTTGTTTTTATTCTGCGTTTTGCCTGTAATGTATCGAATTTGTATTTTACTATAGATGCCGGTGGCCTATTCTTAATATACCTTGTGTATGTATACACATAAATTATATTTATTACTTCACATATTATTTCTTATTATAATTGTTTTCGACATTTCGTCAACTATTTCTTTCCTATTTGCGGAACATACTTTATTTTATCTTGCACTTTTCGTGCTAATGTACCCTTTTCCGGTTATACATTAATTTTAATCATTTTTTTCTATTTCTTCCCATAATTCCATATCTTTTCATGGCTTTACTTATGAGGCAACTTTATATCATATTTATTTATCTTTCCACAATACCATATCTTTTCATGGATTTCTTCATGGATTTAATTTGTTATATAAGCGTTATATTCGCTACGTGGTATATTTTAAATTTTTAGGCCCATTCTTCTATCATCATTTTTCTAGTTCCTTCGATAATTACTTTTTCCATTTCTTATGTTGTGTAGGCACATTATTTCCTGTGTATTACTATTTGTAATGTCTATTTGTGTATTTTCATAAAGGCGGTTGTTCGATTTTCCTAACTTCGAATATTTATATTTTTTTTTTCTTTATCCGTACGCTGTGTTCTTCGTTTTTCTTGTAAGTGTTTGTTGTTCCTAGTGTTTTTTTTTTTTTTACATGTTTGCAATCACCTTACTGTGTGTTTCGTTTTCTTTTGTATGAGGTATTGATGTAATGTTCCAACTTATATTACCACATTATATGCTGCTAAATTCTTACAGTAGGAATGGGGAAAAATAACTTAACTTAATTCTAGTTTTCTTAAAATTCTAGGAGAATGTATTTCTTATATTTTTCTAAACTTTCCTATATTTAACTTGCTTATCCTAATTGGATCCTAAATTCCGGGTATGTTTTTTTTCTTTGTGCTTTTGCAATGGTTTCTCTTCTTGTAGGGGTTTTGTCGGGAATCTTGTCATTATTTAGGACATTCTCGGAGTTTTCTTGGTAATTTATGTGCGGGTGTTCAGATTGGGCTCGTCTGAATATTTCTGCATCAGGTTCAGTTCTGGTCGGGTTGGGCTCGTCCGAATAATTCTTGGGGTTATGTTGAGGCTATTGTTCCTTGATACTGCTCAGGTAGGAGTGGGGTCGCTATCCCATCGAAGGTCGCCTGTAAATCCCTTTGCCTTGCTCCGATATAATTGGGGCTATTTTCTGTTGGTTAATTTAGGCTTTGTATCCTGATATTGATAGGCTTTTGACCCTTGATACTGCTCAGGTAGGAGTGGGGTCGCTATCCCATCGAAGGTCGCCTGTAAATCCCTTCGCCTTGCTCCGATATATTTATATAACAAAATTTCTACTCGTCAACTATGTCCTCGGCTAAATAGTCGTGTAGCATGGAAACATGATAGGTGCCTTTGATATTTCCAGTTTCCTCGTCTATTAATTCGTAGGTGTTCAATCCTAGCTTCCTATGAATGAGAAACGGTCCAGTAAATGGGCGGGTTAGTTTTGCGATTATATTGTTTTTCCTATCGGTGACTTTGAGTGCACGTACGATGACCTTGTCGTTTAATTGATAATTTTTAAATCTTTTCTGCTGCTCTCTTTGTTTGGTTTCCCATTTGTTTTTCTTTTCTAGGAGTTTCCGTCTTACTACTTCATATTGTTCTCCTAGATCTGCTATTTCATCGCTTATCCATGGTCTCTGTGGTGGCTGTCCGGTGAATATAGTGATGGGGCATGCTTCATGTACAGTGCTGGGAGTGTTGTTCATGACCAACTCTATATGTTTAATATGTTTGGCCCATTTATGGTGGCAGTCGACTAACAAAATTCGGAGGTATTTTAGTACTTCTTTATTTTGTATTAATTCTTTTTTATTTACCTCTAAATTAGTATTGTTCTGTACTATGTTTTGTACCAAGTTAGTTGCATTTGTAGCGATATGAGATAAATGATTTTTTAAATGGGAATACATGTTTCCTGTTGGTTCCAGTTTCGTTTCACAATAAATGCAATCCATGCTTGGAAGAGTAGATGAAGAAGCTGCCATGTCGACACGTGGCAAGAATATTATTTTTTAATGGAAATCTGGGCTTGTGTGGTTAATAAAGACTACTATTTCTACAGCTGATGATTGCACACTATTCTAACTAATTCTGACAAGATGTTCACGTTCACAAATGGTGTACAACACAAACTATGAACACAAAGTACTGAGTACAAAACAGTAGTAGTAGCACAGACTAAATTACGTTGTAATTTAAAAAATGCCTTAAATATTTTGTGAGTGCGAACACCATCATTCTCGTGGTTGTTCGTCACTTTTATGCACGACGAGGAAGCGCATTTTATTTTGCCCACAGGTGTTTCATCATCCTCGAGGACTTGCAGACAGCTGCCCAGGATTATAAGTAAGCGTACAGGTAATGTGAGTGACTCTTGTAGCGTTGTTTTGTAAGACATGAACCCCCCCAACGACCCTAAGATTAAGAAACTTCTAAACCGTTCACAAGTTTAACTGTATTCGAGTTTAATTTACTAAAGGCCGGAAACAAACCCCCTCTCTTTTTCTTTAAAATTAGAGTATTGGCGTAAATCCTAAGAGATAGGAAGGAGAGTTTCGAGCGCGAAATTTAGGACATTTTAAATTAAATACTACAGTGTTAGGTACATTTCTTTGAGTTATTTAATTTAGACTTTCACTTGCTTACCGGTTAGTATTTGTAAAACTTAACTTAGATAACATTTCTCTCGTGAATTTTTGACAGTTTCTTTTTAAATTTTATTCAAATTAGTCTCATAGCTCTTTAAGAACATTTTACTGCTAGGGGTTTATCAGCACCCACACTCCCCTATAGCATTCTGGCACCGCAACTTGGGGCTTTGTAAGGGTACCTTCCCCCCCATAGCAATATTTATTCATATAACTAATTATATTATAAAGAAAATGTTGACACTTAATAGAATATATATATACAGTGTGATTTTTAATGTCTGAAGACAGTTTGAATTTAGCTCCAACAATTATTTTTCAAAAGTTGGTCACACTTATTGTCACTTCAAAATTTGCTTGTATCATTTTTTTCAGTGGCGTCTGATATTAACGGGTTCATTATTAAGTAAAAAATTTTGTTGTTCGTTTCAAATATTGCAATTGCTACTACATTCATATAAAATTAATATTCAACGTAAAATAAAACAACAAATTTGTTTAAATCTTCACTATATTTATTTACAAAAATGTAAATGCTGCGACGCGTTTCGCTAACACTGTAGCTTTCTCAAACAGCGATGGTATAATAACTACTCTACAAGTGAAATACGTATATGTTTGGCAATTGCAAGTATATATGACTCACAGAACAAAAAAAAGAGAAAAGAAGAGAGGGGGTGGGAAAGACATACGAGGCACTTCATCACAATAGGCACACGGAAAAAACCCTAAACGAATAAGTTTAGTAATGGAGAACGGTTAATATCTAGTTGGTCATTAAGTAAATTCCCAGAATTTTTGTTTTTATTTATTTCAAGGGCTTCTAAGAGATTTAATTTATGGGATTTATTTTGTACTTGTAAAATTTCAAACTCCGGATCAAACAAATGGTTTTCTGATATTAAGTGATTTGAGTAATTAGAATCTAGTTTTTTGTTATCATAACTACGTTTATGTTCTGAAATTCTAGTTTTGAAATTTCTGAACGTTCTCCCAATATAAATTTTGTCACAATTACTACCACATTTTAATTTATATACTCCTTATTTATTAAATTTGACGGTTTGGATTTACTCTTTTTAATGAACCTAGATAAATTGTTATCTGTTTTAAGGCATATATTTAGGTCTAAAGTTTCTAAAAATGTTTTAATTTTAACTGAGGGTTTACCTATGTTTGTTAAACATTTATATTGATTATTTTTATTTTTATCCAAGGGGAATATTTCATCTAAAGTTTGTTTGTGCGTTTTCTTAGCTATGAATTATCAATTAACTTTGGGTCGTAGTTATTATTAACTGCTATTTGTTTAATAATATTTAGTTCTTTGTTATAGTTATTAGTAGTTAAGGGAGTTGTTAGAAGTCTGTGTATCATACTATTGTACGCTGCTAATTTATGGCTAAGTGGGTGGGCTGAACTGTTATGAATTGTTATATCAGTGTGTGATGGTTTATGAAATATAGAAAAATCATGTTTATTATTTATTTTCGAAATAGTAAGGTCTAAAAAGTTGATAGAGTTATTTTGATCTGTTTCTATGGTGAATTTGATATTACTATGGATAGTATTTATATATGTAACAAAGTTATCTAGTTGTTCCCGCTATTAAGAATGAATGCATTACGTTGTTCAAACTAATAGATGTATATGTTGGACATTAATAATTAAAGTAAAAATATTAGGACCAAAGACACAATATATAATATAAATTTTATTAAGTTCATCCCAAAGAATTCAAAACTGTTTTAATATATTTAAAAAGTTAAATATTGTTGGATGAGAAGAATGAAAATTTTCATTAAATTTCGAATGGAAACTTTCGCATGCATTCGTTTTCTTTGTATGCTGTCTGTCATTTCAGCTCACATTTCTGGAGGAAATCTTGCATCTTCGCCAATATAAAAATCTACCAAGTAATCAGCGAATGTACTAACACGTTCGTCGTTCGGCATATCTTCAATCAAATTAAATGAGAAGATGGATTCAAGAACGGCAATCCAAAAATATATTGTAACCATTTCCCTATTTCACTACCTTCATCTTTATATTCCTTCGTTAAATTAATCCTTTGTAGTTTTCTAAACCAGGCCTGTCCCAAGTGAAACTGGCATCTAATTATTTTTGACTCATTCCATGTTGCAAGCCACTGCGCTATGTATAGCTTGTTCAAAGTCTGCTGTCACTATTTTAGGCTTCAGTTGTAAATTAATTGCATTACACCTTTCACACAGAAGATCAAATAAAAATTTATGCTTGCATTCTTTTTTGTCTGGAAGCAAACAAAATGCTATAGGAATGTAATAGCCATTTCGCTCTATATGAATCGTGAATAATTGCAGAAAATATTTGACACAGTAGTAAAACGTGTCATCCAAATATATTTTATTTGTGCTACATAACGCAGTCATGTTACTTTCTGTCGAAAACACAACAATTTTTTTTCTCTACATTGTTTACAAATAAAACTGCTCACCTCCCGTACTATTTATGTCGGTTTCTTCCAAAATGCCTATTGTTTCACTTAGGCTTTTCGGTAATCGTGGTTGGTTTTTGCGCTTATGATAGTAAATATTATTTCGTATGTAGTTGACATCTCTTGCTGTGATGTTTGACATATTCCCTGGATTTTGTCTGAACGCCGAACGAAAAATATTTGAAGGTTTTTCCGTTAAATCTTCTGCTGCCTTACGTTTAACACTATTCGAAATCACTTGTCGATTATGTTTTTTAATATCCACCGTATGGTTGTGATTCAGTATACTCCTTGAAAGAACGTTCTCTTTGTGTACCGTGAAAATTTTAGCAGTACAGTTCTTGAAGGTACACGTCCGAAACTTCTCACCGCTTTTCAATGTTTTCTTAAAAGAAAATTTTGCGTTTTCGAACACTAACAAAGGTTTTCCTCGTTCACTTAAACACTGTAATACCGACATATTTATTTGATGCTGACGACAAGACATTGAGGCGTATGATTAAAAAAAGGATTTGCTTCTACTTCAAGCAATTGCTTGCACGAAAAGCAAAAACTAAAGTATTACCTTCACTTGAAAGTAGGTACTTTATGTATTAAGCTTATGCTATGTACATAAGAGTAAATACTTAAAGAAGAGTCATTTTCTATAGTAGGGTAGGGTGGGGCAGATTCGGACACATTTCTTCAAAATGTCATAACTCCTAAACTAGATGATGCTCAGAAACAATTATTGTGTTAGGAGGTGCCGCAGACATTTAGGAAACTACTTGATTTTTTTATCTTTCGAAAGCATTCCAAAGGAGTGAAAAAAATGCAGAAACTAGAAGACAGCATTTTTCCGAAACTGCCCCAAGGTGGGGTAGATTTGGACTTGGGTGGGGTGGATATGGACATAATATTACAACCTCGTCCAAATGCAATAACTATATGTATTTAAGTATAAAAATGTTTACTGAACATCATAATTCGAAAAAGAAACAGAAAATTTAATGTGCGATGCTTGCCTAGCTGTCCCTTTAACCTCTTGTGGCTTTGGAAGCTTGGAAATTATTTCGTTTCTTGGTATTGGGCTGATATCATCGATAACTGGGTAGCAAAAGCCCAAATTCTCGCGTTTCCTTAAAAACTTCACTAGGTATTCGTCACAGTCCAGCAATTAATTCTTGGATAATGCCAACAAAATATAGAACCTTTTTCTTTGTAGAAAATTTGACGAGAACAAAGTCTCCAACAGAAAGAGGTTCATCATATAGAAGTTCATCTGGCAAATTGTCCAAACTATCTTCATCAAAATCCATATCCAGGTCTGAGTCAACGCACATGTCTTCAGTTAACAATTCCTCGGCACTTTCCTCTGAATCAGAAATAACTTTTCTCTTTGCCGACTTTGTTTTTCTACCCATCAGATTTCTTGTCGCCGCAAAAACATTTTCACAGTGCTTCTTTTTCTTGATTTGGGTTTTCTTTTGGATTTCATTCTTTTCTGGCGTGTTGGTGTATATACGTGAGCGTCCACGTTTGCGACCCCTACTATTTTCAGTTCTTGTTTTGAGTTTTGGGATAGGTCTAACAACTTCTGGACTCAAAACTTCCGATTTTTGTTCTTTTTTCACCGATAAATTCTCCACTTTCGAATTCCAAACCTCAGATTGTAGTTCTCGTACAACTGATGACATTTTTTCAATTTCGATAAATACTCTTGTGAGAACTAACTCAACTAACTCAGCTACAACTTCAGTAGATGTAGGAGCGGCCGTCGTTTCTGCTGATTTAATGATTTCATTTGAAATTATTTTAATTTGCCGAACCAAATTTGAGCTAGAAGGTCGAGGAGTAGGAGGCCTGTCTGTTAATTCAGCAGTGGCTTTTTGATCTTCATTTTCATATTGTAACACTCCAGCAAAATCGGTATCGTCAAAAGCTAAGCGATTTAAAGGCCAAATTCCTGGTTTTTGGAAAGCTTTGATAATATTAGAAGGAATAAATGAATGCAGATATGGTTCACAACTTAATTTGCATATTTCATAAATTATGATAGGCTTTCCAGGGTTAGCTAATATGAAGTCGTTGAACGAAGTCTTCAGCTTAGCCTTGAACGGACCATAAATTCCGACATCTAGGGGCTGCATCCTATGGGTGGAATGTGGGGGAAATGACAACATAACTATCCCATGCTCTCTGCAAAAGTTGATTGCATCTAGTGAAATATGTGTTTCGTGGTTATCCACTAGTAAGAGAATTTTGTTGTCTACAGAGCAGCTTGTATATTGGCGAATGTGTCTTAAAAGATTAACAAATATTTCGGCAGTTATCCACCCATTTTTTGACGCGTAACCTTTGGCACCAGTGACTGATCCAAGCAAAAAATGATCTTTCATTCTAACTCGTGGAAAAATGTAAACAGGTGGAATTGCCGAACCAGTAGCAGTCACAATACCACAAAATGTGACCAGTGTTCCGCGTTCGGCAGAAACACATTGACTAACTTGTTTCTTTCCTTTCTCGCAAATAACTTTTGGTGATTGCATAACGGTGGTAATACCTGTTTCGTCGGTGTTCACAATTCGGTCCGGAGTAAATTTATATTTTTCCAAAACATTTGATAAGTTACTGAAAAATATTTCAACATTGTTTTTTGTGAACCCTGAAATTAGACCAATGCTAACGTTTTCTGGTTTTCTATATGAAAGTTTAGGGTGCCGCTTTACAAAGGAACGCATCCATTCAACCCCAGCTGATTTGTTATTATGCCAGTTAACTGGTATGTCTTTCTTTAGAAGTATTGCATATTGAAAAGCCAAAGCTCTCGTATTGCTATAAGTTAAGCCAAAGTTCATTTCGGATGCTTGACACACGTATCGTGCAAGACTTGCTTCTTCTTCGGAACTGAATATTTGACGCGAGGCATGTTTAGATTTGCTTTCAGTGGCCTCAGTATCAGAGGAGTCTTCAATACCTGATTCATCTACAATTTCTCTGGCTTGTTTTTTAGCTTTTTGTACGTGGAAGAATAATGTCGACTTTTTCAGATTATATTTGATTGCCGCGGCTCTAATTTTCATTTTCTTGGCGAGAACAAGGCGAACGGCTTTTTTTTATATCTTTGGGATCTATCATATGCCGATTTGTTTTTCGGATATAATTACGAACCATTCTGTAAACAAGAAACGCTAATAAATTTGGGAAATTTAATTTGTGGGGTAGTTTTGGACATTTGGGGCAAATTTGGACTAGTCCTGAACTGCCCCATTAAAAATATCCAAAACTGCCCCACTTGCAAATATTTCTTTCTAGTCGAAGCAGAGAGACGTAGAAAACTTTATATTCTTCAACTAAGTGAGGTTATGTACACTAAATTTAACGTAATTTTGTACCCCACTGTTCGCGATATCAATATTTATACTAACAGACTTCCAGAAGCTTACAAATAAACATGCAAAAACTTACTTTCAGTTATCGAATATTTTACAGCCACACAAAATTCGCAAAAATCAAGCTGCGTGACTCTGCTTCCAGCCAACGTTTACTTATGAAAAGTGAAGCGTACCAAGGAGAATGCAGATTATTTGGAGCTTATTTACCCGGTAAATTTGAAAAGTCCAAATGTGCCCCATGTCTAAATCTGCCCCACCCTACCCTATCTACTTCAACTGCGAGTTTCTGCTACAATTCACAGCATAATATGTAGTTTTAGTGAAGCCAGACCTGCAGCAACTTCGCTCTAACGATAATATAAAATTATGGCTGCATTTATCAATCTTCACCGCAAAAGAAAGCAGTATTTCGAAAGGCGAACATACGAAGTCCCACGATATAGAAAATTATTTCGGTAAATATAAATTTTCTGTGTATAACATCTATTTAACGTATCCGTACTTCATATTTTACCCACAGAACGTAGAATGGATGGCTGAACATTTTCTGGGAAGAAAGTATGAAACCCGTGGTGGAGCCCTTACAAATATGACCAAAATGGAATTATGTTTAAGAACATTAGGAGATCCTGGTTTTCAGGAAGGTGTTGGAGCAGACTTGGGCATTAATCAAAGTACAGTTTCCAAAACGATCAACGAAGTAGCTAGTAAAATAGTTAGGAGGAAAGGAATGTGGATTCGATTTCCTCTTACTCCCAATGAATTGGAAGAAGCAAAACGTGGTTGGCATATGCCTGATGCAATTGGTGCAGTGGATTGTACTCACATTAGAATTAAAAAGCCCGATTTGAATGGGGAGGAATACTTTAATAGAAAAGGATTTTGTTCAATAAATGTCCAAGCTACTTGCAATTATAATGAGTGCTTTACATCAGTTGATGTGTCATAGCCTGGAAGTGTGCATGATAGTAGGGTGTGGCGAAATTCAGACGTATTTCAAATTATTAAATCAAACATTAATCACGCATATCTATTAGGAGACGAAGGATAAGGTATTGCACCCTGGCTGATGACCCCATACAAGAATCCTAATATTCTTACTGAAAACTTATATAACAAGATACACACTACCGATCGGATAATTATTGAACGTTGTTTTGGACAACTGAAAAGTCGATTTCCAATGCTAGCCAATACAATGCGGTTAAAACTGAATTGTATACCAGTCTATATCACTTCCGCCTTTATACTGCACAATGTTGCAAAAAATGTTCACGACCCTAATGATTTTCTACCTCTCCAAAACAGAGAGAACCTTATTGCCAACCTATTGTTGATGACGCAAATATTAGAGTATTAGGTAACCAACGAAGAAATGATATATCTAGACAACTAATGGAACAACAAAGGTAAATACGGCTTGAATTTATTCACTCATTTATAATTGTACAAAAACATTAAAAAATCTATAACATCTTATTAACCCTTAACTGTGCTAGTGAAATAAGCTAACACTTATCTGCTGGTGGGGTCCGTCCGAACCCCAATTTCCAGTTGATAAAAACAAAAAATGTTTACATTGCTTATTTATTTTTTTAAAGAAATACAACAAACAGTAATATTTATAAGCGATTAAACGTTATTAAAACATATATTGCAAACTAAACTGGTGTGATCTGGGCAAATGTGTTTGCCGAATTTTTTGCATATACTCTTAACCTTTCGGTCTTTGTCCCTGGAGCAGAGATCGCATCGCTTTTTTCGTGTTGGATCATTGTTCGTAAAGGTTGTAGGTAGCTCTTTACCCAACTGCTTGCAAATTATTGTTTGCAGTTCACGCGGTAATCGGCTGAGATTTTTTCGTTGCATATGCGCAGTAATGAGGCTTTTTCCGAGGCTTACCAGCAAATGTCGCCTTTTAAATGTTTCTTCTCGCCCACAGTTCAATATTACCATACTATTTACACCTGCTATATTTATCATAGCGTAAAAAATTACCATGGGCCAACGCCTGGTACGTCTAGCTACTGAATAATTGGCGCATAACTGATCTAATACATCTACGCCAACTTTGGTCCTATTATAATCATTGATCATATCAGGTTTTCCATTTCAGTGCTTATTTTTTGATCGTGGTGCATGGTAGATATCAATGACACCGATCGGTTTTTTTAGGCACATATGAAGCTATTGTTATATCATTGTTATGTCCAAATATCGTAGAACCCACTTGTGTCCTTCTGTTAGGCTTAAACTCAAGTGGTAATTGCGGTTTGTTGATTCTTATTGTTCCTAAAAGGGTCAAGCCTTGTTCTCTCAGTTTGTTGCATAACTCGACTGACGAGAACCAATTATCAGTTGTGACATTCCGATTTGTGTTTTGTATGGGAGGTATGAGCTTTAGGACGTCGCGGGTTGGTACAGATACTTTATCTATTGATACTGTATTTTCCTTGCCAGTATAAACAAATGCACTACACAGTGTTACGCCCGAAACCACGTCGCACTAAGATAGCAGACTAAAATAAGTTAAAGAAAACGGAGAATCACAATAGGAGATGATTGAATCTGGAAAACGCAGGGCCGAGCTAACTCTGTCGCAGACGGCGTGACGGTTCAGATATACTAAAACACCTAATAGTAGAGCGTCGGTCGGCAACGACGCGAGCGACGTTGTCCGGGCACCAGAACACTACTTAACGATAACCTACCTGCGCCTCCTATGAGCATCCACTGGCTGTGTTCCTCCAGCGGGTTTCCTATTGATCACCCTGTATAATCTGATGCACCTAACCTTACGTACGTGCTTGTCACAAAATTATATGAGATATGTAGAGGTAAAATAAAAGATAAAGGTAATACGGAATGTAGCAAGATTTAATTAAAAGTTGAATGAGGTTTAAGTTTTTTTCAAAATAAAAGAAAATAGTTAAAGTACATTAAATTATTACAAATGAAACAATACTGTCTGAACAGTTAAAAATAAAGATCAGCTAACGTTGAGTGAAATTGAATTTAAAGAAAAGAAATGAAAACTAGACAGTTTGAAAATTAGTAAACAAAGCGTTGGTAATAAAAATAAAATAAATAAACAATTCTTAACACTAGTTCATAATCTCTGCGTTCCAGCAGAAGATGGTTGGTAGCAGAAACGTTTCATTACCTCACATATTATCTTTACAATGTAATATCATGAAAACGCCACTACGGCAATGTTAACACAAAATGTGATTTAATATTTACGCAAGAAAATTAATATCAACTAGTACTTAAGACTTAGACTAATAAAGTGAAAATTTGTTAAATTACCAAACACAAGGTTTGATTACATGATCATGATTAAATTAAATGAAGGTATCTTGTTGTCAAAAGTCAAATAATTAAAGATAAAAGGAAAAGGAAATTTTAGAATATACGCAAAAAAAAAAACACTGAGCTTTCTGAACAAAATTTACACTTGCAGGGATGAATTTAACTAGCTCAGATATTAAGACAAAAGTCTGCAAGAAAAGTTAGTGTTATACGACAAAAATTTACTAGTAATTAAGCACAATAAAATTTAGTTACATCAACGAGAGCCCTCCATAAAACTGCTACTTAGGGTCACTCGGTATACGGAAAAGCAAATTTACAATTCATCAAAAATAAATAATGAAATTAATGTGTCCACACATGTAAAAAAAAGTGGTACGACAGATATCTTATAAGCACTCTAAAAGTCTCAATTCAAAGACATAAGAAAAATGAAATCTGTAAAATGTCCAGTTCTCTGGCTCTACATTTTCATCAAAATAGCCGAGATACACTTCGGTAAATTAGGTACATGGTTGTACTTAACTGACATCACAAGATGGCGGAGGCACGCCAACTGGAGTTAAGATGGTGGAGGTCTCCTGATTGTACGTTGTAATTCCACCCAAAATCCAAGATGAAAAGATAGGCACAACTTACATAAATCAAAACGGCATCTACAGCGGCCAAACCAGCGTATAATGTCTGAAGGCTTAGCCCTGTGCTAACATCCTATTAAATTTGAAAGAAAAGAAACAAGAATAAAACCCCGAAAAATTAACACAAAATTACAACCACTTACCCCAATTTTAGTTGGAGGTGCACGTTAAAGACTCAGAAGTCACACATAGCACGAAATGAAATTCAAAATCCAACACGTGGCATTCGTAAATCAGGTAGCGGTATTGCGATAAAAATTTACGATAAATCACCTAACTAAGGTATCGATACACTATGCTTATTTCGTCAGAGCCGCCTAAGCGTATGTCTATCTTTTAGACAAAGTAATAAAATTTACCAAATAAAAATAAGCATATCGTACTGATGTACTCTCAACAAGTTCGACTTCGTAAGTGACTTAAACGTGACCTTTCCGGTAGATACGTTACAACCAAAGAGCACGCAGGCCCAATGATTTGAAATAAAGGCGGGAGATTTCAGAGAAAATAAATAGCAAGCACAAGACGAAATTTGACAAAAGGTGGAGTCAGCACCATGACAAATAATTAAACACAAACAAGAACATAACTTAGATGAAGATAAAATAACAGAACCAATCCTTCGATGTACGTAGAATTTATAAAGTCGGCAGTTCGAGAGGGAACTTCATGCTAAACGTTGGCAATGCGTGAAGCGAACGTTACACCTTGACGGGGTAACCAACGTTTGACAGATAGAAAACAAAACAAACCTCAGATGTAGACACAATTTAATACGGAAGAAAAGGGATTCTGCAGGTAACTATTGAGATTTCCAAACTCTTAAATCACGCTACAAACGGCGGTTAAAAAAAGACCGACCTCCTAATGTTTTGCAGTTAAATCCGCGAGGCCATAGCCCCCCAAGGAAAGATAACGACAGAAGCGCAACAAGGCAGTCAGGGAAGATGAATGCTTGCTATGAACAAATCAGTCCACGGCAACAATTTAACGTATGCCCGTTAATACACAAGATTTCCCTATTTAATACCCACTTGCATTTTTAGTGACATAACTACGAAGGAAGAATATGAATCAGACGTACAAGAGAGTCTATGTCTAGGGATACGCATAAATACAGGCGACAGTAAATACACGAGCCTGTCTGTTGTCTCGAAGAATTTTAAGGCCACAAATAAATGCACTACGTAGAGTTCGGAAGTAATAAATAAGCAGATATTGATAATGCTTAAACAAGGCGTAAAAAGTAACTGCAAAAGCAGAAAATACAAATTTACATGTAGGTTAGAATAAGCTAGAGATAAGATAGTTAGAAGTAGTTACATAAGATACAGAGTTCTTACACCTAAAGAGTGTATTTGCCCGATATTACACATTACATATCTGTCAATCTCACGGTGCGTGACTTAGGGCTCCGAGAGCACAATAGTAGGTTTAGCACACGCACAGATATACAGCAAACGATCTTTTCACACGGTGAACCAAGCGATATACAAGGTGCGCTCAAAAAAAAGTCTCGCGCTCATACATATTCTACGTACTTAAACAAAGACACATAATCTTACGAGAACTATATACAAAAGTGAATTTTACAGCATAACAACAGGTAGAAAGTACGTGCATCGCAGAGGCACATAATTTTTAGACCATACTTCGCCGGTTTCTTGGGCATGTACATTTTAAATGAACATCTGCCTCGAAATGGTACCAACATCTCATCGATGGTGAGATATTCTCCTGGAGTATATAAAGATTCACAATTCGCAATAAAAATATCCCAACATTCTTGTATTGCAGCCAATTTATTATGCCCTTTTCTTTGATCTCTTGTGAGTGCATCATCAAATCGCAAACATGACAAAATAAACAGAAAACGAGTTACACTCATTGTAGCCCGAAAAACATCCCGACCAGTTCCATCATTGGCAAATAAAGCAGATATATCCTCGTGATTAGATTTCATAACACCTGATAGATATAAAAGACCAAGGAAAGCGTTTAGTTCAGTCATATCCAGTTCAGCTGTGTACGATGGCCGAGGTACTTGAAATTGCTCATGTCTGTTCCTTATTTTCACATTTGTATGCAACAAGATGGTCTCTAGCATATTATCAGTAAAAAATAACTTAACATTTTTATCGATATTTTTGGCTCTCCCTTTGGGGCCTGGTAGATGTATAATCAGATTGTGAGTGCGAGTACGTGAACGACTTTTACATGCCTTCTGCCATTTAAAATTTTTATCCTTACCATAAAATACATTACTATCATCGGAATCGTTTTCAAAATGGCTTTCATCGCCATCTGAAGAAGCTTCTGAATTTGTTTCATGATCGCTAGCTTGAAATTCGTTTTCTTCAGCTGCGCTTTCTTCATCGGAATAAATATTAGGATCATTCGCTATTTCATTTATTTCTGATTCAGTCAAAGGTCTACTCCACTCATTCATTGCCATGGTAAAATTGACAAAAATACACTAAAAATAATGCATTATATAGTTAGGTTTTTGAAGAGCTAATAATAATTTCACTGTACACTTACGTGTTGGTGGGGTCTTTAAAGATTCGAGGTCTTATAATTTTCAAAATAATTTAGCTGTTGACTTTACAGCTACACACGTCTCTTATAACTAACCTAATTTAAGATTACGTTGACCCACAACGCCATCTGTTTAATACTCTAAAGAATGCTAACAGAAAACTATACCGCCAGGTCCGCGCGGACCCCACTAGCACAGTTAAGGGTTAAACATCGTTGTTTTCTGGGATTTGTCCGCTCAGATCTGTAAAAACAATGAATTGGTGAATTTAGTTTTCTATAATATTTCTCCATTTCCTTCGCAGCCGCTTCCTGAGCGCGTGCGGCATTTATCTGTTGAATCAAACACTCGCGTTGTAACTGCTGCAAACTTTTACTGCGGAATTCTGCTGGTTCATGTAGATCACTGTTCAATTTCTTTTGTTTTATAGGAACGTGTGATGCTATAGATTTGGATGCCTCCGATGATGCACAAGGAACTCCAGCAGAAATAGCACCTGACATAAAAAAATATACAGCACATATATTTACTCTGATTATATCAATAAACGATTAAAATTTACCAGGCACGTTTTGTAATACAGGATTGTCTCCTTTTTCGTCTTCCTATAGATTTACAAATTTTTCTTGCCATTCGCTCAACATAATTTTTTTGTTTCCAGTTCTTTTTCGATCAACAACTCCTTTTACTTTGGTTTTCATATTATTAAATTTTTTCAGAACCTACAATGCAAAATATAGAATTATATTTTAACCAGATAATAAAATAACTGCGTTCACCGCTTACTTGTTTTGCATTTATTTCTTTGTTCAAATTTTTAGAATAACAGGCAGCCAGGTGTTTTGCTGCTAAGTCTTTTTTTTTTGCAACGGCTGGTGTTTTTCTTTTGTCAAAAAAAATTTTGTAATCTGAAAGTAGCACGACAAACGCCATTTGTGCATCTTGGTCGGTTTCACTGATGTCATTCTCAACTTCATTTTCACTCTCACTGATCATTTTTAATTACTATCCTCGTAAACAAATTCCCACAAACAACAACAAGAACTTTACAATTTATAGGTTAAAAGTAACTATCTAGATGAAGCATTTACTTCGGACTGAAGTTTTTACTCTATGTAGTAAGCATCAACTGTAGTAAATACTTCGTGGCATTTGCTATTACTTGAAGTAGAAGCAAATCCTTTTTTTAATCATACGCCTCATTGAGTAAAAATAATAAAGTTTTGTATTTCAATCGTATCACATTTAAAGAGCGTTACGGGCGTCGCCGAGTTGGGCGAAATTACCTGATTTAATCCAAGAAAGGAAAGGGCAACGATGATCCCTTGCGCCGAGTTGGACGAGTACACTATTTACACTTGTTAATAATTTCCTCTATATGTAGGATAAATTTAAAATACGAGTTAAATTTATAACACCAATAAAACTTAAAAATTTATTTATTTCTACAAAGCCACACATAAAATAGTTTATAACAATTAATATATAATACTATGAACGATAATTACTACTGTGTCCTATGGATTCTTAATTTCCCTTTTTATATCAAAATATACCTAAGCTAAGCGATCTATCTTAATTTCTAAGAAAAGCATGCGGTCATCGTGTTAGGATGAGCTCATGATCTCATTGACCAGGTGCAGTACGTAACTCCTGCCGCCCTAGATAAAAAAAATTACAGTAACTAAAGATGTGCAGGTAATTTTTGTGGTTGATCACCCTGTATACTGGGTTTCTTCTTATCTCTGACCTGCCGGAATACTTTAATTAATGTTTTTCTGAAAGTAAAGACTAATATGATTGTAACTAAAAATAAAATGCAATACATAATATAATTAACAGTTTGATCTTGTTTTTGTGTGAATGTGATGGAATCTAGTAGTTTACTTTGATATTCAATTTCTTTTGACAAGTTATATACGTTGGGTTTTGAAATATGTAACGTGACTATTTGGTCGTGCTGAATATTGTATTCTATATATTTTACTTCTGAGTTATCATTGTTTTATAGTTTCGAATTATTTGATTCTTTATAGAGAATACGCAATTTTCAATGTTTTTAATTAAATATGTGCCCTTTACAATTTGAGTGTCTTTTTCTTGATTGCAGGTTTTAATTAACTTATTTTCCTTAGGACTGAGTAGCAATTTTACATTTGTTTCTAAATTTCTAATTTCTACATTGTTTGTTGTGAATGACTGGTAAATACAATTTTTGTAATTATCATCATATTGCAAAATATGGACTTCGCAAGGAGATTTGTCTGAAATTAAATTTTCTATTTCATGATCGCATAAATAATTGTTCTTAAATAATTGTTTACAAACCTTATCTGATACTATAAATTTATTTTCCTTTAAACCTATGTATTTAATTTTAGGGGTAATTTGTTTGTATGTACTATTTTCTAAGAATATTGGTAAAGCATTTAAATTATAGTACTGATATGATTCTTTACTAACTACAGGTATTGATAATATAAACGTAAAATGAGTCTTAGTTTGATATACTTTTACTTTAATTAATGATACTATCTGATAAATGTTGCCTACTAGAGTGCTAAATGGAAACTTACAATGTTTATTTAAATGAATAGACATTATGTTGTCTAATAGTATTTGAGGACTAATTACCATGGGATGTAATATTTCATTTTTCGCAAATGTGAGAGCCGTGAGGGTGAGGGTACTTCTTGCTTCATAATTTCTAGAAAAAGAATTTGGTATTCGAGTACTCATTCATTATGGGTGACTCGGTTGGTCTCCATTAGGTTGGTTAAATGTTTCTGGTTTGCTAATAATGTTCGGGCGTTTTCCTCGAACTGAGTGGTGGCATTTGCGAGTAGTCGTAATTGTTCCTTGAAGGCGATTTTCATGGTCTTCTGATTTTGTTGGAGTTCTTGAATTTGTTATTCATACCTTCGGCCATCTTCGTCATCGAGATTTCCAGTGATAGCTTTTATAACTCCTCCCACTATATTAAAGGCTCCTCTTTTTTGTCGTGATGTTATTTGGATTGAGTTTAGGAGTTTTTTGACTTTTTCTTCTTCGATATCCCGTAGGTATTTTAGTCTTCTTATTTCACTCGAGGTGTTACTAGCTGAAATACTTTGATTCTGCTGTAGATAGATGTTCCAAAACTTATTTACTTGAGATTAGCCCTTACGAATGACGAGTTAATATTGATCTTCGATGTTGAATGCAATCCCTAATTTTAATGGTAATAACCCAACTTGGTTTTCTATCTTTTCGATGTCGGCTAATCCTCTTCCGCTGAGGATTCTGGAACAAAACCCAATTTGAGTGAGTTTGCATGATATTTCAGGATTTTGTTTTTGGCGTTTTTAACTTCTACGACACCGTATTCTAGTATTCTAGTTACTGTATATGGACCTCAATATCTTTCGCTTGTCTTCTGAGTGTAGTACTTTGAAGGTTTGACATATACTTTTTGACCAATTTTTAACTCTTCTACCTTACGTTTTTCGTTCTTCTTGTTGATAGATTTTTCTTTATTTTCTTGCATTTTGTGTGCTATACTTTCATACTGATTCCGGGTCCGTTCTTTATGATCCTGGATATATTCTTGAAAGTAAACATCATCGTAGTATAAGTCCATAGGTTCTTTGGTGTTGGTGTGTCCGTATAACAATTCGAATGGTGTTACTCCAGTTGCTGAGTGATTTGTAGAATTGTATGCTAACACCGATAGTCGCATCAATTGTTTAATGTCTTGTGATGTTCTTTGGGTTTTTTAACATGCGGGTGTGTTCTAATAGGGTGTGTGAAGGCGTTCTATTAAGGAGTTTGAGTTTGGATTTTGAGGTGTAGTGTGATGAATTTTTATTTTGTAAAGTTTAAGGAGTTCTTTAAGGGTTATATTATTGAATTCCAAACCTCTATCCATAACCATCTCTTGCGGTGATCCATGGATATTAAAACTTTCGATCAGTTTGTCGACAATTTCCATTGCAGTCTTGCCTTGAACTGGATACACTTGAGCGTATTTAGTGAAGGCGTCGAGTATCGTGAGAAAAGCTTGACTGTTTATACTAAGAGTATCTATGTGTACTTTATCAAAAGGTTTATCTACTTTTTCGGTTACTTGGAACGGCATCTTAGGTGGATTTCTGTCATATTTGTTTCTTTGACAAATTTCGCAATTTTTGATATAGTTAGTGATATCTGTCTTCATTTGTGACCAATAGTAATTCTTACTTATTTGTTTATGGGTTTCGTTTATTCCACGATGGTCCGTTTTACCTTCATGGTGTTGTAGAATTATTTCTATCTTCTCTGCAGGATCTATCGTTCTTACACGTTTTGTGCATCGATATATTTTCGGTCCGTTGCACATAAGGACAAATAACCGAATTACGACGACAAAAATGGAATTTTTTACTTTATTAAATGTGACCATTATTGCACTTATTATGTTCTATGTAGCAGTAGGCAATCAACTTATAAGTATTAATTTTTTTAATACATTACATTAGCCTGTACGTGCATGCGTAGTATTATAACCTGTTACACTCACTTATACCTGTCAGCTGCATCTGTAACGTTGATTGTTGCTCTACTTGACAATTTTTTGTAAACTTACAGGTTAAATTTTTTTAAGTATATTTTTATACATCAGGCATCTAATTTTATTTACAGTTATTATTAAAATAGTAATTATATGTAGTGCACATATAGCGTAATGTTTTTATTATGAAATATGTTGAAAAATTTACTTTAGCAAGAGCTATAAAAAAAGTTCCAAACAGTTCCACGACTTTTCCTTAGAAATTAAAAAATACAACTACTAATAAGTGTAAAAAAGTCGAGTTGTGATCCCCCCGTTTCCCCCTTCCATAAATAGAGCATATTTTCCTTAGGTAGTACGGCCAATTCTGAAAATCCCGCATGCAAACGAAATTTTTTTTAATTCGTAAAATATTTCATTCTATGAAGTCTCCTTACAATATGCTTGTTGTCCACACTGATGTATACTTAAAGTGCTATAAAAAGGGGAATTCCCGTATTAAACTTTAACTAACAGAACCACAATAGCTAAATTTTTTATTCAGTGCAGTCTTCTCACAAAACGATCGTGTGCATGAAAAGATATTAGAAAGGGGAATTCCGTAGTTACATTGGGTGTACTTAGATCTGTGCTTTAAAGAAAATAAAATGAAGAAAAAAGAGTTATTTGATGTACTGAAAAACGAACATTTTTATAATTTATCATCATCAAAGTGTAATGAAAAACTATTACAGTATATTCTGGGCAAAACTGATGTTAGTGAGCTTCCTGAAGATTTAATAAAAAAAATAAAACAAGCAGTTAAAGTGTTTGTTTCGAGGATGTTTAGGAAGTGGCGTGAGTGTAATTATATGTATGAGCGTTTTAACAAGAAACACATAAACTGGCTTGACGAAAACCTAAAACTTCCGGAGATACAACCACCACTGCTTTCATTAAAGGAAGAAACACACTCAGAACAAAAAATGCGAGGCAGACCCAGAAAATTATTTGAAGAAAGTTCTCATCGCACTAAGCAAAGACATATAAGAGGTCTTGTATCAGATCTTAATTCAGAGGAATTATGTATGGCTACAGGAACATGTTTGGTGAAATCAGGTAACAGAAGTGCAGCTGAAGTTGTGAAGTTGGCTATTAATTCCTCACCCAAAACTTTAAAAAGAATGAAATTGGCACATGATACTTCAACTTCTTCTGTAAAACCTTACAGTCCTGATGAAGCTTTAGCTCTAATGGTGGACCTTGGATTGACTAAAGAGGATTATATTACGATGCGAATTGGAGCAATAGAAAGAGGAGCTAATATTTATCCCTCATATCATGTTATAGGAGAGGCCAAAAGAAAGTGTTATCCAATAAATATTAAGATAAACGAAAATGAGGCTCTGGTACCGCTTCAAGACCTTCTTGCACATACTGCTCACCGTTTGGCTCAAGTTCAGACTGATGTGATATTACAGTATATTTCTACTGACTGTGATACAATTGAAGTTTATTATAAATGGGGCTTGGATGGCAGCGGTGGACACAGTATATATAAACAAAATTTTGCGAATAATTCAGCATATGCGGACTCTAATATAATTTTATGTACGATTATGCCACTGCGAATGTGTGAATCTAATAGCAATAATTACAAAATATTTTGGAAGAACATGTCACCATCATCGACCAAGCATTGTCGACCAATCTCATTCAAGATAAAAAAGGAAAACGTCAAAAATGTCAAAGAAGAGTATAACGAAATTCAAAATCAAATATTGCAATTGGAGCCCACATTAATCGTACTTGACGGTAAAGAAATTAAATTTAAACATATCCTTATATGTACAATGCTGGATGGAAAGACTGTCAACATTTTGAGTGATACTGCAAGTTCACAAGCGTGTAATGTTTGTAAAGCTACTCCCAAAATTTTAAACGATTTTGAAAAATTAAAGAATAGAGTCTGTAATGAAGACACCTTTAAGTACGGGATTTCGGTGCTACATGCACATATTAGGTGTTATGAATATTTACTACATATAGCATACAAATTGGAACTAAAAAAATGGCAAGCAAGAGGTGGCAGTGCAAAACAAGAAGTAAAAGGAAAAAAGGAAGAAATAGCCACTAAATTTTATGAACAGATGGGTCTTGTTGTTGACCAGCCGAAACAAGGTGGAGGCAATAGCAATGACGGTAATACAGCACGAAAATTTTTTAAGAATCCTTCGCTTGTTTCAGAAATAACTGGACTTGATAAAGTCTTAATAGAAAGATTTGCAAATATATTATCAATAATTTCTTGTGGACATTACATCAAGGGAGAAGTATTTAAAAACTATTGCTTTGAAACAGCAGAAATGGCCATTAAACTTTATGGCTGGTATAAAATGAGTGCCACTGTTCATAAAATTTTATTTCATGGAGCTGATATTATAAAATCTTTACCTTTACCGGTAGGCCAACTATCAGAAGATGTAATTGAAGCAAGTCATAAAGAATATAAAAATTTAAGACAATATCACTCCAGAAAAACTTCAAGAGCCAATACTAACAGTGACATTTTTAACTGGATGCTGGTTTCTTCGGACCCTGTTGTGGCCGACAAAAGAAAAAAGGCTAAAAAAAACAAAGCAAAATTTAATGAAATTGTACTAAGTATGCTAAGGCTGCCCACTTTCTGTGGCAACGAAGAAGATAATTATGAACAGGAGCTTGATGACATTCAAGACTATAAAGATATTAATATAGAGTAAAATAAAAATTTTCGTATTGATAATTAAAAAAAAATGTGAAACAATTAATTATAATTCTTACTATTTTAAGTAGTATCATACAAGATGATATATTTAAATAAAAACTTTTAAAAAATATAATTATTATTTCCGCTTTTATAAGTATTCTCGGTTTATGTTTTTCATTAGGCCTAATGTTTTGAATTTGGATTTTTAGTTTATAAAAAATTGACATACAAATTCCCATGGAATAAGTTTTAATTGAATTTGATCAATTCTTTAAAAATTGTCCGCCATATTGGATCCGCTATTTAAAATTTTTAAAAACTGACCTCAGATTCGTGATCAACAAACTTAAAAACCTTAAGGTACCTAGTTTTATTAACATTTATTGAATCCATATGGAGTAAATAATTTTGTCGCACTAAATTTTCAATTCGTCCCTGTGTGCGTTGTTGTTGAAGTGTTCTATGTATTGTTTGCACATTTCTTGATATATTTCGTCGGTGGTGTATATGAAATATTTTCCTTGTGCCATTATTTCTTTCATTATACGAATTAATTCTTGTGACAGGTTTTCTTTATAAATTTCTACATGATAAATTGTTTTTCCACTGTCGGTTTTATGGGATATTACGGTTGGAAAGATGTGTTTTTCAAGGAATATTTGGATTTCTTGGGAATATGTGGCTAATTCGGTAATGGGTATAGTGTGGTCAGGTTCTATTGTGGCATTGCTGTGGCTAGACTCACTTCGTTCTTCAATGTTGTCTGGAGGTTCGTTTATTTTGATGTTTTTCTTTGCGATGTTTTGTGCTTGTTGTGGTGGTTGTAGTGATGCAAGTATTTCATCTAATTTCTCGGTAGTTATTTGTGGCATAGTCGATAATGCATCTTCATCCATGTGATGTATCTCTACTCTGGAAAGAGCGTCTGCGTTTTTATTGATTGCGCCTTTCTTATATTCGATACTGTAATCACTCAATGAGTTCAACTGCTTCAAGATGTTTTTCAATAGTTGCATATGTATTTATTTCTTGTGATGTGCCTTCCCCCGGATCTAAATTGACATCTGGATCTGTAACTGATAAACGGTTATAATAGAGAAGTCTATATGTACATGTATAACTCACCTTCAATTTCATCAAAATCAAAACGTTTGGCAAGCCCATCATGGAAAGCTGTGTGACAGATACATTTTTTTCTTCATGTGCTAGGAATTTTGTGGATTCTGGTGTGCCACCACCTGTTTTCGTGGCCTCCATTTTTATTTTTGCACATTTTTTTCGAAGTTTCTTAATCGTGTCGTATTTGCTTCGAATTGTCTTTGCACTTCTGGGATAATTTCCCGAGGTACAATTAAACTTGACTGCTATTTTCTTCCAAGCCTCATTTTTGGATTTCCAAGTAGTTGCGTCCATTCTTTTATTTTCTACTTTATCTTGGTATTCATATATTATATTTATACGTGTGTCCACCTCGCTCCTGCTGAAATTATGTACATAATGTCTTACAAATCAAAATAATGCACCAGTTTTTATCACAAAAGTTGAATTGTGTTTTGCAAGACATAAGGTGACTCACATATTAATAACTGTTAATTTAAGACTTTTTCTGGAACCGAAAATCTTCCAGCTGTCGGCTCTCTTCATTAGGGACTCCTCCCGACGGTGGAGATACTAGTAACTTCGTTAATCGCCGTAGGTCCACTTACAAATTTACTCTTTTTCTGTAGCCCAATTGTAGCTTTCAATAAGGATGTGCATAAACTCTTACACATTTAAGATGTACGAATGTAAATCGGGAATCTTTTATTACTTTACGGCCTAACATGCTGTTCACCGCTTCTCTTGAAGATTCCCAGCCGACTCCGATATATCGCCTCATTCCCAGGGTCGCACCTGCTACCTCCCTTGTCTCTCAACCTTACAGTTCCCGCACACTTAAACGCTCGAGCAGTGACACAAAAACACGACACCACCAATTCCTGCTCATAGGAAATTATACGACTCACTTTTTGTTAAATTTAATGCAAATACTTTCTAATCTAGACCAGGGGTTCCCAAACTTTTTCAGACACTGTACGCCTTTGTAGCAACAAAAAAATTTGTTTACCGCTTTCCGTCTGTAAATTAAAAATATTTAACAAAATTTAAAGACTTTTATTATGTATAGTTTTAACCTTTGAAACTCAATTACATGTCATGTCCAAATAAAAACAAAGACATATTGGTTACATGAATTTTTATTATATAAAAAAAAACAGAAAGTTGCAAAAATACTCATAAAAAGCTTATTTTCAAAGAAACTAGTGAGATGGATGAGCTTGTTTCTCTTTACAAAGTTGATCAATATTGGATTCCAACTTAGTTAAATATAATCTTAAATCATCTTCAACATTTAATTTGTTTCTGTATTTATTTTTAACATAAGTCAAACTAGAAAAACCTCTTTCACATAAATAAGTGGTGGAAAACCCAAGAAGAAATTTAAGAGCATTGCCGGACAGTTCTTTATATTCCTGCCAAACACCGATCCAGAATTCTAACAATGAAGCCCCAGAATTCAAATGTTTTTTTTCCAGGGTGGGATCGCGGGAGACTTCAATCAGCTGCTCCTTTTCAAATGCAGGCAGGTTGGTGTCCGTAACATCAGCACCAAAGGGGTCACGAATCCAGTCGTACTGTTTCTCTAAAGGTGGAAAATACTCCCTAATTCGAACATTTAGTGCGTTCAAGTGCTGGGCTACTTGATTCTTCAGTTCATTAAAATCAGATATGTTCTGTTCATTTTCTTGCAAACAGGTGTTCAACTTTTCAAAAGGCTCGCAGTTGTTTCTTTGTGTTTCTTGTTCCCACAGTGTGATCTTTTTCACCATTGCATTAGTTTTCTTTTCCATAAAAAAAAACATCAGAAACACCGCCCTGCATGGACAAATTCCATGTGTTGAGTTTTTCAAAAATATCACTTAAATAAGCTAACTTTAAAATCCAATCAAATTAGTAAGTACTGCAGACAAATTCGACTTGTGTTCGGTAAAAAAGCTATGCAGTTCTTTGTGGAGTTCAAAGACACGCGACAAAACACTTCCTCTTGAAAGCCATCGAACCTCAGTATGAAGCAACAAGTTCTCATGAAGACTTCCCATATCCTGGCATAGAATTTTAAAGTAGCGAGATTTTTGAGGTGTACTTTTGATGAAATTCACAATTTTCACGCTTTGATCAAGAACTTCTTTTAGTTCATCAGGAAGGTGTTTGGCCGCCAAAGCCCCGCGGTGTAGGACGCAATGAGTAAACTTACACGCAGGTGAAACTGTTTTGATATGGCCTACCAGTCCTGTGATGTGACCACTCATAGCTTTGGCGCCATCCATACACACTGAAACACAGTTTTCCCACTTCAGGTGGTTATCAGAAAAAAAAAAAAAGAGTCCAACAACTTGAAAATATCTTCATCTTTTGTAGATGTTTTGAGTGGCTTACAAAACAACAGATCTTCAAATACTTCATCTTGAAATATGCCACGAACAAAAACGATCAGCTGGGCTAGGCCAGCGACATCTGTGGTTTTGTTGAGTTGGATAGCAAAGTAAGGGCTACCTTGAACTGCTCGAACAAGTTGTTCTTTTGTGTCACTGGCCATATCGTTGATTCTCCTTGCAACTGTGTTGTTTGATAGTGGTATTGATTTCACTCTTTTTCTCCAAACATGCAAGAAACAATTTCTACTGCAGCCGGGAGTATAAGGTTTTCACGAAGAGAATGGGTTTTCCAGATTTTGCGATCAAATGACTAACTTTATAAGAAGCTTTAGTTTTTATTATGCTTTTCTGGTTTTTAAGGTCTTCTAAAAGACGTTCAAAGTACTGTTGCTCCTTTCTTACTAAATTTTCATGTTTGCTCTCAAAATGGCATGGAATTGTTTGATAAGGTTTCCGAACAAACAACGCATTGATGATTGGGGTTGCCTGGGCTTCTAGTCCATGTAAAACCTAATTTTAAGTACGATTCGTTGTACTTTCTTCTTTTATTTTTAGATTCATTTCCCTGATTTTCAGGTTTTTTATTTTGTCCCTTGGTTTGCTCATTAGTAGGTCTACTTACACTTTGTGCAGTTGATGGCCCAGGATTTTGATTTAGATCTTCCTGAGGCCTTTTCTTGATTAACCATTTATTCATTGTTAATTTTTATTGTAACTTTCCCTTTAGTACCGCACAAACAAATGTCCGTAAACGGAGTTCACACTATCAGGTCTGAACAATAATTACTGTTTGAACAGAATTGAATGTTTCCAGAACAGCACAACACTGTGAGCGAGCTTGTTGTGGCTGCGGTGACAGTGCTGGCAGAGAGGCGCGCGCAAGTCAACTAAACATGATGGGGGAGGGGTACATCACATCAACTAGTGATGGGCATAACCGGATATTTTCAATAACCGAATACTTGGTATTCGAGTGATGACAAAAACCGAATGATTATCTGGATACTTTTTCACTCGAATGTTAATTATTCGTTACTCGTTATCCGTCCGACAAAAACCGAATGATTATCTGGATACTTTTTCACTCGAATGTTAATTATTCGTTACTCGTTATAGTTACAATAACCAAGTTATGAAGGTTATTTTTCACTCGAGTGATCCCATCACTAAAATCAACTGATGCACTATGTCCGCCCGGCCTGTTCCGTCGCGTCGTCGCGCCTCTACTAGCGCTGTTGGCCGGTCGCGTACCCCCTAAAAATTTTCGCGTACCCCCAAGGGGTACGCGTACCACAGTTTGGGAACCACTGATCTAGACAATGCGTGAACATATACAGGGGTAAGTATACATTTAAATAAGAAATGAAATTAGTTGTTAGTTTCCAACACACTGTCAGTAAAAGAGTATATTCTACTGGTCTTTATAAATGTAAAATATTTCAATTTTACTGTACCGTTACAACATAATAATATGCAAAAATCTCGAGGTTGAAAATTTTCATTATAACAATACTTTCTTGCACTACGTATAAGAGGGTAAAAACGATCTGTTGCTGATTAAGAAAATTGATTCCTAATAGTAACAAGTGGTTGTCTTAGGTGCAACAGTTAGTTACAATAACTCAATACTAGGTTTAACTTTCGAAATTGACGAAAGTCTACTGTCACCTTTGTTATAATTTATGTAGTATAAACTGTTTGTCAAGTGTGCTCAATTTGTACCCAATTGTGCCGTTGTTAGTTTCATTTGGACTCTACTGTTTACAGAAACTAGAAAAAAAGATCGAAAGGGGGTGAATGTCATTCAATGATAGTAGCACAAAAATGTGATAATTTTAAGAAACACATACTTTTTGAGAATAACTACTTAGCAAAAAAGTACTTGAGTTATTGCAACTTTAATACAAGATTATTTTGTAAATATTTATTTACTTTTACTTAAGTTCTATATAATATTGCATGAGGATAAACCAAATCTCACTACCGTTACAGTGTACTTTGTGTTGCAGTAAATCATCGTAGACTTCCCATTTTTTATTAATTCTGAAACAGTATGCTTTAAAATGACCAATGACGTTCTGCTCGACGACTCGAAGGAGCCAAAGTAAGCGATGAGGCCACCTAAGTCATATTTAAGGTCATCAATAGTAATGGTCTATATTATGTAAATGCAGTTTCGGTATTATCGGCAGCATAATGTTATTTCGGATAGTTACTTCTATCAATATGTACTGCTTGTTGTATTCAATTTTTGTTATTGGTGCACCCACACATTCAGTTTTTACGCAATGTTGCGTCTGTCTTCTATCAAAGTACTTTGTTAATGCCGCCTGCAATTCTAGATGTGACGCACTGTCTAAAGCTACCAAAATAATGTTAATTGGTATCACTCTTATATGTGAATATTGTATGCAGCGAATTGTCTCAAAATAGGAACAATTCAAAACACCGGTTGAGCATAGTTCCCTTAAAAACCGCAACGGTAGTTTGTGTGTCAATATGTATGATTTGATTGAGCCATCTTCTCTCCTGGGTGAAATAAGTCACTAAGAATAAAGCATCGCAGGCTATAAGCTTTTTGTCTAATACATACATAACCTCTTTAATCAGTTCACTTAAGTAATAACGGCACAATTGAACACAAATGGACCACAATTGGCACTATATAAATTGAGCTTATTCGTTGTGTTCCTGGCTTATTCCGTACTGCTTCCTGCGAAATGGATGTCATTTACTTTCGGTATCCCGCACAGAATCTGATCCATCACTGCTTGAAAAATAGCACTTTACTCTTTCAGCTTTGGAAAATCGGAAACGTTTTTTCTTTTGAGGTTCATCATTACTGGAACTCTCACTTGCTATGATCCCTTCTTCACAACTCTGGGTTTTTTGTGCAGTTTCCTCATTATTAATACTACTTACGTTAGCGCTTATAGCACTAGTTGTAGGAGTAGCAGTGCAGCTTGCGTGAAATAGCAATGATTGAGCGAATGCAGCATCTGTAAAATATACAATACAAGCCTTCTGTAAGTGCACTATCACAATGTTCCTACCTGTTTCACATCGCACAGCATCGTGTTTATTTACAAAAAGATTGTAGCAGTGGTCAGATTCGGGATCATATACTGTGACTTTCAAGTATAATAAAGAAAAACTACTTATATATAGAATTACATATTTGCATTTAAAAAACTAATTTTTGTACTTTTTGTGGTTTGAGTCTATTTCTCCGGTCAGATATAATTTGGCCACTAGAAAATACCGGTTCGTTTGGAACAAATGTTGCCACTATTTCCAGGTATTTTTTAGCTAATTTACCTAATCGGGGATATACCATTTCACGTGATTTCCACCAGCTTAACGGATTTTCTTGTCTTCTAATATTAGACTCATCTGTATAATGTCGGAACTCTATTATATACGATGATATAGGTGTACTCCTTTTAATTGACAAACTGGAATCAAACTCACCCCATATTAGGTCGTCCACATTTGTTCCAGAATTCTTTTTTGTAGCATCATCAGTTGTTTCATTCTGTGGAATAAGTGCTGCTATTTCAGTTGTTATCTGATCTTTAATTTGTTTAATGGCTTTGTTATCACTAAACCTATTTTTTTTGAAACGTGGGTCTAGGAATGTGGCTTTCGCTAATATAGAATTATATTCTAAACGATTAAACTGCTTAGCAATACCATCGGTTAGGCTGCTGCATAATACTTTTGCAGCGTTTGTAATCAAAGTTTCTTGCAGCCGAATTAGTGCTCTATTTAGTCCTCTCATATAGGTATGACTTTGGAGAGAGTTACATTAGTTTCAGAACTAAACTCCACAGTTATTTGCTCAAACGGCTTTAGGAGTGAACACAATTCTTTTAAAATATTCCATTCTTCTAAGGAAAGAACTCGGGTTATGCAGAATTCCTAAAGCAGCTTCCACACTTGTTCTTTACATATTCTCTCGAACATATAGTATGTGGAATTCCATCTTGTCACAACATCATTTTTCAATTTTAGAGGTTGACTGCGTGACTGTATTTGAAATTCTTTTAATTTTTGGGCAGCTGTGGTGCTTCTGTGGAAATATTCAATTATTGATTTAACGTTTCTGAAATTAATCGGAGAGCGTCTTGAACAATTAAATTTAGCGTATGGGCTAAACAAGGGAGATATTTCCAGCCTGTTAATCGTACTGCAGCTGTAATGCTGCGAGCATTGTCTGTGACAATTACGTGAATTTTATCCGAAATTTTAATGAAAAAGTGATAGAACTGTTCTGCAAGTCAAAGACACGCAAAATGGACTTCGTTTATCGTCAGATGTAATCAAACTGTAGTGTTATATTTATTATTCCCTCAAAACAAACTGTACAATGAACAGTACCTGTCTGGAACAGTATGTCGGTGAAACTTATAAAGATTGGGTAAGCGTTCTTGTATTATACTTTTTACTTTCTTATACGTAGTATAAGGAAGTATTGTGATGATGAAAATTTTCGACCTCGAGATTTTTGCAGATGTCCACGTTTTGAAGTCCCCTGATACCGAAAAAGTGGTTTTTAAAAAATGTCTGTGTGTCTGTGTGTGTCCGTGTGTGTGTGTGTGACCACGATAGCGGTCAAGCCGCTGTAGCTATCAATTGCAAATTTTGTATTTACGTGTATAATCTCCCTCTTGAGATCTGATTAGTTTTTCAGTAAAATCGGTAGACCGGAAGTAGCAGTTTACTTCAGCGAAAAAATCGAATTTTGCCAATATTTCGTCAACTACTAAATTTAAACAAATTTATAAAGAATTCATATATACTTAAAATTAAAATTGAGAATAATTTTATTTAAAAAGTTTTTCGAAATTCCTACCGGAAGTAGGTCTTTTACTTTTATCGAAAATCAGTTTTTTGCGAATATTTCGCAAATCATGCTTTTTAGACAAGTACGTTACGGGTATAAAAGTATTTAAAACATAATTTTCAATATCTTTTGTATAAAAAAAATTTCAAAATTCAGACCGGAAGTGCCACTTTTACTCTTATCGAATAGCGATTTTTTGCAAATATGTCATAAGTTTTAACAAATTTATAAAGAATTCATGTATACTTAAAATTAAAATTGAGTATAATTTTATCTAAAAAGTTTTCCGAAATTCCTACCGGAAGTAGGTCTTTTACTCTTATCGAAAATCAGTTTTTTGCCAATATTTTGCAAGTCATGCTTCTTAGACAGGTACGCTACGAATATAAAAGTATTTAGAACATAATTTTCAATATCTTTTGTATAAAAAAAATTTCAAAATTCAGAACGGAAGTACCACTTACTCTTATCGAATAGCGATTTTTTGCAAATATGTCGTAAGTTATGCATTCTATATAAATTTAGCACTTTTACTCTTAGCGAGGAGCACTTTTTTGATATCTCGCAAAGTATGCATTCTATAGAAATTTATTAAGAGAATAGAAGTACTTAGAATAGGATTTTGAATAATATCTGTAAAAAAATTTCTTAAAATTCTGTAATTTGAAACGCTCATACGTATAAGAAAGTCGTGTGGTGGCCACACCTCATTTTTAATTTTGAAATTATGCACTCCCTATGTGAACCACCCCGAGCCGCCACTGACTTTGGTGGTGCTTGTAGCCAAGAAAATTCTGCATCATTTGGTATAAGTTGCAGTCGACAATACCTAAAAAAACTTTGTTTTTTCAAAGCCTACTTCCTGAAATTTTCACATACCAAAAACTTAGTTTTTTAAAAGGAACACCCTGTATTTTATTGAGGCATTTTGTTTCTTTTTTTATTCTCTTTCATTTTTGTTGACAATGTCCTATACCCATCTGTTGTAATTTCTGAGATAATCACTTTTAGAGCAATTAGCGGTCAATTAAAGAACTACGAGCGCTGTTGTTCTATGCACCAAAATAATCGTTCAACCAATGGAAGGCAGGTATGGAGCCCGACTTCCTTAGTCAACTGTCAAACAAAGTAAATGTTAAATCCAACTATCCCAAAAGTAATAAGTTTACAGAATGAAGAGCATCGCATTTCAATTTTTTAATTCCGGCAATGTCCGCTTGCAGTATTTCATTTTTTACACTGTTGGTTAACAACGAAATAAAATAAAAGTTATGTTTACTGATATATTTGAAGATGTCTTCAAAACGTTTTGAAAATCCGTCCGTAGAAAGCGCAGATCCTCTCTTCCATTAACATTTTCATCAAAGACATAAGGTCCAATTATGTAACTTCCCACTATTCCTCCCCACACATTTAATGACCAACGATTTTGAAAGTTTACAGTTGTGATAAAGTGAGGGCTTTTGTGTGTTATAACGAAACTTGTGACTATAAACGTATTCACTTTAATAGAAGGTGGCTTCGTCGATAAACAACAAAAAATTGAGAAACCAGGATAATTTATCTGCTGTCCATTGACAAAAATGTAAGCGATTCTGAAAATTTCTTTCATCTAACCCTGTGTATGAATATGCTACGAATGAATTACATGTTTCCTAATTATTCTGGATTCTCAAATTTACTACTAGTATGCGGGTGTACGAATACACTCGCAAGTACCATAAACGTCTTATCCTCATCAGTTATTGGTTTTCCGCACTTTTGTTCATATTCAGTACATTCTGTTCAATCATGCCGTTCCTTTATACTTTCAAAGATTTCTGGCTTCGGTTGACTTCTACCAGGGATCGCTGTCCACAAAGTCTGGATGCTAGCAGAGACTTTCTTTAACAGTTGACTGAGACGATCAGCCGTATTCCAGCCTTTATTGGACGAAGATTTGGGTGTATAGAACAGGGCTTATAGTTCTTTATTTGACCGCTAATTGCTTCTATAGTGATTATCTTAGAAATTACAAAATATAGGTATAGGACATTGTTAACAAAAATGAAAGAGAATAAAAAAGGAACAAAATGCCGCAATAAACTACCGGGTGTTTCATTTAAAAAAGATAAGTTTTTGTGATGTGAAAATTTAAAAAAACAAATTTTTTGGGATGTTGTCGAGTGCAACTTATACCAAATGATGCAGTATTTTCTTTGCTACAAGCATCGCCAAAGTTAATGTTTTTACTTTTAAAAACAATGAAAAAATGTTTTTTTTCTGAAGACATGTTTTTGTCAAAAATTTCCAAAAAAAAATAATAACTCAAAAACTAATGGCTCAATTTTGGAAAAGAAAAAATAGTTTATTAGGCAATTTAAGACAGTACTAGAAAATCCAAAAATATATAGAGTGAGTCATTTAAAAAAATTAAATTTCATACATTTCCATTGAAACCGGAAGTGCGTCAGAGCTTGAAGTATTTTTAGAATATGCACCCCAAGCAACCATGAATCTTCCACTAATTGTTTTTTCTTTTATTTAAAACACAAAAGAGCTATCAAAGAAGCGGCTACTAATGACACCTGTATATATATTAATCAAGTCATTTAAAGTTCCATTTCAAAGGTATACAGAAGAAGAAGGCTATACTTTTGAACATTTATTAGGTTTATTTATCATTCTTTACTTTAAATGTATTCGTTATGTATGTATGTAATCGTTATTTCATAGCAATTTTCAAAATTTTTACAATTTTTTACCATATATTAGAAATAGTTATAAATCGACTAATGTAAATTGAGTCAGTTTAATCGGCTCTTAAAAGCTCATAAAATGTAAAAAATGTATAGTATTTCGCCATTGTTAAACAATTTGTTTAAATAAAGATATTTTTAAATTGTAGAGCTTCTGATTACCTAATTAATTACCTTAATTTTTGTATTACAATTTTTAGCTATCTACACTATTTGATACCATTAATGAATTTTATCGCTACGCTGTGATAGAAGGTCTATAAAAAATAAATGATGTCACAAATTAAAAACAAAATCGGAATTATAGTGTACCTTTAAAAACAAAGGGTGATGTGATTTAACGTAAGCATTGCATATTAATTTTATTTTGAAAGAGTTAAACACGAAGTTACTGAAGGTATTTGAACTGGATTTATCTATATCTTATAAAATATATTCCTATGTCATAATTACGACCTATTCCATGCAACATTATTTTTATAAAAATCAAACAAGAAGACATTTTTATGGCAATTGCGAAACTGATTCAATTTGCAAACCGGCCTTCAACACTACTTCTTTGAATGAGTACCTAAACATACAGATATTAGCGGTTCCTCACTGTTAAATAAAATAGAGATTCGGGAATTCCCCGCATTTTAAATACCTAGGATGCCAACATGTGCGCTATATACATAAGAGTTATTCTGCAGTATATACAAATTCGCCCTCTGACCTATATGCACGAGAACTAAAGTGTATAGAAATATAGAGATAGGGTTAAAATTGACGTCCGGCCAATTTTAAGTTTATTTGGTAGATATAGGTGAGTAGGGTACTTAGGCCGGTTCTGGAACACCTCCTCCCCCTCTCACTCAGCTCCCCCTCACCCCCCTCGCCCTAGTGGCGCCCTCTGCCAACCCAACTGATGTGGCGCCCCCTCGCGGCCTCCAACCCAACTAAAAATTGCAGATTTCATCATTACCAACCCAACTAAAAATTGCAGATTTCATCATTACCAACCCAACTGATGTGGCGCCCCCTCGCGGTCGCCAACCCAACTAAAAACTGTAGATTTCATCATTACCAACCCAACTGATGTGGCGCCCCCTCGCGGTCGCCACCCCATAATGGCAGATTTCATCATTACCAACCCAACTGATGTGGCACCCCCTTGTGGTCGCCAGCCCAAAATGGCAGATTTCATCATTACCAACCCAAATACCATGGACGCCCTCTGACAGCCACTGACCAAGAAATGGTATCTCCCATCACGACCAACCTAACTAATGCAGCATCCTCTCAAGGTCACTAGCCAAACTAAGGTGACGTCAGACAAAATGGCGGGCCATCAAGATGGTCTTTGCTTCTAGAGAATTCCTGAATAAATTACCAGGCTTGCTATCGCGCCTCTCAATGTACTTCAAACAGGTCTAAACATGTTTCCAGCGGAAACCGCAACGGCTGTCTGCTTCTGTGATAGCCGCATGCTTGAAATGTATATCTTACTTATAAAATAAAATAAAACAAACAATATATTTTTTAAGAAAAACAATTTATTTAACCGGTTCAGAACCGGTTCTGCGTGTTAGAATATTGTAGCCCAAATATGACCCAACTTAAAAAGTGGTACATTTATAGTGAGTATGAATATATATGTGAACCTGATTTAGATCTTCATGCTGAAATTTACGTATTCGACATAGAAACATCGACTGTACTGACTTTAAATAAGAATATGCCTGCTTCTGTGATAGCCGCATGCTTGAAATGCATATCTTACTTATAAAATAAAACAAACAATATTTTTTAAGAAAAACAATGTATTAATTAACAATATGACCAAGTTTCATACCATCAAGATGGTCGATAAAAATATAAACTTTACATCTAAGATCGGCATACCATTTCAAAATTATAAAATAAATATACAGTATGCTACTGGACGAGATAGCAACCAAGTATGAATATACAGGACGTTTTCAAAGGTAGGGATTTTTAGAAAAGCAAGATGGTGAATCCAAGATGGCCGCCAAAAATCTAATAAACTAATGCCACGTCAAGCATCCAATATATCAAAACCATGCACTCGAACTCCTATGAAACATCATCTTAAAACCATCGCTAGAATCAGCTCACAACCGGGTCATGAAGCGGTTCTGAAACCCCTATATTAAAACCACACATTCAGTCCACTATCAAATCCCTCTTTTCTCAAAAAGCCATCCATCCATCCATCCATCCATCCATCCAACCATCCATCTTCAAAACAATACTTTCAAGTCCATTAATCCATCCATCCATCTGTTATATTTTTAGTATTATATAAATTAGGCTTTCTAAATACCTTGTAGTAAAACACAAACAAGCACTAAAAAAAAAACGATGTTGACTCTTCGAAGATACTGATTATAATGAAATTAAAGATGCCGATCTACGTATATATAGATACTCATCCGTGACGTATACATCCATCTGCGTTAGATTCCCACGCACCGGATCATGAAGCGGTTCTGAAACCCCTATATTAAAACCACACATTCAATCCACTATCAAATCCCTCTTTTCTCAAAAAGCCATCCATCCATCCATCCATCCAACCATCCATCCAACCATCCATCTTCAAAACAATACTTTCAAGTCCATTAATCCATCCATCCATCTGTTATATTTTTAGTATTATATAAATTAGGCTTTCTAAATACCTTGTAGTAAAACACAAACAAGCACTAAAAAAAACGATGTTGACTCTTCGAAGATACTGATTATAATGAAATTAAAGATGCCGATCTACGTATATATAGATACTCATCCGTGACGTATACATCCATCTGCGTTAGATTCCCACGCACCGTGTCATGCAGTGGTTAATTTATAAATAATTGCGGTTAATTATTTTCGGAGTTAACGGGAAACCACCGCATGCCAAGAAAAAAAAAAACTAAATAACTATCTATTTTTCTTTCTCTTTTAAATTATTAGATTCAGTGCTCACTGATAGTAGTTTCTCATCCAGACGCGGGTGCACGTTGGGAAGTCTATACTTACATAATGCTATAGCACATATCCACAGATTAATGTCGGTAAACGAGCCAACTAACGTAACGGTAGGGGATACGTCAAAAGAACAATTTAAAATGACTTCTCGTGCTACTGGGTGAAAGTGACTATGTGAATCTAAAAAAAACGTATCACGAACCAGCTCTAGTCGAGATTGTTTACATGGGTACGTACTACTTTGTTTCTTTACCATCTAATATTCTTATTTTGATGCTATGACGGATGTTTGTTTACCTTTGAAAAGCATGAATAAAATTAACCTATCGATATACCATACAACAGACGAATTTTATATTATTGTGTTTATTATAATCAAAATTATATACATACAAATACAATAAACATATTTACAATAACTACATGCTTACGACGTAATAATGATATGAAACAAATCAAAACGGAACATTAAAATCGCAGTCAACGGTCTATAAATAAAATATTTACTCTATAACAAAAAAACTACATTCGTATTTCAAATTTATCAGTGATAGAAAATACAACAGGTCTTGTTACATTAGGAATAATTCTATATTCAGTGTTTCACAATAAAAGAAAATTATTATCATCTTTAAAACATTGTCCGGGCTTTACTAACGATTAACGGTGGAATTTGTCGGGTATCGCAGAATGCACGGTCGGTCGGAGTTACGGCGAGAAAATGCAATGTTTATTTCGCGGTAATACGTGATTTGTACATAAGTTCGGAGATAAAGAAATTTACGTGCGAGAATTTATAACTTATTACGACGTTACGAGTGTCTGGAAAATAATTTAAAATTAGTTAATCTGGTCTACGGTTTTCGGAATACTTTTAATTGAGATATGACAATTGGCCTACGTCAATTAAAAGAAAAGGTACTTAATTACAGCATGACAATCGGCCTGCTGAAATTAAAAGGTTTTACGGACTGAAGCACGACAAATTGGCCTGCTTCTACGGATCTTTAATCAAAGCACGACAAGTGGGCCTGCTTAGATTAAAGGAGACGGTTTACGGATTGAAGCACGACAAATTGGCCTGCTTCTACGGATCTTTAATCAAAGCATGACAAATGGGCCTGCTTAGATTAAAGAGGACGGTACCATAACACTCATGACAAATAGGCCTAAGTGCTATAGTCAGGAACGGTTGGAAGGATGAAATCTCTCTGTCCACGATTTGACCGGGGACGGTGCTTTTATATGGTCGTATCGCCAAGAAAAACAAGTACGCAGAGTGGGGTCCTCCTACGTAAACATGACGTAGCAACGCGCGAAAAATAATCGTGACGTCTACGGATAATTTAAGAGCGCAAACGTCAAAGAAATGAATAGATAAAATAGTATACTAATTACAAAATATTCATAACATGAAAAATAACGGTTAATGAACGGTTGAATAAAATATCAGACATATATAATTTGAAAATTGCAATTCAAAATAGATATGAAACGAAAATAAATGATATTTTACTCAATTAACGAAGGAGCTTCGTTACAGGCCCCTCCCTAAAAAAAAACAAGACTCTAACGGAATATGCATTAAAAGCGTTCAAAAATTAACATAAATAGCAAATACTCAAAACTAAACAGGAATTGGTAAGATTAAAAATTAAACTTATACTAACAATCTTAAATGTAATCACTTGCACAGCGTCTTTGCATCACTCACGATGTCCTGATAATTTTAACTCTCACTCTGACTATTCTGCTGTTGCAGGCGGGCGTAGTGGGCTTCTGCCTCTCGACGGGTCATGGAGATCAATTCGCCATCTACTCGAACACGGACTTGTTTGTTCATACGCTTCCTCTTCTTGGATATCTTGCCGGTGGTGCCTTCTTTTCTTACCCAGGCCCCAGGATTGACCGGGCACGGTCCTTTCGTTGACGGCGGAATTGTCGGTAGCGGTGAAGGATCTGGAGTAAGAAAAGGCATATCCAAGGAGACTAGCGAGTCCAGTGACATTATTTGAAGGAGTGAAGATTCGTCAGAGTGAAGAGGAGACGGGATAGAAATGGTAGGGGGAGAAATGGGGAGAGACGGCTTCTTTCCGGATGCGGGCGACGGCGGCAGCGGAGATACCAAATCTGGGACCGGAGAAGCCCCAAATAATTGCAAAAGCCGGAATCCTAGATAGGCCTCGGCATCAGGACTATATAGTGTTGGTCCTATGTCGACCGTCGTCTCGTCGGCGGGCGGTACAGGAACGTCTGCTTTGGGAGGCGTCAGACAGCAGTATGTCCGATACTTCTCCTCCATCACAGCAATGGTGGCGGGCGAGACGAAATATCGAGGGGTCGTCGGACGCTCAGGCGGCGTACCCCATTTCAGGCGGTATTGCTCCTCGCAGGAAATGGCTGGAGCTGGCGATGACGGCGGCATGGGTGCTGTGGACTGGTCACGTTTCTTGGTGTGCTTCATCTTACAGACTGTAACTCATGGCACAATTGGCAGCTTTATATACCCTACTGGCCTCCTCAACGGATCTGGAGGTGGAAGATCGGCCGTAATTTCCACTCTGGTGGCTTCCATGCAGACAAAAAAAAAACACCTCGTGCGGCGGATTGCACGAAGTACGAGCTCTAGACGGTATTATGAGCACACACTTGGTACGGCGGATTGTACGAAGTATGAGCTCCGGATGATGTCTTGAAACAAAACACCTGGTGCGGCGGATTGCCCAAAATGTCAGTTCAAAACATCCTTCATGGCCTCCGGCGGAATCGGAGGCGGAAGATCGGCTTGCAGCTCGTCGGCGGACGGAAATTTAATGTCTTTTACATGGACTTTGACGGGCTTTCGTCTGTTTGGTACCTGTAACATAAGAACAGACGGGGACAGGATCTGGATAATTTTAGAGGGTCCTTCGTATTTCGGTGCCAACTTTGCGGTGAATTTCTTCGAAGCATCGGACAGATTATGCGTCTGGTGGTACACCCATTGTCCAATCTGCGGGCGGTAAGGACGATGGCGTAGATTATACGGTCTACTTTGTGTCTGGAATGCTTGAGCCAATTTTATCCTCACTATTTTGAAGAAATCGTCCAACTTGGATAGTTCCTGTGCTAAATCCTCGGTACTGGGTTCTACATGGTTCATCAACTGACCATCGGCGGTTCTTCGGAGGGAACTAGGCGGCATGAGCTCTCTTCCGAAGTTAAGAAAAGCGGGCGTGAATCCAGTAGACTCATGCTTAGCAGTATTAATTGCGAACATGAACTGAGGTAGGTACATATCCCATTCCCTATGGTCCTTTTCAATATACTGAGCTATCATAGGCCCTAACACACGATTCGTTCTTTCAACAGGGTTGGCCTGAGGAGCGTACGGAGCGTTGAACCTGAGCTTAACACCTAACCCATTGAAATAATTCTTGAAATCGTGGCTAGCAAACTGGGGACCATTGTCGGCCAATAAGACTTTAGGACAGCCAAAACGATAGATGAGCCTTTCCTTAAGTGCCTGGATAACAGTCCGAGAAGTGGCAGAACGAAGCGGCTGACATTCCACCCACTTAGTGAATCTATCCTGTAAAACTAATAAAGAAGTGAATCCTTTCTTCGAACGCGGAAAAGGTCCAAGGAGATCCACGCTTACTTGTTCCCATGGGCAATCGACAGGTGAAAATAACATTTGTCCCAATGGTTTTCCTTGATTAAATTTATGTCGTTTACAGGATCTGCACCGGTTCACATACCTACGGACGTCTCGAAACATTCCTGGCCAGTAATACAACGAGGCGGCTCTCGCTGTGCTTTTGGCGACGCCCAGGTGTCCTGCTTCTGGAGCGTCATGAATTTCCTTCAGGACGGTGTTTCGATCGGATCTTGCTACGCACAACTTCCAAGCGCGTACTCCACTCATATTATGCACGTCAGGTATATGTCTGTATAACCTACCGTTTTCCAGTCTATATTCTTGATGTTTTGCAGGTTCGGAACGGACATCAGAAACTTTCTTGTTGTACCAAGCGCAAGACGTTTCTTCGAGCAAGGCACATGCGTCTTCATCATTTTCATGCGTGTAAGGAAGCGGCGCGCGTGATAGGGAGTCAGCTAAATTATTCATGGCTCCTTTTCGGTATTTCACAATAAAATCGAACTGTTGTAGATCGATAGCCCAACGACTAAGTCGTCCGGAAGGATTCTTTAGATCATTCAAGAACCTCAAACACTGGTGATCGGTAACAATAAGGAACTGGTTAAACTCTAAATAGTACTTGAACTTCTTGATTCCCCAGACAACGGCAAGGGCTTCCTTCTGGGTCACAGAATAATTGACCTCTGCCTTACTCAAAGTCCTGCTTGCGTACGCTATCACTCTTTCGGTACCTTCTATCTCTTGAATCAAAACGACTCCCAAACCTCTTTCACTGGCGTCGGTGTGCAGCTGGAAAGGTTTGGTGAAGTCCGGGCATGCGAGAACAGGGCTCTCTGTCAAGGCTTTCTTGACAGCAGCAAACGCGGCTTCGTGTTCCGTCGTCCATTCCCAATGTACATTCTTCTTGATCAAATTTACCAGCGGAACGGTAATTCGTGCAAAGTTCGGTACAAAACGACGATACCACGAAGTCTGCCCCAGAAAACTACGAATTTCCTTTTTATTTCTCGGCGGCGGTACATTTAAAATCGCAGCTATCTTGTCTGGATCGGTGCGGATGCCTTCAGGCGTGACTACGTGACCCAAATATTTTATGCTTCGTTTGGCAAATGAGCATTTATCGGGCTGTATCTGGAGACCGGCTTCACGCAAACGTGAAAAAACAGTGCGTAAATTCTTCAAATGCTCGTCGAAATTCTTTCCCAGGATTATTATATCGTCGAGATACACAAACGCGTATTCTGCCATCTCTGGTCCTATGATGGAGTCTAATAAACGCTGAAACGTCGCTCCTGCGCTATGAAGACCAAACGGAAGTGTTTTAAACGAAAACAGGCCCTTCCCAGGAATTGTAAATGCGGTAATGGGTCTGCTAGCTTCATCCAATTCCACCTGCCAATAGCCACTCTTTAAATCGAGTGTTGAAAAATATTTACTATTTCGAAGTTTGTCTAGTATATTTGAAATATATGGCAGGGGATATGAATCTTTGATCGTGACGGCGTTAACTTTGCGAAAATCCACGCAGAAACGTACACCACCATTCTTTTTCGCGACCACTACGATAGGTGAACTCCACGGACTATTACTGGGTTCAATAATATCGTCACAGAGCATTTTGTCTACCTCTGCATCTATCAAAGCCTGCTTCTTTGGGTTGCACGGATAATACCTTTGCTTAATCGGGATTGCGTCCGGTTTTAGTCGAATAGTATGACGGATAAGATTCGTCCGGCCAGGCACAACAGTAAACCTTCCCAATTCTTCCTCCAGGAATTTTTTCAAAGCGGTATCTTTGCGGTCCTGCATCTCAGAGAGCCCACAGTTCGCGGAAATAACTGCGTCGTCTCCTTTGAAATACAGTTTCCTCTTGGAAAAATCGAGGACAGCTCCTACCTCTTTAAGAAAATTAATCCCAAAGATGACGGAACACGGGCTTTTAGGCATTATTATAAAATTCACATGTGTTATACGGCTACCCATGTGTACGGGCAAAGAAACAGAACCAGGTGACTCTACGATATCTCCATTTGCTAAGCGGACTCTAGATTTACGGTTGAGGACACGTCGGACATCTTCTTTTAATAAGCGGGTGACTAGAGATTTAGACAAAAATGAAGATGTTGCGCCGCTGTCTACAAGCGCACGCAAACTCTGTCCAAAAATATTAACGCGGATCCACACGCGATTGTCGGACCCTGTGGAGGTCCTGTCGTGAATCTGCGGACGTTTAATCGGCGGTGTTATTGCGAACGGACGGTCTTCGCCTGCAGACCGCCCTTCTCGGAGTTTCCCTGACATCGACAATCCTTGGATCGTATGTTCAACTTTCCACAACGCGAGCAAAATAATTTAAACGGATTCCTGCAGTTTGCTCTCATGTGATCCTCTTTTCCACAATTCCAGCAACGTCGCTCTGGATGTGATAACTTTTGCGTTGGTGCCGGTTGTGTACGAACTTCGCGAGGCTTTGGATTTTGTACCACGTACGATAACTGATGTGAACGCGGCGTTATCGAAGAAGTACCGGGTTTAGCACCAGATGATTTTTCTGGTGAACGGGTTTCATTATCTCTCTTATTAAATCGTGCTTGCTCCTCCTGAAGCAACTCAAACTCGGCAGTAGCTTTAGACAGTTGTCTGAGTGACTGTACCGCGTCCCGACGCACGTACATTTTATACGCAGGCGACATGTTATTGTACACGCGCTCTAGTTTCTCTTCCTCGGACATCGCTCTGCCGCGTCTTATCAATGTCAACATTACGGTTAAATAGTCCTTAAAAGACTCATTACTTTTTTGTAGACGGGACCGTATATCCAAATCTACTGATAATTCATACCGTGGTGGAAGATACTGAAGTTTAAAATCTTCTAAAAATTCGTCCCACGTACCCCAAAGTGACCTATTATTCCGTAGCCACAAAAGTGCTTTATCTTTAAATAATTCAGGCAGCGCAGTAAGCATCTGTTCGTCTGTGATTTCGTAACACATTTGCAACTCATTGATCCTTTCTAAAAATAAAACAGCGTCCGAGCTACCGTTGAAGTGTAAACCCCACTTCCTTAAGCAGTCGCAGATCGCAGCTGGAGATTTGTCGGTTTTCGCGTCTACAAGCGGTGGGTCTGTGTGAAAATTTCCCTTAGTCGCGGAGCCCTGCTTAAATTCCTTCAAAAATACGCTAAGGCGTTTACGTACCTCATCTACTGTGCCAGAAGCGTCTAAACCTAAGGCTTTCGTAATTGCGTTCAAATCCTCCTTTTTGAGATTATATATAGTCCCACTAGAAGTCGGATTTTCCGTTTTATCTGGCTCCGTCATTGTTTGAAATTGTAATGTACAAAATTACATACCGAATAAAATTATATTCCTGTTTTTATTTATTTATTTATCCTATTATTCCTAATATTTAACATAGAACCTGTATCATTTGTATCACTATCTATTTGTAAAATTTATACTTTATATCCTTTCAAAGCAAAACTATAATTGAACTGGTTACGGTCTATCATAAAATTCAATATTTATATTTACCTAATTTAATTTTGCTTACTTGAAATAATTTATTTTTATGCTAAAAACAAAGGCCTACACGGCTGGGCGCCATCTTGTCATGCAGTGGTTAATTTATAAATAATTGCGGTTAATTATTTTCGGAGTTAACGGGAAACCACCGCATGCCAAGAAAAAAAAAAACTAAATAACTATCTATTTTTCTTTCTCTTTTAAATTATTAGATTCAGTGCTCACTGATAGTAGTTTCTCATCCAGACGCGGGTGCACGTTGGGAAGTCTATACTTACATAATGCTATAGCACATATCCACAGATTAATGTCGGTAAACGAGCCAACTAACGTAACGGTAGGGGATACGTCAAAAGAACAATTTAAAATGACTTCTCGTGCTACTGGGTGAAAGTGACTATGTGAATCTAAAAAAAACGTATCACGAACCAGCTCTAGTCGAGATTGTTTACATGGGTACGTACTACTTTGTTTCTTTACCATCTAATATTCTTATTTTGATGCTATGACGGATGTTTGTTTACCTTTGAAAAGCATGAATAAAATTAACCTATCGATATACCATACAACAGACGAATTTTATATTATTGTGTTTATTATAATCAAAATTATATACATACAAATACAATAAACATATTTACAATAACTACATGCTTACGACGTAATAATGATATGAAACAAATCAAAACGGAACATTAAAATCGCAGTCAACGGTCTATAAATAAAATATTTACTCTATAACAAAAAAACTACATTCGTATTTCAAATTTATCAGTGATAGAAAATACAACAGGTCTTGTTACATTAGGAATAATTCTATATTCAGTGTTTCACAATAAAAGAAAATTATTATCATCTTTAAAACATTGTCCGGGCTTTACTAACGATTAACGGTGGAATTTGTCGGGTATCGCAGAATGCACGGTCGGTCGGAGTTACGGCGAGAAAATGCAATGTTTATTTCGCGGTAATACGTGATTTGTACATAAGTTCGGAGATAAAGAAATTTACGTGCGAGAATTTATAACTTATTACGACGTTACGAGTGTCTGGAAAATAATTTAAAATTAGTTAATCTGGTCTACGGTTTTCGGAATACTTTTAATTGAGATATGACAATTGGCCTACGTCAATTAAAAGAAAAGGTACTTAATTACAGCATGACAATCGGCCTGCTGAAATTAAAAGGTTTTACGGACTGAAGCACGACAAATTGGCCTGCTTCTACGGATCTTTAATCAAAGCACGACAAGTGGGCCTGCTTAGATTAAAGGAGACGGTTTACGGATTGAAGCACGACAAATTGGCCTGCTTCTACGGATCTTTAATCAAAGCATGACAAATGGGCCTGCTTAGATTAAAGAGGACGGTACCATAACACTCATGACAAATAGGCCTAAGTGCTATAGTCAGGAACGGTTGGAAGGATGAAATCTCTCTGTCCACGATTTGACCGGGGACGGTGCTTTTATATGGTCGTATCGCCAAGAAAAACAAGTACGCAGAGTGGGGTCCTCCTACGTAAACATGACGTAGCAACGCGCGAAAAATAATCGTGACGTCTACGGATAATTTAAGAGCGCAAACGTCAAAGAAATGAATAGATAAAATAGTATACTAATTACAAAATATTCATAACATGAAAAATAACGGTTAATGAACGGTTGAATAAAATATCAGACATATATAATTTGAAAATTGCAATTCAAAATAGATATGAAACGAAAATAAATGATATTTTACTCAATTAACGAAGGAGCTTCGTTACAACCGGATCATGAAGCGGTTCTGAAACCCCTATATTAAAACCACACATTCACACCACTATCAAATCCCTCTTTTCTCAAAAAGCTATTCAACCATTCATCAATCCATCCATCCATCCATCCATCCATCTTCAAAACAATACTTTCAAGTCCATTAATCCATCCATCCATCTGTTATATTTTTAGTATTATATAAATTAGGCTTTCTAAATACCTTGTAGTAAAACACAAACAAGCACTAAAAAACGACCTTAACTCTTCGAAGACACTGATTATAATAAAATTAAAGATGCCGATCTACGTATATATAGTTACTCATCCGTGACGTATACATCCATCTGCGTTAGATTCCCACGCACCGGTCCATGAAGCGGTTCTGAAACCCCTATATTAAAACCACACATTCAAACCACTATCAAATCCCTCTTTTCTCAAAAAGCTATTCAACCATTCATCATTCCATCCATCCATCCATCCATCCATCCATCCATCCATCCATCCATCCATCCATCCATCCATCAGGATAACATAGCAACCAAATGTTAATATACAGAACATTTCAAAGGTAGGGATTTTAGAAAAGCAAGATGGCGAATCCAAGATGGCCGCCAAAAATCTAATAAACTAAGGTGACGTCAGGCGAAATGGCTGACTATCAATATGATCGATCAAAATATAAACTCAACTTCTATGAAATACCCAACTCCGTATCACGCATCACAACAACAACCCAACATAGTTTCAAAACGCCACAACACCAGATCAACTTAGGAAGATACATCTAGCTCAAACCCAACATACTTTCAAACACCACCACCGAGGATTTATATCTGACATCAGCATACCATCTCAAAATCATAAAATAAATATACAGTATGATACTGGATAACATAGCAACCAAGTATGAATATACAGGACGTTTCAAAGTAGGGATTTTTAGAAAAGCAAGATGGTGAATCCAAGATGGCCGCCAAAAATCTAATAAACTTAGGTGGCATCAGGCATCAATCTATTAAAACCACTATCAAATCATTCTCTTTAAAAGCCATCATTCCAAAACAATACATTCAAATCATACATTCAGTGATAGATGCATAAATGAAATGTATTTATGCAGCCTAACAGTTCAAAAAGCTTGTTATCGAGCTTATCAGTATATTTCTAACAGATCTAAACACGTTTCTAATGGAAACCACAACGTTTGATCACTATCAACACCTCTATGATAGTCACATTATTTAATATATCTATATCATAAAATAAAAAGGAACAACATATTTTAAGAAAAACAATTTATTAAAAAATAATAACCACATTTTGTAGGCGAATTATAGCTAATATATAGCATATCAATCATAGGGAAAAACATTAAACGAATTACAACGATAAACAATTATGACATATAAATCCATAGGTAAAGTTATATAGGTAATAAACATCATTCTCTCCATAGAAGACCTAGATATTTAATACCACATACATAAATACATAGACACTCTAATCCTCATATGAATAAATTGATAGACTTATAATAATTATTTTCATCCATAAGTATACATACATACTTTTATATATATCACTACAAGAAATAAGTCGACACCGCTGTGATAGTCACCTTATTTAATATATCTATATTATAAAATAAAAAGGAACAACATATTTTTAAGAAAACAATTTATTAAAAATAAAACAACTACACACATCAAACAAACCTCAACCATACTTTCAATTTCACAAATATCAAAATTTAAACAAAACAATCAAATGCAAAGGCAAGGAATGTTCTCGAGATGATCCATATAGTGCAATATAACAATGCAGTAAAACGATAGAGGTGAGATACATGGTCTATCAAAAAATTTTTATTACCCACTTTTTTCAGCAATCAAAACTTTTTGACAAAACACTATACATATGAAAAATAGACATAGCATTAAATATTTCCATTTTAGAGATACCCCAGTTTAATCCCAATTTTAAATAACATAAATTCTTAAATTGATTTAGTTAACTTTCTTATAATATTTAAAAAAGGTTGAAAAAGAAAACATACTAAGTCCAACAACAGATAAAATATGTACTTTTACATCTTTTTACACTTCATGCTTAGTACTATCATTAGAAGAAATATGCTTGAGGTACGGCTTTTAATATGAAATTTAGAGGTTTTTATGCAAAATACATAGTTTATCACTAATAAAACTAATTTTGAAACACATTGTCCACATAGCAAATACCACTTCCTATACATTTTAAAAAATAACAATTTTTATATATCATAAAAGAACCAAACAAAAAACTAATATAAAGACAGCATTAACGTTCTAACCAAAAGATTTGCAAAATAATAAATATATACTTGTTCTAAAAATGCTTCTATCTCTCTTTTTACAGTTTATGGTTTGTACATCAGTGATTGTATTTACATTTTATAATTTGAGAAAAAATGGTGAAATGTATCTCGAAACATTATTATAAATACATTTTAAAACATGGAATTCTATTTTATTTGGATGACATTGTATTTACAAATAGTTTTTATATTATATCATTACAAGAAATATGTTTTACATTAAATTTTACGCACGGGACAACAGTAGTATACACACACCAAACTGCATGCAAAAACTAGTATAAAGTCAGCATTAACGCTATAACCAAAAAGAATTGAAGTCATATTAAATTATGGACACAAAAACTTGTATAAAGGCCGCATTAACGCTATAACCAAAAAGAATTGAGGTGATATTAAACTATGGAGGAAAATAATAAATACTCGCTCTCAATTATTTAATATTGAAATTACATAAAATTCCATGCAATACACTTAAAACATTTGAAAAATCATGTTTGGTAAGCCCAATATATATCAATATTTAAGACAAAAATTATTATTAATTTTCCATCTACAGATACCCCATGTTTAATATCAATTTGAATTAACATAATTTCATAAAATGAGTCTATCTTTTACACTTCATGCGTTGCACTATCATTAGAAAAAATATGCTTGACGAGCGGCTTTTTAATATGAAATTTAGGGGTTTTTACACAAAAACATAGTTTACGCCTAATAAAACTAATTTTGAAACACAATGTACACATAGTATTAAAAAAAGATGATAAAAACATTAAGGGCTCACATATACCTGAGCACCTAAAAGTAGGGTCACGTTTAAGATTTTTTTTCGTGTATAAAACTGCATTTTTTTTAAAAACCATAATATACATTTTGAAGTATGATATTTATTATAAATTGTGTGAAAATCGGGTTCGAAAATTTCGAACGGTAAAAAAATTACAGTCGTTTTCCTGGGTTGGGATTTTGTCGACAGCGTTCGCGGTACCAGACGTGCCTCTGCCATTTTTATCTGAAAAATATATATATATATTATATTTTTAAAGTAGATAGACAGAACTAGTACTTATCGAGCCGGAATTTGCGAATTCAATTTTTTCGGGTCATGGCAGTCATTTAAAAAAATTGTCGGTTTTTCGCCTTAAAATTGTTGAGTAATTATGACAAAAAAAAAAAAACTATGCCAAATATCGAAAAAACTGCTCGATAAGTACTAGATTATTGTGTGAAGCATAACTGTGCAAAACTTGATCCCGATCGGTCCAGTAGTTGCGGAGATATTTCTGGTACCGATTTTGAAAATACTGTTTCGAGCAAAACGCGTTTAAAGTTTTGATTCCACTTTACAATGCAATAACTGGTTTATTTTTAAACTTACATGAAATCATCGATTCCTGGGCCATATGACGGATCTTCCCTAGACGTTGATACTTCCAATAAATCTTTTTTTCGCTGTGTCAACCTCGTTCTTGCTTCTTTTGACGCCCTTGTCGCAGAGCGCTCGGCAAACCGAATGCGTTGTGTATCTACAGATTCAGCCCAACAATGTGCGTTTCTCCCTGTCTTGACGGCCAATATTTGCATTATTTGCAAAATACTTCTCACACCCTCATTGAAGATACATGAACCGATACTTGCAGCAATTTCAACAATTTTAAGACCGCTGTGCACTTCTTTTGGCGCAATTTTCCAGATGACGTGATTTATACTTTCGTTATTGTTCTGTGTGAATCCGCCAACACATCGTTCCAACAAATTATCGTCACTAAGGTCGTTATAAATAGGCTTGATTGCAGTCAGAACAGCTTCAGGAAGTGCTGTATAATCGTGCGTGTAGTCATCCAATTTGTTATTTGCATTTGCCTTTTGCCATGAGCACCAAGAATCTGAGCCCTGAGGATATTTCTCGTGTTTTGATTGTTCGTCCGTAGAGCTGTAATGGTAGAACGTAGCCCATATGGCATCTTTCATTTTTTTTACTGAATCACAGTTTCTGCGGATTGCTAAGCCATAGTATATGGTTAATTTATCAATCATTCTTCCAGTCAGTTTATTCCTACCACCAATGCCTTTATTTTTTTTCACACATTGTCGAAGCCGCGTACCCATCCGCTTCTGTACGTGGCAAATGCACTCTTTCTTATTTATTTGTATCGACTCTCCATATGGTTTTGCGTCGACGATACCTTTATACGTTTTTGAGTCGCCATCTCCGATATAATTGGTATACATTACACCATAACGCTGCATAGATCGTTGAAACATCTCTTTTATCCCGTCTACTTCCATCTTCCCGGCAGATCCCTCATGATTTGTCGAGCACTGATCTTCGTGGCTTGCTTTCCATTCTTCATACTCAGCGGTGTTTTCTTTTGATGTCCAATATTCGCAAGTTTTACAATAGGAACATTTTACAATAATATCCACAACCTTGTTTGTGTACAGTCCAATAAGCGTCGCTACTTCCAATAAAGACGTGAATCCACGTTTCTTCCACGTTCCGTCTCCAGATACTGTGAGTTGCTCATCGTCATCAATGCCATTATTTCTCATGGCTTCTCTCCACTGATAGCTTTTTTACTCAGCAAATCAAAAACTGCAGAAGAAGCCGTACTAATATTTTTTACTATGATGTCGTACGTCGCTTGTGCCACGGGAGGAGGCAAGTCCATTATGCCGCAAAATTTTTGAGCACCATTCAAACCAATTCCTAACAGTCTTAGAGCAAAGAAGAATCGTCTATTGATTTCGTAGGCACTCGCAATCAACGGAGAAGCCGGAATCAAAACAGGCTCACACGACGAGCATATTATCATAATTTTGAATCCGAGTCCCCGGGTACTTTCGGGTTTGAATTTAAAGGCACCACTACACTGTTTACATTTTACGTATTCAGATATAGCACTGAAAACAGTGAAAAAATTGAGTATTCTGTACCCAATAGTTTCCTCTTCAGGAACAAACACTTCGTGTTTATTTTTCAATTTCTTCGCAGCTGTACTCGTACTCATTTCCTCTTTTTCCGCTTGATGCTGATTTGATGGTTGCCTCCTCTTCTTTTTCACATCTTTTCTGAGTTTCCCAGACTGATGATCCTGTCGCCAACCCAACCCAACCCTTTCTTCGTTCCATTTTTGTAATATTTCCGCACTAACAGCGATCAATTTTAATACTGACAGCTGACTCCTCGGCCATTTTGGAGATAAATGTCAGTCATATTACGTACTTATTTTTCGTTATTATTATATATTCTGGGTATTTCTTAAATATACGACTATTGTAAAAAATTATACCTACTTCACGTTCTAAACGGGCTTAATAAAGTCAATTATTCGAAATTCTATCCAACATTTGCTATTAGCATAGTTGTTTACCGACTTAAAATTATCTCCAAAATGGCGGACGAGTCAGCTATCCTTTATGTAGTAGTTGTAAGCCAAACAGATGACAAAGGCCGCGTTTACCTGCGCCCCGGCCGTTATTCGTTGCTTACCCGGTCAATTACAAAACGCTATAACTTCGTCATAACTGCGAATTTCCTTATGAAATTTTCAGGGTACACACTCGAAGGATAGTACTTTCGAATGAGCACCTTTTTGAAAAATCGATTTTTCTGATTTACCCAGGTATATGTGAGCCCTTAAACAAGGTACGCTTCACACGAAACATTATTATAAATTACATTTTAAAAACATGGAATTCTATTTTATTTGGATGACATTGTATTTACAAATAGTTTTTATATTGAAAAATCACGTTTGGTAAGCTCACTATTCTGATACACCTCCGCACCAGCTTTATCGAACTAACTGAAAGAAAAAACACAATTCTATCTTAGATCAATGCATATATTATCCTATATGGTATATATTTGAATATCTTTTTTTTCCGATCACATAGATTCTCCCCAGTGAGATGAGGCTTATAAAAACATAAACAAGCTACATTCTAAATCCCTATTTTTAAAATCTTAAAGTCAGAGTATTTTTTTACTATTTCCTGTTTTGATTATGAACCCACTAATTTCCGAACGCAAATAAACAAGCTACATTCTAAATCGTTATTTTTTAAATCCTAACGTTAGAGTATTTTTACTATCCCCTGTTTGATTATGAACCCACTAATTTCCCAACGCAAATAAAAGTGAATCTCAAGTAACAGTACCACTTTCATGTAGCTTAAAAAAGCATATTTTTAGATATAATACAAATACGTTTAATTATTTATATTTACCCAGGTGACATTTATAAATCATCAACGCTATTCACCACCAACGTCATTTCCCGATCATTCACCACCAACGTCATTCTCCGATCTACCACACCAATTTCCCCTATAACAACCCTTTGCATCGGTTTAACCAGATGAATCTTAAACCCAGACATATCAAAGGGCTGCAGCGGTTTTGGTCGGTTGACTTGTATCAAGGGCGGAGGCCGCTGCGGACTCATTAAAATCATCTTTTTCGCCGGACTTGTAGGTATCTCGCAACAAACACAATCAATTTCGCGTTTATTAGACATTGCACTTACATACACTGAACTACCATAGAAGAGGATATTCTCCTATATTTATAAAAAATGACCCCCTCCCCCAAGCAAACTTGAACGAAAAAGTTCTCACGGAAAACACAGGATTACCTAAAACAATCTTCTTCACTTATCAAAAGAGAATTTTACCTGGAGCCGAATTTCAAAGTTGCCCATTTGTGTGATGAAATCAAACGACCACCGACCTAATTATACTAGAACCCTTAACGATAGACAATTAGCATTAAATTAAAAATATAACCAAGTATCTCATAACTTTCAATACCATAAAAAAGCAAATTAACGACATTCATTCCAGGTAAAGAAAAATTGCACCATGTGCAGTAAGAATTATTCACAGAGGCGGCTGCAAATTAAATGCTAATAATGTAAAAATACCTAAAACAAGATTATTTTAGTTAAATATAAAACTTTGTCTGTCCGATATACAAATTATCACATTTGCTACAACTGTTTTTGTATAATTATTACATAATTAAACAAAATCGCTAATAATCTTTGTCGACAAGTATTTCAGGTAGCAAACCAACCCTAACAGTTGACAAAGAAATCCTCAGTCGATACCGAAGGCTTCTTGTGTGGCAAACAAGATTTACCTACCTAATTAGGATGTCATTTGAAAAATGCTATCGCTATTTAGAAAGGAGGCCGAAATAGGTTTTTAATACTACACCCATCAGTATATACGGGGAATCATTCAAAAATCGATGTATTAAAATATTATCTCTAATTAAATGCTAATTATGTAAAAATGCTTAAAATATTATTGTTATACTTGAAGAAATAGAATTTTTGAATGACGTATCCCTAATAACCAATAAATAGGTAGCATATGCAGGGAAAAATAACAACACATGTGGAAAAAGATTGAACAGACAACTTAAGAACTAACAAGCGGAGAACTAAAGTCGAGATATTATTTTGATTAAAAATTAAACCAAACAATTAGATACAAATTTTAAAAACAAAGTGAACTATGTACTATACAAAAGCAATTAAAACCCGGTATTTAATATTAAATCGTCGTTTACCATCACAGAAAAATAGTGTATTATATAAAGAAAAAAGTATTAGATTTTAGCTCGAGGCAAATTTGTATTAATATTGCACCATTAAGCATTCAATTAATATATTTTAGGTAAATTTCAGCATTATTTTTATACTTAATTTATTCTTCAAGTCTTAAGTTTTATGAGCAATGCTATAAATTTATGGAATTTTGCTTATAAATTAATAGAATTTTGTCTCTGCTTAAGTAGGTGCAATTTGTACCGTGTTTTGTTATATGTGGTTTCATCATGAACGAGGGCAATAACAATCAAGACTAAACACCTAGAATTAAATGCTAATTATGTAAAAATGCTTAAAATATTATTGTTATACTTGAAGAAATAGAATTTTTGAATGACGTATCCCTAATAACCAATAAATAGGTAGCATATGCAGGGAAAAATAACAACACATGTGGAAAAAGATTGAACAGACAACTTAAGAACTAACAAGCGGAGAACTAAAGTCGAGATATTATTTCGATTAAAAATTAAAGCAAAACAATTAGATACAAATTTTAAAAACAAAGTGAACTATGTACTATACAAAAGCAATTAAAACCCGGTATTTAATATTAAATCGTCGTTTACCATCACAGAAAAATAGTGCATTATATAAAGAAAAAAGTATTAGATTTTAGCTCGAGGCAAATTTGTATTAATATTGCACCATTAAGCATTCAATTAATATATTTTAGGTAAATTTCAGCATTATTTTTATACTTAATTTATTCTTCAAGTCTTAAGTTTTATGAGCAATGCTATAAATTTATGGAATTTTGCTTATAAATTAATAGAATTTTGTCCCTGCTTAAGTAGGTGCAATTTGTACCGTGTTTTGTTATATGTGGTTTCATCATGAACGAGGGCAATAACAATCAAGACTAAACACCTAGAATTAAATGCTAATTATGTAAAAATGCTTAAAATATTATTGTTATACTTGAAGAAATAGAATTTTTGAATGACGTATCCCTAATAACCAATAAATAGGTAGCATATGCAGGGAAAAATAACAACACATGTGGAAAAAGATTGAACAGACAACTTAAGAACTAACAAGCGGAGAACTAAAGTCGAGATATTATTTTGATTAAAAATTAAAGCAAAACAATTAGATACAAATTTTAAAAACAAAGTGAACTATATACTATACAAAAGCAATTAAAACCCGGTATTTAATATTAAATCATCGTTTACCATCACAGAAAAATAGTGTATTATACAGGGAAAAAATTAGATTTTAGCTCGAGGTAATTTATTGCCTCGAGCTAAAATCTAATACTTTTTTCTTTATATAATACACTATTTCTCTGTGATGGTAAACGACGATTTAATTATTAATTTAATTAACGTGTATTACTGCAAAGCATTAATATAACTTCTGCGTTTTAAAATAAGTGTTACTTTGTCGAGATCAAAACGGGAAAGAATGAACAATGAACATTTTAGAGGAATCATGAGATAATGCTATACATGCGACACCTATAACGAACATGGAAACTACAATAACAGATGATTAAAAGAACAACCGGACATAGAATACCACTATTCGGTCCGCAACCGATATTTCCACAAGGCGGAACAATAATCTTCAAATAATACTTAGTTACAATACTCGAACAAATGCTTAAATCAACGAAGAACCAAACAAAAGAAAAATAATGTCCAGAATAGACCCACATACGCCATCTCCAATTCCTAGACTGGACTGCCACACGGCCAGATACCGGTCCCGTATAACTACAAACGGAGAAAATAGTTCGGACCCCAACTGCTCACTAGAGGGCAGTGATAGGAACGGTCGATAATAGATCACTGAAGGATTTACTTAAACGTTCTACTTAACGTAATTAACCAAAAAAAAACCAAATAAAAGGTTCTTACATATGATAAAATGAACAAATTGATAGTCTCGAATTAGGAACTAAAATAAACCAGTAAATAGCTCCACAACATACAGAAATTAAATTTCTCCAAAGCCATACCCCAAGTAGGTATAACACAAAAGGGTACGTGAACACTAACTATACAGAGCGATCCAAAATCATATATACAAGTAGGTACCATTCAAAAAAAGCTGTAACATTACATCCTCTTCATCAGTAAGAGTATCAACAGGCGGTGGAATATATACAGCACCAAATCCTCTTCAGTATCAGACATATTTTCTATAATAATAAAAGCCGTTCGACGATCACTATAATAACAATAAGAGCGAGTGTTGTATAGAATTACTTAAAAAAAAAAATTGAGTAATCAACATTACTTATACCAATATTGTATGACAACCATTATGGATCACCTATGATTTATGATGAACGTGTACCAGGCTGGTGTCGCGATCTTATTTCGATCGATTCAAATTTGTAGTTTCGTTTTAATCATGAAATCTGCCCTTTTGCGTTATTTTTTATAAAATATTTCATAAGAATCGCAAAATAATCCAACAAATAGGAATTATAGAGTGATTTTTTGCAATGTATGTGAGCAAAATATTAACAGAGGTATTTCCATATCAGTCTGTATGAATCTTTTGATGTCAAGTCTTAGCTTTACGCTAAATACAGCCCAAACTTAAAACTTCAACAATGAAAAGTCAGACTGACGTAAATATGCTTAATTATATTGTCGTTCCACCTGTCATCGTGACAGCATTTCGTTTTAAAAAAGTATGCGTCTATACAAGGCGTGTCAAAAGTTTAGAGATTCAAAGAATTTTTTTTCGTTTTACAGGAAACTGTAATAAAGCTGTAAGCGGACGCGACAAAAGGTGTCGTTTGGGGTGGGCGCACGGGCGAGTTTAAATTTCCGGTCGACGGAGAGAAATTAAAAAGAAGAATATGGTGGAAAGGTTCTTCGAAAATTGATGTATGTTTGTGAAATACAATTTCGCGGCCGTTGCTATGGCAGCGGCCGTTAAAGTAAATACACATTTTAACACATGTTTAATCATTCATCGACAGAAAAACAGAATATTTTGTGTTTTTATTATAAACCTTTAGGAGACACATTAATTGTACAACTGATATTTATTCCAGAAGCAATAAAATCTAAATTTTTAGGAGAATTATAATTTGAAACCTTAAGAACTGTTTTCATTTTGATTGTAGATACGTTGTGATGAAGTACCGGAAATTGAATTAACAATTTTATTTTTATTTTCTAAAGAATCTTCAACATAAGATTCGGCCACGGTAGCAGACTTCCATCCACCGTAGCGCTTAAGAACTGATATTGTAGCACCACTGTTAGCAAGCAGAGTAGCAGAGCTCCTCCTAAAACAATGGCCTGTATATTGCTTACTGTTCGGCAACTGCAAATAATTGACTATTAAACTCGGTATTTTCCCTATAGTATGTACTCCAATAACTTGTACCACCTTCCTTGCTTGTATCTCAAAAATAACCTACGACAGGTAACATGTTTTGGACGAAGGGCAACATATTTACGATAAAGTATTATGTAATCTGGGTTAGTAATGGTAAAAGTGCGGTTTATGTCCGTTTTTGTATCACGAACAGTAATTATAAGAACATTGCAGCCGTCATGAATGTCATCAATGGTTATTTTTGTTAATTCATCACGTCTCATGGCTCCTGATACTCCCATAACTAAAACTACCTACAAATCAAACAGTAAATTAAATAATTTATAAGAGAACTTAATTTATATTTTAAAATAAATATACCTCATGTGTTTATAAAGAAAATCAATGTTTACTTTTACTGTTGTTTATTTTATATTAACTTAAACAATATGACTGATACACAAATTTCATTCGTTGTTATGCTTCTTGTCGTGATGCTGCTTCTCTCGGCTTTTCTTCGAGAGTGTCTCCTCCTTCTTTCTTCGCGCTTGCGTCCTTGTACTTGCAACTTTGGTTGCCTAGTCTTAATACACATATAAGCACCAAACATGCCCCCCCGCGTTGAAAGGATCTCTTTCGAAATATATGTATATAATTTCATATAACAACTAAATAATAACTGACACAACATGAATAAATATGCAAAGTACACTTATGTCTATGTTAACATGTGCTTTGTGTATCCACTGGTAATGGACATAGTTTTGAAAATGCACGTTTCATTACACTCGTACTTGTCCTAATGGTTGCCACTCTGGCGATTCCATCTGGTCCGGGGAAGAGTTCCAGTATACGGCCCAACTTCCATGCCAGTGGAGGCAAGTTGTCTACCTTGATTAAGACTAAATCATTAATTTTCAAACTTGAGTGGTTGATTTTCCATTTCTGTTTCTGCGGAAGTTCCGAAAGATATTCTTTCGACCACCTCACCCAAAAGTGTTGTTGTACCTTTGTAAGGTTGTCAGCCTGTTCTCTGGTATATGTATGTGTATAAGTGACCGACCAATAAGGAAATGAGATGGGGTGAGTGCTAGGAAATCGTTTGGATCAGAGGATAGTGGTGTTAATGGCCTGGAATTTAGAACAGCTTCAATTTGAGAAAGCAGAGTATAAAATTCTTCAAATGTGAATGTGGTTTTGTTTAATATCCGCTTTAAATGATACTTTACTGACTTGACCCCAGCCTCCCACAATCCACCGTAATGAGATGCATAAGGTGGCATGAAGTGCCATTTAATTCTATCCTGACTTAATATGTTGGATATGTTATCATTATTATTCCTTAAAAACTCGAATAACTTAACAGCTCCGCATTTGCACCCACGAAAGTCCTTCCGTTATCCGAAAAGATCTCGTTTGGTTTACCTCTGCGGGCTATAAATCTTTTTAATACCAATAAAAACGATTCACTAGATAGATTTGTTACTAACTCGAGATGCATAGCCTTCGTTGAGAAACATACAAAAACACAAATATAACATTTCATATGCTTACAACCTCGACCCCTTCTATCCTTTATAGTAAACGGACCCGCATAATCAATTCCTACTATACTAAAAGGTAATGATGGATGAACGCGTGATTGAGGTAAGATACCCATTATTGGCGTTGTTTGTGTTGGTTTAGCCCTGAAATATTTTACACAATTTCTGACAGTTGTGCGTGCAAGATTTCTCCCTGCAATTGGCCAATAAATTTCGCGTATTGATGATAATAAAAGTTGAGATCCAGCATGCAACAATGCCACGTGCTGGTCTCTGAAAATTAATTCGTTAAATGATCTCGACTCAATAGAATTAATGGATGCTTTCTACTGTAGCTGCATTCAGCTAATTGTAGTCTGCCGCTCACTCTTATTAGGCCGTTCGAATCTAAAAACGGTGACAATGGTTGCAAAGAACCTTTACTGGAAATAATATCGCCTTTCTCTAGCAACTTTCTTTCTTCTGCAAAGCATTTGGTTTGACTTAACCTGACAAGTGTATTCATTGCTTGGCATAATTCATCTGGCTGTAATGCACCAAAATTGCGAGCTGTTTTTGACTTACAATTTTTAATAAATCTAATACAATATGCCATAAGCCGTTGTAATCTATTGAGATTGGAATAATTTTCAAATTGTATTATAGGTTGAATTGTTGTTGATACATAAATAACCGAAGTCCTTTTTAATTCTGGGATCTCTCCATTGAATTCAGGAAATGAATCTGGCCATTCTTGTTTGTCGCTCTTAAGCCAACGTTGATCAGTAATAAGCTCCTTTGAATTAACACCACGCGATAACAAATCTGCGAGATTTTGCTTGGTTGATATATGATTCCATTCATGTGGTTGTGTCAAGCGCTGAATTTGTGAGATTCTGTTTGTAAATTTGAATGTGTTTTAATCCAATGCAATGTCACTGTTGAATCTGTCCAAAAATATGAGCTATCAATACTTTGTTTGAATGATGCCTTTACCTTAGCTGCTAATTGTGCCAGTATTAGAGCACCGCACAACTCCAGTCTGGGTATAGTTTGGATTTTCACTGGTGCTACTCTTGATTTAGCACACAACAACCGTACATGTAGTCGTCCATCTTAGCTAGTCGTTCGTACATAGATACACGCACCGTATGCTTCCTAAGAAGCATCTGAGAACCCATGGATCCCCATGCTATCTATGTCCCCATCACTAATATATCTTGGTATTTGCAGTTGATTCAAAACTGTTAACTGTTTTCTAAACGTCTCCCAAATTGTATGAATGTCACCTGGCAAGGAAGGATTCATCCCATGACACTTTGTTTAGCCATAGATTTTGTAAAATAATCTTTGGCTTGATTATACACGGACCCAATAACCCGAGTGGATCAAATACCTGGGCTATATTTGAAAGTATGGTTCTTTTAGTGATGGCCCCATTGTGAGGTGAACTTATTTTGAAAAATAACTTATCTGATATACATGGCTAATATAAACCTAATGTCTTCGTATTCTGATTATTGCCAAAGTTTTGAACTTGCAATCTTGATGTATTTGATATGATAGTTTGTAACAAATGCTCACTATTTGATGAACATGTATGTAATGCAAACCCTGCCGACTTCAATATTCTGATAAGGTCATTTAGATTTTGTTCTCACGTTTCTAAAGATTCTTCGCCTGTGATCAAATCGTCTACATAGAAACTTGAATCAATGATCTCCGATGCTTCTGGAAACTGAACTCGATTTTCAATTGCCAATTGTTTAAGACAACGTATGGCTAAGTATGGCGCACTTGTGGTGCCATATATGACCGTATTCAACATGTAACTTCCGACTGACTCATCCACTGATGATCTCCATAGAATCTTTTGCAAGTGACGTTGATCTGGATTGATCCAAATCTGCCTATACATTTTTTGTGTCAGCGCATATTGCATATTTGTGTTTGCGAAATCTTAAAATAATTGAAAGTAAGTCATCTTGTATTGTAGGGCCTACAAATTGTAGATCGTTTAATGAGAATCCACTATCTCATGAAGCAGACCCATCAAACACCGCACGCAATTTCGTAGTTGAACTATTTTCATTGATTACCCCATGATGTGGAAGATAATAAGAATGTTTATTTTCGTTGTTATCATCGGTCATATGATTTAATTGCTAGTATTTATTCATAAATGTAACATACTGGTTTTTAAATTCTGATTTTGATCTAAATTTACTTTCTAATGTGTGCATTCTTTGTAACGCACTTTCCCGAGAGTCCCCTAACTTTGATGGAGATTCTTTTAAAGGAATCGATACTATAAATTTTCCATCGTCATGGCGCTTTACTGTATTTTTGAATATATTTTCGCATTTAATATCTTCTGATGACAATACCCTATCTGAAATATTCTCTTCTATATTCCAAAACCTTTCCAACTGTTGTTGGATGTCAATTGTTTTTGTAAAGTTGCAATATGAATTTGTGTTAAACTGACCTTTAAATGAACCCGTCACTATCCAGCCAAAGCGAGTTTTTTGTAGCATTAAATCGTTTGATATTTTATGTTGCCCGATACATAATAATTGCCAAAATATTCCTGCCCCAAGTAGAATGTCTATTTCTCCTGATTCATTGAATTTTGGATCAGCTAATCTAATATGTGGTGGTATGTTTTTTAAATTAAATTTGAATGTTTGATTTGGCAACATGTCCGATATATTTTGTACAACCAGCGCTGAAACCGTTGTTTCGAACGCATTATGTAACGATTGTAATTTAATTGTGCATTGATTATGTACCTTGCCTCGCGATTGACCTATTCCCATAATTGTTGTATGAGTATTTGTCTTTGTAATGCTAACCGTTTACTTGTTTTTACTGAAATGAAATTTGACTGTGAGGCCGAATCTAGAATCGCCCTGCATGTAATTGGATAGCCGTTTACATCATAAACTTGTATTAATGCAGTTGCAATAATTACTGATGACATGTTGTTACTTATTGAATTTGACATGACGTGTGTCGCATTCTCAACACCTTTTTCCAAATGCAATAATGTATTATGCCGTGAATTACATTTTCTACATTTGCCTGAACGACAATCTTTTGCAACATGCCCTTCTTTTAAACAATTAATGCACAACTTGTGTTTTTTCGCGTTATCGATCCGATCCGTATCTGATAAATCTAAGAACTTTCTGCAATTGTATATTGCATGTGTTCCTTTACAAAACTTACAATTTTCGTTTATTGTGTTAAATGAATGAGTTTTATTTATTTTTTCCTTAGGCTGTTTTGTTATGAATGTCCCTGCTTGTAAGGTTTCCAATGAATCAGCTCTAGATCTTAAGAAATCTTTTAACTCGTTTAATGTTAGTATTTTATTTATCTTTTTTGTTTCCTCCCATTCTCTCGCTGTAGATTGATCGAGTTTTGATGTAACAATATAAATAATCAATGTGTCCCACTGTAATGTCGGTTGCTCAAGAATTTGTAACGCCCGAATATGTTTAGTCAAATTATCAATTAAATTTCTAATGTCTGAAGCCTAGTCTGTCGCGATACTTGGCAAATTGAATAACGCTTTTACATGATTATGAATCAACAAAGGCTTATTGTTGTATCTCTGACATAGCAATTCCCACGCGATACATTAATTATCTGTTCTGCACTCCCCCCTAACGCTGCACGAAGATAGTGAAACTTTTGAATTTCCCCTATCTGCGTGTTTGTGTGTATTAAAGACCGAAAGGTGTCCCGAAAGCCTAACCAATCTTCGTATGTTCCTCCAAATGTAGGCAAATGTATTTGTGGCAATTTAACATGACTAACGCTTGCCGGTAAACTGTTAGAATTATTAGAACTTTCCGAATTGTCAGTTCTTGTGATATTTTTACTTGCTAGGAATGTTTTCGCCTGCGTGATTGTTTTGAAATATGAATTTACAAACGTTTCCCGTTCTTTAAATTGTTCTGCTTGATTTTCATATTTTGTATCTATTATTAACTGAATAGCATCAAATTCTGTTAATAACTTCTGGAAATACCATTGTTCAAATTTATTAAATCCTGCCTTTTACACGTAATTAACCATACATTTCGTACCGTCTCTTCCTTGGGAAACCTGTAATATTTAATCTGACTATCTCTACTTCTTCGATTGTATTTACGACAACCGTATACAGCACAACCAGGCATATTAAATAGAATATAATTTTAAAAAATGATAAAACAACTTCAAACTGTGTCAAAATGCAGCTGATATGAGAACTGTCATATGAGTCGTATAGATGCAAAACCCGCCAAGTCACTTTTAATTGGTTTTGAGAAAATCAAGAAAAACCTTCATAAAGCAAGGTATACTATTTATTGGGTACTTTGTATTTTTATAATGTGCTGGGGTAGTTTATTAGCAAAAATAAGTATTTTGATAAAATCTAAACATGTTAGATGTATTAATATCAAATTTTCAAAAAATGACTTGGCGGATTTTGCATTTGAACTTAAAGAAAATTGTTAAACATTTTTGGTATACTACGTTTATTTTACATGAAAAGGAAAAAATATTGGAAAATGTCTAACAAAAGAATAAAGAAACTTTAATTTGAAAAAAAGAACAAATTCGTAAACTAAATTCTAAATCCTTAAATCAATGTCTATTCCAAGACCATCGTTATTTTGGCAGCAAGCATCAGTGTCGCCATTATCTTCTATGGGCATTTGCATAGCATCTGGTTCTTGATCAATTACTTCCTTATAGAACTTTAAATTTGGCAACATTCTCCACTCATCTCCATAATGTTTACTTAACAAATTGGCGACAGATGCCGCTTTGTGAGGATCTACAGGTTTTCCTACTTGCATAATATCAGGATTTAACATAATTATTGTTTTGCCACGTTTTAGTATGCTTTTTGAAACTCCGATATCGCTTCTGTAATTTACTTCGCCTCGTACTTTAATATTGTTATCCGTCTTTTCCAAAATAAATCTTTTGGCACAGTTAAACTGAAAATGCCAATTTGTTGGAGGTTTAAAAACCGAAGTAGTTACTTCCTTCCATTTATAAGCATCCCAGTCTTTTCCTAAAATCTGGATACTGGAGAATTCGCTAATTATTTTATAATATCCTTCTGGATTTGTAATTGCTGGTTTCTTTTTTACTTTTCGTTCAATGAGCCCAAACACTCGATCGGGCGGCATATAAGAATGTCCGACCACGGGAAAAATAAATTCAATTTTAGAAATATGTTTTGGAGCAATTCTATAAAGCCACGCGGTGAGCATACCAATTACGATGGAGTTCTTATTTTGCCCAGCGCACCCATCAGCAAAAAGACGAACAGTGGTAATTTCTCCAGAAAAGTCAAATTTTGAGAGAACATGAAAGAGGGCTGAGGCTATGACACTAGAATTTTTTGGTAATTGCTGATCTGTCCACAAGTATGAAATTACGTTTTCAGGATTTAACTTGGTAGAGGATGGCCCCTTTACAACTGTAAAGTTATACAAATTGAATTGTTGTGAAAAATAAGCTGATTGGTCGGCTAGTTTGGGCAAAGCTAGATTTTTCTGACAATCGAATGAGAAACACTGAATATTATTGCATTCGGTTTTAAGGTACCAGTAAAAAGCCTGTGCCTTTAGTTTATGTACCCTATTAGCCAGCATAAGTTCTTTTCTTACGTTCTGATTTGTTTCAGTCTTTAGCTTTTCTTGCGTTTTTAGACAATCTGAGCACATATCTGTCAGAGGTGTTCCAAAGCCTATATTGTAATGACTGTTAACATAATTTCTAAAAAAACATTCTTTAACTCTTAATTGTCCATCCACTGACTCATTGTACATTTTGTACAATTTTCGAATATTCAGCTCACAAGGTAAGTATTTTCTAACTACTGTTTTACTGCGACAGTAATGTGTTTCAGAACAAGTCAGACTTTCTATGAATGTTGATATTGCGTTCATCGTATGGTCATTTTTATGTTTTATTCTGTCACCTCCGCGACCTTCTTTTGGAGGAGCCCCTGTTGCCAAAAATCGTCTCATTACTCCCTGAACTCTGTCCTTTTTTATATTCAAGATACTCAAAAAAAGAATTTCGACAAACTTTCGCCTCTTTTCCATCATCTTTCCGAATGCTATATTTAATTGTAAGTGATTTTTTACTTCTGGTATTATCTCTAATCCTGGATTTCTTTGGTTTCTCAGCAGTGCAATACTTATATATTATTGAATCTTGGTATAGTTTGTCCTTTTTTTTGTAAAATAAGTTATGAAACGCCTTTACATCGCACATTTTTAAAGTTTTACATTCCAAATAATTACTGCGTTTGCATTCTGGAATTTCTGGAACGCTAGATGCTCCATATCTATAAAACAAGACAACGCACAATCATCATGTTTGCTAAAACTGTATAATGAAAATAAACTTACAATAAATTTTTTCGTATTTGTCTCTTATGGGTTTCTGCCTGTTTTTGTTTCTTCCTGCTTTTATTTGGCGGTCTTTTTGTCAACTTTGTTTCAAATGACTCCATTCTGCACTTTACACGATTAAACAATTAATGACAATGTCATGCACCCTTATACAAACTTCTAAACTAAAAGTAAAACAGCCATGTGTGTCGCAGGTGGTGTTGGTGTCGCTCACCAAAATGCCACGTGATACTCTCCGATGCATCTATTGGTTAAAATTGACTTGGCGGAATATGTACTTGAATGACTGCTGCAGTTGGCGGGTTTTGAATTTAAACGTGAATGTCAAAGCAAAGTAATAATGCACTTGGCGGGTTTCGAGAGGAAATGATAATTCAAATACGTGTAAGACGTATTAAACTAGCAACTGCTGGTAACAACTCATTTTTTGTATTTTTTTGACCTGGCGGGTTTTGCATCTATACGACTCATATACCTGACTTGCTTTGCAATGACGTCATTGACATTTTAAAAGAGTACATATACCGGTATAAGTGTATCGTGATATAACCCAAACTTGTTGCACATTTTTGTACGTTTCTTTAAAAGTGATCGGTGGAATTAAAAAAGAGAGTATCATATGAAGCGTATAAATGCAAAAGCAGACATTTGACGCATAACTAATTTTGAGTAAAACGCGAAAAACTTGCCATAAAAGCCTGAGATATCTAATCAATTTCCGGTTTTGATAGAAATATAAACTAAAATTCTGTAATAAATGCTATGTTTAATCCAGAAAACAATTACTTTATAAAAAGAAGTTATTTTGTTAAAAAAATGACACATGTCTGGTTTTGCAGCTGAAACTTGTAAATGTCTTCTTCTGCATCTGAATAAACCGCAAACGTCTCGTCTTGAACCTCCACAATAATGTTAACAGTCGCTATTGTGGTGAGATACGTCTACGTAATAAGATTTCAGTACTCAAATAAAATAAAATTTCCAGAAAAATAATTTTAATAAGAACCATCTTTGGGAATTCTAACAATTAGCAAAACAAAACAGAACCTAAACTATACTCTTAACGCATCATTCTCATTATCAGAAAAAACAACCATACTATCATCCTCCTCATCAAGCTGATTTTCTGCAGTATTAGTTGATTCGTTATTAAAGGCTTTTCTGAAGAAGTAAAGACAATTGTCGGTCATCCAATTAGCATCATAATGTTTAACTAACAAAGCTGAAATGCTTTTAATTTTGTCGGGATTAAGAGTTCTACCTATACTCAATGGTTGCAATCGTATTTGCGTAATCGTTTTGCCCCTCTTACAGATGCCCTTATCGACACCAATATCATTCTTATAAAAGGGTTCACCTCTAACAAGAACTGACCCACTTGCAGATTTTCAAAAAATTATACGCTTTGCCGGTTGAAAACGAAAATGCCAAGAACCAGGAGCTTTCAGAACTTTTTCAACTTCACGTTTCCAGTCATAAACTGAGTAATCTTCCCCCATTCGCAGTACTGTTGCATATTCTTTAATAATATCAGTGTACGTTACAGGGTCAATTACGGTTGTACACCTTTGTACTTTTTTCTCTATTTGGGCAAACACTCGATCAGGGGGAAGAAAGGAGTGACCGACAATAGGAAACACAAGTTCTAGCCGTTTAATGTGAGGTGGAGAACAGCACTGAAGCCAAAATTGGGCCATTCCAACCATCGTGCTATTCTTATTCTGTCCTCCACACCCATCCGCTACTAAACGTACTTGCTCTATGTCCTCCTCAAAAGTGAAATTTTGTAGAGTATAAAAAACAGCAGAAACTATTTCATTCGAACTTCTTTGGCGATCAATTTCCGTCCATATAAATGATTTCACATTTTCTGGAGTAAGTCTTGACTTTGAGTGCCCTGCTACCACCGTGAAATTGTATAGGTTTATCTGCATGCTGAAATAACATGCCTGATCGGGAATTTTTGGCAACGGTAGATTTTTTTGGCAATCAAAAGAAAATATGGCGGTTTTGTTGTCACATTCTCTTAATAAATCATAAAAAGCCTTACTTCGCAGTTTATGTACACGTTGTGCCGTCAGTAAGTTAATCTTTTCTTTAGGGTCGGTACATTTTTTCATTTTTTCTGAAAACTGAAGACATTGTGAACATACATCTACCTTTGGAGAACCAAACCCAATGTTGTATTGTCGTACAAAAATATTCCTAAAATAACATTGTTTCACTTTAAGTTGTTCCTCTACACCAGAATTATATATCTTCCATAATTTAACTATGTTAAGTTCGCAAGGTAAGTATCGTCTTACGACTGTTTTGTTCCTTGCGTAATGTGTTTCACAGCAAGTTAACGATTCAATAAAAATTTTTATAGCCTGTCGTTTATGGACGGTTTTTTGTGAAACTCTATCCCCTCCTCTGTGTTCTGCTGGTAATACTCCAGTTTTGAAAAAATCCTTGATTATTCTTTGAACTCGATTTTTCCCCACTCCCAGTATTGTTAAAAATGCATTTTTACACACAGGAATTGTTCCCTTCGATGTTCTAACAAAGTACTTCACGCTGACTGCCTTTGGTTTGTTTTTCACATTGTCTTTAATTTTCGTACCTACTCTTTTTGGTTTATTAGCTACACAGTATTTTAGCACAAACATATCTTGATAAATTTTGGATTTACTCTTATAAAATGACTCATTAAATTTTCTTACATCGGTCATAGTCAACAAAGAGCAACACAGAGTTTTTGTTTTGTGACCACATTTGGGATATTCAGGCAGGTATTTTCGAGAATACCTAGAAAGAAATTCAGCGTGTTAAACTTCTAAATCTTTTAATTTTTTTAAAATAATAACCTTTGAGCCTTCGCTTTTGCTCTTTTCCATTCTTGTTCATTCGCAACTTTTGTTCTGCCTTTTCCACGAGGACATGGCTCAATCTTAATGTTATCCATTTTCTGACGAGTCCTGGTCACTGTTTTAATATTAATATTCATAAATAACTAAAGTAAAAATTAACTTATTTTACCACGTGCTGTCTATAATCTCACAAACTGTACAATGTCAGTATCGCAAAATCACGTGACACAAAAGTCGTCATCTGACTGGTCCGGAACCAAATGTCTGATTTTGCTTCTAACTTGTGTGATAAAATGTCTGCTTTTGCATCTAAGGTTAACAATTGAAAGCCAATAGCAGCTTCAAATGTCTGGTTACGGTTTTGAGGAACAGAAATTCGTATTCCTCGTGACTTTTACAATAGGAATACATGTCAAACTCATTTTCTTCAAAAATGTCAGATGTCTGCTTTTGCATCTAAACGCTTCATATATGTATGGCATTCCAAAAGTCTACGTTTATTAACTTCGCACTTTTAATTTTGAATACATATTACAAAAATATAATTTTTATTTTGAGGTGTGCCACTTTTTCCTGGAACGACCATGACGACGCCACGTCCATTCTCCGAGAACATTATTATTGTGTCCGCGCAAATAGTATATTCCACCAAAATTCCAAATTACACCGTGTTTCACAAGTCGAAATAATGTTTTATACATATATTTTCGTACTTCCACGTACGTCACCGAATTCCAAAATTTAGTCATTATATAGTCCTGAATATATTCTTTAGAAGCGCCGTTATCGCCCGCTTGGTAAATAGCGGACACAATATAATATATCATTCTTGCTGATACTGACGTGTGTGGCATTTTAAAATCACTAAAAAATTTTGGCTTATAAATGTACAGTTCGTCTAATGGATCATTAGACGCACGTCATCAATTTTTATGCGTACGAATCAAATAGGTACTTCCAGTTCAAGTTAAGCACTATATACATAATGCATTAATATAAACTTCACATTTTTGACAGTTCACATACACACAAATTGGTTTAGGATATTACGTTAGTAATATATTATCTATGGCATTAGGATTCTGCCTATTGAGCGTGAATAAGCTGCAATAACATATATAATAATAATAATAATAAACTTTATTCATCTTTAGATGTTTACAATGTTACACTATAATTTTAAACTGTACAATCATTCCTAACATACCTCGTACAATAGTGTCTAAACTCTCTTATAGAAGGACTATGTTTAGTCGCTTCATGCATACCATTATATAATTTTAAACCCTTATAAAAAAGACTATTCTGCGAAGCCGATTTTTTGTGAAAAGGTAACCTAAAGTTATCTATGTATCTAGTATTGTAATCATGAATCTCATTACTACACGAAACATATTTGTTTAAATACTTTGGTAACCTATTATGTATTATTTTATAAATCAATATAAGAGTGTTGAACTGAATCCTTTGCTTAACACTAAGCCATTGCAATGTATCTAACATTAATGTAATTCGAGTATACCTATTGCAATGATTGTCTTATAAACATAGATTCTAGCCCATAAACTTAATTTAGCACTTATCCTACCCAAAAAACCTATTATAACAATAATAATATATCATTCTTGCTGATACTGACGTGTGTGGCATTTTAAAATCACTAAAAAATTTTGGCTTATAAATGTACAGTTCGTCTAATGGATCATTAGACGCACGTCATCAATTTTTATGCGTACGAATCAAATAGGTACTTCCAGTTCAAGTTAAGCACTATATACATAATGCCTTAATATAAACTTCACATTTTTGACAGTTCACATACACTTGACATACACACAAATTGGTTTAGGATATTACGTTAGTAATATATTATCTATGGCATTAGGATTCTGCCTATTGAGCGTGAATAAGCTGCAATAACATATATAATAATAATAATAAACTTTATTCATCTTTAGATGTTTACAATGTTACACTATAATTTTAAACTGTACAATCATTCCTAACATACCTCGTACAATAGTGTCTAAACTCTCTTATAGAAGGACTATGTTTAGTCGCTTCATGCATACCATTATATAATTTTAAACCCTTATAAAAAAGACTATTCTGCGAAGCCGATTTTTTGTGAAAAGGTAACCTAAAGTTATCTATGTATCTAGTATTGTAATCATGAATCTCATTACTACACGAAACATATTTGTTTAAATACTTTGGTAACCTATTATGTATTATTTTATAAATCAATATAAGAGTGTTGAACTGAATCCTTTGCTTAACACTAAGCCATTGCAATGTATCTAACATTAATGTAATTCGAGTATACCTATTGCAATGATTGTCTTATAAACATAGATTCTAGCCCATAAACTTAATTTAGCACTTATCCTACCCAAAAAACCTATTTTTTTGCAACTTTCTTTTCTATGTAGTCAATATTTCTAGAGAATGTTAATTTATTGTCAATTATCATTCAGGCTTTCTCTCGCTAGTAACCGTGACTAATGATTTAAGTTTTTTCCACATTCTTTTTGCATCGCCCCTTGTTTCATCAATTTGCCTCTCATAATAAATATTCTTACTTAATTTTATATGTCTATTGTAGTAGTTCCTCATGTTTGTGTAATTACTCCAGTCGTCCTTACTATTGCTATTCTTTGCTACTCTGTATAATGCGTTCCTTTGTTTCTGCAATGACTTTAATTCATGATTAAACCATGGGTTACCCTGACCCACAGCAATTGTTTTATTGTTGACAATGTTGTAATAACTTGCATTTAGTTCATTTACTAGTGACAATGTCCGATTTTGTAAATTATATTTATCGATCTGTTTCCAATTACGTAGTATCAGCATGTTTCGCAAGTCGTAATCTGTATAAGCACTTTTGTCTAATATTTTTTTGCGCTGAATCATATCTATCGAATCGCTGTTTGTAAACTTTAATAATAATGTTTCGTGGTCGGAAATTTTGCAATCGCAAATTTCTACCGTCGCATTCCATTCATTTGTTATAACTAGGTCAATTAATGTTTTCGAATTGCTTGTTACCCTAGTATAATCACCAACCACTTGTTTCATATTACTTGCAGTAATGATATTTTTCAATCTAGTCGCATAGGTTGAATCTCTGGACATATCCACATTGAAATCACCAAAAATAGTACACATATCCCTTCCATCGAAAGTTTCCTCACACCAGGCCTCAAAAAAGTCCAAAAACTCCACCTTGCTTGCACTAGGACTATGATATAAAACTGTATAAATACCCCTAGCAAACCCGACCGAAACACTTATACTTAGCAACCATATAGCATTATTTACTGTTATGTTGCAAGTTTCACTATAATTGATGTCATTTCTTACGTAAATTATAACACCACCCGTGTGTCTGCTGTGCGAATCACATCTCGCAACCGAGTAACCTCTACAGTTTATTTCTGACTCCCGGACATCAGATGTAACACGCGTCTCACTAAGCAGAAGGATAGGCGGGCGATATGTCTCTATCAAATTTTCTATTTGCTCAAAGTTTGCAAGTAAACTCTGTACATTCAAATAAATTACCCCATATTGCTTTGTCGTAACATTACGATTTATTCTAAAAAATCAACTTTATCTCTGGCGTTTTGTAACTTCCGTTTAAATACCGGACAATCTGAGTCCCACGTAGCGTGATTTATGCTAATTTTTAAGTGAAGTTTATCTACAGCATACTTACAATTTATACACTGCACTTGACTATCATTTGCACTACAGCTGCTTACATGGTGTGATCCCGCACATTTAGCACATGTTAGTTCTCTCGTACAGTCTTTTCCTTTGTGATTATATCCGCAACATTTGTAACATCTAGTCACTGTCACTGCATCAAATACTTTACATACGTCCCAACCAATATTTATTTTCTGAGTTTCCAATAGTCTGTTGTAACTCTCTGCATCTACTTCCGCATAAGCAAAAAACCTGTCGGGCAGCTTTATTTTGGATATCATCCTACCTACGTGAACAATTTTTATGTTATCTGTTTTTAGGAAGTGGTTCTGAGCTATGATCTTGCCTCGTATCTCTTCAGGGTCCCGCTGTTCACTCATACCTACTATCTTCACACGTGGTTTTCGCTTTTCTGGTTCCTTAATATCATACTTTTTGCCAAGCTTCGAGTTCGCTACCTCTTTTAATTTCGAAATAGCATCCTTATTTTTACATTCAATAACAACTCCACCGCGACTTACATTCTTTACACCTGTAATTTCAATATTCGTTGGATCGATTAGTTTCTTAATTTCTTCTTTTGTTGTGAGACTCTTCTGGTTTTCATTTCTTGGTTTAATTACAAGGACCTGCTCCTGCTTCTTTGCCTTCACTTTGTCCGCGTATAATGTCACTCTTTCTTCTTGTATATTCGCCAACTTCTGTAGTTCATTCCCTATTTCCTGCTTGTTCTCACGCAATAACTCCGATTGTGTGATTATTTTAGATGATATTTCAGCTAGGCTATTCTCAAGATTCATCATCATTTTCCTCAATGAACAGTTTTTTGTAATGCCACATTTATCACAACACCACAATACATTACTTTTTTCAGTAACAACTCGATAGGCGACGTCGGTTAGTCCTGTACAATTTTGATGATACGCTTGTTCACAAAAACCATAACAAATCAGGTATTTCTCTCTACCTTTAATTTCTATTTCACATTTACCGCAAAACATTGCCATTTTTCTTTCCTTTTTTTAGCGCGGTATGACCGCTCAATTACACACTTGTCAACACCTATTGTCGAAGTACACGTACATACATACGTATAGGAAGTATACGTCCACTCCACTCGGCTGCATGCACAAAAACACGCATTACGTTTGATTATAACGTTTATATAAATCTGCCATATTGCAAATAAGTTAAATTCAATATTTTACAATTTGTCGACATGAAAATTACTATAAACTTTTAATGTGTAAATTTCCATGCTTTAAAAGACTAACAAATCTTAATCATCTGCTTGATTAAATAACATTTATACCTTATCTATGATTAAATAAAACAAACTGACATCCTACTGTGTATTTCAAATGACATTACAGGCTCGATACAACGTTAACGTATTAATCATTACAGTTGTTTGTACTAAATAAACTAATATACTATTCCAAATAATAAAACTCGATACATGATATAGTAGAAGAGGTTTATACCTTACGTACACATGTTTAATAATAAAGCATAGCAAGATAAATATTACAAATAATATAATAAATAGTAGATAACGACTAAATATTTTTAAATTATGGACTAATCGCTTTCGAACTCTTCCTCCGAAGTTGAAGAATCTATAGGATTTATTATGATGGGGTCGATTTCAATATCTGCTAAATGCTTCTCTCGTTGATACCAATCCTTAATTAGTTTATTTGTGTGCCTTACACAATTTTCCCAAGTATTTTGGCCACAATGTTCTAATGCTTCGCTCCACATAGTAAGAACATTCTCATTTCGGTAACCGTCCCTGCCAATATGCTTATTATAATAACCTTTCGCGGAAGCCCAAATTAGTTCGATAGCATTAAACTCACAATGATATGGTGGTAACCTCAACACATTATGCCCATGAGCTTTTATTAGTTCATCGATAGCGTACTTCTTCTCAGGCTTATTTCTCTTTACCAAATCCAGCAATTGATATTTTGTTAAATCGGTTGAAAAATTTACATTGTTTTCGTGTAACCAATCCATAATTGTTTGTTTTCTCGATATCGTGGTGGGCACTTTATTTAACACGATGCTATGGTACGGAGCATTATCCATTAAAATAAGAGATTTTTCTGGTATATTCGGAAGAAGCTGTGCTGTTACCCATTGTTCAAATTTTGTGCTATTCATCGATGCATGGTAATCTGCCAGTTTATTGTTTGAGGCAAAGATTAAACTCGCACCACTGATAAACCCATTTTCAGTTCCAGCATGAAGAATAATGAAACGTTTACCATCATAACCCTCTGGCTTGCGAACACTTTTGACAGAATCATTTTGCCAAGATTTTCCTTTATTTCCTCTCGACTAAATCCAGGTCTCATCCAACACTACCGGTCTTGGGGTACTTGATACTAAATTATCCACATACTTTTTGAGAAACACACTTCTCATTAATGCAACATAATGTTTCTCAACTAGAGCACGCCTGTTGTCATCTTTCCGAAATTTAAACCCAATATCCTTCAACAAAGTGGCTAAGGATTGTCTAGATAAGGATATAATTTCCTTGGTCTTAAGTTGATCTTTTAAAATCTGCAATGTAACATGTTTTCCTAAAACAATACTTTTGTAATAAGTAGAACAGTATAATCATAATTATAAATTATTACTTTCTTCATACATGTTGAACACAGTATTTCGCACTTCCATTTTCGATGACTCTCGCAGATCTTTAGTTTTTGGCTTTGCACGAGGTCGCTTTTTACCAGGGGAAGAAAGAATTGGATTTCTCAGCTTTCGATGTTTAATAGCATAAACGGGAAATATGCAGAGCGTCGCATACTCTCTGCAAATTAATCAATAGGTAAACATTATCACACAGTATTAGAATACATACTTCGTAAACAGCATTTACAGATAATGTAGGCCCTCCGTTTTCTTTTTCTCTCTCGAAATACTCCAAAACGTTTAGCACAAGTTCTTGTGCCTGAGAATTCAAACGTTTTCCAGGCATTATCTTAAATAAAGTTACATAACCTCTATTTGATAAATTGTCTAAATATGTATTACCTTACAGCACACAAATTCACACCTATCTGTGTTCTGAAAAGAAAAATTACTATTGCAAAATATTAGAAAGAATAAAAGTAAGTTAAAACAGAACGAAAAGAAATAATGTCACACAAAAATACACGCAGAAATTGACAAGACATTGAATACTAATGAGTAAAATCTGACAATTGATTAATGCAGTAGTCTAGATATGATTTGTATTGCAGACATATGTATTTTCCGCACTTGAATATTCGACACCGATATTAAATAAGGATAGATAGACTGACCGACAATCTTTGCTTATGTTATCAAATAATTACGTGCGTCTAAAGATCCATTAGACGAACTGTATAAATGTATTGACTGTATGATACAAAAAATTTTGAAAGTACTGTCAGGCTATTATGTTGCCATATTATGAATTTGTTTATTTTTTAATATGGTAATATGATTTTTTGGGAAGTATGTTATGGTGGAAACGCGTTACATTCAGTTGCACGTCATACTAGATCCATGACGACTCGCCTTGTATATATTGCCGGATCTATTTTTATTTCTGTCAGTGACATTTGATATAACCAAAGCAATTATTTATTCACAATACAATAACTATAACGTAATATATTTAGTAATTGAAATGCTCTAAGTCTTTCTCAACTTATTTATTATATTGATTTAGATTGTCGAAAAACCTTAAATGTTTCATTACGTATCCATAATATAATTTTTCTACAAACACCGTTAAACGTTGACATTTTGACACGGCTAACTTCACTTAAAAATGCGATTTTATAGCGTAGCGTGTTAAAAAGGCAACCTTTAACACTATAGTCCGTCTCAACCCTATTATGCAGTACAGGTTTAATAGGGATATTGCATCTCTTATTATCTTTAGTAGTCTCTTAATAACGACATCTTTATATCCGGTTGCCTTGTTGCAAGTTCTATTATGCAAAGTGATGGATATATGAGTAATCGTTGCTGTCAATTGTCAGTTTTTGCCGTAGTGTGTAAACTTTTATATTGTCTTTAATTTATCTATATATAGTTTCTGTTAAATCGTTCCTTTTAGCAAGCATATTATCTTTTTCAAGCATTTAAAAGTAAGTATGCATACCTAGATCTATAATTCTGACTAATGTGATAACGCATATACATATACATATTGCTGTGACTCTTACAAATTTATATATAAATGAAATAAATTTAATTTACTTAATTAATGCGTAACTGAGAGTCAAGCACGCATCCTAGTGCTAGGCCTTATGCTAGACTAAGATACGGTGAATTTTCTGCTGAAAAGTAGGTTAAGCAAAACATTTACATGCAATTAGCTCAGTTTGAAAATAAATAGTTCTCTCAGGGGCAGAAAATATGAGTTGATTCTCCTGCTCTTTAATTATCTCCAGGTCAGGTAAAGAAAATAAAATACAAAATAAATCTTAACATCTAATTTATTAAAATAAAATAATTTTAAACGAATTCAAAAGTTTTTATCTACAAATATTTACACACAAAAAAATCAATATTCAGTCATAATTCAAATTTATACATCATAATCAATAAAATATTATAAAAAATAAAATAAATGAAGTCATAAAGTCGTGAAAAGCTTATGTCTAAAAATGTGAACGTGATTATTATGATTTATATTTGTCATAGATACATGTAAACAATCAAAAATAAAATAAATTACCCGTGATGAATTGTACTGGAATATAAATAACAAAAATTTTTGTGCGGTCTACTATTTGCTAACAAAATATAAACATTAAGGATATGGCTTTGCCCTAATTAGTCCTGTCCGGCGCCTTTTCTCGCTCCCAACACAGTACCATCAGATAACAAATTCACACAGATGAGTATCCCAAAGTTCCACCCTACGAGCATGTCTTTTTCAACTCGTCGGACGCAACCCGAACATACATCACAATGTGCACACTCCTTAAGGAATATATAAATTTTAAATTAAATAAATAAAATGAAATAAAAATAATGTCTCTGCGTATTCAATAAATTAACTCAGCCCTGATTAGTTCTGCCTGGTGCCTTTTCTCGCTCCCAAACGCAGTACCACCAAGACCAATTCGTGTCTTTCAAATTCACCAGGACTCCATGCTATGAATTAAATAATGACATAATTCATTTCAAACATTCCTGATGTATTATTCAACACGTTAATATTGAACACCCAAATACAACAAAAATATACTTAATACACATATCAAAAGAAATAATATATACATTAAAAAATAAATTTTACCTTTCTCGTGAAATTCCAATACAAAAACACCACTACAAACAAAGAATTTGGTACGCCACTATACACACATTTATAACAAATATTGTTTAATCACCTTAACTCTTCGTACATCGTTTCAAACTCATTTAATTTTGAATACATATTACAAAAATATAATTTTTATTTTGAGGTGTGCCACTTTTTCCTGGAACGACCATGACGACGCCACGTCCATTCTCCGAGAACATTATTATTGTGTCCGCGCAAATAGTATATTCCACCAAAATTCCAAATTACACCGTGTTTCACAAGTCGAAATAATGTTTTATACATATATTTTCGTACTTCCACGTACGTCACCGAATTCCAAAATTTAGTCATTATATAGTCCTGAATATATTCTTTAGAAGCGCCGTTATCGCCCGCTTGGTAAATAGCGGACACAATATAATATATCATTCTTGCTGATACTGACGTGTGTGGCATTTTAAAATCACTAAAAAATTTTGGCTTATAAATGTACAGTTCGTCTAATGGATCATTAGACGCACGTCATCAATTTTTATGCGTACGAATCAAATAGGTACTTCCAGTTCAAGTTAAGCACTATATACATAATGCATTAATATAAACTTCACATTTTTGACAGTTCACATACACTTGACATACACACAAATTGGTTTAGGATATTACGTTAGTAATATATTATCTATGGCATTAGGATTCTGCCTATTGAGCGTGAATAAGCTGCAATAACATATATAATAATAATAATAATAAACTTTATTCATCTTTAGATGTTTACAATGTTACACTATAATTTTAAACTGTACAATCATTCCTAACATACCTCGTACAATAGTGTCTAAACTCTCTTATAGAAGGACTATGTTTAGTCGCTTCATGCATACCATTATATAATTTTAAACCCTTATAAAAAAGACTATTCTGCGAAGCCGATTTTTTGTGAAAAGGTAACCTAAAGTTATCTATGTATCTAGTATTGTAATCATGAATCTCATTACTACACGAAACATATTTGTTTAAATACTTTGGTAACCTATTATGTATTATTTTATAAATCAATATAAGAGTGTTGAACTGAATCCTTTGCTTAACACTAAGCCATTGCAATGTATCTAACATTAATGTAATTCGAGTATACCTATTGCAATGATTGTCTTATAAACATAGATTCTAGCCCATAAACTTAATTTAGCACTTATCCTACCCAAAAAACCTATTATAACAATAATAATATATCATTCTTGCTGATACTGACGTGTGTGGCATTTTAAAATCACTAAAAAATTTTGGCTTATAAATGTACAGTTCGTCTAATGGATCATTAGACGCACGTCATCAATTTTTATGCGTACGAATCAAATAGGTACTTCCAGTTCAAGTTAAGCACTATATACATAATGCCTTAATATAAACTTCACATTTTTGACAGTTCACATACACTTGACATACACACAAATTGGTTTAGGATATTACGTTAGTAATATATTATCTATGGCATTAGGATTCTGCCTATTGAGCGTGAATAAGCTGCAATAACATATATAATAATAATAATAAACTTTATTCATCTTTAGATGTTTACAATGTTACACTATAATTTTAAACTGTACAATCATTCCTAACATACCTCGTACAATAGTGTCTAAACTCTCTTATAGAAGGACTATGTTTAGTCGCTTCATGCATACCATTATATAATTTTAAACCCTTATAAAAAAGACTATTCTGCGAAGCCGATTTTTTGTGAAAAGGTAACCTAAAGTTATCTATGTATCTAGTATTGTAATCATGAATCTCATTACTACACGAAACATATTTGTTTAAATACTTTGGTAACCTATTATGTATTATTTTATAAATCAATATAAGAGTGTTGAACTGAATCCTTTGCTTAACACTAAGCCATTGCAATGTATCTAACATTAATGTAATTCGAGTATACCTATTGCAATGATTGTCTTATAAACATAGATTCTAGCCCATAAACTTAATTTAGCACTTATCCTACCCAAAAAACCTATTTTTTTGCAACTTTCTTTTCTATGTAGTCAATATTTCTAGAGAATGTTAATTTATTGTCAATTATCATTCAGGCTTTCTCTCGCTAGTAACCGTGACTAATGATTTAAGTTTTTTCCACATTCTTTTTGCATCGCCCCTTGTTTCATCAATTTGCCTCTCATAATAAATATTCTTACTTAATTTTATATGTCTATTGTAGTAGTTCCTCATGTTTGTGTAATTACTCCAGTCGTCCTTACTATTGCTATTCTTTGCTACTCTGTATAATGCGTTCCTTTGTTTCTGCAATGACTTTAATTCATGATTAAACCATGGGTTACCCTGACCCACAGCAATTGTTTTATTGTTGACAATGTTGTAATAACTTGCATTTAGTTCATTTACTAGTGACAATGTCCGATTTTGTAAATTATATTTATCGATCTGTTTCCAATTACGTAGTATCAGCATGTTTCGCAAGTCGTAATCTGTATAAGCACTTTTGTCTAATATTTTTTTGCGCTGAATCATATCTATCGAATCGCTGTTTGTAAACTTTAATAATAATGTTTCGTGGTCGGAAATTTTGCAATCGCAAATTTCTACCGTCGCATTCCATTCATTTGTTATAACTAGGTCAATTAATGTTTTCGAATTGCTTGTTACCCTAGTATAATCACCAACCACTTGTTTCATATTACTTGCAGTAATGATATTTTTCAATCTAGTCGCATAGGTTGAATCTCTGGACATATCCACATTGAAATCACCAAAAATAGTACACATATCCCTTCCATCGAAAGTTTCCTCACACCAGGCCTCAAAAAAGTCCAAAAACTCCACCTTGCTTGCACTAGGACTATGATATAAAACTGTATAAATACCCCTAGCAAACCCGACCGAAACACTTATACTTAGCAACCATATAGCATTATTTACTGTTATGTTGCAAGTTTCACTATAATTGATGTCATTTCTTACGTAAATTATAACACCACCCGTGTGTCTGCTGTGCGAATCACATCTCGCAACCGAGTAACCTCTACAGTTTATTTCTGACTCCCGGACATCAGATGTAACACGCGTCTCACTAAGCAGAAGGATAGGCGGGCGATATGTCTCTATCAAATTTTCTATTTGCTCAAAGTTTGCAAGTAAACTCTGTACATTCAAATAAATTACCCCATATTGCTTTGTCGTAACATTACGATTTATTCTAAAAAATCAACTTTATCTCTGGCGTTTTGTAACTTCCGTTTAAATACCGGACAATCTGAGTCCCACGTAGCGTGATTTATGCTAATTTTTAAGTGAAGTTTATCTACAGCATACTTACAATTTATACACTGCACTTGACTATCATTTGCACTACAGCTGCTTACATGGTGTGATCCCGCACATTTAGCACATGTTAGTTCTCTCGTACAGTCTTTTCCTTTGTGATTATATCCGCAACATTTGTAACATCTAGTCACTGTCACTGCATCAAATACTTTACATACGTCCCAACCAATATTTATTTTCTGAGTTTCCAATAGTCTGTTGTAACTCTCTGCATCTACTTCCGCATAAGCAAAAAACCTGTCGGGCAGCTTTATTTTGGATATCATCCTACCTACGTGAACAATTTTTATGTTATCTGTTTTTAGGAAGTGGTTCTGAGCTATGATCTTGCCTCGTATCTCTTCAGGGTCCCGCTGTTCACTCATACCTACTATCTTCACACGTGGTTTTCGCTTTTCTGGTTCCTTAATATCATACTTTTTGCCAAGCTTCGAGTTCGCTACCTCTTTTAATTTCGAAATAGCATCCTTATTTTTACATTCAATAACAACTCCACCGCGACTTACATTCTTTACACCTGTAATTTCAATATTCGTTGGATCGATTAGTTTCTTAATTTCTTCTTTTGTTGTGAGACTCTTCTGGTTTTCATTTCTTGGTTTAATTACAAGGACCTGCTCCTGCTTCTTTGCCTTCACTTTGTCCGCGTATAATGTCACTCTTTCTTCTTGTATATTCGCCAACTTCTGTAGTTCATTCCCTATTTCCTGCTTGTTCTCACGCAATAACTCCGATTGTGTGATTATTTTAGATGATATTTCAGCTAGGCTATTCTCAAGATTCATCATCATTTTCCTCAATGAACAGTTTTTTGTAATGCCACATTTATCACAACACCACAATACATTACTTTTTTCAGTAACAACTCGATAGGCGACGTCGGTTAGTCCTGTACAATTTTGATGATACGCTTGTTCACAAAAACCATAACAAATCAGGTATTTCTCTCTACCTTTAATTTCTATTTCACATTTACCGCAAAACATTGCCATTTTTCTTTCCTTTTTTTAGCGCGGTATGACCGCTCAATTACACACTTGTCAACACCTATTGTCGAAGTACACGTACATACATACGTATAGGAAGTATACGTCCACTCCACTCGGCTGCATGCACAAAAACACGCATTACGTTTGATTATAACGTTTATATAAATCTGCCATATTGCAAATAAGTTAAATTCAATATTTTACAATTTGTCGACATGAAAATTACTATAAACTTTTAATGTGTAAATTTCCATGCTTTAAAAGACTAACAAATCTTAATCATCTGCTTGATTAAATAACATTTATACCTTATCTATGATTAAATAAAACAAACTGACATCCTACTGTGTATTTCAAATGACATTACAGGCTCGATACAACGTTAACGTATTAATCATTACAGTTGTTTGTACTAAATAAACTAATATACTATTCCAAATAATAAAACTCGATACATGATATAGTAGAAGAGGTTTATACCTTACGTACACATGTTTAATAATAAAGCATAGCAAGATAAATATTACAAATAATATAATAAATAGTAGATAACGACTAAATATTTTTAAATTATGGACTAATCGCTTTCGAACTCTTCCTCCGAAGTTGAAGAATCTATAGGCTTTATTATGATGGGGTCGATTTCAATATCTGCTAAATGCTTCTCTCGTTGATACCAATCCTTAATTAGTTTATTTGTGTGCCTTACACAATTTTCCCAAGTATTTTGGCCACAATGTTCTAATGCTTCGCTCCACATAGTAAGAACATTCTCATTTCGGTAACCGTCCCTGCCAATATGCTTATTATAATAACCTTTCGCGGAAGCCCAAATTAGTTCGATAGCATTAAACTCACAATGATATGGTGGTAACCTCAACACATTATGCCCATGAGCTTTTATTAGTTCATCGATAGCGTACTTCTTCTCAGGCTTATTTCTCTTTACCAAATCCAGCAATTGATATTTTGTTAAATCGGTTGAAAAATTTACATTGTTTTCGTGTAACCAATCCATAATTGTTTGTTTTCTCGATATCGTGGTGGGCACTTTATTTAACACGATGCTATGGTACGGAGCATTATCCATTAAAATAAGAGATTTTTCTGGTATATTCGGAAGAAGCTGTGCTGTTACCCATTGTTCAAATTTTGTGCTATTCATCGATGCATGGTAATCTGCCAGTTTATTGTTTGAGGCAAAGATTAAACTCGCACCACTGATAAACCCATTTTCAGTTCCAGCATGAAGAATAATGAAACGTTTACCATCATAACCCTCTGGCTTGCGAACACTTTTGACAGAATCATTTTGCCAAGATTTTCCTTTATTTCCTCTCGACTAAATCCAGGTCTCATCCAACACTACCGGTCTTGGGGTACTTGATACTAAATTATCCACATACTTTTTGAGAAACACACTTCTCATTAATGCAACATAATGTTTCTCAACTAGAGCACGCCTGTTGTCATCTTTCCGAAATTTAAACCCAATATCCTTCAACAAAGTGGCTAAGGATTGTCTAGATAAGGATATAATTTCCTTGGTCTTAAGTTGATCTTTTAAAATCTGCAATGTAACATGTTTTCCTAAAACAATACTTTTGTAATAAGTAGAACAGTATAATCATAATTATAAATTATTACTTTCTTCATACATGTTGAACACAGTATTTCGCACTTCCATTTTCGATGACTCTCGCAGATCTTTAGTTTTTGGCTTTGCACGAGGTCGCTTTTTACCAGGGGAAGAAAGAATTGGATTTCTCAGCTTTCGATGTTTAATAGCATAAACGGGAAATATGCAGAGCGTCGCATACTCTCTGCAAATTAATCAATAGGTAAACATTATCACACAGTATTAGAATACATACTTCGTAAACAGCATTTACAGATAATGTAGGCCCTCCGTTTTCTTTTTCTCTCTCGAAATACTCCAAAACGTTTAGCACAAGTTCTTGTGCCTGAGAATTCAAACGTTTTCCAGGCATTATCTTAAATAAAGTTACATAACCTCTATTTGATAAATTGTCTAAATATGTATTACCTTACAGCACACAAATTCACACCTATCTGTGTTCTGAAAAGAAAAATTACTATTGCAAAATATTAGAAAGAATAAAAGTAAGTTAAAACAGAACGAAAAGAAATAATGTCACACAAAAATACACGCAGAAATTGACAAGACATTGAATACTAATGAGTAAAATCTGACAATTGATTAATGCAGTAGTCTAGATATGATTTGTATTGCAGACATATGTATTTTCCGCACTTGAATATTCGACACCGATATTAAATAAGGATAGATAGACTGACCGACAATCTTTGCTTATGTTATCAAATAATTACGTGCGTCTAAAGATCCATTAGACGAACTGTATAAATGTATTGACTGTATGATACAAAAAATTTTGAAAGTACTGTCAGGCTATTATGTTGCCATATTATGAATTTGTTTATTTTTTAATATGGTAATATGATTTTTTGGGAAGTATGTTATGGTGGAAACGCGTTACATTCAGTTGCACGTCATACTAGATCCATGACGACTCGCCTTGTATATATTGCCGGATCTATTTTTATTTCTGTCAGTGACATTTGATATAACCAAAGCAATTATTTATTCACAATACAATAACTATAACGTAATATATTTAGTAATTGAAATGCTCTAAGTCTTTCTCAACTTATTTATTATATTGATTTAGATTGTCGAAAAACCTTAAATGTTTCATTACGTATCCATAATATAATTTTTCTACAAACACCGTTAAACGTTGACATTTTGACACGGCTAACTTCACTTAAAAATGCGATTTTATAGCGTAGCGTGTTAAAAAGGCAACCTTTAACACTATAGTCCGTCTCAACCCTATTATGCAGTACAGGTTTAATAGGGATATTGCATCTCTTATTATCTTTAGTAGTCTCTTAATAACGACATCTTTATATCCGGTTGCCTTGTTGCAAGTTCTATTATGCAAAGTGATGGATATATGAGTAATCGTTGCTGTCAATTGTCAGTTTTTGCCGTAGTGTGTAAACTTTTATATTGTCTTTAATTTATCTATATATAGTTTCTGTTAAATCGTTCCTTTTAGCAAGCATATTATCTTTTTCAAGCATTTAAAAGTAAGTATGCATACCTAGATCTATAATTCTGACTAATGTGATAACGCATATACATATACATATTGCTGTGACTCTTACAAATTTATATATAAATGAAATAAATTTAATTTACTTAATTAATGCGTAACTGAGAGTCAAGCACGCATCCTAGTGCTAGGCCTTATGCTAGACTAAGATACGGTGAATTTTCTGCTGAAAAGTAGGTTAAGCAAAACATTTACATGCAATTAGCTCAGTTTGAAAATAAATAGTTCTCTCAGGGGCAGAAAATATGAGTTGATTCTCCTGCTCTTTAATTATCTCCAGGTCAGGTAAAGAAAATAAAATACAAAATAAATCTTAACATCTAATTTATTAAAATAAAATAATTTTAAACGAATTCAAAAGTTTTTATCTACAAATATTTACACACAAAAAAATCAATATTCAGTCATAATTCAAATTTATACATCATAATCAATAAAATATTATAAAAAATAAAATAAATGAAGTCATAAAGTCGTGAAAAGCTTATGTCTAAAAATGTGAACGTGATTATTATGATTTATATTTGTCATAGATACATGTAAACAATCAAAAATAAAATAAATTACCCGTGATGAATTGTACTGGAATATAAATAACAAAAATTTTTGTGCGGTCTACTATTTGCTAACAAAATATAAACATTAAGGATATGGCTTTGCCCTAATTAGTCCTGTCCGGCGCCTTTTCTCGCTCCCAACACAGTACCATCAGATAACAAATTCACACAGATGAGTATCCCAAAGTTCCACCCTACGAGCATGTCTTTTTCAACTCGTCGGACGCAACCCGAACATACATCACAATGTGCACACTCCTTAAGGAATATATAAATTTTAAATTAAATAAATAAAATGAAATAAAAATAATGTCTCTGCGTATTCAATAAATTAACTCAGCCCTGATTAGTTCTGCCTGGTGCCTTTTCTCGCTCCCAAACGCAGTACCACCAAGACCAATTCGTGTCTTTCAAATTCACCAGGACTCCATGCTATGAATTAAATAATGACATAATTCATTTCAAACATTCCTGATGTATTATTCAACACGTTAATATTGAACACCCAAATACAACAAAAATATACTTAATACACATATCAAAAGAAATAATATATACATTAAAAAATAAATTTTACCTTTCTCGTGAAATTCCAATACAAAAACACCACTACAAACAAAGAATTTGGTACGCCACTATACACACATTTATAACAAATATTGTTTAATCACCTTAACTCTTCGTACATCGTTTCAAACTCATTTAATTTTGAATACATATTACAAAAATATAATTTTTATTTTGAGGTGTGCCACTTTTTCCTGGAACGACCATGACGACGCCACGTCCATTCTCCGAGAACATTATTATTGTGTCCGCGCAAATAGTATATTCCACCAAAATTCCAAATTACACCGTGTTTCACAAGTCGAAATAATGTTTTATACATATATTTTCGTACTTCCACGTACGTCACCGAATTCCAAAATTTAGTCATTATATAGTCCTGAATATATTCTTTAGAAGCGCCGTTATCGCCCGCTTGGTAAATAGCGGACACAATATAATATATCATTCTTGCTGATACTGACGTGTGTGGCATTTTAAAATCACTAAAAAATTTTGGCTTATAAATGTACAGTTCGTCTAATGGATCATTAGACGCACGTCATCAATTTTTATGCGTACGAATCAAATAGGTACTTCCAGTTCAAGTTAAGCACTATATACATAATGCATTAATATAAACTTCACATTTTTGACAGTTCACATACACTTGACATACACACAAATTGGTTTAGGATATTACGTTAGTAATATATTATCTATGGCATTAGGATTCTGCCTATTGAGCGTGAATAAGCTGCAATAACATATATAATAATAATAATAATAAACTTTATTCATCTTTAGATGTTTACAATGTTACACTATAATTTTAAACTGTACAATCATTCCTAACATACCTCGTACAATAGTGTCTAAACTCTCTTATAGAAGGACTATGTTTAGTCGCTTCATGCATACCATTATATAATTTTAAACCCTTATAAAAAAGACTATTCTGCGAAGCCGATTTTTTGTGAAAAGGTAACCTAAAGTTATCTATGTATCTAGTATTGTAATCATGAATCTCATTACTACACGAAACATATTTGTTTAAATACTTTGGTAACCTATTATGTATTATTTTATAAATCAATATAAGAGTGTTGAACTGAATCCTTTGCTTAACACTAAGCCATTGCAATGTATCTAACATTAATGTAATTCGAGTATACCTATTGCAATGATTGTCTTATAAACATAGATTCTAGCCCATAAACTTAATTTAGCACTTATCCTACCCAAAAAACCTATTATAACAATAATAATATATCATTCTTGCTGATACTGACGTGTGTGGCATTTTAAAATCACTAAAAAATTTTGGCTTATAAATGTACAGTTCGTCTAATGGATCATTAGACGCACGTCATCAATTTTTATGCGTACGAATCAAATAGGTACTTCCAGTTCAAGTTAAGCACTATATACATAATGCCTTAATATAAACTTCACATTTTTGACAGTTCACATACACTTGACATACACACAAATTGGTTTAGGATATTACGTTAGTAATATATTATCTATGGCATTAGGATTCTGCCTATTGAGCGTGAATAAGCTGCAATAACATATATAATAATAATAATAAACTTTATTCATCTTTAGATGTTTACAATGTTACACTATAATTTTAAACTGTACAATCATTCCTAACATACCTCGTACAATAGTGTCTAAACTCTCTTATAGAAGGACTATGTTTAGTCGCTTCATGCATACCATTATATAATTTTAAACCCTTATAAAAAAGACTATTCTGCGAAGCCGATTTTTTGTGAAAAGGTAACCTAAAGTTATCTATGTATCTAGTATTGTAATCATGAATCTCATTACTACACGAAACATATTTGTTTAAATACTTTGGTAACCTATTATGTATTATTTTATAAATCAATATAAGAGTGTTGAACTGAATCCTTTGCTTAACACTAAGCCATTGCAATGTATCTAACATTAATGTAATTCGAGTATACCTATTGCAATGATTGTCTTATAAACATAGATTCTAGCCCATAAACTTAATTTAGCACTTATCCTACCCAAAAAACCTATTTTTTTGCAACTTTCTTTTCTATGTAGTCAATATTTCTAGAGAATGTTAATTTATTGTCAATTATCATTCAGGCTTTCTCTCGCTAGTAACCGTGACTAATGATTTAAGTTTTTTCCACATTCTTTTTGCATCGCCCCTTGTTTCATCAATTTGCCTCTCATAATAAATATTCTTACTTAATTTTATATGTCTATTGTAGTAGTTCCTCATGTTTGTGTAATTACTCCAGTCGTCCTTACTATTGCTATTCTTTGCTACTCTGTATAATGCGTTCCTTTGTTTCTGCAATGACTTTAATTCATGATTAAACCATGGGTTACCCTGACCCACAGCAATTGTTTTATTGTTGACAATGTTGTAATAACTTGCATTTAGTTCATTTACTAGTGACAATGTCCGATTTTGTAAATTATATTTATCGATCTGTTTCCAATTACGTAGTATCAGCATGTTTCGCAAGTCGTAATCTGTATAAGCACTTTTGTCTAATATTTTTTTGCGCTGAATCATATCTATCGAATCGCTGTTTGTAAACTTTAATAATAATGTTTCGTGGTCGGAAATTTTGCAATCGCAAATTTCTACCGTCGCATTCCATTCATTTGTTATAACTAGGTCAATTAATGTTTTCGAATTGCTTGTTACCCTAGTATAATCACCAACCACTTGTTTCATATTACTTGCAGTAATGATATTTTTCAATCTAGTCGCATAGGTTGAATCTCTGGACATATCCACATTGAAATCACCAAAAATAGTACACATATCCCTTCCATCGAAAGTTTCCTCACACCAGGCCTCAAAAAAGTCCAAAAACTCCACCTTGCTTGCACTAGGACTATGATATAAAACTGTATAAATACCCCTAGCAAACCCGACCGAAACACTTATACTTAGCAACCATATAGCATTATTTACTGTTATGTTGCAAGTTTCACTATAATTGATGTCATTTCTTACGTAAATTATAACACCACCCGTGTGTCTGCTGTGCGAATCACATCTCGCAACCGAGTAACCTCTACAGTTTATTTCTGACTCCCGGACATCAGATGTAACACGCGTCTCACTAAGCAGAAGGATAGGCGGGCGATATGTCTCTATCAAATTTTCTATTTGCTCAAAGTTTGCAAGTAAACTCTGTACATTCAAATAAATTACCCCATATTGCTTTGTCGTAACATTACGATTTATTCTAAAAAATCAACTTTATCTCTGGCGTTTTGTAACTTCCGTTTAAATACCGGACAATCTGAGTCCCACGTAGCGTGATTTATGCTAATTTTTAAGTGAAGTTTATCTACAGCATACTTACAATTTATACACTGCACTTGACTATCATTTGCACTACAGCTGCTTACATGGTGTGATCCCGCACATTTAGCACATGTTAGTTCTCTCGTACAGTCTTTTCCTTTGTGATTATATCCGCAACATTTGTAACATCTAGTCACTGTCACTGCATCAAATACTTTACATACGTCCCAACCAATATTTATTTTCTGAGTTTCCAATAGTCTGTTGTAACTCTCTGCATCTACTTCCGCATAAGCAAAAAACCTGTCGGGCAGCTTTATTTTGGATATCATCCTACCTACGTGAACAATTTTTATGTTATCTGTTTTTAGGAAGTGGTTCTGAGCTATGATCTTGCCTCGTATCTCTTCAGGGTCCCGCTGTTCACTCATACCTACTATCTTCACACGTGGTTTTCGCTTTTCTGGTTCCTTAATATCATACTTTTTGCCAAGCTTCGAGTTCGCTACCTCTTTTAATTTCGAAATAGCATCCTTATTTTTACATTCAATAACAACTCCACCGCGACTTACATTCTTTACACCTGTAATTTCAATATTCGTTGGATCGATTAGTTTCTTAATTTCTTCTTTTGTTGTGAGACTCTTCTGGTTTTCATTTCTTGGTTTAATTACAAGGACCTGCTCCTGCTTCTTTGCCTTCACTTTGTCCGCGTATAATGTCACTCTTTCTTCTTGTATATTCGCCAACTTCTGTAGTTCATTCCCTATTTCCTGCTTGTTCTCACGCAATAACTCCGATTGTGTGATTATTTTAGATGATATTTCAGCTAGGCTATTCTCAAGATTCATCATCATTTTCCTCAATGAACAGTTTTTTGTAATGCCACATTTATCACAACACCACAATACATTACTTTTTTCAGTAACAACTCGATAGGCGACGTCGGTTAGTCCTGTACAATTTTGATGATACGCTTGTTCACAAAAACCATAACAAATCAGGTATTTCTCTCTACCTTTAATTTCTATTTCACATTTACCGCAAAACATTGCCATTTTTCTTTCCTTTTTTTAGCGCGGTATGACCGCTCAATTACACACTTGTCAACACCTATTGTCGAAGTACACGTACATACATACGTATAGGAAGTATACGTCCACTCCACTCGGCTGCATGCACAAAAACACGCATTACGTTTGATTATAACGTTTATATAAATCTGCCATATTGCAAATAAGTTAAATTCAATATTTTACAATTTGTCGACATGAAAATTACTATAAACTTTTAATGTGTAAATTTCCATGCTTTAAAAGACTAACAAATCTTAATCATCTGCTTGATTAAATAACATTTATACCTTATCTATGATTAAATAAAACAAACTGACATCCTACTGTGTATTTCAAATGACATTACAGGCTCGATACAACGTTAACGTATTAATCATTACAGTTGTTTGTACTAAATAAACTAATATACTATTCCAAATAATAAAACTCGATACATGATATAGTAGAAGAGGTTTATACCTTACGTACACATGTTTAATAATAAAGCATAGCAAGATAAATATTACAAATAATATAATAAATAGTAGATAACGACTAAATATTTTTAAATTATGGACTAATCGCTTTCGAACTCTTCCTCCGAAGTTGAAGAATCTATAGGATTTATTATGATGGGGTCGATTTCAATATCTGCTAAATGCTTCTCTCGTTGATACCAATCCTTAATTAGTTTATTTGTGTGCCTTACACAATTTTCCCAAGTATTTTGGCCACAATGTTCTAATGCTTCGCTCCACATAGTAAGAACATTCTCATTTCGGTAACCGTCCCTGCCAATATGCTTATTATAATAACCTTTCGCGGAAGCCCAAATTAGTTCGATAGCATTAAACTCACAATGATATGGTGGTAACCTCAACACATTATGCCCATGAGCTTTTATTAGTTCATCGATAGCGTACTTCTTCTCAGGCTTATTTCTCTTTACCAAATCCAGCAATTGATATTTTGTTAAATCGGTTGAAAAATTTACATTGTTTTCGTGTAACCAATCCATAATTGTTTGTTTTCTCGATATCGTGGTGGGCACTTTATTTAACACGATGCTATGGTACGGAGCATTATCCATTAAAATAAGAGATTTTTCTGGTATATTCGGAAGAAGCTGTGCTGTTACCCATTGTTCAAATTTTGTGCTATTCATCGATGCATGGTAATCTGCCAGTTTATTGTTTGAGGCAAAGATTAAACTCGCACCACTGATAAACCCATTTTCAGTTCCAGCATGAAGAATAATGAAACGTTTACCATCATAACCCTCTGGCTTGCGAACACTTTTGACAGAATCATTTTGCCAAGATTTTCCTTTATTTCCTCTCGACTAAATCCAGGTCTCATCCAACACTACCGGTCTTGGGGTACTTGATACTAAATTATCCACATACTTTTTGAGAAACACACTTCTCATTAATGCAACATAATGTTTCTCAACTAGAGCACGCCTGTTGTCATCTTTCCGAAATTTAAACCCAATATCCTTCAACAAAGTGGCTAAGGATTGTCTAGATAAGGATATAATTTCCTTGGTCTTAAGTTGATCTTTTAAAATCTGCAATGTAACATGTTTTCCTAAAACAATACTTTTGTAATAAGTAGAACAGTATAATCATAATTATAAATTATTACTTTCTTCATACATGTTGAACACAGTATTTCGCACTTCCATTTTCGATGACTCTCGCAGATCTTTAGTTTTTGGCTTTGCACGAGGTCGCTTTTTACCAGGGGAAGAAAGAATTGGATTTCTCAGCTTTCGATGTTTAATAGCATAAACGGGAAATATGCAGAGCGTCGCATACTCTCTGCAAATTAATCAATAGGTAAACATTATCACACAGTATTAGAATACATACTTCGTAAACAGCATTTACAGATAATGTAGGCCCTCCGTTTTCTTTTTCTCTCTCGAAATACTCCAAAACGTTTAGCACAAGTTCTTGTGCCTGAGAATTCAAACGTTTTCCAGGCATTATCTTAAATAAAGTTACATAACCTCTATTTGATAAATTGTCTAAATATGTATTACCTTACAGCACACAAATTCACACCTATCTGTGTTCTGAAAAGAAAAATTACTATTGCAAAATATTAGAAAGAATAAAAGTAAGTTAAAACAGAACGAAAAGAAATAATGTCACACAAAAATACACGCAGAAATTGACAAGACATTGAATACTAATGAGTAAAATCTGACAATTGATTAATGCAGTAGTCTAGATATGATTTGTATTGCAGACATATGTATTTTCCGCACTTGAATATTCGACACCGATATTAAATAAGGATAGATAGACTGACCGACAATCTTTGCTTATGTTATCAAATAATTACGTGCGTCTAAAGATCCATTAGACGAACTGTATAAATGTATTGACTGTATGATACAAAAAATTTTGAAAGTACTGTCAGGCTATTATGTTGCCATATTATGAATTTGTTTATTTTTTAATATGGTAATATGATTTTTTGGGAAGTATGTTATGGTGGAAACGCGTTACATTCAGTTGCACGTCATACTAGATCCATGACGACTCGCCTTGTATATATTGCCGGATCTATTTTTATTTCTGTCAGTGACATTTGATATAACCAAAGCAATTATTTATTCACAATACAATAACTATAACGTAATATATTTAGTAATTGAAATGCTCTAAGTCTTTCTCAACTTATTTATTATATTGATTTAGATTGTCGAAAAACCTTAAATGTTTCATTACGTATCCATAATATAATTTTTCTACAAACACCGTTAAACGTTGACATTTTGACACGGCTAACTTCACTTAAAAATGCGATTTTATAGCGTAGCGTGTTAAAAAGGCAACCTTTAACACTATAGTCCGTCTCAACCCTATTATGCAGTACAGGTTTAATAGGGATATTGCATCTCTTATTATCTTTAGTAGTCTCTTAATAACGACATCTTTATATCCGGTTGCCTTGTTGCAAGTTCTATTATGCAAAGTGATGGATATATGAGTAATCGTTGCTGTCAATTGTCAGTTTTTGCCGTAGTGTGTAAACTTTTATATTGTCTTTAATTTATCTATATATAGTTTCTGTTAAATCGTTCCTTTTAGCAAGCATATTATCTTTTTCAAGCATTTAAAAGTAAGTATGCATACCTAGATCTATAATTCTGACTAATGTGATAACGCATATACATATACATATTGCTGTGACTCTTACAAATTTATATATAAATGAAATAAATTTAATTTACTTAATTAATGCGTAACTGAGAGTCAAGCACGCATCCTAGTGCTAGGCCTTATGCTAGACTAAGATACGGTGAATTTTCTGCTGAAAAGTAGGTTAAGCAAAACATTTACATGCAATTAGCTCAGTTTGAAAATAAATAGTTCTCTCAGGGGCAGAAAATATGAGTTGATTCTCCTGCTCTTTAATTATCTCCAGGTCAGGTAAAGAAAATAAAATACAAAATAAATCTTAACATCTAATTTATTAAAATAAAATAATTTTAAACGAATTCAAAAGTTTTTATCTACAAATATTTACACACAAAAAAATCAATATTCAGTCATAATTCAAATTTATACATCATAATCAATAAAATATTATAAAAAATAAAATAAATGAAGTCATAAAGTCGTGAAAAGCTTATGTCTAAAAATGTGAACGTGATTATTATGATTTATATTTGTCATAGATACATGTAAACAATCAAAAATAAAATAAATTACCCGTGATGAATTGTACTGGAATATAAATAACAAAAATTTTTGTGCGGTCTACTATTTGCTAACAAAATATAAACATTAAGGATATGGCTTTGCCCTAATTAGTCCTGTCCGGCGCCTTTTCTCGCTCCCAACACAGTACCATCAGATAACAAATTCACACAGATGAGTATCCCAAAGTTCCACCCTACGAGCATGTCTTTTTCAACTCGTCGGACGCAACCCGAACATACATCACAATGTGCACACTCCTTAAGGAATATATAAATTTTAAATTAAATAAATAAAATGAAATAAAAATAATGTCTCTGCGTATTCAATAAATTAACTCAGCCCTGATTAGTTCTGCCTGGTGCCTTTTCTCGCTCCCAAACGCAGTACCACCAAGACCAATTCGTGTCTTTCAAATTCACCAGGACTCCATGCTATGAATTAAATAATGACATAATTCATTTCAAACATTCCTGATGTATTATTCAACACGTTAATATTGAACACCCAAATACAACAAAAATATACTTAATACACATATCAAAAGAAATAATATATACATTAAAAAATAAATTTTACCTTTCTCGTGAAATTCCAATACAAAAACACCACTACAAACAAAGAATTTGGTACGCCACTATACACACATTTATAACAAATATTGTTTAATCACCTTAACTCTTCGTACATCGTTTCAAACTCATTTAATTTTGAATACATATTACAAAAATATAATTTTTATTTTGAGGTGTGCCACTTTTTCCTGGAACGACCATGACGACGCCACGTCCATTCTCCGAGAACATTATTATTGTGTCCGCGCAAATAGTATATTCCACCAAAATTCCAAATTACACCGTGTTTCACAAGTCGAAATAATGTTTTATACATATATTTTCGTACTTCCACGTACGTCACCGAATTCCAAAATTTAGTCATTATATAGTCCTGAATATATTCTTTAGAAGCGCCGTTATCGCCCGCTTGGTAAATAGCGGACACAATATAATATATCATTCTTGCTGATACTGACGTGTGTGGCATTTTAAAATCACTAAAAAATTTTGGCTTATAAATGTACAGTTCGTCTAATGGATCATTAGACGCACGTCATCAATTTTTATGCGTACGAATCAAATAGGTACTTCCAGTTCAAGTTAAGCACTATATACATAATGCATTAATATAAACTTCACATTTTTGACAGTTCACATACACTTGACATACACACAAATTGGTTTAGGATATTACGTTAGTAATATATTATCTATGGCATTAGGATTCTGCCTATTGAGCGTGAATAAGCTGCAATAACATATATAATAATAATAATAATAAACTTTATTCATCTTTAGATGTTTACAATGTTACACTATAATTTTAAACTGTACAATCATTCCTAACATACCTCGTACAATAGTGTCTAAACTCTCTTATAGAAGGACTATGTTTAGTCGCTTCATGCATACCATTATATAATTTTAAACCCTTATAAAAAAGACTATTCTGCGAAGCCGATTTTTTGTGAAAAGGTAACCTAAAGTTATCTATGTATCTAGTATTGTAATCATGAATCTCATTACTACACGAAACATATTTGTTTAAATACTTTGGTAACCTATTATGTATTATTTTATAAATCAATATAAGAGTGTTGAACTGAATCCTTTGCTTAACACTAAGCCATTGCAATGTATCTAACATTAATGTAATTCGAGTATACCTATTGCAATGATTGTCTTATAAACATAGATTCTAGCCCATAAACTTAATTTAGCACTTATCCTACCCAAAAAACCTATTATAACAATAATAATATATCATTCTTGCTGATACTGACGTGTGTGGCATTTTAAAATCACTAAAAAATTTTGGCTTATAAATGTACAGTTCGTCTAATGGATCATTAGACGCACGTCATCAATTTTTATGCGTACGAATCAAATAGGTACTTCCAGTTCAAGTTAAGCACTATATACATAATGCCTTAATATAAACTTCACATTTTTGACAGTTCACATACACTTGACATACACACAAATTGGTTTAGGATATTACGTTAGTAATATATTATCTATGGCATTAGGATTCTGCCTATTGAGCGTGAATAAGCTGCAATAACATATATAATAATAATAATAAACTTTATTCATCTTTAGATGTTTACAATGTTACACTATAATTTTAAACTGTACAATCATTCCTAACATACCTCGTACAATAGTGTCTAAACTCTCTTATAGAAGGACTATGTTTAGTCGCTTCATGCATACCATTATATAATTTTAAACCCTTATAAAAAAGACTATTCTGCGAAGCCGATTTTTTGTGAAAAGGTAACCTAAAGTTATCTATGTATCTAGTATTGTAATCATGAATCTCATTACTACACGAAACATATTTGTTTAAATACTTTGGTAACCTATTATGTATTATTTTATAAATCAATATAAGAGTGTTGAACTGAATCCTTTGCTTAACACTAAGCCATTGCAATGTATCTAACATTAATGTAATTCGAGTATACCTATTGCAATGATTGTCTTATAAACATAGATTCTAGCCCATAAACTTAATTTAGCACTTATCCTACCCAAAAAACCTATTTTTTTGCAACTTTCTTTTCTATGTAGTCAATATTTCTAGAGAATGTTAATTTATTGTCAATTATCATTCAGGCTTTCTCTCGCTAGTAACCGTGACTAATGATTTAAGTTTTTTCCACATTCTTTTTGCATCGCCCCTTGTTTCATCAATTTGCCTCTCATAATAAATATTCTTACTTAATTTTATATGTCTATTGTAGTAGTTCCTCATGTTTGTGTAATTACTCCAGTCGTCCTTACTATTGCTATTCTTTGCTACTCTGTATAATGCGTTCCTTTGTTTCTGCAATGACTTTAATTCATGATTAAACCATGGGTTACCCTGACCCACAGCAATTGTTTTATTGTTGACAAAGTTGTAATAACTTGCATTTAGTTCATTTACTAGTGACAATGTCCGATTTTGTAAATTATATTTATCGATCTGTTTCCAATTACGTAGTATCAGCATGTTTCGCAAGTCGTAATCTGTATAAGCACTTTTGTCTAATATTTTTTTGCGCTGAATCATATCTATCGAATCGCTGTTTGTAAACTTTAATAATAATGTTTCGTGGTCGGAAATTTTGCAATCGCAAATTTCTACCGTCGCATTCCATTCATTTGTTATAACTAGGTCAATTAATGTTTTCGAATTGCTTGTTACCCTAGTATAATCACCAACCACTTGTTTCATTCCACTTGCAGTAATGATATTTTTCAATCTAGTCGCATAGGTTGAATCTCTGGACATATCCACATTGAAATCACCAAAAATAGTACACATATCCCTTCCATCGAAAGTTTCCTCACACCAGGCCTCAAAAAAGTCCAAAAACTCCACCTTGCTTGCACTAGGACTATGATATAAAACTGTATAAATACCCCTAGCAAACCCGACCGAAACACTTATACTTAGCAACCATATAGCATTATTTACTGTTATGTTGCAAGTTTCACTATAATTGATGTCATTTCTTACGTAAATTATAACACCACCCGTGTGTCTGCTGTGCGAATCACATCTCGCAACCGAGTAACCTCTACAGTTTATTTCTGACTCCCGGACATCAGATGTAACACGCGTCTCACTAAGCAGAAGGATAGGCGGGCGATATGTCTCTATCAAATTTTCTATTTGCTCAAAGTTTGCAAGTAAACTCTGTACATTCAAATAAATTACCCCATATTGCTTTGTCGTAACATTACGATTTATTCTAAAAAATCAACTTTATCTCTGGCGTTTTGTAACGTCCGTTTAAATACCGGACAATCTGAGTCCCACGTAGCGTGATTTATGCTAATTTTTAAGTGAAGTTTATCTACAGCATACTTACAATTTATACACTGCACTTGACTATCATTTGCACTACAGCTGCTTACATGGTGTGATCCCGCACATTTAGCACATGTTAGTTCTCTCGTACAGTCTTTTCCTTTGTGATTATATCCGCAACATTTGTAACATCTAGTCACTGTCACTGCATCAAATACTTTACATACGTCCCAACCAATATTTATTTTCTGAGTTTCCAATAGTCTGTTGTAACTCTCTGCATCTACTTCCGCATAAGCAAAAAACCTGTCGGGCAGCTTTATTTTGGATATCATCCTACCTACGTGAACAATTTTTATGTTATCTGTTTTTAGGAAGTGGTTCTGAGCTATGATCTTGCCTCGTATCTCTTCAGGGTCCCGCTGTTCACTCATACCTACTATCTTCACACGTGGTTTTCGCTTTTCTGGTTCCTTAATATCATACTTTTTGCCAAGCTTCGAGTTCGCTACCTCTTTTAATTTCGAAATAGCATCCTTATTTTTACATTCAATAACAACTCCACCGCGACTTACATTCTTTACACCTGTAATTTCAATATTCGTTGGATCGATTAGTTTCTTAATTTCTTCTTTTGTTGTGAGACTCTTCTGGTTTTCATTTCTTGGTTTAATTACAAGGACCTGCTCCTGCTTCTTTGCCTTCACTTTGTCCGCGTATAATGTCACTCTTTCTTCTTGTATATTCGCCAACTTCTGTAGTTCATTCCCTATTTCCTGCTTGTTCTCACGCAATAACTCCGATTGTGTGATTATTTTAGATGATATTTCAGCTAGGCTATTCTCAAGATTCATCATCATTTTCCTCAATGAACAGTTTTTTGTAATGCCACATTTATCACAACACCACAATACATTACTTTTTTCAGTAACAACTCGATAGGCGACGTCGGTTAGTCCTGTACAATTTTGATGATACGCTTGTTCACAAAAACCATAACAAATCAGGTATTTCTCTCTACCTTTAATTTCTATTTCACATTTACCGCAAAACATTGCCATTTTTCTTTCCTTTTTTTAGCGCGGTATGACCGCTCAATTACACACTTGTCAACACCTATTGTCGAAGTACACGTACATACATACGTATAGGAAGTATACGTCCACTCCACTCGGCTGCATGCACAAAAACACGCATTACGTTTGATTATAACGTTTATATAAATCTGCCATATTGCAAATAAGTTAAATTCAATATTTTACAATTTGTCGACATGAAAATTACTATAAACTTTTAATGTGTAAATTTCCATGCTTTAAAAGACTAACAAATCTTAATCATCTGCTTGATTAAATAACATTTATACCTTATCTATGATTAAATAAAACAAACTGACATCCTACTGTGTATTTCAAATGACATTACAGGCTCGATACAACGTTAACGTATTAATCATTACAGTTGTTTGTACTAAATAAACTAATATACTATTCCAAATAATAAAACTCGATACATGATATAGTAGAAGAGGTTTATACCTTACGTACACATGTTTAATAATAAAGCATAGCAAGATAAATATTACAAATAATATAATAAATAGTAGATAACGACTAAATATTTTTAAATTATGGACTAATCGCTTTCGAACTCTTCCTCCGAAGTTGAAGAATCTATAGGATTTATTATGATGGGGTCGATTTCAATATCTGCTAAATGCTTCTCTCGTTGATACCAATCCTTAATTAGTTTATTTGTGTGCCTTACACAATTTTCCCAAGTATTTTGGCCACAATGTTCTAATGCTTCGCTCCACATAGTAAGAACATTCTCATTTCGGTAACCGTCCCTGCCAATATGCTTATTATAATAACCTTTCGCGGAAGCCCAAATTAGTTCGATAGCATTAAACTCACAATGATATGGTGGTAACCTCAACACATTATGCCCATGAGCTTTTATTAGTTCATCGATAGCGTACTTCTTCTCAGGCTTATTTCTCTTTACCAAATCCAGCAATTGATATTTTGTTAAATCGGTTGAAAAATTTACATTGTTTTCGTGTAACCAATCCATAATTGTTTGTTTTCTCGATATCGTGGTGGGCACTTTATTTAACACGATGGTATGGTACGGAGCATTATCCATTAAAATAAGAGATTTTTCTGGTATATTCGGAAGAAGCTGTGCTGTTACCCATTGTTCAAATTTTGTGCTATTCATCGATGCATGGTAATCTGCCAGTTTATTGTTTGAGGCAAAGATTAAACTCGCACCACTGATAAACCCATTTTCAGTTCCAGCATGAAGAATAATGAAACGTTTACCATCATAACCCTCTGGCTTGCGAACACTTTTGACAGAATCATTTTGCCAAGATTTTCCTTTATTTCCTCTCGACTAAATCCAGGTCTCATCCAACACTACCGGTCTTGGGGTACTTGATACTAAATTATCCACATACTTTTTGAGAAACACACTTCTCATTAATGCAACATAATGTTTCTCAACTAGAGCACGCCTGTTGTCATCTTTCCGAAATTTAAACCCAATATCCTTCAACAAAGTGGCTAAGGATTGTCTAGATAAGGATATAATTTCCTTGGTCTTAAGTTGATCTTTTAAAATCTGCAATGTAACATGTTTTCCTAAAACAATACTTTTGTAATAAGTAGAACAGTATAATCATAATTATAAATTATTACTTTCTTCATACATGTTGAACACAGTATTTCGCACTTCCATTTTCGATGACTCTCGCAGATCTTTAGTTTTTGGCTTTGCACGAGGTCGCTTTTTACCAGGGGAAGAAAGAATTGGATTTCTCAGCTTTCGATGTTTAATAGCATAAACGGGAAATATGCAGAGCGTCGCATACTCTCTGCAAATTAATCAATAGGTAAACATTATCACACAGTATTAGAATACATACTTCGTAAACAGCATTTACAGATAATGTAGGCCCTCCGTTTTCTTTTTCTCTCTCGAAATACTCCAAAACGTTTAGCACAAGTTCTTGTGCCTGAGAATTCAAACGTTTTCCAGGCATTATCTTAAATAAAGTTACATAACCTCTATTTGATAAATTGTCTAAATATGTATTACCTTACAGCACACAAATTCACACCTATCTGTGTTCTGAAAAGAAAAATTACTATTGCAAAATATTAGAAAGAATAAAAGTAAGTTAAAACAGAACGAAAAGAAATAATGTCACACAAAAATACACGCAGAAATTGACAAGACATTGAATACTAATGAGTAAAATCTGACAATTGATTAATGCAGTAGTCTAGATATGATTTGTATTGCAGACATATGTATTTTCCGCACTTGAATATTCGACACCGATATTAAATAAGGATAGATAGACTGACCGACAATCTTTGCTTATGTTATCAAATAATTACGTGCGTCTAAAGATCCATTAGACGAACTGTATAAATGTATTGACTGTATGATACAAAAAATTTTGAAAGTACTGTCAGGCTATTATGTTGCCATATTATGAATTTGTTTATTTTTTAATATGGTAATATGATTTTTTGGGAAGTATGTTATGGTGGAAACGCGTTACATTCAGTTGCACGTCATACTAGATCCATGACGACTCGCCTTGTATATATTGCCGGATCTATTTTTATTTCTGTCAGTGACATTTGATATAACCAAAGCAATTATTTATTCACAATACAATAACTATAACGTAATATATTTAGTAATTGAAATGCTCTAAGTCTTTCTCAACTTATTTATTATATTGATTTAGATTGTCGAAAAACCTTAAATGTTTCATTACGTATCCATAATATAATTTTTCTACAAACACCGTTAAACGTTGACATTTTGACACGGCTAACTTCACTTAAAAATGCGATTTTATAGCGTAGCGTGTTAAAAAGGCAACCTTTAACACTATAGTCCGTCTCAACCCTATTATGCAGTACAGGTTTAATAGGGATATTGCATCTCTTATTATCTTTAGTAGTCTCTTAATAACGACATCTTTATATCCGGTTGCCTTGTTGCAAGTTCTATTATGCAAAGTGATGGATATATGAGTAATCGTTGCTGTCAATTGTCAGTTTTTGCCGTAGTGTGTAAACTTTTATATTGTCTTTAATTTATCTATATATAGTTTCTGTTAAATCGTTCCTTTTAGCAAGCATATTATCTTTTTCAAGCATTTAAAAGTAAGTATGCATACCTAGATCTATAATTCTGACTAATGTGATAACGCATATACATATACATATTGCTGTGACTCTTACAAATTTATATATAAATGAAATAAATTTAATTTACTTAATTAATGCGTAACTGAGAGTCAAGCACGCATCCTAGTGCTAGGCCTTATGCTAGACTAAGATACGGTGAATTTTCTGCTGAAAAGTAGGTTAAGCAAAACATTTACATGCAATTAGCTCAGTTTGAAAATAAATAGTTCTCTCAGGGGCAGAAAATATGAGTTGATTCTCCTGCTCTTTAATTATCTCCAGGTCAGGTAAAGAAAATAAAATACAAAATAAATCTTAACATCTAATTTATTAAAATAAAATAATTTTAAACGAATTCAAAAGTTTTTATCTACAAATATTTACACACAAAAAAATCAATATTCAGTCATAATTCAAATTTATACATCATAATCAATAAAATATTATAAAAAATAAAATAAATGAAGTCATAAAGTCGTGAAAAGCTTATGTCTAAAAATGTGAACGTGATTATTATGATTTATATTTGTCATAGATACATGTAAACAATCAAAAATAAAATAAATTACCCGTGATGAATTGTACTGGAATATAAATAACAAAAATTTTTGTGCGGTCTACTATTTGCTAACAAAATATAAACATTAAGGATATGGCTTTGCCCTAATTAGTCCTGTCCGGCGCCTTTTCTCGCTCCCAACACAGTACCATCAGATAACAAATTCACACAGATGAGTATCCCAAAGTTCCACCCTACGAGCATGTCTTTTTCAACTCGTCGGACGCAACCCGAACATACATCACAATGTGCACACTCCTTAAGGAATATATAAATTTTAAATTAAATAAATAAAATGAAATAAAAATAATGTCTCTGCGTATTCAATAAATTAACTCAGCCCTGATTAGTTCTGCCTGGTGCCTTTTCTCGCTCCCAAACGCAGTACCACCAAGACCAATTCGTGTCTTTCAAATTCACCAGGACTCCATGCTATGAATTAAATAATGACATAATTCATTTCAAACATTCCTGATGTATTATTCAACACGTTAATATTGAACACCCAAATACAACAAAAATATACTTAATACACATATCAAAAGAAATAATATATACATTAAAAAATAAATTTTACCTTTCTCGTGAAATTCCAATACAAAAACACCACTACAAACAAAGAATTTGGTACGCCACTATACACACATTTATAACAAATATTGTTTAATCACCTTAACTCTTCGTACATCGTTTCAAACTCATCCATAATAAATTTTCAATGAAAATTTGATTCACTTATATATAACCTATATACACATAAAACAAAATTATTAATTTCAAATACCCTTTGTAGAATAACTAAATTTAAAAGAAAAGTAAATTATGCGAAAATGAAATGATTATGCTATCCAAAGTTATCATTACAATTACTAGAAGGTTTTGTCATAATGTATGGCATAGTACCCCTACATGCAAAACAAAACACTCTAGAAAAAGAAAATAAAATGAAATTAAATAAATTCAAAAACTGAGTTCATAAATAAAAGTATCTCATACATAAGTAATTATTCAAATATATCTAGACATCTCAATGTGATACGCGCTGCATGTTAAAAATAAAAATGTTATAAGTGTTGAATCTTGTTAAATTTTTATAAATGTCGAAAATCTCAAAAATTATTCTAAGTCCAGATTTAAGAGTAATCCTTTTTAAAAGAAGGAGGGAGTGGTTTATCACCTACTTTTAGACTAGTTAGAGAGTGCGGTTTTCACCAAGCAAGCCCGGAAATTTTATCCGTCCGCTCTTTTATGCTTAAATTTCTTTATAAAAACATACGGCAACTTTCGGCATACACGAATCCACCTCCAAAATTGTATATCGACGGTGCTGCTCTTATCGGTAAACAAACATGTGAATATAAATTCGTCTATACGTTTATGACTCAGCCGTGCACCTGACGAGCAATGTTGTTTTTTTTTACCGGCCACACGGTCGATCTTTGCCAATGCCAGAAGTCTTTGTGCGGGAAACACTTGCTCGTTCCTTTTCACGTAACATTTAATGCGTCTTTTTTAATATTATAACTTTATAAAAATTTGACTAAGACTCTTTTATTGTTTTACTTAAATAAAAATAAAGTTTTCGCAAATTATTGATATAGTGAATATTTACATACACATTATGATAAAAATGAATAAAGTAAAAATTAATTTAAATAAAACTTGGAGTGATATGTCTGCATTTGTTATTTGTAAAAAGTTAAAATTGATATTAATGTGAGCAATAGTGAAATACAGATATAATGCACAGGATGCTATCTATCAAACATTGACTTGGTAAGTAAATAACACTATTTACAACTTTTAAATACAACTTAAAGTTCATTGCCACATTCTTATTATTTCATAAATTTCTTGATTGTTGTTTACTTCATTCTTGAACCATCTCTTCGTATTGTTGGGAAGTTTTATTCGTATTTTCTTTGTCTTGCTCACATTCGGAAATAAAGGGAAAACATTCATGATCGTCGGTATACGTTGGTTAAATTTATCATGAACCCCTTTTACCTTTACAATTTCTAACGATGATGTATTGTTGACAGGTGGATTATCATATGCGTTCACCCAGCTTATCGTTCCTGGTGATTGACATCTTAAACTAAAGTATAAATGCTGTATCAGTTATTTGATCATCATACAGATTATACGAGGACAATCAAGAAACACACATATACACGATTACAGACATAGACATCCATAGAGTACAAAGTGAAATTAAGTGAAGCATTACTTAAACTCAAAGTTATTTTATTCCGCTACCCTCTTCGGCCTCGACGGAGGCCCCTTAACATTGCTTCACAGGCCGGATCATGCCTTCCGCAGCCATCCTGCACGCAGTCTCGTTTGACACGCGAACGACGGACCCATCTAACAACATGACCCGCTGCCTCCGTCGAGCCTTGCGACTAGGTACCCCGAGCGTCAAACTATCCCGGCCCAAAATAGAAAAGGCACGACGCACCGAGGCACAGAAGTCAGGCGAATCCCTCACATCCGGGAATACATTCATCTGCTTTTCTGGTCTATAACAAATTCCATTCCCTATATAACCTGGTTACCAATTACATGTACTCCAAGTTATTCCTATTGATTGCTTACTTATGTAAAATTTATTTATTCTGTCACTTTAATTTATACAGATCACGTTTACATTACCTAAATTATTATTGCTCATGAGGAATTTGTTAACTTAAATAAATAAATGCCAATGTACATATAGATATAAATATGAATAAATATAAATAAAGAAAAATTCTTACCTTTATTAAGCACTTATGTATATAATATGAACGCACACAATAGGAAAATCTTATTTAACTAAACATAAAATTGCAAGTGATCTGAAAACCATTTATTTACATATCATTATTTATTCAAGATCACTGCATAAATATCCCTATGGGAATATCTGCAATTTATAAGCGAGAATCGCTAATGCCAATGGTATAAATTCAAGATTTCCCATAAATACCAGTTAATATACTTATAGATTGCTTATCATATATTTTACATTAAACATAAATATCTGAAACATTTTTGTACAATGTTTTTCTAATATCCGCTATCTGTGAACAAATTTAATTTATTCCTGCATTATCTTCGAGATCATAATCATATAATTTTGACACATGAAGTCTGCCTTTGACGCGCTCATTATCCACTTCTGTTACCTCATAGGTTGTGTCATTTATCGCTCTACCTACACGATAAGGTCCATCATAAGGAAGGTCCAATTTAGCACACTTATTATTGTCTCTCCGACCTAATCGATAATTTCTTATTATTATCATATCCTCCCTATTAAAAACTTTACGATTTTTAATCCGCGCATTCTCTTCCCCGGTATATTTTTGAGCTCTAACTCGTTGTTGCTCTCGTCCAAGGTCTATTACCTCTTCTAAATTTTCAACAGGAGGAGTTTCTTGTCTCCATGGACGTGGTGAATATCTACCGAACATCAGTAGATATGGGCTAAGATTAGTGGTCACACTGGGTAAAAAGTTCATTGTATTTTCAACTTCCGTCAAATGCCTCACCCAGCCCACATGATTCTCATGAGTTCGCATCCTCAAGTGCTTTATAACTTCTTGTATGTATCTCGCACAAGGGTTCCCTTCTGGATGTCTCACTGAATAAAAATTTACTTGCACATTCATATAATTCAATTCTTGAATGAAGCGATCATTATTGAAATAACTAGCATTATCTACTAAAAGTCTTTGAAATTGACCTACTTCTTCTATAAATTGATTAATGCAAATTACCGCTATGTCGGTATTATATTTTCTGGTGGGATAAAGTTTCACATATTTCGTAAAAATATCTACCATCACAAATACATTCCTATATCCCAAATGTCCAGGTATTAAATTACCTAGGAAATCTGCCGCAACTAAATCTAACTTATTTTCTACCCTAATACTATGTACAACATTTTTATTTACACGATTTTTATATTTACCTAATAAACATAGTTCACATTGTTTATTCCATCTTTCAACTAGACGTTTGTCTTGTTTAGCATAAAATTGCTCCCTAAAAACTAAGAATGTCTTTCTATTTCCAGGGTGTCCCAACCTCCTATGAATATCTAACATAACATTCTTTGCCAATTCACTTCCCAATACTAACAAATCATTGTCCCCTATTCTTTTATATAAAATATTATCTATTACTCTAAATCCTTTGTAATTGGGTTCTTGAAGTGCCTTTCTTTTTATGTCTTGCACATCACCTTCTCCTTGACTACGTTCTATGTTTTCTCTACTATATAACTCAGGAGCTACCTCAAAATCATAAGCATTGATCTGGTATGATCCTGATTGCTTACTATGACCAAAGGCTCTGCTAAATGCATCTGCAACGATATTATCTTTTCCTTTTCTATGTCTAATTTTGAAATTATATTCACTTAAAAACAAAGACCATCTATATAGTCGTGCATTTGAAAATCTAGTTTTCATTAAGAAAATCAAAGATAAATGATCAGTCTCTATTGTAAAGAAATTTCCCATCAAATAGTACTTGAGCTTAGAGACCCCATGTACCACTGACAATAGTTCTTTCTCTGAAACCGTATAATGACTCTCGTACCCCTTTAATATCCGTGAAATAAAGCAGATTGGTATCTCTTTACCATCTCTAACTTGAAAAAGTTCAGCAGCAATGGCATGATCTGAAGCATCACACCGTAAAATAAATTCTTCCTCAAATCGAGGCAGATTTAAAACTAACGCCCTATAAAATTCCTGCTTGATTCCTTCAAAAGCTTCTATTCTTTCAGGAGTCCATTTAAATTTTACACCCTTCTTTATCATTTTAAAAAGAGTTACTGTCTTATCTGATATCTTAGGAATAAAGTGCTTATAATAATTCACTATACCTAAAAATCCCCTTAACATCTTTATATTTTTGGGTCTTGGGTAATTTCTTACTGCTTCCAACTTCTTTTCCTCTATTGATACAGTCTTACCATCTATCATATACCCTAAATAACTAACCCTATTCTTAACAAATTCACATTTCTCTAAATTAATTTTCAGACCATTTTTTTCTAATGTACTTAAAATAATTTTAACAGCTTTTAAATGACTCTCTAAATCTACATTAAATATTAAAATATCATCTACATAATGCGATACGTATTCCTCATATGGATCCAGTATCTGTTGCATGGCCCTTACTAGTGCAGCTGTGGCCGTTGATAAACCGAAAGGTACAACCTTGAAGGAATATACTAGAGAATTCATTAGAAATGAGCAATATTTTCTAGAATCCTTGTGCAAAGGTACCAACCAGAAAGAGCTCTTTAAATCCAATTTTGTAAACCACTTAGCGTTCGTACATTTTGCCAATAAAGTTTCTATGCTCTGTGGGGCTTCAAACTGTGCTTTGGTGCGACTATTGAGCATTCTAGCGTCAAGGCACAAACGTAGTTTCATCTCTTTTTGGTCATCTTCACTTTTTTTAACTACTACCACAATGGGATTAATGAAACTAGACTCTGATCGTTCTATTACACCATCCCTTAACATGTTTTTAATTTCTATTTTTACCTGTTGTTGATACTTATATGGAATTGGATAATTTCTTACTTTAAACGGCTGACTCTCATCAACTTCTAATTTATGTTCATAACCTTTCGCTAGACCTGGGCTATTATCAAATAATTTTGTATGTACTGCAAGAAGATTTTTTACCTCACTTTCATATAGCTCATTACAATTCAAGTTAATGTCACCCATATTTATTTCCCGGTGTGAACATTTATTTATTATGTCACCCATATATTTCGTGGCGTCTTTCTTTTGAAGACCCTCCACATGGTGTGTACATTTATTATTTATGTCACCCGTGGCAAATGTGGCCTCTCCTTCTTGAAGAGTATCCACCTGGCGTGCATTCCTTTCCTCGTTTTTTAAACTAATATTTTCAGGATGTAAATCGAAATCCTCATCATACATTTTACTACTTAAATTATTAATTACAATTTCATCTTCTTGCAGATCTTTGTTCCATGAAATAATTGCCCTCTTTATGTGAAAAGTTTTATCTTCCATGTTCAATTTTGTACTATACTGAGTCAAAAAATCCATTCCAAGTATACAATTATAATTTAAATTAGGTACAATAACAAATTCAGTTAAAAATTCTAAATTACCTATTCTTACATTTACGTAAAATATCTTATCTATAGCTATTACTAATTTTTTTGTGGCAGTAAATAAATTTATTTTTTTTATGGACCTATAATGACCTGAATTTTCTAGTTGCTTATCTACTAAACTACTATCTAAAAGAGACAATTGCGCACCTGTATCAATTAATGCATCTACCTCTATTTGGCCTATGTTTACTTTTACTACTGGTAGCTCTGTGGTTATTTTTTTAATATTCTCAAAGTCGGTCACCCTTTGAGAATCCTCTTCCTTTCTGGTTGGTTCTACTAAAAATTCAGAGATGTAGCACCTCCTACTGAGTTGTGTAACCATCCGTTTTCTACTGGAGTTACACCTCTTATCTCTTTCTTTATTGCTCCTTTTGATTCATCTTTCATTACAGCTTCTGTTTTATTTTCTTTATTTCCTATAATTACGTTATTAAATCCTCGATTATCTTCTGTTTCATTTTTTCCATATTTCCTTCCTACATGACCCTCCTGTCTCCAATTATTATTATTATCATTACTACTACTCCCATTACTCATATTCTTGTTGTTACCATTTTCCACTTTTCCTCTCTGGTAACTATTATTCTGATACCGATTACCATTGTATCTTTGTTGGTTATTGTGGTTATTACCATTATATCTTTGCTGAGCATTATAATAGTTACCATTGTTACCTGCTTTATACCCATTTTTATTCTGAGATACACTCCTATCTTCCACGTCGTCCAGACGCTTTACCAATTCCAAGAGTTGCTCAACGGTGTCTATACCCTGTAAAGCAACTGCTTGTACTACCTCATGCTCAAAATGATTAGCTAATTGGGTAACAATGTCACACTCCTGGATCACAGGTTGTATGTGCTTCAAGAAAGAATATTTCCGAATAACATAATTCTCTCTAGACGTAATAGAACGATATTTTCCAAAGGTAAGGTCATGTCTAATGCGTCTTTGCTGAGTTTGTCCCCAGTACTGTCTAATAAACATGTTCTCTAATTCTTCGTACGTCTGTACCTCATCAATTACCATATCATACCATAGTAATGCATAATCTCTAAGACACCCCCTCATGAAATGTAATTTTGACATATCATCATTAATACCACGAATATATGTCTTAATAGTTTTAAGAAATGCCATTGGGTTGTCTTTATTATACCCAGAAAATTTTGGTATATTTTCCGTACCAATTGATATCTGTTGCGGTACAACACAAGGTGTAATTGTACCTTGTTCAACTCTCGTTTTCAAATTCTTAATTGTATCTTGACAATTTAATGTCATATCCTGTAGCTTTAAAAGAGAGTCTGTGCATGCACCATATTTAACCCTACAGTCTTCAAACTTACTTGTTAAATTTTTAACATCTTTCTGAACTGACATGGCACTACTGTCCACCTTCAGTTCCAAAAGTTGTATTTTCTCATCTTGTCCCCCAATCTTTTCTTCCATCAGTTTAAAATTTTCTTTTGTTACCCTAGCTCTCTGGTTCATTTCATCTATTAAGAATTCACTGCTATTCTTACACTTCTTTTCGCTTGCTTCTATTCTTTCATTAATCTGTGTTGTGCTTTGTTTCACATCTTCTTTTATTTTCTTATTCATTGCAGACATCTCCATTCTACAGGCTTTAATTCTTTCGTCAATCTTCTCATTCATCGACTTTACCACAGTTTGTATCTCTATTTTATTTCTATTCATCTCTTCTTTATTTTCTTGAAACTTCTTGTTCATTTCAGTTTTCATTTCTATTTTATTCTCATCTAACTTTTTATTCATTTCAGTTTTATTTTCATCTAACTTCTTATTTATATCTTCTTTCATTTCTATCTTGTCACATTCCAACTTACAGAAAAGTTTTTCAAATAGAAAATCAAATCTGTCTCCGCCTGGCATTTCTTTCGTTTCAATTTTTACATTTTCAGTTATATTTTCATCCTCATCAAGAGGTAGAGTCTTTTCTGAATCTGTCACAGAGGAAATACCTTGTGGTTCCCTGTACGTTTCAAATAAATATTTGGTATCTGTACCACTTTCAGGATTTTCACCCTCACCTTTATTCTCAGACATATTTACTTTATCTGTCCTGGCACTTAAAGAGACTTATTTGTGGAGAAAAATAAATCAAAACTTGACAAAATTTTATTTGTGAATTATATTTATTAATTATTCAAATGCACTTAAAGGTGAAAATACCTCCCTTTAATTACACAGCTATTTGAATATTAAATAATCAATTAATTTTTATCTAATCAGTATAAAAATGTAAAAGCTTTGCCCCACTACGTTGGTCGCCGTATCTATGATATGGAACGGCAAATTTTTACACCATGAACATTGGGCATCATATCAATAATATGGAAATGTGAAATTGCTAATAAATTGTAAATATATTTGAAATGTAAATGCAAAGTTTTGCCCCACGTTGGGCGCCATATATATGCTGTGACTCTTACAAATTTATATATAAATGAAATAAATTTAATTTACTTAATTAATGCGTAACTGAGAGTCAAGCATGCATCCTAGTGCTAGGCCTTATGCTAGACTAAGATACGGTGAATTTTCTGCTGAAAAGTAGGTTAAGCAAAACATTTACATGCAATTAGCTCAGTTTGAAAATAAATAGTTCTCTCAGGGGCAGAAAATATGAGTTGATTCTCCTGCTCTTTAATTATCTCCAGGTCAGGTAAAGAAAATAAAATACAAAATAAATCTTAACATCTAATTTATTAAAATAAAATAATTTTAAACGAATTCAAAAGTTTTTATCTACAAATATTTACACACAAAAAAATCAATATTCAGTCATAATTCAAATTTATACATCATAATCAATAAAATATTATAAAAAATAAAATAAATGAAGTCATAAAGTCGTGAAAAGCTTATGTCTAAAAATGTGAACGTGATTATTATGATTTATATTTGTCATAGATACATGTAAACAATCAAAAATAAAATAAATTACCCGTGATGAATTGTACTGGAATATAAATAACAAAAATTTTTGTGCGGTCTACTATTTGCTAACAAAATATAAACATTAAGGATATGGCTTTGCCCTAATTAGTACTGTCCGGCGCCTTTTCTCGCTCCCAACACAGTACCATCAGATAACAAATTCACACAGATGAGTATCCCAAAGTTCCACCCTACGAGCATGTCTTTTTCAACTCGTCGGACGCAACCCGAACATACATCACAATGTGCACACTCCTTAAGGAATATATAAATTTTAAATTAAATAAATAAAATGAAATAAAAATAATGTCTCTGCGTATTCAATAAATTAACTCAGCCCTGATTAGTTCTGCCTGGTGCCTTTTCTCGCTCCCAAACGCAGTACCACCAAGACCAATTCGTGTCTTTCAAATTCACCAGGACTCCATGCTATGAATTAAATAATGACATAATTCATTTCACACATTCCTGATGTATTATTCAACACGTTAATATTGAACACCCAAATACAACAAAAATATACTTAATACACATATCAAAAGAAATAATATATACATTAAAAAATAAATTTTACCTTTCTCGTGAAATTCCAATACAAAAACACCACTACAAACAAAGAATTTGGTACGCCACTATACACACATTTATAACAAATATTGTTTAATCACCTTAACTCTTCGTACATCGTTTCAAACTCATCCATAATAAATTTTCAATGAAAATTTGATTCACTTATATATAACCTATATACACATAAAACAAAATTATTAATTTCAAATACCCTTTGTAGAATAAATAAATTTAAAAGAAAAGTAAATTATGCGAAAATGAAATGATTATGCTATCCAAAGTTATCATTACAATTACTAGAAGGTTTTGTCATAATGTATGGCATAGTACCCCTACATGCAAAACAAAACACTCTAGAAAAAGAAAATAAAATGAAATTAAATAAATTCAAAAACTGAGTTCATAAATAAAAGTATCTCATACATAAGTAATTATTCAAATATATCTAGACATCTCAATGTGATACGCGCTGCATGTTAAAAATAAAAATGTTATAAGTGTTGAATCTTGTTAAATTTTTATAAATGTCGAAAATCTCAAAAATTATTCTAAGTCCAGATTTAAGAGTAATCCTTTTTAAAAGAAGGAGGGAGTGGTTTATCACCTACTTTTAGACTAGTTAGAGAGTGCGGTTTTCACCAAGCAAGCCCGGAAATTTTATCCGTCCGCTCTTTTATGCTTAAATTTCTTTATAAAAACATACGGCAACTTTCGGCATACACGAATCCACCTCCAAAATTGTATATCGACGGTGCTGCTCTTATCGGTCACTTGGGGAAACAGCGTATTAATAATCCTTGAAAAAGGTAAACAAACATGTGAATATAAATTCGTCTATACGTTTATGACTCAGCCGTGCACCTGACGAGCAATGTTGTTTTTTTTTTACCGGCCACACGGTCGATCTTTGCCAATGCCAGAAGTCTTTGTGCGGGAAACACTTGCTCGTTCCTTTTCACGTAACATTTAATGCGTCTTTTTTAATATTATAACTTTATAAAAATTTGACTAAGACTCTTTTATTGTTTTACTTAAATAAAAATAAAGTTTTCGCAAATTATTGATATAGTGAATATTTACATACACATTATGATAAAAATGAATAAAGTAAAAATTAATTTAAATAAAACTTGGAGTGATATGTCTGCATTTGTTATTTGTAAAAAGTTAAAATTGATATTAATGTGAGCAATAGTGAAATACAGATATAATGCACAGGATGCTATCTATCAAACATTGACTTGGTAAGTAAATAACACTATTTACAACTTTTAAATACAACTTAAAGTTCATTGCCACATTCTTATTATTTCATAAATTTCTTGATTGTTGTTTACTTCATTCTTGAACCATCTCTTCGTATTGTTGGGAAGTTTTATTCGTATTTTCTTTGTCTTGCTCACATTCGGAAATAAAGGGAAAACATTCATGATCGTCGGTATACGTTGGTTAAATTTATCATGAACCCCTTTTACCTTTACAATTTCTAACGATGATGTATTGTTGACAGGTGGATTATCATATGCGTTCACCCAGCTTATCGTTCCTGGTGATTGACATCTTAAACGAAAGTATAAATGCTGTATCAGTTATTTGATCATCATACAGATTATACGAGGACAATCAAGAAACACACATATACACGATTACAGACATAGACATCCATAGAGTACAAAGTGAAATTAAGTGAAGCATTACTTAAACTCAAAGTTATTTTATTCCGCTACCCTCTTCGGCCTCGACGGAGGCCCCTTAACATTGCTTCACAGGCCGGATCATGCCTTCCGCAGCCATCCTGCACGCAGTCTCGTTTGACACGCGAACGACGGACCCATCTAACAACATGACCCGCTGCCTCCGTCGAGCCTTGCGACTAGGTACCCCGAGCGTCAAACTATCCCGGCCCAAAATAGAAAAGGCACGACGCACCGAGGCACAGAAGTCAGGCGAATCCCTCACATCCGGGAATACATTCATCTGCTTTTCTGGTCTATAACAAATTCCATTCCCTATATAACCTGGTTACCAATTACATGTACTCCAAGTTATTCCTATTGATTGCTTACTTATGTAAAATTTATTTATTCTGTCACTTTAATTTATACAGATCACGTTTACATTACCTAAATTATTATTGCTCATGAGGAATTTGTTAACTTAAATAAATAAATGCCAATGTACATATAGATATAAATATGAATAAATATAAATAAAGAAAAATTCTTACCTTTATTAAGCACTTATGTATATAATATGAACGCACACAATAGGAAAATCTTATTTAACTAAACATAAAATTGCAAGTGATCTGAAAACCATTTATTTACATATCATTATTTATTCAAGATCACTGCAATATGTATACTTTTTACAGATTGCTACATGAGTTTTGAATTTTAAAAAGTGCGACGATAGAGTATTCTTATTGAAAGAGATGACATCATTAGGTGGAGACATAAATACTTACGAGACATCAAAAAACTGAGAGATGAAGGTATAGTTTATCATTTAATTTGTTATTCTTTTATGTTCATTACGCAATTTATTATTTGCTTGTGTTTGATTGTGATTGTTTTATTTTTAGGTAGAACTATAATATATACTGATGAATCATGAGTGAATGCAGGACACTCGGTAAATAAAAAGTGGACTGACGTTACTGTTCAAAGCAGTCGACAAGCTTTTACGTAAGGACTCAGCACTGGTTTAAAATCACCAAATGGTCTTGGGCCTCGATTTCCATTAATTCATGCTGGAGGCGAGCAAGGTTTTGTTATTGGTGCTGAATGTACATTTCTTTGTAAGAAAAATACTGATGATGTTCATTGCGAAATTGATGCAGATATATATGGAGATTGGTTCAAGAATAAATTGCTTCCAAATATACTAGAGAACTCGGTTGTTGGTATCGATAATGCCTCATATCACACGAGAAAATTAGAAAAGTTTCCAGCAGTAGCACGGAGAAGACCAAATTATTGAATGGCTCACTGAGAAGAATATTCCATTTGATAATGACATGTTAAAAAGAGATTTACTGGCTTGTGGTCAGAGGTTAGGTCTCAGTGTGAGAGAAACAAAATTGATGAATTTGCAAAGAATAAAGGGCATCATGTTCTTCGGCTTTCACCTTATCATTCTGAATTAAACCCAATTGAAATGGTGTGGGTACAAGTTAAGCACTACGTTGAAATGCACAATACGACATTCAAACAAAGAGATATTGAACAATTAATTGTGAAGGGTTATCAGAATGTAACAGTGAACAACTGGCGGAATTACATTGGCCACCTTGCCAACTTGCAAGACGATGTTCAAGAGTTTATAATTAACGTCACACATTCATCATCAGATCAAGATTCTATAAGTGATGAAGAAAAATAAAACAATATGTGTACCTACTCCTTTGTATGGTCATGGTTGGGTTTTTCATAAATGTTATCATGTATTATTAACTTGTTCTTAGAAATGGGAAAATATGTTTTTGCAAATTGAATTTGTGAGGAATTTGTGTCTTTAAATGTGTATAACGCAATGTAGGTTAACATATTAATATTCAATGAGACTATATAAGTCATGTAACATATTAAAAAATAAAAGTACATGTTGTGTGTGGTTATTGTTATTCTTTTCATAAATATGTATTATTTAAGTTGTTTTTATAAACAGAAAAGTTTTTTATGAAAAATAAACTTGTGATTAACTTTGTCTTGGTCTGAATTTATAGTGGATAGTTGATTAAGATGTCAATATTCAGTAACGAAGAAAATTGTATACCTTAAGTGTTTCTTCGAAATATTAATTCATTTACTCTGGCTTACTATATTCACTTAGATTTTAAATAATTTTTTACAGAACAATCCCAGAGGATTATATTATTACAAATATTTTAACTAATCCATCTTCCCATATATTCTCCCCTTTTAGTGTTTCAAATTACTATTAATTTTTTGTATGCAGTATGCATCAATTGAATGACAAACAGTCGTATAGGTTATGTTTTGATTACAAAAAATGTCAGATATTGAACCGGAACTGTAACGACATTATACAATGAGACGATTTGGCAACCATGAAATCAATTCCCATAAGACCTGTACTGCATAATAAGGTTGAGACGGACTATAGTGTTAAAAGTAAATGACAGTTTGTCGAAAATGACAACAGAACTCATCTTTTGTATCAATTGTGACAAATTAATTTGACGTAATTTAACGGTTGCGTCCAGTTGTGTCAAAACGTATTCATGAGCTGTCAGATTTGGTCAGTGGAGTTTCATTATATTTTATAATAAAAATTGGGTTTGTAGAAAGAATATTGTACGATACACGTATTAAAAATGCTATTTTATTTCACTCGTAAATTGCGACACTCGCTAATGCTCGTGCCGCAAACTTTTACTCGTGAAATATAATCGCACTTTTAACACTTGTATCGTAAATAACTATTAAAATAAGTAATACCTACCTTGGACTCCTTTCAAAAATAAGGAACCTTTTTTTCTTATTAAACACACGAATACGACTATTTTACACCTGAATACATAATAGCGTGTGCACTGTTAGTTTCGGGTGAACAAACACAAGACACGAGTTACGAGAATTGTGATTGGAGTGTGTTGACTGTTGATATATCGACGACTATAGTCAAACCAACCAGACGTGACCCTTCGAGCAGCACAGTCGATTTGTTGTGTACATTCCCAGACAAAAACTGAGCGCGCCAGTATTTAAATCAGTCGTATCATGTCAAATTTTATGCAACGATTGTAATTAAAATAAGATGAAATCTTATACTTTGAATATGCATATACGTGATATTTAAAAAATATAAAGAAAACAACATATATATATGTCATTTATTCAAAGATGGTAATAAAGTAAAACAAGAATTAATAGATATGGCATGATATACATTGCATTATACATCATTTTTAATATTATGTTTCATTATCTGATTGTAACCAAAATTAAAGCCTCAATATTTGCAACTCCCATCAACATTTTTTGAGGCTACCTTTCTTTTCACTATGCTCCAAATCATTTCTATCGGGTTAAGGCCACAGTAATATGGCGGTAACCTTAACACCGAATGACCTAAACTTGCTGCATAATTGTCTATGGCATATTCAGGTTCTAGTTTATTGCGTCTCACTAATTCGAGCAATTCACACTTTAACATTTCGGGGTGATATGGTATATTTTTCAAAAATAGCCAGGATATAATATCTGAACTTTGCCAGCACTTTGACACAGTATAGTTTTTGTGCACGTAACTCTCATCCAGATATACCAAGGGTCTCTTGTTTTCACCAAGACTATCGTTGAAGATTTTAAATCGCAAATACCGTGCTCTCCAGGCCACTATATCTTGTCGTTCCATCAATACTTTTCTGTTCGACTCACATTTCTTGTACTTGTATCCCATTTCAATAATAATTTTTCGTAATGTTTCTTTGCAACCAGAGAATTCAGTTTCAGATTTCATATAAGTATGTAAACTGTGTAAAGCAGGTCCATTCTTACTGACAGTGTACATGGATGTGATTCTGTTCCGCAGTACAGATCTAAAATTTAGATTAGAATAAATGTAAAGTATGATAAATAATAGTAATATATTACTTGTCCGCATTTTGGACTTCTTTTCTTCTATCGGCTCTATAAGGGTAGTAGAAGATGAGGGTTGGTCTTCCAAACTCTTAAACCATTTGCTTTTGACACGCTCTATAGTTTTTTCGGATTTTCCTGTCATAACTGCTACTCTTCTAATGATTGATCTACAGGAAAAGAGTAGCGCCCTATTCGTTTCTCTTCCTCACAAAACTCAATAATTGTCATCTTTTACAGATTTTCGTTTATCCATAATGAAGATGATAGATAATCTACAAAATATTTTAACATAAATAGGCGCGTACTGCAAAATTAAGGTTATATTATTACTTACCTTCAAATCACAATGCAAAATGAAGTAGTTTTAAGAAAAAGTGTTTGGATATTCGAAAGGAAAGAGTACATAATAGAAACCAGGAGAAAACGCAGGAAGAAATTAAAACAACGATTTGATAAACAAGTAAACAATCAGTACGTAAAACGGGACTGTACACAGCTGTCAAGCATGAAAAGTGTGGGCTAGGGAGGGTGCGAAGCAAGACGCTGTTATATTAGTTCGCATATTTTCCGAGGGACAGATTCTCTTGGTCGCACTCTAAAGGGTAAGAAAATAGTTATTTACGAACCAAGTGCGGGAAGACTGTTTTCCCGCATGAGCGCACATTGTAAGCACGAGCGACCGCAGGAAGATGCGTGGAAGATGTCTTCACGCAAGTGGTTTATACAATATTTTTTGTACGAACATTAAATTAAAAAAATATTATTGATTAATGTGATTAGTATCATACCTAACCTAAGATAGATTATCTAATTAATTTAAGCATTTCATGTACGTTACTATTACTCACCTTTCCCTAAAATTAAGTTATTATATTCTTACACATGGCAAACATAAGGTATTTATTCTTATATTTATAAATTTATAGTACATTTATTGCGTTTTCTTTGGTTCAATTACAACTTATTATATGAACTGCCAATATGAATGTCAATAATAGATAGCGTTGAATGTCGCTTAAAATGTCGTCAAATAGATGGAGCCACAAATTTATTGTGAATTTTTAATTATTACTCCTATTTCCCCAACTTTTAGTGAAGAATAGTCGAGGGAAGTAGTATTTTATAAAATAAATTTTAATTTAATTGGATAGCCGTTTACATCATAAACTTGTATTAATGCAGTTGCAATAATTACTGATGACATGTTGTTACTTATTGAATTTGACATGACGTGTGTCGCATTTTCAACACCTTTTTCCAAATGGAATATTGTATTATGCTGTGAATCACATTTTCTACATTTCCCTGAACGACAATCTTTTGCAACATGCCCTTCCTTTAAACAATTAATGCACAACTTGTGTTTTTTCACGTTATCGATCCGATCCCTACCTGATAAATCTAAGAACTTGTTACAATTTTTTTTTGTTGTATTTTATCCTTTAATGGATTATTTAGTTTGTCGTGGAATACGTAATTTATTTTGGATTAAATTTATGTCATCTTCCTACTACTACTGTCATCTGGTGTAGATTTTCATAAGGTTCCTATTGCCACGCGTTCTGCTTTATCGCAGGTGTGTAACGTATACAGGCATTGTCGGGTAGATGGCGTACGAGGTTATTTAATAAATTTGTTTATTTATTGCTAATTTAGTTTTAGTGCTTCTTTTGGGCTTAGAGTTATGTAACAAATCAATTGTAATTATTTTCCATTTTTCTATTGTCGTTTGAATCTGCATTTATGTCGTATATTTAAAATATCAGGTTGGTTCGTTCGGTCGTTAGCGTGTATGTTCGTGTTCGGTGTGAGGTTGGCTTTTGACATGTTGGATCTTTCTCTTTGAGCTTGAACGGTCACCAAGGAAGGTTTAAACACCAAAAGAGCAGAAGCATATTCCTGGGCCATTACTTGAGAATGTTGTAAAGTTTTTGAAGTTTTATCGTTTGTAATCGCTTACAAAAGCGGATGTTATAGTACTTCTCAAGTGTTATTATTGGAATTTGGCGTTTTTGATTGAATCTTGCAAGGATATTTTCTTCTTGGCTAGGAATTGTTTAAGCTGCTGTAAGTATAATTTTCACGTGTTTGACCGGTCTTAATTTGTGTTGTTTCTATATTCAAATATAGCTGCTAGTGTTGGTGCCTGGCATAGACCTCATTGGAGCATTTTTGTTGGGGTTAAGATTTGAGAACCACGTGCTATGGTAATCTTACGGTGCCAAGGAATTGTTGCTGGATCTTGCGGTGAGGACATAATTAAGGTGCAGATTATTGGAATACTGTAGCCTTCATACGCTATTTTCTTGAGATGTCGTTAGCCGAAGATAGGAGAGCATATTTCTTGTAACGTGTGGATCCGTAGGAGGTATCATGTTTGGGGAGCTGTGGATGTGACTTTCTTTAAGGTATTGTGACTGTGTAAATTTCTCTGATATTATCCAGAGTGTAGAGTTGAATGACTAAACAGTTTTGATAGAATTTGTGTCAATATCGTGTACTTTGAACAGTGAATTTCAATTTTCCGGCCTAACTAATTAATTAAGTCGTCGTAATTTTCCTATTCTAACTTCTGGTGGCATGTGAGCCTTTATGTTTTGAATTAAATAAATTAACGTAGTTTTATTAATAATAGTGACTTCAGTTTGGAGGTTACTTTGTCATTTTTTGGAGACGTTACGTAGCCTTTTTATTTTTGGACTCAGAAATTGAACTAAATTTTGGATGTGTATGGGCAGTGTAGCCTCACATCTGTCTTGTGTAAATTCTTAGATGTTATTAAATGCAATCAGTCAACGATTGTAATTTATTTTGTATAATCTCGTAAGAAATTATTGAATTTAATCTAATCACATTTTCTTTCTGTAAAGCATAGTTAACTAGCGCTATTTCTTTTTTTTATATAGAATTAGATATTTTACAACTTAGAGTCTGCACTCTAATGTCGAATAGATTGTCGGTTGCCTCTAATATACAGAGTGGTTTATTTTAGTTTTGACGTGTTGCATATCACGATCAAACTGTTCGACTTTGGAGGGACTTTCGGCAAGTTGCCTTATGACTGTGTGCTTGTAAGAATATTGTTGGTTAATTAATTTTAATTTTAAGATTGTTTCTTGTGTTTACCATTTTTGAATTTTTAAAATTATGTAATTGTACGTCATTGATAAATTTTGAGTTGTGGATCACCTTGGGTGGCCATTTAATGTTAATTAACCCTTCAGGAATTTAATATTGGCAACCGAGTTGCGCTTGCGATTTACTTCATTGTTTTTTTTTCTACTTGTTTAAATATCTCTTGGAAATCAGAGATTATACAATATAACCGGATTTGTACAGCAATTGAAATGAACTGTGGAGACCTGAAATAAAATTTCAATAAACTGCTTGTTAAGTTTGAATGAACGTGTGTTGGTCTTATTTTCTTATCACCTGGGGAGTTTTATATTGGATCTGGTCCGGGGTCTGAATATCTGTTGGGCTTAGCATATTTTTACGGATAGGCGCCCTGACAGCTTAACCTTCGACTTAGTACGGTGTTCGAACTCGCCCTTCTCTGACTGTAGCTGGAGGCAGTGCTGACTCCCATATTTAACATCGACCCTTGGGGAAGTAAGAGGTAAGACTGAGTGTTATAAGTTGGTGATTAATTAATAGACAAGCGTCCTCATTAAAATTTAAATAGAAGGTTAATTACCGTGGTGGTGTCTAACTTACTACCTTCTTGGAATTTTGGGTACCGATTTTGTTTAGGGCCTTGGCCATTTTTAATTTAAATACAAGAGGGTAGCAAACTTTCTGCAATTGTATATTGCATGTGTTCCTTTACAAAACTTGCAATTTTCGTTTATTGTGTTAAATGAATGAGTCTTATTTATTTTTTCCTTAGGCTGTTTTGTTATGAATTTCCCTGCTTGTAAGGTTTCCAATAAATCAGCTCTAGATCTTAAGAAATCTTTTAACTCGTCTAATGTTGGTATTTTATTTACCTTTTTTGTTTCCTCCCATTCTCTCGCTGTAGATTGATCGAGTTTTGATGTAACAATATAAATAATCAATGTGTCCCACTGTAATGTCGGTTGCTCAAGAAGTTGTAACGCCCGAATATGTTTAGTCAAATTATTAATTTAAATTTCTGTCTGAAGCCGACTCTGTCGCGATACTTGGCAAATTGAATAACGCTTTTACATGATTATGAATCAACAAAGGCTTATTGTCGTATCTCTGATATAGCAATTCCCACGCGATACAGTAATTATCCCCCGAAACACCCCTCTAACGCTGCACGAAGATAGTGAAACTTTTGAAATTCCCCTATCTGCGTGTTTGTGTGTATTAAAGACCGAAACGTGTCCCGAAAGCCTAACCAATCTTCGTATGTTCCTCCAAATGTAGGCAAATGTATTTGTGGTAATTTAACATGACTAACGCTTGCCGGTAAACTGTTAGCCTAGGCGCAAAATGAGACGCAGTTTGGTGACCGACGCAGCGTGAGTCACGGCGAGATTTATGGTGGGAGGTAACTGCTAGCGTGGGAACCGCGCAAATTAGATCGCAGTGGTTTGCGCTAGAAAAATAGAACGCAGTTCTGCTGTAGGCCCATTGAACAATGGAAATAGCTATTGCACTTGAGTTTGACATTAGTTCTGAATCTGAATCGGAAGATGAGTTCGTGTCGGAACTGGTACACTTTTTCCCCCAAACTACTAATAGAAAGGCAGCGAGAAGTTTGCACTTAAAAAAAAGAAATAGTCACGGAGAATTTCTTCTAAGTAAAGAATTGAACAACGAACAGTTTAAAAATTATTTTCGACTAAATCGTGACCAGTTTAGAGAAGTGCATGAGATCATCAAGAAAGAAATTGACGCAGAAGGATGTAACGCTACAAGGCCCATCGGGACTGAAGAAAAACTAGCTGTATTTCTAAGGTAAGTTGTTTTATTAATTTTCATTATTTCACTCTGTTAACCAAGTTATTTATCTGTGAAATTATTAATCATATCAATCATCTGTTGTCGGTTGGAGGCTGTGGAGTAATTGTCTTGTTCGAGATGCATATCAGAGGGGCTTAGGAGTGAATTATCCGAATAATAACTGGCTGATGTTGATGATCTTTACTGGATGAACTGGCTGGAGGAGGATGAAGAGTCTGGTAGTAGGGCTGCTGCTGGACAAAGCTGAGCTGCGGCTGGACAGCATGCATAGGCTGTTGCTGGTTAGAAATGGCCAGTAATTTGTCCTCGGCTTGTGAAACTTCATTGAACAGGCGATTTCTAATAATGTGTTGATATGAGGGTGGCATTCTTTGAATAGAATGGTACATCGCCATAAAAAAGTGATATAGGGGATCATTTTGTTTCGTTTGTAATTCCTGTAGCAGTTTTCGTCTATCTTCCGTTCTTGCTTTAATTCTTTCCTCACGTTTGTCAATACTTTCTTTAAGTAGTGTAGTGACATTATCTTTCTTCATTTTTTTAGTAGGGGTGTACGTGACTTCGGCGTTGTAGCTAACATTGTAGGAACCGTTTCTGAAAGTGTCTGTGGTTGGGATTCATCCTCTACATTTTCGACTGACTGCTGCGTGTTCACTTGTTCTATATTTTCATTGTCTAGCTCTGCAGCTTCTACATCTGTTTCAAAATCTTGTGTTTGGTTTTCAGTTTCACTGTGTTCTCGGAGGTTGCCTTCTCTTGATTTATTGGCCATATAAGGCTGCAGAAATCCCATCTGTTTTTGAAATTTCCATTCTTTTATAACTTCCGCAGGTGCTCCACTTTTCAAACATTTTTGCTGTCTTCGAATCGCGTCTCTCAACGAATGTCGTAGTTTTTCCCACAACGATTTTGCTTCCGATCCTACAACAATGATTTAATTTTAGAGTCCTGATAATATACCCCTTAATAAAAAAATCAGAATGAGATTCCCGGAACTTCCCTCGTATTGGGTCGTAATGATGTATGTAATATCCAAACCGACAGACAGACAGAACGGCATCTGTTATATAAACTACTATTACAAACTTTGAAAACCATTATTAATTTTTTGTTAAACAGATTATTTTATTTCAGATACTTGGCCACAGGAAACAGCTACAAAAGTATGGGGTACAGCTACAGAATGGGTGATCGGACAGTCTCCAACATTGTGCGAGATATATCTAAAGCAATTTGGAAGTTGATGCAACAAGTATATTTACCAGAACCAACTGGAGAACAGTGGAAATCAGTTGCAGTTTTATTTGAGAATAAATGGGAATTTCCACATTGCATTGGTGCCATTGACGGTAAACATGTGGTCATTAAAAAGCCTGGTAAAAGTGGATCCTCTTATATCAATTATAAACATACTTTCTCCATTGTGTTAATGGCTGTTGTCGACGCACTTTACATCTTCCAGCACCTACTGTACTGCCTTCACTTGCGGACCCAATACCATATGTGTTTGTAGGAGATGAGGCCTTTCCATTATCTGAGAATTTGATGCGACCTTATCCTAAACGAAGTGTCACAGATAATTATGAGAACAAGGTCTTCAATTACAGACTGTCGCGAGCACGCCAAACTGTTGAATGCGCTTTTGGTATACTTGCCTCGCGATTTCGAGTTTTCCGTGCACCTTTTGAGATTAAAGTAGAAAGTGTCATTGATGTTGTGAAGGCATCATGTGTATTGCACAATTATTTAAGAAAATATTCAGTACCTCAAAGTGAAGTGGAAGAAATGGAAGACATGCCGGAAGATCAGCTGCTCCCATTGCACCCGAGCAATGCACGAAGTACACAGAAAGCTTTTGAGATTCGACAAAAGTTTACAAATTATTTCAACACCGCGGGCGCGGTACCTTGGCAGAGGGAAAGTGTTGCTAGAGTGAAATACTGAGATATATACTATTTAAAATAAATAAATAAACTTACCATTTTTCATTCCAATTTCTTTAGCGATTTCCTCCCACTTTTCAGTTTTTAGTTTTGTTCTCATATAGTCTGCATGGCTGGTATCGTACAAAATTTGCCGAACCCGCACGGCTTCAATCAGTTTTTCTTCCATTTTTTTTTACAGACGCGCCGTGAATATGCAAGAAACTGCGGTTTCAACACTGCGTTCCGCAGGGCTCACCTAAGCTAAACCTGCGTCACGTCACACTGCGAATCAATTTGCGCAGTTGTATTCATTTCTTTGATTCACAAAATCTCGCCGTGACTCACGCTGCGTCACCTCACCAAACTGCGTCTCATTTTGCGCCTAGCCTTAGAATTATTCGAACTTTCCGAATTGTCAGTTCTTGCGATATTTTTACTTGCTAGGAGTGTTTTCGCCTGCGTGATTGCTTTGAAATATGAATTCTCAAACGTTTCCCGTTCTTGAAATTGTTCTGTTTGATTTTCATGTTTTGTATCTACACTCACCGGCAAAATAATAGATCCACTCAAAAAATTAATGAAGTTTGTTCGTTAATAAGTTTGTTATTTTAAATTCGATTTCATTCATTTTTTTGCATATTGTAGGTAAATCTAAATGTAATCTATCACATCTTTGAAATTTTAAGAAAATTTGGCGTACATCATTTTATACAGGGTGACACAAAGTCTGTTTTTTTAAATCAACTTTAAAACCATATAATGGATTGTCAAAGTTGCTCCACCTTGTATTTTCTTATTTTGTTAACAAGACACATCATTTCTTTACAATTTCTTTTTTTATTTATTACAATAGCTTAATTTTTGTAAAAGATACAAGGGTTTAAGAAAAATCTTACATTTTTACATTTTTCCTATGGTACTAACAATAAGTTTACGAATTATCGTTTTTGCATAGAGGGCTATTGAAATACTGTCAGTTGTGAAATCTAAAACATGTCAATTACGTTTTTGAACGTGTTTCTTGTCGAATAGTAATTTAAAATATGGATCTTTCTGTAACCGACGCAGCGAGAGCTGTTGCTTTGATTCAGGATGGTAGGTCACAGTATTATGTGGCCAGAGTGTTGGGAGTTTCAAGATGTAAAGTTCAAAGAGCTGTTAAACGGTTCAATGAATTTGGTGTATACACGAGAAGAAATCATTGTGGTCGAAAGAAATCTACTAGTGAGCGAGATAATCGCTTTATAACGTTAAATGTTTTGTGGGACAGAAAATTTACTTCTGTGCAAATGAAAAAATGAGCTGTGGCCACCACACGACTTTCTTATACGTATGAGCGTTTCAAACTATACAATTTTAAGAATTTTTTTATACAAAACTTATTCAAAATCCTATTCTAAGTACTTTCATTCTCTAAATAAATCGCTATAGAATGCACACTTTGCAAGATATTCGAAAAAAAGTGCTACTCGCCTAGAATAAAAGTGCTACTTCCGGTCCGAATTTTGAAAGTTCATTTATACAAAAAATATTGAAAATCCAACTCTAAATACTTTTGTACTCTTAATAAATATATATAGAATGCATAATTTACGACATATTTGCAAAAGATCGTTATTCGCTAAGAGTAAAAGTGATACTTCCGGTCCGAATTTTGAAATTTTTTTAATACAAAAGATATTGGAAATTAAGTTCTAAATACTTTTATATTCGTAGCATACCTGTCTAAAAAGCATGACTTGCAAAATATTGGCAAAAAACTGATTTTTTATAAAAGTAAAAGACCTACTTCCGGCAGTAATTTCGAAAAACTTTTTAAATAAAATGGTTCTCAATTTTAATTTTAAGTACATATGAGTTCTTTATAAATTTGTTTAAACTTAGTAGTTGACGAAATATTTGCAAAATTCGATTTTTTCACTGAAGTAAAGTACTACTTCCGGTCTACCGATTTTACTGAAAAACTAATCAGATCTCAAGTGGCAGATTATACACGTAAATACAAAATTTGGAATTGATATCTACAGCGGTTTGACCGCTATCGTGGTCACACACAGACAGACAGACACACACACAGACACACAGACATTTTTTAAAAACCACTTTTTTGGTATCAGGGGACTTCAAAACGTGGACATCTGCAAAAATCTCGAGGTCGAAAATTTTCGTCATCACAATACTTCCTTATACTACGTATAAGAAAGTAAAACAGATTAGAGGACGTAAGGCAAGTTCAAGTAAGTGATAGAACAATAAGAAGGCGGCTGTTTGATATTGGACTGCGTTCTAGGAGACCTGCAACTGGTCTAGAGTTATTGAGACACCATCGAGTTGAACGCCTTAGATTTGCTACGGAACATGTAAATTGGGGTAACGAAGAATGGAGCAACATCCTATTCACGGATGAGTCAAGATTTTGTCTTAGAACACCAGATGGACGTGAAAGAATTTACCGGAGAACTGGTGAACGTTTCTTTCAAAACCAGTTTTTTCCTAGAGTAAGTTATGGAGGCGGTTTCGGTAATGGTGTGGGGTGGCATAAATTTTGAAGCTCGGACGGACTTGGTTATACTGAACGGGGGAGCCATGACAGCCGATAGATACATAAGAGAAGTTTTAGAGCCACATATTGTTTCGTTTGCACCGTTCATCGGAGATGATTTTATGCTGATGCATAGTAATGGCCGACCGCATATTGCCAGAGTTGTACGCGAGTATTTAGCCGAGGTTGAAATCCCAGTAATAAATTGGCCTGCTTTAAGTCCAGACTTAAACCCAATTGAGCATGTTTGGGATGCACTTGGAAGGAAAATACGATCTCGTGTACCAACGCCTGCAAATTTACAGCAGCTTTGTGACGTTCTAACTGAAGAATGGAATCAAATCAACCAGGCTTACATTCAAAACTTAATTGAGAGCATGCCAAGACGGATTGCAGCTGTTATCCGTGCACGTGGAGGAAACACTTCGTATTAAGTCTTTTATGTTTTTCATTTTCTTTTCATTTCCTTTTCATTATATTCGGTGTTAAGTTAAATTCGTAAACTTATTGTTAGTACCATAGGGAGAATGTAAAAATGTAAGATTTTTCTTAAACCCTTGTATCTTTTACAAAAATTAAGCTATTGTAATAAATAAAAAAAGAAATTGTAAAGAAATTATGTGTCTTGTGAACAAAATAAGAAAATACAAGCTGGAGCAACTACGTATATGTGGTTTTAAAGTTGATTTAAAAAAACAGACTTTGTGTCACCCTGTATAAAATGATGTACGCCAAATTTTCTTAAAATTCCAAAGGTGTGATAGATTACATTTAAAATTACCTACAATATGCAAAAAAAAATGAATCAAATCGAATTTATAATAACAAACTTATTAACGAACAAACTTCATCAATTTCTTGAGTGGATCGATTATTTTGCCGGTGAGTGTCTTATTAACTGAATACCATCAAATTCTGTTAATAACGAGTCTATCTTTTTTAACCTTTCTGTTACTTCTATTACGCCTGCGCTTAATTCATCTTCCTCTATCCCCCCTTTTACCTTATCTATTGTGCTACTTATAAAATTACTAAAAACTGTTAATTTTGCCTTTATTGCACCGCGTGTGCGTACATTTTGCTGTAAATCCGCGTCCATGCTTTCTCCGGTAGAAACTAATGGAATTTTTGCGTTATGTGAATATAAGGAAGGGTGGCCACTTACTTGTTTTGAACCGACGCACTCCGATTTCTTTTAGCTGCCGCCTAGTTGGTTGGATGAATGCCGCCAATTATCTTGCTGTTATAGAATCCAAATCCGTTGCTACAGATTCATATCCGATGTCGAAGGACCAACAATTTATGTTTATAAAGAAAATCAATGTTTACTTTTACTGTTGTTTATTTTATATTAACTTGAACAATATGACTGATACACAAATTTAATTCGTTGTTATGCTTCTTGTCGTGATGCTGCTTCTCTCGGCTTTTCTTCGAGAGTGTCTCCTCCTTTCTTCGCGCTTGCGTCCTTGTACTTGCAACTTTGGTTGCCTAGTCTTAATACACATATGAGCACCAAACATCATGGAAAAATTATATCATACGCGGATGATACAGCAGTGATATTCAACGGGAACACTTGGAGTGATGTTAAGGAATATGCAGAGAATGGATTAATTCAAATATCAAATTTGCTAGAATCGTTTAGATTATCACTTAATATAAGAAAACGCATTACGTATTGCTGTGACCTCCTCTACTTTGATTAATAACCAATAGTTAAATTAATAAATTGATATACTTTAATAATCTCAGGGTCTAAATGTGAATTTCTTTGTTTTTATAACGGTTAATGTGTCGCAGACTTTTGCTTATTGTGAGTTCTAGCTGTGATAGTGATGTTTACCTTCCTTATGTTCTCCTTTGGGATGGGTATAAATAAGTAAATATTGAACGTCAGCACAACTTATTTTATTTACAATATAAATTTACAAAAACATTGCTAGTAATTTTTTTTATTATCATACAATACAATACTTTATTTTTTTGTTATGTGTTGCCTTTTTATTCATAGTACAAGCACCTTGCAAATCCTTTGTTCCTTATGAAAATTGTGAAAAAAAAACTGCACGAATTCTTCATGTATGCTTACAAATCAAAGAAATTTTCTAAATTCACCTTCTTTACCCTTTTACCGATGTATCCCCATTGAATCATCTCGACCTGAGATTCTCACGTCAAAATCGAGATTTAAACAATGAAGAACTATTTGATGTTTCCCATAATATTTCAAATTATTGTTGTTCAAATGAAAGCGTTAACGCCTCGTTGAGTCGCCCTAAGTTGAGATTCGCACGTCAACCCAAGGCTTACTCAAAGAAGAATTTATTAAATATTTAAATAATATTCTAAAATTTATTGCTATCTGGGTAAAATTGTTGATACTCCGTTGAATCGCCTTAAGTTGAGATTCGCACGTCAACCCAAGGCTTACTCAAAGAAGAATTTATTAAATATTTAAATAATATTCAAAAATTTATTGCTATCTGGGTAAAATTGTTGATACTCCGTTGAATCGCCTTAAGTTGAGATTCGCACGTCAACCCAAGGCTTACTCAAAGAAGAATTTATTAAATATTTAAATAATATTCTAAAATTTGTTGCTATCCGATAATTTTTACATCACACACATGAAGATTCCTTTATTTATTTATTTATAGGATTGCAAGATGAACTTTATTTAATAGTGCTTGTACTTACTTTTCTTGATCGTATATTTTTTCGAATTCTCCTTGATAATCCGGGCCTTCCATCCTACTGGAAATTTTCTTATTATGGCGGGCTTTGTATAGTCGAATAATAATGTTTCGCGCTTTTATTGTATATGGCGCGCACTTATCGTCTGAGAATACGTATCACGCGTTTTGTTCTTGCGACGTCTAGATCTTAAAGGCGTTTATGCCTTTTAGATTTTTATTTTATTTATTTCACTTGGAGCACTGTTCAACTTTTCTTTTCTTCTTGAGCCTTGAAGATCTTCGGATGGACTCCCCGTTTTAGCTGATGCATGCCCTTATATACCGTTTAACATTTGACAAACGCCTTATTTTGTTTTAAATTATTTTCGTTTAGTTTAAATTTTCATCCACTGCGCCCTCCGTGTTTGTTATGGTAACTATCGATGTCACGTGGTCATGTGACCTTTCTTCCGCCATGTTACCGTTGTTTATTATTTACATATTTTATACTTGCATATTCCATGGACATTGATTGATTTTATCTATTGGTAGGTATTCTTTTATTGTATCCACGTTACCTCCAATTTGCGTTGTATTTATATATATATTCATTGCTTTCTTTGTTGTTTTTGATATATATTCTCTTGTCGTTAATTAATTTAATTCTAACATTCCCTTTTTTGTTTTTAGGAATAGGTAGTATGGGATACACGTTACATATCGTCTTTATTCCCTTAATTTGGTTTGGATGCTCCTTATCCTTTTCGTGTTTCGGCCCTTCTTCCTCGAGGTCATTGAACCATCTCTTCGTGTTCGGAGAGTTTTCTAAATCCGTTAACCTTTAATCAAAATTCTGTTGATGTAAGTTTTTCCTAATCTACATTATTTACTGACTAATATTTTATTTATTTTAGCTTGGAACCTCTTGAAGCATTTATATATGTATATATATGGGAAATTGTATACCACTCGCATATTTAGATGTGCATACAATAATATCTTTTTACCAGTGAAAATTGCACATCCTACATGATGTTTTTTTTTTATTTTTAATAGTGAAACAGAAATGAATGGAATATATTTATTTATGTATAGAGACCTTTGTTCTTGCCGTAGCGTTTATTATTAGTGCAATATGTTGAACACAGGCTTCTATTCACTGCGTTTCACCCCTATGGAACCTAGTGTTTCCTTCTTCGTGCAGTTTTATTGCTTCTTCGTGATTTACCCTTATGATACAGCCGTCCCTTAACATAATCCTTTCTCTGTTTTTAGCATTCAACTTCTTCTTCGTCTGGATTTGCTGCCTTCTTGTTAGTATTTGCAGTGCTATGTGCACTGCGATTTTGTAATCAGGCTCTTCCTTGTTATATTTAAATTTTATGTCAGGATTTTCCTGCCTGTAACGGAAATTAAATTATTATTCAAGTTGTATCCTTTATGTGCTCTGACCGAGGTTGGTCCTTTTTTCTTTATTTTTACGTTATTTTATGTAATGTTCAATACTATTTTATTATTTTAATTGTCGGTGTTTTTATTTTTATGGGTATGCAACCCATATTGCATTGATGTGTATTCTACTGCATAGTTATCAATTTGAGTGCTCACTATTACGTGATAATTTGAAATATATTTATTTATATTAATTAGTGGATTATTCTGTATTTGTTTGTTGAACTATTAAATTATAATTTATATATAATATGTAAATTTTTATTTATCTTAAATAAATGTGCTGGTGTTTTATTTTTGTTAATTTTTTTATCTTTTTGATTTCTTTATTTATCTATTTATTTATTTAAGGAAAAATACCACAGCAGTATGTTTCTCCATCACAGCTAAACAACGTCCCAACTTTAAGGCATTAAACATGGTGGGGACACACAAGGTAATAAAGGAAACAGACCAGGTGAAATATTTAGGAATATATGTATATAGATGTAAATCTTAAAGGGAAGGTACATATAGAGTATAACTGCAATAAAATTAGATGTCTTGTACACAAATTCTATATAATACGTGAAATGTTAAACAGGAAATTATTCATGCTCTACAGAAGCCTGGCGGAATCAGTACTAAGATATGGTATAATACCTTGGGGCGGAGCCTATAATGACACCTATAATCCTTAAATTCTGTTCAAAACTACTTGCTCAAAACAATATACAGGAAAGATAGACTTTATCCTACCATACAGTTATATTCCGTAGACATTCTTAACATCATTTCTTTATATACAGTGAGGACGCGCGGGTTGGAATAAATTCATTTAAAATTTTTTGTTTTGTTTTATGGAAAAACGCTCGGATAGGTCGACTTTTATTTTTAGCTGCGGTTTTTCTGATGGTAAATTGATGTACAAAGGCTGGTCCAAAAATAAGTTACGACCATGAATTTTTTTTTCAAATGGAAACACAAGTGTATAGTTTCAAAATTATTGTAATGTTTAACGCACTACATATTGCAGTGACCTTGAGTTTGGTGGTAGATTATAAATAAGTATAATCAAGATCACTTCAAGATTTTATTTTAATTAATTTTTATTTTATTTATTTTTATCATGATGTGTATATAAATATTCACTATGTTAATAATTTGCTAAAATTTACTTTTATAAAAATCATAATACTAAAATAAGCATAAAATATTACGTGAAGAATAACGAGAAAGTGTTTTCCCGCACGAAGAATACTGTTACCGGGAGAGATCGACCGTGTGGCCGGCGAAAACAATATTATTCGCCAGATGCATTGGATGAGTCATGAATATGTAAACAAGTTTATATTTACATATTTGTTTACCTTTTTCAAAGATCGTTAATACGCTGCTTTCCCGAGTGACCGATAGGAGTAGCACCATCGATATGCAGTTTTGGAAGTGGTATCGGTATCTGCCGAGAATTACCGTACGTTTTTATAAAGAAAATTATGCATAAAAGGGCTGGCGGACAGAATTTGGACGGACAGCTGGTGAAAACCGCTGACTTAGAAGCTTTGGAAGTAGGTGATAAACCACTCCCTCCTCTTTTAAAAAGATTATTCTTGAATCCGAACTTAGAATATTTTTGAGATTTTTCGATACTTATAAAAATTTTTAACAAGATTCAAACTTGCAATATTTTTCGTAATAGTTATGCAGCACGTTTTACATTGAGATTTGTAAATATTTTAAAATAATTATTTATGTACGGGACAATTTTATTTTTAAAAATTCGGACTTTGAATTTATTTAATTTTATTTTATCTTCTTTCTGGAATGTTTTGTTTTGCATGTAGGGGTACTACGCCATACATTATGATAAAACATTCTAGTGATTGTAATGCCTAGGTCGGATAGCATAATAATTTTATTTTAGTATAATTTTTTTTTATAACTTTATTTATCATACAAAAGGATTTGAAATTAATAATTTTGTTTCATGTATAGAATACACAAGTGAATAGCGTTTGGTTTTTTTTTTATCATGGATGAGTTTGAAGTTATGTACGAAGAGTTAAGGTGATTTGATAATATTTGTTATAAATGTGTGTATAGTGGTGTACCAAAATTTTTGTTTGTAGTGGTGTTTTGTATTGGAATTTCACAAGAAGGTAAAGTTTATTTTTAATGTATATATTTTTCTTGTATGTATATCAAGTATATTTTGTAGTACTTGTGTGTTCAATGTTAACGTGTTGGGTAATACATCAGGGATGTGTGAAATGAATTAAGTCGTTATTTAATTCATAGCATGGAGTCCTGGTGAATCCCAAAGACACGAATTAATCTTGGTGGTACTGTGTTGGGAGCGAGAAAAGGCACCGGGCAGAACTAATCAGGGCTGAGTTAATTAATTGAATACGCAAAGACTTTATTTTATTTCATTTTATTTATTTAATTTAAAATATATATATATACCTTAAGGGATGTGCACATTGTGGTGTATGTTCGGGTTGTGTCCGACGAGTTAAAAAGACATACTCGTAGGGTGGAACTTTGGGGTACCCATCTGTGTGAATTTGCTTTCTGATGGTACTGTGTTGGGAGCGAGAAAAGGCGCCGGACAGGACTAATTAGGGCAAAGCCATTTCCTTAATGTTTATATTTTGTTCGCGAATGGTAAATCGTGTAAATTTTTGGTTATTTACATTCCAGTACAATTCATCATGTGTAATAAAATTTTATTTTTATTTAAAGATGTTGATTGTTTACATGTATCTATGGCAAATATAAATCATAATAATCACGTTCACATTTTTAAAAAAACATAAGTTTTTCACGACGTTATACTTTCATTTACTTTATTTCTTATAATGATTTGTTGATTATGATGTATAGATTTGGATGATGTTTGAGATATTGATACTTTGTTTGTAAATATATATATATATATATCTGTATAATTTGAAATTATGAATTCGTTAATATTTATTTTAATAAATTAGATGATAAGATTTATTTTGCATTTTATTTTCTTTACCTGACCTGGAGATAATTAAAGAGCATTCAAAATCGATTGGAGAATCTATTCATATTTTCTGCCCCTGAGAGAATTATTTATTTTAAACTGAGCTAGTTGTATGTAAAAAATTTGCTTAACCTACTTTTCAGCAGAAAATTTGTTGTATCTTAGTCTAGCATAAGGCCTAGCACTGAGATGCGTGCTTGATTCTTACCTACTCATTAATGGAATAATTTAAATTTATTATATATAAACCTCAATTTGTAAGAGTCACAGCATATATATGGCACCTAACGTCGTGGGGCAAATTTTTTACATTTTTATACTAATTAGATAAAAAATTAATTAATTATTTAATATTCAAATAGCTGTGTAATTAAAGGGAGGTATTTTCACCTTTAAGTGCATTTGAATAATTAATAAGTGCAATTCACAAATAAATTTTGTCAAGTTGTGATTTATTTTTTTTCTCCACAAATAAGTCTCTTTAAGTGCCAGGACAGATAAAGTAAATATGTCTGAGAATAAAGGTGAGGGTAAAAATCCTGAAAGTGGTACAGATACCAAATATTTATTTGAAACATACAGGGAACCACAACGTATTTCCTCTGTGACAGACTCAGAAAAGACTCTACCTCTTGATGAGGATGAAAATGTAACTGAAAATGTAAAAATTGAAACGAAAGAAATGCCAGGCGGAGACAGATTTGATTTTCTATTTGAAAAACTTTTCTGTAAATTGGAAAGTGACAAGATAGAAATGAAAGTAGAAATGAATAAGAAGTTTGATGAGAAGTTTAAAGAAAATAAAGAAGATATAAACAAGAAATTGGATGAGAATAAATTAGAGATACAAGCTGTAGTAAAGTCGATGAATGAGAAGATTGATGAAAGAATTAAAGCTTGTAGAATGGAAATGTCTGCAATGAACAATAAAATAAATGAAGATGTGAAACAAAGTGTTACACAGATCAATAAAAAAATTGAAGCAAATGAAAAGAAGTGCAAGGATAGCAGTAACTTTTTAATAGATGAAATGAATCAGAGGGCCTGTGTAGCAAGAGAAAATTTTAAACAAATAGAAGAAAGGATTGGAGGACAAGATGAGAAAATACAATTCTTGGAACTGAAGGTGGACAGTAGTGCCATGTCAGTTCAGAAAGATGTTCAAAATTTAACAAGTAAGTTTGAGGACTGTAGAGTTAAATATGGGACATGTACGGACTCTCTTTTAAAATTACAGGATATGACATTAAATTGTCAAGATACGATAAAGAATTTGAAAACAAGAGTTGAACAAGGTACAATTACACCTTGTGTTGTACCGCAACAGATATCACTTGGTACAGAAAATATACCAAAATTTTCTGGATATAATAAAGATAACCCAATGGCTTTTCTCAAAACCATTAAGACATATATTCGTGGTATTAATGATGATATGTCAAAATTACATTTCATGAGAGGGTGTCTTAGAGATTATGCATTAATTACTATGGTATGATATGGTAATTGATGAGGTACAGACGTATGGAGAATTAGAAAATATGTTTATTAGACAGTACTGGGGACAAACTCAGCAAAGGCGCATCAGACATGACCTTACCTTTGGAAAATATCGTTCTATTACGTCTAGAGAGAATTATGTTATTAGGAAATATTCTTTCTTGAAGCACATACAACCTGTGATCCAGGAGTGTGACATTGTTACACAATTAGCTAATCATTTCGAGCATGAGGTAGTACAAGCAGTTGCTTTACAGGGTATAGACACCGTTGAGCAACTCTTGGAATTGGTAAAGCGTCTGGACGACGTGGAAGATAGGAGTGTATCTCAAAATAGAAATGGGTATAAAGCAGGTAATAATGGTAATCACTATAATGCTCAGCAAAGGTATAATCGTAATTACTACAATAATCAACAAAGATACAATGGCAACCGGTATCAAAATAATAGTTATCAGAGAGGAAGAGTGGAAAATGGAAACAACAAGAATATGAGTAGTAGTAGTAACAATGATAATAATAATTGGAAACAGGAGGGTCATGCAGGAAGGAAATATGGAAAGAATGAAACAGAAAATGCCAGAGGAGTTAATAATGTGATGATAGAAAGAAAAGAAGATAGAGGAGAAACTGTAATGAAAGATGAATCAAGAGGAGCAATAAAGAAGGAAGTAAGGAATGTTCCTATAATTGAAGAATTTAAGGACCTGGATTTTTGGTAGGTCCAACCAGAGGGAAGAAAAAGAAGAAACAACAAAACAAGAAAAATTTTATAGATTTAAGTAATATAACCACTGAATTTCCACTGGTAGATGTTAAAGTAGGGGATGTATATGGGGTAGCTGTAATAGATAGTGAATTAGAATTGTCACTTTTAGATGGGGGATTATTTGATAAAAGGTTTGAAAAATTAGGTTTTTACAAGCAAGATAATGTATTTTGTATAAATATAGAGATGGGTGATGTAGAACTTGTAACACAATTTATTGTTACACCAAGATTAAAATATTGCTGCGTACTTGGGATGGATTTTTTGAGTCTATATACATCGAAATTGGAAAGGGAAAATAGAACCTTTCACAATAGTAAAGTAAACATGTCTTGGGACAAAGGTGCTCAAGATGATAAAATATTAGTTAATAATTCAATCATTGATAATTTTGATAGGGACCTCACTTTAAAAATAAATAATGATAGTTTGATTGACAAGGATAAATGTTCACGCCATGTGGATGATCTTCAAAGGGAAGAGTCCATGTTTGTTACGGGTGACACAAAATATAGATGTACACACCATGTGGAGGGTCTTCAGAAGAAAGACGCCACGATTAATATGGGTGACATAGAAAATAAATCTGCACGCCGAAATTTTATTATGGGTGACAAAAATTTGATTTGCAACAAACAGAATAATAATGATGATGTGAGTGATCCTTTGACAAAAGATATCAAATTATTTAATAGTAATATAGATTTAGCAATAGGCTATGATAGTTGTATTAAAACAGAAACGACTCATCCATTTTCCCATAAGCAGAAATTAAGTGTCAAGTTTAAAATTAAAAATTTGTTAAAAGATGAAATTCTAGAAAATTTAGTATATAACTTAATGAACCCCATCACAGTAATAATTAAGGAATATTTAGATTATTTAGAAAACATTAAGAATAATAAATCAAGTTTATGTACATTTCAACCGATAAAACAACAGCTACAACTCCCCAAGTTAATAGAAACATTATTGTCAATAAGTACTAATGCAAAGTGGTTTGTAAATGTTAATTCTCTTTGGTTGGTACAGCTATATAAATGTTTCATAAAATTATATCCAATAGTGGTAAATTTATTAGTGGATTTAATTAGAATTGTTCATAAGGAACAAAATATTTTACAGTATGGGTATGTAAAGCCCATACAACACATATTAAACCCACATGATGAAAATGTATCACATCATGTGAATGATAGAATGAATTTAGGAATGGGAGTGAAATTTAAATGGACCCATGAGAGAATAGAGGCTTTGGAAGCAGTTAAAAAGTACCCACAGCCCAGATATTTAAAAATGTTAAGAAGTTTTCCCAAAATAGTGGACTACAATTGCCAATTCATTTTAAGGGAACTCAATAATGCAATTACAATATTTGTAATACCAATGAAAGGTGTAAAATTTAAAGAATTTGAATACACTTTTGTATATATAGTTATAAATAGTTTTATTATTTTATGTGTTTTAAACATTGTATGTTTAAACTTTATTGTCATGAAAGGAGTAAAGTTTAAAATGCATTCCAAGAGTTTTGCATATAATTTTGAACTCGACTCTGTGTAATATAGCTGGAAAAATTTAGAATCAAGAGGTTATAAAACAATTGAGGATACGAACCCATGAAAACTACGTAGGTTGTAAGAGTGAATTGAACTTACCTCTGATTTGTATATACCGATAGAACCACCGGCCATCTGCCTATAGGGAATTGTATGCAGTACACATTTATGTACATATACCTATGTATCTAGTCCTACCGTTTATCAGAAGCGTTGTCTATGCCGACGCTAGGGATCGACAGTCAACCGCGTCAGTCGTGTCTTGACTGCGGTGGAGTATACTCATAGTTGGTCGAACTTGCAAAAATACGCAAATTCTTGCTGTCTGCATCTTTAGGGTTTAGAATTATTTAGAGCTCAGTATTTTTTTCTGTTTTTTTACCGATATTCATTTACGTATTTACTATGCCGTTAGTTTATAGTAAAGAAGAAAAAATAAATATTATTAAATGGTATTACTCATCTCAAGGAGGTACGCAAGAAGTGATTGGTCGTTTTGTTTTTTCGTTTCCTGATCGTCCAGTTCCCTGCCGTCGGACGATACTAGATATCATACATCGTTTTGAAAAGTCGGGCTGCATTAATGGATGTTCGAAAAGCTATCAGAGTAATTTCCATCCTATTTCGGAGGAAAGAATAGAGAAGGAAGTCAGTGTATGCGCCTTTGTAGAATCAAGTGAGCCCTGCTCTAGCCGCCAAATTTCTGAACAATTAGGTATTCCAAAAACCACAGTTAGGCGTATATTACACAAAAAGAAATATAAGTGTTATAAGGTTAGAAAAAATCAAGAAATATTCCCAGATGACCAGTTTAGACGTCTCGAATTTTGTGAGGCTATTAGAGAAAAATGTGATAATGATGATAATTTTACACGAAATATTTTGTTCACTGACGAATCAACATTTTCCCTTCACAAACGCCATAATCCATCTGCCGTTCGCTACTGGTCTCAGAAAAACAAACATTTGAGCAGGGATGTCACCACTCAATATCCACAGAAACTAAATGTCTGGGCAGGAATCTTAGGGGATCACATCATAGGGCCATTTTTCCTAAACGGAACTTTAAATGCGCAGTCATATTTACAATTACTGCAAAATCATATTGTTCCTGCAGTGCGTGACCTTGCTGTAAACTTTAATGATATTTGGTTTCAGCAAGATGGCTGCCCAGCTCATAATGCCAGAATAGTACAAGAATGTCTTTCATTGCATTTTCCACATACCATTAGCACTAGAGGTAATATTTCTTGGCCGCCTAGATCCCCTGACTTAACGCCATGTGATTTTTTCCTTTGGGGATATTTGAATGAAACCATTTATGTACACCAGAATGAAAGACCCCGCACATTAGATGATTTACGAATGCGAATTACACAACTCTGTAATAGTATTTCATCTGTAACTCTCTCTAATGTACGTAGAGAATTTTACAACAGACTGGGCTACTGTGAGGCAAACAATGGAGGCTTGTTTGAAAGAGATATTTATTAGCCTCTAGAATTCTATTTTATTTTCTCTAGAATTTTTTTTGTTTGACATCAATTATTACTTTTTGAACGTTTTTTAATTTCTCCATGTTGCTTCCTTTTTAGAATTATTTTTCTTATTTTCTCTTGGTTTAGTAATTTGCAATTTAATTTTATTTAACTAGGTACATTCAGAATCACTAGTTACTACTTCTTTGGAATCTCAAACCTTCGTTTTCATTACAAATCTACTACTAATATTTCTACAACACGAAACATTATGCCGATGATTGATTCTTACAAATATCTACCAAATGAAATGGCAATATCTGTGTCATATTTAAAGATTAAATATGCTTTATCGACGGATGTGTATTTATTTCTTTTTACGCCACAAATTATTATTGCCGGTACGTAGATATATACGTAGGCGTATATAAATGTGTACTGCATACAATTCCCTATAGGCAGATGGCCGGTGGTTCTATCTGTAGATATAAATAGAATAAGCATATTATAGGGAACTTTCATGTCTCTATGCTTTATATTAATAATATTGTAAATAATGTATGATTATGTTAATTGGTATTTATGGGAAATCTTGGATTTATACCATTAACATTAGCGATTCTCGCTTATAAATCGCAGATATTCCCATAGGGATATTTATGCAGTGACCTTGAGTTTGGTGGTAGATTATAAATAAGTATAATCAAGATCACTTCAAGATTTTATTTTAATTAATTTTTATTTTATTTATTTTTATCATGATGTGTATATAAATATTCACTATGTTAATAATTTGCTAAAATTTACTTTTTATTTAAGTAAAATAATAAAAGAATGTTAGTATAAATTTTATAAAAATCATAATACTAAAATAAGCATAAAATATTACGTGAAGAATAACGAGAAAGTGTTTTCCCGCACGAAGAATACTGTTACCGGGAGAGATCGACCGTGTGGCCGGCGAAAACAATATTATTCGCCAGATGCATTGGATGAGCAGGGATGGGCACATAAATTACATCATGTAATTTACTCCGCAGTTTACGCGTAAACTAAGGCCTTAGTTTACATGTGTTATTGTTTGACTCTTTACAGTAAAAAACGAAATTAATGTAAACTTTATTTATTTAAAAAAAATACAAAAAACTGAATTTAAGAAGCATTTAAAAACAAACTTGATTATTCTTCTTCTATATCTTCGTTTTCTAGAAATTCGATATCCCCAATTCTTAATGAATAATATAAGTGGGTAAGCTTTTTAGATCTTTGAAAATCTAATCGATTTCGATTAGACGAATGTACAAATCCCCAACTTGAAAAAACGCGTTCTATTTGAGCTGATGCTGCAGGTATTCTTAACAGTTTAAGGGCCAGAGCTGATAACTTAGGGCAGTCTGCTTCTGCCAAGTTCCAAAACGTGAGTGGATTTTTGATCTTTTTTGCAAAACAGAGTTGAAATATTCCTGACTTATTTTGAAATTTTTCAAGTTCATCTAAATCTGCACTATCAAGGTGTTTCAGAAAAAATCTGTTAATTCTTTGTTTATGTTCTTGTGTCAGAAATGCTTTTTCATAATTAGGATGCAAGTAATAAGCAACCAGTGCGTACGTATTTAAGGCCATTTTTTGACGTTTTTCCAAACAGTCTAAAACTTGTTTTTTTGTCCCAGGGAGTCGTAATTGAAGCCAAAAATTCGCAGCATCTGCTATAGAAGCTTTTTTGTTTTGACATATGTTAATAATTTCACAAACAGGATTAAGTAGTTCTAAGTTTTGTTTCACTTGCTCAATAAATTTTGTGTTGTATAAAAGAGTAACTACATTTTCTTTCATTTTTTTAGTTTTCTCCTCGGCCGCTACAGATTTCATAAAGCTTAAATTTTCGATTAAATTGAGAAGTGAATTTCTATACGAGCACCAACGAACTTCACAAGGCAACTTAATTCTTTTTCCCCCTTTTTGCACTAATAGTGTTTCATAGTTAGAATGTTTAAATTCTTTTAAAATATTTGTAACCATCTCTATAACTTTTTTGTCTAATATATCTTTACACAGAAGATTTGCAGTGTGGCTGCTGCAAGTAGAATGCCATATTAGATGACTGCCCAATTCGCCCATTTTAACCATTGGGCTCGCATTGTCTGACACTACAGCATATACGTTTGTATTAAATAAGTCTTTGCTAAGTTTAATAGATTCTTGAACAATTTCCAGAAGTCTTTCTCCAGTTTCAGATTCCAATGACAAATCCCAAGCATTAAGAAAAGCTTGGGTACCATCAGCACAGTGCAGCATGGTAACCACCGTCTTAACATTACACGCAGTATTTTTCCAACCGTCAATAATTAATACAGAATTTGACTGTATATTAGGTACGGTAAGATCAATGCATTTATTATAACATTGCTCTAACAGCGACGTTGCTAAAGTTTTTCTTGAAGGAATTTTTTCTTTATATGCAGGTCGTAAACGTGAAACAAAATTTTGAAAATATTTCGATTCAATTACTTGAAAAGGAATATTGCATCCAAAAAAAAATATTGCTAACGCTTCATTAATACTAGAGAGATCTTAATTTTCTAAAGTGTCAACATATTTTGTAATTTTATTTTTTGTTTTGTCAATTCGTTGAGATTTTGTGTTCGTTTTTTTTGTAGTCTTCTTCGTTCCGTCAGTGTCAGTATCGTCAGTCGATTGTAGTCGTAAAACAAAACTGTCAAGCTCAGATTTTTTTGTTGAAAAACTTGAGGTACTTGGACTTGGCAATGGAACTTCAGAAGAAGAATAAATGAAACTTTCAGATACTGTATTTAAAATACCATTTTCATCAGCCTCCAGTTCGGTTATTACAGTTGGAGTAGTTGCTAAGCCTTCCTACAATCAAAACGTACGCTCAAAATTAATTTCAACAAGTAAAACAAATTTTTTTACATCGACATTGCTTGTTTGCGAGGATGATAATAGGCGTTTCTGTTCAGTTTTTCGTAAATATTTTTCTCTCAATGTTCCTAAAGCAATACTATCACTAGAACTGTCGGAAGCGGAACGACTTCTCTGTCTCTGACCTTGTTCTTGCTGTGTTAGGGCACATACGTTTCTAACAACATCACAAAAAAAATCAATTTGTTTATTTTAAAAGATTAAAAAATGAACTTACCTATGAGATTTTAGTCGACTCTCTGCAGAATTCATCAGAATTTTATCACACTGCAAACACAACACATGATATTTGCCGTTTTCTTTAATCAGTTTGAATCCCAGGCTATCAAAACACTTACTTCTGGGTCGCGGAGGTGTCATTTTCAACATCAACAAACAATTTTTACAATAATTAACACCAGTAAAGACATCAATAGTGCTCGGTATCAAGCATTCATACTTGTTGTTTCTTGTTTGGTTAGAAAACCCAACCTCAAAAATATGTTTACATGTATTTTACATTCTTTACATTCTTTACATTATTTACATGTGTTTACATGTAAACGTAAACTTATGAAATTTACGTGTAAAGTCCCATCCCTGTGGATGAGTCATGAATATGTAAACAAGTTTATATTTACATATTTGTTTACCTTTTTCAAAGATCGTTAATACGCTGCTTTCCCGAGTGACCGATAGGAGTAGCACCATCGATATGCAGTTTTGGAAGTGGTATCGGTATCTGCCGAGAATTACCGTACGTTTTTATAAAGAAAATTATGCATAAAAGGGCTGGCGGACAGAATTTGGACGTACAGCTGCTGAAAACCGCTGACTTAGAAGCTTTGGAAGTAGGTGATAAACCACTCCGTCCTCTTTTAAAAAGATTATTCTTGAATCCGAACTTAGAATATTTTTGAGATTTTTCGATACTTATAAAATTTTTTAACAAGATTCAAACTTGTAATATTTTTCGTAATAGTTATGCAGCACGTTTTACATTGAGATTTGTAAATATTTTAAAATAATTATTTATGTACGGGACAATTTTATTTTTAAAAATTCGGACTTTGAATTTATTTAATTTTATTTTCTTTTCTTTTTTCTGGAATGTTTTGTTTTGCATGTAGGGGTACTACGCCATACATTATGATAAAACATTCTAGTGATTGTAATGACTAGGTCGGATAGCATAATAATTTTATTTTAGTATAATTTTTTTTTATAACTTTATTTATCATACAAAAGGATTTGAAATTAATAATTTTGTTTCATGTATAGAATACACAAGTGAATAGCGTTTGGTTTTTTTTTATCATGGATGAGTTTGAAGTTATGTACGAAGAGTTAAGGTGATTTGATAATATTTGTTATAAATGTGTGTATAGTGGTGTACCAAAATTTTTGTTTGTAGTGGTGTTTTGTATTGGAATTTCACAAGAAGGTAAACTTTATTTTTAATGTATATATTTTTCTTGTATGTATATCAAGTATATTTTGTAGTACTTGTGTGTTCAATGTTAACGTGTTGGGTAATACATCAGGGATGTGTGAAATGAATTAAGTCGTTATTTAATTCATAGCATGGAGTCCTGGTGAATCCCAAAGACACGAATTAATCTTGGTGGTACTGTGTTGGGAGCGAGAAAAGGCACCGGGCAGAACTAATCAGGGCTGAGTTAATTAATTGAATACGCAAAGACTTTATTTTATTTCATTTTATTTATTTAATTTAAAATATATACAGATTGTCGTAGTTAAAAGTTAATATGCATCTTCAAATACACACACATAAACATGTACCTATGTATAAGACCGGTGGTGTGGGGAGATAGTGGGGAGATCGAGAGCGGGGACAACACATTCGTTCCGTAACTTTAGAGCGTGAACGTACATACATTGTATCTGAGCAATCTCGCAAATATTAATACCGCTGAAGGAAATAGAGCGATTGATTTGGATGGCTTAAGAGAACAAATTCTTAACGCCATACAAATGATTACTCCTGAAATGCTATCGAATGTACGAAATGGGTTTTATAATCGGTTAGGATACTGCTTCATGCAAGAGGGACAGACATTTGAACATCTTCAACATTAAATTTTGTATAGTTCATTTAATATTTTGTTTCGTTTTAAATGTGAGAATTTTATTTAATTTTTTATAAGAATTTCATTTTAGTTACAAATTTTATAGAGTGTTGTTTCAGTTCAATGTTAATACATTATACATCAGTTACCAAAATATTATACAAAAGCCGTAAAGAGCGTAGCAATTCCTTAAAGCAAACGTCTACATACTAACTTTAAACGTTTTGCACTAAAGCCTGGGTACCTCGGTGTCCCGATATGAACTCATCTGTACTCCCTTACTATCGTACCCCTCCATTTCATGTTTGCATGCACATGTGTGTGTGTTTGTATTTCCCTATATCTACTTTTATTTCAGTCAAACGGTATATACCTTAAGGGATGTGCACATTGTGGTGTATGTTCGGGTTGTGTCCGACGAGTTAAAAAGACATACTCGTAGGGTGGAACTTTGGGGTACCCATCTGTGTGAATTTGCTTTCTGATGGTACTGTGTTGGGAGCGAGAAAAGGCGCCGGACAGGACTAATTAGGGCAAAGCCATTTCCTTAATGTTTATATTTTGTTCGCGAATGGTAAATCGTGTAAATTTTTGGTTATTTACATTCCAGTACAATTCATCATGTGTAATAAAATTTTATTTTTATTTAAAGATGTTGATTGTTTACATGTATCTATGGCAAATATAAATCATAATAATCACGTTCACATTTTTAAAAAAACATAAGTTTTTCACGACGTTATACTTTCATTTACTTTATTTCTTATAATGATTTGTTGATTATGATGTATAGATTTGGATGATGTTTGAGATATTGATACTTTGTTTGTAAATATATATATATATCTGTATAATTTGAAATTATGAATTCGTTAATATTTATTTTAATAAATTAGATGATAAGATTTATTTTGCATTTTATTTTCTTTACCTGACCTGGAGATAATTAAAGAGCATTCAAAATCGATTGGAGAATCTATTCATATTTTCTGCCCCTGAGAGAATTATTTATTTTAAACTGAGCTAGTTGTACGTAAAAAATTTGCTTAACCTACTTTTCAGCAGAAAATTTGTTGTATCTTAGTCTAGCATAAGGCCTAGCACTGAGATGCGTGCTTGATTCTCACCTACTCATTAATGGAATAATTTAAATTTATTATATATAAACCTCAATTTGTAAGAGTCACAGCAATATGTTTCGCCACACTGTGGCTTCATCAGGTGGATGAAAATACAATTTCAAAATACAAATTAGCTCCTATATATATCAATGCAAATTACAAAAATAATCTCATTCTAAGAGGGGGTGGACATGTTTAAATTTTAGATTTAGTAGGGGGGAATTATTTAAATCTAGTTGATCATTCAATATTATACCTAATTTATTACATTTATTAATTTCTAAACTTTCTAACATATTAAGTTTCTTACTTTTTCCTAAAACATGTAACGTTGTAAAATTAGTATTGAATTTATGATTATGTTCTAAGCAATGATTAGCAAAAGTTGAGTCTGTCTTCTTATCTCTATAACATCTTTCGTGTTCTTTCATTCTAGTATCGAATGTCCTTCCTGTCTGTCCTACGTACACTTTTTTACAGTCTTCGCATGTCAACTTGTACACCCCTGAGTTTAATCTATTGTCTGTTTTATCTTTATTGTTTTTTATTGCGTTTTGTAAGGAATTGTTGGTTTTGAATGAAATTGTCTCTTCTCTACTTGTTTTAATTAAGTTCCCTACTGTGTTTGAAATTGTACCAATGTATGTGATGGAATTATAATTGTGCGTTCTATTGTTTTTTACTGTGGGGTAAATTAAAGATAGCGTTTTGGATTTCTGTAGTTTTTCTAAAATATTATTAATTAAATCTATAGAGAAGCCGTTATTTAACGCTATAATGTATATTCTGTTTAATTATAAATCAAAGTTTTCTTTAGTCAAAGGGACATTAATGAGTCTATGAAGCATTGATTGATAAGCAGATAATTTTTGTGTAATGGGATGAAACGAACGTGCGTGTATAGTTATGTCTGTATGTGTAGGTTTGTGGTAAATTGAAAATTCATGTTTATTAGTTATATGTGTTATAGTGAGATCTAAAAAGTTAATAGTTTTGTTTTCTTCTATTTCAATCGTAAATTTGATGTTTGGGTGAATATGATTTTTATTTAATTTGTTAATTCTACATCGAATTCTAAGTATGTTTCACGTACCATGTCCTATACCCAAACTCAACAGTTATCGAGAAATCTAAATAACTGCAGTTATTGATATGTTCAATTGTAAATTTCTCGATAACTGTTGAGTTTGGGTATAGGACATGGTACATGAAACATACTTAGAATTCGATGTAGAATTAACAAATTAAATAAAAAACATAAGTTTCTATTTGAAAAAGAAAATCAATTTAGCATCATAAAAACCGCAGTTAAAAATAAAAATCGACCTATGCCAGCGTTTTTCCATAAAACAAAACCAAAAATTTTAAATGAATGTATTCCAACCCGCGCGTCCTCACTGTATACTGGCATCATGTACTTTTCTTCATAAATATGAAATAAGAGTCTATAAATCATAAATACCTTACAAGAAACAGGATAAATAGGACGTCTGCAAACAACAAGTAATACGACATTTTACCAAAGATCCTTTTGTTACTTAGGACCGAAACTATACAACAAGATTTTACCTGAAATAAAAATTATTAAAAGAATAAAAACATATGTAATGCTAAGAAACTTTATTCACTTAGAGGCGTTAACGGGGATGTTTTAAGGACATACTGTTGCTTGAAAAAGTATCACATCTCAATGTCAATTCCTCATGTACATGAGACACAAGTTACTTATTAATGAAATAGTTATAGTTATAGTTGGTTAGTTAGGTTTAATAACGTACACTTGTGTACGCGTAATATGTATTATATTATGTTACTACATTTTTTTGACTATATAATGTAATTGCACGTAGAGGTGGCCAACACCTAGGTGCATATGTAATTTTCTTTAAATAAATAAATATCAATATACCTTCCACAGTAAATATTTTCTATCTGACTTTTTCGCCTTATAAACAACTGCTTCTTTCTTCAAAAAAGGGACCGACTTTAAAAATTTCCTTACGTCAATCTCTTCCTTTATATTAAGCATGCATTTAAGCATCGAATACAAACTCCATAAGCTCGAACTTTTTAAAGTCTCCGATCTTTTCATGAAATATGCCAGTAATACGTTTTCGGACACAGTTTTAACATTCTTGCTGTTGCACCAGACTTTAAACTCTTTGCTTTCGTATTGCCTCTTCGATTTTTCCGTTATTAAGTTAGAAACTGCGGAATTGGCAGCACTTTTAAATTCCCAAGGAGTTCCAGATATGGAAATATCATTATCACTTTGATAAGATTCAAACATTCTACGACTTATTTTGACAACTATTAAGTATTTGTAGTTTATTATATTCGTCTCATTTCCATGGTAACGCATGTAAAGCAAGTAAACCATTTTAATTTAGCACCTTTAGCGCTAAGTTAAATTAAATTGTGTCTCAATTTAAATTAAATCGATTGAAAGATTTATCGGTTGCCCAAAAAATTGTGTGTATATCTTGTCCGCGAAAACCTTTAACGTACTCGAGATTGTCTTTCCTCGGCCGCAAGCGGCCACGGCGACAATTTCTCTCTGCGTACGTTAAAGTGTGATATCGCGGCCTTGATATACAAATAACTATTAAGCTCGTTTTACATAAATCACTAAATTGAACTTAAAATCGTACTGGAAATCCAAGGTCACAAAATCGAACTAGCAATCCAAGGTCACCACCAAGAAGATTGACAGTAAATCGTTTTATCCTTGTTAATTATAAATAACTTTCTGAACGTCAAATTGACAGATAGATCCGATGTGTGCGTCATTCCATAAAAATATTTGGGTGAGCTTAGTTGTATATTTGTAAATAATATAACATTCTTTTCCAAATAAATATCTAATAAAAAGTATATCAATGGAAAGCTAGCAGTCTTCAAAATCAAAAAAGGTAGTGTTTACAAAAAAAGGGGTACAAATGTAAGGGGGCTCTATGTTCGAACTCCATTAGCAAAACTTTTAATTTACCAATAGTACTAAAACTAATTTCATATAGTTCTTCACCTGCACTTTTAAGTTTAACGCCCGCTTGATACGATTCTATTTTGGTAAGTGAATGATTTTTTTTTAGTCGGACCATGTTTGAAAAAATTGAACAAAAAGAGTATAAACTTTCTTCAGAGGTTATGTTTGACTTGAAATAATAAATATTTTAACCGTCACCGCCACCACCATGGTTAAAATATTGCAATTATGGTGTATATCCTCCATGGGAGTTCTTCATTTGTCAAAAAATGAATACTTGTCCAAATTATATGTCAAGTTTTACAGCATAATTATTTATTGTTACGTCAATGACTAAACACGATTATATGCAAATTGCAATGAAAGTTATAAAAAATAAAAGACAACGTAAAAGGCTTAATCGCCTAAGATCTACAGTATTTTCGTTAATGTTGCTCAATACTGTAAATAATACGAGAAAGGTGGTGGGTTAAACCATGGCTTGTTAAAAAATGTGGCAATTTAAACCTGATCAGTGAGGACTTTATGAATGACTCAGAGCAATTTAAAAAAAATTACGAATGGACGAACGAGTATTTAATATTTTATTAAACAAATTGAACTAAAAATTGCCAACCAGGATACACGATTCAGGTTTGCAGTATCTGCAAAAGACGGATTAATAATCACCTTAAGATTTCTGGCTACCGGGGAAAGCTACCGAAGCTTAATGTATTCTTTCCCTGTATCAGAATCTACCATCTCGTATTTATCCCAACAATCTGCCGTTACATATATGACTGTTTGAAGGAAGAGTATTTAAGAATATAGTGTTTACATTTGTCAAAAGCACCACCATCTAGTGGTCGATTGTAAAAATATAAAAGGTGCCCCTCGTACATTTCATAAGCCATTACTGAATTTATTTACTGTAATAAAGCTAATTCCAATATGAAACTCACATCTTTGTAGTGTATTCCTGCAGGGTTTAGTAGTGATGAAAGATTGCACCTTCTAAAGTTACAGACACTATTTCCAAGACATACACATTCAAACAATACTATATTAACTTATGTACATTTTACCTAATAACATGTAATTGTTGTACATTCCATTTTAAATGCACAACTAATAAATATGTTAGAACTATGTGTTGAGTCAGGCCGTTGAACCACTACTGTCTCATTTTGCAAACGAAACCTACAAAAATATATTTACTCAGATTGTGGAAATGATCAAGCCTATCGTCAATACGTAAAGGTGTCCAAATATGTTGAGCTGGTTAAATCGAGAATGAATTTTTAGAAACATTTTTCAATTTAACCAATTAGTGCCAAGATTTTTTTTTATTGAAACTGTTCTAAATGTTTACATAGCGCTATTCTAGACATTTATACAAACTACTTTTTATTAGAAAAAAATTATGTATTGTTTAAGGATTACGAGATATCAGGCGTGACATATATGTAACGCTAGGAACAAATGATAGCAAAAATTTAACAAAACTGTCAACTTCTAAATGTTGTTTTATTTAGACGTAAATATTTAAGAAATTAACTTAAGTTAACTAAAATAAAGTAATTCTTTCATCGTGTGTGGTAGCTGACAAAACAGTGAATACACAGACCCACATTACACTTTCGGCATTATGTTCGTACAGAACACTTACAAGAGTTCCCGGCACAACGTCTTCTTTTTTCTTGTGATACTATAAGGTGAGACATTCCATCATAGCGTACTTCATCAACTACCTTTTGGGGCTGTAGTATATTTCTTCAAATATACTTGGACCACAGTTCTTCTATCTGAGAAATTGAAGAATTGGTTGCTCTGCGACATAAAAACCAGGCATTGTTGATAGAAGCCTCTATGAACCAGCTAAATAGTGCCCAATACCATTTTCGATTGCGAACTTTTATTCTGTACTGGTTGATGTTCTGATCCATACGATCAGTAACCCCCATGTTTTTATTATATTCCCCAAGTAAAGCTGGTCGAGTGACCATTATGTGTCTTTTATCTTTCTGTGAATATCGCTTCACATTTGTTACAGGATTCGTACCGTGTATAGTTGATGCTACACAAACAACAGAGTTATCCACCCATTTCGAAACCAAGACATCATCATCATGGCTAATAGTGGATTCATAATATCCTCGTTGTTTGTTTACAAGAGCTGATTTAGAAGATAAAGGACAGTTTTTGGGCAAGCGATTCTCTCTCATAGTCCCCGTGGCACCATAACCACTAAATCTCAAAAACTGTAGTAGGTTCAAGCTGGTGAATAAATTATCAAAATAGAAATTGAATGGTAAAGTTCTTATGTTGCCAGGAAAGTGTTTTATCATTTTTACTAATGGCGCGGCTGCTTTCCCAAAAGCGTTTTCAGCTTCCGAGTCTTGCATTACAGATTTACCCTGATAAACTTCAAAATCAATCAAATAGCCTGTAGATGTGTTCAGGCACCATACTTTATATCCAAAACGAATTGGCTTTGCTCTAATAAACTGTTTACAACCGTGCTTGCCGTAGTACCTCACCATACTCTCGTCAAATGCTAATTCTTTCTCTGGTACAAAACAACTGCGAAAGTTAGTTCTAATTTTATTTATAAATGGTCTCAGTTTCCATAGCTTATCACGTGATGTTGAATCAAAATCTTCATTATTAGCTAGATGAACAAAGCGTAAAATCTGTTTGAAGCGGTTTCGACGCATAGCATTGTACATTAGTTCATTCCTTCTATCGGAGCTTTTTTCCCAGCACATTCGTTTGGAAGGAACTGTATTGTATCCACTAACGATTAGAATGGCCAGAAAACACTTCATTTCTTCTTTTGTAATAGATGGGTCCGGTTGATTTATAAAAAGGGCATTATTGCTAGTTTCCTGAATAAGATATAATATTATATCTTCATCTTTGAACATTTCGAAAAAATCAACGATTGACAAATTGTGAAGATGTGAATAATCCGGCTGTGAAAATTTTCTCTCATTCTGTTGAATATCTCCCTCAATCCATTTTGTGCGGTCGGAAGATTTCAGATTCGGATACGCAATTTTTTCATCTAAAACTGTTCCGCTAGCCGTCCTAACTTCTGCTTCAGCTAGTAATTGTCGCTTACTCAAGTTGTCAAAACTTCCTCCCTCATTCTCATCTCCCGAATCTTCATCTGTAAGGATTGTTGCTTCAGGAGGGGAAATAAATATTTCTTCGATTGGATCTTGAAGTATAAAGTCACCAAAAGCTATATGCAAAACTTCTTGCACGGTCACACCAGCTTTAAGCATATCAGCAAGAGCTCTATAATGAAGAGGAACTCCGTATAAATACCGTCAGAAAACAAGTTGTGAGAGCATTATAAAATAATACCCAAAAATTGCACTTCTATTTGAAAAAGTAAAACGCTTTCATTAGTTCCTAGCGTTACAAATATGTAACGGGAACATTTATTAGCTCATGTCTTAGTCACTTTATGCATAATGACACTTTTCAAGTATTTACAATACTTCTCGCACTTTGCTAGTTACATTCCACAAGAAATAACTGAATCTTATAATAACTGGTAAAGTTATACTTACCTTTTGTTGACGAAGTCCATTGTGACGCAGTTTACAAAATACTATGTTTGGTTGCACTGAAAACCACACACAACACTAACTCCACTCAAAATGTCGTAGCATATGATGATACAACATCTGTGCAGTTGACAAATAGGGTTACCAACTCTGCACGGTCAAACACAGAATCAATAGGCGGCAGATTTGAAACCCTTTTTAGTGTTACATAAATGTAACATTAGGATCTAATGGGTTAAGTTGAAATATAAAAGTTTTAATGTTAATTTTCAAATTCTTGATGTCTAAAAATTATACTTAAATAAAGCTACTCTGAAACCGGTGTGCAGAGGTATATTTCAACACAGTTTACTTTTAATGTCACGTAAATATGTCTGTTATATCTACAGCACATGTATTATTAGTTTGTATTTTAAATCTTTCCTTGATTATTAACATAATTAGCATATTCTTTCCTTATATTAATGGCATTATTTATAGGTCTGTTGCCTGCTTGTCTTGCAAGACTATACAGAAATACATGAGTTTTCTCATTGTCTTTACCATACAAAGGACTTTCTCTTAATTAGAGGTTGTGTAAAGTACAACACGTGAAGGTCGACCAAAATCTGTTGTGATTCCAAAAAACATTGATGCTGTGCGGAAAATGATAGAACACGATCGACATGTGAGTTATAGTGAGATAGAGGCATACCTTGGCATATCGCAGACTGCAGTACATTCGATTTTACATGAACATTTATTTGTAAAAAAAATATGTTCCAGATGGATTCCACATAAATTGACCGAAGCACAGAAAGCACCTCGTTTCAATTGGTGTAAAGAAATGTGCAAAAAATTCGATGTAAGAACCGCAAAATCCGTATACAACATCGTCACAGCTGACGATACATGGATATATGCGTATTAGTCCGAATCCAAGCAACAATCTGCTGTATGGGTATTCCAAGATGAATCGAAACCCACAAAAGTTGTTCGAGCAAGGAGCACTTCCAAGAAAATGATCTCTTGTTTCTTCGGCTGTACAGGACACATCGCAACAATTCTCTTAGAGGATCAAGAACTGTTAACGCTGAATGGTATACAGTAATTTGTTTGCTAAGCTATAGGCGAAATCAGTAAGAACAACAACCGAAAACGTCGCATTGTTCTTCATCACGACAATGCGAGTTCCCATACAGCACGTCTAACAATTGACTATTTGAAGGAGAAAAGTGTTGAAATAATGACTCATTGTCCATATTCACCTGACTTGTCGCCAAATGATTTCTTTTTATTCCCAACTGTGAAACAAAAAATGCGTGGACAGCGATTTTCAACACTTCAAGAAGCAGTCGGAAGTTTTTGAAAACCTTATTTCTGAGATACAACCTTCAGAGTGGAAAAAATGTTTTGAGAACTGGTTCGTACGCATGCAAAAGTGTATAGACCATAAAGGCGAATATTTTCAAAAACAATAAAATGGTTTGTTCCCAAAAATCTTGTATTCTTCCCAGATTTTGTAAAAATATAAAAGGTGCCCCACGTAACAAATATGCTTGAATTTATTGTTGCCACTACAGTGTTACATAACATTTGTTGAAATATGCAAGAACCTAAACCGCCAGGCCCAGAGAATCCAAACTAATTAGATCACATTATTCAGTAAGGCTAAATAGATTTGGTATAAGTCACATAAAGTTTAACTACCACTTTATTAAGGACTACTTTGAATGAAATGTGGTTCAGATTTACACTATATTTAATTAAAAAACACAAAAGCTGTTTCGCTACACTGTAGCTTTTTCAAGTGGTAACAAATTCTAAATTATTACAATTCGAGAACAACTCTATTATATATAGAAAAATATAATGACAACATTAACAGATAACTATAAAATATTTACAAAGGGTAATTTAAATGTGTTTACTTAAAGAGGACAGTTTTCTTAATTATACGGCAGTTTACGAAATGGAACCTGCATTATTACTGAAACGATTAGGAAAAACCTAAGAACTGGAAAGATATAGATTTAACAAAGGCGATTGATTCAGATCTGAATCAATCTGGAAAGATATAGATTTAACAAAGGCGATTGATTCAGATCTGAATCAATCTGGAAAGATATAGATTTAACAAAGGCGATTGATTCAGATCTGAATCAATCTGGAAAGATATAGATTTAACAAAGGCGATTGATTCAGATCTGAATCAATCTGGAAAGATATAGATTTAACAAAGGCGATTGATTCAGATCTGAATCAATCGCCTTTGTTAAATCTATATCTTTCCAGTTCTTAGGTTTTTCCTAATCGTTTCAGTAATAATGCAGGTTCCATTTCGTAAACTGCCGTATAATTAAGAAAACTGTCCTCTTTAAGTAAACACATTTAAATTACCCTTTGTAAATATTTTATAGTTATCTGTTAATGTTGTCATTATATTTTTCTATATATAATAGAGTTGTTCTCGAATTGTAATAATTTAGAATTTGTTACCACTTGAAAAAGCTACAGTGTAGCGAAACAGCTGTTGTATTTTTTAATTAAATATAGTGTAAATCTGAACCAAGTGTTTGTGTTTTTTATTTCTATTGGAATATGAATTTACATCAAGTAAAGGCCGAATCTATTGAATTTTTGAATGAAATGTGGTGTGCAATCGGGTATTAAACACTAAAGTGTACTTCATGTTGTGGTACACCTAAATACAGAAGGATTCAAAATGGCTGTCTACCCTGTCTCGTTAATATATAATACACTTTAGGTATGTACAGCATTACAAGAATAATATTCTATAATGATTTGTATTATAAGATGGACATATTGCATTAGATTCCTTCTGGCATGATGACAAATCAGTTTTATATTATTTGTCTTCAAAACATACGGATTTTGAATGTCATCAATAAAACAAATGAATAGTAATTGCAAGAAAAGTGAAAATGTCAAGTTGGAGATTCTTACTTATCAACATTTCTCAAACCAATTAGTAAAAAAGATAGCACATACCAGTATGTTTCACGTATCTTTGAAGCAGGATACACAATCTTTTTGAATCTCTATGTATAACACAGCAAACTGTCACCTTTCTTAAATAATAATAATAATTTATTATCCAGCAGTATGATTAGGTACTTATTACAGGATAATACAAATGAAATCAAAAATAGTGCACAATAACAAAAATATTAGAAAAATTATACATAGTCAAACACAAGTCTATGTAAATACATACTTATTAAAAAATTAATAAACAATAGTAAAGGTAAAGAAGTGAAACAATGAATGGGTTCACCTCAGCTTACGCCTCAAGACGGCAATCAGCATGCGCGATATATTAAATAAGTCAATATCCGACCACAAATCGTTTGCTGATCTACACATTGATATTATAAGTGAAAAAAGATAATGATTGGTGTTGCCTGAGGGTACATAGAATGTAGGCCGGTTTCTAGTTCTAGCTAGCGGTGCGCAAGACAGAGTCCATTACGTCACTATTCATTAGCTTATGCAAGAAAATAATACTAGAAATATTCCTTCTCGACTGTAATTCAATTTTTTTCCCGTGTATAATACACTATTTTTTTCTGTGATGGGAAAAACGACGATTTAATATTGAAAAAAAACACGTAAACACTACATATTAAAGTCAGAAAATCAATCGATGTGACATTTGAAGGGGCATTACACCTGCGTTGCCAAGGAAACATGTAAAGTATTCAAATATCTGTCAATTTAACCGGGAAAAAGTGACATTTTGTTACCTGTCAAGAAAGATAAAATGTCAAACTTTGTTCCCGTCACAGAAAAAAAATATAAATTCTAAATTTATTACATATATACCAATGAAGCCATATAATTGACATTTTCTAAGTCTTTATTTAAATCCTCCAGTGCTTCTTTACTTGTACATGGATTAATTTCCATATTCATATTAATAATGTCTTGGTTATCACTCTGCTTACTATTATTGTTTACGTTTATTAGAAATCTCTTAAGTTTTGCACTTCTGTCATAATTTAATTTAGCCGACAATGCTAATGACATAAGATTCCGAACTTTACAAAGCTTTATACATGTATTAAAACTGTTCCAATTTAACACTGTTGTAAATAGAGATAATAGATTGCTGGATTTAATTTTTACTAATTTTGATTGCTCTATTGTTGTCGAGCATACCCTGTTCCCATTGGTTCCAGAGGATACCTTTCATCCAGCATTAAGCTTTAATATGAATCTACAGAGATGTCCAATCAAAAACTTCCCATCCAGGATCGATTCCGGGTATAATTTTCGGAAAGCTAATCTTCCGGAATTATATAGCGAACTTGGAAATGTGGATTGGTCCCAGCTGAAGGTGTGTACTGATGTGAACCTTGCCGTGTCCACTTTCTACACAACAGTATTTTCTATTATTGACAAGCATGTGCCGAAATATACAACATCGTCGCGTGGTTTTCCTGCCTGGTATAACCTAACTTTAATCAACAATATTAAATTAAAGGAATTTTATTATCGCAAATGGAAATCTTCCGGTTCAACAAGCTTTAGACTTGAATTTACTAGATTACGCAAACTGGTCAAGTCTGAAACACGCAGAGCTTATGAGGCATACTTCTTTGGTCTCGAAATGGAAATATCCAGGAACCCTAGAATATTTTGGCGATTCATTGGGCAAAAGACGGGTAAGTCGAGAATACCTGGTTGCTTGAAATTTGGTGATGGTGAACTCACGGATCCAGAAGAAATAGTGGAAGCTTTTGCTACAACTTTTTCAGATGTATATCGGGTACAAGAAGTTTCTAGTACGTCGGCCTCCAAGGAAAGTCTGAACAACTTCTACATCGGGTCTATTTCCGAAACTGATACATTGGCAGCCATTAACCACCTCAAGGCAGACTTTACATCTGGCCATGATGGTCTACCCAACTTTTTTATCAAGGACTGTGCGTCCATTCTATGCAATCCGTTATGCACAATTTTCAATCTTGCCCTTCGCACGTCGACATTTCCTGAAATTTGGAAGATAAGCAGGATTACGCCTGTATTCAAAAAAGGAAGCAAGCATGATATCTCGAATTACAGACCAATTAATATTTTGTCCAGTTGTTCTAAGATCTTTGAGCAATTGCTGTATAATAAACTATATAACTCCATTCGGTGCTTTATCTCCACGCAACAGCATGGATTTATGTCAGGAAGGTCAACTGTAACTAATTTGTCTGAGATTACCCAGTATATCAGTTCTTGTATGGACTCAAAAGATCAAGTTGATGTTCTGTATACCGACTTCGCGAAGGCCTTCGACACTATTGACCATACCATATTGTTATCTAAACTGAGTACATTTGGCTTTACGTCATCTATAACTAATTTGATAGCTTCCTATCTTTATAATCGTTCGTGTTACGTCTGTTATAATGGCTTCTATTTCTCGGTCTTCACCGCTTCTTCAGGTGTTCCGCAAGGCTCGAATCTTGGCCCACTATTATTTAATGTTTACATTAACGATCTTCTATCGTTACTCAATTGCCGAGTCCTTGCCTACGCCGACGACCTGAAAATTTTCTCGAAAGTATCTTCAACTTTCGATTGTGAAACTTTGCAAAATGATTTAAACACTATCTGTGACTGGTGTAATAGGAACAAGATAAAAATCAGCATAAATAAATGCGCAGTTGTTACTTACACAAGAAAAACTAATCCTATAATACATTCCTACTCACTAGATCTTGTCAATATTCCTAGGCAAACACAAATAAAAGACTTAGGTGTTTTGTTTGATCATCGCCTGCAGTTTACTGACCACATCTACTCCGTTTACAATTCCGCTTCACGCTCACTCAGCTTCGTAATTCGATCCTGCCGAAAATTTTTAAATTTAAATACGCTAAAAACTCTCTATTGTACACTGGTGCGTCCGAAACTCGAATATGCTTCAATAATTTGGTACCCTTACTATGTTTACCATCACTTACTGATTGAGAGAGTGCAGAGAAGATTTTTAAAATATTTAATTTATAAATCATCTGGTAACTATCCAGCCAGGGGCGTCGACTACGATGAGCTCCTTCTGAGGCACAATTTCACCTCACTTTCATATCGCAGAGAGATGGCCAGTGCTAACTTTATGATTAAATTAATCAATAATGGCATAGATGCTCCCAACTTGCTCACAGAAGTGGATATAGCGGTGCCAAAGTATGGTACAAGATCAAGGGAGACATTTGTTGAGCCCAGAGCCAGAACAAATATCCTTGCTAAAGCACCGATTGCCCACATGAGCAGAAATGCGAATAAAATCTTCCCAGATCCCTTCCACTCTTCCTAGTCCTAGTCTTCATTGAATTTCCAATTTATACAGGGTTGTACGCAAGAACTGTTTGTTAGCTATTTGTTTCTGTTTTGCCATAGCATTAATATATTTATTTTATTATCATTTATATATTATTTTTAACACTGTACAATATCATTGTATTATATTGTCCTGTTAATGGAGTAATCTGTTGGATAATAATGACAATTATTATTATTATTATTATTATTATAATTTATCGAATTAAACCTGTAAAGTTGTATAAAAAAATTAGGTAGCATAGTCAAATTTAGTTTACCCTCATTTTGTATCTTGCATAGTGAGAAAAATGTTTAGGAGGACGCTTATTCCGTCTTTCTGGTGTGTTATTCTCATCTTCATCTGTTTGAGATACAGAAGACTGTAATTCCAGAGACTTCAGTTTTTTTTATTGCCTTCTAGTAATCGCCTAAAAATAATGTATTCAGTGTTTTCCTAATGAAACAAATGTGTCTTACCTGTCGATTAGGAAATAGTTTCGATTTCTGTTAATAATGTTATAACATCCCTGGTGTTTTAAATAATTCTAATATTTAAACGGAGCAAATGTTATAAGACTAGTATTCAACATATCTTGTCAATATAAAGAAAAATATTGATATGAACACGAGTATCTTGGGTTGCCTATATTCACAGGCACCAATGTCACGAAATTCTAGACGTTCCTTTTGGTAACAAAATATTTCGCGACTATGTCCGGTTGGTAGGGGAAAGGCGGGTAAAGTGGCCACCTTTTTGTTTGATGTTTTTTTTGGTACTCTTTTTTTAGTAAATTTAATCAAAATAAATATTGTTATATACTATATCCAATATAGCTTCAGGTAAACTAGCGTTCTTCATGATTTTTTATATATTTTAGTGTAAAAAAAAATATTTTTAAAAAAACGCTAAATGGCCACTTTACCCTCCTATGTCGGGCAAAGTGGCCGACCTGAACAATTGCGTCAAACAAAAGCAAGTATGTACGATAAATGAACTGAAATAGACTCAGGTTCAGTATTTAATTTTGAGGTATTTATTTACAAAAATAAATAAAAATTATTTACAATATTCACATATGCACACTCTTCGTGAGCCCATTCTTTGCACACAGAACATCGTATCCAACTTTCATTGTCTTTTGAATTAGAAAAAAGGTCATTACAATAAAAACATGTACAATCTTGTTCTTGCTCCTTAAGCTCTTCTTGTTCTTCAACATAAAAAGTGAGTAGTCTCTTTGTTTTTTTAAGCTGTTGATTAAGTTTTTCTGTTTGAAAATTTTTTTTGTCTTCAGGCCTCTTTCTCTTCTTTTTTTCTTGTTGCTCTCGCTTTTGTATTTCTTCCATCAGTTCATTTTTGTACGGGCTGGCTGTAATGATAGCTGTCTTTCCTTTTTTCCTGTTTTGTTTCCTTTGCTTTTTCAGGGTCTGTTTTGGCAACGGAATTATATCTCTTGGACTGATAGCAAAAGAGGACTGATTTAACCCACTGGGTCCAGCAACTGCCAAATCGTCATTGTTAGGTAAATTAACTTGAACCATTTCACCGACATCATCACCACCGTTTCTTGGATTGAACATTACATCTTGACCTTTTTCGGGTTCATCTGCTGTTCTGTTCTTCTGTGGTGCGGGGTCAGGTTCCTCTCCATCTGATTGTAGGCTAGCACCTATGTTGCAGTCGTTCATTGGAATGTCAGACACATCAGAGGGAAGGAAGTCAGCATCACAAAACACATCAGGGTCATAAGGAACAATCCCACATCTCCGAAAACCGTTAATAGCTGTTGCAGGCGTAGCTGCACGCAAAAAAGCCTCGCCAAAAAGTCGACTAATCTGGAACTGAGTGATGGCTCTCCCAGGGTTATTCCTGAGGAACTTCTCACATTCTTGAATGTAGTAGGTCTTAAAAGGTGCCATAAAAGATACATCAAGGGGCTGCAATTTATGGCTGCAGTGTGGAGGTAAGCATATCACAGTCGTGTTATTTTCTCTGGCCTTGATTATGAAGTCAATACTTTTAGTGTGAGTGGAATGTCCATCTAGGATAAGCAGCACTGGTGACTCTGGTGAAGGTTTTGCGTGATGTAGGAAGTGGTCGAACCATTTCAAGAAAATATCGGTCTGCATCCAGCCACTAGGAGTGCATGCAAATTCTGAACCAGGGGGAGCTCCGTCTTTAAGCTCTGCCTTCATGTTCTTCCTGGGGAAAATGACAAAGGGAGGAATAAAAGTGCCTCCAGCAGACATACAAACTTCTAATGTAGACAGAAGGCCTCTTTCGGCCGAAGTTATCGCTCCCACCTGCCGTCTTCCTTTCAAGGCTAATACTTTTGAATGTCTATTTTGTACTGTTAAAAGTCCGGTTTCATCACAGTTATACTGGGGTGTCTCTAAAAGGTGCGGAAAAAACGCTACCACACATTTCTGAGGGCAAAATATGACGATCTAACCCAACTTACCTCAGTCCAAAAGTGGATGCTTTCGGAGATACAGAGTGTCAAAAGTTCAATTTGGTTTTAGTTTTTTATAAATAATTTCTGTAATAATTGGTATATTGTCACAATATTTGGGTAGGGGGGGTTTCGTGGGGTAAAAAATTTAAATCTGCTCTCATTTTCATTGCAAAATGTAGAGGGCGCCACCTGCGGCATATAGTATCCATTTAAAACGTAATAACTTTTTTGAGACACACTGTATTTAACTTTTAAATAAAAATTCTTATTCTCCAATGTTTTTTACCTAGAAAAGGTATACCTGGTAGGAGTTGATTGGAGCAGCCGTTTATGAGTAATCTGGATATAAAAAATTCATTCCGTATATGGACACATATGCTTCTGTAATTTGGGTGTTATTCTTGTGGCAATTCAATGCAATGGTGCATCCACTTTTGGACTGAGGTAAGTTGGGTTAGATCGCCCTCAGAAATGTGTGGTAGCGTTTTTTCCGCACCTTTGAGAGACACCCTGTATACACGATGAGCTTCAAACTGGTGTTCATCTTGGACTGTTTTCAATATTTCAAAAAATTTAGTTACATTGGTTTTGTTGAACCCTTGGGCTCTTGCTAGTGAAGTGGCTTCTGGAGTCCGCAAACTTATATTTGGGTGCCTTTTTTTAAATCCTGCCAGCCATCTTTTTTTCGTTGTTATAAGTGTGATGGATGTAGTTTTTTTCTGCGAGGCTGTATGCCGCACGACGTAAATCATTTTGCGTGACTCCATAAAATCTTCTCTCCATGTCTATAATAAATTCAACTAGTTCCTCCTCTTGTTTATCGTTAAATACTTTTCTGTACTTTCCTAGTATTTTTTTCGCACCAGTGGCATCTTGATTCTTCTCAAGTACTCTTCTTTTCAGCGTATTTCTGGGAACGTTAAACTGCTTTGCTGCAGTTGCAAACGGCATATTATCTCTTTTCACTGCTAATATTGCCTGTCGCATTGATTCTGAATCCCATGATTGTTGGGTAGACTTTCTCTTGTATGTGTATGGCATCTTGAAAATACCTGTAACAATATCAATCCTAATAGTTATGTGATAAAATAATATTTTTTAATCTATTACTACTATTTTTAAATATATTATTTTCTTTTTTTGTGACGTAATATGTATAGGACGAGCTATTAATTCATTTAAGCTACTTCGGCAATATTAAATGTATATTATTAGCGAAAGCCATCGTGGCCACTTTACCCGTCACGTACAGTGGCCACTTTGCCCAAAATGACGCCATTACTTAAAAGAACTTCTACAGACTAACCTAAATGACACAGCACTTTTAAACCAACTTCTATTAAACGCTGAAATCAAGCCAATTCAGTAGTATTATTGCCAATAGTTAATGCTTTTTCTATCATTTAGTAATAAAACAAATAGTTAACACTTACCAAAACTCAGAGATAAAGAAAACTAAAACTATTTCACTGTACTCAAACTGCGAAACGCACAACATCCAAACTCATACACGGCAATGAGGCAGTAACTGTCAACCAGTTAACTTCGTTTCCGCATAGGTGCAGCACTAACCAGCGCTATGAAACCAAATGGCCACTTTACCCGCCCTAGCCACTTTACCCGCTACTCCCCTACTATGTGCAAATGCAAAAATGGCAGGTGAAGTGTCGTGATTTTTAGACATGTGAATACAAAACTCTACAGCTAGCTGAGTGAAGATTTACTGTGAGTGACTTGTTTTAATATTCTTTATTGCTCATTGAACTAATTATACACTTACTGAACTCATTACTGACGAACTGGTAAAAAGAAAACAGTAAAAAAACACGTACGGAAACTTAACTAAAAATATAGTAATAGGGTAAAAATAAATCCTCTTTTAAGCCTTACATTAATTTTATTATATGCTCTAGTTAAAATTAATGTAAGGCTTAAAAGAGGATTTATTTTTACCCTATTACTATTAGAATTACCTTACGATATGGATTTCTTTCATTTATCTAAAAATAGTCTTTATTATCTGTCAAAAACATTATCAAAATTCATACACATTTTATTTACATCCATTTATACAAAATTATTTACACGTACATAATTATTTATAGTTTGAATCTTCTATATTGATGTCTTTAAATTATGACAACTTAGTAATAACAAAAGAATTTTCGTTTATTGTACACTAACGTATGATCAAATATTCAGTCGAACATAACCCCAGAAATATTATCGATAGATCCTAATACATTTTTATTGTTTTTAATAAACAAAAGATGTGTCTCTGTCAACTCGAATAAATACAAGTAATTAATTAAAATAAATTATTCTGGAAGTTATTTCCGTGCTACGACGTGCTCATTGAAAGAATATTTCTATTTCGGAAAGCAACGATAAAATTAATGTTTCTATTACGGAATAAAATATCGCGGGCATCGGTTCGTTAACTTTGCGGCAAAATATTAATACACGGTGCGGGTTAATACGGAATATCTTAGATTAATGTTGCAATTAACGATTGTAAAATCTGAAATAGTAATTGAAATTAATCTCAGGTTTTTGGGACAAGATATCACGACATCAAAGTCTGATCGAGAAGGATAATAGGTTTTTTTAAACGGTAATACTCAATCTTTTCAAGACATCAAGCCTGAATAAGAAAGAAGTATGCGGATCAGAATAAATGGATTTAGAGCGTCTGTTCCATGATACAACGACCTGAATACAGAACGGTCTTTGACGGATATCCTGGGCTTTTTCACGCCATCAAGGCTGAATAAAGTCAGGTGTAGGAGTCGAGGTAGGTTTGAGATCTAAGTGAACGAGACGAGCTCGACGACGGTCTTTTATATGGTGAATACCGTCTACGTACATAAGTGAAAAGCAGTTCAAAATACAAAATTTGACACGATACTGGCATGAAACGCGCGACTCTGAGCATGACGTAGTCATTTGGTATTTTTCCGTTTAAAAGTAAGTAAATAACAAGAATTATTACAAACAATTGACCATATATACAGGTCGATTCATGTCACACGATACAATATTAACATTTGAATAAAATAACATTCATACAGATAATTTTATATTTACAAATAAATTAAATATGAATTTAAAAATGTTATTTTGATGCAATTAACGGAGGAACTTCGTTACAATGTATTTATCAAATTCTGGTGAGCTGTTTCAGTATTTCTTGCAAAATGTATTAACACAGGTTGATACTTTCTTTGCATATGTTCAAGACGTGATAAGTTCACCACAGCATCTACATTCTTCTTAATTTGTCTATATTTGTAACTCTCCTTCTTTGTATTTGTAAATTTTATTCTCGTTTGACATAACGAACAAAATGCAAAGTGAAAAATAAACCGTTAAACTTTAAAGGTATTATCTAAAGTTAACCAGTAAAAATTTCATTGTGATTAACTTTTATACACTTAGGCTGGAATTACGCAACGTCTTTATCTTAATTCTTATTTCGTAGTCATAATTTTATTTTATAAATATAATTTTAGTCTCTATTTGTGTTTATTATATATACTAATAGCGGAGTAACCCATGGCAACCAAACGACCCGAAAAATCGACGAAAATTGGGTGCACGGGGCGGGCAACTCCTCTCTGGATACGCCAAATTAAGAGCTGCCCTTTGGCACGTGGCTACGGGCGACATTGAATTTCCGGTAGTTGAAGAGATTTTCTTCCCAAGTGGAGCGTGTGCAGAGATATCGCCCGTTGAAGAGGAGCGTGCACTCGGTGTTTTAACAGAAAAGTGGCTTACGTCATCATGACGATTCACGTGACAATCAAAATAAATCTCGGGAAACGTCAAACTCAGTTGTAGCTACAGATTCACTTTTAAGACTGAAATACGAAATTTTGAAGGTTGCGAGCGCCCAACAAGACCCGAGGTGTTAAAGAACGGCCTTCTCTAGATCTTCCACATGCTTATTTCGAGTCGACAGACGCACGCAAACAAGGGCACGAGCACTTTCAAATTCGTTTGCAGAAAGATTTCGTAAGAAAAATTGCCGTTTAAACGTGCACTGATCTCAATGCATTCCGAACGGGCGAAAAATATAATCAGATTCTCATGTGCCCTGCCGATCAATGCATAACGGGGGGACCGACTTAATTTAATATTTTTATCTACACAGGGGTCGATTAATATTTTTTGCACAGACTGTACATATAATAACAACAATTCTGTCATTTCATTAGAGAAATAAGTTTTTGTGTGACTAGCATATAAATCAAAGAATCAGATTAATTTATTGCTATTAATAAACTACTCAAACGTTCCTACATGTGGGTAGTAGGAAGGAATTGGAATTTGAACACGACAATTTGTGTACAGAAGGTTCAACACTTTTCTACACTAATAATTATTGATCCTGTTTAGATTATAGTGTCTTAATTTTAGGTTAAACTGTAAAGGGAAATTTTCTTCTGGGAACAACATGGTTTTCAAATAATTAAATGCCAATGATGAAAGTAACCTTTTACAGAATCTGCCCATTCATTACACACTACAGACAAGTCAATAGCAAAATCAACTACATCATTTTTATTAATGAAATTGAACATAAACGAATTAAATCTACAAGTTATTGTACGAAAGAAGCAGAATTCAAGCACACTGAACGTTTAATATATCTGTATGTTAACAATTGAATCTGTTCGTTTTACCTATAATGTAATTATTTTAGGTTAAACGTGATATTGTTGAGTGAAATTTTATACATGGTTCTTACAATAATAAATGCAAATGATTAAAATATCATTAGATATGAAAAGAGAACAGAATCGTCTATTCTTTGCACACAGCCAATACAGTGTATATACATAATAACAACAATTTTGTCATTTCATTGGAGAAATAAGTTTTTGTGTGACTAGCATATAAATCAAAGAATCAGATTAATTTATTGCTATTAATAAACGATTCAAACGTTCCTACAAGTGGGTAGTAGGAAGGAATTGGAATTTGAACACGACAATTTCTGTACAGAGGTTCAACACTTTTCTACACTAATAATTATTGATCCTCTTTAGATTACAATGTCATAATTTTAGGTTAAACTATAGAGCGAAATTGTTTTCTGGAAACAACATGGTTTTCGAATAATTAAATGCCAAAGATGAAAGTAACCTTTTACAGAATCTGCCCATTCATTACACATTACAGACAAATTAATAGCAAAATCAACTACATCATTTTTATTAATGAAATTGAACATAAACGAATTAATCTACAAGTGATTGTACGAAAGAAGCAGAATTCAAGCACTCTGATCGTTTAATATATCTATATGTTAACAATTGATCCTGTTCACTTTATAATGTGATTATTTTAGGTTAAACGTGATATTGTTGAGCGAAATTTGTATAGATGGTTCTTACAATATTAAATGCAAATGATTAAAATATTAGATATGGAGGGAGAACAGAATCTGTCTATTCTTTGCACACAGCCAATACAGTGTGCATACATAATAACAACAATAATGTCATTTTATTAGAGAAATAAGCTTTTGTGTGACTGGCATATAAATCAAAGAAACAGATTCATTTATTGCTATTAATAAACGACTCAAACGTTCCTACAAGTGGATAGTAGGAAGGAATTGGAATTTGAACACGACAATTTGTGTACAGAAGGTTCAACACTTTTCTACACTAACAATTATTGATCCTGTTTAGATTATAGTGTCTTAATTTTAGGTTAAACTGTAAAGCGAAATTGTCTTCTGCGAACAACATGGTTTTCGAATAATTATGTGCCAATGATGAAAGTAACCTTTTACAGAATCTGCCCATTCATTACACACTACAGACAAGTCAATAGCAAAATCAACTACATCATTTTTATTAATGAAATTGAACATAAACGAATTAAATCTACAAGTGATTGTACGAAAGAAGCAGAATTCAAGCACACTGAACGTTTAATATATCTGTATGTTAATAATTTAATCTGTTCGTTTTATAATGTAATTATTTTAGGTTAAATGTGATATTGTTGAGCGAAAATTCTATAGATGGTTCTTACAATATTAAATGCAAATGATTAAAATATCATTAGATATGGAAAGAGAACAGAATCTGTCTATTCTTTGCACACAGCCAATACAGTGTATATACATAATAACAACAATTTTGTCATTTCATTGGAGAAATAAGTTTTTGTGTGACTAGCATATAAATCAAAGAATCAGATTAATTTATTGCAATTAATAAACCACTCAAACGTTCCTACAAGTGGATAGTAGGAAGGAATTAGAATTTGAACACGACAATTTGTGTACAGAGGTTCAATACTTTTCTACACTAACAATTATTGATCCTCTTTAGATTATAGTGTTTTAATTTTAGGTTAAACTGTAAAGCAAAATTGTCTTCTGGGAACAACATGATTTTCGAATAATTAAATGCCAAAGATGAAAGTAACCTTTTACAGAATCTGCCCATTCATTACACATTACAGACAAGTTAATAGGAAAATCAACTACATCATTTTTATTAATGAAATTGAACATAAACGAATTAAATCTACAAGTGATTGTATGACAGAAGCTGAATTCAAGCACACTGAACGTTTAATATATCTGTATGTTAACAATTGATCCTGTTCGCTTTATAATGTACTTATTTTAGGTTAAACGTGATATTGTTGAGTGAAATTTTATACACGGTTCTTACGATAATAAATGCAAATGATTAAAATATCATTAGATATGGAAAGAGAACAGAATCTGTCTATTCTTTGCACACAACCAATACAGTGTACATACATAATAACAACAATTCTGTCATTTTATTAGTGAAATAAGTTTTTGTATGACCAGCATATAAATCAAAGAATCAGATTAAGTTTTGAATAATCTTGCTAAGGATTATTACATTAATTGATTATTTTCACGTACAACGGTAAATTGGAGCAGAAACAGACTCGAAAGTATTAAAAATATAGTTGCAACTCGACTAGAAGTTTTTTTTTGCCTCGATGACACAATAACATTAACAGTGTAAACAACAATTCAAAAGCAAATAGTTTAGGTTCACTTAATAAAGTGTATTTCATGATAAAGCAAAATGCTAATTGTTAAAGACATAGTTGCAACTCAACTAAAAACAAGTTTTCTGCCTCGATGATACAATAAAATTAAAAGCGTAAACAACAATTCATAAACAAATAATAGGCATAAAGGCCGAATTGAACAGATCTGAGAATGTCAGAAATGTACTTATTACATTGATAATTTAATAACATCACTACTCAACAGAAGCAAGCAAAAAAATAATAGAGTCTATGATATAAGTAAATTCACTCATTTCTATTTCAGAAAAATTTAACTCTCGCAAATTAATTTGCAATTAACATTACATTTCTCATCAATTCATAGGACATCAATTATAGCAATGCAACACAGATACCTGCAATTATTCAACGAGCTCCCAACAGCAATTACAACATGAATTATTATATTAAACTTAAATATTGAATTTTTACTTTCTTATACGTAGTATAAGGAAGGATTGTGATGATGAAAATTTTCGACCTCGGGATTTTTGCAGATGTCCACGTTTTGAGGTCCCCTGATACCAAAAAAGTGGTTTTTAAAAAATGTCTCTCTCTGTGTGTGTGACCACGATAGCGGTCAAACCGCTGTAGATATCAATTCCAAATTTTGTATTTACGAATATAATCTCCTGCTTGAGAACTGATTAGATTTTGAGCAAAATCGGCAGACAGGAAGTAGTAGTTTACTTCAGTGAAAAAATCGAATTTTGCAAATATTTCGTCAATTACTAAGTTTAAACAAATTTATAAAGAATTCAAATATACTCAAAATTAAATTTAAGAAAAATTGTTTTAATAAAGTTTTTCGAAATTCCTACCGGAAGTAGGTCTTTTACTCTTATCGAAAATCAGTTTTTTGCAAATATCTCGCAAGTCATGCTTTCTAGGCAGGTACATTACGAGTATAAAAGTATTTAGAACATACTTTTAAATATCTTTTGTATAAAAAAAATTTCAAAATTCAGACCGGAAGTAGCTCTTTTACTCTTATCGAATAGCGATTTTTTGCAAATATGTCGTAAATTATGCATTCTATATATATTTATGAAGAGTACAAAAGTATTTAGAGTTGGATTTGGAATATTTTTTGTATAAATGAAATTTCAAAATTCGGACCGGAAGTAACACTTTCATACGTATAAGAAAGTCGTGTGGTGGCCACACCTCATTTTTTTAAATAAAAATATATGTTTGTATCTTAATATAATTTTTGAAAAATACATTATTATCATATTATATCTCTAGATTAAAAAAAACACATTACATTTTAATTATGCATTGATTATGTCTTAAAAGTCATAGTGATGTGAAATATTGTTAAAGTTTTGTATATATGCAATTGATTTATTGCGAATATTGATTAAATTAAGTAATAACACTTTCTTTTTAAAAAATAATAGTTTATTCTTACAAATATAATTATATACCTAATATCGGCACTTTAAACAATTTCAATAAACAAACATGGAAAACAAAAGTGCCGATATTAGGTATTTATAAAACTAATTAATTTTTAATTATAAATGTGTTTATATTCTTAAAATGATAGTGATTTATTATTGGATTTTGTCGCTGAAATATAAATATTCATTAATTTACATATAACGCAATACACATGTGAATATATCGATACCTCTTTGGCATAACATCGTATGTCTCATGAAGCTTAATTTACAGGAATGAAGATTTTTTAATATCTCACTTATGCATTAGCTTATTTGGATATAACTTTGTATATAAGGTTTTTGATAGAAATGTTTAAGAAAAATTAATCAAAAATAAAAAAATTGGTACCAGTTTTTCTATAAGTGACACTTACATTGTTCTGCTGGTTGCAAGTCTCGGAAAGATTTGAGATTTTATCGTAAGTCGTACTCATACGATAGTTTGGTTGTAGCAATTCAGTGGACATTCAATTAACAAGTTTAATTATTTTAATAAGTTGTACTGGTAATACAACATCTTTCTAATTGCGTTTAATTTAAATATAACTTTTTTACATAATAATGTTGAAAAATGCGTTTGATCAAATGACTAAAAATTTGTTTGTAAGAAAATTTATTATAAAAGTATAAAAAATGGTCAGTCCTCGCTTTCTGAATGTTCATCCTCCATGTCAGTTTCAGGCAGAACATCTGCTACTGAGTTGTTCGACTTCATTTCAAAATATTCCTTGTGATATCGCATGGGTATTACATTTTTAGTACATAATTCTTGCACATCTTTCTTTTTGTTATCTGCTATGTTTAGTTTTTGACTGTACAGTCTCTTAGGCTTCTTGTTTTTCCAATTTTTAGGATAGACTACCTTTACCGTCTTTAAATCTGCATTATTGTAAGAGTAGTCAATAACTATGTTAGGATTATTTCTCTCAAAACTAGCACTGCGTATCTTACTTATTTGTATCGATTCGCCCTCCTCTGATTTAAATTTGTTAGTTTTTAACACTTCATTTGCTACCTGCTTCCAATCCAAAAAATCATTGTGATTCATCTTGATGGTGTTAATCGTGCGAGGCCTGGTTCTTGAATTGCCGATCACGGTATCCCATTCTGAAGGCGCCCAAATTATGCGTCTTTTAACAAAACGTTCAATTGAACCATGTATGGAATCCACGGGCATGTACGTGTGACCAGGTAATAAGAATGTAATTTTAATCGTCTTTAGGTTCGAACATTCTTTTAGAAAATAAGAAATCATGAACAACATAGCCCTATTCTTATTTTGGCCCGCACAACTATCGCAATTGAGGGAAACATGTTCAATGGTCTTTCTTTCCTCTACCTCCTGTAGATACTTGTACATGATGGTGCAGATTTCATTAGATCCTCTACCGCCATCACATTCGCCCCATAAGAAACAAAAAGCATTTTGTGTTACACTTTCGTAAACTGTTAAATCGTAGAAACTGTATTTTCTTGAATAATAGAGCAATAAATTGTCTCCATGAGGTGTATTCAATACCTTCTGTAGGTCAAAACTGACACAAAGAAAACTTTCATCCTCTAATGCTTTTTTTTGAGTTTTTAGAAACGCGTCCTTACATGTATTCTTCATTTGTATATGGTGGTTATATTCTTGCAGTGACTGTTCAGTTTCGGTATTAATACCTCCTCTTAATCCTGGGAATTTGTAAAACAAACAAACAAACAAAGGGGCCGCGGCAAAAGACTCCTCCAGGAGGTATTAATTGAATTTAGGGTAAAGTTGGGTTATGTTATTAATTAAAACAATAATTTTTCACAACGTTATAATATTTTAATAATTCAAAGCTTAATGATACGTAATGATACCCGATGTTAATAACGACCTGTGTTAATAAACGACACTATAACCAAAAACAAGTCGTATCGCGAATAAATGTTAACAGTCGAGGTTTAAATACAAACGGGCACACTGAGTAATAGTTGTTGTACACTTTGGAACAACTAAATATTATGAAATAGCAACAATACACACACTGCTTAATAATGATGGAGGAGTTGGCATTAACCAATAATAAAATAAAAGTTATCCGCTAAAAAGTCAAACACACACTGAATATAGGTACTAATAACGATACGTTTGAATATTAATAATGTTATAAACAAATAATGTACATAGGGATAAATATAGGTTAGGTATTTGGAGGTTAGGGTTTCACTAGCGCGTGAATTTAAGGTTAAGTCTCCGAATACAACAATATAGTTAATGAACCACCGTGAATTTATTAATATTATCCATTAATAACGGCGCGCACTGAGTTTAAATAATTTGGTGGAGGTGCTGGAATTCAACCAACAATGTTAAATAAAATGGTTGTTACTGGAATAAAAGTTAAACACACGCTGCATATGGGTACCAGTAACAACGAACTTGGATAATAATATTGTTATAAACAAATAGTATGTATAAGGGAAGATATCGGTTGGATATTTGAAGGTTATGTTTCACTAACGCGTGGAATTTAATATTAACACTTTAGCAATAGCAATGTTGTTAATGAATCCACGTGAAGCTAATATGATAATTCATTAACAAAGGCGCACACTGAATTTAAATGTTTTGGTGGAGGTGCTGGCATTCAACCAACAATGTTAAATAAAAACGCGGGCTTAATAGGTTTTTCACTGCACTTACGGTTAATTGCTACAGCGTAAGCAGCTGTAGCTTGTCCTGGTGCACTGAAGTTAATACTATGGGCGAACACTAAAGAGGGACCTTAAGTTTGGTTTCTTTACACGAAATAAACGCACTGTAAATAACTAAACGGCCGCTACTACGTAAGCAGTAGTAGGATCCTCCTATAACTTCTTCGGTCAATACTAGGCGAAGCGTCGGATGTGTTCCACCACGTAGATCTATTTTCGGACGTCGATGAGTTTGGATTCCGATGAAGAGGCCGTCCGAAATAAAGAATTCCTCCGGAATTCTTAGTGAATTCTTGGTCCACGTGCTCTCCTGAACACGTTTCGCCGAGTACTTCCAATGTCCTGGAAGTGCCTTTTTGGTCCCTTGTATTACGTAGGCAGTAATACAATTCCGCTGGATGGCTTTCTGGAAAGTCCGCTCGGTATCGGTGGCCTGTTATCTGCTGGTCCAGGAGGTTGATGCTGGCAGGCTGGTGACCGAGTTAGGACTCGATATCGTGTAGGCATTTGCCTCAGCTTATATAGGTTTCCAAATGTGTTTACGTTTTAATTTGGGAACCCCAGTGACGCAGGTGACGAACAAAGAAGTATCTATGTCACGGTAATTTCCCTTGGGGCCTAAATAGGGTTACGTCTTCTGCGTGTATTTGAAATTTAAGCGTTTTTAATTGGCCGTGGGCGGAGCCTAGGATTCGTATCAAAATTGTCTCAAAAAGTTATTACGCGAAATTTCTCTAACTTCACGAATATTCTGATTGGTTGTGGGCGGAGCCTATGATTCGTATCAAAATTGTCTCAAAAAGTTATTACGCGAAATTTCTCTAACTTCACGAATATTCTGATTGGTTGTGGGCGGAGCCTATGATTCGTATCAAAATTGTCTCAAAAAGTTATTACGCGAAATTTGTAATTTTACGAATGTTTTGGGATTTTAATTTATTTTGGAAGAACGGGATAAGATAGGAATAAAACATGTACACTTATATTGGGCCTGGACTTGTTCTGTGGGAAAACGTCTTATTTGTTTCCATCGGAAGAGGTTGTTGGTAACAGTATAATCGTTCTGTTTTCGGTATTCGCACAATCTGCATTTGTCTTTTTTCGGTACGTGGAATCCTATGTTAAATTCTTTCTTGAATATGGTTCTAAACACTTTTAATGAAACTGTTTTAGTTTCGTCTCTATTGAGTTGGTCTTTCTGAAAAATTCCATATAAAAAAGACACATTTCTAAATTCACTAGGTAGGTATTTTCTAGAAGATTTAGACCTACAATAGTGAGATGGCACGGCAGGGAGCTTTGTGATAAAGTCAATAACATTTTTTCTGATAAGATAGGAATAAAACATGTACACTTATATTGGGCCTGGACTTGTTCTGTGGGAAAACGTCTTATTTGTTTCCATCGGAAGAGGTTGTTGGTAACAATTGACCCCCCCCGAGAAAGACGTTGTTCCACACGACATTCCAGGCCCCAAAAAAAAATATGTCATAAATAGCAAAATACATTTTTAATTTCCATTCCCATGTGTCCCGTTGCTCCTGGCGGACCGCTCTAAAGTCCCGTTGCTCCTGGAATCCCACGTTGGCTGGGTCCTGGTGCTCCTGGTGGTGGATGATCACGTGGCTGGTGATCATCAAGTTCAGCCGGCTGGAGTGGTTGACCCTGGTTTGGGCGTCTTGCTATACGGACTTGATCTATGTGATATTTCGTCCATTGTGCGCCAGGTCGTTCCACCCAGACGGCTGTTGGTCCGGCTGCTTCCCGGACTGGGTATGGTCCTGCCCATTTTGCGCCGAATGGCTGTCCTGGTGGGAGGTGGGTGCGTACCATGACCAATTGACCAATGCGTGGTTGAATTGGCATGGGTGCATTTTGCTCTATGTACCTGTCACGATACCTTCGTTCGTTGGCATGTATATTTTGGATTCGCTGCGGCCCAGTTTCTGGCGGGACATTGTGTGGGTCTCGCCATTCACCAGGTCTCCGCAGTTCGAACCCAAACAATGCTTTTGCCGGGGAATAGCCCGTCGCAGCGTTCTTTCGGCATCTTAAATTAAAGAGTACCGTGTTGAGTTTCTCGTCCCACCTCTCTGGCGTTTGCCCTTCTAACTGGAGACGTAGGCCCTTCTTCAGTTCCTGATTTCGCCTTTCTACTGGATTCGCCCGTGGGTGGTAGATTGGGGTAGTCCAATGGATGCATTGCCATTTACGTAAGGCAGCATCCCAGGCGACGGACGTGAATTGTGGGCCATTATCCGTTAGGACAGCCATTGGGTAGCCGAATCTCAGGAACACTTCCTCCAAAGCGTCGATTACGGCATGGTTGCTGGTAGTTGGTACCGCTCGTACCTCGGTCCATCTGGTGTGGAGATCCATTATGACCACACCAAACCTATTGCCTTTTTTTGATGTGGTCAGTGGTCCCACGATGTCGACGGACAGGACTTCGAAGGGACGTCTCGGGGCATGAGGTCGGAGAGGAGCCTTGGCTTGTAGGGGTCCCCTTTTGAAGGCATTACATAGCCTACATCCCCGGACATAGTCCGTCACTTCTGGTCGGATTCCTGGCCAATGGAAGCGATTGGTGATTGCTCTATAGGTCTCTTCGGTTCCTGGGTGTCCTGCCGTCGGATCGTCATGGTACTGATGCAGTACCTGGGCTCTGGCTGTCTCTGGGACCAGAATTGGCTGGTGGGCTCCCTCTCGATATCTTATAAATCCATCGAGATATATAAAATCGGGATGGTTTTCTCCGGGTTGGTTTGGATGGAGTTGTTCGATTAACTCCCTCATGGCTGGGTCATCTTGCTGTGCATCTTGTATCACATGGTATAAGGGGTCCCTCTCCTGTAACAAACATACAAACTCTCCACTAGCCTGGGTTACTGGTTGCTGCGTGTCTGGTACTAATCTTTCCACTTCGTCTAGTTCCAGTGGAGTGGTTTCGTCACTGGGATGGCGGGAGAGTACATCAGGTAGTTCATTTTCTCGTCCTGGGATGTGTTGGACTTCATATGAAAATTCCTGGAGGAGGAGTGACCATCTCATTAGCTTTGATCTGGTTTCTTTAAAGCTATGTAACCATGTGAGTGCCTTACTATCGGTCCGGAGTCGGAATGGTCGGTCTTCTAGGTATGGCCGATATTTTCTGATGGCCCATATAACGGCCAGACACTCTTGCTCGTTAATATGGTACCTTACTTCTGTCTTGTTGAATCGTAGGCTGGCATAGCTTATGATTCTTCTTTGGTCCTCCTCCTCTTGATATAGTACTGCAGATGCACCTATGCTGCTGGCGTCTGTCTGCAATATGAACGGCAGCCTAAAGTCCGGGCGGTGCAGGAAGAGGGGCCTTGTTACCGCTTCTTTAATTGCCAAGAAAGCTTCCTCGGCAGGCTTAGTCCATCGGTAAGTGGTGTTGGTGGTCAAGAGATCCGTAAGGGGTGCCATCGTTCTTGATGCATCTGGTATGTAATCTCTCAACCAGTTCACTATGCCTAGGAAACGGCGAAGGGCCTTCCTCGTCTTGGGTATTTCATGGGACTGGATTGCTTTGATGTGGATTGTTTGGGGCTCATTCCCTTCTCTGGTGACCATATGGCCCAGATACTCTAAGGAGGGACTGGCAAACCGGCATTTCTTCATATTTAGTTTTAGTCCGTGTTGCTGAATTCTTTCCAACACCAAACTCAGGTGTCGTAGATGTTCCTCCATATTGTCAGAGTATATGATGATGTCGTCCAGGTAGGCCAGTGCGAAGTTCTGCAGATAGCCTACCAGGACATCCTGGGCCATTAGCTTTTGGAAGGTGGTCGGGGCCCCCTTTAGGCCGAAGGGCATCACTTGAAACTCATAGGCAGCGCCCTCTGGTGTCGTGAAGGCGGTCAGTCGCTTGGATGCCTCTTCTAATTCGATCTGCCAATATCCATTGCGCAGATCTAGTGTGGTGAAAATCTTCGCCGTCCCTAGGTCCTTTAATGATTCCTGAATGGGTGGTAGTGGACTGGCTTCGTTTTCCGTCTTGTCGTTAAGGCGGCGGTAGTCGACGCAGAACCGGGGCTCCCCATTCTTTTTCGTCACTATAACTATCGGAGAGTTATACTCACTGTGGCTAGGTCTGATAACTCTGGCCGCAAGCATCTCCTCAACCTGGGTGGCGATGACCTTCTTTTTCTGCGGGGTGTACTTGTACGTGGGCACCCTCACTGGTACATTATCCTTCAGGCGTATTGTGTGTTTGGTGGTGGTGGTGGTTTGTATTCGTCCACCTTCCATGAACAGGTCCTGGAAATTGTTGATGATGTTCTTGAATTTCTCCCTTTGTGGGTTCGTCCAATCCTGGACGTCAACGGGAATATCTTCAAGATTCATCGTTGCTGAAGTAGTTCGTGGTGGCGTTTTATCGAAGTAGATCGTATGCCGTCGTTTAACTCCAACATGGACACATCCTCTTAGGTAGTCCAGGACCGCATGGTTCTCCGTTAGCCACGGGTGCCCAAGTATAATTCCTGCCTGGAGACATTCCACCTCCAGGGCTTCGCATTGGAATTCGTACTCTTGCCCCGCAGTTGCCTTTAACAGTCCAAGTTTATTAGTGACGAAAGTTTTACCTTTAATTGCCATTGTAAATTCCACGGCGGCTGTCGTGGTGGTTGACCCAAACATCCATTCGGGTCTGGCCAGGTTCTTACTTGCGGCACTGTCAATTCGGGCTGTCACTGGGCGGCCATCAATCCGTAACTGGATGGATGCCGTTTGATTTGTGGGTGTCGTGGTAATTAGGGCCGTTCCGCTACTGGCTTTGGAGCGGCCCTCTATTCTTCCCCCGACTGCTTAGTGGGTGCTGGGTGCTTAGCCGCAAAACTCTTTGGCTGGTTGGGGCAGTCCCGGTTGAAATGTCTGCCAGTGCAGAACCAACATCTGGGCAACGATCTCTCGACAACTAGTTCCCTCTTTGGTACCGCTGGAGGAGCTGCAACTTCTTTCTTTAAAGGTACTGTTGTTGTCTTACCTTTAAACTGCTCAAAGACTGTTGACCACTTTTCGCAGGTATCATGTAGGTCCTTTAATGTCTTTGGTCCCACTTGCGTTATTTGAACGCAATACTGCTGCGTCATCTGCATGATGATGTGGTTCACTAAGTCCTGTTCCGGCCAACTTGGGTTTAGTCTCAGGCACAAACGCTTCATTCTTGTGATGAACGTTGCTGGATCTTCATCCCAGCGTTGCCTTGTTTCACATGCCTGTTGGAGAGCCTTCCTTCTTTGTGGGCTCATAAACTCCCGTCGGAATCGGTGGTCAAACTCCCCCAGAGTATCAAAGCCTCCTTCGTTCTTCTTGAACCAGTTGGCTGCTTCTCCTGTCAGGAACGGGCGGACTGCGTCATCTATATCCTCCGGCACCTCAAGACGGGCTGTCTGCAAGTGGGAGGTTAGTCTTGCTAGGAACGTGGTTGGATCCTCAACTAGGTGTCCACTGTACACCCTTGGTGGTGTAGGTATATTGGTGACGATACTGCACGGACTGCAGCAGTGCCTTTGGTGGTGAACACCCTCCGTCTTGGATACCGTTCCGTCCCCTTGGTTGCTGACTCTGATGACTTCATCCTGGGTTTGGACAGCTGCGGTGGTTGCCTGCTCTTCCTGGACGGCGGTGATGACCTCCTGGTCCTGGAAGTCGATGGCAGCCTTCGGGTCCCGGCCATCCTCATTACCTAATAAATAACTAATTGAGGTACTATCCTCTTGATCCTCGATACGTGATGCGACCCTGGACGTTGAGGCGGTGTTGGATGTGATGGTGGCTTTAGCCGTTTCCTCCAGAGCCGTCATCCTTCTACCTATGTTTCTGAGTTCATGTAACATGATCTCAAGCTGCAGGGCTGGATTAGCGGCACCGGGGGTGGTTGTCCGTAGCGAAGGCGATTGTCTTGGGATAGGACCATCCAATTCCACGCTGTCACTTGATTGCCTGGTTTTCCGTGTTGTCTTCTTAGGCATCTTGAAGCTTGGTGTCTCTGTTGTTTAGGTGGGTGGGTCGGTGGTGGATCCGCGGACACAATCCTGTGTTCGTAGTCCCACGTTGCTGGGCGCCACAATAATACCTCCTCTTAATCCTGGGAATTTGTAAAACAAACAAACAAACAAAGGGGCCGCGGCAAAAGACTCCTCCAGGAGGTATTAATTGAATTTAGGGTAAAGTTGGGTTATGTTATTAATTAAAACAATAATTTTTCACAACGTTATAATATTTTAATAATTCAAGGCTTAATGATACGTAATGATACCCGATGTTAATAACGACCTGTGTTAATAAACGACACTATAACCAAAAACAAGTCGTATCGCGAATAAATGTTAACAGTCGAGGTTTAAATACAAACGGGCACACTGAGTAATAGTTGTTGTACACTTTGGAACAACTAAATATTATGAAATAGCAACAATACACACACTGCTTAATAATGATGGAGGAGTTGGCATTAACCAATAATAAAATAAAAGTTATCCGCTAAAAAGTCAAACACACACTGAATATAGGTACTAATAACGATACGTTTGAATATTAATAATGTTATAAACAAATAATGTACATAGGGATAAATATAGGTTAGGTATTTGGAGGTTAGGGTTTCACTAGCGCGTGAATTTAAGGTTAAGTCTCCGAATACAACAATATAGTTAATGAACCACCGTGAATTTATTAATATTATCCATTAATAACGGCGCGCACTGAGTTTAAATAATTTGGTGGAGGTGCTGGAATTCAACCAACAATGTTAAATAAAATGGTTGTTACTGGAATAAAAGTTAAACACACGCTGCATATGGGTACCAGTAACAACGAACTTGGATAATAATATTGTTATAAACAAATAGTATGTATAAGGGAAGATATCGGTTGGATATTTGAAGGTTATGTTTCACTAACGCGTGGAATTTAATATTAACACTTTAGCAATAGCAATGTTGTTAATGAATCCACGTGAAGCTAATATGATAATTCATTAACAAAGGCGCACACTGAATTTAAATGTTTTGGTGGAGGTGCTGGCATTCAACCAACAATGTTAAATAAAAACGCGGGCTTAATAGGTTTTTCACTGCACTTACGGTTAATTGCTACAGCGTAAGCAGCTGTAGCTTGTCCTGGTGCACTGAAGTTAATACTATGGGCGAACACTAAAGAGGGACCTTAAGTTTGGTTTCTTTACACGAAATAAACGCACTGTAAATAACTAAACGGCCGCTACTACGTAAGCAGTAGTAGGATCCTCCTATAACTTCTTCGGTCAATACTAGGCGAAGCGTCGGATGTGTTCCACCACGTAGATCTATTTTCGGACGTCGATGAGTTTGGATTCCGATGAAGAGGCCGTCCGAAATAAAGAATTCCTCCGGAATTCTTAGTGAATTCTTGGTCCACGTGCTCTCCTGAACACGTTTCGCCGAGTACTTCCAATGTCCTGGAAGTGCCTTTTTGGTCCCTTGTATTACGTAGGCAGTAATACAATTCCGCTGGATGGCTTTCTGGAAAGTCCGCTCGGTATCGGTGGCCTGTTATCTGCTGGTCCAGGAGGTTGATGCTGGCAGGCTGGTGACCGAGTTAGGACTCGATATCGTGTAGGCATTTGCCTCAGCTTATATAGGTTTCCAAATGTGTTTACGTTTTAATTTGGGAACCCCAGTGACGCAGGTGACGAACAAAGAAGTATCTATGTCACGGTAATTTCCCTTGGGGCCTAAATAGGGTTACGTCTTCTGCGTGTATTTGAAATTTAAGCGTTTTTAATTGGCCGTGGGCGGAGCCTAGGATTCGTATCAAAATTGTCTCAAAAAGTTATTACGCGAAATTTCTCTAACTTCACGAATATTCTGATTGGTTGTGGGCGGAGCCTATGATTCGTATCAAAATTGTCTCAAAAAGTTATTACGCGAAATTTCTCTAACTTCACGAATATTCTGATTGGTTGTGGGCGGAGCCTATGATTCGTATCAAAATTGTCTCAAAAAGTTATTACGCGAAATTTGTAATTTTACGAATGTTTTGGGATTTTAATTTATTTTGGAAGAACGGGATAAGATAGGAATAAAACATGTACACTTATATTGGGCCTGGACTTGTTCTGTGGGAAAACGTCTTATTTGTTTCCATCGGAAGAGGTTGTTGGTAACAGTATAATCGTTCTGTTTTCGGTATTCGCACAATCTGCATTTGTCTTTTTTCGGTACGTGGAATCCTATGTTAAATTCTTTCTTGAATATGGTTCTAAACACTTTTAATGAAACTGTTTTAGTTTCGTCTCTATTGAGTTGGTCTTTCTGAAAAATTCCATATAAAAAAGACACATTTCTAAATTCACTAGGTAGGTATTTTCTAGAAGATTTAGACCTACAATAGTGAGATGGCACGGCAGGGAGCTTTGTGATAAAGTCAATAACATTTTTTCTGATTTTCGGATCTGTTTTATTGGCTGGTTCATGTCTACCCCTTTGATCCGTTTTTGCGATTCTATTTGACACCGCATTATTTTTTGTATATCGAAGCGTCATCTGGGAAATATCCAAAGTATTCAACAGAAACTGTTGACAAACTTCATGTTCCACATCATTCCATGGAATAAAATATTTGTAGGTTTTCTGCCTTCTGCTGACGTCGGCCTCCTGTCGTCGTCTCTTTATTGGAGCTTCTTTCACGCAAGACAATAACCAGTCTCTTTGCCTCTGCAGATTTCCCAATCCCCAATAAAATTCATGGACATCATGTCTAGTTACTTCAGGAAATTTAAGTGAACATTGTTTAGGGCAATTCATTGCACAAGGGTTAGGTTTAACTGTCTTTCCTCTACCGTAGTTTCTTTCACACCGTTTTAATGTACGTTTGTTTGGTTTAAGTTTCTTTTTAAAAGCTTTACCTACTACTGGATTGTCACAATTACTTGTACTGCTCTGAGATTCGGTGTCACTAACATTGTCAATTATAGCCTTGTAGGAAATTTCAGAAGAATGGCGACGAAATAGCAGTTTCTTAGTCGGTTCAATTATTTGCTGTTCATCAGAAGATGAGGAATCATAGTCAACAAGACGTGCTCCTACTGTCGAAGCTAAAGATGTGCTCGGTTTATTGGTGCTAATGTTGCCCGTTTCAGCAATATAAGTAATTTCTTCAACTACAATGTTTGGATCAATTGTTCCATAAAATTCGGAGATACTAGGATTATTGGTAGGTTCATCAACTTGCAAAATGTCGTCCATGTGCAAAACAACTGTTGTATCTGACGGTACCTCCAACTGAGACACATTATCATGTACATCTGATGGAATTATTCGTTTTTGTTCTTCATCTTTGTTTTGGTTTTGAACCAATAAAAGCATTTTCTTTCCACGACTAACCATTATGGAAACCCAGTGTGAATAATAAAAATGATGTACTTAACTGTAACAAAAATAATTTATTGGGCATTGCAGTTTAAGTATTCTTTTTCAAATGCTCAAGTCAATTTAAGTAAGTATGAAAAACTAAACCAATGCAACAATTTTTGTGAGGTTATGATCATGAGTGTAGCCGGCTTTCAACAAAACATATGAAGTTGAAAATCAAGAAAAAAAGAAAGCATGTTTGATGGACATAAAATAGTAGTATCTAACCTGAATATTAGCAACAGGACCAAAAAATGCTCAAAATGTTGTTACTTACGTTGTCTTGTTCTGACACGATCACTACAAGCAAAAGAACTTAAACGACACATGCGCCACGATTGCCACGACCTGACGCGGACGATACGATTTTCTGGTGGTCACTTCTAGCTGTACGATATTATAGTGGTAACAATTATAAAACACTTTAACCAAACTGTCACTAACGATAAAACAAAACAATAAATTCCTTTGTAATGGGTTATTCTGACGTTACAATGAATTGCCAGGCACTTCGTACAGACTTGATACTTACGATAAAGCAAAAACCCGGTTTTTGACAAAATCGTCACTTACGATGTTCTGCCAAAGAGGTATCGATATACTCTTTTGGCGCGGCCGCCTCTACCGCCGGCTCTGCCGCCTCTACCGTTCCTTTCATTAAATTCGGTCACCTCTTCTTCCTATTAATAAAAAGAAAAAATAACAATTGAATGAAGCCAAAAAAGATAGAAAAACGAATATATATAATATACATACATAATAGACCCTTTCTTTAAATTGAAACTAATAAATATTATTAATATGAATAATTTTACAAATAATAAAAATAATAAATAATTGTAATTCTAGCTTTTAGATATTGAAATGACATCAGAAAAAGAATTTTCTTATTATAGTTCATTATTATCATTAGTTTCTATAATAACAAAAAATGGCAACAAAACGACAACGATAAACACTGAAAATTAAATTTTTATGCTATTTATTTTTTTTTCCAATCATATAACATTATTAATAATAGTCTATGTTTGTAAGGTTTTTATCAATGGATTATGCGTTTTTGTAATTAATTATCATAAAAGAGACTGACACAAACACATATACAGGCTGAGTTTTTTATCTAGAGGCAACGGAATATCTCTAAATCACTGCATAAAATCAAAAAAAGATCTTAATAAGATTTGTTATAATGTAGGGGGCTTACTGAATGGTGCCGAACTCGATCTCCCACCTCACCCCTCCAGAGTGGGAGGGGGGACAACTTTGAAATTTTAAATGGGAACCCCCATTTTTTATTGCAGATTCGGATTCTACGCCATCAAGTATGTAGTTTCTGTTTGAAACTACATACTTGAGGTGGGGGATCGAGTTCAGCATCATTCAGTGAGCCCCTTTATAACAAATCTTATTAAGATATTTTTTTGATTTTATGCAGTTTTAGAGATATTCCGTTGTCTCAAGATAAAAAACTCACCCAGTATATGCACACGTCCTTAGACACATATATATACATACATTCACATTCAGACAAACTTACACACAAACATTTATAAACCCACAGAAATAATTAAAGAAGAAAGGACTAAACTAATAAATGAAATAAAAAAATAAATAATAATAATATACATACGCGCCTGCGGCGGAAAACAATTCGCGGCACTCCGTCCGGCCCCATTTCCACGTCCTCCTATTAATAAAAAAGCAATTGAATCAAGTTAAAAAAGTAGAAAAACATATATATACGTACAATATAATCTCTATCATTTTCCTGAAACAAATAAATATTGTTAATATGAATAATTTAACAAATATGAAAAATAACAATTAATAATAAGTATATGTTTTTACGTATTGAAATGACATCAGAAAAAAAAAATATTTTCTTATTTTATTTGTTAAAGATTAAATTTTTATGCTGTTTATTTTTTATTATTAAATATTATAAAACAGATTGGCACAAACATACACACACATACTGATATACAGGCTGTCCCACCGAAAAAGATACAGATTGAATATCTCGAAAGAGAAAACTTTTTTGAAAAAACGCAAAAAGAGGTTGAATTTTGATCCAAGGGGGGCACCCTTCCATTATATTTTCAGCTGTGATACGTCATTCCCCTCCCCTCCATCACTCTAACCATTACAATTTAAATAGGGAAAGTAGTAAATACGATACGTCATTGGAAAGGTAATTGCACGGAGAAGTCAGCAAAGTGATTGTTGGTTGCGCTATTTTTGATTTTAGCGCCCTCTAGCGGGATAAAAACGGTTACGTATTCCAAAATGTGACACATCATTTCAAAGCTAATTTTATTAACAATTCAATGCACAATTGAAAAAAAATTTAAATAATAGAAAAACCTTGCATAGCTCTAATATAAGAATGTACAAACTTATTAGTTTACAATATACGCGCTGACAGTCCGTACTTGACATTGTTGATAAATAAATGTCAAAAATATTAGGTACGTATTTAGTTACTAATAAAATTAGCTTTGAAATGATGTGTCACATTTTGAAATACGTAACAGTTTTTTTCCCAATAGATGGCGCTAAAATCAAAAATAGCGCAACCAACAATCACTTTGCTGACTTTTCCGTACAATTACCTTTTCAATGATGTATCGTATTTAGTACTTTCCCTATTTAAATTGTAATGGTTAGTGATGCAGGGTAGGGGAATGACGTACCACAGTTGAAGATATGATGAAAGGGTGTCTCCCTTGGATCAAAAATCGACCTTTTATTGCATTTTTTCAAAAACGCAATAACGTATATATTCAGTGTGTTTCGTTTTCGGTGAGGCGCCCTGTATATACATACAAACTTACACATACTAACACTCACTAAAATCCACAGAAATAATCAATGAAAAAATCCAAATTAATAAATGAAAAATACTAATATACATACTATTACAGCACGAGGTGCTTCCATCAGTGGTATCTAAAACAAAACAAAAAAAAAAGAAACAACAAATTAATAATAATTAGTGAAAAGTTCTAAATAAATAAATGAAGAAATATTATTAATTAATTAATAATAATAATACATACAGGGTCTTCAATTATAACCCCATCTTCAGCATGTGGTATCTGAAACAAAATAGGAAAAAGAAACAACAAATTAATTTATTATAATTCAAAATTCGTGGGTGTTTTCAGTTGGCCACGAAGATTCTTGAATAAAATACAGGCATGCTAATTATAAGATTGCTGGTCAAACTATACACTTTCTACATACAAATATATTACACATACACACACACACATACGCGCGCGCGCACACACACACAATAATATTCACAAAACTCACAGAAATAATCATTGAAAAGGTCTAAATAAATAAATATGAAGATGAAATTTAATTGAATAAAAGTAATACGATGCACATATAAATCTACTAAATATTTTTCAAATTTCATGGGTTTTAAGTTAGCCACGAAAATTCTCAAATAAAATACAAGTAGGCTACATTTTCATTTTATTAAAAAATTACTGGACAAAGTATGTAATCAAGCGTAATTTGATTAGTAAAGAACAAAATTCAGAAATATTTCTAATTAATATTACATTTTTAATCAATGTGATTATATATAGTGAAAAATAATATTACACCTCTGTATGTTAAGGTGGGTTTTCTATAACGCGAGCAACCAATCATGAATAAGTAATACTTTTGGCGCGGTGACATTGCACGCGTCTTTATCAAAAGCTATGTCCATTTCAAATAACTATACAAATGATAAACAGGAATTTTCGCTGCATATAGGAACATCTTTGATCGCTATAAATAATCGTAATGACAAAATAAATCAATTTCAATATTGTAGGATCTTTAAGCATAAAGAATAACTTTTACATGTTATTATTATATTGTAAATAATATGAAAATAAAACATCCGAGAATAAATCGTTGACGTTTCTATGAAAAACATTTCAACACTATTGCATCTAATTAGGAAAATTTAGTAAACTATAAAGAATAAGAATTTCAATTATTAAAAATATAATAAATTCAGTAAAACTTACATTTTGTTCTACATCCATATTCTGAAAATAAATTCAAACAATTAATATATTTTTTTATTAAAATTATAATGCAATATCAAGGAATACACAAAAAATAATACTTTTATTTATTTAGAGGTGGGCAAAACGGTTCCTTTCTTTGACTCTGTTTAGCTCCTCATAGTAAGCTGGTTCCCGAAACCGGTTCATTTGAACCGTGTGGATCCGTAATAGCATACCGTTCCAGGAACGTGTAGGGGTAAATTTCACATAACGGGACAATTCGTGTCCCATGCATATATTTTTATTACAGCGCACAATAATCTATTGACAAATACTTTTAAATTATTCCCAGACTTATCTTTTATTGATTCAAAATCTTTGATATGGTATTTAATAAACATCAATAGTAAATTTCTCATTGCAAAGTTGGAAAACGTCATTTCGGTAACTGTCCCATACCACGATTTTTAAGCTGTTGGCAGTGTTTGTTGCCAAACTAATTGAAATTTATTTAGTGTTAAAGTTTTGTTTTCTACCTCAAAATCTTTGGAAATCCAAAGTTTTTTATTATTATTATTATTGTTTGGTCTTTACTTCGAAATTTTGTAAACAATACTGTTCCAAGCTTTTCACGTCATTTCGGTAACAGAACATATTTAGTGAGCCAACCTTCGTTAGTAGCTGTGGAAGAACGTGAGCATGCGCAAGAAAGTACGACAGTGTCTAGTGAATCATCAGAAAGCATGTAAGTTTTTCTTATTTTTTTGAAATCTTAGTAAAATACAGGAAGTAAGTCTTCCTATTGCAGCCGTACTCTTATTGAACATCATTTCGGACACGCATATTTTGAGCAATTTTTGTAATCGATGTAGTTTTTCAATAATTGAGCCACGATTTGTTCATGTTCCAGCGCATAACCTCAAAATTTTAAGTTTCTATGACAACCGCCAAGAAAATAGTTGGTCTTTAAAGTCGGTTTCATCATTTCGGTAACGTTCATTTCGGTAACGCTTATTATTTTACACAGTTGTTACCGAAATGATGCATTGTTACCGAAATGACATTTTATCTAAAAAATATATTACTAAAGTTAAGTGAAATTTATTATGCTCTATTTTTATCAGCGATGGTAAAATGGATGCGGAAACGTTATGTAAATTAAAGAGCAAACTTAAAAGAGACAAGGAACTATCTTTGGAGAAGCGGCAAGTAGAAAATGAATCAAAGAGAGCAGAGAAATTAAGAACTAGAAATTTAAAGAAGGTAGCGCGTCAACTAGAATCTGAAGCATGTAAAGCAGAAAAAGAAAAAGCTAAAAGCCTAAAGAAGGCAGAAGTGAATAAAGAAATCGAAAGTACAGCAGAAAATAGTGAAGATTTAGATAAAATTTGTAAACCCGAAAAAGACCACGCAGATGAAGAAACAATTACTAATAATAAATTCGACACCAGAAAGAGAAAAAACGAAGACGAATCCCAATCAGGCAAAGACATCATCGCTAATCAACCCCCGAAGAAAAAGAAAAAGCCATCTGATGCTTCGTTGATTCGAGAAAGAAACCGTGTCCGTGAAAGGGTAAAAAAACATAGAGCCAAGATGACTGATGAACAAAAAGAAGAAAAAAGACGAAAAGATAGAGAAAGATATAGACTCAAAAAAGAACAAGGTGTAGTAAAAGGTATTCAACAAATGAGCAATAGAGAAAAGAGAAAAGTAAGAAAAAAATGGACTGCAGCTAGTCGAAAATACAGGCGTAATATTAAGCAACAAAAGCTAGTTAAAAACTTCTTGGCAGAAAATTCTCCACCAGAAAGTGATCAAGAAGTAATTCAACAAGCAGTAGTGAGACCATCAACAAGTAAGAAAACTGCAGGTCGAAAAAAAATTAAGCGCGACAGAACAACATGTTACAGAAAACTTGAGCAGGCTGAAAGAAAAATTGGCGAGTTACGAAAGAAAGTTGAAAGATACAGGAAAAAAATTTATAGAAACCAAACAAAACATTATGCGAAAATTTGTTCGCCACTAAGCAGAGTCAACCAAATGACTAAAGGTGTTAATGTTACTCCTACAATAAAAAAACGTCTTATTTTTGGTGAAGTTTTACAAGATCAACTTGCAGAAAATATAAAGTCATTACCTGGGAATAAAGAGAAGCAAATCGCAGCAAAATTGATAAGTGGTGAAATAATAAAGAAATATAAAGTAATTGGAGAAGCTACCAGGATTATTAGTTACAAGAAACACAGAAAGCAAATAAAAAATTTAAAATTGACTCAGTATGAAAGAAAAAAAAGAAATTTTTTGATGTTGCAGAAAGTTCGAAAATTAATTGAAGACTTTCTAGAATTGGACACAAATTCAAGAATGTGTCCCGGAAAAAAAGATTTTGTTCGGAAAGGGAAACTAAAGAAGCAAAAAAGACTACTACTTGATTCTTACAAAAATTTACACCGTAAATTCATTGAAAATGGGCATCTGAAAATTTCTTACAGCACCTTTTGCCGAAATAAACCATTCTGGATCGTACAACCTAAACAAAAGGATCGGGAAACGTGTGCATGTATCAAACATGCAAATATTGAATTGTTAATTAAGAAATTACACTATTCTCATTTAATTAAACCGGTATGTCCAGATGACATTGTATCGGAGGTAGTATGTAATAACAAAAATATGAAGTGCATGTTTCAAGATTGTTTAAAATGTAAGCGAAATAAGTATAACTTATTAGATAACGATAAAAAGTGTAATTTAGAAATACCAATCACATTTTATCAATGGGAAAGTAAAACAGAAGAAAAAATGATTAAAGGAAAGTTAAAAAAGATTAAAAGAACTGCAAAAATGAAAGGACCACATCTGTAAGACAATTGCTTGACACATTAAACAAACAGCTTATCACGTTTAAGAAACATATTTTTACTATGAGACATCAAATGAGAAGTTTGCAAGACAAGAAGAAAAACCTTTTGTCGGGAGAAATTATCATGCAAATTGATTTTGCCGAAAATTATGTAGCGAAATATGATACTGAGATACAATCCATGCATTTCGGTGCGTCCAAAAAACAGATTTCTTTACATACCGGAGTGTATTATATCTATAACTCAAAATTAGATCGTGTGGAGAGTCATTGTTTCTGCTCAGTAAGCAATAATTTAGATCACCAATCACATGCTGTCTGGGGACACCTAAATAAAATCCTATCAGACTTAGGTACCAAATATCCTGACACTCACACTTTCACTTTCTTTTCCGATGGTCCATCATCACAATATCGTAACAGAAACAATTGTTACTTTTTTGTTACAAAAATGCAAAAATATTTCCCAAATCTTTCTGGAATGTCTTGGAATTTTAGTGAGAGTGGGCATGGCAAGGGGCCTATGGATGGAGTAGGTGGAACCTTAAAAAGAAGCGCCGATAAATTGGTCTTACATGGGAACGATATATCTTCTGCATCAACTTTTGTGCAAAAACTCGTGGATAGCACTATAAATATTTGGGAAGTACCCAGCGAAGAGATAGAAAAAATAAAAACTGAATTGCCCAAGAAAATACCTGCTATTCCCAATATTATGTCCCTTCATCAGTTGTCTTTGAAATTAAGTAACAAATCAAAAATATTTCTAAGAAAGCTCAGTTGCTTTTTATGTGATTCTGGAAAAGAATGCAGCCATTATAGTTTGAAGCCTTCGGTAGTGCAGTTTCTAGCAGGTGGTATCCTTTTTATATTGCATCAGGTGATCAACATTTTAACTTTTTTAGAAAAATTTCTTAACTTATTACAGACAACGAAAAATGTCTAAAAACTAACATTTCTCGAAATGTTAGTGTGGCAAAACCAACCATAAAGCCTCTTGCAGTTCGTCCGAAAATTAAAATTATCTCTGATGTTACAATTGGACCTAGCGCACCGTCTCTTCAACAAACTTCTGGATTGTGTTACAGTTGCGTCTTTAATATAACAAAGACTGCTATTGGAGCTAAATGTAGTACCTGCTGCAGAACATACCACGTTAATTGTATTTTAAAATTAAAATTACATCTGAATGATGACAAAGTATTTGTTTGTAATGTTTGTCATAATAAAAATAGTATTTAGTTACAACTTTTCCTATAAAATGTATTATAAAATTTAAATGGCATCAAAATGATGACATTGTATTTGTTTGTAATGCTTATGACATTAAAAATAGTTTCATTTAGTTACAACTTTTTAAATCTTTTTTATCATTAAGTAAAAATGAATCATTTCTGTAACATCACATCATCTCGGTAACAACGCGTCATCTTCGGTAACAGCTCGTTATTCGTATATTGTAGTCCAAAAAGGCTTCTGGGAAGAGAAATTGATGCACAAATTTTTAGGTACTTACTTTAGCTTTTCATATAATAGAAATCATTTTGTACTGCTTTAAAATTTTCGCTTAGATTTACAGTTTACATTTGGTTTTAGCTAAAAATTTAGTTTTTCTCGAATAGTGAAACTATACGACACAATTAAAAAGTGTAAAATTATTTTTTTTAACGCATGAATCTAACTTACAATTGAGAAGTTTCAGTTTTTGGAAAAATGTTCAAGTTTTTATTTTTACACAAAATAATATGGGTTACCGAAATGACGTTATTTTGGGTACTTGTGTTACAAAAACAACTAGAAAAAATTTATTTCAAGTTATTTATCGCGGCCAAACTTGTAATATCTCCAAAAACAATCTCTAAAAACGGTAGTGACTTTATATTGTTAAGAAGTGAAAACTTTTTTTTAACATTTGCACATTCGTATTTGCCCCGTTATATGATATCGTCCCGTAGGACATGTAGGACATGTAATACTCGGCGCCGTCTTCGGTTCAAACGAACCGGGATCTGATTCATTATTAACCGGCTCTCTCGGTTCGCGACCGAAGCGGATCCAGTGGGTCGCACTACGTTAGAACTGTTCAATCAGGTCGGTTCAGTCGCGCGCATAGTTACTTTCCAAGTCAGCCGAGATCCGGTTCATTGAAATTTAGTGAACCGGTTCTCTCGGTTGCCTGCTGGGATTCGGTTCACTGAACTGGTTCGTTCGCGAACGACCCACCTCTACTTTTATTACCAATTTCTTGATTGCTATACAAGCATTTCTACCGCAAGGGCAAGATAAATCAATTTCTATATATTTTATTATCACGTAGTAAATGATATTAAAGCAAAATATCTAAGAATAAATCGTTGACGTTATTATGAAAGACATGTAAATACTTTTAAATAATTATTTTTTAACCTGAGTAATTTAATATTAACTACTTTTGCATCTAATTAGACATATATTATTTATAAATGTATGTATGTATCCTAAACTTGCGCAAATTATATACAATGATAATTCTAAATATGTAAAGCAAACAAATTTGTTTTAAAAATGGAAGCGTTGCTGTAATTTGTGTGTATGGTTTAGAAGGATTTAATTCAATTTTAACGTTAAAATATAAAGTGCCCAACTTTCAAAAAATGTATAAAATTAAAGATAACTTACTTGGTTTTCGTTTTCCATATTCTAAAAATAAAATGAAATCATTAATATATTATTATTTTAAACTATAATAGAAATACTTACATAGCGTCCTATTATAATATTATTATTCTTATAATAATGGCGGTAATAAACAATTGAAAATCGAAATGTACGTTATAATTAAAGAAACAAAACGATATCATAAATAATTGCGGTAAATTTAAAAGTTTATAAATATTCATTCATGACTCTTAATAATTACAAAATATTTCCGAATGAAACGGAAAAGGAAACATATAATATCGTTTATTGACATGTAGAAAAAGGAATGACATTTTCCTAAACAAATTTTTATTTATATTATATAAAAGCTGTAACCAACACGATGCATAGTTTTCAAAGATAATGGAGTAATTACAAATAAAATCATTGTCTTTAGACACAAAAAACATAAAAGAAAATGTAAATATTGGCAATATTACGTGAGGACAACAAAGGAACATTGTAGTAAACTAATTATATGCTCTGGAGGTGCCACAAATGTAATGACACACAAACAAAAACAATACATTATTTAAATAAATTCCATTTGCTGAGTTGGCTGCAATTGAAGATAAAGTCGCAAGTTCATGGTGTAGGAAGAAATATATGTTTAGAGATCGGATCCCAATGTAAGTGCAAAATATGCATTTGCATTTTGAACGTATATTTCTGTTTTAGGAAAATGTGAAAAAGATTTAAATACTTTAACTCCTACAATGAAAAATCAAGAAAACTTAGATAGTGCTTTTTCCTTCAGTTTATGGTGTTACATCTCTTTAAGACAGCCTACAATAAAAAAAAAATCCTTAAAAATTATTTTTTCTTTTACAGGTGAAATGTTCATATTGCATTTGTTACTTCTACTAATTACATATGTTTTATAGGTGGAAGTTCTAAGAATATTAAAATAACGAACGTATTTACTACATTAGTTGTGCAAGATAATATGCCCATTAACATCGCTGAAGGGGAAGGATTTTTAAATTTAATGAAGGGATTAGCATCTCTATATAAAGTTCTATCAACAAATACCATAAAAGAACGAATTGATATAAAATTTGACATCATTTGAAGTTTGTTTAAAAATTTTTAAGGAATACAACATATTTTACAATTACTATTGATATATGGACCGATGCACAGACAAAGAGTTTTATAGGTTTAATAGTGCATTTTGCAAAAGATATCAAAATAATATTGGCAACAATTGGCCTTAAAAAATACTGAGAATTTAGCTTCGCTTTTAGAAAAAGTTAAATCCATTGTTGTATAATTTAAAAGAAGAGTGCAATCAACTGACTTGCTTCGAAATTAACAATTATTGCAATCCAAAATGGAGTTTTAGAAGGTAATGTAACAAAATTAATGCTTGACGTAAAAGGTTCCTTGCCTTAGCACCATTTATTGGAAATATTATTTTATCAAATGTTAATGCCCCTCAAGTTTTACAATTTATTGCCACAAAAATTGGATCTTCATTAGCAAGTCTCATAGAATTTGTGACACTCAAGAACTGAAACATAGATGAATTTGTCATTTCGATAAGGGACAGGAAGAAAGAAAGTTTGAATAATTTAATACCTTACAATTACTCTACCGACACACTGTGTAGGTAAAAAATGATAACTTTAATTATAGCGTGGCTAAGAATGTACCAACATCATTGAACATCTTACATATTAGCTGATCGAGGTAATACAATTCACTGGTTAAAGCCAGACTGTAAAATTTAGAAATAAGAATGGATACTGTTTGTTGTGGAACTGCAAGAGAGATGGACAGCAGTTCGCCAAAATAATGAGGTCTAGAGTAATCTGAAGAAAAATATGCATATTCACTAATCCAATGAAAGACTGTAAATTAAAACTTTCTTCTGTTATTATAGAAACAAATGTTTGTATGATTATGATCAATTTCTATAAAACACACATTGTTTTCTTTTTGTTTATAGATGCAAATATATTATTTTAGAAACAGATATTTGTCTCGATGTCACTTACATACAATATGCAAGGTTAATTACTGGAAATAGTTAAGTGAAGAACTTATTCATAAAGTGTTGCAGAAAGAATAGATGAAAGTACAGATATGTAGAAAACAGACTAGATATGGTATAACAAAAACATTCTTTAAACTGGAAGATCAAAAGGTCTGTGTAATATTTAAGTATTAATATGAAATTAGTAATTATATAACGATAATGACCTGTCCACATTTGTTGCCAAAATGTAAGACGTAGTATAGTATTAACTATTTTGGTTCACCTACTGATACTGAAGCAGCTCTTTTTATTTATTTTAGAACAGTATTCGCATATGAAGATTCAAGTATTTGCAATAGGGTTTTCTGATATATAACAAATGAAATGCATATTTTGTTTTGCTGCGAGTGTTCCACAATTTCTAGATAATTTAAATTTTAACGACCTATGAAGGGCTAGAAATTACAAAATATAATTGCAATAAAATAATATTATTCATTTACTGTGTTTTTTAGACTTTTCAATGCTTCCATTCAGCAGACTCAACAGTTGCGCAACTGTTCAGTGATCATGTCCAGTAGACGACCGCTCACACTGAACATGTTCTGCGCTCTTTGAGCGTATTCTCTATGCATGCGCCATTGACGCATTTCAACACCAACGTAATACATAATTCTGACGAAAGTTACTATAAGAAAAGTAAGATACAACAAATTAAAGGTATTGTGCAGAAATAAATGTATTATAATGTTGGTGTTAACCCAGTCTTTTATTCGGGGTTGGAAAAACTATGCTAAAACTTAATGCAGAAAAACAATTTATTATTATTGTTTATTCGGTTCAATTTGTATAATTTTAACATATGGTAGCAATGAAAAGTACCAGATGACAGAGATCACATAAAGGTGAGCGGTCTGTCCAGCGAACACTCAACTGTTGTGAAGTGAACAGTTGAGCAGGAACGGTTCCCGATTCGTTTGCTGAATGAAAGCATTGGTCGCATTCAGCAGACACAAAAGTTTACTGTCGAATGCCACCATTGTAGTAAATAGGAAATAAACGATGTAGCATTACAGTAATAGCACACATTTTACGTCTAAGAAAGTGAGCTTGACAAGCATTGTCATGAGAATTATCACTTTTAAACGATTACATCAGTGTTTCAATTTAGCATTTGGTAAGGGGCATCGTTAACAAGAAATTGGAATACATTTTATGCTCAAAGAATATTATTGGCTTTTCAATTACCATAACAAAACAAATATACTATTATTCATGTAATAGCATTTTTGTGAAAAGGTATAGTCGAGTCGTTTTGGCAACCGACACGGCCAAATTACGGACTAGAGACGACGATTCAATGCCACTTCAAATTTCGATCGGTCCGAACAATTTCAGAACAATAAAATTAAACTAATTATTTAATATTTCAGAATATATACCTACTCATAGTCGAATACTATTACATGAAAGCCAGTTACAAATTAAATATTATAAATAAAGCTATAAAATATTTTTTCTACACCTATATTTGGATAACATTTGGCCAAAGTGTTTAGGAGGCAAGCATTGTTGACAAATTTAAAATGTTTAGATGATAATTATAACAAACTTCAAAAGATGTATGTCAAAAGGTGTATGAATATTATTATATTATTTATGACAGTCCTGAAACGGTTCTATATACTAATAGCTGCCGGCTTACCTTTAAAAATCCCATGAAAAAAAAACAATTTATTATTGTTTATTCGGTTTAATTTCTATAATTTTAACATGTGGCAGCATAATTTTAACATATGGCAGCAATGAAAAGTACCAGATGATAGACGATCACATAAAGGTGAGCGGTCCTGTGCAGCGAACACTCAACTGTTGTGAGGTGAACAGTTCCCGATCTGTCTGTTGAATGAAAGCATTGGTCGCATTCAGCAGACACAACAGTTTCCTGCCGAATAGCACTATTGTAGTAAATAGGTAATAAACAATGTAGCATTACAAAAATATCACATATTTTACGTCTAAGAAAATCAGCTTCACAAGTACAGTCATGAGAATTATCACTTTTAAAGAATTGCATCAGTCATTTTTAATTTAGCGCTTGGTACGACAGAACCTATATATTGAATACTTTTATTTCAATTTTTGTTTCATATCACAGAAAACACCGTTTTCCTACATAAGTACGGTCAAAAAAATATGCATTGGTGCATAACTTCTTCAAAATTCATTTGTTACTAAGTCGATTAGTCTACAATTTGCTCGGCCATAGTTAACTAAAAAGATGATGAATTTAGAAAGACAGGAAAAGCTTTATAGCCGAAAGGACAAATGATAAACCTTCTGTACTGCAATCTTTAGATGGGACTGTTAAAACTGTTGTTCGTCAAATAGTTAAAACATGTTTTGTCCAGATAAAGTGCCAGCATTAAATACAGTTCTGATTCACATAAATAATAGTAGTGAACTGTCAAATGTGAGTATCTCAATATCAATTCGCTTTTCTGGTTAAGTGAGTGTAAGTGAGTGGCGTCATATGCGCTAATGTAAATTCTAGACTTTACAAGGTTTCGTTAAAATAATAGTACCTACCGCTTTTATTTACGAAATATCAAAACGAAATTTAAAACGCAAATAAAGAAAGGCTCAATGCATGCTCGACTGGAATTAGTTTTTAAAATAAACTTTCTGAAACTGTGTTATGATGTTATAAATTTTGCCAACTTTGGGAGTGAAATGTAGGAATAAATAATTTGAATTATAAGAAAGTACTCCCAACGAAGTCTATATAGTCAGATATACTATTAGAAATTTTTTTCAATAAATAAACGAAATACATAACACGTCTTTTCTAGACAGATTTTATTTTCATGTTTGTACAATTTACAGATTTCAAATATTTAAATTTAATTTTACTGCTTAAAATTGATTTACTCAGTTATAGGTTGATAATTTAGTATAGGGGGTTTAGTATTTCCTCTCTTTCAAACTTTTACTAGATATTAGAAGTACCATTGCTTGCATTCAGCAGACACAACAGTTGCGCAACTGTTCAGTGATCATGTCCAGTAGTCGTCCGCTCACTCTGAACATGTTCAGGAGCGGCCGCCATTTCTTTGAGCGGAAAAATTCGATGCTCACTTAGTGAGCATATTTTGTCCGCATGCACCATTGATGCATTCCAAGACCAACCTAATACATAATTTTGAAGAAAGTTACTAGAATAATATTGGAGTTAATCCAGTATTTTATTCAGAGTTGCAAAAACCAGCCCTTGCACTAAAAACTACGCCAAAACTTAATGCAAAAAAACAATTTATTATTTATTGTTTATTCGGTTTAATTTGTATAATTTTAACATATGGTAGCAATGAAAAGTACCAGATGACAGCGATCACATAAAGGTGAGCGGTCTGTCCAGCGAACACTCAACTGTTGTGAAGTGAACAGTTGGAGCGGGAATGGTTCCCAATCCGTCTGCTAAATGAAAGCATTGGTCGCATTCAGCAGACAAAAGTTTACTACCGAATGCCACCATTGTAGTAAATAGGAAATAAACGATGTAGCATTACAAAAATAGCATACATTTTACGTCTAAGAAAGTCAGCTTGACAAGCATAGTCATGGGAATTATCACTTTTAAAGAATTACATCAGTGACTTTCAATTTAGCATTTGGTAAGGGGCATCGTTAACAAGAAATTGAAATACATTTTATGCTTAAAGAATATTATTGGCTTTTCAATTGCCATAACAAAACAAATATACTATTATTCATGTAATAGCATTTTTGTGACAAAGTATAGTTGAGTCGCTTTGGCAACCGACACGGCCAAAGTACGAACTAAAGACGACGATTCAATACCACTACAAATTTCGATCGGGCTGAACACAAACGAAGTTGGCCGAAAACAAGGCAAGGCCTTCACCGATATTCTGAAGACGTCCGAACACAAACGAATTTTGCCGATCTCAATGCAAGGCCACCACTGACATTCCAAAGACGTTCAAACACAAACGAAATTGACCGAAGACAAGGCAATGCCTTCACCGATATTCCGAAGACGTCCGAACACAAACGAAGTTGGCCGAACTCAATGCAAGGCCACACCACTGACATTCCAAATACTTCCGATCCCATACGAACTTGGCCGAAGTCAAAGCAAGGCCACCACTGACATTCCGAAGACGTCCGAACACAAACAAAGTTGGCCGAAGTCAAAGCAAGGACACTACTGACATTCCGAAGACGTCCGAACACAAACGAAGTTAGCCGAAGCCAAGGGAAGACCTTCACCGATATTCCGAAGACGTCCGAACACAAACGAAGTTGGCCGAAGGCAAGACAAGGCGTTCATCGACATTCCGAAGACGTCCGAACACGAGCGAAGTTGGCCTAAGTCAAAGCAAGGCCACCACTGACATTCCGAAGACGTTCGAACACAAACGACGTTGACCGAAGACAAGGCAAGGCCTTCACCAATATTCCGAAGCCGTCCGAAGGCAGACGAAGTTTGCCGAAGCTAAGACAAGGCCTTCATCAAAATTTCAGAGACGTCTGAACCCATACGAAGTTGGCCGAAGTCAGAGCAGGGCCACACTGACATTCCGAAGACGTACGAAGTTACAGTTTCCACAGGCGCAACATAAACCCAGTGCGCGTATTGCCCCGATACAACACTAGCAAGTGCGTAAGTCAGTGTTCAGTGGCACGTCAACACCTACCAAAATAATACTCTATAGGCCATATAAGAGGGTACAATCTACCTCTTAATCACTACAAATTAATACTCCTAAATTAATTCGTTTACCGATTTAGAGCTACAGTAGAAGTTGAGAAACATTCAGATCTTGCATCACAACAACTAAAATTATCTCCTATTCGGCGTCCAAGAATAGAATCTACCGCTAACAACAGGGTAAAATTGAAGGGTACATTTAATCCTATTGGACAGAAGTAAAGAAAAACTATTACTGTTATATTAACTAATTTAATATCCATAAAATTTTAAACGATAAAATACATGAAATATCATGGATGGCCATTAAACATTTTCAATTTTAAACAGCTGCTACTATCACTAAATCTATTATTAATCATTTCATCTAAATTAGGGGAGTATAAAACAGCTGTAGTAAAGCAATATTGAACATCTAAACTACAATTATATTTATTTATTTGCTATATATCGGAATTATATGGTGTTTCAAGAACTGAAACACAATCAAGACAAAATCCGCAATATATTTAGAAGAATAAGGGAGAGCGGTACCTCAACTGTAAGCGGAATAAGAGGCGGCAGCGGGCCTTCTAGGCCTGCCGTATTAGCTAGTACAATTTTCTAATTCCTAATTTTTAATCTTAAGTAATGGCAATTTTGAGAGCTGATATTGATAGTTGCACGAATACTTTGTAATTTTGGCGCGATTTAGTGCATTTTTTATTCAAAGGCAAAATGAGAATTAAAAAAATATATACTAAGTGTAATATTCCTTTACTTAACTATAAGTAGTATTGCGGCAATTAAAAATCTACGGCGAAAAAGAATTCGACGTTTTGGTGTTCGACCAATGAATCGAAAGAGAGATTCTGAGGGATTCTATCAAACTCTCATTAAAGACATGAGAACGTTGGAATGGGATGAGAAACAATTTTTTCAATACACGAGAATGACCAAAAACCAATTTTTATATCTACTGGAATTAGTTAGTCCATCTTTAAAAAAGAACAGGGAGAAAAAACACATTTGCGCTGAACAACGTCTTATTATGACTTTACAGTATGTTGTTAAATATTGTTTTTAGTTTTTAAAATACCGTAGCACTTTTGTTTTTTAGTTATCTCTCTGAAGGTTGCGCAAGAGATTGCATGGGGCTGTAGAACAGGCAAAACCACAGCGAGAAATATCTTAATTGAAACTTGTCAAACACTTTGGGATATTCTTAGTCCCTCTCAGCTTCCTATACCTACTGAAGATGATTTTAGACAAATATCTCAAGAATTTTATACTCGATGGAATATCCCAAATTGTATTGGAGCGATTGATGGTAAACATGTTATCAAGGCACCTAGAAAAACAGCAAGTGAATATTTTAATTACAAAAAGTCATTTAGTCTAGTACTCATGGCAACATGTGATGCTTACATGAGGTTTACCATGGTAGATATAGGTGCATCTGGATCACATCATGACTCCTCTGTATTAAAACGTAGTGGTTTAGGCTTGGCCTTAATGAATGGAAAATTGAATATTCCAGCTCCAAAGGAACTGCAGAAGACTAATATTATTATGCTATACTTTTTAGTTGGGGATGCAGCATTCCCTTTGCATCAAATTATTATTCGCCCTTATCCTGGAAAGTATTTGGATGATAAAAAGAACATTTTTAATTACAGAGTTAGTCGTGCTAGCAGAACCATAGAAAGTGCTTTTGGCATTTTAACACAACGCTGGCAAATACTAAAAAGACCTATACAAGCTGATATAGAAGTATGTGAATTAATTGAAGGGGCAAGTGGATGAATGTGTTATGTTACAATTATCTAAATCGTCACAAAATGCATTTTAGGTTATTTCTCTGTGAATTTTTTATTATTAGAACCGGAAACTTCAATATTTTTTATATAAATTCTCTAAATGGAAACATAATAATCATTACGACATAAAACTCCTATTGTTGCTAGTTTTTGCTAAAAAAAATATTTATTGCACATAACACATTCTTCCATGCCATCCACTCATATAAATGCAAACATGTAAAAGGAAGATCGTGCTAAATGTTAATGCTTTATTGTTATAAAATACATATTATGGATTAAACAAAATTCAAAAACTATTTGGTCTTCCTTCTTTTTGGTTCTGCTGGTTGTTGGTGAATTCTATCGTATCTGGCCAACAAATCTTCGTAAAACCAACGATATTCTTCGTCAATGTATGGAAGCTGCACACGAAGATTGTCAATTTTTTTGTCGGATATATTTCCCACTTCTGTCTCTGTGTTTAATCGTGTTAACTCGCAGTTTACATTCGTTTGCCGTTTGGTGTTTTTTAAAAGACATACTTTTTTGAAAGGTGTATAAACATCGTACGTTTCTTTATATAAATAAGAACCAAATTCTTCAACACGTATCCACTTAATTGCTCTAAATGGGACTGTCTCATTCAACATGTTTTTCTTTTTATGCATTAGTCCCAGTTGACTTGGTAAAGTTTCTATCACCCTAAAACAATGATGCATGTCGTTTACTTGAGAATTTTTTTTGCAAGCATGCTTTATAAGATCGCGGTACTGCTGCGGCGTAAATATACGTTCGTGGCGTCTCAAATGCTTTTCGATTCTCCCGAAATCTCTGTCCGAGTCTAAGTAGGAGTGACCGACCTCCGGAAACTTATGGTCTATACTTTTGAAGAAGCCTTTCTGTATCATCAACTGGTATATACAAATGATATTAAAATTTTTATTCTAGCCAGCGCATGAGTCTGACCAGATAATTAAATTTTGTTTGTCTTTAACTTCTTGGCAACTATTCACAAAGTTGTATAAGCAACTAGCGATTTCAGAACTACCGCGTCCAGCTATGTCCTCAGTCCAAGTTTGCATAAATGACTTATCGCCGTCTACTGTCACCAGGTGGATACCAAAATTATAAAACCAAAGTTGCCTTAGATAGAACGCTTTGGAGGTTGTCAGTTTGGGCAAAGGCATTGTCTGCTGCAGATCCATCGTCATGTAACACGCTTTTGAATTTTTTCGAGCCATTTATCTATCCTGCTTTTGATACTCATATGCAGCCGAAGCATTTTCTCTATGTTCCTCATTTGCATTTCCCGCATCGCAGGTGCTACATGTGTCACTTTTAGGCTGCATAAACGACAGATTAAATTTTGTCCTAAATATTGTTGCGTACGAAGATTTTTTCACAAGAAATTCAACCCCTCGCTTTTCAGTTTTACACTCTGCCAAATACAAACGATACATAATCGACATGTTTAAAACTGGAGATAGATATAGCTTATGAGGGTTGCTGTTCCTAGAATAATGGGATGCTTCTGACGGAAACTTTTTTATATGTTCGATTATTGCTTCCACCACGTTGTTGCCTAGCTTATGTGGTCTGTTGGAATGACGACCTCTCATATCTTGTGATGGTGCAGAATCACCGCTTTTTATTTTTTGTTTGATGACTTCTATTTTGCCTCTACTTATTTGATGCAGTTTACAAAAGGCCGTTTTGCAAACAATTTGTTCTTCATTATTTAGTGTGATAGTATATTTGTAGGAACACGATTTGTGGGTTTTTGCATTTTTCCGTTTACGACCTACTGGGAGGGATCGAATACTTCCGAATAGCAAAGCATTTTTCGCATTTACATCCTTTAAGTTATAAAACTCGGTAAGCACGCGTTTCCTATCTTCTATATTAAAATTTTGATTGCATTTTAGCCTACATTTGTTGCTACAAAGATCAGTTGAAACTACATTTTTTGCTTCCATTTTATTTCCTTTATAAGAAATATAGGCTTCACCTTTTTCTCTTGCTATCGCTTGCTTTCTTTTCTTCCACTCACTTTCATTTCTCATTCTCTTCCTGCTAACTTTTTCTTTCACGGAAAATTCTTTTTTCTTTTTCTTTTGTATGATGCCTTCAATAATGTTATGGACTGGATCATGTTCAGTATTTGGCGTCTGACTTGTGTTTGTGCTTCTTGTATTAGGTTTTTTATTTGCTTCAGTACTAGAAGTTGCTTGTGGAAAATTGTCTGTTTCATTGCAAGTTGAGCTTGAACTGTTTTCCTCGTTCATACTCTCTTGAAACTCATTATCACCGCATTTCAAAATCCACTCGTCATCACCATTATCAACAGATGATTCTCTAAATGTATCTGCAAAGTACCATACTCGATTTTAGTTAAAAAAAATAATACAAAATATCAATGTCGATGCATAATAATAATAAAATTGACTCTGATCTTACCTGTCGATAAATTTGTCATTTGATTCAATCCACTTGTACTAGGCTGGGTATCCTCAAAACTAGCAGGCTTTAAAATAGCGAACGTCTTAACATTTTCTGCTTCTACAAACAGAACAATAATAATTTTATGTAAAACGTAATATTTTATTTTTTCCACTACTAGCCTAGAAACATATCATTATTAACACTCTTATTTTGTAATTATGAAGCTGTTTTTCTCTATCTAGGTTAATAATGATACCTTTTAGGTAAATAATTTACTAAAAATGTCATGCCAGATGATAAATGATGTCACAAATAAAGACACTAACGTCAGATTGAAATGTCAAGATCAAATTTAAAATGCTTTTATAAGATTCATTCATTGCACCAACGTTTGTTAAATTTAACCCCAGATTAAATCAACAGCAACCATTGTTATAAACATGCAACAATTATTTTTAACTGTTAATTTAAGAAACGTTGGTGCAATCTGCTCTTAATGTGCTAGTAGGGAAAAAAATTGCATTTAAACCGCAGTTGTGAAAACTCTTCTAGCCCTCGCACCTTGTATAAATAAGCTCGGCCTAGAAAATTATTGTCTTCACAACCTCGGTGTATAATATAACTACTATTTTATTACTTACCATTTGGTGTTTCCAAAGAATTATTATTATTATTGTTTGACGTCGTTTCAGATAGTACCACCATTTTTTTACATTCATATCATTACAGTCTTTAAAGTCTTGCGCACCGATTATTTCTAAAACTGGCTGTTTATCTTTTGTGTTTTTCAGTAATTGAAAAATCTTTTGGCCTCTTGATACCATTTTTGTCGTTTTAATTAATAATTATGCTTAACAATCAAAAACATTGAGCACCTATTATTGTGGTTCTGACACACAAAACTGACGAAACTTACAGGTTATGTTATTTTGTTATATCTGCGCATGGTTAGATTAAACTTAGCACGTTCTTCCACCCTATAGTTGAAACTTTACAGAGAGAGAGAGTCGATGAACGTGATATGTACATTTAATGGCACATAGCATGTTCATCCATTTGCTGTCCATAAAATGATGTAACATAGCACAATCTTCCATTCCATAACTCTAAGAAACAGTGTATTTTAACCACGAAAGTCCGTGGCAAGATGCAGTAGCACATAACATATTCTTCCACCAAAAAATCTCAATTTTTAAAAAATTGTAACATAGCACATTCATCCACTCGCCCCTTCAATTACTCAGGCAAATGTGGTACTGCATAATTGCTTTCAGAATAGTGAGCAAGATATCCCACTTTCACAAAGAAAATATTGCCTTACTGGTTTCAGTGATTATTATATAGATGAAAATGGTCAATTACATCTAGGAACCTGGAGGGAGGAGATAGAAAATCTAAGATCAATTAACAGGTTAGGAAGTAATAATGCAGCATACACAGCAAAGAATCAACGTGATCTGTTAGCAGAATATTTTGTATCTCGAGAGGGATGGATCCCTTGGCAAGAGCAGTATATACATAGAGGAGTTCTACCCACAATTTAATAACACTATAAAAATTAACAAAATATTTCTCGAAGACTGTCTTGCAACTAAACTTATAAAAACAGATAGAGGAAAATTTTTAATTTAAACCAAAGAATAATTATTTTTAATATCACATTATTTTTCAAACTACATATCTTATAATTTTTTTACTTTCTTATACGTAGTATAAGTAAGTATTGTGATGACGAACATTTTCGACCTCGAGATTTTTGCAGATGTCCACGTTTTGAAGTCCCCTGACACCAAAAAAGTGGTTTTAAAAAAATTTCCAATGTGTCTGTGTGTGTGTCCGTGTGTGTGCGCTCGAACCGCTGTAGATATCTATTCCATAGATAATGTATTCAAGTGTATAATGTTCCTCTTGAGAGCTGATTAGTTTTTCAGTAAAATCGGTAGACCGGAAGTAGTAGTTTACTTCAGTAAAAAAATCGAATTTTGCAAATATTTCGTCAATTACTAAGTCAAACAAATTTATAAAGAATTCAAATGTACTCAAAATTAAATTTGAGAAAAATTGCATTAAAAATTTTTTTCGAAATTCCTACCGGAAGTAGGTCTTTTACTCTTATAGAAAATCAGTTTTTTGCGAATATCCCGCAAATCATGCTTTCTAGACAGGTACATTACGAGAATAAAAGTATTTAAAACATAATTTTAAATATCTTTTGTATAAAAAAAATTTCAAAATTCGGACCGGAAGTAACACTTTTACTCTTAGCGAATAGCGAATTTTTGCAAATATGTCGTGTAATTATGCATTTTGTATATATTTATCAAGAGTGCAAAAGTATTTAGAGTTAGATTTGCAATGTTTTTTGTATAAATGAAATTTCAAAATACGGACCGGAAGTAGCACTTTTACTCTTAGCGACTAGCACTTTTTTATAATATTTTGCAAAGTATGCATTCTATTAACCTTTCTCTGGTCGCGTGAACTTTTTGTACGTCAGTGGTCGCACACGGTCTCAGAGACCAGTTTACAAATTACAAAAACTAACTAAAATTTACAAATAATTCCGGTTGGAATTCAAATTTAGATACATAAATAACAGATGCCAACTAATATCAATATATTTATTAAACGTAACATTCGGTTTTTAATGTACAGAAACAAAATAACAAAATTTTGACTCGCTATATCTTATAGTATGTATAAACAAAAAAAAATGTAATGAAACCTTAACTAATTGCTGATTTGTTTTCTAAAGACATAAGGCAATTTATTTTTTTAGGCAAAGGTCGTCGGTTTCATCCAACTAAACACCATGCAGAGTACAAAGAAGTATAAAAATATTAGCAACTATTTTCATAACACTCAGAACAGACGCCAAGTATATGCTCAAGACATAAATTTTCCGCACTGTTTGCCAGAGTATCTGGTTTTTCTATTTTTTTTCCATCCACAATAACTACATCTTCCCACTGTACCTGGAGGTGGCAAATTTTGTTGTTCTTCGACGTCTAAATGGCATATTTCTCGAAGTCTTTGTTTTATTGTCTTTGGCAGACTAGTGAGCATAGCACGATTTTTTTGGTGGGAATAGAGTAATGAAGATGACAGTGCGACTATAAATTCTCTTCTCGTGCGTGTTGAGTTTGAATTGTTTGTACTAGAAATTACGAATGTATTAATTCCTGCAATATTTAACATACTGTAAAAGATGACCATTGGCCACCTTCTTGTCCCACGCGCAACATTATACACGGTGGCCAGAAAAATGCGGACAAACGCCACGCGGGCCAAATCTTTGTTTAATTCTGAGTTGACAATCTTAATTGAAAAAAGTAGTACAGTGCTTTTTTTTTTTTTTTTTTTCTTTTTTTTTTTTTTTTTTTGTAAACCATTGGTATTAATCGATTAGTTACATCAATGCATTTGAGATAATTCCATTTCTAAATTTCACCACAATGATTTTACATAGATAAATTTGACGAATTTTGCTAAATTTTAGCCGTACAACTTAATGTTTGATGGTCTCGTATGCCGTAAGGAAGGACCGTATAACTTTTTTGGATTAAGATTATCGCCTCAGAATTGAACAAAGAATCGTTCTACCTGGCGTTTGTCCGCATTTTTCTGGCCACCGTGTATTGAGCACATAATTTGTCCACTATATCAACTCCCCCTTTTGTTTCATTATATGTGTGAATTATTTCAGGTTTCCCTGTTACTCGATTTATATCGTCTCCTTTATGCATTGTAGAAAACAACAAAACATTTTTGTTTTTCTTTGGAATGTACGATACTAATGTACCGCCACACCCAAATCCAAACATGCTTGACTCTATTGGACGCCCATTCTGTTGTGTAAACAAATCTGGAATCTCCCTTTTATTTTTTCTCATGGTTCCTATAAAAGTGAGTCCATTATCTTTAAGACTAAGTGCGAGAGGAACACTAGAAAACCAGTTGTCAGTGGTTACGTTCCTATTTGTTCTAAAAATGTGTTGACAAAGCCTTTCAACTACTGACTACACTTGTATCCATTTTATATGGACCATCTGGTTGCTGCCCCACATAAACCTCCATATGACTTGTATAGAACATTTTCGCATCCGATATTGCAAATATTTTTACTCCGTATTTATTCGGCTTGCTTGGTATATATTGTCTAAAGCCACATTTCCCTCTAAAAGCTTCCAATTTTTCATCAACTGTAACGTAATCAGAATGGCTATAACATTTTTTTAAGTTTTCATTGAAGTGATCGAACAAATCTCTTATGGGAGCTAGTTTATCTTGTGTGACCCTTTCTTGACGAGTACTAATATCATCAAACCGAATAAAACGAAGTAGTACCCGAAACCTTCTCAGACTCATTGTGAGACGAAATGTTTCTATACCAGTTCCGTCCGTCTTCCACAGATCTTCAGTATTTAAATGATTAGCTTTTCTTACTCCTGCTAGGTATAAGAGGCCTATCAATGCATTTATTTCATCAATATTTGTCGGACGCAAATCTCTGCTACGACTGTAATTATTATTTTCATTCTGTATCTTAATATTGGTAAAATTCACAATTTTACTGAGAATTTCCCTATCAAAAAAGCATTCCCAAATTTCAGTAAGAGTTTTTCCTTTGACGTAGTCTTTAGCTCCAGGCAAATGAATAGTTAAATTTTCTTTTCTTGTCCTGACATTTTTGGGTAGACAGTGTTTACTCCATTTCGTTCTCTTATCTCGTCCTACAAAATATGGTCCTGTTACATCCATTTCCTTAGCCTTGTCTTCATTAAACTCTTGTTCTGTATCGCTATCGTCAGGTCTTTCTTCGATATTGTCCTCTTCTCCTGTTTCTTCTTCGTCATCGGATTCTTCTCCACTGCTCACCTCTTCAAATAGTCTCAATAACCTTGCTTGTTCTTTCTCATAGTCCATGTCTATATATAAATTAATTAAAGCAATGATACAATAACAATAGATACACACTTACCCGAAAATACTATTTTCACACTAAGCAACTTAAAACAACTGCCTTACAGATTTTATTACATCAGTGGTCGCACCCGGTCTGACACACCGTATTGACGGTTATAACAGTTATTTTTACACTGCGCATAATAAAAGCTGTTGCAACGTATAAATTTAAATCTCTGGAAAAGGTACACAAACGGAAATTGACGAGATTATCCGATCATTTGAAATATCACACAGAAAGTATTGCACCTGTCTTCTACACCGTGCGCGACCACTGAAAGGTTAAGAGAATAGAAGTACTTAAACTAAAATAAATATTCTATAATTCGAAACGCTCATACGTATAAGAAAGTCGTGTGGTGGCCACACCTCATTTTTTACAATAAAAATCAACACACGGTACTATGGCTGTGTTCCTTTTTTTACATCTATCGAGCATGCAGATCTATAAGATCGGAAGTGTCTGAGAAATACAAGTTCAGAGAATTTTAATTGTTCTGAAATCTGTCCAAATAATAATATTTTTGCTCCTTATTAAATTACCGAGTAAAAACATTTGCAACATTACTTTGAAGCAATTTCATTTTATGTGTTTCTGCCTTTCACAAACACTGAATATATTTATCCTTTAGCTCTGAGGCTCTTCTCTCGTACATCTTTTGGACACATTTTTTTTCCTGTGTAACATAGCAGCTGCAGCTGATTCATTTGTTGTAGAATATTCAAGCTACGACTTCTACAGGTTGGGTAAGGTAAGATATTTCTTCCCCTTCGTCGATGACAGATTCTCTGTTTTAGTAATGCTGCTAGAAGGGGAAAGTAATCCATCATCCCCTACTGTAAGTTCCTGCCATTCTTGAGATGTCTTTGATGTTTGTATTATATTACCTTTTGTCCTAAAGAAGTGACATAAAATTATGATTGTTTTAATTAAAAGTTTATATTAGGGTTTACCTTCTACTTTGTAAAACCCTGTTGAGAAAGCCAAGGCGATCATAGATATCCCATTTATTGTTTGAGTTACTTGCACCTGACCCAAATAAAATATTCTTATTCAAACGTCTGCCTCTTAACAAACTTTCTTTTTAGGTACTCCTATAACTCTTGAACTTCTTTAACTACTGTAAAATTTAATAATGATTACACATTCATCAACATAAGCACAAGAGAAAAACGTACCACAAATTTCCATTATTGTTGCAATGGAAGACCATGCATTTTCTGTGGCAACTTTGTCTTTAAATTTCGAGTCTTTCTTGTTCCACAGGAACGTATATTTTTCTATCAAGTCAATAAAAAAAAGTAAATCATTGTTTTCTATCCTTGAAGTGGTACCCATTTTTAAACTTCAAAACAAACAAACTATGCACTACTCGTATAAATTTGAGGTTAGGTGAACAAATAATGCATTCCATAGCACTTTACAATCAGCTGTTGTACATGCGCAATTTCAATTTTGTTTAATTTCTAGGTTTGTTCTGGTTCTGAAAATTAGAGGTCCTAGATTGTCTGACTCATGCGCAGTAAGAAAAAAGTGTTCTGGTTGTGATAGGATTGTTTCGGACTATCCCGTTTTCTGTTCTGGTTTTGCTTTTAAAAACAATCCTGGACTATTCTAAATCGTCAATAGTCGTTCATGCTTCGAAGTGCGGATAAGTTGTGATTGTTTGGGATTGTTTTGTGAACACATGCGCTAACGGAGTAGATATTGATTTATTAATTGTGTTTTTGTTTACATTTCTAAAGTTGAAATTGTAATTGTGTTTTACGATATCTAAACTAAAATTGACGATGGATTTATTAGATTTTTTGTCGAGTTCATCCTCATCTGATGATGAAAATGAACCAATATTCCAGGTAATAAATACTGTTGAACTTTTAAAACAATGTCCTAAAAATGAACAATTTAGTGAAACGACGGTGTGTTTATTTACTGACGATGAATTTAAGCAGCACTTTAGGTAGGCATTTTAAATTGAATGTTATATTGTTTAATTTAAAGCTCTAGAAAAAATATTTATAGAATATTCCCTCCTTGATAATTTATTACTAATGACATCATCTTAACATTTTAGGATACCTAGACATATTGCTTTTGAATTGGCAGGGCTACTAGAAAGTTCAATATATTATCCAAAGTGCAGTACTGGATTTGAAACAATTCCTGCAATTAAGTATTTGCAAGTTTTCTTATGGTTTGCGGGACATGAGGCTGTTGGGTTCAGAGATGCAGCAGATAGATTCAATATATCCATTAGCAAGATGCATAACATAATAGAGCAAGTTTCCTTATTTTTGTCAAATATGTCAAAAGATATAATTAAGTGGCCATCAAATGAAGAAAAAATAGAAATCCTTGAAGAATTTGAAAGTATGAGCTTTCCTGGAATTTTGGGAGTCATAGATGGCACTCATTTTAAGATTGATACCCCCAAAGAAGACCCGGTGTCTTATTATAATCGAAAGAAATATTATGTGAGTACCAAATATTTTTAATTCTATGTATTGTTTTTTTTATTCATTTAAGTTTTTGCACTTCTTGTCTAAATCACAATATGAAGGTGTTGTAAATTTTAATTTTTAGATGCAAGCCGTATGTGACAATAAAAGAAGATTCCGGGATGTATTTATAGGTTTTCCGGGACCAGTGCACGATTCAAAGGTTTTTCGCAATTCATCTTTATTCAATACACTAGAAGAAAAATGTGGTGAGCACTACATATTGGGAGATAGTGCCTACCCATGTTTAAAGAATTTATTGACACCATATAAATATCGAGAAAATTTAAGTGCCACTGAAAAAAATTTTAATGAAATTTAAACCACTGCAGAATTTTGGTAGAACATTCTTTTGGAATACTGAAGCAGAAATTTAGAATGCTCTACCACATAAAATTAAGAAAAATTGAAAATATTTGCCATTTCATTAGAGCATGTTGTGTATTACATAATTAAAATATTGACGAGGAAGTCAATTTAGATGGCATTAACCCTCCTGTACAAAATTTACTCATCCCTGAAGATGATGAAGAATACGAAGATGTTCCAAACCAACCAGGCTTCGCCTTTCGAAACTATATTGCTTCAATATTAAATATACAATAAATGTTTTTTTTGTTAAAATTATATATGTATTCATATTAAATACCTGTTGATATAAAATAAAATTTTATTTATAATAAAAATAAAATGAATATATTTCTTAGCAAAAAAAAGAAAAGAAATTATAATTTGTATATTATTGAGAGGAGTTACTTTCATTTAAATAATTTTTTTCTAAAAGTATGGTCCTTTTTTTTCTCTTCCAGTTTCTCCCTTTCTATTTTCAGTTTTTCAACATAGTACGCCTTAAAATCGTTCTTCATCTCCATGAGAATGTCATTGCGCTTTGTGTAGCACTTTGTGGGCCTTTTTCTCTTTTGGGGTGTTTCCTGTATGGTAGTCTCGGGTATTGTTATAGTAGTCTCGGGTATTGTTATAGTAGGCTCGGGTATTGTTATAGTAGGCTCGGGTATTGTTAGTACTGTATCATTCATGTCTACCAATTTATTCAATATATTTGTCACATACTTCACCAAGTCTACTTTATTTGAGGTAGATGACTCAAGAATTGTATCCTCTATATATTTATTTGTTATTTCTTCTGAAGAAGACAATAACATTTTGGGATGTATATTTAATTTTCTTCCAAAAATCTCATCAAATTCTTCTTCGTATGGAAAATCCTTACGTCCTCTTCCACTTTTGTTATTGTTATCTTTCACCTTCTTGTATGCTTTTTCCAGTACTTTAAATTTGTTTTCGCATTTTGACGGGATGATGGTAACTTGGTATTTATTAGACAGGTCAAAAGATATTTTTTCCCATAGTCTGTTCATAGACTTTATTTCACCTTTACTCACTTTTTCTTTGTACTTTTTGTAGAGGTTAATAAGTGTAATGACTTTCTCCTTTGTGAAAAAGTACTCATCTTTGTCATCCTCTATCATTGCAGTGCTGCTTATTACTGAGCGATTAGAATTATCTATAAAAAATATTATTTCCATTAAATTGCAATTAAAAAACTATTTACATTAACAAACCAGACATTGTAGTTCGAATAATATTTACTTTACACATTTTTTGGGGTTTTCACTCTCCTCAACTCTGATGTTACCATTCTACAAATACACTTTATCAAACACCATAAATAATATTATTACTAATACTGACTGCCCAAACGCTTCCAGATCATCAGGTTCTACATTTTTTTCACTGTTTAGAGCCGCTACTGCACTAACTAATAATTCATTAGTGTCTCGCAGCACATTGTGAAGGGGCGGCTTTTGTCAAAGGAGAAGATACCTCCGATCTAGTTTCCCATGGGATATTCTGGGAATATAAGTCTATATCCTCTATATAGTACTATCATACAGTAACTCTAAATTCTATAAAAGAAAAACATTAAAACTTGTAGAAAATGTATACCTTATTACTTCTTCAACTTCCACTTCTTCGGATATAACCTTAAGGTTGCTCTCACTTTCTCTGATAGGTGCAGAATTGCTGATAAATCCTAGTTCACTATAACACCTCCAACTCGGAACATATATCTCTTCACTTCCAGCATCACTTACTTCACTCTTTTACTTTCTTATACGTAGTATAAGGAAATATTGTGATGATGAAAATTTATGACCTCGAGATTTTTGCAGATGTCTACGTTTTGAAATCCCCTGATACCGAAAATGTGGTTTTTTAAACATGTCTGTGTGTCCGTGTGTGTGTGACCACGATAGCGGTTAAACCGCTATAGCTAGCAATTCCAAATTTTGTATTGACGAGTATAATCTCCCTGTTGAGAACTGATTAGATTTGCAGTAAAATCCGCAGACCGGAAGTAGTAGTTTACTTCAGTAAAAAAATGAAATTTTTCCAATATTTCGTAAACTACTAATTTTAAACAAATTTATAAAAAATTTATATATTCTCAAAATTAAGTTTGAGAAGAATTTTATTATGAAAGTTTTTCCAACTTCCTACCGGAAGTAGGTCTGTTACTCTTATCGAAAATCAGTTTTTTGTCAATATTTTGCAAGTCATGCTTTTTAGGCAGGTAGGGGAACTTGGGGGATTCATGGCCTCTTAAGCAATTTTGCTTTCTGTGGACACATTAATCACCATATGTTTACGATGAACGTTTTGTTTTATTGGGAACATACAAATTAACAATATATCATTGGCATAAAACATTAGAATAAGTAGAATAAACAATATAAATGTTTTAAAAAAACTATTAGTGGCCACTAATAGTTTTTCGGGCCAGGGGGTCCTCATTACCCTTAAACACAAAAATCACATACATATTTCTTTCTTGTCCCTCCAGAACACGCCTGGTGCGCCCATCTGTCACACAAGTTGCATTTCAACCACAGCTCTACAGATTTATCGTCATCGGTGTCGTATTCAGGAAGTTGTATATTATCATCGTCACTTCCTTCTGAAAATTCGTTCGCCGTAGTATGCTTATTTTTTCGCTGTCTTTTTGGCCGTTCTGTGCTAATAGACTGATCATCATCATGTGGACAATCACTGTAAACCTGCCTTTTACATTGTTGAAGCTTTGAAACTGCTAACTTTTTTTTGTTTCGTTTTGCTTCTTTTTCTTCTAATTGTGTTTTATTTGGAGTTGAGGTGATAATCTCTGAATGCTGTTTTTTCGATTTCCTCGGCTCGGCGATTGCAGAAGATTTTGGTTTCGAAGGGACAGGTAGAATATCTTTAAAGGAAATGTTCTGTTCGACAGGCTCTTCCACAGAAGTTGTTGCTCTAGGTTCAGAAGTCGCCTTATGTGCTAAACTCTCATTATTCGAATGGAGTTCTGCCGGAACAAAGTCTTCATCAGTAAAGATGTCCGGATTATAAGGCCAAATACCTGTAACTTGAAATCCTTTAATTGCTTTCTCCGGTGTAGCGACTCATAAATGCCTTGTTAAATAACTCGGCAACTTCAAAAGGAGTGATTTTTGTATGCGGATGAGCCTTCAGATATTTATCACATTCTACGTTATAAGCGGTCTTTAATGCAGAATAAAATGTTACATCCAAAGGTTGGATCTTGTGGGAGGTGTGCGGCGGCAGCGAAAGTAGAATTATACCATTTGCTTTACAAAATAAATATGAGGGCAGGGTGCAATGAGTAGCATGGTTGTCTAGAATCAGTAGGACTTTATCCTGAATAGAACATTTGACTGATTTTTGAAAATGCTGCAGCCATTCCAAAAATAAGTGTTCAGTTATCCACCCCTTATCCGAAATTCTGTAAACGGCTCCTACAGGTCCTCCTTTTTTTAATTGAGAATTCATGCGTTTTCTAGCGTAAATGAACATGGGCGGTATATATGCACCACTTGCACTAATAGCACAGACAGCTGTTATTGTTCGGCCTCGTTCCCAACTAGTCGCAAAACCAACTTGCTTTTCACCTTTTCGAGCCAAAATTCTTCCTGGAGTTTGAACCGTGGACAGGCCAGTTTCGTCCACATTGTATATTTGTGCTGGTCCAATTGTAGGATTTTCTTGCAATATCTTACTTAAATTGTTGAAAAATCTCATAACCTCTATAACATGCTCGCTTGCTTCACTTATAACATGGTGCTACTTGCTTACGTAATGCCAGTGTAATACAAGCGAACGTCATAAGACAAGTCTTCTGAATGCCTCCAATATATTGCGGAACTACAAGCACTTCGGGTTGCCTATGCACGCAGGCACCAATATCGCGGATTTTTAAACGTCTAGCGGAATGACATCATTGTAATTTCGCACGGTCGGCATTGTTTATAGACGTAAATATGGCGGTTGAAGTGTTGTGATTTTGAGGCATAAGACTACTAGCTCTTCGACTAACACAGTGGAGAAACGTGAGTACTTCTTTTTGTTTTAATGTATCTTAATGTTCATTGAAAATACTACATTCCCTAACTCATTATTAAACGGTAAAAAGAAAACACGTGTAGGAACTTATTTGAGAAAAGTAAGAATAACTAGTCTTTATTATTACTAAAACAATATCAAAATTTATACACATTTTATTTAATCATATTTACAATTTATACACATACACAAATTCGTAAAATATCGACGTAATTAAATATAAAAATAAATTTACATCAGTGACCTCTTTGTATCGTAACTTAATTAAGATTGAACGTGTGCTCAACTCTAGCCCCTGAACTGTTATTTACAAATCCCAATGCATTTTGACATTACTGATATGAATCAACAATACACTATAAATGAGATATGTTTCGGTTAATTTGATATGAAATACGCATTCAGGTAAATCAAATTATTCTGCATATTATTCCTATGTTACGACATGCTCGCAGGAAGAATTTATTAGTTTATCGTGAATTAAATTATTAAACTGGTACGGGTTCGGATATTTATTCAATAGCTACACGGTGAAATACTAATACATCTACATTTATCGCGGTTCGGATAGCGCGGGTGTTTTGACGATAATTTATTTGAATTTGCGGCGCGTTTACACATAATATTGGAAATTTAACATCTCTGAAATAAATAATTATTATTAAATGCGGATTTTAATATAGTCACGACATCGAAAGTCTGACTTTGACGGGATACTGGTTATAACGGTAATGTGTCACTCTTCCCACGGCTCATGGCCTGAGTAAAAGAGACACATTCGGACGAAATTAGCGGATTTTTGAAACGACTGTTTCACGATGCAAAGACCTGAAAGCAGCACGTTTCTAAGGATTTTCACCAAGTCTCTTTCACGCCATTTGTAGGTTGAATAGAGAGAGGTGTAGGGTTGCGGACGGGTCGGAGAAATAAATGAACGAGACACGCTCGATGGGGCCTTTATATATGTGAAAACCCCCTACGTAGGTAGGTAAAAACTCGTTCAAAACACAACAATTTGCACACGATACTGACATGAAACGCGCGACTTTGAGCATGACGTAGACATTCGGTATTTTTCCATTCAAAATAAGTAAATAACATGAATTATTACAAACAACTGAACATATATACAGGTCCATCCAAATCACTTTATACAATATTAATATTTGAACAAAATAACACACATACATTTAATTTAATATTGACAAATAAATTAATTATGAACTTAAAAAAATGTTAATTTGTACAATTAACGAGGAACTTCGTTACACCTCTTCTCTGTTAAAAGCTTTAATTCTGTTTATGCTTGTAGGCTCTGGTTTTCTCAACGAGATGGAGGGATTCCTTTTCAGAAAATTATAGTACCAGTCATCACCTGCAGCCTGCTTTTCTATGTTAAAAGGACACTTAATATTATTTTTCCTGGCATAAGTGAAAGCAGCCTTTTTTACATTTTCTTTAGTTACACCATAAAAAAGTTGTGACAGGTGAATGATATGTCGTCCCAGTTCTTCTTCTTTTTGTGGGCTAAATATAGAACAACGTCCCAAACGTGGTCCTTCTTTATTTTTTATTCGATATTTAAGTTGTAATGTGCTACGAGGAATTCCGTAAGTTCTTGCAACTTCCCGTTTCGACCTCCCATCTTCAACTGCTTTAAGAGCTGCTATTAATTGTTCTCTGCTCCATGTTGCTTTTTGGGTAGTTCGTTGAAACTTTCGAGGCATCTATAAATATATTGATGCTTATAAATAGTTATAAAATCAAAATATGTGGTGTCTACATGCATAACGGGGTAATTGTGGCAGTGCCATTAATACCCGGTGTACTAGGGCCACAATTCCCCCAAAGGTATGTAAATCACTGTCACCAACATATCCAAATTTAATGAATAACAATTACAAATAATAGGATATACAGAAATAAACAAAATTAAATACTAGTCAAAAATCAGTTTTTATGTTTAAAAATACTGTTAGCTCTGAATATTTACCTTGCACAACTTCAAGTACAGGTTATAACGCAATGAGAAATTTACAATAATGTTGAAATTAAGTTGGAAGTGTAAAGAATTCTGCAACAAATGTCTGGCAGTAGTGTTAACTATCAATTGGTAGATGGCGTATGCGTTTACTTTTCCCGTCAATATAATTCAAGTCGGGGAAATCACATGGCCACTATTACCCCGACGGCCATGAATCCCCCAAGTTCCCCTACGTTACGAGTATAAAAGTATTTAGAACTTAATTTTCAATACCTTTTGTACAAAAAAAAATTCAAAATTCGGACCGGAAATAACACTTGTACTCTTACCGAATAGCGATTTTTTGAAAAGTATTTAGAGCTGGATTTGCAATATTCTTTGTATACATGAAATTTCAAAATTCTTACCGGAAGTAACACATTTACTCTTAGCGAGTAGCACTTTTTTTCGAATATCTTGCAAAATAGGCATTCTATAGAGATTTATTAAGACAATGGAATTAGAATAGGATTTTGAATAACTCTTATATAATTTTTTTTTAAAATTGTATAGTTTGAAACGCTCACACGTATAAGAATGTCGTGTGGTGGCCACACCTCATTTTTTACTTATACGTAGTATAAGGGAGTATTGTGATGATGAAAATGTTCGACCTCGAGAGTTTTGCAGATGTCCACGTTTTGAAGTCCCCTGATACCGAAAAAGTGGTTTTTAGAAAATATCTGTCTGTGTGTGACCACGATAGCGGTCAAACCGCTATAGCTATCAATTCCAAATTTTGCATTTAGTAGTATAATCTTCCTCTTGAGAACTGATTAGGTTTCCAGTAAAAGCGGCAGACCGGAAGTAGTAGTTTATTTCAGTGAAAAAATCGAATTTTGCCAATATTTCGTCAACTACTAAGTTTAAACAAATTTATAAAGAATTTATATGTACTTGTGAACAATTTTATTAAAAAAGTTTTTGGAAATTCCTACCGGAAGTAGGTCTTTTACTCTTATTGAAAATCAGCTTTTTGCAAATATTTTGCAAGTTATGCTTTTTAGACAGGTGCGTTACGAGAATAAAAATATTTAGAACTTAATTTTCAATACCTTTTGTATAAAAAAAAATTCAAAGTTCAGACCGTAACTAACACTTTTACTTTTACCGAATAACGATTTTTTGCAAATATGTCGTAAATTATGCATTCTATATATATTTATCAAGAGTACAAAAGTTTTTACAGTTAGATTTGGAAAATTTTTTGTATAAATGAAATTTCAAAATTCGGACCGGAAGTAACACTTTTATTCTTAGCGAGTAGTGCTTTCTTTTGAATATCTCGCAAACTATGCGTTCTATAGAAACTTGTTAAGACAAAAAATGTTTATAATAGGATTTTGAATAATTTTTATATAAAAGAATTCGAAAAATTCTATAATTTGAAACTTTCATACGTATAAGAAAGTCGTGTGGTGGCCACACCTCATTTTTTTATTTTATTTTTTTCCTAAAAATACTGCGTTCTCAGATTATTAATTTTTTATTCACATTAGCCGCTGTGATAGAAGTGATATTTAGTAATCTGTACAACAAATAATTCAATATATAAATAAATAAACAGAATTTTATGAAATAGATTCCAGTCGGCACTAGCCTCCATTTATTCAATTTAGTTAATTTTACCTGTTCAATTCGTCTGCAATACTTTTAAAAGATTCTATTGCATTTCTGTTTTTGTACAATGATGTATTTTCCATGTACAGGTTTGTATGCTGTTCACACAAAGATATCAAAGCCTTGCTGGCATTTCTTTAAATATAAATGGCATATTTTTATAAACGTAATAGCAAATATATAGATACCTATATATACCTCAACACAAAAATATAAGACAATAAAAACTAATAACAACAATATAACTATATATAAACAACAACAATAACCATAGACAATAACAGAACATTCACAGGGTTTTTTGACATAACCATAAAGGTAGGGTTTATCTGCAGCGATTAATCGAAGCGGACAAACGTTAAGAGTAAACGCGGCGATTAGTCGTTCAGGCATGGTCTCTATTCCAACGATTAGTGGAAACGATTCATTCAAGTGTGACTCCTTATTAATAATACGTGTTGTGTGATGCAGTGTTGTTACTTGCAATTTAAAAATAATGATGAACAATATGGTAGTCGCTGCAACAGCATTAATATTAGAAGAGGAAGAAGAAGAAGAAGAAGTTTTATTGACGACCATCTGTAAACCACGATGCCAAACAAACCAAATTTTTCTGAAGAGGATAAGCGAGGGATGTTTCAACACACTAATCCAAAGGCATTTAATGGATGATGACACTAAATTTAGGGAATATTTTAGACTTAACAAGAACCAGTTTTTCAATATACTATCATATATATCCGAGGATATAACAACAATGCCCTCTACGTTTGTAAAACATCCTATTTCACCTTGTCACAAGCTTTCCCTGACACAGCGGTAAGTTTACGTACTTCTTTAATTTCAACAACTATAGAAATATTACGATTTATAACATAGTATGTGCGTATATATAGTACGGTTTGTTTCAGATTTCTTGCTACCGTAGAATCATTTCGGTCGATGGCGTTTAATTTTAGAATATCTCATAACTCATAACCATATAAGTAAAATCATCAGAGAAGTTTTGAAAGCACTCCGTGACAAGTTGCTCCCGATTTATTTACCAAAGCCTACAAAAGCAGATTTGAAGCAAATAGCTGATGACTTTTACGATAGATGAAATTTTCCAAATTGTTGTGGAGCAATTGATGGAAAACATATTCGCATAGTTTGCCCGAAGGTAAGTGGAAGCATATACTTCAACTATAAATCCTATTTTTCTATTGTCTTATTGGCAATAATTGATGCTCGGTACAAATTCACATGGGTTGATGTTGGTGCTTATGGCAAAGAAGGAGATAGTGGAATATTTCAAAGGTCTTCTATTTACCAACTCCTACACAGTAACAACTTTTTACCAGAGCCGACCGTTTTACCAAGGACTGAGTTTGTTCTACCTCATGTCATTGTCACAGACGAAGCATTTAAACTAACTGAAAATTACTGTGACTTACATATATACCTTTATACGTAAAACGTATATGTATATATGCATGTATTTGAGATACACACATACATTAAGTGCCATTGTCGATAATCGAACGCACAGACACCGGTGTTTCGACCTATGAGGTCTCATCCGTGTACGTGGAGATTCTCGACAATAGCTTCAAAACTTAAATCGCTGCCTATGTCATTTTCGCATGTTAAATGTAGTGAGAGTATCACAGCGACATCTAACACCCAAAAGATGACACGGAAAAAAGCGATGGCTTCTGACAGCATGCGAAAATGACATAGGCAGCGATTTAAGTCTTGAAGCTATTGTCGAGAATCTCCACGTACACTGATGAGACCTCATAGGTCGAAACACCGGTGTCTGTGCGTTCGATTATCGACAATGGCACTTAATGTATGTGTATATCTCAAACACATGCATATATACATATACGTTTTACGTATAAAGGTATATATGTAAGTCACAGTAATTATTTACTGCTTGATGTTAGTTTTAACATCCATGTGTTCACACTTTTCATTTTCGTTTTAACTGAAAATGTTTTACGACCTTATCCTAGAGATCAAGCTAAGGCAAACAGCGAAAAGAAAATATTTAATTATCGTCTGAGTCGAGCTCGTAGAACCTCGGAAAATGCTTTCGGCATTTTATGTCAAACTTTTCGTATATTTTATACACCTATTGCAACGTGCCCAACACTCTTAGATGACATCGTTATGGTTTCGTGTTGCTTGCACAATTTACTCAGAGGTTCACGTACAGCTAATCAAGAAGAAGATGACATTGATATTGAAATGCCCAGCGAAAATGTGATACCTACAGAAATTCTTTTACAGACTATTTCAGTAGTAGATTGGGAACAGTTGGTTGGCAGAGGAGGCACGTTAGTAGAACTGATATTTAGTAACGTTTATTAATAAAAGTAATACAAACAAATACAAGTGTATTATCTTTACTAGAACGTTGTCCCGGTGAATAAATCAGCACAGTCTTCGTAGGCTGTAGATTGCTCAACGGAAACAGCATCCGATGGCGTACAACTCAAAGATGTAGTAGGGACAGGCACTCGACTTAGGGACTGATACGATGACGTAGAACTGACTCCATAGCTTTTCAACTCCAATTCATTGATGACTTCCATTACTCGCATCTTAGCACGAGCAGCTAGCGCTGGCGGAAATGTCATGACAGTTTCTGCCATACTCGCAAAAAATAGTTTTATCGGATGAGGTTTGTCTTCAATTGCCGATTCCAATTTCTTAAATAGAATTGAACGATCTTCTGTCCTCTTTGTGAACATGTCCAACAGTTTTTCGGTAGTTGGTTTTCTTTTTTTTGTTGGCCTGACCTGAACCGATTCTGCCATTTCATCCAATATTTCAGTGTCTTGAGATGCTTCCCCTTCTGGCGTTTCGTCTCTATTTTCGAACATGTCTTCTCCAGCTACTTCGTCTGCTGATTGCCATGAATTATCTTTCTTATTTATTTCCGTTACGTTGGTTATGGTTCTAAAAAACAATGATTAAATTTACAGTTACCTCAGTAATTTACTAGTATGTGTCTTACTGTCTATATGTCGTCACTCTATCAAGAAAAGCTAGCGCATCCATGTGTTCCCATTTGGTGGTTGGTTTGGCTGTTGAACCCGTTCCGTGTTTGCTTTCTTTTTTCTTTTTCCGTAAACATCTTTCAAACTTTTCCATCTCTTCTTGCACTCCTCAACTTAAATATAAAGCATGCATATTCGTAGTTATTTTTTTTTTGAACCACGTAATACTAACCATTTTTGAGTACTACTTGTGAAATTTTCTCCCAGGTATTATCCCGTACATTTTGATCCTTATATAGATTATGTTTAAGGTCGTAGAGGGCAGGATGTTGAGCAACTTCGTTAATCAGAGTTTCATCTTCTTCTTTTGAAAACCGTAATCTGTGACCTTTATTATATTTCGCCATATTTTAAATAATATACGAACATCTAACAGGTGCGACACTTGAAAATCTTACACACAATTTTACCGGGTATGGCGATTAGCAAAACGCGCGCGTTTAAGTTGCCTCCGAAGCAAGTCGATTGTAAGACGCGGCGTCTTCCTGCGACTTGTCACAGAATATAAACCGCCCACGTGCACACGCATAGTCAGCAACCAGCGCGACTTATCGCCGCGTCTAGTCGTGTCGATTAATCGCTGCAGATAGACCCTACCTTAAGAGTTACTTTTCCTTCACCATCAGTTGCTTGGAAACATTGATGGTAGGTATATTTGTGGTATTTCGCCTTGAGATTGGCAATGACTTGCTGGTCCATTGGCTCGATTAGTGATGTTATATAGGTGGTACATTTTCAAGGCATAAATTGTGAGATGTGGCGTTATCAACGAAGAGAATAACTTTTTTTGCCAAATTTTATTCTCTAAATATCTCTCTACAGCTGGAGTAAAATAATGTAGAAGCCAATTTCCAAGCCTTTCTATTACTTTTGAATATAACTGGTAAGTCGGCCTTGGTCACATTTGTTAGAGCTCTGGGATTTTCAAAATTATAAATCAGCAAGGTCTCATTTTAAAATCATCAGATACATTGGATCCCACTAGTCACGTAAAACGTTCTTTTGAAACTTTATGACCTGGTACCCTTTTTTCTTCTTGCATTATGTATGTGTGTTTAGGAAATTTTTTCCAATTAATTCCAGTCTCGTCGAAATTAAATACCTGAAACGGTGTATAACCTTCGATTAGTGTTGTAAAGTTTTCACGAAATGCATTGGCCGCCATAGAAGATTAAATAGCACCACTAAATAAATTAAAAAATAGTTAAAAAAAATATATTTATGAATACTAGACACATTCAAAACATCTTAGAAATATCTATAATACCGTTTCGAAAAAAATATTAAAAAGCACTAGTCAATATAATAATAATAATAATATTAATAATAATAAGCAACTTTTATTTCACATCCATCTGTACAGATATAGAAAACTGATAATAATGACAACAAAGAGAAAGCAATATATGTATATATAAGAAATTAAATATGTACTTAGTGAAATTAGGCGGAGTTCGGGCTACCACAGAGGTGGCATCCGCTCTTCCACTCAACCTATGAACAACTTAACCTAAACTTAACCTAAATTAAATAAATTTAAACTGAAAACACAAACTTACAATCAAAAGAGAGGGATTTCATAGAGAAATAAGAAATAAAAATGATTGGAAATATACCTAAGATAAACACATAACAAGAAATATAATGTCCTGAGGATTGCTTGCATACCCACTCACTACTTACTTGTAGAATAATGTAATGATGTACACTGTAGTAGAATACAGTGTTGAATGATATTTACAATACTGGCCGCTGTATTTTATAACTAGTAAATGCAGTGTTTCAGAATATAATAAAAATTCATATTTTTTCAATAAACAAAAATATGTTTACCTTCTAAAATGCAAGACCGAACAAATATTTTGCAGATAAACAACTTCGTCATATTAATACATTACTGTAAATAGCATTATCTCTCACGTCCTGTATTGCTAAACTAATTGTGAATTGTGTTTTTATGCATAATTTATCTACAAATATTTTTACGTAGGTATTATTTTTCAAATAAACACACGTGTTAGAATTATGAACGATTTTAAAGTATATAATTACATTGAATTTTTCAAGTTGTTTTTTATTCAACAGTAATATTAAAAGACACTAGTCAATATGTACAGTTGCGGCCCCTACAAACTCAGACAGTGTGTCAAATAGAAAATTGGCGTTTCTGAAATGTCACCTAACTGAAAGAAAGTCAGTGGTGTATAATATAAAAAAAATTGAAAAATCGAAAAATTTTAATTCAATAAAGTTTATTTTATTGTAGCACCGTTAGCATCTATGACCATTTGGAGTCTCCTCGTCATTGACAGAACTGTGCGTTGTACACAATCTACAGATATTTGCCCCCATGTATCCGAGATACTTTGAATTAATTCTTGACGGTTTCGAGGCAAGATCTTATTATTAATTTCTTTGGCCGTGATACCCCAAATATTTTCGATGGGGTTGAGGTCTGGGCTTCTCGCTGGCCAGTCTAACGAAGTTACCTCATTAGCTTGCAAAAAATCTCTTATTAGATGCGCTGTATGAATTGGGCAATTATCATGTTGGAACACAAAATTATTTCCAAAAACGGGTAGACTGAAGGTAACAGTGTTTGCTCCAGAATATCTTTATAAACTAAAGCTGTCAATCGTTCTTCCACTATAACACATATTCCCGTTCCACGGGAACTCACCCAACCCCAAACATTCACAGAAAAACGTCCACTGCGCTTAATTTTATGAACATATTGTTCCGAAAATCGTTCACCAACTGGTCTATAAACACGAACAGGCCCATTACTGCATGTTTGAAAATTTGTTTCATCTGAAAACACTACGTTTTCGCAAAAATTGACATTATTATTTATATGTTGAAAGGCGAAACACAGTCTTTCCTCTTTATTTGCTTCTGACAAAAATATCTTATTGGCCGCACTTCGAATTCGTAGTTTACACTCTTTTATTCTTTTTCGACTGGTTCTTATGGAACCAGGAAAATTGGTTTCCACTTTTGCTCTTATTGCGGTACTAAAAGGATGCTCCCTTAGGAAATTAACTAAACGCATATCTTCATCGAGGGTTGATATTTTCTGCCGCTCTGAAACAGTTTACAACATTTGAAGATCATCTCGTAAGATTAACAAAATGCTTACGTTGTATCTTTCTTCTAATAATTCCAGTTTCCTCAATTTTTTGTTTCGCCAAAAGTATCGTGTTCTTATCAACGTTTATTTCATTTGCGATGTGCCTAATGCTCATGCCGTCCTCTAGCCTAGTTCTAATTATTGCCTTTTGCAGTTCGTTTAATTGGGGCATTTTAAAAATTGTGCACGCTTCTGACTTACAAAAAACTGACACTGACATTGCCAAATTTTTTAAATGTGGCATGATGTGTCAAAAGTCGGTGTCTGAGTTTGTAGGGGCCGCAACTGTACTTACTAGAATAATGTAACACGCACTATCACACTGTTGAATGATATTTATAATAATGTATTTTAAACATTAGTAAATGCAGCGTTTCAGAATATAATAAAAATTGATATGTTTCCAATAACAAATATGTTTACCGTCTAAAATGCATGTGTCGACTAATATTCCATGACCGAATTTGCTGATAAACAACTTCGTAAACAGCATTATCTCTTACTTCCTGTTATAAACTAAATGTGGTTAGATATATCCTTTGCATGTTTTTACTAAATTATAATTTAGGTAAAGGTGCGCAAAGTTAATATTAAATATATACAGTATGGTGACGTAGTAATAAACTACTTTTTTAAAGTTTATATTTAAGGAGATAATTTCTATAATAATTGAATGATGCAACATTGCAGTCATATATGCGCATACATTCTTGCACACTACTAGCATATATTGATATACAAATAGTATTATGTATTACTTAGATAACTTTAGTTATAATTGTGATATCATCCTACACTCTCGCCAAGTCTTTTTAAAGTGATGGCAGTTCGAATAAAAAGTATGAAGTATTCTTAACACGTTGACTGCCGCATCTAATCTCGGTCACTTTGTCCTGTGCCGGGTAATTTTTTTTAATGTAAGTAAGTTTATGTTTGCTTGAAATGATGCAGTTATTTGTTTTTAAAGTAATTTAGGTAAAATAGCAAAAAAAAAATTAACAACACACATGGTGTGTGATTGGCTTCCTACAAGAAATTTTTACTGGGAAGCCAATCACACACCATATGTGTTACCACATTTACAAAATTTATTACAAAATATTTATTTTATTAAAACACTTTTATAATAATAATATGTAAAAATTAAAGTAATTGTATAAAAAAAGATCAAATGCAGGCAAAAAGTGCTAAACTATATAATATCAAAAATTAATAATTATGATAAATTCTAAAACAGGGGTCCAAACAAAGACCAGGGGTATCCGGGCACAAGGGACAGCAAAATGATGATGCATTTCTAATTTTCTTGGCTCTGCAAACCCGACAATCTTTTCGTTTTATCTTTCCTCCATATGCCCTTGGTAAATGAGAAGGCAAGTGGACCAGTGAAGGTAGTTTCGGATCCTTCCTAGGGGCTGCTTTTGGAACCACAAGGTCTTCGATGATTGCCAACCGGAAATTGTGGAAACTAGTTCTACTTCCGGAAAACCGCTGGTATAAATACCAAGCATTCAAAACAAGAATTTGTAAGATATTGAGGCCAAGTTTCTTATACCATCTTATTGTTTTCTTGTCGCATGCATTGTAAGACAGCATTTGATCTTTACGATCTACCCCCGACATGTATTTATTGTACTGAATAATTGCTTCTGGCTTTATTTTTTCCGCGCCTCGTTTTGTGACCGTTTGCCTAAGGGTAGCACTATGTTCCGTACTCATAAATATTACTTCCCTCTTGTCGCGCCACTTTGCCATTGTAATGCCGCTAGCCTCGTCACATTTTTCAATAACTTCCCCTTTCCGCAATTTTGCCTTGACCACCTCCTGGCAATTATTTTTGCGCTTGCCCCTAAGCGTCCCTGTGCAATACGTTTTTCGTTGTAAAAGCGCCTTTCCTAAGGAATGACTATTATAGAAATTATCCATATATAAACTATGGCCTTTGTCCAGTTGTTCAGCCATCAACAGCAGAACAACAGTTGAAGCATGCCCCTCAGGTCCGGTCATATCCTTTGACCCAGAATAAACGAATTGCTTTAATGTGAGACCATCAGGCTCCGTCAAAACATACATTTTTATGCCGTATTTGTGGCGTTTTCCTGGTAAATATTGGCGGAATACTAAACGACCCCGCCACGATACCATGGACTCGTCAATACTGAGTTCGCGCCGTGGAGAGTAAACCTATAAAATATAATTTGTGGTTTTATTATGATTTTACATAAAAAATAATTTTACCTCCAACATTTTCTTATTAAAATAATCTAGCACGGGCCGTATTTTGTGCAGCCTGTCTTGCTTCTCGGCATGAGGTGCAACATTTTCTGCGAAGTGGAGACATCTGAGAATAAGCAGGAAACGGTTACGGGCCATATTCTCAGAAAAACAGGTCAAATTATATAGACTGTGTTTCTTCCAGTAGTCCTGCATCCGTTGAATTCGTATTGTTCCCGAATGCAAGAAAAGTCCCAAGAACACACGCAGTTCTTCCTTGGTTAGTGGCTTCCACTGCGTAATACGGGCTTGTTCCCTAGAGCCGAACTCCAAGAAAACCTCCTCCGCATAATTATTTGTCTCGGTAGTAATGAGATTATAAAAATCATCCGTTACCAGAAGATTAAAATAATCTACAGGACGATTACCTGCAGGCTGTTGTAGCAACCCTGTCGGTTGAGTAAACAACAGATGTTGCCGTTTTTGCAACGGCGGATCGCTCCACACGACATTGTGAATTTCTTTTGGTGCGTCTTCTAGAGGACCATTTTCTACTTCCTCTTCAATTGGTACATCGTCACCATCATCCGAATCGGAATCTGGTTGAAAAGATTCGCTGTCACTCGAAACGGCATCGATGTCAACGTCCTCTAAACTATCATCCGAATCGTCTAAATACGCCGCTAATTCCTCATCCGTTAACGCATCTGGATTTCTAAGAATCCTTCTTGCCCTTTTTATCTCAGAGGGACCTGCTACTGCTTCGTCGCCCATTATTTTAATAATCTACAAAAAAAACAAAAACAAATGGCAAAAACTCCGAACCGCAGTCACTATTAGATAGACTTGAACCTTCCCTACAAGCCAACACAGACAAACTGAACCGGTTGTCAAGCCAACATTCAAACGGTACCACTAAAATGTAAAGCGCATGGCACACACCATGTGTGTTATTGGCTTCGTAGTATAAATCCACATCACACACCAGTTGCGTGATCGGCACTCAACGTGTTAAGTGAAATAGACGTTGATTTGCCAGCTGATATTCGCGATTGGATATTTACATCGGAACTGACTATAAATAATTGTTTGTTTATAGCAGCATTCGTTTATCAAAATCAAAATTATTTTGATATATTGATAATGGAGGGGTTGGGTTATATATGCATGTCAATAATATTATGTTAAAACATAGATTTGAACCATTTGCCATCAATCAACGATGTGTGAAATATGTAATCGGAGAACACTCAAATTGAAAATTAAATTGTTAGGTAATAGAGTCGAGAAATACAAATCAGAATTAAAGAAACTAGGATTTGATATTGAAGTTTATAAAATAACATTGAATATTAGAAAAATCAAACTCTAAAATGGGGAATCAACAAAATAAAGTTGATCGAGGTATTAAACAAATTAATAAGAATTTTGGCACACTAGACGAAATAAATAAAGCAACAATTCTCAAGATCCCAACATCCATTTTACAAACCATGGTGACAGCTGAATCTTTGAAACAAAACTGGCACATTATCCCCACAGAGAAGAGGGAAGCTCTCAAAGAATACTTACCGTGCTATCTCCACTACAATCCGCCCTGGCAGTCGGACCACATAGATGGTGCAACACCAGCTCGAAGAAATTGTAGCTATTGCAAATTAAATAATTATCCTATTTATAAATAAAAGATATATGCAGCAGTTTAATATTTGTTTCATAAAAATAAATATATACATTTCAATTACAATATATCTTGTTTACAAACGTAAATAAAACAAAACAGACTTGTTGAACTACACTTTAATAACTAAAAATTGAACAATTGTTTCACCACACAGTGGCTTCTTCAGCAATGTCTAAAAATATAAGTTACACAGTATATATCATGTGTATTGGTTGTAGGAGGTAAGAAAAAAGGAAACAAAGGGGGAAGTGGGTAAAAACCCTCATAAAACTATGTGTATTGTACTACTAAACAAATAAATTAAGTAAAGGAGTTTTATTTACATCCAGTTGGTCATTTAAAAGAAAATTAGAGTTTTTTTTGTTGATTGATATTTAGGGCTTCTAAGAAATTTAATTTTATATTCTTATGTTGTACGCCTAACAGAAAAATCTTCGTTAAAATTATGTCCTTCGTCGATTAAATGGTTCGCATATGTGGAATCAGTTTTTTGGTTCTTGTATGTTCTTTGATGCTACTTTCAAAAGATCTTCCTGTTTGTCCTATGTAGAACTTCGGACAAGACCCACGAGTTAATTTATAGACCCCTGATTTATGTCTTTTTTCTGTACTACCTTTATTGTTTTTTATGTATTTGTATAGATTGTTTCTGGTTTTGAACGCCGTGTTAATATTATATGTTTTTAGTAGTTTCGATAAATTTACGCTTAATGTACCCATGTATGTTAATGATCTATAGAGTTTATCATGTTTTCGTTCTGGCATAGGGTATGTTAAAGAAACTGATTTTAATAATAATTTTTTGGAGACTAAGTTATCAATCATGGTCGGGTCATAACCATTATTAAGTGCAATTTGTTTTATTAAATTTAATTCTTTAGTAAAGTTATCTCGGGATAAGGGGACATTCTCTAATCTGTGTACTAAGCTATTGTAAGCTGCCATTTTTTGTTGTATAGGATGATATGACGAGTTATGAATCGTTATGTCTGTATGTGACTCTTTGCGGTAAATGCTGTAACAAATTTTATTATTGAAATTTAAGAGTGTTAAATCAAGAAAATTGATACTATTATTAATCTCTTCTTCAATAGTGAACTTTATATTCTTGTGAATTGTATTGATAAAATAATGTAATGAACTTAGTTGTCTTTTGGTACCCCTAAATCCTATTAAAATATCGTCTACAATGCTATACCAAAAAAGGACATTATTAAATGTAGTGTTATTACTTATGATTGATTCTAAATTATTCATAAAATATCTGCTAGTAGAGGGCGTAGGGGATTACCCATCGTTAAACCCTCACTACCTATGTAAATGTGTCCATTAAATTGAAAATAGTTTTGCTGTACACATACTTTCAGTAAATTTATAATCTCGTTAATGATGTGAGGGTTTGTATTATTTTTTATTAGTAGTTCTTCTACTAGTTGTACTGCTTCTAATGGGGGAATACTTGGGAAAAGGGTTTTCACATCAAAGGAAATTAATTTAGTATTGTTTTTAAAGTCTATATTACTTAATTTATTAATTAATTCATATGAATTTTTAATGCTATGTTTAGGTCTAAATTTGTAATATTTCAAAATAATATATATTAACTTTTTAGATAATTTATAAGGTGGGGCCGTGACGTGTGAAACTACCGGGCGAATCGGGTATTTTTTTTATGTAATTTAATTAAGGAGTAAAGTTTAGGTGCTTGGGGGTTCATTGAAATTAATTGTTGTTTCTCAAATTCACTGAATAGCATAGAGGTATTTTCAATGGTGGCTTTTATATATTTTTGAAATTGTTTAGTTGGGTCTTTGTCTACTAATTTGTGAGATGGGTTTAAGAATTCTAGAGTTTTGTTTATCTAATTAATTACTTATTATGGCGGCATAGGGTTACTTGAATAAAACAGCTATTCAAAGCTGTTTGTAGCACTTCAGAAGCCGTTCATAGCACTTCAGAAGCTGTTCAAAGCTCTACAGAAGCCGTTCAAAGCACTTCAGAAGCTGTTCAAAGCTCTTCAGAAGCCGTTCAAAGCGCTTCAAAAGCCATTCAAAACATTTCAGAAGCTGTTCAAAGCTCTTCAGAAGCTGTTTGTAGCACTTCAGAAGCCGTTCAAAAGCTCTTCAAAAGCTGTTTGTAGCACTTCAGAAGCCGTTCGAAATTAGAAAGGAAATTTTATAATATACAAAATACACTGAGCTTCCCGTACAAAATTTGCTCCTGCAGAAATGATTTCAACTAGCTCAGGAAAAATTAAATGAACATACGTGAAAGTCAAATTTCTAACTTACGGTAATAAACGTGCAAAATATTATTATTATCCAAAAAAAACAAGATTAAAATTCAGCGCATCAAAGAGAAATACTAATATGATTTCGGTAATGAAATTACTGGATAGGCTACTAAATTAAAGATTAACCTTCCAAGAGATATAGTGCTACAGTAAAGAATTTACTAAAGTTAATAATTAATTAAATTTTCGACACAACAAAAGTTATATAATTACGGTAATGACCTACTAAAATTATTAATGAACTAATTATTCAACATAACAGTGAGAGCCCTTATCTAAACTTCTTAGGGTCGCCCTGTATTCCGCAAAACCAGTTTGCATATCAATAACAAGAAAAATAGCGGTAATTTAATTAGGATAAATTTGTGACCTTGCAGTTAACTAGTGGTGCGTTAGTTATTAAAGCCACTCAAAATTCTAGGGTCAAATTTAGGCAAGATAAAGTCCAGCACTCTGGTATAAAGTCGTCGAAAATCAGTCGTAAATTATGATGTAAATTACAACATTAGTTGCACTTAACTGACAAAATGGACGCTTCCGGAAACCAATATGGCGGAGGGCCCCTCGTTGAAAGATTCCACTTCAACAGACAGATAGACGTCTAGGTGCAACTACTGCCGCAACGATAGAAACCACCACACTCTTCAATGATAATGCGGGGTGATAATACCAGAAATATGGCTACTGAGGGCTTTTGTGCCCGTCAAAAGAATCCCCAATATGAAAATGGAGATCCCGCGATATACGACTTCACAAGTCACTCAAGGGTGCAAAATTTAGATTAAAAAAAAACCAGCACGTGGCCATACGTGAATCTGAGGTAACGGTATATCGGTAAAATTCACGATAGAAACCAAAATTAAGGTAACGGTAATTACTGCTTATTCCAATTTGAGCCGCATCCGCGAAAATATCTTCATAGATAATGTAACCAAGTTACTAAAGGGAGATAAGCAATTTGCACACCATGTTCTTACACAAGATTCGACTATAAAGTGAAGTGAAAACGGGAATCTTCTCCCATAACTAATGCGCGTCAGCTACACGCAAAGTAACAAGCCCGGAAATATCACTGAACGAAAGGCGGGAGATTTCAAATAAACATAATAGGCACACAACTAAATTGACAATAAAGGGAGTCGACATCGTGACATATATAATTAAACGCAACCCTACACATAACTTAGACAAAAAGAAAATAAGCGACACACTCCTACAAATGTACGTAGATATTTATAAAGTCGGCAGTCCGAGAGGGACATACATGCTAAACGGTTGGCAAGCGTGACGCGGACGGTCAGCTGAGCGACATAACCAAGAGTTTGACAGAAATAAACAAAACAAACCTCCAACGTAGATACAATTTTATTACGGAAGAAAGCGGACACTGCAGGTAACTATGGACATATCCAAAATCTTAAATCACGCTACAACGGCGGTTAAAAAAAACCGACCATAACATATTTTACAGTTAAATCCGCAATGCCATAACCTTCCAAGGAAGATGTTAATAATAGCGCAACAAGGCAGTCAGGGAAGATGAACGCTTGCTATGAACAAATCAGTCCACGGAAACAATTCACGTATGCCCGTTAATACACAAGATTCCCTCATTTAATACTCCTTACATTTTTAGTGACATAAATACGAAGGAAAATATTAGTCAGTCGTACACGAAGGTCTATGTCTTGGGATACACATAAACACAGGCGACAGTAAATACAACGAGGCTGACCAATGTGTCGGAGAATTTTAAAGACACAAATAAATGCACTACGTAGAGATCGGACGTAATAAATAAGTAGATACTGAAAAAAAACTGAAACAAGGCGTAAAAAGTAACTGCAAATGCAGATTATTCGCATCTACAGGTAGGGTAAAATAAGCTAGAGATAAGATAATTAGAATTAGTTACATAGATACAGAGGTTTTTTACACAAATAGAGTGTATTTGCTCGATATTACACAATACCTGTCTATCAATTTCACGGTTCGCGACCTAGGGCTCTAAGAGCACAATAGTCGATTTAGCACACACATAGATATACGGCAGACGGTCTTTTCAACCGGTGAAACGAACGATGTACAAGGTTCACTCAAAAAGTCTCGTGCCCAACATATTCTACGTACTTCACCAAAGTCACATAATCTTTCGAGAACTATACACGAAAGTGAATTTTACAGCATAACAACTGCATTATCGCACAATGTTACTATCATATCAATTTGGATATTTATACGCGTCTGAATCATCAATCGCAAACGTAGAGACCGAATTAATCAAATTTCAAGAATTCTACAATATAAAAATTGATGGAACTTTAAACAATGAAACTCTCGAGTTGCTTAGTAGACCTCATTGTGGTATGGCTGACCATCCGCAAGACATTCAAGCTTATCTAAGTAAACTCGGCTGATTACATCATGATTTTCGACCAGTGTTACATATATAAGGTTGAATTTCCCACTTTTAAGTTGGTGGAAAAACATAACATCAATTAAATTGGTATTTCATACATTAAACTTAAACTTAATGGTGCTTTCAGTACGTGCAGTGGAAAAACATATGTATTTTATAATAATTATTATTATATTGAAGTCGATGAATGAATTCCCTGGTTTACCTACGAACATTGATCGTCTGTCCAGGTATAAAAACGGAAATTTATTTTTCTTTTCAAAAAACACATTCTATGAATTCAACGAATTCTCCAATAAAATAGTAAATCTAGGTAATTTTAATTTGGAAATGTTCGGACTTCAGTGTAATAATAAGACAACGGTAATGCATAAAATACATAAATTAATAAAACAAATGCTTTTATAAAAAATATATATTTATTAATAAAAGTAATTGAATTTTATTCTATTATCTTAATAAAGGAAATAAAACACAAAAAATATTTTCATTCATAGTTTATTTTTAAAGAAGCATATGATTAAACCATAATGAGATGGAGATGAAGAACAATACATTAAACTTATAAAAAGAAATCAATGAACTTAGTACTAAAATAACAGTCTTTTCTTCTATTTTTTTATTAAATTGCAACAGTTTTGTATTAAAAATTTGTTTGAAGCTTATATATATTAATTATTATTTATTATAAACACCATAAAAAATATTTCGTTCATAGTTTATTATAGAGAGATTAAACACATTATAAAAAGAAATATTAAAATATCACTCTTTTCTTCCCTTTTTATTAAATTTCAACAGTTTCGATTTCTACACTGATAACATTTACGTTTACTCCATGGGGGTCCCAAAATGTCAGTAAAATTCTTGAATGCTAGCCTTGACTTTTTCTTCAACTGGTGTCATCGCTTGATGGAGTTGTGTCATCATCGGAAATTAACTTATTAACGTTGGCAGATCCTAGGTCACTCTTAAATTTAGCAAATTCAAAAGCCAATATTTCTAAGACACAATCGGTATATTCTGAGCTCCAGATACACTTCTGAATGTCGTAATTGTACTCGTTGAAATGATGACAGAAATTTTTCCATGTACGTCTTAATATCAATTCCGATTTCCTTGTTCGCGGCCAGCGATGACATTAAAGTATGATAGTAATAGGAAAAGTCTAATAACTCTAATCTGTGGAGTCTGCTTCTAATAACCAATATAGCATTCATTAACATTGTGATGGATGTCCCATCTAGGATTAACACAATATCTTTACGAACCACTTTCAATTTGGGTTGCAGACGGCCGCTTTTCATCAGTCTACGAGTAAATATTAATTTGATGGAATCCCCAATTGACAAGGGTTCTTCGTTGTTGTTGATGTTGCATACACAATCTTCCTCGAACCTCGCTTCATCTGAACACCTTTTGCGCTAGTTTCGTCGAACATTCGCAGCATAATCTTTTATCTGCGCTTGATACTTTAAAAATTCATCAAACTCGTATTTTGTAAACGATATACATTTTCTACCATTCGCTATTTTGACCACTGGAAGGTAATCTCTTGCAGGACTCAATCCTGTTGATATATAGGTACCATTGTTATTTAATTCATATTTAACTTCATTTATTAAACGATATTCCTTGCTTATATTGTTTTCGTATTTTTGTAGTAAATTATCCATTAAATTGAAAGGATATGATGAATTCATTGTAAACTCTTATTACTAGCGATACAAGCTATTAATAACTGATTTTTTGTTCTTTCACACTTAATTATATGCATTTTCACTCCCACCATTTTAATTTTTTTCTCCTCCTCTCAATCTCTTCTTTCTCGTGTAAAGCTGTATTTTTTTACAATAAATTCCGGTAAATGTTCTTTGTGTAAGTAGCAAATCAATTCTAATTTTATTAAACATTTGACCAGAGTTTCAATTAATATTTTTTCATCTAAGTATGACTGACATGCCTCGATGGCTTCCTTGTATTTTACACTCCATAGATTACGTTCCTCATCTGACAAATATGATTCGATTCGATTTGCTTCCAGCAGGTTCTCAAACTCCAAATCAATTAACATTTTTGCACATCTTAGACGTCTTCAAGTCTGTTGCTTCTGGATATCGTGAATAACACATCCACATGTTGTTTCATTATTTGTTCTGACTAGTCTCAGACACTCTATAAGATCAATGAATGTGTGTGGAATGAAAATATTATTTTTTCTATTTTTATTTATACTTCAAAAACACATGCGCAGATAAGTCTATAACGTTTGTCTTGACCCCACACCGATAATCACAAAACCACAAAGTAACAATCAATGTTTCTTTAATATATTAGCGTCACCATGATATTTTTAAAAAACTTGGAATATATTATTTTTCTAGAAACTTCTTCTGATTTTTCTTTTCTACAACTAAATATTATATATACACTTTTTCAATTTATTCCTTACACCCTTGTTCAAAATTTAAATCCTTGATTCGCCATCTTACTTTTCTAACTTTTGGAACACCGTGTATATTCATCATAAAGTACCATACTGTATTTATTTTTTATAATTTTGAGACACCCTATATATTAATTTTGCGTGTCGACCACAACGCCATCTCTAAAACCTCGGTGGCTGCGTTCGGAACTATAAAGCTCCGCCATCTTGGATTCGCCAGCGCCGCAATCTTGGATTCGCCATCTTACTTTTCTAACTTTTGAAACACCCTGTATATACGTCACCGAGTACCATACTGTATGTATTTATTTTTTAAAATTTGAGACACCCTGTATATTAATTTTGCGCGCCGACTACAGCGCCATCTACAAATCCACGGTGGTAGCGTTTGGAACTAAAAATTTTGTTGTGTGGCAGTGGTGGGGGGTGGTGGCGCCAGAACCCGTAAATCTATTCTACTAGCATCTACTTCGCGTTAAACCATTTTAACAGTCACGTTTCGATAGTTACCAAACTTGCATTTCTCAATTTAACCACTCTCATTGAATCATGAGTTAGTTTTGCAATGTTACGATATCTTTCTTTATCTTTAATGTCAGAGAACAATAAATCTGTCCTTAAGTGAAACAATATAACCAAGTGTTTTATTCGTTTAATATTTTAATATCTTTTACGGTAGACCATGACATATTGAATCTGCCGACAATATCCGCTACCCGACAACCTCCCTTTGCTTGTGGGATAATTTGAATTTTGGTATTTAATTCACTATATTTCTTCGATGTACGAATTTTTCGTCTTTTCTGTGCGTCTCCCATATTATTTAATATAGGAGATGAATGCTAACGTATTATTAAGTGCAAAATTAATCTTACGCTACAGACATTCAATATCAAACTGATGCTATAGACATTCGTTGCTGAAATATATACATAAATGTATTACGGGAAACAATACATAAAAGGCTCCATTCACACTAGAAATGAAATTTTATTTATTTATTTATTTATTTCGTATATAGACAATACAGGACAAGCCCAATAAATGTCTGAAAGTACATAAAAAGAAAATATACATATTGCTGTGACTCTTTCAAATTTACATATAAATAAAATAAATTTAGTTTACTTAATTAAGTCGTAACTGGGAGTCAAGCACGCATCCTAGTGCTAGGCCTTATGCTAGACTATGATACGGTGAACTTTCTGCTGAAAGGTAGGTTAAGCAAAACATTCTACATGTAACTAGCTCAGTTTGAAAATAAATAGTTCTCTCAGGGGCAGAAAATATGACTTGATTCTCCTTCTCTTTAATCATCTCCAGGTCAGGTAAAGAAATAAAATACAAAATAAATCTTAATATCTAATTTATTAAAATAAAATAATTCTAAATAAATTCAAAAGTTTTAATCTACAAATATTTACACATCCAAAATCAATATTCGGTCATAATTCAGATTTATACATCATAAACAATAAAATATTACAAGAAATAAAGAATAAATGAAATCACCATGTCGTGCAAGCTTATATCTAAAATGTGAACGTGATTATTATTATTAATATTTGTCATAGATACATGTAAACAATCAAAAATTAAAAATAAATTAACCGTGATGAATTGTACTGGAATGTAAATTAAAAAAAAATAAAATTGTGCGGTCTACTATTTGATAACAAAATATAGACATTAAGGAAGTGGCTTTGCCCTAATTAGTCCTGTCCGGCGCCTTTTCTCGCTCCCAACACAGTACCATCAGTAACAAATTCACACAGAAGAGTATCCCAAAGTTCCACCCTACGAGCATGTCATTTTCAGCTCGTCGGACGCAACCCGAACATACATCATCATGTGCACACCCCTTAAGGAATATATATATTTTTAATTAAATAAATAAAGTGAAATAAAACAATGTCTCTGCGTATTCAATAAATTAACTCAGCCCTGATTAGTTCTGCCTGGTGCCTTTTCTCGCTCCCAAACGCAGTACCACCAAGACCAATTCGTGTATATCAAATTCACCAGGACTCCATGCTATGAATTAAATAATGACATAATTCATTTCACACATCCCTGATGTATTATTCAACACGTTAATATTGAACACCCAAATACAACAAAATATACTTAATTCTCATATCAAAAAGAAATAATATATATATATACATTAAAAGAAAATAAACTTTACCTTTTTCACGAAATTCCAATACAAAAAACACCACTACAAATAAAGAATTTGGAGACGCCACTATACACACATTTATAACAAATATTGTTAATCACCTTAATTCTTCATACATCGTATTAAACTCTTCCATAATTTTCAATAAAAGATTTTGTTCACTTAATATATATATAACCTATATACACATAAACAAAATTATTAGTTTCAAATATCCTTTGTAGGATGAATAAATTTAAAAGAAAAATAATTTATACGGAAAAGAAAATGATTATGTCATTCAAAGTTATCATTACAAATGCTAGAAAGTTTTGTCATAACGTACGGCATAGTACCCTACATGCAAAACAAAACCCTCTAGAAAGAAGAAAATAAAATGAAATTAAATAAATTCAAACACCGAGTTCATAAAAATAAAAGTATTTCATACATAGGTAGTTATTCGAATACATCTAAACATTTTAATGTAATGCGCGCAGCATGTTAAAAATAAAATTATTATAAGTGTAGAATCTTGTAAAAATTTTATAAGTATTGAAAATCTCAGAAATTATTCTAAGTCCGGATTTTAAAATAATCCTATTAAAGAAGAGGGAGGAAGTGGTTTTCACCTACTTTTAGACTTGCTAATATTGCGGTTTTCACCAGCAATTGCCGAAATTTTTATCTGTCCGCGCTTTTATTCGTAAATTTCCTTACAAAAACGTACGGCAACTTTCGTTAAGCACGAATCCATCTCCCAAAATTGTATGTCGACGGTGCTGCTCTTATCGGTTGCATGAGGAAACAGCGTATTAATAATCCTTGCGAGAGGTAAACAAACATGTGACCATAAATCCGTCTATACATTATGACTCAGCCGAGCACCTGATAAACAATACTTTTTGTACCGGTCAGTCCTTGCCAATGCCAGACGTATTTGTGCGAGGAACACCTGCTCGATCCTTTTTACGTAGCATTTAATACGTCTTAAAATTATAACCTTATAAAAATTTTATTAAGATTCTTTTATGTTTTACTTAAATAAAAATAAAGTTTTCATTAATTATTAATACAGTAAATATTTATACACATCATGGTGAAAATGAATAAAGTGAAAATTAATTTAAATAAAACTTGGAATGATACGTCTGCATTTGTTATTTGTATAAAGTTAAAATTTATATTGATGTGAGCAATAGTGAAATACAGATATAATACACAGGATGCTATCTATCAAACATTGGCCTGGTAAGTAAATAACATTATTTACAACTTTTAAATATAACTTAAAGTTCATTGCCACATCCTTATTATGTTATAAATTTCTTGATTGTTGTTTACTTCATTCTTGAACCATCTCTTTGTATTATTGGGAAGTTTTATTCGTATTTTCTTTGTCTTGCTTACATTCGGAAATAAAGGGAAAACATTCATGATCGTCGGTATGCGTTGGTTAAATTTATCATGAACCCCTTTTACCTTTCCAATTTCTAACGATGATGTATTGTTGACAGGTGGATTATCATACGCGTTCACCCAGCTTATCGTTCCTGGTGATTGACATCTTAAATTGAAGTATAAATGTTGTATCAGTTATTTGATCATCATACAGATTATACGAGGACAATCAAGAAATACACATATAGACGAGTACAGACATAGATATCCAAGAGTACAAAGTGAAATTAAGTGAAGCATTACTTGAACTCAAAGTTATTGTATACTGCTACCCTCTTCGGCCTCGACGGAGGCCCCTTAACACTGCTTGACAGGCCGGATCATGCCTTCCGCAGCCATCCTACACGCTGTTTCGTTCGATACGCGAACTACGGACCCATCTAACAGCATGACCCGCTGTCTCCGTCGAGCCTTGCGACAGGGTACCCCGAGCGTCAAACTATCCCGGCCCAAGATAGAAAAGGCCCGACGCACCGAGGCACAGAAGTCGGGCGAATCCCTCACGTCCGGGAATACATTCCTCTGCTCTTCTGGCCTATAACAGATTCCATTCTCTACATAACCTGGTTACCAATTACATGTACTCCAAGTTATCCCTATTGATTGCTTACTTGTGTAAAATTTATTTATTCAGTTACTTAATTTATACAGATCACGTTTACATTACCTAATTTATTATTGTTCATGAGGAATTTGTAAACTTAAATAAATAAATACCAATGTACATATAGATATAAATATAAATAAATATAAATCAAGAAAAATTCTTACCTTTATTAAGCACTTATGTATATAATATGAACGCACACAATAAGAAATCCTTACTTAACTAAACATAAAATTGCAAGTGATCTAAAATTCATTTATTTACATATTATTATTTATTCAAAATCACTGCATAAATATCCCTATGGGAATATCTGTAATTTATAAGCGAGAATCGCTAATGTCAATGGTATAAATTCAAGATTTCCCATAAATACCAATTAATATACTTATAGATAGCTTATCATATATTTTATATTAAACATAAATATCTGTGAATAAATTTAATTTATTCCTGCATTATCTTCGAGATCGTAATCATATAATTTTGAGACATGAAGTCTGCCTTTGACACGCTCATTATCCACTTCTGTTACCTCATAGGTCGTGTCATTTATCGCTCTACCTACACGATAAGGTCCATCAAAAGGAAGGTCTAATTTAGCACATTTATTATGGTCTCTCCGACCTAATCGATAATTTCTTATTACTATCATATCCTCCCTATTAAAGACTTTACGATTTTTAATCTTCGCATTCTCTTCCTCGGTATATTTTCGAGCTCTAGCACGTTGTCGCTCTCGTCCACGGTCTATTACCTCTTCTAAATTTTCCACAGGAGGAGTTTCTTGTCTCCATGGACGTGGTGGATATCTACCGAACATCAGTAGATATGGGCTAAGATTAGTGGTCACACTGGGTAAAAAGTTCATTGTATTTTCAACTTCCGTCAAATGCCTCACCCAGCCCACATGATTCTCATGAGTTCGCATTCTCAAGTGTTTTATAACTTCTTGTATGTATCTCTCACAAGGGTTCCCTTCAGGATGTCTCACTGAAGAAAAATTTACTTGCACATTCATATAATTTAATTCTTGAATGAAGCGATCATTATTGAAATAACTAGCATTATCTACTAAAAGTCTTTGAAATTGACCTATTTCTTCTATAAATTGATTAATGCAAATTACCGCTATGTCGGTATTATATTTTCTGGTAGGATAAAGTTTCACATATTTCGTAAAAATATCTACCATCACAAATACATTCCTATATCCTAAATGTCCAGGTATTAAATTACCTAGGAAATCTGCCGCAACTAAATCTAACTTATTTTCTACCCTAATACTATGTACAACATTTTTATTTACACGATTTTTATATTTACCTAATAAACATAGTTCACATTGTTTATTCCATCTTTCAACGAGACGTTTGTCTTGTTTAGCATAAAATTGCTCCCTAAAGACTAAGAATGTCTTCCTATTTCCAGGGTGTCCCAACCTCCTATGAATATCTAACATAACATTCTTTGCCAATTCACTTCCCAATACTAACAAATCATTGTCCCCTATTCTTTTATATAAAATATTATTTACTACTCTAAATCCTCTGTAATTGGGTTCTTGAAGTGCCTTTCTTTTTATATCTTGCACATCATCTTCTCCTTGACTACGTTCTACATTTTCTCTACTATATAACTCAGGAGCTACTTCAAAATTATAAGCATTGATCTGATATGATCCTGATTGCTTACTATGACCAAAGGCTCGACTAAATGCATCTGCAACAATATTATCTTTTCCTTTTCTATGTCTAATTTTGAAATTATATTCACTTAAAAATAAAGACCATCTATATAGTCGTGCATTAGAAAACCTAGTTTTCATTAAGAAAATCAAAGATAAATGATCAGTTTCTATTGTAAAGAAATTTCCCATCAAATAGTACTTGAGCTTAGAGACCCCATGCACCACTGACAATAGTTCTTTCTCTGAAACCGTATAATGACTCTCGTACCCCTTTAATATCCTTGAAATAAAGCAGATTGGTATCTCTTTACCATCTCTGACTTGGAAAAGTTCAGCAGCAATGGCATGATCTGAAGCATCACACCGTAAAATAAATTCTTCCTCAAATCGAGGCAGATTTAAAACTAACGCCTTATAAAATTCTTGCTTGATTCCTTCAAAAGCTTCTATTCTTTCAGGAGTCCATTTAAATTTTACACCCTTCTTTATCATTTTAAAAAGAGTTACAGTCTTATCTGATATCTTAGGAATAAAGTGCTTATAATAGTTCACTATACCTAAAAATCCCCTTAACATCTTTATATTTTTAGGTCTTGGGTAATTTCTTACTGCTTCCAACTTCTTTTCCTCTATTGATACAGTTTTACCATCTATCATATACCCTAAATAACTAACCCTATTCTTAACAAATTCACATTTCTCTAAATTAATTTTTAGACCATTACTTTCTAATGTACTTAAAATAATTTTAACAGCTTTTAAATGACTCTCTAAATCTACATTAAATATTAAAATATCATCTACATAATGCGATACATATTCCTCATATGGATCCAGTATTTGTTGCATGGCCCTTACTAATGCAGCTGTGGCCGTTGATAAACCGAAAGGTACAACCTTGAAGGAATATACTAGAGAATTCATTAAAAATGAGCAATATTTTCTAGAATCCTTGTGTAAAGGTACCAACCAGAAAGAGCTCTTTAAATCCAATTTTGTAAACCACTTAGCATTCGTACATTTTGCCAATAAAGTTTCTATGCTCTGTGGGGCTTCAAACTGTGCTTTGGTGCGACTATTGAGCATTCTAGCGTCAAGGCATAAACGTAGTTTCATCTCTTTTCGGTCATCTTCACTTTTTTTAACTACTACCACAATGGGATTAATGAAACTAGACTCTGATCGTTCTATTACACCATCCCTTAACATGTTCTTAATTTCTATTTTTACCTGTTGTTGATACTTATATGGAATTGGATAATTTCTTACTTTAAACGGCTTACTCTCATCAACTTCTAATTTATGTTCATAACCTTTCGCTAGACCTGGGCTATTATCAAATAATTTTGTGTGTACTGCAAGAAGATTTTTTACCTCACTTACATATAGCTCATTACAATTCAAGTTAATGTCACCCATATTTATTTCCCGGTGTGAACATTTATTTATTATGTCACCCATATATTTCGTGGCGTCTTTCTTTTGAAGACCCTCCACATGGTGTGTACATTTATTATTTATGTCACCCGTGGCAAATGTGGCCTCTCCTTTTTGAAGAGTATCCACCTGGCGTGCATTCCTTTCCTCGTTTTTTAAACTAATATTTTCAGGATGTAAATCGAAATCCTCATCATACATTTTACTACTTAAATTATTAACTACAATTTCATCTTCCTGCAGATCTTTATTCCATGATATAATTGCCCTTTTTATGTGAAAAGTTTTATCTTCCATGTTTAATTTTGTACTATACTGAGTCAAAAAATCCATTCCAAGTATACAATTATAATTTAAATTAGGTACAATAACAAATTCAGTTAAAAATTCTAAATTACCTATTCTTACATTTACGTAAAATATCTTATCTATAGCTATTACTAATTTTTTTGTGGCAGTAAATAAATTTATTTTTTTAATGGACCTATAATGACCTGAATTTTCTAGTTGCTTATCTACTAAACTACTATCTAAAAGAGACAATTGCGCACCTGTATCAATTAATGCATCTACCTCTATTTGGCCTATGTTTATTTTTACTACTGGTAGCTCTGTGGTTATTTTTTTAATATTCTCAAAGTCGGTCACCCTTTGAGAATCCTCTTCCTTTCTGATTGGTTCTACTAAAAATCCAGAGATGTAGCACCTCCTACTGAGTTGTGTAACCATCCATTTTCTACCGGAGTTGCACCTCTTATCTCCTTCTTTATCGCTCCTTTTGATACATCTTTCGTTACAGCTTCTGTTTTATTTTCTTTATTTTCTATAATTATGTTATTAAATCCTCGGGTATCTTCTGTTTCATTTTTTCCATATTTTCTTGTTACATGACCCTCCTGTCTCCAACTATTATTATTATTACTACTACTATTATTACCCATGTTCTTGTTGTTACCATTCTCCACCCTTCCTCCCTGGTAATTATTATTCTGATACCGATTACCATTGTTTCTTTGTTGGTTATTACCATTATATCTTTGCTGAGCATTATAATAGTTACCATTGTTACCTGCTTTGTACCCATTTTTATTCTGAAATACACTCCTATCTTCCACGTCGTCCAGACGCTTTACCAATTCCAAGAGTTGCTCAACGGTGTCTATACCCTGTAAAGCAACTGCTTGTACTACCTCATGCTCGAAATGATTAGCTAACTGGGTAACAATGTCACACTCCTGGATCACAGGTTGTATATGTTTCAAGAAAGAATATTTCCGAATAACATAATTCTCTCTAGATGTAATGGAACGATATTTTCCAAAAGTAAGGTCATGTCTAATGCGTCTTTGCTGAGTTTGTCCCCAGTACTGCCTAATAAACATGTTTTCTAATTCTTCGTACGACTGTACCTCATCAATTACCATATCGTACCATAATAACGCATAATCTCTAAGACACCCTCTCATGAAATGTAATTTCGACATATCATCATGAATACCACGAATATATGTCTTAATGGTTTTAAGAAATGCCATAGGGTTGTCTTTATTATACCCAGAAAATTTTGGTATATTTTCTGTGCCAAGTGATACCTGTTGCGACACCACACAAGGTGTAATTGTACCCTGTTCAACTCTTGTTTTCAAATTCTTAATCGTGTCTTGACAATTTAATGTCATATCCTGTAGCTTTAAAAGTGAATCTGTGCATGCTCCATATTTGACTCTACAGTCCTCGAATTTATTTGTTAGATTTTGAACATCTTTCTGAACTGACATGGCACTACTGTCCACCTTCAGTTCCAAGAATTGTATCTTCTCATCTTGTCCTCCAATCCTTTCTTCTATCTGTCTAAAATTTTCTCTCGCTACACCGGCCCTCTGATTCATTTCATCTATTAAAAAATTACTGCTATCCTTGCACTTCTTTTCATTTGCTTCAATTTTTTCATTGATCTGTGCCGTGCTTTGTTTCACATCTTCTTTTATTTTATTATTCATTGCAGACATTTCTATTCTACAAGCTTTAATTCTTTCATCAATTTTCTCATTCATCGACTTTACTACGGCTTGTATCTCCATTTTATTTCTATACATCTCTTCTTTATTTTCTTTAAACTTCTCATTCATTTCAGTTTTATTCTCATCAAACTTTTTATTCATCTCAGTTTTATTCTCATCAAACTTTTTATTCATCTCTATCTTGTCACATTCCAACTTACAGAAAAGTTTTTCAAATAAAATATCAAATCTGTCTCCACCTGGCATTTCTTTCGTTTCAATTTTTACATCTTCAGTTACATTTTCATCCTCATCAAGAGGTAGCGTCTTTTCTGAATCTGTCACAGAGGAAATGCCTTGTGGTTCCCTGTACGTTTCAAATAAATATTTGGTGTCCATACTACTTTCAGGATTTTCACCCTCGCCTTTATACTCAGACATATTTACTTTATCTGTCCTGGCACTTAAAGAGACTTATTTGTGGAGAAAAATAAATCAAAACTTGACAAAATTTTATTTGTGAATTATATTTATTAATTATTCAAATGCACCTAAAGGTGAAAGTACCTCCCTTTAATTATACAGCTATTTGAATATTAAATAATCAATTAATTTTTATCTAAACAGTTTAAAAATGTAGAAGTTTTGCCCCACTACGTTGGTCGCCATATATATGATATGGAACGGCAAAATTTCTACACCATGAACATTGGGCATCTTATGAATAATATGGAAATGTGAAATTGCTAATAAATTGTAAATATATTTGAAATGTAAATGCAAATGTTTTGCCCCACGACGTTGTGCGCCATTTATATGCTGTGACTCTTTCAAATTTACATATAAATAAAATAAATTTAGTTTACTTAATTAAGTCGTAACTGGGAGTCAAGCACGCATCCTAGTGCTAGGCCTTATGCTAGACTATGATACGGTGAACTTTCTGCTGAAAGGTAGGTTAAGCAAAACATTCTACATGTAACTAGCTCAGTTTGAAAATAAATAGTTCTCTCAGGGGCAGAAAATATGACTTGATTCTCCTTCTCTTTAATCATCTCCAGGTCAGGTAAAGAAATAAAATACAAAATAAATCTTAATATCTAATTTATTAAAATAAAATAATTCTAAATAAATTCAAAAGTTTTAATCTACAAATATTTACACATCCAAAATCAATATTCGGTCATAATTCAGATTTATACATCATAAACAATAAAATATTACAAGAAATAAAGAATAAATGAAATCACCATGTCGTGCAAGCTTATATCTAAAATGTGAACGTGATTATTATTATTAATATTTGTCATAGATACATGTAAACAATCAAAAATTAAAAATAAATTAACCGTGATGAATTGTACTGGAATGTAAATTAAAAAAAAATAAAATTGTGCGGTCTACTATTTGATAACAAAATATAGACATTAAGGAAGTGGCTTTGCCCTAATTAGTCCTGTCCGGCGCCTTTTCTCGCTCCCAACACAGTACCATCAGTAACAAATTCACACAGAAGAGTATCCCAAAGTTCCACCCTACGAGCATGTCATTTTCAGCTCGTCGGACGCAACCCGAACATACATCATCATGTGCACACCCCTTAAGGAATATATATATTTTTAATTAAATAAATAAAGTGAAATAAAACAATGTCTCTGCGTATTCAATAAATTAACTCAGCCCTGATTAGTTCTGCCTGGTGCCTTTTCTCGCTCCCAAACGCAGTACCACCAAGACCAATTCGTGTATATCAAATTCACCAGGACTCCATGCTATGAATTAAATAATGACATAATTCATTTCACACATCCCTGATGTATTATTCAACACGTTAATATTGAACACCCAAATACAACAAAATATACTTAATTCTCATATCAAAAAGAAATAATATATATATATACATTAAAAGAAAATAAACTTTACCTTTTTCACGAAATTCCAATACAAAAAACACCACTACAAATAAAGAATTTGGAGACGCCACTATACACACATTTATAACAAATATTGTTAATCACCTTAATTCTTCATACATCGTATTAAACTCTTCCATAATTTTCAATAAAAGATTTTGTTCACTTAATATATATATAACCTATATACACATAAACAAAATTATTAGTTTCAAATATCCTTTGTAGGATGAATAAATTTAAAAGAAAAATAATTTATACGGAAAAGAAAATGATTATGTCATTCAAAGTTATCATTACAAATGCTAGAAAGTTTTGTCATAACGTACGGCATAGTACCCTACATGCAAAACAAAACCCTCTAGAAAGAAGAAAATAAAATGAAATTAAATAAATTCAAACACCGAGTTCATAAAAATAAAAGTATTTCATACATAGGTAGTTATTCGAATACATCTAAACATTTTAATGTAATGCGCGCAGCATGTTAAAAATAAAATTATTATAAGTGTAGAATCTTGTAAAAATTTTATAAGTATTGAAAATCTCAGAAATTATTCTAAGTCCGGATTTTAAAATAATCCTATTAAAGAAGAGGGAGGAAGTGGTTTTCACCTACTTTTAGACTTGCTAATATTGCGGTTTTCACCAGCAATTGCCGAAATTTTTATCTGTCCGCGCTTTTATTCGTAAATTTCCTTACAAAAACGTACGGCAACTTTCGTTAAGCACGAATCCATCTCCCAAAATTGTATGTCGACGGTGCTGCTCTTATCGGTTGCATGAGGAAACAGCGTATTAATAATCCTTGCGAGAGGTAAACAAACATGTGACCATAAATCCGTCTATACATTATGACTCAGCCGAGCACCTGATAAACAATACTTTTTGTACCGGTCAGTCCTTGCCAATGCCAGACGTATTTGTGCGAGGAACACCTGCTCGATCCTTTTTACGTAGCATTTAATACGTCTTAAAATTATAACCTTATAAAAATTTTATTAAGATTCTTTTATGTTTTACTTAAATAAAAATAAAGTTTTCATTAATTATTAATACAGTAAATATTTATACACATCATGGTGAAAATGAATAAAGTGAAAATTAATTTAAATAAAACTTGGAATGATACGTCTGCATTTGTTATTTGTATAAAGTTAAAATTTATATTGATGTGAGCAATAGTGAAATACAGATATAATACACAGGATGCTATCTATCAAACATTGGCCTGGTAAGTAAATAACATTATTTACAACTTTTAAATATAACTTAAAGTTCATTGCCACATCCTTATTATGTTATAAATTTCTTGATTGTTGTTTACTTCATTCTTGAACCATCTCTTTGTATTATTGGGAAGTTTTATTCGTATTTTCTTTGTCTTGCTTACATTCGGAAATAAAGGGAAAACATTCATGATCGTCGGTATGCGTTGGTTAAATTTATCATGAACCCCTTTTACCTTTCCAATTTCTAACGATGATGTATTGTTGACAGGTGGATTATCATACGCGTTCACCCAGCTTATCGTTCCTGGTGATTGACATCTTAAATTGAAGTATAAATGTTGTATCAGTTATTTGATCATCATACAGATTATACGAGGACAATCAAGAAATACACATATAGACGAGTACAGACATAGATATCCAAGAGTACAAAGTGAAATTAAGTGAAGCATTACTTGAACTCAAAGTTATTGTATACTGCTACCCTCTTCGGCCTCGACGGAGGCCCCTTAACACTGCTTGACAGGCCGGATCATGCCTTCCGCAGCCATCCTACACGCTGTTTCGTTCGATACGCGAACTACGGACCCATCTAACAGCATGACCCGCTGTCTCCGTCGAGCCTTGCGACAGGGTACCCCGAGCGTCAAACTATCCCGGCCCAAGATAGAAAAGGCCCGACGCACCGAGGCACAGAAGTCGGGCGAATCCCTCACGTCCGGGAATACATTCCTCTGCTCTTCTGGCCTATAACAGATTCCATTCTCTACATAACCTGGTTACCAATTACATGTACTCCAAGTTATCCCTATTGATTGCTTACTTGTGTAAAATTTATTTATTCAGTTACTTAATTTATACAGATCACGTTTACATTACCTAATTTATTATTGTTCATGAGGAATTTGTAAACTTAAATAAATAAATACCAATGTACATATAGATATAAATATAAATAAATATAAATCAAGAAAAATTCTTACCTTTATTAAGCACTTATGTATATAATATGAACGCACACAATAAGAAATCCTTACTTAACTAAACATAAAATTGCAAGTGATCTAAAATTCATTTATTTACATATTATTATTTATTCAAAATCACTGCAATATATACACACACATGCGTAATAGACTAATCATAAGTAATATCAATAAATATAGATGAAATAGTATTGTAGACTAACTAAATTATAAAGAAAAACAATGGATTCAAGAAAGACCAAAATCGCCATCGTACATTGAGAATTGCAATATAATTACAATTTACAAAACTTCTAATACAGGTGAAATCACCAAATTTTAATTTATATTAGCATCATATAATTAGTAGTTTTATTTGTTTACTGAACTCAGCGTAAGTTATGTTAAAAATATCCACGTGGCGGGGAAGCAAGTTCAGTTCTCTCGCTACTAAGGTGAGTGGACAATAGTACCCGTATGAGGTTTTATGATATTTTAAATAGAACAGATTATCATTCCTTGTAGCAATCTACGGTACACGAAAGGTAAACAATGACAACAGTTCCGAACAATCAAGCAAGCTATGCAGACATTTGTAGCCAAACCTAAGACCCACCAATTCCAGCCTTTCAGCGTATGTATACAATTCCTTGTCTAATTTAAGTTTATAGAGAATGTAGTTTACAAATTTACGTTGTACACGCTCGATCCTATCTGACTGTATAGCTGTGTGCGGGTTCCAAATAATGGAGCAATACTCAAGAATTGAGCACACCAGAGACTGACACAAAGAAATTATTCCGATGACATTGGAAAAATCCTGAGTCTGTCTCCGGATAAAGGCACATAACTTATTCGCTCTGCATGTGATATCATCAACATGCAGACGGAATGTAAGGGAGAAATCAAATGTAACCCCAAAATCTTTGATGTATCCTACACGCTCCAGAGCAATGCCATTGATAATATAGTTATGACAAATGTTCAGTTTTTTCCTACTGAAGGTAATGAATTTACATTTTTGGACATTTAACCCCTTCAAACCTGATTTTTATTTGTTTAAACAAAAAAATAATTGTGGTCGTATGTGTTATCAGTGGACAATATTTAAACAATCCATAAACCAAAAAATTAAAAAAACTTATTTTTTATTAAAAAATAAGAATGTACATGTACATGTACAAATGGTCCAAAGTAATTTTATTGTTATGTAAGTAAATAGGTATCAGAAACATTAGTAAATAATATAAACTTTATTCTCTGACAAAAAAAAATATAATAGGGTTTATAACAACATTTTAAAAATATTATAAATAACTTTTAGATAAAAATCTTCACTGCTCCGTTCTATGAAATGAAGTAAAACATTGTCTTTCTCGTACAAAACACAAATGTACTTTGCATTTGCAGCAATATATGTGACTTCGGCCTTTACAGCCCAGCTTTTTACAACGAGTGGCTTCTTTGTTTTCATCAAAAACTGGCAAGTGATCTGTCCCATCAAGTTGTACTTCGTGCAAAGGTCGTTGTTCTTTGGAGTAATGTTTACGAATGGAAGTTGGACTTGATGAAGATGGTGAAGACGTGGGTCTTCCTCTCTTGCTTCGATTTGAAGACACCGGTTTTCCCATGTAAATCAGACAATGAACAACTCTCATTCTGAAAGCTAAAAGATCCATAACTTTTTTTTGTGGAATCCCTTTTTCTTCGCAATCTTTTTTATATTCAATCCAACTATTCGCCAGGGCAAAATCTACCATGTGCATAATTACCCTCAGTGTCCATTTTCGTGATCGTATAAAAATTCTATAATAACTGATAAGCTGATCGAAAAGATCTACCCCTCCCATCGCGTGATTATAATCGCGGATAATTGCGGGACGGTTAATTTCTACGTAAGCAGACTGCGATTTGTCCCATCTCTTTACCTTATCCTCAACTCCAATTCCAACGTAATTAGAAGCAAGACATACTGTTTTATTGTCTAACCATTTCACCACCACTACTGTATTGTCGCTGTTAACGACTTCATCAGAATATCCTCTGTCTTTTTTTTTCATTTCTGAATCTGACATCACAGGGGGTTTGTAGAATCTATTTATTCTAATTGTTCCAGCAGCGTAAATTTCATTTTCCCGCAACATGTTCAGAAGAGAATATGAAGAAAAATAATTGTCATAAAACAATTTACTGTTTCTATGGGCAATTCTTTCAGAAAAATGAAGTACAACAGCTGCCCCTTGACCATAGTTTTTGAGATTATTCTCGTTCAAGCCTGTTGATTTGCCTTGATAAAAGAGAAAATCGTAACATTTTCCACTTTTCCCACATAACATAAAGACCTTGATTCCCCAAGGGCATGGTTTTCCTTTGATATATTGTTTTACACTTAACTTGCCCGTGAAAGGTATAATTTGCTCGTCTACACAAAATTCATCTTCTAGCTCCAACTCCAAACATCTTTTTCTTACCGCTTCAATTATAGGACGGACTTTATACAATTTATCTTGGCAAGTAGCTGGTCGCTCTAAATTGTTTACCAAATGAAGACAAGATCGTAATTGAAAAAACCTATCGCGGCTCATATTTTCCAAAAATAACCCAATACCTAGCACTTTCTCCCAGTACATTCTAAGTCTCGGAAACTTTCTCAAACATCCAATTGCAATGTGGAGTGCAAACAATATTTGCATTTCGTGCTTATCTGCAGCTCTCATATTTCTCCCATTTTGTGCGGCATATAGATTAGTAAAGAATGCCATCTGCTCAAACAGATCATCGTTTATATATCGCGAAAAATATTCTATTGGAGAAAGAGGCTCTGCATTTGAAACTGGAATAGGTGGAGGTAAAGGAATAGTTGGAGATGTAAAAGACTGACGCTTCCAGACTACGGTAATTCGGTTTTTTTTGTGCCTTTTGTCTTGCGGTGCGATCTCTTCTTCCTCTTCTGAATCTAATGCTTCTTCTTGATCTTCCTCATGGTTGAGGTCATCCTCAGGCTCTTCAGCTTGTGCTGGAGTGATTTCATCACTTCCCAAGCGAAATGGAGCATCTTCAGCAGACTCATCAATTAGTTCTTCTCCACTGTCACTATCTCCTTCGATTTCGCCTATATCTGATAAATCTCCATTTTCTACTACTTCTAGTAGTTCCTGGACATGTTGGGGGTTAGCAAGACAATAGTTTTTTCTCAATTTATTCATTTTTATTTGTATTCTGAAAAAATATAGAAAATTAAAAGTCAGACCGGATGTACATGAGCGTGGACAAATGGGCTTGTGAGTTCAGACCAAATGTACATGGCCATGTACAAACATTTAGAAGATGCTCCACAAAAAATTATAACATTTTTCTAGTAGTTTTACTTTCTTATACGTAGTATAAGGAAGTATTGTGATGATGAAAATTTTCGACCTCGAGATTTTTGCAGATGTCCACGTTTTGAGGTCCCCTGATACCAAAAAAGTGGTTTTTAAAAAATGTCTGTGTGTCTGTGTGTGTGTGTGTGTGTGTCTGTGTGTGACCACGATAGCGGTCAAACCGCTGCAGATATCAATTCCAAATTTTGTATTTATGAATATAATCTCCCTCTTGAGAACTGATTAGATTTTGAGCAAAATCGGCAGACCGGAAGTAGTAGTTTACTTCAGTGAAAAAATCGAATTTTGCAAATATTTCGTCAATTACTAAGTTTAAACAAATTTATAAAGAATACAAATGTACTCAAAATTAAATTTGAGAAAAATTGTTTTAATAAAGTTTTTCGAAATTCCTACCGGAAGTAGGTCTTTCACTCCTATCGAAAATCAGTTTTTTGCGAATATCTCGCAAGTCATGCTTTCTAGGCAAGTACATTAAGAGTATAAAAGTATTTAGAACATACTTTTAAATATCTTTTGTATAAAAAAATTTCAAAATTCAGACCGGAAGTACCACTTTTACTCTTATCGAATAGCGATTTTTTGCAAATATGTCGTAAATTATGCATTCTATATATATTTATGAAGAGTACAAAAGTATTTAGAGTTGGATTTGGAATATTTTTTGTATAAATGAAATTTCAAAATTCGGACCGGAAGTAACACTTTCATACGTATAAGAAAGTCGTGTGGTGGCCACACCTCATTTTTTATTATACTCTGACACCTCAATGGTCCTTCTAAATGTTACTAATTTTTTTCAGACTCCAAAAGCGACGTAATGTACAAAATAGTATAAAATATATGACTTACCTCCACTCTGCCCTGCTCAGTGAAACTACTTTACCAGCAAACTCACTAAATACTCTAACATCTCACAGATGGCGCTAGTAGCATCAAAAATCGTTAACCACAATGTACCTGGAGGTGTACATTAGGCTCCAAATGAATAATCTTTATTTCTCGTTAAACAAAAAAATATAAAAAACAATGTACACGCACATGGACATGGGGTTTGAAAGGGTTAATGACATATTGTTCTCCCTACACCAGGTGGTGACACCGTTAATGTCAGCCTGAAGCTTGAATCAGTCGGATGGTGAAGAAATAACAGTGAACAACTTCAAGTCATCAGCAAAAAGGAGAAATCTACAAAAAGTAATGCGAAGATTGATATCATTAATAAAGAGAAGGAATAGGATTGGGCCTAAGTGACTACCCCGGGGCACCCCAGAGGTTACAAGAACAGGACTTGATGTACTAGAACCAATGCGCACGACCTGAATACGGTCTAGCAAGTACGATCGGAACCAAGATAGAAGCGATCCGGAAATGCCATACGCCTCCAGCTTCCAAAGAAGAAGGTCATGGTCAACGCCATCAAACGCTTTACTGAAATCCGTGTAAACGAAGTCGACCTGAGACCCATCCTCCAGGGCTTCACATATGAAGTGGTGGTGTACAAGTAGATTACTCTCCGTACCCCGACCCTGAATAAAGCCATGCTGTTCAGGAATAAAAATTCTCGAGAAGGTTGTCGGCGACAATCGATTCAAGCGCCTTTCCCTGAACCGGCAAGGCACAGACCGGGCGATAATTACGAACATCTGAGCGATCGCCGGATTTAAATAGTGGCACAACAAAAGCCATTTTCCATTGTTGAGGAAATATACCTGAAGAAATAGATAAATTGAAAAGAGTGGAAATTGGCAGCGACAAAGACGGACTACAGTGTCTTAGGAAGTATGGTGGGATCCCATCCGGCCCGGAGAACAACGAATTAGGTAGGGAAGTCAACTTATGAAACACCAAATTCGAATCGATAGTCATATTACGGACAGAGCTTGAGTTGTGGTAGTTTAAGGGGTTAAACTGAGGAAAAGAAGTAGAATATTTATTATACACTGATTGGAAGTATTCTGCAAACATGTTACTCATAGTGGCGAAATCATCAGTGTAATCGTCGTTGAAAAACATTCGCTTAGGCAAACCACGGGTTTTCCGTTTGGAGTCTACGTAATTCCAAAAAATTTTTGAGTTTCGATTTATGTTATCCTGTGTAAAGGATAAATACCGATCATAATCGTTAGCAATGCTAATCTTTGACAGTGGTCGCAAATTCTTGTAGATATTGTGAGCCGATAAATTTCCAGGATCATGCTTATATTTTCTGAATGCATTGTTTTTCCTTTTTATTAACTTCTTGGTGTCAGTACAAAACCGAAACGGATAATTGCATGAGTTTACATAAAACTTAGGTATGAAAATATTGAAGGCGTTATAAACTATATCGTAAAATAAATCCAGGCAATAACTAATATCCCTGTTATTGAAAATAATGGGCCAATTTACTTCCCCGAAGTAATTATTAATTAGTTCGTAAGGTACTTTTTTGAAGTTGAATTTCCAGCCAGAATCATTGTCGACGCAGGTGATAGCAGAACTTACAGAAAGTTACATATCAAGCGGCGGGTGGTGTAAATCCGGGGGAACCAAGCTGAAATCACTATTGTGAACCACTAAGTTACTGCAGGTGGAAAAACCAAGTCTAATAAAACATTATTAATGTTCGTCACAGTATTGAGTTGCATTAAGCCGAGAAACGCTACACTATCACAAACACAAGATTCCCACGCTGCAACTCCGTCATTGACAGGAAGTAAACCGAAATCACAGTTCATCCACGATATACCAGGCATGTTATAGTCACCCACGATGCAGAACACTGAGTTCGGAAAATGCGTAGATATAAAGTCCAAGGAGATAGGCATCCACACTGGAGTCCGGCGGCAGGTACACACCACCAAAGATGCACTCCCCATCGCCGACCAGCACAGACACTAACAGCTCTTCACAGGACTTCACGGGCACCTTTATTATTGAGGACGATAGGGCAGAACGCACTCCTATTAAAACCCCTCCCCCACGCCGTTTGAAGCTGGTACTCTGATCCCTGTCCCTACGATAAACCACGTAATTGGGACAAAGAATTTCGTTATTCATTATGGAGTCGACCAACCATGTCTCAGTAATGACAATAATATCGTAGTTGAGGTTGAAGGACTGAAGGTAAATCTCACATAATTTAGTACGTAAGCCACGCACATTTTGGTAGTAAATCGTCAATTGGTTGACAACTCCTTTAGGTGACCTTAGTTTTTTGACTTAGTTGTGTTAGTCATTTGAGAATGTGAAGAATTTTTTTCAGCATCAGTGTTGTCGTTTTTGTAGAAAATAAATCTACGTATTATGATTCCATCTGCCCAATTTCCGGGATCACAAAAGTAGAGTAGTCTTTTTCTTTTACGCCAACCTTATAGCAATTGGCTCCGAATTTGGAATTTATTTTTGCACACTCATAATTACTTAAAACGTTTAATTCTTTATTTTCAAAACACAAAACAATACAAACAAACTTTAAGCTTGATACGCCGGCAGATAACTTAGAAAAAGGCAATAAATTAAAGCTGGATGAAACTCGTGACAACTTAGCAAGAATAAGCAATTTCTTACTTTACAATACACAGATATATTTATTTTAGTTACTTATTAAATATCACGGTGGTACGAATTTTACCGTGATTTTTTTTTAATGCGGACCAAATCCAAAATCACGGTGATTCGAATTTCACCATCAGCGCGTTCACGATGTATGAGTATCCACTGTATCACGGAAGAAAAGTATTGGAAGGGTCAGAAAATAAGACGTGCCTAATTCAGAGGTGGATGGAAATAATTGCATATTTTAATTTATTTATTTTGAGTTATGTAAACGAGGGAGGATGGGTAAGTAACGCACAACAATTTTTTCCTATTACAGTATAGTGACCTGGGTCACGAAACCTTCACGGAACGTTGTTCTCTAATGTTCCCTCCGTAGTTGACAATTTTATGAGCAGGAATACCTTTAACGGCAGAAGAGCAAACTACGGGGCAAAGATGGCGCACGTGTTACAGTCGTCTACGTGATTAGCACGGTACGCTGCAGAGAACTTTTTTCTGGAAGGTATCGTTACAGGTGATGAGTCATGGGCGTACCACTACACGCCTGAAAGCAAGTGGTCATCTATGGAATGAAAACATCCAAATTTCCCAACAACAAAGAAATTCAAAGTGACACAACCGCGAAGAAAGTGTCGCGACTGTGTTCTAGGACATGCAAGGGCTGGTATTGGTGGAATTTCTTAAACGCGGAGCCACTGTTAACACTGTATCGTGTGGACAAACATTGGACAAGCTGCGTCGTGCTCTTCACGACAAACGCTCTAATGTTGGAAATGTCAAACTTCTTCATGACGATGCACGCCCCCATGTGACTGTGACTGTTCCTGTTCGTGCTAAACTAGAGCGGTTTGGGTGGGAGGTGCTCCAGCTCCCACCGTATAGTCCGGATCTGGCACCGTCAGATTATCATTTCTTCGGCCCCATGAAGACATTCTTGACCGGCAAACACTTTATTTCAGAAGACGAAGTCAAATCGAGTGTCCGCATAGCCTAATATGTCATATAAACACCGAATATATGACATATTCGGTGTTTTTGCTTGGTAAAAAGGGCGCAGAATGCACGTTGTATAACAATTATCCCAATATTTCATTCTGGCCATTTTTGCACATACTGCACTTTTGCTTAGCAGGGCAGTACACGCCACCTCCACCACAATAACAATAATAATAAAAAAAAAATGAGGTGTGGCCACCACACGACTTTCTTATACGTATGAGCGTTTCAAACTATACAATCTTAAGAATTTTTTTATACAAAACTTATTCAAAATCCTATTCTAAGTACTTTTATTCTCTTAATAAATCGCTATAGAATGCATACTTTGCAAGATATTCGAAAAAAAGTGCTACTCGCTAAGAGTAAAAGTGCTACTTCCGGTCCGAATTTTGAAATTTCATGTATACAAAAAATATTGCAAATATAACTCTAAATACTTTTGTACTCTTAATAAATATATATAGAATGCATAATTTACGACATATTTGCCAAAAATCGCTATTCGGTAAGAGTAAAAGTGTTACTTCCGGTCCGAATTTTGAAATTTCATTTATATAAAAAATATTCCAAATCCAACTTTAAGTACTTTTGTACTCTTCATAAATATATATAGAATGCATAATTTACGACATATTTGCAAAAAACCGATTTTCGATAAGAGTAAAAGGCCTACTTCCGGCAGGGATTTCGAAAAAAATTTTTAATAAAATTCTTCTTAAATTTAATTTTAAGTACATATGAATTCTTTATAAATTTGTCTAAACTTAGTAGTTGACGAAATATTGGCAAAATTCGAGTTTTTCACTGAAGTAAACTACTACTTCCGGTCGACCTAATTTGCTGAAAATCTAATCAGTTCCCAAGAGGGAGATTATACACGTAAATACAAAATTTGGAATTGATATCTCCAGCGGTTTGGCCGCTATCGTGGTCACAGACAGACCGACAGACACACAGACACACACACACACAGACATTTTTTTAAAAACCACTTTTTTGGTATCAGGGGACCTCAAAACGTGGACATCTGCAAAAATCTCGAGTTCGAAAATTTTCATCATCACAATACTTCCTTATACTACGTATAAGAAAGTAATATAAAAAAAATGAGGTGTGGCTACCACACGACTTTCTTATACGTATGAGCGTTTCAAACTGTACAATTTTAAGAATTTTTTTAATATAAAACTTATTCAAAATCCTTTTCTAAGTACTTTCATTCTCTTAATAAATCGCTATAGAATGCATACTTTGCGAGATATCAAAAAAGTGCTCCTCGCTACTTTCGGTCCGAAATTTGAAATTTCAAATATACAAAAAATATTGCAAATACAGTTTTAAATACTTTTGTACTCTTGATAAGTATATATAGAATACATAACTTACGACATATTTGCAAAAAATCGCTATTCGATAAGAGTAAAAGTGGTACTTCCGGTCTGAATTTTGAAATTTTTTTATACAAAAGATATTTAAAAGTACGTTCTAAATACTTTTATACTCGTAATGTACCTACCTAGAAAGCATGACTTGCGAGATATTCGCAAAAAACTGTTTTTCGATAAGAGTAAAAGACCTACTTCCGGTAGGAATTTCGAAAAACTTTATTAATACAATTTTTCTAAAATTTAATTTTGAGTACATTTGAATTCTTTATAAATTTGTTTAAACTTAGTAATTGACGAATTATTTGCAAAATTCGATTTTTTCACTGAAGTAAACTACTACTTCCGGTCTGCCGATTTTGCTCAAAATCTAATCAGTTCTCAAGATGGAGATTATATTCGTAAATACAAAATTTGGAATTGATATCTGTAGCGGTTTGATCCCTATCGTGGTCACAGCCAAACAGACACACAGACATTTTTAAAAACCACTTTTTTGGTATCAGGGGACCTCAAAACGTGGACATCAGCAAAAATCTCGAGGTCGAAAATTTTCATCATCACAATACTTCCTTATACTACTTATAAGAAAGTAAAAATTATACGTATAGCGTCCCGAATTTCGAACTTCGAAATCTGGTCACCTTACCAATAGCTTCAGCCATTTGAGCACCATCTGACAGGACAACAGACAGGAACATACATAGTTCGAAAAAACAGTTTTCGTAATTAGGCGATCAAGAAATGTTCATCATCAACAATAAAATTAAAATATATTTACGGATCGTTATTACTCACGTAGAATGTGGAGCACGACAATCTCCCGACAGTAGCTATACCAGTCTGCGATAATACTGTGCGAAAGTAGCTAGTCCCCATGGACTGGATCAAAATAGTCCTCGCATGCATGGTCGTAAGTATAATCCGAAGCGAAACTATACATTAAGCTTAAAAAAGAATTATGCTTTTTATTTTTAATGAACTTAATAAAATTAAAAAATATCCGTACTTGAAAATCATCTCGGGCTTCACCTTGGAGTGCTCGAACCACGTGCCTTTGGACCTAGACACCGCTCGCTCCCCCTTGACAATTGCGCTCCCAACAGCGGAATAAGCCCAAACCGGCTCCTAATTTTAGGGGCATTGGCTGGTGGTATACGCCGTAATTCTTTTCCCTTGGGAGGAAACCATTATTCAAACACCAATTAATTGCTTGATCCCCTTCCCCAATTTCTGTTAGAATCCTTCTTTTGTTCCAAACTAACGCCATCATATAATTGACTTTCAGTACACACTATTCACTGCTAAATCCTGATAAATACTAACGGTTACTGTGAAATGTAATATTTCCAACAACTCACCCTATTTAGAAGTAAGGATTGAAATTGATTACCTATACACATTATAGACGCATGATAAGGAAATAACATTAAGTAATTTAACTTGGCAAATAAATATTCGCATTTTTCGTAACACCAAAAAAAAAGATTAATTGAAATGTCTAGAGGCTTAAATTGAATGAGGAGGCCATTCGAATTTAAATATGACATTTGAAACTCGAATATCAGCGATTTCAACCATCTCGGTCCTTGCACAGAGGACTCGGCTTCGCCTCGTCACTTACCAGCGTCCTCGATAATTATAAATCGCATAATATTCTCGTTACATTAATAGCTATAATATACAGTTACGGACAAATAAAAGTAGGACAGTTTTTTTGCCTAATGTGCTGGGATTTTGAAAAACAAACGTCAATAAATGATGTCAGAAAAAACGGTTAAAGCATTGTCAAAAAACACAAAGCATGACGGAAATGGTCTAACAATAGTTTATTCAAAATCACATTGTCTCTTAAGTATTTTATTTGGTTAATACTTAGTCATTGCACTATTTCGATTTATAACATCTGCAACTCTTCGCGGCATAGAATTAAATAAACTTAAACAGTATTGGTCCGAATTATCGCCCTACGCATTATTAATTGTTTTCAGTAAGTCTTGCACATTTTGTGGTCTAACATTTCTTCTTTGAATAATACGAGCCAGCCAATAGTTCATTTAGCCATGTTGTGTTAGCAATTATTCTTGTCTTATCAACAATATTAACGTGAGATTTTTACGAGAAAATGTATCGTTGACAAGTTGATGACGTTTATGAAGTTGAGACTGCTATGTTCTATTCGGTAAAGTTTTAAAAGCCAGCAATAACAACTAAAAGCAAAATTGTATGTAAGAGTTGTCCCACTTTTTTCTGTCCGTATGTGTACCTGCATTATAATTTTAGTTATAGAAATCACATATTAAATATATTTTTTTTATTTATGTCTAAAATATTACCCAAACTATACCGTATATCAAAATTATAACTATTTTATTTGAAAATCGACTTCATATACCCACCCCTCGTCCATCTTTTTTCATAATTCTCAAGGTAAGTATGTTTACTCATATTGATTGAATGACTGCTTCAATGGAAACTTTAAAATCTAATATTTCTGCCCAAAATAAAGTAATCAAAGTATTACCTTATATAACATTGAAAAAAACTATACGTCGTATTTATTACTATATTAACACAGATTATAAACATTTATATAAAAAAACCAATGTTGTACACGAGTTTATTTAATTCAAATTGCCGCCATTCGACAATTGAATTAAATCGAAATGATGTTTAATGTTGTGGGGGACTTATTCCAAAGTATAGCCGTATAATATTTCCTTTTGTATTGTCTAATTCCGTTTGTAAGGTTTCTTTGCGTTTTCATTTGGCCCATATGCAGTGATATTTGTGCTGTCTAGCTTTGTCTCCTTTGCTAATATTCTCTCATTTATATATTTTTTCTTTTGTAGTTTTTCTACTATATCTAGTCTTACCATCAGGCCTACTCCTTCTGCTCCCCATTCGTTGGTATGCACCCCGGACCTGTATAACCAATATCTATCCTTCAATTGTGTAACTCCTTTACCTTTCTTTCTAGTTTCAGTTATGCCCAGGTAATCCAACTTATATAATTTAATTTCTTCTAGAATTTCGTCTTCTTTCCTATTTATGCCTCTCACATTCCAGGTACCCAGCTTGATATTTACTTTGTTTCCCTGCCTTGGTGTGTCTGTTTTGTTCAGTTGGTCGTTCTTCCAAGTTGCTATTTTTAGCCGTTGTTCCATTTCATAATTTACTGTCTCTGCCTTTTTCATAACCATATTCTGTGCCTTTGTCGTTATCCAGTGGTCCAGATTTTACTTTTGAGTTAATAAATAATAAAAATGTATTTTTATTTTAATATATTATTATCATATTTTATATATGATAAAAGTCCACATTCCTCTTTTACGCGCTCCTAGAATTAACACGAGACAAAGGACGAGCAAAAGTAGCGATTGGGGAGCGAATGATCTGAGAACCTGGCCCATCTACGTGCCATGCTACGGGGACTGCGGTCCCATGTGCCGTAGGCTATTTTTCATGTCTCCGATGAGAGAGCTAAGGTCTGAAAAGCATTTTTGAAAATTTACGAACGTGTAGAAAAATTACGCTGTATCGCCGCTAGTTCCCATAAAGAGGTCGTGTAACGCAATAAGCGGCGGTAGGTCGGCACAGCTGAAAATGACACCTCAAATTTACAGTAAGGTTGAGTAAAATGTGGTTGGAGACTTCGAAATTGATTGACAAACATCCACCTGACGTTTGATTTACGTTGGTAGTCGCACGAAAATTCAGTTGCAGGTAATGAACTTTCAAAACCATTAATCAATTTCAGTTAGCAATGACATTTGCCGGAAAACGTCAGCAAAGCAAAGGTCTAATTTTGGCATGCGATAAGTTTGAAGTAATTACATATACAAAAAAGAGCCATTCCACGAGCTCTGCCGAAAATTAAGGTGGAAAGAATTGAAGCCACAGGGTCAGTAACTACATATGAATACATATCCTGCAACATTTAGAAATAACAGTCTTAAACGTTTGCAGGTTTCGCTCGTTAAGTACTGGAAATGTCCACATAGATTGAGAGAATCAAATGCGAAAGCACTAAAGAGTATATACTAAATGCCATCGATCACAAATTTAGCATTTATCCGAAAAAAAGTGAACTCAAAACCAGGAAACATACAGGAAAGATTCGTCTTTTCAATTTTTCAATCTTCAGTTTGACATGTCGGTTGTAATTAAGTTTAAGTGTAAGAAAGTAAGGAGAAACTTCAACATTAACGGACCAAAAATTAATCAGACGTTTGATTTGCGATGTAAATTCGACTCCACTTATAAACCGTCAAGACGATCAATAGGAGATGACACTTGTTGGCAAACGTCATAATTCAGTGATATAATAGTGTCAGTCGTACAATACAAATTGTTATGTCATCACATAAATGTTGTGAACTGACAGGACTAAATACTGAAAACACCAGAGATGTAACGATCGAGAAATGTGGATAGTCTCTATCATCGTCAAGCTGTAACATTAAAAAGCCGACAAGTATTGGACAGTTTGGGAATGAAAAGTGCATTTATTTGGCTGATTACACGGACATGATATTTAAGCGATCAAACGGGAACTCTAAATTTATGAAGTTCAGTAGCTTCTGTCGAACATTTATATGAGCGCGAATGAACAGTCATATGGATACATAATGGCAAAATAATGAAAAAAATCAGGTTCAAATGTGATATTTTACTGAAATGAAATACCTATTGGATATGTATTATTGTTATTACCAATTGTTACTGATGTATCGTTCTTATCTATATGTATTTGTTCTATGCCCATCCTTCTCTTCTACATTACTATAAATTGTCAATAAAATTAAAATGTAATATGCACACGAAAATTCAATTACAGGTTATGAACTATCAAAGCCGTCGGGCAATTTCAGTTCGCGATGACACTTGGCGGAAAACGTCATAATTGACACGGAAGTCCTACAATACAACGTGTTTTGTCCATTCATACATAAATGCTTCGAACTGGCAGCATAAACTAATGAATATATCAAAGGTGGACATTTATAATAATCGAGCAATGTGTGGATATATGGAATACGACAAACTATCGAGTAAAAATATTCATTTTCATCGGTCGGTTGTCAAGTTTGATCGCCAGAAAGCCGACAAATATATGTCCGAGATTTTAATCTGTGGTTTACGATTAAAAAGTGCATTTTTAATTGAAATGTGATTCCTTTCAGATATGTATTAGTGTTATTTTCAATGGTTGTTATTTCTTTTCTATATGTATATGAACAATGCCGGTGGTTATGCTTAAATATATGTCATTCTTCTCTTCATTTTAAAGCAAAAACAACAATAAACTATTATGGTATCTAAATGAAAAATAATGTCAATAAAGCGATATAACTGATACCAAGGTAAATACAACACGTAACAACTACTAACAAACAAACGGAAATTAATAATTCACTAGCCGAACTTAATTTATAACAACAAAACGCAATTACAGAAAAGAGAAAATACAGAAAACGACTTTTTATGGACTTTTGAAGTAGAGATTTGACGTTTGGTTGTACAGCCATTTTTTTTTAAACCAAGGCCAACCAACTATTAGATGCCCCACATATTGCATATTATAAACATGAGTATATCCCATTAAAGGGTTATAACTTTGAAAATACTAGAAATAAGTACTATGTTATTGGTACCATTTTAAAGGCGATTTTACAAGGAATATGCTGACTTATAAAAATATTATAGGTTAGATTTAAAAAAAACGAGAAAATAACCAATAAAGATCGATAACTTAGACACGACATATTTAACACCCTGTATATTTATTCACTTTGTTCAACCTCAAAACAAATAACGTGTTAGTCCATAAATTAGTAATACAAGAGTTACGTGAGGCATTCTACCCATTTACAGACTACAGCTTAAAATGTTAGATGCTGCAACTGTCAAGATTTTAACAATATTATCAATAAAATCAAAACGAACAGTCTGAAGTGCACATATCCATATATCATTGCAAAGATAATTTGAATGGCTATCATTATAATATCTAGAAAGTATAGCAATGTATTTAAAATAAAAAAGTTGAATGTGGTTGCGAAAATTTGGAACACACTGTATATTTGTAAATAAAATTAGAAAATGCACAGTCGCATGCTACATACGTACGTAAAGTCTCATTGCTGCAGCGTTATTAGTTTTCACACTAAGCTCCGCCGACACACTATTGCACCACCCACCCAATTGTTCAACCTGATTTTCTTCTTCGCAACGTGTTTGGATCGTAAGGGTTTGCGTTTTAGCGGTGTTCAATTTTAGTTTATTACTTTCGAACCATGACTCACTTTGTTGTACAGCTATATTTGTTTTCGCTATAGCTTCCTCCATGTTTTGATGCTTGACAAGAATCGTCGTGTCATCAGCATACAAGCATATTTCTACTCCTGGAAGAGAATACGGTAGGTTATTGATATAGATAGTAAACATAAGTGGGCCTAAAATTGAGCCTTGGGGTACTCCTAGTGTTGTAGAGCCCACTGAAGAGTTGTGCCCTTTCCAATTTACTACTTGTGCTCTACCTGATAAGTAAGACCCAATTAGTTGTAAAGGTGGCTCTCTGACTCCATATCCTTCCAATTTGTCTAATAAAATACCGTGGTCTACGGTATCGAAAGCTTTGGTTGATCGAAGAGGCTCATTATGACCGTTTTCTTTTCATCTAGAGCTTTGTTGATGTATGTTATTACATCCACAAGAGCCGTAGTGGTCGATTTGTTTTTTCGATACCCATGTTGACTAGGAGCACTTTCTATTTTCCATATAATTGTAAAGTCTCGATGCAATTACTCCTTCGAACACCTTAGAGAGAACAGGCAGTACACTAATTGGTCTATAATTTTGGCAATTGTTAATATCTCCTGCTTTGTGTATTGGTACGACCTTTGATATCTTTAGTTGTATGGGAAAATATCCTTCTATAGGACAGGAGTTAATAATTTCCACCAAAGGCTTACTTATGTCATCAACTACCCATTTTTGTATTTTAGTGTTCATTCCATAAATGTCCCTACTTTCTTTAGACTTCATCTCGTTTATTATTCCCCGTATTTCCCTTTCAGTTACAGGTCCAAAAAACCAGAACGTGTTCGCCGTTATATTTGAGTTATGCATTAAATGAGGTGGAGTGTTTCCTGTTATATTGTTAGCCACTTGAGCACCTGCGTTGCAGAAATAAGTATTCATTTCATCTGGTGTTATAGATGATGCATTACTTGATCCTCTGCTTATCCGAAATTTCTGCGTTTATGATCTTCCAAGTCGCTTTCATTTTGTTGTCGCTGTTTCGTATCATTAAAGCATTTATTTCCTTTTTGCTCGTTTTTATTGCCTCTAAATATTTTTTTTGAAACAGATGTAGGTTTCAAACCATTCATTATCCTTTGTACTTTTAGCTATTACCGCAAGCGCGTCAAGTGTATTTTTCATATTTTGCAATCCTTCGCTATATAGAACACCTGTATCTTCGTTACCTTTTTTCTTTTTTTGTTGCAGGGGGAACGACGATTCAAAAGCAGACACCATTATATTATGGAATACGTCAAACTGAGCCCTTGCGCCATTGTCTGCCACTGGTAACTCTGTTATTTTTGTACTGAGAACTTGCTTAAAGGTATTGAGATTTCGTGCGGAAAAGTTTCTGGAGCTCACTTTCTCTAGTTTTGCAGGTATGACATCAATACTAAATTTTACCAATTGTCCCATATGATCGGAAATGTGAAGATCAAGAACCTCAGCGATGCAACCACTGTCACAAATATTGGAAAATACATTATCAATACATGTCTTAGAATTATTTGTTATTCTAGAATACTCTTTGAACATTTGACGAAGATTGAGTGTTCCGAATAAATCTGTAATAACATTTGTGTTATTGTTTGGAGTTAAGAAGTCAATATTAAAGTCTCCTGCAATAATTATTTGTTTCGCTAGGCCATCACGATCTAGTAGCTCAAGCATACTGCTTAACTGACAATAACGCTCACTTGAATCACCGACATCTTTTGTCTATCGTATCGAAAGAGGCGATATTTGGAAATTATGAATTGACTTCCATGTGATGTAGAAGTCTTTCTAAACATATCAATAAAATGACTTTTTCGTCCAGTAACATTTTTTTATCGGCAGTAATAATTTGAAAATTACGCGAGGCTAAGTTAATGATTCTGGCATATTCTTGAGGCAAATAAATTTTCTCATGTTTTTTCTTTTCTTGCGTTATCCTCCCAAAATTTGGATCACAGGGGAGAAAACTGTGGCCTGGTTCCAGAAGTCCGTGAATTATTATTTTACATCGTCCCATTTTTACCAGAGTATACAAAAACTGCACCATAGCAGCGTTTTTGTTTTGTCAGCTGCAGTTGTTTGAGAAAAATTTGCAACTCTGTGACTTTTGCATCTAGTTTAGTTGCAATAAAACGATTTAGCAATCTAACTACAACACTCTGACCCTCTGAACCAGTCAGCTCGTCATAAAAATAACAAAAGCTTGTATTTAAGCTGGCAGTGTGAATGCAGAAATTATACACCCATAACTGTCGCTTATAGAAAACATCGCCAGCTGCCAGAGAGGGCAGTTTCTTTTCTGCTTCTAACTGTCTTTTTATATCTGCAGCAGGAATTTTTACGTCATATTCTTCGCAAGTTTGACATGTGTCTGTTTTCGGTTTTCCAAAACTAATGTTGAAATTTTCAACAAAATATTTCCGATAGTAATCATATTTAACATTTGGATTTATTTTTCTTTTATTGATCAAATTGTATTGTTGTGGTTCATATATCTCCAAATACAGTTCGTACATTTTCGAAATTTTTAAAAGTGGGGACAGCAAATAGTGACCCGTGCGATAATGGCTTTGGGATTTAGGAAAACTCCTATTGTGGGTATTAATTTGACTGTTGATGCTTGTGATATTTTATTAGGTCTTGTTGATTGTTTCCCACGTTGATCCAGGGGTGCAGTAGAATGTGATTTTAAGTGATTGGCAATACGCTCCACACGACTTTTGGAAATGCAATAGATGGACATAAAAGTACGTTTACAAACATTGAAGGTATTGCCACCATGGCTTACCTGTGTGTTTAATGAATTAATCAGTGGATTAAATTTCTACCTAAATAAAATTAAAAACTTACAACATATGCGAAATTTGCACTCTTTGGTTTACTAGTCCCAGCTTCCACGGCCGCCTGATTGACTTTCTTGCGTTTTACTGGTACAGTTGTAATAAGTCCAGCCAAATAAGAATCTTGAAGATTTTTGATTTGCAACTGGTAAATACTATTAAAAATCTCTTGTACAGTGTCCACGCCAACCTTTTCGAAACATTTGCTAGTGTATGGACAAGCGGCAACTTTTTCTGGTACAATGCGATTTGATGTATTTAAATATTCTTTCCCCGAAGTTTTACTTTCCGTATGTTTCGAGACCATTGACCTCTATGCTCTTTTCGTTTCCGACCGTCCCGATTTTCTAGGTTAGAATCAGCTTACACCACGTACTGTTCGTTTTCTAAGTATTCTGCACCCTCACTTGAAGACGCACTTTCTTCCACACGTTCACTGTCATTTGGATCATAATTACTATCGGTATCAGTCGCGTATGGATCGGATTCAGAAGCATCACTTAACTGTGACGTGTTCATGTTTACAATCACAACCTACTGGGCAAGAAACAGACATAAAACCACATGTCTTGTTCTTACGCCGAACGACAAAATATACGGCATACTGCGCAATAACCAGACACTGAACATGTTTGGACGTATAACCCCCTACAAAATCAAGACAGAAGTCTGATTCTTGCCCCGAACGATAGACTTGATATTTACTTATTCAGAACCAGACCTATCTCAATTTTGCCATCATCATATATGCCAAAAAGGGGAGATGTCTGGTTCTTGCACGGGGTGTTCAATTCCTCTTTTATTAATTTTTCTACTGCGCGCACAAGTCGTTCATGTAGTGCCATTCTCTCTAAATGCCTTTTTCCGCATCCAATCTCAATTTCTTAAACCACCGAGAGATTCTTGTTTCCTTTTTCTTTTTGGAATAGCCTCACTAAACGGAGTTTCATTAGAAGATGAACTGGAGGAAGTACTTTCCTGAAATTAAAGTACTTTTAATAAAAGACTTGTCTGTATAGTATATATGTATATATATAATAAAGAAAAGAAATTGCGGATTATAGAATAATAAGGTATAGAATTTCATGGGGTAACTCCGCTCAAAATGCAACTGCGGACACGTGTTTCGAACTACTTGGTTCTCGTCAGCGCAGTGTAGCCAAGGAATAGGATGGGATAACCTTGGAGCTGAAAAACATCAGAGACATACACAAGGGACAGCCTACCAATTGAGGCTTCAGCTAGAGTGTCCTCGATACTGAGAATGAATCTAACGTCGCCGCGAGGTAGACATTGTCCACCTGCAAGCCATCTGAACCCACAGGATAACAATAAAGAAAAGAAATATTGCGGATTATAGAATAATAAAGTATAGAATTTCATGGGGTAACTCCGCTCAAAATGCAACTGCGGACACGTGTTTTGAACTACTTGGTTCTCGTCAGCGCAGTGTAGCCAAGGAATAGGATTGTTATCCTGTAGGTTCAGATGGCTTGCAGGTGGACAATGTCTACCTCGCGGCGACGTTAGATTCATTCTCAGTATCGAGGACACTCTAGCTGAAGCCTCAATTGGTAGGCTGCCCTTGTGTATGTCTCTGATTGATGTTTTTCAGCTCCAAGGTTATCCCATCCTATTCCTTGGCTACACTGCGCTGACGAGAACCAAGTAGTTCGAAACACGTGTCCGCAGTTGCATTTTGAGCGGAGTTACCCCATGAAATTCTATACTTTATTATTCTATAATCCGCAATATTTCTTTTCTTTATTGTTATCCTGTGGGTTCAGATGGCTTGCAGGTGGACAATGTCTACCTCGCGGCGACGTTAGATTCATTCTCAGCATGGAGGACACTCTAGCTGAAGCCTCAATTGGTAGGCTGTCCCTTGTGTATGTCTCTGATTGATGTTTTTCAGCTCCAAGGTTATCCCATCCTATTCCTTGGCTACACTGCGCTGACGAGAACCAAGTAGTTCGAAACACGTGTCCGCAGTTGCATTTTGAGCGGAGTTACCCCATGAAATTCTATACTGTATATATATATATATATTATCTTCTACGAAATACAATACAATACCATATATTAAAAATATTTCTGAAAAATTAAACAAGATACTAATACCATATAAAGTAAAAATAGCACATACTAACTACAATAACCTCAACTCTTTATACACCCCTCTCAAAGATAAAATCCCCACGTTAAAAAAACCAACATAGTGTATAAAATACCATGCAATGATTGCAATGGCATTTACATAGGACAGACTTCTCAACATTTAAAAGACAGAATAAATGGTCATAAATTTTCAAATAACTCCACTGCACTCAAAAAACATACCAACACAACAAATCATTCCTTCAACTATCCCAATACATCAATTATAACAACAGAAAAAAACTTCAAAGCCAGGAACATCTTAGAAAGCATCCACATTCAAAAAAACAAAAACACAATAAATGATAGGACAGATATTAATAACCTGTCAAATATCTATTTTTCCATTTTATAATAAATATAAGTACGACTCTGTGTTTCCTTTAAGCATATATTTCAAATACAACATAAATAAAAATGCATTAAAAACCATCAGTGCATGTGTGTAGTATAAACACATTTTAAAAGATACATTTATATGTATACGTTTAAAACATCTTTGCTTTTCAATGAGCACGTACACGTTCAATATCCATTACACTTATTTTGAAAAGTAATTAACATTTTAGATAACACTAAAAAACCAAAAGAAAGTATACATTTATAATAACATTCAAAAAAAGGAAAAAAATAAGAAAACAGATGTGCAGGTGTTTGTGCAAGTGGAAAATCTTTTGGAGAGTTTAATATGTGTTTTTATTGAATTGTAAATAAATGTAGGAACAATTTTAATACATGACGTAAGTTAATTTAGAATTATTTTACATATAATGTTAATTAATATACTCATAATTGTTACAGCTTATAAAAAAAATATTTTTTGAGAAAGATATTATATATAATTGTTTTATATTTGTCTATATTAATATAAGACTGGTTGTTTAAATATATATCTTTATTAAACGTTAGTATATCTTTTTGACATCATGTTACAGCCATTATTAACTTATTACTAACTCCGTGTACTGCATGACAGAGCCATCTATGATACACAACATCTCCCCTTTTTACAATGCTTATTTTTATTTTAATTATCAAATCGTGATGGTCTCTTAATGATTCTACCTGACTTTGTGCGCACGGATGATTCAGTCGCTGCAGACATTTGATTATTAGTTTTATTATCATCAACATTATAATCATAATCATTACTATAATCATAATCATAACGATTTACAGGTTCATTAAAAGTTTTTCTTAAGTGGTAACTATTCCTACGTAATATTCTATTATTCTGATCTTTTACAATATAAGACCTTGGCGAACTATGTAGTCCTATAATTTTACCTCTAATCCATGTATTATTGTATCTTATCATCACACTATCATTAACATTGAATTTGATATTTCTCTTTGCTGTTTTATCATGATAAGTTTTGTATTTGGCTTGATTTCTTAAAAGTCTGTTTTTGACATCGTTTTCAATTTTGGGTTTTAAATGAAAGTCACTAACAGGTAATTTTGAGCGTAATACCCGACTCATTAATAATTGAGATGGTGATGCCTTTAATTCTGGTATTTCTGTAGTACGATATTCTAATAGAGATACAGTTATATCTTTACTTTCCAATGTATTTTTACGTAACATTTGTTTTACTATATGAACTGCTTTTTCGGCAAGGCCATTACTTCGGGGGTATCTTGGACTTGATGTGATAATTTTAAAATTCCAATTATTGGCAAATTGATTAAATTCAAATGAATTAAATGGCATATTGTCCGCAATAATTATTTTAGGAATGCCATGTATACTAAAGATTTCTCTGAATTCATTAATTAATTCACAACTAGTTTTAGACTTTAGTTTTTTAACGTCAATCCATCTTGAGTAATAGTCTATTACTACTAAATAATCATCATTGGCAAATGTTAAAACATCTGCACCAATTTTATTATATGGTAAATTTGGTATTTCATGTGGTAATAAAGGTTCTTTTTTGTTATTACTATTAAACTGTTCACAAATTCCACACCTGCCGATATAACATTCTATATCATTACAAAAACCAGGCCAATAGAATAAATTTTTGGCTTTTAATTTACTTTTTACTACGCCTATATGGCTTTCGTGTAGCAGTCCCAAAATTTGTAATTGTAAAGACTTTGGAATTATTATTCTGTGACCATAATACACAACACCATCTTCAACAATAATTTCATTTCTAATATTATAGTAATAACGCAATTCTGAATTAATAAGTTTCTTATTTTTTGGCCAGTTTGTGTAATAATACTCACAAACTTGTTTTAAAATAGGGTCTAATTCAGTATGTTTTTTAATATCGTACAATTTATTGTATGATGCGTCATATCTGTTAATGCAATGTACTATACTAGTTAAGTCTAGATCATCGTAACAGGTAGTATTTAAATAATTTCTAGACAATAGGTCTGCTACGATCATCTTCCTACCAGGTAAGTATGATAGGTCTATATTATAATTAAGTAATTTTAATCTCATTTTTTGTAATCTGTTATTAGGAATTTTATTAATCTCCTTGTTCATTATACTAATTAATGGCTTATGATCTGTTTGAGCCATAATTTTATGTCCATAAATATAATAGTGAAATTTTTTACAAGCAAAAACTAAACTTAAAAGTTCTTTCTCAATTTGAGCATAACCAACCTCATTATTATTTAAAGATCTTGAAGCAAATGAAATCGGTTTACCCTCCTGCAAAAGAACACATCCTAATCCATCTTTCGATGCATCACATTGTATTAATATTTGTTTATTAGGATCAAATTGATATAAAATAGGAGAGTTTGCTATTAATTGTTTTAATTTAGTTAAAGCTTCTGAATGTCTTTTTTCCCATGACCAAATTACATTATTTTTTAATAACTCTCTTAACGGACTAGTAATGCTAGACATATTAGGAATAAAATCTCTTAAAAAGTTTATCATTCCTAAGATTCGTTGTAATTCTTTCACATTCTGGGGTTCTTTTAATTCTAATAGTGACTTTACCTGATCAGCATCTAATTTCATCCCAGATTCACTAAATACATGACCTAAAAATTTTACTTCTTTGACTTTGTATTGCAATTTATCTTTATTAAATCTCACATTATATTTTTTTGCCCTTTCAACTAACTTTTTTAATAATAAATCATGCTTTTCTTCTGTTTTAGTTGCTATTAAGATGTCATCAAAGTAAATTACTACATCTTTACTATCTATGTCTTCAAAATATTTTTGGTTTAACTTTATAAATGCCTCAGGGGCACAAGACAAGCCAAACGGAAGTCTATTGAATTTATAATACCCAAATGGTGTTGTGAATGTACACAAATCAGTAGATTCCTCATCTAATTTAATATGCCAAAATCCCTGCTTGATATCAAGTACTGTGAAATACTTTTTATTTAATAATTTTGTTCTGATATCATCTATTTTCGGTATTAAATAATAATCTCTACTTATAGCTTTATTTAGATCTATAGGATCTAGGCACAAACGTAAACTATTATTGGGCTTTTCTACTAATACTAAATTACTCGACCACTTTTTAGGTGTATCTACTTTTTCTATAACATTACTCTTACTTAAATTTTCTAATTCACATTTTAATTTATTCATTAAAGTTTGTGGTAACCTTCTAGGTTGTCTTATAACACCTTCAACATTTTCATTAATTTTAATTTTATATTTATCTGGAAATACGCCTAACCCTTCAAATATTATTTTATTATTATTAATAAAATTAATTTTACTATCATTAATACTTAATTCATTAATACTGGCTCTCTTATTAATTAAATTTAGTTTAATACAGCTACTTAACCCTAAAATTGGTTCTGTATTATCCAAATTCACTATAATATATTCTACATTATCCAGATTATTACCTACTTTTGTTACCAAATTTACTGCAAATAATGGTTCTATTGGGAACCCACCAAATGCATGCAATTTAACATTAGTATTCTGAACATATTTATCAAATTTACATTTATTATATATATGTAAAGGTATTAAATTTACCTGAGACCCTGTATCTAACTTAAATTTAATTTTAAATTTATTTTCTAATATTAATTCTTCTTTCCATGTGTCCCTTGCTTCAGAGTTTATTTCATTTATATTCACAAACAGGCTTTCTACTTGGACATCTGTATTTTCTATATTTTCTGTACTAGGCACATTGACTTCACGAACATATTTTCTTTTATTTGTTTTTAGTTTACATCCCACAGCATAATGATTCGGTTTATTGCAGTTTCGGCATACCTTTCCATATGCTGGACATTTTCTTGGTTCATGTTTTGTGTTGCACTTTTTACATAAATAAATTCCATTGTCATTATTACTTTGGTTACTCCTTTGTATTTTCTTTTTAACTACTTCAATTGTTTTCTCACTTTGTAGACTTTGAACTTGACTCCGACTAATTTCTGATGATCTGCATATATTAATAGCAGTTGACAATGATAAATCATGTGTTCTTAATAATCTCTCTTTTATTTCAGAGCTTTTTATACCTAAAACGATACGATCTCTTAGCATATCATCTTTTTCTTCTTTAAATTCACATGATACTAATAATTTTTTAATATCTGTTAAAAAATTATCGAAGTTTTCTCCCTCTGCTTGATTACGGCTGTAGAATAAATAACGATCGTATATTATATTTTTCCTGGGTGAAATATATTTATCAAACGCATCTACTATTTTTACTGGGTCTTGTTGATCCGTCAACGATAAATTAAACGTATTAAACAGTTCCAATCCTTCTTCTCCTAGAAAATTAAGTAAAATGGCCGCCTTCGTCTTTTTTTCTGAATCATCATGACCAGATGCCGTTAAATATATATTATACTGCTGTTGAAATTTTTTCCAATTTGTGCATAAATTTTCATTAATTTCTAATGGTTTCGGGATTCTATATGATGACTCCATTTTACTTTATTAATATTATATTATGTTAGACCTTCCAGGTTAATATGGGTGTGGCACTTCTTATTAGCCCTTTTATTACTTTTTTGTTTTTATTCTTACACTTATATTCTCACACTTATTATCGCAGTTATTATCACACTTATTATCGCAGCGCCATGTTTTATATTTGTCTATATTAATATAAGACTGGTTGTTTAAATATATATCTTTATTAAACGTTAGTATATCTTTTTGACATCATGTTACAGCCATTATTAACTTATTACTAACTCCGTGTACTGCATGACAGAGCCATCTATGATACACAACAATAATATCGAAACGTAGAAGAATTTTTTATTTTTGTTTTTACCTATAATTAAATACAGGCCGATACCTCCCATGATTTAAGTATAGTTTATATATATATATATATTGTAAATTTAAACCTCAAATAAACAAATTTTCATTTATTAAACTAATATAATTTCAATAATTACACTTTCAGTAATTCCTATCTTGTAAACAATGTTATTACAATAACTATTCATATTCAAATTCAATGTACAAACATTTCACAATTCTCAACAATTACCAAATATCTTTAAGCAAATACTTTTTTTTTTTAGCTATAGTTTATCCAAAGTAATATAAGTATCATTTATTTTAATTCATTATAAGAAAATTTTACATACATAATAACTATACCCTGTACATTCTATTAATATTTAGCAAGTGTACTCTTCATATAATTATTTAGCCTCTATACAATTTTTATAATATCATAGTAACTGTATTACTCTTAACATTTCTTTTAGGTGATAGTTCATTTTTTTTTCATTCAACTCTTTCTCGTAAAGATTATTGCCTCTATAAAATATTTTACTTATGCTCACTTATACATTTATATTATAATTATTATTTCTATTCCCTTTGCGCATATATCCCATAATATTCCTATAGACTTATTCGTCTTCCCCATTCTTTCTATTTATGAAAGATTATACTTATATTTACGTTTTATTGGCGTACGTTACCTTAATCTCTTATTAGACATTTTAGTCTTATATAAATCATCATATCAGGTTACCTATAACCCATTCTCTATCATTTATTATAATTCCATATTTTAATGGTACATTTTATATTTATTTATTATTGCAAGCATATTTCCTTCAATTAAAATATCATATCCTAAAGGCTTTTACTATCTTTTTATAATTAGCTTTATAACATCACCTACTTTATTAATCTGCAAGTCACTTTTACTGCTTCAATTATTTTACAATTTTAAGGCTTTAGATAATTCTTTCTTTTCCTCAACTACTAAATATATTCCTTCTAAGTTTTTTATTTGGGCATATAATTAGACATTTAATTCCAAATAAATTTTCTTATAGTACTTTGGTTTTCTTTTTCTTTTTATACATAAAATATGTAGGAATGAGAGTAACATTTGATACAACTTTTAAAACACATTCTTCAAATATCTCTAATAATCTAACTCTATATTCTATATTTAGATTCTGAACCTCTTTCTATCGATCCATTTATATACTAGGCTTATTTACCCTACTTATAAACTTAAACATGCCCCTTTCTCAACAAATCCAATAAGACAACATTTTTTTTTTATATCCGATTATGTTTTTGTTATACAAAATACTCCTACTATGCCCCTAACTTCTATTCCATATAAAAATTTTAACTCTTGAATATAAAAACATTTCTTGTATAGTTTGTTTATTCTTCAAAAACAACATGTGAATGAATTAACAATATTTGGATACGGAAGTGACGTTACCCACTTATAAAACACAATCAATTCTAATGTAATGTCCTGCCTATAACTTGAGATCTAATTTATACTCGGAAAGCAGGTGTCGTAAATACCTTCAGAAGACGACCTCTTTTTTTTTCTTCTGTCCTGACTATAACTTGCTGTTCATATTTCTATTTTTAATCTAACTCTATTCTTCCATGTACCCAATTTTTCTACTGGTACCAAATTTTCTAAATAACATGTATCCTCTCGTTCCATTATATAAGTAATTTCATTATTCATTTTCCTAATCTTATTAAATACTCTCCCAAGATTAATATGATTTAATGTGAATGTATTTAAAACTTCCTGACCTTCAATGTCACATTCTAATAATACGTTACAATTTATATACAAGATCAATGTCTCCTGATAAATATTTCTGGTCGCATATCTTACTAAATAAACTCTTCTCTTCTCAATAAATTCATTACCACTTACAATTCCTTCAAATTTACTGACCATATTAATTTTTCCACTTCTTAAGCTATTTCTCATATATTTAGGTATCGTATTCCGTCCAACATTAACTATATTTCCAATAAACTTTCCGTCTCCTATAAAAATTCCTTTTGTCTGCCTTGAGAAATATACATTTAAAATATTACCATCTTCTTCTCCTAATAAAAGAGTGTCCAATTTTGATCTTAAAATTCTTCTGCCGGAATCTAAGTATTTAGTTTTCTTTTGTAATAGTACAATTTTATACGATTTCTTAATGTCAACTGTGTTTTGTTCACTGTCGATATAGTTAATAACATCTTTCTCTAAATTTGCTATTACCTTTTCCTCGACTGTTTCTGATTTATTGTTTCCACATAATTGCATTTCTGTTATTACTTCTTCTTGTTTACATACCAAAGATTCTTTAAATTCTTCAATATTCCTTTTATTATCTACTTTAATATCATCCCACATCTTATCTATCTTTCCACATAATTCTACCTTCACATCCATAAAATTCTTCTTATTTTCTTCTCTGTCCTTCTCACATCTTTCGAAAAATGTATCCCACAATTGATTACTTTCTTCTCTGTCTACTTCTCTCATACGTCTTCTTTCTTCTTTATCTTCCTCTCTTTGTCGTCTACTTTCTTCAATCCTCTTGTCTAATTTATCCATTAATTTCTTATTATTTTCTTTACTAGCCTTGTCAAGTTTATCCATTAACTTCTTATTATTCTCTTTAATAATTTTTTCCATATTATCATTACTTTCTTTACTGATTTGTTTAAACATTTGTAAAATCAATGTCATATCCATTGCTGTAGTTGACATTTCTATTTTCGAAGTCTCTCCTTGAATTTCCACCTTATCACCTCTATCCTGTGTTTCTTCCAATTATTGATTTTCTTCCTGGACCTGTAATGTAATATCTCCTCCCTCTTGTAAAGTACCTTCCTGACTAACCTCCACCTCATCATCACTAGATGATTCTTCTCTATTCATTCTTGAACTACTTTTAGACCTAGTATTCATTTTTAATAACTATTATGTGACAACAATACAAATATACTTTCCAATATCATCAATATAAGTTTTACTATGGTAATCCACTTCGTAAAATGTTAATTTATGTTCACACATATAATAATGTAAATAAAATATTGAAAATACTATATAGCGAGTCTTATTTTACATAGCCCCACGTTGATGCGTCATAAAATGTACTAGGTAATATCTCATACATATCAGTTCAATCCTCGAAATAATTATAAAATCCTATCACAGTTTAAATGTCATAAATTTAACTGTATATGCAATGAAATACCACTCTAGACATATTTTTTTAAATTGTTATTATTTGATGAACAACCCTTGTATATGCTAGTTTTATAATCTCTTTATATATCATATCCTATTTCACTCATAATACGAAGGTATTTTATTTTTATGCCCGACTAGCTTTATATTTTATCTTTACCTAAATTATTTTACTCTCTTCTACCTCTTTATTTTATTTACAGTATTTAACTCTGCCTTTAATTATATACTTTGATAAATTTCAATAATCCTTTTTGAATTATCTATTTTCTCTCTATATTAACATTATATAAATTACCGATTTCTGTATTATTTTTATACATTCTATACTTTTAATAAACCAATTTACTAAGAAGTGTCCAATAAAACACATAGATGTCACCACTACTTATTCCATTTCAATATATCTCATGACATTTATTTCTTGGAGGTTATAAATAAAACCAAAATATTTCCTTTAAACGAGAATTGGACTATGATAAAATAAAACGATATTCTACTAATTAATAATATGTTATATTCAAACTTTGTGTGTTATTTTTTTATACGGGACAATGGTTAACAATATATTAATATGGAAACTGAATATTTGACGTTTATAAAATATATTTCCTCAAAGTGTTTAGTACCAAACCCAACTAAATAATGCAGGTACGTACCCTGATATAATTAACTATTGATATACCTAAATAAGTAATTCTTTCTAATATTTTCGTCTCAAATTAATTTATACTATTATTATAATGTGTTCAAAAATATTTACTGACTTGATAACTCCATAAATTTGTATTCAAATGAAAATTATTCATAATCTTGACATATTACTGGATAGTAGAGAATTCAAATAATTTATGTTGTTTATAACAAATGTACTTGTTGTGATAACAATTAGTACAGTCTATTTCTATACTGAATTATATTGCAAATAATTAACTCTTCTCCAACCTTCACAAAATGTTATCTTTCTTTACTACTGACACAAGAAAAATTACTAAAACGGTAATACTTAATTGCTTTCTTCTTTTAGATGAGTGCTATCCACTTCTTGATGACGTTCTTGGACGGATACCACTTCTCTGATGTTGATAAACTTCAATCTAATTCAAACTCTTGAAATAACAATACCAACTATCCTGTACAGGAACTTGCTCGATGTGGGAATAATTAGTCCTTTCGATATTAAGCCAAATCTCTTCGTGCACAGCAAATTCTCCAATACACCCGGAAACTTGTGAAATTCACCAACCTTTATGGATCTCTTGTTATAACCTGCCTCTCTTGAAAACCAGTACTTCTGGAAACTGCTACCTTTTATAATAACAGGAACTTGAAGATTTCTTCACCTTTTATGTAATTTCAAAACTCTGGTACTAAATAGCCTTTTGAAAACTTCTATTATCCCGGAGATAACAACCCTATATTGGATCTACCTGGATCTTGTCCAACTTGGTAAGTACAATTATTTATTTTATACTAATTTATCTGTAGTTAAAGAAATTCACTCAAGATACACTTTTCTCATTTATAAATATCTAATATCGCGTTAATATCAGAAAAGATATTCTCTTTTCTGAAAACACGTCTATAGCTTTTTCAAAATTAGAAAAATTCTGCCGTTTATTTATTCATTTCCCTAGTAATCCTTTCTCATTTTGTATCCTCCAATCAAAGTTTTACAACAGCAATAACCATCAACAACATAGCTTTTAAATTCTCTAATATACCTAGAATACTACTTAAAATTGTATTATCTGAATATCTAAATTCTTTTCATAAGTTTAACAACCCTTCTTTTCATATTTATATCCCTATACCTCTCTACAATTATATTTCTGAACACATGTCAAATAATGACAGTTCCTGTATTTCAAATTATTCCCGGGAACTGTTCTACAATACAATCTATAACCCTTTCAAAATAAGATTCTAAATATTTTTATCACCTCATAAACGTCAATTACCCAAGTTTTTACAAATTTATAATACATTTTACAAAATAACAACTAATATTCAACTCTCTTCTTTCCAGAATATTTTGAACTTCTAAGAACAATGAACATGGTCAACCTTTCCATATACAGGTGGTTATTTATAAAATTCAAATACTTATTAAATGCTATAAACCTCTTTTATGATTAACTCAATAAATCTTATTTTAAACACATCATAATAAATTTTTCTACGTTTATTTAATTAAATTTGGTAACTTTATTAACTTTCCATATTATATTGTTAACGTATGCCTTTATACCATAACAATATATATACAGGGTTGTTATAAAGTAAGGGATATACTTTAACTTATTATAACTTTTTAACAAATTAAGTTAATATCAAAAACTAAACGAAATTTAATTGTTTAAATAATGGGATTTTGTATGCCCAAACCCAGTTACCGCAAATGTTCAATATGTCCTCCATTTTGATCTTGTAAAATCAGCAACCGTTCCTCTAAATTGTACACTGCATTTCTTAACATTTCTGGTTGAATTGCACCAATTTGCTCCGTAATATTGTCTTTTAATTCTTGTAGCGTTGTTGGTCTTCTTCTAAACACTAAATTTTTTAAATGACCCCACAGCCAGTAGTCCGCTGGGTTAAGATCAGGTGATCTTGGTGGCCATGAATTTACAAAATGTCTGCTTAAAACGCGATCTTGAAAAACTTTAGTTAAAAATTCTTTAGCTGGTCGGAAAATGTGCGGAGGTGCTCCATCCTGCATAAAAATCATGTTTTCAATTCTGTGGTGCTCGTCTTGCAGCTGTGGAATAACATAATCTCTTAACATTTGCAAGTATCGTTCACCGTTAACAGTTACAGATACGGCTTCTCCATTCTGTAGCTCTTCGAAGAAATACGGACCAATGATAGAATCAGCTGTAAAACCGCACCAAACGGTGACTTTCTTGTCATGAAGACCTTCTTGAACAATTACTTGTGGATCTTCTGCAGACCAGATTCTACAGTTTTGAGTATTGACTCCACCATTCAGAGAAAAATGTGCCTCATCTGTCCATAAAATACGGGATAACCATTCGGGTTCAATTTCCATCTGAGCTAATAATCGCAAAGAAAAATCGTACCTACTAGCCAAATCTGCTTCCTTTAATTCAAACAGCATTTTGAGTTTATATGGATACATTTTTAGAATTTTGCGTAAAATTTTCCAGACCGTGGTGTACGGCATTTGGAATCGCTTGGATATCGCATTTGCACTGCTGATTGCTAGTGGATTACCTCTGGCTATGTTTTGATTTTCGTGAAGAACCTCTGCAACTTGGACATCACTAATGCTTGGTCTTCCTGATCTCGGAAGGTCAATTACCGAACCTGTTCTTTCAAATTTTTGTATCAAATTGCGGTACGCTTTCATACGACAGGGCCCCGCTCTCAAACCCATTCTCGTTCGAAACCTTCGTAATCCAGCTGTGTAATTTCTGCCGCATTCATAATAACACTGAACTAAACCAATTCTTGTTCGTAGGTCCATGCTATTACAGTTTGAGTCGTTAAAACTATACGTTTGCTTGAGTTTTAATTTGAAAATAAACTCCAAATTGAATGATTTACTTTTAACACTTGTGTCAACAACTGTCATGACAACGCTTTTGTTTTCCATAGATACAACAAATCCCATTCCTTAGGCAACTAGATTTCGTTTACTTTTTCTTGTTAGCTTGATTTTTTAAAAAGTTATAATAAGTTAAAGTATATCCCTTACTTTATGATGACCCCGTATATATATATATATATATATATGTTGTCTCTGGATTCCGGGTTTTCTTCCGCGTTTCCACTGCTTGGTCTTTGGAAAGACCGATGCTGGTTTCTTGACGACGTTTCGGCAAAATCACACTTGCCATCTTCAGGTCTGCGATAACTGTCTGCTTCTGCTTCTTGTTACAGTGAAGTCCGGATATAGTGAACTAGAAAAATGCATCAAAATTGGTTTACTATATCAGAGGTTTACTATAAAAGAAAAATATACTTTTGTACACACCTGATGTTTGCCTGATGAAGGGGGGTTATGTATATGTTTGTTTTATAAAAAAAATGCCATGGTGTACCTTCGTTGTTTAAAGTTAGGTAAAGTTTTATTTACGGAACATATGTAAATCACATTCTGTATAATACCTGACCTTAATAAACAATAGTAACAAAGACACTAAAAGAACCTACTCTTTGATATTGTACTCGGTTATTTTGGTTTGTACAAGTCTGTTAGAAAAACTAATGTTACTTATATAGCTTTCAAGGTTGCAAAAAAAATTCCAAACTTTTTCGGGAACTTCGCGTGATTGCAAAAACGTGCGAATCTCTACCATATTTTGTGTCACCATTTTCACTGAAGGAACACTGACCATGACATCTTCCTCATGTGCCTCCTCGTCCAGCTCCTCATCACTCAATTCTGCATTTGTCATTGAAAAAATTACATAAATCAGTCATCATTCTAATGTTTCATTTTATGTTTATGTACATACCTGTTAAGACTGACTGAATAATTTGGTCTTCCATCAAAGACTCTGTTGGAATAACTTGATCGTCGACTGAAACGTAGTGTTCAAAGTCAAAATCTTCAATTCTATTCCTCATTTCTGTTTCAAGAACTTTTTGGGTGTCGGAATTTTCGGAATCTCCTGCTTGTTTCTTGAGCCACTCATTTAGAGGCAATTCGTCATCGGAGTCAAAGTCATCTTCTGCTTCAAGAAATCCTGCATGTTTGAAACAGTTTGCGATGGTTTCTCTGCTAACTTCCTGCCAAGCCAGGTGAACAAAATTCACAGCATCCAAGAGGCTCACTGAAAACTCTTTTCCATTATCAATTGCTTCTATCATTTTCATCAGCATAATCTTCCTGTAGCGACACTTCAGAGAATGAATTATCCCTTGATCCATGGGCTGCAGCTTTGAACTGGTATTGGCTGGCATAAAAACCAGTTTGATTTGGTCCAGCGGAACATTGGGATCTGCTGGGCAATTGTCGACTAAGAGAAGAATTTTTCTGTTTTTACGCTTACACTCTGCATCCCATTGGAGTAGCTCTTCGGTGAATAAATTAGATGTCACCCATGCTTTGCTGTTTGATTTGTATTTGACTGGTAGGATTTTGTTTTTGAAACATCTGGGATTGGCTGATTTGCCTATAACAAACAGTTTTCTCTTTTCTGTCCCAGACATGTTTGCAGCGACCAAAACTGTTATTCTAACTGTAGACATTTTCCCACCTACATAGCTTTCTCCTTGGAATTTCAGTGTTTTATCAGGGGTCAGTTTGTAGAAAAGGCCGGCCTCGTCGGCATTAAAAATATTGTCAATGTCATAATTTTTGCGAAGATCAGGCCAAACAGTTGTAAGCCAGTTATTAACAACATTCATATCAACTGATGCAGATTCACCAACAATTTTTCCTCCAGAAATACAATTTCTCTTCTTAAAATGTTCAATCCAACTTCTGGAACACACAAAATCTCTTCCTTCAATTGTACTTCCTATTTCACTTGCTTTTTGCTGAAGAATTGGGCCACTCATGGGAACATTTTCTTGTCTTTTTTGGGTGAACCATTTTAATAGTCCCTTATCAACACCTTCATGAGCTGATTTTCTCAGCCTTTTACACCTTGCGTTCACTTGACCATACGACGAAAGAATCTCATCTTTTTTTTTCCAAATGATGGAGACAGTTGATTTCGGCAAATTCATTTCACGACAAATATCACTTTGTTTGATACCACTTTCTATTTTTTGTACGACATCATATTTTTCCTTTAGAGTTAACGCTTTACGTTTTTGTTTCTCCATTTGAAAGTCTGTCACTGTACAGTATAACCGTCAACCAATGTTCGCAACGAAGTCTAAAACGCAACTGAGAACAAAACAAAGACGAATGTGCTCAGCGCTTCTGTCTCTAAGTAAAAATCGGGGAATTCCCAGGGAATCCTCGAAAAAGTTCACTATAAACGGAAAATTTAACTTAACCTTTATGAAATTTGGTTCACTTTATCCGAAAGTTCATTATATCCGAGTTCACTATAAACGGTAAAAAGTTACATTGGTCTTATGGGTATTTGAAAAATCGTTCATTATAACCGAGTGTTCTCTATAAACGGGTTTGCTATATCCGGATTCCACTGTATATATATATATATATATATATATATATATATTTATATTTATTCTTGTTTCTTGGCCGTATATTATAAATAATATTCAAAAGAAATATTGTATAATTTCTTTTTAGAATTTTCTTGGTGTAGCGGCCTCAATTAAAAATTACTAATCGTAATAAAAACAACCTCTTTTGACGTTTCGACTTTTTATTAAGTCTTTCTCAAAATATTAAAATTGTTTTCACAGAAAATACAAACATACTGATGTCAAAACCACAACAAAGTCATTACCCAGTGAATGTCAATTTTTGAAAAGGTGTTTGATGTAACTTTTCTCACATTTTATTGTAGTTCGGTTATTGAATGACTGTGTGTGTTTGGTGCTTGCTAAATGTATCGAAATTTCGATACATTTAGCAAGCACCAAACATTTTATTGTAGTTCGGTTATTGAATGACTGTGTGTGTTTGGTGCTTGCTAAATGTATCGAAATTTCGATACATTTAGCAAGCACCAAACACACACAGTCATTCAATAACCGAACTACAATAAAATGTGAGAAAAGTTACATCAAACACCTTTTCAAAAATTGACATTCACTGGGAAATGACTTTGTTGTGGTTTTGACATCAGTATGTTTGTATTTTCTGTGAAAACAATTTTAATATTTTGAGAAAGACTTAATAAAAAGTCGAAACGTCAAAAGAGGTTGTTTTTATTACGATTAGTAATTTTTAATTGAGGCCGCTACACCAAGAAAATTCTAAAAAGAAATTATACAATATTTCTTTTGAATATTATATATATATATATATATATATATATATATATATAATAAAATAATTTTTTTTTCTTGGTCGTTTATAGCAATAAAAACATTAAAATTCTTGGTATTAGCGACCTGTTTCTTATTACTTGTCAAATATTAAAAAGTTAACAATAAAAACACATAATTAAAACGTTTCGACAGTTTTATTCTTGTCTTCTTCAGTTAAAACACTTTTTGTATTCATTACACATTTTTTTGAAAATGCCAAGCGGCAAACCAGAAACAACTGTAAAAGATAGAATTTCTCATTAAAATTACAAAACGCATTTTATGCCAACGCTTTTTAACTCACCGTAATTTGTAATCTTTGTTTTTTATCTATGGATGCACGGTGTTATTTTTGTATCACCCCCCGAACTCAATTGCATGATTTATGCGATCTCTTTAGTTGTTTTGTATTTTTAGAAATAAAAACAAAACTAATTCTTGTAACTGACAAAGAAATTCAATTAAATCTCACGTTGAAACAGTTTTATTTGAATGTATATTTATCTGTCCGCGTACACATATATAATGTATGTATCGAGATGTTTAATCGTGTGTTATTTGCTGCCGATTTTATAATCTTCTTCCAGCTGTCGAAGTCGTTTTTATTTCCTTGTTACCATTTATAGTAGTTTAATTTCCTTAACTAGTCGCCCAGGAACGATTTGTCCTTGGTACTGATGAGTGAATCTCCTCCCGAGCGATGGTAGTACATGTAACAATAATATATCTCGCAGTATAATTTTACTAAATTACATATAATACTAAAAAACATGTTATTTTAACATACAGTTTCTACATCGTCTAAGATGATATTTGTTAAAAATAGAGTTGCAAAAATACCATTACGTATATAAACATATGTTTGTGAAACACTAATCTAATTAAAACTACGAAAACGCTTATTACATATATCTTATACTAAGAATCTGCATTTTCTTCAGCTGCCTTGAAGAGGCTGCGACCTTGCTTACCTACTACATTTCATGATATAAGTGAGCTAGGTCAGGCATAAAGTTACTATTTTATATATATGTCAATGCTCCGTAATACGTGATAGATAACTACTTTCAGCACTTTACATTACATTGACTTGCATCGTACTACAGGAAGCATATCTATACTCATTCTTCTAACCTTATGCTACAACACATCGAAATAACAATAATGCAATGTCTATATGTCACATATGTTAACCTGCTCTAATACATTTTTTCATTATTTATACATAACATTTTTGTTTGGCCATTACATAAATGCTTCTGCAATTAATCAATTAATATTTCAACAGGTTCACTTTATTGTGTTTGGGCAGCTCTTAAATTAACTTTACATCTTCCAACAGACAATATAAAGGTGCCGTACTAAAACTGTTTAAAGACATTTCATTCTTACTTTGTTTTCTTATACATGGATTATTTCTACATTTTCTTTTTACAATAAAAACTGTAACTATTATAATAGACTATTCCATACAAAACGTAACTCTGTATTTCTGCTTTTAACGTAAAACGTTCATCATTTTGCATATCCTCAATTTGTTCTAATACATTTTCTAATTGATTGTTAGCCTTTAGTGCTTTGGAGTGGTATAACAAATTTAATTTTAGTGGCGGAATATTATCTAAGATTGGTTCTTCCAATTGCACCGCGGAGATATTAATGTTTATTGGTGCCAGTTTTGGTATATAACTTTTAAATGTTTAATCATATATGTATTTCTAGACGAAATAATAAATGATTTTGTAAAAAAAATGACAATGATACGGTACGGGTAAACTAAACTAATAGATTTTTTCTCAATATAATTTGAATTATTATCTAATATTGCTAAATTTTCATTAAATGGAGCACCAAATATCTGTGTGTTGTCTTCTAAAAGTTTTTCAAACTTTATCACAGTTTTTAAGAAATCTGTCTATTTCATTTAAGAGTCACATACCCCAATAATCTCCTGAAATTGATATGCTTTGATTTTTCTTTTTATATAAACTCATGATTGTTTAGATGTGTTAATAACTTTGTGTAGTCTAATTCTAATGTTATGTGACTATTTTTCCTTTCATTTGGTGCAATATACCGGTGTTTTATGTTTAACATAACAAATTTTATTTCATGAGCTAGAATTGGTATAGAGTTAAGTTTATACAACTGAACGGGAGAAGACTGTACTAATAGAATATTTAATACAAAAATTAATTTATTATTTTGAATATAAAATATTGGTTTGATAATATTTAGTACCGTCATTTGGGGTGGAATTGATCAAAAATAAATTAGTTTTCCATATTTTATCCACGTTCTTAAAAAATATAGGTCACAGAAGGTGTGGATATATAGCAGATGTTGATAGGAATGAAGTTGTAAAATATCACGAACTTAAATTTTGAAATATAAAAAATATAGACAAATAAAGTTCTGAACAATCTCATACACGTTTTGGGGTGAGATTGTTCACACAAACTATATTGCACAGGCTGCAAGCAGGCAAGACGATAGGTGATCAATTTCACCCTCATTGGTCTATGTCAAGTACTTTCGAAGTTATAGGATTTTATATTATTGGGGGTGAAATTGTTCGGTGAGGGTGAGATTGATCATGAGATTTATTTATCATAAATTACCCTGTATATCTAAATTAAGACAAATTAATCATTATTATAAACCCTTTATTAAATGATAAAAATCAAAATACATAAATTTGAACAAAAAACAAAAATGTTTCTTCTATATTTCAAGAGAAAACAGAATTTGCAAACAGAATTAATTCATTTCAAAAACGTCAATAACTTTTTCGAAGTGGTATATGTCAGTACTGTCAATTTTTTTTATTGACGGATTTGGTAAAATTGCTAACACATCAGATATATCTGACATGAATTCGTCATCGTCTTGAACTGCAAAAATTTTCTTGGATTTGTCCAAAGACTTCATACCCAATAAATCAATTACTTTTTCTCCTTTTTCGTCCATTCTCACCTGCTGTACAATAGCTGTGTACCGATAGATTGTTTTTTTTTCTTGATCCACCGTAAACCTTTACCAATACAAATTTTCCAGTCGCAACTGCATTATCTTCTGGTTGGAAATACTCTGTCTCGGCTTGAACGTCATCATTCTCATCTTCAAGGGGATCGTTGTCGGAGTTGTCATTGACTAATGGCTCAGCTACATCTGAGTCACTAGAATCTGAATCAATACGTGCTGCTACGCTTTTGCCAAGTTCTACAGAGAGTTTTTGTCTTTTAATATTCCTTCTTGATGGTCCTGCTGTAAAACGTTGCGTTTGCAAGTAATTCACAAGAATGTTATTCACAGAGCCATCAGTATCATTGCGATTATCTTCAGTTGGGATCTTCTGCAAGACTCGTTCAGGATGAAAAGGCTCAATTCCTGTCGCTTGGAATGAAGCTATCAAATCTTTTTTTATAGCATTTTCCGATTTGTTGTTCATTTCAAAAAGAGTGGAAGCCAATAAATGAGGAAAATTTCTTTTATCAATAGAAGCCTGTTGTGAATGGGTCTTCTTCCAATTCAATAACACCGACCTCCAAGCCATTTTAAATGGACGGAAAAATCCAACATCAAGAGGTTGGGTGAGGTGAGTCGAATTCTTTGGAAGGCAAACAAAGGCAATGTCATTTTCTTGGCATTGTTTTAAAACAGTATCCGTAAAATGGGACGAGAGATTATCGCCCAACAGCACTTTGCGACCTGGCAAACGTTTCGCGTGTGGTAAGAATGTCGATTCAAACCAATCTGTGAAAGTTTGCGCATCCATCCACCCATGGTGGGTCCGACTGTAACGGGAACCTGAACTACAACATCTGTCATTGCAACAAGGCTCACCTTTTGGACCCAATTCTCTCCATTGCTGCCACATTTTCTCTGCCTTGTAGATGATGTAAGGGGGCAATAATACTCCAGAGGCTGAACCGCACAACATAATTGATATTGCTGTCTTGGTAAAGTTGCATATGCGTTCTGGATACTTGGTACCACGACGAAACAGCATTTTTTGCTTGCCAGGGTCATCTTGCATATTTGTTTCGTCGTAATTAAAAGTATTACAGGCTGGAATATTTTGAAGCGTTTCTCTCAGATTATTAAAATATTCTACGATGACTTATGACTTATCTCTCCTTTGTGTCTTTCTAATAGAGAACGGGCCCAGTCTATCCCAGGCATATTAGATTTAAACTTGCGGATATTGCGACCTTGGCTATCTAGATAATTTTTAGCTAAGTATCGTAAGTCAGTTAGTGTAAGAGGGAACCCCCACTCTCCACAGCAGTTTGCTGCCCTTATAAATGATTTTTCTTCATTGAGTGTAAAAAGTGTTTGACCTCCGCTTTTCTTAATACGGCTGCCAATGTATTTATTGCGAAGCGTGCCAAATGGAATTTTATATTTAGTGGAAGCACGACGAATAGACCAATCTTCTTCAGCAATCTTTTGAAGTGCCATTTGAAGGTTGGCGTCGGGATAATCCATGTATGAACGTGCCCCTAACTTTCTTTGGTACTTTCTTGGCATGGCTGAAATAAACAAAAAAATATTAGATATATATAAAGTAGATTTTACGTTACAAAAATATATATATATATCTATTAGGTGCGGTGAGATTGATCAACGAGAATGATTAATCTCGCCCCATATACATGATCAATCTGACCCCACCTAATGAAATGGCAAATATTATGAAACTGTTTAAGCCGATTGTTAACAGCAAAACATACGAAGGTAACAAAGCATAAATACATAGGTATATTCCCCGGAAATAAAAAAAAACTACTTCAATTCTGACTTACCGGACAAAGTTTTCCAGGTTCACTTTCACAGAAAAACAATAACTGTTAATAACTTCCAGTTTTCTCACAAAATACGGAGCCGTTATAGTTCACGTGCACACATTGCCGTCGGCCATCTTTCTACTGTCCCTGCTAGTCGGTAGCAGCGCGCTGGCACATTTCATTTTGGCGCTAAATTCAAATATTTAAATGGATGATTTAGTGAACAATCTCGCCCCGGATGATCAATTTCACCCCAAATGACGGTAATATATGTTGGTAAAGTCTCCTCGTAACTTATAGGTATGTAATTCCAATCCTTCAGGTACATATGACATGATTTTTGATAATTCCTCTATCGCTGCTGTAGGTACCTATAGTGGGTGTAAAATGCCCTTTTTGCATTTAAGATGATGTCAATAAGAGTATGTGTTTCAATTTCATATTGATTAATAATTAGAGATAATAGGGAAATATGACATTGAATTTCATTTTAAATTATACTAGAATTTTTAATTTTTCCTAAAGCAAATATAATTGCGAGTGTTATTTTAAGTAATTGTATAGATAGAAATTTTTCACTATGCTCTAACTGACCTACAATTCCATTCATATTTTCAAAATTTGATTTTACTATGTAAGTTTGTTTGTAAAATAAATTGATTAAAATGTTTGTTTTCTTATTTAATATATCTATTGATGATTCGAAATGAGATGCATCTTTAGCATTTCATGTACCGAGTAACGTTATTGAATTAACACCTATTATTTGCCGGCGCCTCCACCACTATGTCACGGTTAGGATATTAACGCGCCTTCACCACAATATCACGGTGGGCTTTAAGGTTAATATCTCAGGTCTAAACCCGTTACGGGGGTTTTGCTCTGGGGGGAGCACTCGCTTATAATTATAAAAATAGCAAAAGCAAAAGGTACCTACCTTTAATTCTCCGCAGGCCTGGCTTTCTCTTAAGGAGACGAGGAGATTTAACTGTCTCAATAAAACACAACTTGTAACACACTTATTTATTAAACACTAATAACTAGATGACAAAAAGTAAGACGTACTGCGAAAGATCACAAGTGATCCTCCTATCGGAAGATCACTTATGAATTATCCATCCTGTTCGGAATATGCTTCTTTTATTACCTCAGTAACGCCGAGTCCGTCCTTACCTTCGGAATCAGGTCACCGCGGCAATACTTTTAGTACTATACAGAGTGTTGATTCGCGACAATATTGCAACTTAATATTTAGTTTTCAATATCGATATTTTCCACATTTTCTATCTAAGCACCATTAGCCATTGTATGTTCGTTCTCCCTAATAGCAAATCCTAGTAATTCTAAATATGAATTCATTTTGCTCTGCTTGATTTTAGCTTGGACGATCTCTTTTTCTATATCAGCTAACATTTCTTCTCTGGCTAACATTTCTACTTCCTTATCCTCTATTTCTTGCCGCTTTCGCTTTAATTTTATTTTTTTCTTAATTCTTGTTTATTTGCTTCGACTTTTTTTTTATCTTCTTTGAGTTGTTCATGATGTTTCACAATTTTCAGTTCCTCATTTATAAGGTTTGTCGAAATATCGCTCTGATGTTCTTTATAGTGATGTATAACTAAATTTTTTTCGACTTTTTCATTACAATATACACATGTCTTAAAAGTGCTTGGTACAGAAAACGAGGATGATGCTTCCATAATAATAGTGCTCACACGAATAATTAACAAGGCGACACGAACAAACACAAATGACTAACAAAAAAACAATAAATAAAAAATAAATAAATAAATCTCAGGCGTTGATAGGATTCGTGTATATTGTGTCAATGATTACTTTACTATTCTTAATCCTGCAGTGGTCCAACGTGAAGTTCTTGGCGATCATAACCTGAAATCTTAACATGCGTCGCTCCAATGCAGATGCCACATCTGTGCGTTGTGTTTCGATTTAATCATCTTTATTGAATAGACTAATGATGGATATAAACAACTTTATATGGTGTATAAATAATTTTAATTTATTAAGTAATACGGGATACTATAATACAGTACAATTGATAGCAGAGATTATTACAGTTACTGTGAATTAACCCACGTTGATTCGAAATTATATTATTTCATATATTACATACATAGCAACAATATAGATAGTATTCTTCGGACAAAGGCAAAGCTTATGGCAGTTTTAACATAACCCTATTTGATGTTAATGAGACTTGACAGATTAATTTCAATTACGTATAGAATTTGAAAAATCATTTATCTTGTGAAATAAGTGACGGTATAAATGTACTAGCATATCCTCATACGTAAGTACTAAATATTTATTATTCTGATCTTGACTTTTGCATGACTTAATCAAAGAACTAGTTAAATTGATTAATCTTAAAGCTATTATTTCATGAATGAAATATGTTACAATAAAATGAAAAAGTTTGTTTAGCATTGATAATTAAGCAACAATTAATTTTCATGGTACCTTCTGACTAAGACTGACATCCTGTGTATGAATGTAGGAATCTCAAGCAACATCTGGGTGCTTCCGACAGCTGGGTGGTCTAAGCGGTTGTGGAAATCGTCATGATGTCCTCCGGTACGGCTCTTCCTCGAGTTGGTAGCTGTGCTTCTGGTGTTCGCCTCTTTCAATAGCAGGGACTCCGGTCTTCGGGTACAGGTTAACAGATGAGTACTTATTAACGTTTCTTCTGGTTAGTTGGTTATTTTATTTTAATGACTCTTAGGCTTCTCTTCTTTTTGTGTTTGATGGTCATTCCATATTAATTAATTGGTTTAAAAATCTAACCTTAAATTTCTTTTTTCTTTAGCGCCAAAATATTCATATTCGACCTTGATGCTTCTTCTGCATCATCCGTCACCCACAAGGTCACACAGTGTTTATAATAATAATAATAATATATAATTTATTTCCCAACAGGATACACCCAAGCACAGGGAAAGTACAAGAAATGGTAGATAAGTTGAACACAATTTAATTAACCTAAGGTACATATCTAAATCTATGCCCAAGTGTGCATGAAAGAGTATACGCACACCAATATAGTGATATAGGTAGAGTTGGTAGAGTTGCCTATTTTAGAATTATTCAGATTATACACTGAGGTGATAAGAGTTGCCTATTTTAAAACTATTAAGGATGAGTTAATTTTAGATTTGAATTTTATTTGATTATGACAGAAATAGTTAAATTTGCAAATATTAATTAAGCTGGTTGTATTTTTGAAAGAATTGTGTATATTGAATTAAAGGAAATTTTATCGTTACATGAATAAGTAGTAAATGAATACTATTGGAGATGTGGTATATTCTCTGTGCATATGTACCAATAATCTGTAAAGAAAATTTTATATTAGTATTGTATTTGTTTAGAAATGTATTTTAGCATTGTAAAAAATTTGTTCAAATAATATTTATGATGAGAATAGGATAAAAAGTTTTTAGAATATGAAAACAAATCGATAAAGATTTGATAAGAAATTGCCGCCTTAAATTGTATTTTGGATGTGACAGTAATTGTCAAAGTGACAGATTTGATTACAATAATGAAGCAAAGCTTAAAAATGGTAAAGAATGTGTATAAAACTTTATTAAATTCGTGGAATATTTTATTTTGATAGTAACTTTGAATTATATATGGTATTTATAAAAGTATTACACATCTATAAATTGTATTGATCTTGAGTTTAATGTGGAAGTAATTTATTGGTTCAAAATAAATTAAGTAATATCACTAAGGTAATTTGAAAAATAAATAAGGAGAATTTAAAGAATTCTAAAAAGGTGTGGATGTTTTTTTGTCGGGAAATTAATCTTTTCCTCCGATAATTACATTATATCAGTGTTAAAATAATTAGAAAGTGATAGAATCCACTAATAAACAAATAGATAATTGAAGAAAAAGTGAATTGTAAAATTTTAAAAAGAGAAGTTATAATTCTATACTAATATACTAAATACTCACCAATTTGGATTATTAGACGAAGGAGGAAACAAGAAATTGTTTTTCTGGATTATTTTATTGTATCCAGAATCTTGAAGTGAATATTGAAATCAAGAATACAGAGATAACTATCAACTTCTAGAATCAAGAGGTATTGTTCGAAGTGCAGAATCCAAAGGTATTCCAGTGTTGCAGAGAATTTACTGATACAGTACGTGTGAAAGAAAATAGCGGATTTCTTCTAGAAGGAAACCATTTACTACCAGAATCCATAGGTGACGATCGAGTTGCAGATTCCATAGTATTTATAGGTATATCAAGAGTTAGCTGAGAATTTTCTGATTCAGTACGTGTAATAGCAGATAGCAAATTTCATCAAGAAGGCAACTATTAACATCCAGAATTTCAAGACACAGAATCCAGAGATACATCAGGAAGGAAGGAAAATATCTTCATAACCATCCGGAACGTAGGATTTATAGCTACAAGTAAAATATCTTAAATACATGAAAGAATTCGAGTGACAACTGGACAAATATTTTGAAAAGGTCGTATAAAGTTTGTAGTATACTAAGAATTTTAGGTAGTAAATGAAAAGACAAATTTAATTTATATTAATTTCTATATTAAAGTCAAGTAATCATAAAATTACTGAATTCAATTATTTAAAGTCAGATAATTAATTTTCTCAAAATAATATATTTCATAATCGTTAACTAGTAGAGTTTGTAAACATCCTAACAATTTCTGTCATATTAAATTACTTACTTGGTAAAAAACGTCGTCTTGAAAAGAGGTTCATCCTAAATAGTCCATTTATATATTTGAACAAGTTTTATGAGTATTAAAAAATAGTTGTATAATATATAATCCGGATATTAAGTTAAATATGTATATGTGTTTATGAAAAAACGAATATATTGTTCTATTATAGCCAGTGTTCTTTTTATCATTATCAAGGTTATGTAAAGAATTGACAGATCACATTCCTAAAAGAGATTAAGAGAAAAATTATAGGTTTGGTAATAGTATATTAGACTGAGTTATAATTACCTAATGAGAAGTTTATGATAATTTATAGTCATCATATTTATTATATAGAATTTTGGAGGTGTAATTTATTATATTTAAAGTAAACGAAAACAGTTTGGTTTCAATAAGAGATATAATACCATTGAATTCAGAATACCAACCACAAGATATAAAAATACTATTACAAGCAAAAATTGCTAATAAGTATCCAGGACAGGATTAAGTGCATCAAGAAGGTGTTTAATACAAATATTTTGAAAAGTGAGTCTCATGTTCTTATTGTTTTTATGAAAATAGTCAATAGATATTAGAAAATTATACTGACTAGTCCGAGGCATTTTAAAATAAATATAATAGTACAAAAAGATAAAATACTTACCCTGAGTTAAATATTATAAAACTTAACATTTTTATAATTAGAAAATTTTATTATTAAGTTGCTAATTTGTGGGATATCTTCTGAAAGCAAGATTATCCACATTAGTACATTTATGACGCATCAACGTGGGGCCTTGTAAATATAAGACTCACAACATCGTATTTTGAATATTTTATTTATTGTTCTATAGAGGATACATTAATTTACATTTTCAAAGAAATATAAAGTCAATTACAGGTGTATTTAGGTACAAGTAATTTTGTTTGATTTATTTGTGTACTCTACTTAGTTGAAATGAATACCAGATCTAAAAGTAGCTCTGTTATGATTAGAACAGATTCATCTAGTGATGATGAGGTGGAGGTTAGACAGGAAGGTACTTCACAAGAGGGAGGAGAAGTTACTTTACAGATACAGGAAGATAATCAACAGACAGGAGAGGTACAAGATAGAGGTGATAAGGTGGAAATTCAAGGAGAGACTTCGAAAATAGAAATGTCAACTACAACAATGGATATGACATTGATTTTACAAATGTTTAAACAAATCAGTAAAGAAAGTAATGATAATATGGAGAAATTGACTAAAGAAAATAATAAGAATTTAATGGAAGAATTAAGTAATAAATTTGACAAGGCTAGTGAAGAGAATAATAAGAAGATAATGGATAAACTTGACAAGGCTAGTGAAGAGAATAAGAAAAATAGGGATGAGGATAAAAAAGAATTAATTGGAATATTGGACAAGGCAAATAAGGATAATAGGGAAGAAAATAGAAGGAATCTCGAAGAATTAAAGAAAACGTTGTTAAGAAATACAGAAGAAAATGTTAAAAAGCTTACTATTGACATGGATAGTCGAGAAGTTAAATTGCGGAAAGAAATGGATGAAAAGTTGCAAATTAAAGATACAGAAGTTAAAACCCTTATTACGAATAAAGTGCAACAGGTAGAGAATAAGGTAAAGAGTATACAGGATAACATAAAACAATTAGATAAAAATAATCTTGCAAAACATAAAGAGTTAGCAGAACGAATACGACTAGAAGTAGATCAAGTAAATAAAGTACTTGAAGATAGAACAGAAAGATTGGAAGATTCTCTTATTAGAAAAATAGAAAGTACAGAAGATAATTGTCTGAAAGAAATAAAATTAACAGCCGATTCTACAAATATTCAGAAGGCAGGGATGAAAGATATTTTAGAAGAATGCAATATACAGAAGTTACAGATTCAAGAACTATTAGTAAAAGCTCAAAATATTAAGATTCCTCAGACAACTTGTTCTCCGGCTTATAATATTTTGAATACAGGTATTCGAGTCGAAAATATCACTCATTTTAGTGGGGATAAAATGTCAACTCACCCTATGGCGTATTTAACAAACATTCTAAAATACATAGAAGATATCCCTGATTTTAGAAGTCAGATGAATGTGATAAGAGCTACATTAAATTATGGAGCTGCAGATTGGCTGCAAAGAATTGAAGACGACTGCAAAGATTTAAATCAGTTCGTGGAATTATTTAGAAATAATTTCTGGAGTGAAACTCAACAAAGCAGAGCACACCAGAGATTATTGACAGGTAGATATCAGCCGGGAAAATCTTCAAGGGAAACATATGCACAACGTATGTTTAATTATTGCAGATATATATCTCATTTGGATGAGAAGACTATATCTCAACATCTATTACAACATTTTATACCGGTGGATACGCACGCGATTATATGCCAAAATGTCTACGATATGAATGGTTTAATTAATATTCTTCGTCGTCTTGATGATTATTCCGATGGTTTGAAATATAGAGAAGTTAGGCAATTGAATGGTAGATCAGAGAACCCAAATAATCAACAACGTAATAATTATTACAGTAATAATAGTAATAATAATGGTTATGGAGATAGGCAGAAGTATCAAAATTTTAATCAAAATTCGTATCAAAATAATAGAAATAATAATTTTCAGGGAAACAGAAATGATAGTTGGAATTATAATCGAGGTAATATAAATGGATTTAATTCAAGACCGAATGGTAATCGTTATAATTCTGTTAATATACAAAACCAAAAACAATTACCTCAGGAAAAGAGTTATCAAGACCAGAACAATAAGTATTATGGTTATAATAATTCTCGAGCAATAAATACAATACAGACACAAGATTGGAGAGATTATGAACAGGGAAATATTAACAAAAAGGATACAATTAGTGGTATAAATCAAGAGAAAAAAAAAACGCCAATTTTGGAAAATCCCAGATCATACCAGGATCCTATACCAGGAACCTCACATTAAATAATATTTCTTTATTTTGTGATGATATTTGTAATATAACCAAATATCAAGATATAACGGGAATAGGGGAAATAATTAATTTAACAGATATGGAAAATACCATAAATAATTATGAAAGTTTACCTTTCGTTACAATTGTTATTAGGAATATTAGTTTTAAAACGTTATTAGATTCTGGAGCAGAGATTTCACTTATTAAGGAAGAGATGGTTATAAATATACCGGATTATTTAAAAAATATTATCAAGATTAAAAATACAAAGATTATATCTGCAAATAGAAGTAAAATGGGATGTATTAATAAAAGATTGTGCATTGATGTAGTTTTAAATGGTCAAACTTATATTATGCAATTTTATATTTTAACAAATCTGTTCTATGATTGTATTATAGGAATAGATAATATGAGATTATTAGGAATGAATTTAGATTTTGTTGAAAATAAGGTTAAAATAGAAGGTAATGAAATTGTTTTAAATAAATTAGAAGATACAAAAGAAATTAACGCATATATGAAATTTAAGGATGAAATTCAGCATGAAGTGAATAATGTTATAATAGCTGATAGAGCTGAGAATGATGATACACAAGAATATTTAGAAGAGGCAATGTTAGAGTTACCTAAAGAAATAAATTATGATGATTATGGGAAAGCAGCAATAATTGAAGAAAAACAAGAGGTGAAGGTAATCAAAAATAAGATGGATATAACAACATTTATACTTAAACAAAATTTACCTGAACCCTGGATAGAAGAAAGTTTAATTGAAATTTTGACTAATAACATCAGATTGATAAATGATGAAGTTGTATTTGCTAAAGATTACGAACATAAATTATTAATAAATGATGATTCTCCTTTATCGTGCAGAAATTATCCAATACCAGATTTTTTCCAAGATCGAGTAAATAAGGAATTACAAAAATTGGAGGAAGCAGACATTATAGAACGATCTAACACTTATTTTATAAATCCTGTGGTGATTGTGAAGAAGAAGGACAATACGTTACGCATTTGCATTGACGCTCGTTTAATAAACCTAAGGATCATGCCTGAACATGAAATGCCACAGAATATAGATGTATTGCTTACTATATGTGGTAATAAAAAATGGTATAGTAAGTTTGATCTCAAAAATGCATTTTGGTTGATTAGGTTGGATGAGAATTCGAGAAAGTATTGTGGGTTTAATGTAAATGGAATTACGTATCATTTTAAGGTTTGCCCATTCGGAATCCGGAGTAGTCCTGCTGGGTTAATCAGATTTCTTCATATAATACTAGATAAGTACGAGAAATTTGCTCTTCATTATTTGGATGATATTATAATATTTTCAGATGATATTGAATCACATATTAATCATATTGAGATAATTATAAATACATTACAAGAAAATGGTATGAAATTAAATTTATCAAAGTGTCAATTTTGTCAAAAAGAGGTCAACTATTTAGGGTATGTAGTGAATCAACAAAATATTTTATTAGATCCTCAAAGGTTAGAAGAAATACAAAATTATCCACGTCCAAATAAAATTAAAATGTTAAGAGGTTTTCTTGGTCTATTAAATTACTATAGAAAATTTGTATCGAATTATAGTCAGAAAACGAGTACGTTATTGAATTTACTAAAGAAAGGCACAAAATGGAAGTGGACACCAGAGTGTGAGGAATGTTTTCTACAACTTAAATCAAATTTTGTTGAAAATCTTAAACTATATCATCCTGATTTCAATTTGGAGTTTATTGTTAGAACTGATGCATCGAGCGTAGCCGTAGCTGCGGAACTAGTGCAAATAAGGGATGGTATAGAGGTTCCAATTTATTTCGCGTCACGTACTTTAAAACCGTGTGAAAGAAGATTTGGCGTGTCAGAACTCGAGATGCTTGCCGTTATTTTTGCTTTGACGAAATTACGCTATTATTTGATAGGGAAGAAATTTATATTGGAGTCGGATCACAAGGCGTTACTTAACATTATGACGACAAAGCTAACTAATAATCGTATCTATAGATGGACTCTGTTGATTCAACAATATGATATGGAGATTGTGTATAAACCAGGAAAAGAAATGATTGCTGCGGATGTGCTTAGTAGAAAACATGGAGAAACAAAATCAACTAACGTACGAATTAATGTGGTAAGATTAGAATCAGAAGGAATTTTTTCTTTACAACGTATTAGAGAGGTTCAAGAATTGCCCGAATTTGAGAGAATAAGACAAAAATTACAAGAAGAGGGTACTTACAAAGGTATGAGAATTCAGGAAGGGATCATTGTTAAAAAAATTGGGGATACTGAAGTATACCTTACTAATGAAGAACATACTATAGAAATTGTAAAACAGATTCATGTATTATACATACATATTGGTGCTAGGAAGTGCTGGTTAATTTACAGAGAGGCATTTTATTGTTATAATGATGAGAAGATTATTAAAAGAGTATTAAGACAATGTGAAACATGCGTTTTAGCAAAAGAGAAAAATTTTACCAATCAAAACATCAGTTTAAGTATAATAGCTTTGGATAGATTACAATTGGTTGCTATTGATTTTATTTCAAATCTAATACCTAGTACAAAAAGATACCGAAATATTTTAGTAATGTGTGATATTTTTTCCAAACATGTTAAATTAATACCAACACAAAAGTGTAATACAGAAACAGTACTGCAAGCATTACAAGAATATATAACTGAATTCGGTACACCAAGATCCATATTGTCAGATCATGCTACTTATTTCATGAATCAGAGATATCATGATTATTTAGATAGCAGGAATATTAAATCCTATCATATTTCAATACGTCATCCACAATCGAATCCCTCAGAAAGATATATTAAAGAAGTACTTAAATATTTACGTATTTTGTTAGTGGATTGTCATCATAAATGGGCAAAATATATAAAACAAATTGAATTAGTTATGAATAATACACCAAGCACTGTGCATGATTCATGCCCGATCACGATTTTTACAGGACAACCTTCGCAAAGACCTTGGCAAAACGATGATATTGATAATCTGGAAGTTAAATATGAACAAGTAAAACAAAAATTGTTGAAGAGGAAAGAAAAATGGGAAAGAAAGAAAAAAGAGAAACAACGTAAATACAAAACATACAATATAAAAGATAAAGTTATTGTGCGAGCATTGCGAGTAACAGACAGAAAAAATAAAATAATTGCTAAACTAATAAGGCCTTACGTCGGACCATATATTATACATCGTAAAATAGGACTAAATAATTATGAGCTAATAGATGAAAATACTGGATATATCAAAGGGACGTATCACATATCCATGTTACATGATTATATAGAAGAAACATAGTTAAAATCATATATTTTATATTATAGTCAGGACAGAAGAAAAAAGAGGTCGTCTTCTGAAGGTATTTACGACACCTGCTAATCCCAGTATAAATTAGATCTCAAATTTTAGTCAGGACGAGAGTTTCTTTTATAAAAAAGAAAGAGATCAACTCTCGACGGTAATAGCAACACCGACTTATCTTAGCTATTTAATTGATCTCATTAAATTCAAAATTTTGTTTTCGAACATATGATATTTTATGTGATTTCTTTGATCTTATATTATAGTCAGGACGAGTATAACATATGTAGTACCATTCTTGTTAGTATTACAACATTGGCTCATTTTAGTAATGCAATGTTCTCATAAATTAAATTTTCATTTACAAACAAAGATAGATCTTGTATATTTTCGATAAACACAATTGTTAGTAAAGATAAGGAAATTAAGTTCACCTGATAATGAAATAGGGGCAGAGTAGTATATCATGGAAATTGATATTTGTCACTGACTGCCCAGCTAAAGCTAATAGACGTATCTGCAAAAACATAGTTTTGAGATAATCGCCAATTTGCATTATTTTGAATTCCATATGTTCTTAATGAGCTTTGGAATGTTCTGATGTGCTAAAATATAGTAACTTTCTTTCAGGAATCCATTGAAATGTTTAAGATTCTCAACTCTTGTCTAGATTTTGAATTATGATAGATACGCCCTTTTTCTTTAATATTTTTATCCGATTTTCAAAAGTACAATGTCGCAACTAGAAAATGTGGTAGTTATGCCCTTATCACTTAGAATTGTTAGGTAAAATTAACCAGAAATAAATACAAAAATGACAATTTATTTAACATTCTAACAAAATGTATAAACAAAAGTATACTCTCAACATAAAATAAACTTATTAGTAGTATTATAATTATAAATTTATTAATAAAAATAATCGACATGGTTATGGACCTATGATGATTGAGAGGTTGGGTGAAATAAATAACTTTCAATTTTCACAAGATTCCTCTTCTTCATTATCTGGCACATGTTCTGCTGATACAGGCAAGTCTTCCCAAAATTTAATTCTATTTTTGGGAATTATAGGTCTCAGTTTAGTCAAAATTGTATTTTTTCTTTCTGCCGATATGCCCCTATTTGCATTTCTTGGAGAAATATTAGGAAAACCATTTTTTATAATTCTGGCATTAAGAAAGTTTAATTGAATGGAATTACCAGAGAAGCTTGTCTTATAGACCATGTTAAAGTCCCCTTTCATAAATTCCAGATGTACCATTTTGTTGAGATAAGGTCTAGGGTTGATCCTTTTTAATTTATACTGGGACGTGAAATCTCCCCAATCGTAAAAGTCATTACATTGCATGGGGACTACAATAACGCGTCCACTGTTTGATTGCTGAACACAATCCTCAAAATCGGCAAAGTCAAAAACTTTGCGCTTTCTCTTCAGGGACATCTCAACCTGGTGGTGAAACGAGTCCGCGGACATGAATGTGTGCCCGGGCTCAAAAAACTTAATTTCAAGTTTTTTAATATTGAATACATCTGAATTTACAACATAAATAAAAAATGCCAGAAGCGACCAATTTTTGTTTTGCGACGAACAATTATCGAGCCACAAAACAATATGCTCATCGTCTCTATGTCGTAAAAAAAATGAATAAAAGGTGCTTATAATGTCAGTTTTTGAACGCCCGGCCACACCTTCATGCCATATAACTGCTATGGGTTTTTTGTTTTTCTGTTTCGTTCCGACCGGTACAAATGATTCGTTGAAGGCTATTATTCTTCCCGTGAAGATTACTTCTTTTAGTGATTCGTATCTGGGAAGCATAATTACCTAAAATGAAAAAATGTAAGAATGTCTTAGTAGGTATTTGACACTTTTTTATACATACTTTTTGCAAATCAGCAGAATATATTGCTGCACAACCAGGATCACTTTTATCCTGTTCATAGAATTTACGAGCTTCATCAGCTTTCTTTTTATGAAGGCGGTACTCTTCACAGTTTGGACATTCGGGTGTAACTACATTATTTTCATGGGTACTGTCTTTTTTATGTAGAATATATGATTCGCAGATGAAGCATTCCTCATGTCCCAGCTTGACGAAGGATATGTTCATTTCCTGTACCGTTCTTCTGTACAATTCGTAGGAACATTTAAAAGTTTTGTTCTGGGTTTTGAAATCGTTGTACATTAATTGTATATTAAGATCAGTGGGTAAATATTTCCGGTTGGGGGCATGTTCCCTTCGATAATGTGATATGCAAGGCCGAAAAGAATTAATGTGATTTGTTATGAGGGTTTTGTCTATTTTATTAGAAGGAGTATGGTGACCACGAAGATCTGATGTAGCTTGCAAAGACTCAATACTTGTATTTTTCATTACAGTGCGTACACGTTTATCACCTTTTCTGTTGTATCCCAAAGTCGTCAAAAAAAATGGCTTGCATACTTCCTGATCACAACCATTCTGATCTGCAGCAAAATATTTTATAGTAAATTTTCTGCGTGAATTGCAACCCACAGTCTGTCTTTTTGTAGGTATTTTTTTGGAGTTGATAAACATATATGTTTTTTGTTCTTGTCTTGTCATTCTCCAAAATTGTTGGTTTATTGCTAGCCGTCTTTCGGGGGGAATTTTACTAATGCATTTTTTCGAGCAAGTGGCATTACATGGAGGCTTAAGAGTATGTTCATTTAGTACATTTTCATGTTTTAGTCTAGTTCTTTCAATTACTGATGTGTCGTACTTCTTTCTTTTTCTTTTTTTTCCACGCGCAGTAAAATTGTTCATAACATTGTCTAATAACTCGTCTAATATGAATGCAACGACTTCCTTGGGTTCCACAGTTGAAACCAATTGTTCTCCAAGCACACTGTTATTGTTCATTACATTAACCAATAACTCTTCTTCTGACTCACCAGAAGTCTCTTCATCTGTAGAAACGCGATAGTCTGGATCTTCATTATGATCATCATTATTTTCTCTTGAACAACTTGGTACACTAACTGATCGCAATGATGATATTTTTTCTGCTTGAAGCTTATTTAAGGCCATAGATAGCATTAGCTTTGATCGGGAATTTTGTTGACTCATTTTGATCGCAAAGAAGACTGTAACAAAAAATAAAATGATTGTTTTTAAATAAGTTTGAGTTAAATTAAAATTAAAACAAAGTTTGACTTCATAATTGAATTTTATACTTTCTAACTTATAGGTACCACCCTACCACCTCTCTCAAAACATAAACACAAAAACGACTTCAAAGTATGATATTATTATTAGGTATTATTATGATTCTAAATTGTGATCGGAAGTTTATTCAACATGTTTTGTATTTATTGTTTTAAGTTATGCCTTTTTACATTACTAATATTATGGAAAAAACTTGATAGATACCTACCTACTTATTGATTTATTATTGATCACAAAGCACGAGATGTAACACTCACTACAAGCTTATTGTTTAGAAAATTTTAGGTTAGAATCACCAATAATTACGCCGCGCCAGTGGAATTTTATTGGTAACTACACAATATTGCAAAAACACTACGGCAAAAGGTCTTATCTGCTAAAATATTGCACATACGCCTTTTTAGCTTACTAAAAGTTATTTACGACCATTTGGTTTTGTAAAACTGAAATATCCTTCAGATACCCAATATTTTATAACGATTTTACAACGCTAAGAATGAAGATACGCCCTTTAAATTTAGGAATAAGGTACAATACATGTTTTTCTATCTACAACTCTCATAACCCCATTTTCGGAAAAATGTTAGATACGCCCATTAGCTTTAGCAGGGCAGAGTAGCAGAAATGATAATCATAGATAGATTTATTACAAATAAAGTAGGTTCCATAAATATCATAACTTTTCAAATAATGAAGTAGGGGCATATTTATTGATAAAATAGGATTACAAGAAAATCAACTATAAGATGAATTAAGATTCCTATTACAATAGTATAAAAGAAGTTTAAATGAAATACCATCCAGATTTGTTTGTGAAATTTTAATTATAGGCTCGTTATAAACATTAGAAGTAGTATTACAATTTTTTTTATGTTATTCCCTTATTCCTAAGCAAGATGTGTGTATATAATAGTTAAATAATGTATAATAAGTGGATTGTACAATTTAATGTGTGCTCAAGAAAAGTTAATTTAAAATACCTGATGTGTTATAAAAAAAATAACAGAGAATTTGATTATGAAGAAGGAAAATATTATAAAGAAATGAGTTAATAAACGAGTAATTAAACAAATTGTGGATATAATATGACGATTATTGCACGAAAAAGTTGAATTTTATGGACAATAGGTGTGTTTTTAGTATAGATTATAAAGAAAAAGGAATAGGCCTTTTAGGAAGAAAAGATACTTGTTAAAAAAATAAAAATGCTTACTATAAATAATTTAAATAAAATAAACCATGATATTATGGTATTATACACAGAGAAAAATTTATATTTACATTAAATATAATTATATTACACATAAACATAATTTATTATTATATATGGGACAGCAACAACATATGTTTATATCCAATGTAAAATTATTTTAAGCAAATAAAAATAATTTATATTTGGTTTAAACAAACTTTATGTTTTAGGTAAATAGTATATTATTTTTAAAAGTAAAATAATTATGTTAACACTTAATATAAAAAAATTATTAAATTGAACATAATATATGTCTTTTATAAAAATAGTGTTTGTAACACATAAAATAAAATTATATCGCCAATGAAAATATTTTATTTTTAAATTAAAAACCACTATACTTACCTTTAAAATAAGTATATCTTTAGTATAAATATTATTTTTGTTTTCTTTTAAAATAAGTATTTGTGTAGTTTTAATATAAATTTATATTATTATTATGGTATCGTTTAATTGTAAAATGACAGAACAGTACATATTAATTTGACGTTGTAACATCAAATTAATATTTAATGTATTATATAATTGAAAATCTCTACTTTTAGCAGATCAGATTAAACACACTAACATGTTAAAGGCGATGTTAAAATGCAATAAGCAACTTTTTCACTTTTTTTTACTTAGTTTAACTGATAATAACTTTTATGAATTAAAATTTTTCCGTATTTCACAGATTAGAAGGTGTTATGTTAGATAAACAATAAAGTAACTTTATGTTATTTATGTTTATTTCAAAAGAGAGAAAATGAAAAATCACAATGAAAAAAAATATAAAAGGTATTCTTCAGAAATGACTGTGTCTTAAAGATACATACAATTTTTATCTAACAAAGTATACAATACAGGTGAAAATATGTTAAATCCATTTGTTTTACACACTTTACATTGTCAACCGCCTTCACTTCATAGCATTGAAAATGATTGTCAAACATAATAGCCGTATACTCGGTATAAAAAAAGTTAATTTGATGTCCAGAACTAAAAATATATTTTATTTTACCATATGTAGGCAAAGCGGCTGACGAAACAAGGATCATGTAGTTTATTTTATATAAAGTACCATTTACATTGAAGTTATGTATTAATTTAAAATGTAACATCAATAATTTTAAAGATGGAAAACATAATTTACAACTAAAACAGCATGGCATTTTGCTCAACGAATTAAGAAAATCTATGATAAGCTATTAAATTCATTAATTAATATCTCAACACTTGTTAGTGTGTTATCTAATGGTGTTTCAATTTCATAAATGTATTTTTGAAGGAATAACCATATGTGCCTCGATTCTTTAGGGTATTGCACATTAAGAGAGAAAAATAACTTAAAAGTAATATCGATTGCCTTAACAATATTTTCTGCATTAATTTTCACGTCTTCTACGATACAATAACAACATGAGGGGTTGTCTAAAGGGCCACATACAATAATAAATGGTTGCACAGTTTCCTTCTGTTGGTATGCTACAGCGCGCTTCTTTTCTAGTAAATCTTGTATATCTCCGGCATTCTAAAATTAATAAATGCCAAAGTTCAACTGCATACTTTAAACAATAAAAATTTATTTTACCATTAAATGCTCAATAAAAGAGTTTGCAATTTCGGTCCGCGATGGCCTATATGCCTCATTTTTCCGTATTGCTACGCGAGTAAACATTTTTGAGAAATGAAGAACTGCCGCTGCATCTAAAACAATTATTAAAAAGACATATTGCTGAAAAGTATATAACAAATTACCATTTTTCACACCGTCTCCAAGAAGATTTCTTTTGTCACAGATTTCAAAAATTTTATTCTTAAATGTTGACCACTTCTGAAACAAGTAATTACTTTTGGTCTGAAACTCTTCGTCAAAATCTTTCAATAGTAGAGTATATCCATCCAGTTGAAATAGACACGGGAATTTATGAAAATAATCTCTTGCGGAACAGCTTTGCAAAATTTTCTTGCGAGCGTGATACGTCAAACTCCAATGTGATGCGACATCAGCCAATGGACACAAGTTATAATTCAAAAAATCTATTGAGTCCTGTGTATTGTCTTCTGTAGTTTCTATCTCCAAAAACAAGTAAATTAAAAAAAAAAGAAAAAGAAAAAACGCTTACCTTTATAGTTTCTATATCTTTTTCATTAGCAGGACTTAAAATACGTAAAGTTCTTTTAATGTTGTTATATTTTGTCCAAAGCTTTCCTGCAGCTTGTTTGTGTGGAAAATTATCTGTTCGGGCTTGGTACTGGCGAAAATATATACTTGCAGAGTCGGCAAACGTTTCCTCTATTGCTGCCGCTGCTTCCACGAATGCACGATGCGGTACCCTTAAAATTGAATAGATGTATTTTCAAACATAAGCAATGAATGTCCTGTACACATACCGATTTGCATATTTATTTATTAAATATTTAATAATAATACCGCTGATTGTTCCTCTGCACGCTTCGTTTTTTATGCCTGAATGGAGTATGGCTCTCCCATCACATGTAGAATTTAATAGTGCTTTTAAACCCTAAAACATTAACTTCAAGTCTCCAGAATCTATAAATAAAATATTTCTAAATTACCCCAGGGAAAACATTTTCAGTACTACTGATCGCATTATTTATTTTAAGTGCAAGTAAAGTATCATGTTGGTCGTCATTCAAATCTCTAAAATCTTTCGTGTTGCTGTCTATGGCATTATCTAATGATGAGTTACTCAGTGTAGATGGTAGTGACACGGCTTCTTGTGATAGTAGCTAAAACGTTGCATAAGTAGGTATAAGTCTATAATTATTTTGTTGTATACGATAGTTCATTAATGATATGCAATATGGTACAAAAGTTAATTAATTAGTTTAATGCAACATTTAATAAACAGGTTTTCCGAAAATCACAACAGCATAGCAACTCCGTTGTAAATGTTGTCGATGTTTTAACAAAGATGTGCTATCCTTCATTGTCAGACGTTACTATTACATTTTTATTATATATAAGTGCTAGAGTCAAATAACACGCACAGAGCGCAGTATAGATTTTTTTAGATAAAAACAAACTGTACCTACATACATATATTATAACAATCATTCTATTATTATAACCACTTCCAGGCAGAAATGCAAGTGAATATAATTAAAGAAGAAAGGTAAATAATCCTCATGTACCTTTTCTTGAGATGTAAACACTGAAGTAATTCAAAAGCGTTTAACGAAATTACGTAGGTACTCATTAAGAGAATTGACCAAGCTTCAACATATTTGTAATACATTATTAGCATTAACTGCCTTGCATTAGACAACTATTTCACTTACTTTAATGTACGTATCATATTTTTGCAGAAATTTAAGTCGTATCCCTATTTGAGGTATTAACTCTTTTATAATATGTTTTTCGAGATGTAATAACTTGAAAGAATCCTCATCGATGCCATGTTCTACAAATGAGTTAAAAAAATATGAACTGTTTAAATATTAAAAAGAGCACATTTTAAGAAATTAAGAATAATCAGACCTGTGGCCTATTCTTAAATTATATCCTACCACACAATTTTTTTGTTGGTGGAACACACTATAAATAATTAAATATCAATTATATTATTTAGCAATACTTATTTGAATTCAAATAGGACATGAACTAAGCTAGGTTATATATGTATATATACATATGTTAAGTACTTACCTTGAAATTTTTCAACCAGATTTTCAAATCCCCACGCTGTAAGTATATTTTCCATAGTCCCATGAACTTTATTTTAACTAACACCTATTTTTTCTAAAAAAAAATAACTGAGTAATGGCGTAATAACGAACGTGAATTTCAGATTTTCTACAACCGTTACCCCTAAACGATTTCATTCGATTATCTACGACGCAACTTATGATTGGTTAAAAAAAAGCGAGGTACCACGGATACGAACGATCCTTTACGATGCATGAATTTTAACATAATATATATTAAGTTTTAATATAAACATATATAAAATAAAATAATGTTTACTGGTAAAATAAACGTGTTTCTAATATAAAAATAAAAATGTTTACGCTTAAAATAAAATTGGTATAATAAATTTATATTACAACTGTTTTCTCAGTGTAGAGTTAAATATATGAGAATGGGTAAATAAAATCCCTATATTAATATAAAATATTGGACAAAATGTCTACATAAATATTAAGGTAACGTTCGCCTATAAAACGGAGATAAAGTTATTAACTTGCCAAATGGAAGTTTGAGATGAAAAAGTAATGTTTAAATAAGTAAATATGAGTTATGTTCGTATAAGAACAGATTAAATGGATAAAATAAATAATTGTGTAAGCATGTTAAGAGGCCATAAAATGTATAATCAAAGAAAACACATATTGAGTTATATGACATTCAACAAAAAATTGTAATAAAACCGAGATATTAATTTTAAAAGAGGTTTAATATTTTCTATAGAGAAGTAAAATTTAAACTAAATTGCATACGGGTATACAACATTCTAAATAGATATTTTTCTTATATACAAATATCGTTATAAAAAATATTTAAAACTTATACATAGAGCAAAATTAAAAATAATTATAATCAAGCCTTAATTTGTACAAAGATATTCGCTTAATACATTATGTTAATTTATATAACCTTAGTAAATTTTATATATAAAAAGTTTTGTTATAGAACATATACATATTTTCTGATACAAATACATATAAAAATATTATTGAAGTTGGTATTTTACAAGTGTGATACCTAAAAATGGATATTTAATTTGAATTTATAAGGATGAAGAATAATAGACGGATTATATTGTTTACATAACAAGTTCGTATTTAAGAAATATAAATTAACAAATAAATTGTAATTTGAATTTCTTAAAGGGGCAATTGATATAGGTAGAGTTGGTAGAGTTGCCTATTTTAGAATTATTCAGATTATACACTGATGTGATAAGAGTTGCCTATTTTAAAACTATTAAGGATGAGTTAATTTTAGATTTGAATTTTATTTGATTATGACAGAAATAGTTAAATTTGCAAATATTAATTAAGCTGGTTGTATTTTTGAAAGAATTGTGTATATTGAATTAAAGGAAATTTTATCGTTACATGAATAAGTAGTAAATGAATACTATTGGAGATGTGGTATATTCTCTGTGCATATGTACCAATAATCTGTAAAGAAAATTTTATATTAGTATTGTATTTGTTTAGAAATGTATTTTAGCATTGTAAAAAATTTGTTCAAATAATATTTATGATGAGAATAGGATAAAAAGTTTTTAGAATATGAAAACAAATCGATAAAGATTTGATAAGAAATTGCCGCCTTAAATTGTATTTTGGATGTGACAGTAATTGTCAAAGTGACAGATTTGATTACAATAATGAAGCAAAGCTTAAAAATGGTAAAGAATGTGTATAAAACTTTATTAAATTCGTGGAATATTTTATTTTGATAGTAACTTTGAATTATATATGGTATTTATAAAAGTATTACACATCTATAAATTGTATTGATCTTGAGTTTAATGTGGAAGTAATTTATTGGTTCAAAATAAATTAAGTAATATCACTAAGGTAATTTGAAAAATAAATAAGGAGAATTTAAAGAATTCTAAAAAGGTGTGGATGTTTTTTTGTCGGGAAATTAATCTTTTCCTCCGATAATTACATTATATCAGTGTTAAAATAATTAGAAAGTGATAGAATCCACTAATAAACAAATAGATAATTGAAGAAAAAGTGAATTGTAAAATTTTAAAAAGAGAAGTTATAATTCTATACTAATATACTAAATACTCACCAATTTGGATTATTAGACGAAGGAGGAAACAAGAAATTGTTTTTCTGGATTATTTTATTGTATCCAGAATCTTGAAGTGAATATTGAAATCAAGAATACAGAGATAACTATCAACTTCTAGAATCAAGAGGTATTGTTCGAAGTGCAGAATCCAAAGGTATTCCAGTGTTGCAGAGAATTTACTGATACAGTACGTGTGAAAGAAAATAGCGGATTTCTTCTAGAAGGAAACCATTTACTACCAGAATCCATAGGTGACGATCGAGTTGCAGATTCCATAGTATTTATAGGTATATCAAGAGTTAGCTGAGAATTTTCTGATTCAGTACGTGTAATAGCAGATAGCAAATTTCATCAAGAAGGCAACTATTAACATCCAGAATTTCAAGACACAGAATCCAGAGATACATCAGGAAGGAAGGAAAATATCTTCATAACCATCCGGAACGTAGGATTTATAGCTACAAGTAAAATATCTTAAATACATGAAAGAATTCGAGTGACAACTGGACAAATATTTTGAAAAGGTCGTATAAAGTTTGTAGTATACTAAGAATTTTAGGTAGTAAATGAAAAGACAAATTTAATTTATATTAATTTCTATATTAAAGTCAAGTAATCATAAAATTACTGAATTCAATTATTTAAAGTCAGATAATTAATTTTCTCAAAATAATATATTTCATAATCGTTAACTAGTAGAGTTTGTAAACATCCTAACAATTTCTGTCATATTAAATTACTTACTTGGTAAAAAACGTCGTCTTGAAAAGAGGTTCATCCTAAATAGTCCATTTATATATTTGAACAAGTTTTATGAGTATTAAAAAATAGTTGTATAATATATAATCCGGATATTAAGTTAAATATGTATATGTGTTTATGAAAAAACGAATATATTGTTCTATTATAGCCAGTGTTCTTTTTATCATTATCAAGGTTATGTAAAGAATTGACAGATCACATTCCTAAAAGAGATTAAGAGAAAAATTATAGGTTTGGTAATAGTATATTAGACTGAGTTATAATTACTTAATGAGAAGTTTATGATAATTTATAGTCATCATATTTATTATATAGAATTTTGGAGGTGTAATTTATTATATTTAAAGTAAACGAAAACAGTTTGGTTTCAATAAGAGATATATATAATACCATTGAATTCAGAATACCAACCACAAGATATAAAAATACTATTACAAGCAAAAATTGCTAATAAGTATCCAGGACAGGATTAAGTGCATCAAGAAGGTGTTTAATACAAATATTTTGAAAAGTGAGTCTCATGTTCTTATTGTTTTTATGAAAATAGTCAATAGATATTAGAAAATTATACTGACTAGTCCGAGGCATTTTAAAATAAATATAATAGTACAAAAAGATAAAATACTTACCCTGAGTTAAATATTATAAAACTTAACATTTTTATAATTAGAAAATTTTATTATTAAGTTGCTAATTTGTGGGATATCTTCTGAAAGCAAGATTATCCACATTAGTACAATAGCTATATATGCACGCATACACCCATACACCCACAAGCTAGATACTTCTACAACATGTTCTAACAATATCGTTAATTACATGGATTGGATCAGAACATACATCACACAAGTGGCTCACAACATTAAAATTGCTACACATAATTGATATAGGCGATTTACACAGCAAGTTAGTTCTCGGAGTAGGAATGTAGAAAGTAAAATGACTCCGCGAAGACAAGCGTGGTGGTACAAGAAAACCCCATTTACCCAGAAGCCACGGGCAGTCAATATTGTTATGAATCAAGCCAAATAAAAATCTTACACTTGCTATGTTACGCCTAGTGGCAAGTGAGACGAAGCTAAATCTACTGAGCAGTGCAAGATGATCATATCCTCTAGGAGGATAAACACCATCCGACATGAACACTAAGTATTTGAGAAATCTACGCTGGACGCCCTCAATAATATTAGAATGTGCAGCGTAGACGGGGCACCAGACTAGTGATCCGTACTCAAGTTTAGATCTCACATATGAGTTATATAATAAAATTAGGCAGTTAGTGTTAGTGAAGTTTCTACAATTTCTATATATAAAACCATACAAACTATATGCGCTGCCTATCATTTCATTAATATGACATACAAAAGAAAGCCCCGTATCGAAGTATATGCCCAAATCCTTTATACTATTGCAGCGTTCCAGGGTAATATTGTTTATTGAATAATCATATCTATTATTTATATTATTTGTTGACACGCGCTATCACTTACATATAAAGAGGACTTTTATTTTTTATGGAAAATTATTTAATGAATAACTTGAGGCCATTCGGTCCTTTTTATATCCCTGTTGTGATAATTTTTACCATAGTTACTTGTGAGATTAACATTCTACAATGCCTTATTTTGAAAAATTGTACATTGGAAATTTGATAAAGTGGTGTTTTTTATCAATTAAAATTACTCATCTTTCATTTAAAACAATAAAATTATTTTAATGTGGTTTAATTTAAGAAATCACATTTTTTAATAAAAATGTAATATTTGCGCGTCGCTCCGTTATTTGTTTAATGACGTATGGATACTTATTTATAATAGTTATTTTATCGAAATTTAGGATTATTATGCCTTGTATGAAGAATTTTACCTTTACATTTTTTAGTTATAATTACATATTCTTATTTTCATCTTTCATTACTCTCAAATCGCCTCATTTAAAATCAAAATAAGTAGGGTTAGCTTTAAATTGATTTTTGGAAATAGTCAGTGTTGTTAAAACTACTTTCTAAAATGAAGTTAAGCTCAACTACAACTACTCTTCCAAAAATGTAACTAAGCGTATCTTAAATACATTTTTTGAAAACTTATTTAACTACAAATTTTAAATACATTGAAATGTAGTTATCATTATTTACTACATCACAGGAAAGCAGGGTATAGGAAAAAAATAAAAATAATTGTTGATGGTTACAAATCACGAGTATTATATTTACAAAAAAAAAAAAATTATAATTTTGTTACATAGGTACTTACTGTTTATAAACTTAATACTAATACTTACAATAATTACAAACTATTACTCCTATTATTTTTTATTATTATGTGAATTTATGTGATATTAATATTGTGCGATAAGACATTTCAAACCTTATTGTTTTTAACTATTATGATTATTATTATTATGCTTTAAAAACAATAATGCTTCAAATGTCTTATCGCACAATTTATTTCGGGATGGAGTCAAAATGCGACCTCCAGTACTAAACATTCTTTCAACAGGAGCCGATGATGGTAGAATTACATTATTTTGTTTAAATATTTTAAGTATTGTGGGATACTTTTTTTAACATTAACGTATCTCTATTGTTAGAATTCAGATATTCTAACAACTCTATCAAAGACGAGTTTTCATGATCGACCGCGACTGGTTTCACGTTACTCAAAATAGAATCAAAAAATGATGCGTGCTGAATCAATGGAGATTTTTGATTTTGAGCATTTGTAGATTCACTGGCTTCAAATTGTTTTTGAACCTCCTCAGTGAATAAATCTTTGACAAATTGATATTTTTCAACCTGTTTCTCTTTATCAATCCAATTCAATTTAAACATTGGTAAAGAAACTGTTGCATAAATAAATACTCTACTTGAAATGTTTTCAAAATCTAAAACATGTTGGAATCTTGATTTGACACCATTTATAATAGCATCTCGTATAATATGGCAAAATCTTAAATTACAAAATTGGTTTTCACTTTGTAAAATTGACAAAAGAGTGGGAAGCACATACCCTAAATACATTTGTTTCTCTCCTTGTAAAATGTCTATAGCCAATGATAACGGCCTCATCACTTCTACATACTCACTTAAAAATTCTAACTCAACATTTTTTAATTTTGGTTTTTCGAGAATTTCGCAAATTGTTTCTAAATGCGACCGAACCTCTAAAATAGCGACAACAGAATCAAATAAAGAGTTCCAGTACACGGTACACATAATTTTCTTTTACAAATTCTTTCAATTTCATCGGAAGCTTTAGTAGATCTACTACATGTATTCCATATAGCAGTTAATTTGCCAAAAACACTGTGATACATTTTTTTAATACCGCAACTGGCAGTACTGGTAATCAGTGCTTTCTGAATATCTGTAGTTGCGATTAAATTAAGTGTATGAGAGCAACATCTAAATTGTGGAGGTAAAATAATATCGTTAACCTCGTCATCACAATTAAACTGAGAAAAATTTAATTCAGCAATTTCAATGTCATTATTGTGATCTTCTAGCTCGTATTGACACTCGGCGTTTTCTGGTGTTGCAAATATTTTAAATGCTTTGCCAAAATTTGTTGCATTGTCGGTAACGGTACCGACAATTGTATGAATATTTCTAATAAAAGATTTATGAATTTCATGCAAAAGGCTAGCAATTTCGCTATAGGTATGCGTGAATTTAATTCGTCTGCACGCTAAAACGTAAGATTTCCTCTCGAGTGTGTCGTTATTAATAATATGTGCTGTTACTCCAAAAAAGCTTTTGTTGTTTTGTGACCAAATATCTGCCGTAGTACAAATATAATCGTGACCTGACATAATTTTTATGACTTCACTTTTACAGTCCTCAGTATGATTTGAAATTTGTTTAGTTAAAGTTTGTCGACATACCGGCTTAAAGGCGCCATTTGATACAGTTTCCATCAAATATTTGAAGCTGGGTTTATCAACTGTTGCAAGTGGACGCATTTCTTCTATTATATAGTTGATCACTGCTTCGTTGCACTGTAAAAAAGTAAATCTTAATATTAGTTACCGAAAGAGTATTAATTATTAGTTATTACCTTTTCAATAGCAATTCCTTTCCTTGCAGAGTTAGCAGAAGCAATTGTAAACGGGGTGCATTTCATATATTTTGGTTTCTTGCTTGGCGGTTGAGCGTCTGCATCGTCATTATTATCAATCTTGATTGATGATCTTTTCATAGTTTTTCGTTGAATTACTTCATTTAAAACATCTACCTGTTGAGGATGTTTGCGTCGAACGTGAGTTAGGAAATTAGTGGTAGATTTAGTACAACCACTAATTTCCCCCGATGAACCCACACATAACTTGCATTTTGCTTTAATTTTGTCACCATTGGTTTCAATGATCTTGAAAATACTAGTCTTGAAAATTGCTGGTAAACTCTTCTCGTCATTCTTCTCCATTTTCTGCTCAGGTCGACACTAATAAACTTTGAAACACACTTTACTCCACTAGAAACGTTTGTCAAATAATAAACGTTTGCAAATTTTTGCGCACAGGTAAACTCACAAATTTAATACCACAATCCATGGACCAATAACATGCTTAATTTTAAGTTACAGCAGGCATTAGATTGCATCATGCACATATTTTCGGGACTTTGCTAATGACTATTTTATAATCCCTGGTGTAGGGATTAGGAACCGCACTGTTATCTATAACGACTAATTAACGAGCGAAAGCTTTTCGAAGTAATATACCTGGACTAGGCGATGTTAAATACAGTATTTAACATCATTTAACTACAGTATTTAAAATACTGTAGTTAAATGATAGGAAAAATGTAATTATTTGTAATTAAGTTAACGCATAGAAAAAAATAGTTAAATATATATTTAGATACATAAAAAGTAGTTTAATTACATTTCTAACTACTTATAGTTAAATACTTAACAACACTGGAAATAGTCTATTACTTTATTTATATTTTATTGGTATCAAACCAATCTTTGATCATTCCTTTACAAGCTGATACCTTTTTATTTTATCTAATTGGCTTATATTTTGTAGTTTTAAGAGTTTTTAAAACACATGTTCCCAAATGTCAGATTGTCAAATTGAATTTATTTAATTCTTGAACTTAAATTGTTTATATGAGGATAATGATTATGTCAACATAAATTAGCATCAATGACCTTTATATCTCACGTTTTTGATTCTGTGTTATTCATTTCCTGTATACATTATTATATAATTAAACTATAATACGTTGAAGATGGCGAATCATAATTGAAATATCAAAAGATGCTTAGAGTAATTGTGTCGCCTAATTCCAAAACCGACCAAGTCCACACATGTTGGTTTTTCAGGAGAGCGTAAAAACCACTGTGCCAAGTTGAATTACCCCTGAAATTCGGCTAGGATGTCAAAAAATTAACAAAAATTTTATAATCGTGTACCCTTAAGGACAATGAGGAATTATTAAAAATGGACGTACCATACACAAATCAAAAATGACTTGGTCGGTTTTGGAAATGAACTGTGGATTTAGTCAGTTCTGGAAATGAATTGTGGGGATTTAGTCGATTTTGAAAGTAAGGTTCTGAAGAATAAGTTTAAAAAGAGAATGCAGCAAAATTGTATTGAAATATTAAATTTATAAAAAAAACATGTGTGCATATTTTTAAACAACACTATCATATTCAAAATCTGGCTCTTTAACTTCCAAGTCATGTTCTTCATCTTCTTTATCTTGGATTTCACTCTCATTATCCAGATGGTTTTCCAATGCCTTTTTATAGAAGTCTAGGTGGAATTCTTCACTTTTTTCTTTCCAGTTTTGACCAAAATGCTTAGTGAGTAGTTCGTTAACATTATTTAATTTTTTAGGGTTCACACGAATTGTGTTTAGTGGAACTTTGTTAGGGTTGATATTGGCAATCTTTTGTCGTTGTTTGCAGATCATAGCTGGATTACTGATATCGTTTTTGTAATTAGGTTCTCCTCTAACCAACACATAATTTTTTTTTGACTTTGTAAATATAATTCGCTTACACGATTTAATTTGGAAAGGTAAATTGTTGGTAGCCTTCAAAACTTTTTTAGCTTCGTTCTTCCAGTCATAAACATCCCAGTCGATTCCCAGCCGTTGTTGAGTGCCATACTCTTGAAAATCCTTGTAGTATGTCTCTGGTTCTATGATTGTGTCTTTCTTCTTGATTCTCTTTTCAATTAATGCAAAAACCCTGTCAGGTGGCAAAAATGAATGACCGGTAACAGGGAAGACGAGCACGACTTTATCAATATTTTTCGGAGCTTCTAAAAACCATTTTGCGCACATGGCCAGTACAATGCTGTTTTTGTTCTGGCCTGCACATCCATCTGCTATTAGCCGAATCCCTTTCACTGTCTCAGTCAATTCCAGTTTGTTCAAAACATTATAAATGGCCGAAGCAATTTCGTTTGAACCCTTTGCTGATTCACTTTCGAACCAAGAATGTATGAAAACTCGGTTCTTTGACAATTTGCTTTTAGAAGACCCAGCAACAACGGTAAAATTATATAAGTAAAGTTGCCTTTTATAATAAGTAATTTGGTCCGGTATTTTGGGTAATACTAAATTCTTCTGACAGTCAAACGATATAGTCACTAAGTCTTCTCTGGTCTCTTTCAGTGCATCAAAAAAGGCATTGGCTCTTAGTTTGTGCACTCGTTGCAGTGTCATTAGTTTAACTTTCTCGTCTTGATTTTTTGCCAATTTGATTTTTTCCTTATATTCAAGGCATTGGGAGCAAACATCTACTTGTGGTGCATTGAACCCAATGTTAAATTTGTGGTTGAAAATAGTGCGAAAATAACTTTGCTTGCAATGCAGGTTTTCAGGTGATTCATTGAGATACATTTTGCACATTTTTCTAATACTTAAGTCACTGGTCAAATATTGCCTCTCACTTGTACCTCTGCAATAGTGTTTTTCTAATACTTGGAATTTTTTAATAAAATTTATCACATTCGCTTGGCGACCTCTGTTTTTGAAGGATCTGTGATCTCCACCCCTAGTTTCCTCAGGCATTTCACCACTTTCCAGAAATCGACGCAAGACGCCTTCCAGTCGGTGCTTTTTTACATTAAGGATACCTTGAAATGCTGGTTTGCAGACAGGGACCACTGAATGATTGGCTGTTTTAACAAAGTAACTTGCAGATACTTTACGCTGTTGTATTCTACGCTTAGCTGTACCTTTGCAAGTTTGTCGCTCTCTTCTTCGTGCAACTTGTCCAGCTGAAGCATATTTTATCAGAAAACTATCTTGTTTAATTTTGTCTGAATATCGATAAAATTCGTTATGAAACTCTTCAATATCATTGAGTGAAAGCAACGAACATTTAAATCTTTTTGAATTGTGGCCACATTTTGGAACCTTGGGATTTTCTTTGCTTGTATATCTATAATTTCACAAAACCCCATTACACAAAGTGGGATTTTTATAAACTAACTAAAACTAACCTAGCCTTTTTAGAAATATTTTTCTGCCAATTTTCTGGGGCCAATTTTCATTTACGGGTCTTTGCGGGAGCTTCCTTTATCGTTTCCATCACTTTTACACTTGTAATAACAACCTCAAACTAATCTTATTCACCTCAACAACTGTTATAAACACAACCGAAAAAACAACATTAAAAGGCGGGCATCTGAACCACACCACGTCGACCGTCATTGTGGATATAGTCGGTTTTGGAATTAAACCTCAACTTTGCTTTCATTTTTAAAGCGGTTATCGTCGGTTTTGAACTAGAACCTTTATACAGATCGATAGATTTTATGATTGGCTAACAGATGCCACCACTAACTCGTTTTCGATCAAAAGTGGAATTAGTCGGTTTTGGAATTAAGCGACTCAATTATGTGGATCTTATTGAATTTATACTCAGTGTAATCGTTTCAAAGTAACATTTGGTTCATAGGGTACTCGTTTCTAGTAATCAACATTAGTTCATTATATAGGATAAGATACTTAAGGTAATTATTTCTAATTTTAACATATTTACAAGTAATATCAGTGGGGGTTTCTGATAGGTTTAATAGAAGGGTAAATTTTATCTTTAAAGGGGTATGTTGATTTCTAACTGTTGTTATCAAATTATTATATTTTAATTAAATAATTTTAAGAAATTTTGAATTATAATTTGGGGAATTTTTAATATTCTTCGCTATACGAGGGTTGTTTGTTAAGCAAGACCAATGTACGACTGGTTGCATCTTATATGGCAAGCATTGTGTACATACGTGTTTTATGTATATTGAATGGTATTAAGGATGCTCAAGACCACTTCAATATATATATTGACATGGTTTGTTTAACCATGCCATATAAAATAATATATTTATTCTGTGTTGTGTTCTGATAAGATTAGAATTTGTAGTGTCTTTAATGTTTATATAAAAGTTAGCAAGATTGACTAAATAATTGGTATTTACAGAATTAAATGATATTGAAGTATTGTATTTAGTTTCCATCCTGTATATTGTTGGAACGTTCAAATTTCTTTCTTCTATATAATTATTGTGTATTCTGAAAGGAAGAAATTAAAGATATTAGAATTATTGAAAAATGTTATGTATTATGATTTTGTACAAGATTGTTTAATGAACGTTAAAAATATAAAGTAAAATATAAGAATGTTTTGGAATTTGAGCATAACAAAATCTGAATTAATATTAGCGGTCAATTTTTACTTTCTTATGCGTAGTATAAGGAAGTATTGTGATGATGAAAATTTTCGACCTCGAGATTTTTGCAGATGTCCTCGTTTTGAGGTCCCCTGATACCAAAAAAGTGGTTTTTAAAAAATGTCTGTGTGTGTGTCTGTCTGTCTGTCTGTGACCACGATAGCGGTCAAACCGCTGGAGATATCAATTCCAAATTTTGTATTTACGTGTATAATCTCCCACTTGGGAACTGATTAGATTTTCAGCAAATTAGGTCGACCGGAAGTAGTAGTTTACTTCAGTGAAAAACTCGAATTTTGCCAATATTTCGTCAACTACTAAGTTTAGACAAATTTATAAAGAATTCATATGTACTTAAAATTAAATTTAAGAAGAATTTTATTAAAAATTTTTTTCGAAATTCCTGCTGGAAGTAGGCTTCTTACTCTTATCGAAAATCGGTTTTTTGCAAATATGTCGTAAATTATGCATTCTATATATATTTATGAAGAGTACAAAAGTACTTAAAGTTGGATTTGGAATATTTTTTATATAAATGAAATTTCAAAATTCGGACCGGAAGTAACACTTTCATACGTATAAGAAAGTCGTGTGGTGGCCACACCTCATTTTTTGAATAAGCGGAAGTGACATTTTGATTCTGACAGTTCATATAACAGATTTTTTAAATATCATTGAAAATGTAAAATAAAGTATTGGAATTAAGTTGTTAAAATATAAAATGGATTAAATAATGTGTTTTAAAAGGTAAAATGGATATAAATAGTTTTTAAAGAGTATAAAAAAAGTTATTTTGAATATTAAAAGTATGTGGGAAAAATTGATTGGCTAATTGAAAAATATTAAAGATCGCCAAGGAAATTTCGAAATAAACAAGGAGATTAATTTTTATTCTAAGAACGTGCGGGTGTGTATTTTCAATGTTGCTTGAATAATATTGAAAACATTATCGCTCAAATCAACTAAAATATTATGAATCTCCACAACAATGTTGTTTTTAAAAAGAGCACAAGAATCTGCTTTTGAATATAAATTTACAGCCAAAGCAAAATCTCTATGAATAATTTTTGAAAACTGTTTAACCCATTTGTTCCCACAACTATTTTTTTTACAAAATTTCAATAAGGTCGTTTTTTTCTTATTAAAGGTTTGTCCAAAGAACAAAATATGACAGTTTTTCGATAAATTTTTGAATAGAATATGAAAAAAAGGTATGTACTCAAATGAGTACAACGGGAATATAGGGACGTTAATGAAAATATAAATTATATAATATTTAGCTAATTTATTTTAGTGATTTACAATAGAAAATGTTATTCACTATGGAACTTTATAAAACATTCCCTTTGTAAACAAAGTGTAACATTACACTTCATACAAATCCACCTAGCTCGTTGATAGCACTTGCGACAGCCCAATTGCTTTTCAATTTTTTTGGGAAAATGCCCTCTTTGATCTTCTACAATACTTCTTGGGACAGTGCTTGGGTGGGTGCCTGGAGTGTTGAGCTTTCTCAAAAACTCTCAAGTAATGCCTTGATATACTTCTTATAAAGTTGAGCAAATCCATATTACCGCCTGCCAATGAATGTAACCTCCAGGCGTTGATTGCTGCAACATTCAGCATGTGGGTCCAAAGGGGCCACCACCACTTCTTACCTTGGATGGACACTCGGTAATTATTTACAGATTGGTCTAGCATGTCTACGCCGCCCATAGCTGAATTATAATTGGCAAAGAGACGAGGTTGAGGTACATCAATTTTTTCTTTCTGTTCCTTGGACCATGGGGATGAATACTGTCGTAATTGGTCATCATAGACATGATACTGTTGTCCTTCCATTTTACTAGAAGTAATGAATGTTCTTTATCGTATTTGTATTGAAAAAACCGCGATTTTCTTTTTTCAATTGCTGCTGATCAGGCAAAGGACATTTTTTTGTGCGATTGTCCCTCACTGTCCCCGTCGCTCTATAGCCCAAGTCCCTAAGAGTTTTCAACAAACCGTGACTTGTGAAGTAGTTGTCGAAAAATATTATATGATATTGCGGTTCTGTCACTACTTCTAATAAGTCCAACACAACTTTAGACCCTAAAGGCAAATTTTGATCCGTCCCTTTTCTATTTTGTTTTGCCCCACAGTAGGTATCGAACTGATAGCAATAACCAGAAGAACTGCAAATCATCCAGTCTTTATAGCCGAAACGCTGGTTGGCTTTCCACGGATAAATTGTTTTGACGAGTGATGTCCGAAGTATTTTGCCATAGCCTCGTCAATGGAGAGCTTGCCATGGAATATACCCCACTGCAAGAATCGCTTATTCAGTTTTTCCATGAGAGGACGAATTTTATACATCTTGTCGTTTTTATCAACTGTTTCGTTATTTGCTAAATGAAAGTATTTTTTTATTTCATAATATTTATTGCAGGACATACTACCTCTAACTAGTGGTATGTTTAGATCTTCATCTGTACACCAATATAATTTCTCTCTTGGTAATCGATGATATCCAGTGAATAATAAGAAACCTATAAATATTTTTATCTCGTTGTTTGTTACAGTAAATGAATGATTCTTTTGCTGAGCAGCATATCTCTGGGTTTCTTTGATAATGTAAGTTATTATTTCATCGTCAAATAATTTTTCAAAAATATGGACAGGATTTAGTCCTGCTAATTCTTGTTTGACAATATCTTCGCGAGCTAAATATCCATTTCCTTGGTTCATTGTGATATCAATTATTTCGTCAGTCCAATTTGGTTCTTTTTCTGCAATTTTTCCCTTTTTCGTAGATGATTCACCAGTATTACTAATACTGCGTAACATACTCAACGGAATATTATCTTCTGGGTCACTTTCTGTACTGCCCTGAGAAAAAAATTCAACAGCACCAGGAACATCGAATGGGAGGGTATCTGCTTGAATATCATCTTCATCGATATCGTCCTCATCTGTTTGATAATCGGCATCCGGTGGTATTATAACGATATCAATATCTTTTTCATTTTCAGTAATATCGTCTATGGCAGCTTGCAAATTCTGGTAGGATCTGCCATAAAACATATTAGTGCTGATGGGCTTGGGATCCATAGTAATTTATCTACCAAAAATAAATACAGCTCTAACAACGTATTGTTCCCGCTGTACTCATATGAGTACACCTATATGTAAGTATGAAAAAATACCAGTGCTTTATGTAAAATTCACAAAAATAATAGTAAAACATACATACCTCAGTAACTAGTTTTAGTAGAATAAAATGTTTTTTTTATTTATAGATAGGTAAAAAATAACAAAAAGTTACACAGTCACACTGGCACAATTTGTAGCAAAAAGTAAGGTTACGTTTTCCATACATAAAAGCGACATTTAGTGGCCAATTTCTAAAAGAATATTCCTTCTTTAGTGTACTTTGCATCGCCACTAAGAATAGAACTCTGAATGTACCATATGGAGCTTAAAAAATATTTCATTAACCGTACTCAAATGGGTACACTGGGAACAAATGGGTTAATGCCAGAAAGCATATTATTTAAAAGTGGTCCATGATGATGTTGAAATTTATAAGTAAAGACTGTTGTAGGTGCCTCACAACTGGAAACCAAAATAGTATTTTCTACAATTCGACGGTGAATTTGTTGATGTGGTTGTTTTGGGGATTTTATTAGGTTCTTTAATTGCCCTAGAAAATTCTCAAAAGGGAATGCTGAAAAACTATCCAATGTTCCGAATTGTTCCACATCATCAGTTAAGTGGCACAACATGTGGACATTGTAAATTAAAAATTCAGAGTCATATATAGTTTCACTGTAATCAACAAATATTGTTAACATTTCATTTACATACTGAGTACCAAAATGTTGTATGTGTTTAGTTGATAGTAAAATCATAATCGCACAATGGAGCAAAAGGAAATGATTGTATAATGCCTCCTCAAGAACATCTTTCAGCAGCAGGGATCCGAGATATAATAAAAAAAATACGATATTCAGTGGCTTTCCACCTTGATAAATCATTGAGTGATCTACGTTTTCTTTGAATTTCAAGGGGTATATACTCTTTACAAGATATGAGTCTTTCAGACAATAAAGTTGCTTGTCTATTCTGTAATTTAACATGAATACAACCACTAACCCAACAGTTCAGTAATTTACATGTGACCCCAAGACAAATATTATGCATGTAGTCTATAGGGAAAGTGGTTACTAATCCAATATTGAGCTTTGTTAATGGACTTGTTCCTGTATGGTGGTACTTATCTAACTGTAAAGAAAAGCCTGACAACATCAAGGATTCCTATAAGATGCAAACTTGTCGTTGACGACAAAATAATACAGCAGGAAATGAAATTCAAATACCTCGGTATAGAACTATCCGGATACGGTCACATTGACACAGAGGTCAGACAGCAGACAACAAAAGCACTAAAAGTAGCGGGATGTCTCAACGACACTATATGGAAAAACAGATATATAGATGTCGATGTCAAATCAAGAATATACAAAACTGTCATCAGACCCATAATGACCTATAGAGCAGAGACCCGACCGGACATAACAAAAACAAAAAGGCTCCTAGAAACAAGCGAGATGAGGATTCTAAGGAAAATTACTGGGAAAATGCTACTAGACAGAGAGCGTAGCGAAGACATAAGGCGAACATGCGGGGTGGAGAGTGTAAATGAGTGGGTTCTGGGCAGGAAGCACGAGTACGACGAACATATAGGTCGAATGGACGAAGGAAGAATAGTAAGGATAGCACGAGACAAATCACCAATGGGGAGAAGAAGTATGGGGAGGCCGCGAAAGAGATGGAGTGACAATCTTGTAATTGATTGAACTGAAGGCACGCTGCGAAGTTTGAACAGGCAATTTGCCTAGAATAGAGAGAGAAGAAGAAGAGAAGTAAAGAAAAGGACAAATTTGTTCGTTTTGGCTAAAAATGGCCTTTCAAAACCATTCGGTTCAAAATACGTTCGCCCCTCACTGCCACTACAAGAATAACCCATGTGAGACTTGATGCAGTTCATATACTCGTATGCTTTCGCAGGTGTACCACATATGAACGAATGAACTTTAACCCAGAAATGTTTCCCAGAATATTCAAAACCATTGGTTAACAAATGACACAATTAATTTATAAAATCGTCTAAATAATCTTAAAGAATTAACTAATGAAATTTTTTTATTGGTTGAAATTAAAAGTACAATTATTATAATAAATATTTGTTGTATTATCTTTAGAAGTTGAATTTGAGGTGCTGGTGCTGGTGATGGTAGAGTTGGCAGAATCTTGTTTATTTCTCATTTTTTCAAGTATCTTGCTATGGTGTTCTGTTACAATTTTTTTTGTTGTATTTTATCTCTTAATGGATTATTTTAGTTATCGTTGAATACGTAATTTATTTTGGATTAAATTTATGTCATCTTCCTACTACTACTGCCATCTGGTGTAGATTTTCTTAAGATTCCTATTGCACGCGTTCTGCCTTATCGCAGGTGTGTGTAACGGATACATGCATTGTCGGGTAGATGGCGTACGAGGTTTTATTTAATAGATTTGTTATTTTTAATTTTTGCTAATTTAGTTTTAGAACTTCTTTTTGGGCTTAGAGTTATGTAACAAATTATTTATAATTACTTTCCATTTTTCTATTGTCATTTGAATCTGCGTTTATGTCGTACGTTTAAAATATCGGATTGGATCGTTCGGTCTTTTAGAGCAAATGTTCGTGTTCCGCTTGTTGGTCGGTTTTTGACATGTTAGAATCTTTCTCTTGCACTTTAACGGTCGTCGAGGAAGGATTAAACACCACAAGAGCAGAAGCATTTTCCTTAGCCATTACTTGAGAATGTTGGAGAGTTTGAAGTTTTATCGTCTGTAATCGCTTACAAAAGCGGATGTTATAGTACTTCTCAAGTGTTATTTTTGAATTTTGGCGTTTTGATTGAATCTTGCGAGGATAATTTAAATTTATTGCTGGATCTTGCGGTGAAGACATAATTAAGGTACAGATTAATGGAATTCTGTAGCCTTCATACGCTATTTTCTTGAGATGTCGTTAGCCGAAGATAGGAGAGCAGATTTCTTGTAACGTGTGGATCCGTAGGAGGTATCGTGTTTGGTAGCTGTGGATGTGATTTACTTTAAGGTATTGTGACTGTGTACATTTTCCTGATATTATCCAGAGCGTAGAGATTATTGACCAAACAGTTTTGGTAAAATTTATGTCAATATCGAGTACTTCGAACAGTAAATTTAAATTTTCCGGCCTAGCTAATTAAATAAGTTATCGTAATTTCCTATTTTAACTTCTTGTGGCATGTGAGCCTTTATGTTTTGAATTAATTAAATTAACGTAGTTTTATTAATTATAGTGACCTCAGATTGGAGGTTACTTTGTCATTTTTGGAGACGTTACGTAGCCTTTTTCTTTTTGGACTTAGAACTTGTACTATATTTTGGATGTGTATGGGCAGTGTATCCTCACATCGGTCTTGTGTAAATTCTTAGATGTTATTTTTTGCAATTAGTCAACGATTGTCATTTATTTTTGTATAATCTCGTAAGAAATTATTGAATTTAATCTAATCACATTTCCTTATGTAAAGCATAGTTAACTAGCGCTAATTTTTTTTATAGAATTAGATACTTTACAACTTAGAGTCTGCACTCTAATGTCGAATAGATTGTCGGTTACCTCTGGTATACAGAGTGTTTTATCTTTGTGTTGACGTGTTGCAATTCACGATCAAACTGTTCGACTTTGGAGGGACTTTCGGCAAGTTGCCTTATAACTGTGTGCTTGTAAGAATATTGTTGGTTAATTAATTTTAATTTTAAGATTGTTTCTTGTGTTCACCATTTCGAATTTCTTAAATTATGTAATTGTACGTCATTGATAATTTTGAGTTGTGGATCACCTTGGGTGGCCATTTAAGTTTTAATTAACCCTTCAGGAATTTAATACTGGCAACTGAGTTGCGCTTGTGATTTACTTTTCATTGTTTTTTTCCTTCTTGTTCTTGAATATCTCGTGAAAAATCAGAGATTAGATAGTATAGCCGGTTATGTACAGTATTGGAATGAACTGTTGAGATCTGAAGTAGAATTTCAATAAACTGTTTGTTAAGTTTGAATGAGCGTGTGTTGGTCTTATTTTCTTATCACCTGGGGAGTTTTACATTGGATCTGGTCCGGGGTCTGTATATCTGTTGGGTTTAGCATATTTTTACGGATAGGCGCCCTGACAACTTAACCTTCGACTTAGTACGGTGTTCGAACTCGCCCTTCTCTGACTGTAGCTGGAGGCAGTGCTGACTCCCATTTTTAACATCGACCCTTGGGGAAGTAAGAGGTAAGACTTGAGTGTTATAAGTTGGTGATTAATTAATAGACAAGCGTCCTCCTAAATTTAAGTAGAACGTTAATTACCGTGGTGGTGTCTGAGTTACTACCTTCTTGGAATTGGGTACCGAATTTGTTTAGGGCCTTGGCCATTTATAATTTAAATACAAGAGGGTAGCAAGGTTTTTTGGCGCCCAACGTGGAGTACCAACGACGACTGAGCATGATGGCACGCATTAACTCAGTGAAAGGTTATCTCACAGTGAATAATAGTTGTTTTGAAGTACAATTAATTCTAATTAAGAATCATCCTACCGAACCCACGATTAATATAGAGCCTCGAGACAAGATAGCTCACGATACATGTTTCTGTATATCGGACTCCAACATGGACGGAATCTCAGAATATGATAATGATTTGAAAATCGTAGTGAATAGGGGAGATCGTCCTCCACTAAACTTGGCCTTCATGTCTTGGGTGGCATATACAAAGGCTCTCAACATGTTCAAGTACATTATGAGTGAGAGTTCGGGGAAGAAGGAGATTGATTAAATTAGTGAAGGAGATTAATTAAATTAGTGTATCATATTAATGTTTAGTGCAAGAATGGGGTAAAATTAAGTTACATTCAATATTAATGTTTAGTGCAAGAATGTTAACAAATATAAAATAGATGTTCAATTCCTTTCAGTTTATATTATTGTGTAACAAATGTTACTCTGTGGATTAAACACCACAAGAGCAGAAGCATTTTCCTTAGCCATTACTTGAGAATGTTGGAGAGTTTGAAGTTTTATCGTCTGTAATCGCTTACAAAAGCGGATGTTATAGTACTTCTCAAGTGTTATTTTTGAATTTTGGCGTTTTGATTGAATCTTGCGAGGATATTTTCTTTCACTGGCTAGGAATTGTTTAATTGCTCTGTTAGTGTGGTGCAAGGCCTAGACCTCATTTGAGCACTTTGTTGGGGTTAAGATTTAAGAACCACGTGCTATGGTAATCTTACGGTGCCAGGAAATTTATTGCTGGATCTTGAGGTGAAGACATAATTAAGGTACAGATTAATGGAATTCTGTAGCCTTCATACGCTATTTTCTTGAAATGTCGTTAGCCGAAGATAGGAGAGCAGATTTCTTGTAACGTGTGGATCCGTAGGAGGTATCGTGTTTGGTAGCTGTGGATGTGATTTTCTTTAAGGTATTGTGACTGTGTACATTTTCCTGATATTATCCAGAGCGTAGAGATTATTGACCAAACAGTTTTGGTAAAATTTATGTCAATATCGAGTACTTCGAACAGTAAATTTCAATTTTCCGGCCTAGCTAATTAAATAAGTCATCGTAATTTCCTATTTTAACTTCTTGTGGCATGTGAGCCTTTATGTTTTGAATTAATTAAATTAACGTAGTTTTATTAATTATAGTGACCTCAGATTGGAGGTTACTTTGTCATTTTTGTAGACGTTACGTAGCCTTTTTCTTTTTGGACTTAGAACTTGTACTATATTTTGGATGTGTATGGGCAGTGTAGCCTCACATCGGTCTTGTGTAAATTCTTAGATGTTATTTTTTGCAATTAGTCAACGATTGTCATTTTTTTTTGTATAATCTCGTAAGAAATTATTGAATTTAATCTAATCACATTTCCTTATGTAAAGCATAGTTAACTAGCGCTAATTTTTTTTATAGAATTAGATACTTTACAACTTAGAGTCTGCACTCTAATGTCGAATAGATTGTCGGTTGCCTCTGGTATACAGAGTGTTTTATCTTTGTGTTGACGTGTTGCAATTCACGATCAAACTGTTCGACTTTGGAGGGACTTTCGGCAAGTTACCTTATAACTGTGTGCTTGTAAGAATATTGTTGGTTAATTAATTTTAATTTTAAGATTGTTTCTTGTGTTCACCATTTCGAATTTCTTAAATTATGTAATTGTACGTCATTGATAATTTTGAGTTGTGGATGACCTTGGGTGGCCATTAAGTTTTAATTAACCCTTCAGGAATTTAATACTGGCAACTGAGTTGCGCTTGTGATTTACTTTTCATTGTTTTTTTTCCTTCTTGTTCTTGAATATCTCGTGAAAAATCAGAGATTAGATAGTATAGCCGGTTATGTACAGTATTGGAATGAACTGTTGAGATCTGAAGTAGAATTTCAATAAACTGTTTGTTAAGTTTGAATGAGCGTGTGTTGGTCTTATTTTCTTATCACCTGGGGAGTTTTACATTGGATCTGGTCCGGGGTCTGTATATCTGTTGGGTTTAGCATATTTTTACGGATAGGCGCCCTGACAACTTAACCTTCGACTTAGTACGGTGTTCGAACTCGCCCTTCTCTGACTATAGCTGGAGGCAGTGCTGACTCCCATTTTTAACATCGACCCTTGGGGAAGTAAGAGGTAAGACTTGAGTGTTATAAGTTGGTGATTAATTAATAGACAAGCGTCCTCCTAAATTTAAATAGAAGGTTAATTACCGTGGTGGTGTCTGACTTACTACCTTCTTGGAATTGGGTACCGAATTTGTTTAGGGCCTTGGCCATTTATAATTTAAATACAAGAGGGTAGCAGTTCATTAGTAAGCTTTAGATACGGCTTCAGAGATTCAGATGATGAGTGGCCTGTTATCTTAATAATTTCTTCTAAGTTTGCTCCAGATTGTGTCAAGATACTAACAGCGGAAGAGCGATTGGAATGACTAGATATTTTTTGCTTCTTTGTATCAAGTCCTATACTTTCTGCCCGCTGAACGTGTCCATTTACTTAATTGATTAAGGCCTACAGGGCAGTTTTTATACCATATTTTAGTTTTCTGCCAATCAGGATTAGGTGTTAAAAATAGACGATTGGTTTTAATGTTTGGTGTTCTTTTGCTTAACATTTTCTTCAACAGACGTACTGGACACTGATCATCACAATTTTTATTCGGTGTCAACCATTTAGATTCAGCTGTATGTTTTTCGTCACCTTGTGCTGTCTTTAAAAATATGGTATTGTACTCAATACGTCCTGTGGGTTGACCATAATTGTCGCATTCTTCTTTGGAATGGTCAATTAAGGAAAAGTCTGCTTCATTTCCACGCCATGCCTGTTCCACAGAACAAATTTGATAGTTTTTTTTGTAAACCGTCTGGCGTATTTTCGTCAAAAAATGACACAATTTTGCTAATTTCTTCCGTTTTAAGGGCGACAGAACTTGTTTTTCTTTTTTCAGGAATTAACTTCTTCCTTTTATCTGTCCGCGCCTTTCTTGCATCTTCAAAAATCACGCCTCTGAATGGATTTGTTTATCGATTAAACTCTTCATAAAACTTTTTCTGGACAAGATTAGCGCAAATATTCCAAATTGTTTTCACGGTACCTTCTTTGTATTCGGTGCCGTCTGCACGTTTCATGTTGAATGCCCAATCTTTCAAAATACTTGCTAATTGTTCGTCAGAAGTTTGAGCACAAAGTTTATCATTTTGCTGTTCACAAAATTCGGAGCAGTTTCCAAACATATTTATGTGTTTTAACGGTATTTTGCGGTGTCAAATTTTCAATTTCTTTATCTATTTCGGTCCCCGAGCTTATACCAAAGCGTTCCATGTCGAAAAAATTAAAAAAACATGAAAATTGCTGAATATATTTTTGACGTTTATCAACAAACTCAAAACACTTGTTACCATGACAAAATTCATATTGTTGGAGGAAGCGAAACACGAAAACGGTTATATCACGTCGTCAAGAGTATATTCACTTATCAATACATGGTAACTATGTAAAATTTGTAATTGCTATCGGCTAAATTCCAAATGAGTTATATAATCATTAAAATTTTTATGTTGGATTAAAAATTTCTCAAGTGACTGAAGTAAACCGAAATGGCAGTATTCATCAGTATTTAGTTTTTTGCATGCAGTTTGCAAGGGTGTCTTTAATAAAGTTCTGGAGTCTAAAGGTAATTCAGGATGATGAGATAAAATGTGTAAAAGGCGGGTAAGAGGTGCATGAGAAATGCTGTTACTCAATGACCAATACCTGACTTGTGAACTTAAATTTAGAATATTTGAGTCAGATTCATGACTGTTTTTATCATTAATATCATTTTCAATAGATTCTGTTAAATTTTTATCGTCATTAATTGTAGGAGAAAAAATTGCGTCATTATGAATAGTAAAATCAGAATCACAAATTTGGGAAATATCAGAACAAACATTGCTATTAGTCGTGTTATCTTTATAACTATTATGAGAGTAGTCTTCAACATGAATATAAGTGTCACAATTATGGAAAGTTGGAACTGGAGGAGTGAAATTAATACAGTTTGCATCAACATCAGTAACTTGATCTATTATATTTTTATGTTCGCTAACTACCCTGCGATAAAATTGTCGGTTTTCAACAAACACTTTGGTTTTTGATTTTCGTTTTCCTTGAAACATTAAAATTTTAAATAAGGACTCACTCTTTTTTTTTCTGTTAAATTTTTAGTCTTTGTAGGGCATACTTAAGGCAGATTTTAATGGCGTCTTCTATTTCTTTTTCAGTGGTAGTTGAAGTCGTTTTCACTGCCGCTAGAATGTGCCCAAATTATAAAGATATTAAAAAACATAAAGAAAACTTACAACTGCAGACTTCAATTTCAATTGAACGAATGGCTTTTTATTTGATCCTGATCCTAGGTAGTTGAATCCTGCAGTCATCTTGGACACTACATACTTTAGTATTCTGTTAACTTTCACAACTACCTCACGACCGCTCAAAGATGACAAATGTGTACTCTACAACAAATTATAATGGAAAGTGTCAAGTTATCATCATTACTTTTTCAAAGTTATAACTATCCAACAGACATTATTTAAATAGTAAAAGAATTAATTATTAAATCAAATTAATTCATTTGATATATGATCCAAATATAAAAGTCTTTTATACAGATATAATTGTTATTATATATATATAATGGTTAAGACGCCCCTATCGGAGTTACACTGCTTCGAGAAGCTTTCTAGATTCTTTGTCTGTTACTTTTTCTTGCCAGTTTTTAATGCCTGCTCCTCTTAAATCTTCCACCACTTCTTCCAGCCACTTTGACCTCGGTCTACCTCTTCTCCTCTTTCCACTCGGTTTCCATTCTAATAATATTTTGGTTATAGTTTCTTCCCCAAATCTCCATACATGTCCCAACCACTTTATTCTTTGTCGCTTTATTTTCCTTACTATATCCTCTCCCCCTATTTCGCTCTGCAGTTCGCTATTGGTTCTTATTCTGTATTCATTACCTGCTGTCTTAACTAGCCCCATTATTGTTCTCAGTATCTTCCTTTCAAATATTCTCCAATTCTCTTCATCTTTTTTGGTCATTGTCATTGTTTCTGCCAAATACATCAGCACTGGTTTTATCATGGTATTATATATTCTTATTTTGTTCTTTTTGGATAAATTTCTGTCCTTCAACAATTTCTTGTTTGCATAGTAAGCTCTATTTGCCGACATCATTCTTTCTTTATTTTCGACATCCCTATTTCCGTCGTTTGCTATTACGATTCCCAGATATTTAAATTTATCCACCTCCTCAAATGTCAAGTTCTCTAGTTTAATTCCTCTGCTCTCTTTCCCTTTCATTCCAGTTCTCATCAACTTCGTTTTTGTTTCATTGATCTTCAAACCCAATTTATCTACTTCCCTTATTATTTCTAGCATTGTTTTGATCATTATCTCTCTTCTTTTTGTTATGACACTACATCATCTGCATATGCTATTATCTGACTTCCACTTGATCTTAAAGTTCCTCTGTTTATTTTTCTTGTTACATACTCCAAGGCCATATTGAACAAGGTTGCTGACAAAGCGTCGCCTTGCCGGACTCCTCTATTTTTCTGGAACTCTCTCGTTTCTCCTTTGGATGTTTTCACACTAGCCCTTGTCGATTCCAGAGTCATTACTACAAGTCTTCTTAGCTTCGCTGGTACTTGTAGTTCCTTCATTGCGGTTATATGTTTTCTCCTTCTGATATTGTCAAATGCTTGCTGAAAGTCCACAAATAACAACTCCAGTTTCATATTGTGTTTCATATGCTCTTTCCATTATTTGTTTTACATTATGCACCGCATCTGTTGTTGATTTTCCTCTCACAAATCCACACTGGTACTGTTCCATAATACTTCTCATTATGTCGGCTATCCTTCTTTGTATTATAGATGATAGTATTTTGTATGTCGTATTTAATAGTGTTATCCCTCTGTAGTTTTTACAATCTTGTTGGTCTCCTTTCTTATGCAATGTCACTATTTGTCCTAATTTCCATTCGTTCGGCATCTTTTCTTCATTCCATATTTTCCGTATCAATTCGTATATATGTTCCTGTAATCGTTCTCCTCCATATTTTAATAGTTCGTTATTTATTCCATCCTTTCCCGGTGCTCTTCCATTTCTGCTAGCTTTTATAACTTCTTTTACTTCTTCCAATGTTGGTTCATGTACCACAACTTTGTGCTCATCTTCCTCATATATTTCTTCACTCCGTTGCCTGTCGTTAAGTAGTCCCTTAAAGTATTCCTCCCATACTTCCTTATATTGCTCTTCACATTCAACTACTCTTCCCCTACTATCCCTTATGCCACTCCCTTTAAGCTTATATACTTTATTGTGTTCAGTGATTTTTTGGTAATACCGCTTGGTATTCTTCTTCATACTTTCTTCTTCGATGTTCTTCATCTGCTCTTCCATCCACTCTCTTTTATTTCTTCGTATAGTTTGTTTACATTCCTCTCTCATATTCGATTATATCCTCACTTTTATCCGTCCGTAACCATTTGGTTCTTGCTTCCACCTTCCTGACTAGTATGTCTTGACAAGTCTCATTATACCATTCATTCATCTTTTTCTTTCCGTTTGTTCCGATACATTTTTCTGCTGCTTCATTAATACATTTCTTGATATTTCTCCATCTTGTTTCTGTATCATTTCCGTCTCTTCTTTCGCTCATCAACTGCCTCTCTATTTCTTTTCTGTATTCCTCTCTTACTTTTTCGTTACTTAATTCCTCTATGTTCCAATCATTACTCTTTTGTTTAATTTTCATTGTCTTCTTTATCTTCAATTTAATTGTCGTTGTCACCATAAAATGATCTGAATCTGCGCATGCTCCTTTATACGTCCTAACATCTGTTATCGACGATTGTTTCGTTTTATTGACCAGCACGTGATCTATTTGTGTCTGCGTTTTCTGATCTGGTGAGTTCCATGTTACTTTCTGTTGTCTTGGATGCTCATACTTAGTACTACTAATTAATGTTTGTTCGTTCTGCTAAGTTACATAATCTATATCCGTTGTCATTTGTTTTGTTCTGTATTGTATATTTCCCGGCTACGTGTCTATTAGATTCCTCCCTCCCTATCTGTGCATTCAGATCACCCAATACTACAATGGTATCTTCTTTTGGTATTTTTTCAATTTCCATTTCCATGTCTTCGTAGAATTTGTCCTTTATTTCTTCATATGGTATTTCTGTGGGTGCATGTATGTTTAATAATGATAATTTGAGCGGTTTTGTATCCAGTCTCATGTAAGCCATTTTTCCGTTTATTGGTCTGAATTCCAGTACACTCTTTCTTAATTTTCCTAGTATCATGAATGCTACTCCTTTCTGTCCTTTCCTTTCTTCGCCCGAATACATCACTGTAAAATTCTTTTTATCTATTCTCCCTTTTCCTTGCCATCTCGTTTCCTGTATTGCTGCCACATCTATTCTGTATCTTTCCAATTCGCTTGCGATTTCCTGCATTTTTCCTGGTACCATCATTGTCCTCACATTCCATGTGCTTATTCTGGTTTTCTTATTTCTTTGCTTCCGCTTTCCGTTGTTCATGTTCTTCCCTCTCAATTTACTATTTATTTGTTCATCGTTTACTACCATCTTACTATATATTTCATGTCCGTTCCTTTGCCAAGTCAAGTTCATTGTTCTCTCTCCAGCTTTTCTTTTTGTTAGTTTTTTGTAGGTTTTTGCACCACAGTTTTTCCATCTTCATCCCAGTACATTTCCCTTCCATCAACTTTTATTTTCATGTATCCTACTTTTACATTCTTTCCCTCTTCTCGCATTTTCTTGGCCATTAATCTCAGTTTCTTTTGCACATCCCTCTCTTGCTTTGTTAGATCACTATCAATATATATTTCTTTTCCTTTCAATTTACTTTTACTTTTAAGTACTTCCATTTTTCCCTCAAAAGTTTTATCCTGATTAATCTTTCTCACTTCTTTGATTTTACTTTCTATTCCCAGCTCCGTCTTCATCCATTCCTCCATCAGTCTGTTCAGTTCTCCGTTCCTCTCTTCTTTTTTTTTCCGGTTACAACTATATTATTTTTTCGTTTCTCCTTCTCCATGTTTTCCACTTTCCTTTCTAAATTTTTAAATTTATTTTCCAGCTCTTCATATTTTTGTTCCCATTTCTGATTTGTCTCTTTTATTTCATTTCTTAACGCCTTTATTTCCTTATTGCTTCCCTCCAATTCTTTTCTCATTTCGCTCTGACCCTTTCTAACCTGTTTTACCTCTTCTAACAGTTGCTTGCATATTTCCGTAACGCCTTTTTTCTTTCTTGTATCCGAACTCGCACTTTCCGAATCAGACATTTTATCGAAGTCCTTGATCCGACTCTGTTCCCCTGTTTACATGGACGAAACTCTTATATTCGTTGTTGCTCTGCCTCTCGCATGTGTACGCGCAAAAAGCAAATCCTGGTCCACCCGTCGGAAACCTTGCTTTTATCGAAACACAGCGATTCTTATTTTAAATATTATTTTTGGTATTCTTGTTCCTACCTTGCTAATGTTGCGATTTCTCTATTTTATGTATTCCTCTTTTAGACACCAGATTTTATACTGTTTGTCAATTTATTACCAGTAACTACACATATATTTGGGTTTTATTACGGAGCGACAAATCATCAACCTTTCTCTACACAAGCCAGAGCTGAACTATTGTTATTACTATGATAAATATTAATTAATATTGATATGAACTATAACAATGTAATTATAAAATAAATAGTATAGTTACCAGTATAATCAAGTTCTTAGGTTCTTCTAAATATGATTCCAGTTCATCCAATTTGTTTTGTGAATATATGGGAAATTGCTGTATGGAGAAGTTTTCTGGAAGAATACTTGTACTTTCGACTGCAAATGTTGAGGCTGATGTCAAATTCTTCAGATGTTTCGAAATAATTTCATTTTGTTGCTTTACTTGCAAAAGGACTGACAACAGCTTATGATCAAAAGCTAAAATTACAGCTTTAGATAAATACAATTAATAAAAAAAATACACACCAGAAACATCACGTGACCTTGATGATGGAGTCGTGGTGCAAAATGAATTCGTTGGTGTTACAACATATGAATTGTCCAAACCTATAATAATTTATATAAATTAGATAAAGAAATCATGTCCATGACATACACCCCAAGATCCAAGCTTTTGGGAGTGGTCAACTTTTGATGAAGAAACCGTTTTTGATTTCAAAGATCGTAAAGTTATGTTATGGAAAGTTCTCAGTTTCACAGGAGGATTAACATTTCTACCAGACTGACAATCACTCTCATCGTCAGTCTCGACATCACTGAAAAGTATTTTTTTGGAATGAATACGTTTTGGACGTGATCCTTCAATGTTTTCTTGAATACCCTCTGTATCACAATCTGATGTACATTCAAGAAGTTTAATTTTCTTTGTTGAAACTTGATAGTCAAAACATACTTTTATTATATATAACCTATATAACCTGTAAGTACAAATATTTTAAATAAAGCAAGAAATTGAAAACTAATAGGCAGATATTAATAAGATTTCTCCCAAATAGTTTTCACTTTAGTTTAATAAAAGAAAATTGACAATCACACACACTCCTGACCAGTCTCAAAATATCATTTCTTCAAAGGACACAGTTTCCAAGTCCCGTCATCTTTCGGTTCTTCGCCCTTCAACACCGCTTTATTAAATTGCATTTGTAATTTAAGAGGTGGCCAAAACGATTCTTGTTTTCGTGGTGTCAGCCAGGCACTACTAACAATAGCAAGACCGCCGTTATTAGCAAACTCAACAGGGCTGCCGCAAGCCCGTTCGAAAATGTACTGATATTTTAGTTGAAAACGTGCTGAATTTAGTAAAAATGTACTGAATAGCGAGAAATTTAAAAAGTTTGTATAAAACGATATTTTGTTTATAACGTAATTGTAAAAGAGGTAACAGCAATACAGATTTAATAAATTCTGCATTTATTAATGAAATACAGTACTTCACAGATATATTTATTTGCTCAAAAATTCACATTTGTATCAAAAAGATATCTACATAAATACTTCATAAATGAAAATAATAATTTCTACATTAACTTATTAACTAAAAAATACACTATACTTCACAGATATATGTATTTGTTTAGAAATACATGTTGCTGTGACTCTTACGAATTGAGGTTCATATAAAATAAATTTAAATTATTCCATTAATAAGTAGGTAAGAATCAAGCACGCATCCCAGTGCTAGGCCTTATGCTAGACTAAGATACAACAAATTTTCTGCTGGATAGTGAGTTAAGCAAATTTTTTTACATACAACTAGCTCAGTTTAAAAATAAATAATTCTCTCAGGGGCAGAAAATATGAATAGATTCTCCAATCGATTTTGAATGCTCTTTAATTATCTCCAGGTCAGGTAAAGAAAATAAAATGCAAAATAAACCTTATCATCTAATTTATTAAAATAAATATTAACGAATTCAAAATTTCAATTTATACAGATATATATATATATTTACAAACAAAGAATCAATATTTCAAACATCACCCAAATCTATACATCATAATCAACAAATCGTTATAAGAAATAAAGTAAATGAAAGCATAATGTCGTGAAAAACTTATGTTTTAAAAATGTGAACGTGATTATTATGATTTATATTTGCCATAGATACATGTAAACAATCAACATCTTTAATAATAAAAAAAATAAAATTTTATTACACATGATGAATTGTACTGGAATATAAATAACCAAAAATTTACACGATTTACCATTTGCGAACAAAATATAAACATTAAGGAAATGGCTTTGCCCTAATTAGTCCTGTCCGGCGCCTTTTCTCGCTCCCAACACAGTACCATCAGAAAACAAATTCACACCGATGGGTACCCCAAAGTTCCACCCTACGAGTATGTCTTTTTTAACTCGTCGGACACAACCCGAACATACACCACAATGTGCTCATCCCTTAAGGTATATATATAAAATTTAAATTAAATAAATAAAATGAAATAAAATAAAGTCTTTGCGTATTCAATTAATTAACTCAGCCCTGATTAGTTCTGCCCGGTGCCTTTTCTCGCTCCCAACACAGTACCACCAAGACTAATTCGTGTCTTTGGGATTCACCAGGACTCCATGCTATGAATTAAATAACGACTTAATTCATTTCACACATCCCTGATGTATTACCCAACACGTTAACATTGAACACACAAGTACTACAAAATATACTTGATATACATACAAGAAAAATATATACATTAAAAATAAACTTTACCTTCTTGTGAAATTCCAATACAAAGCACCACTACAAACAAAAATTTTGGTACACCACTATACACACATTTATAACAAATATTATCAAATCACCTTAACTCTTCGTACATAACTTCAAACTCATCCATGATAAAAAAAACCAAACGCTATTCACTTGTGTATTCTATACATGAAACAAAATTATTAATTTCAAATCCTTTTGTATGATAAATAAAGTTATAAAAAAAATTATACTAAAATAAAATTATTATGCTATCCGACCTAGTCATTACAATCACTAGAATGTTTTATCATAATGTATGGCGTAGTACCCCTACATGCAAAACAAAACACTCTAGAAAAAGAAAATAAAATGAAATTAAATAAATTCAAAGTCTGAATTTGAAAATAAAATTATCCCGTACATAAATAATTATTTTAAAATATTTACAAATCTCAATGTAAAACGTGCTGCATAACTATTACGAAAAATATTACAAGTTTGAATCTTGTTAAAAAATTTTATAAGTATCGAAAAATCTCAAAAATATTCTAAGTTCGGATTCAAGAATAATCTTTTTAAAAGAGGAGGGAGTGGTTTATCACCTACTTCCAAAGCTTCTAAGTCAGCGGTTTTCACCAGCTGTCCGTCCAAATTCTGTCCGCCAGCCCTTTTATGCATAATTTTCTTTATAAAAACCTCGGTAGATACCGATACCACTTCCAGAACTGCATATCGATGGTGCTGCTCCTATCGGTCACTCGATGTACTTTACATAGCTGCAGTGCTGCACCACTCAGGAAAGCAGCGTATTAACAATCTTTGAAAAAGGTAAACAAACATGTAAATATAAACTTGTTTACATATTCATGACTCATCCAATGCATCTGGCGAATAATATTGTTTTCGCCGGGCCATACTATCGATCTCTCCCGGTAACAGTATTCTTCGTGCGGGAAACACTTTCCTTTTATATTTCACGTAACATTTAATGCTTATTTTAATATTATGACTTTTATAAAATTTATACTAACATTCTTTTATTATTTCACTTAAATAAAAAATTAAATTTTGGCAAATTATTGACATAGTGTATATTTATATACAAATAAATAAAATAAAAATTAATTTAAATAAAATCTTGAAGTGATCTTGATTATATTTATTTATAATCTACCACCAAACTCAAGGTCACTGCAATATTTATCACAAAAGTATACATAAAATTCGGATTATTAGGATTACACTTGTAGGTAGTTTTTAGAAATACTACCTGCTAATATAAGATTTTAAACATTTTGTGCGATATTAAGTAATTTTAGTGTAGATATATTTATTTGCTCGCTTCTTTTTTATAATTTATTAATTTGTCATTAGCCTCCCAGGAATAGCAACAATTATTTCTTAGTAATTCTTTAGCATAAAGTAAATTTCCAACTGTTACAACATTTAAAGAATTCCTATATTTAGTTTTTATTGCTGTTAGAATTGAAAATATTCTTTCCGCGGAGAAACTACCGTGTGGTAAACTAATAATTGCTTCTAAAAATGTAATTAAATATGTAAATAAATTTTCTCCAAAATTATCTTTAATATTTCTTAAATGAACTATAAATTGTTCTATACTTTGAAAATTTTCATTCATTTTGTTAGAGGAAGAAGAAGAAGACGATTTATTGGTATACCACATATACTCAAAGAAAAGAAGACCTGTACAGGCAATATATAGGTGCAGAATTCAAAAAGGCTCGTACGAAATGTTAATAAAACGACACTTAAACGAAGACAAAAAGATATTCCGAGGGTATTGTCGTTTAAACAAAAAACAATTTACGTTTGTACTATCTTTAATTCACAAAGACCTAATATCTATTACGATAAGGAAAGTTGTAACGCCTGAAGAAAAATTGTTTTTGACATTTAGGTACGATATCATTATATATTATCAGATTCTATGTAAATATGTTTGATCACCATGGCCGGAATAATTATTCGTACGTTCTTGTACTTGCAGTGAAGGTACGACTTCTTGTTGCACTGTTTTTGTTCGATCAGTTAATATAGTTGATTCGGAATAATTATTGAATGGAGAATAATTATCCAATTCCCTTTCTTCACTTGAGGTACTTGCGGCATTTGTTGAGACATTTGGGATAGGTGTAAAATCACTACGCCGGTCGTAAGCACTTAGTGAATAAGAATTCTCGACTGCCATTATCTCGTAGTTGGTAAGTATTTGGAAAACTTCGTGTTTAGCCCTAACTTGCAATAAAGGTGGTAACTTCCGAAGTACATCCCTAATATGGGTGGCAAAGGAGCCTAACTCGTCTTCATCCTTGTTAATAACAGTCTTTAATAGTAACTGGCGTGATTCATCTCTTGATCGAAGATAAGTAAGCAAATCATCTTCGTGCTTAATGACGCGTTGAGATTTTGATTTCTTTCTTTGCCTGGCCTCTTCCTGATATGGTAAACTTTCGTTGTCTTCTTCTGTATGGTCATTGGTGATAGTATTTGCAGTTTTGGTGTTCTATGATTTTGATATGCCAGTATCTTCCACAGTACGATCTTGCGTAAGTTCACTATCTGGAGAGGATTCCTCCACATTACTAATTCCTGGTCTCTCTTGCGCTACAGAATCTAAAAAGGACAACATTTGGTATGTTTTCCACTTCACGCGACTATTTTTAGGAGCTGCAGAACCAGTAGGAAGCTTATTTTTACGTTTGAAACGAGCATATCCGTCCCGTATATTTTTTCAATGTTTCTTACAACTGTCACCTATAATATAAATGTTAACAGTTAATATTATTACTCTAAAAAGCAGAGTCTAATAGTTAGGGTCTAACTATTAGACGCTGCTTCTTTACAATTTATTGTTTTCGCTTTTAGGTTTATGGCTACTGGGGAAAGTTTTGCTTCATTATCATTTGCATATCGCATATCTAGCTGTTATATTTCAAGAATCATACAGCAAGTACTACAATTACTACGAGAGAAACTTTTGCCGATTGCTATGCCTCCTCCAAGCCAATATAATTTTACAAATATTGAAAGAGATTTCTGGGAGAAATGGAACATTCCAAATTGTGTCGGCAGTATTGACGGCAAGCACGTGCGTATAAGATCCCGTGACTGTAGCGCGGGCTCCTTGTGAAGCCGTGTTATTAGCCCCAGCACTTTACGTAGTGCTCCTACTAGTGGTATTTCGTTAATGAGGATCGCAGAGTCTTCATGGACTCCCATGCCGATAATAAGTGCAAGTGATGTACTTAATGTGATCTAATGTTGTGTCCTGAGTGTTTAAAGTTGTTTGGAAATTGATTTTCCGTACTGAAGTTAATGTATATTTATAGGCCGTGCTCGTACCGATAACTGAACGCGTTATATAATACCTCGTCTTAATCCTGGGGATTTGTAAAACACACAAACAAACAAAGGGGCCGCGGCAAAAGACTCCTCCAGGAAGTATTAATTGAATTTGGGGTTAAAGTTGGGTTATGTTATTAATTAAAACCATAATGTTCCACAACGTTATAATATTTTAATAATTCAAAGCTTAATGAGTACGTAAGAATACCCGATGTTAATAACGACCTGTGTTAATAAACGACACTATAACCAAAAACAAGTCGTATCGCGAATAAATGTTAACAGTCGAGGTTTAAATACAAACGGGCACACTGAGTAATAGTTGTTGTACACTTTGAAACAACATAAATATTATGATATAGCAACAATACACACACTGCTTAACAATGATGGAGGAGTTGGCATTAACCAACAATAAAATAAAAGTTATCAGCTAAAAAGTCACACACACACTGAATATAGGTACTAATAACGATACATTTGAATACTAATAATGTTATAAACAAATAATGTACATACGGATAAATATAGGTTAGGTATTTGGAGGTTAGGGTTTCACTAGCGCGTGAATTTAATATTAACTCTCCGAATACAACAATATAGTTAATGAACCACAGTGAATTTATTAATATTATAAATTAACAACGGCGCGCACTGAGTTTAAATATTTTGGTGGAGGTGCTGGCATTCAACCAACAATGTCAAATAAAATGGTTGTTACTGGAATAAAAGTTAAACACACGCTGCATATGGGTACCAGTAATAACGAACTTGGATAATAATATTGTTATAAACAAATATTATGTATAAGGGTAGATATCGGTTGGATATTTGAAGGTTATGTTTCACTAACGCGTGGCTTTTAATATTAACACTTTAGAAATAACAATGTCGTTAATGAATTCACGTGAAGTTAATATGATAATTCATTAACAAAGGCGCACACTGAGTTTAAATATTTTGGTGGAGGTGCTGGCATTCAACCAACAATGTCAAATAAAAACGCGGGCTTAATAGGTTTTTCACTGCACTTACGGTTAATTGCTATAGCGTAAACAGCTGTAGCTTGTCCTGGTGCACTGAAGTTAATACTATTGGCGAACACTAAAGAGGGACCTTAAGTTCGGTATCTTTACGCGGAATAAGCGCACTGTAAATAACTAAAACGGCCGCTACCACGTAAGCAGTGATAGGATTCCCCTACAACTTCTTCGGTCGATACTAGGCGATGCGTCGGATGTGTTCCACCACGTAGATATATTCTCGTACGTCGGCGAGTTTGGATTCCGATGAAGAAGCCGTCCGGAATAAAGAATTCCTCCAGAATTCTTAGTGGATTCTTGGTCCGCGTGTTCTCCTGAACACGTTTCGCCGTGTACTTCCAATGACCTGGAAAGTGCCTTTTGGATCCCTTGTATTACGTAAGCAGTAATACAATTCGGCTGGATGGCTTTCTGGAAATTCCGCTCTGTATCGGTGGCCTGTTTTCTGCTGGTCCAGGAGGTTGCTGCTGGCAGGCTGGTGACCGAGATAGGACTCGATATCGTAGAAGCATTCGTCCCGTCTTATATAGTTTTCCAAACGTGTTTACGTTTCATATTGGGAACCCCAGTGACGCAGGTGACGAACAAAGGAGTATCTATGTCACGGTAATTTCCCTTGGGGGCCAAATAGGGTTACGTCTTCTGCGTGTATTAGAAATTTTTAGAACAAATTTTGTATTTGAGCGTTTTAATTGGTTGTAGGCGGAGCCTATGATTCGTATCCAAAAAGAAATTTGTAGAACAAATTTTGTATTTGAGCGTTTTAATTGGCTGTAGGCGGAGCCTATGATTCGTATCAAAATTGTATTAAAAAGTTATTACGCGAAATTTTTCTAACTTTACGAATGTTTCATATTGGGATTTTAATTTATTCTGGAGGCACGGGATAAGACAGGGATAAAACATGTACACCTATATTGGGCCTGGACTTGTTCTGTGGGAAAACGTCTTATTTGTTTCCATCGGAGCAGGCTGTTGGTAACATATATGTTACCATTGGTCCCCTCTGAAATACATATATACGACGTTGTGTCACGGTAACGCCCAGGTCCGTGCTGAAGCAATGTGTAAACCCCGGCCAATGACAATGCGCGCGGTGTCAGTGCTCCGCCTACCCCATATGTACGCGTGTGCTAGTGGCGCGACCAATGAGGGGAATGCTGACATCAGCATTCCGCAATCATATTACGGAACGTATGCTACACGTGCATTCCTAAATACATATAAATATGAGCGCCGAAGTTCAACGGGAACAGTTCGACAGAATACCTACTTACAACAACAACTCCAGAAGAAAGAAGAATTAACCAACTCACCAACAGAAGAGCCAACTGACTTGGCACAACTGCTAGCCATCTGCAACGCTACCAGGCCCGACGTCCTAAGGCCGAACAACTGCTGGTCGTCTGCAACGCCACCAGGCCCGACGAATTAAGGCCGCACAACTGCTAGCCGTCTGCAACGCTACCAGGCCCGACGTCTTAAGCCGCACAACTGCTAGCCGTCTGCAACGCTACCAGGCCCGACACCTTAGGGCCCAACAACTGCTAGCCATCTGCAACGCTACCAGGCCCGACGTCTTAAGGCCCAACAACTGCTAGCCGTCTGCAACGCTACCAGGCCGCACCGGACTCAGACCAGTTTTACAGTGGTGTATCGTGTTGTGTTACGTGCAGTGCCGTATCACCCAAAGGATTACGCGAGTGTATCCGAAAGTGCTCCCCCCCTTCCCTTATCAGTGCTCAGTGACACTACGTCCTCCCATTGTAACTATTTCATATCTTCTGTTGCTGTTTATATTATTATTGGACTTTATTATTACTTTTATTATAATTATAAATAAAGTTGTTTTTTTTGTGTGTTGTTTGAATTTTTGTGTTTCTTTGTTATCACCACCACAGAGAGTCTCCGCCGGTCGCTTGTTAAGAAAACCGTAAAAGTGGTTGGTAACATATACGCGCTGACAATTTTTGCGTCCTACCCGGATTAATCCGTGTTCGGAGAATGATATGTGTGCATGATGTTATGTATGTTTACTGTGTGTAAGTAAATGTCCGACTGCGAGATATGTTGACCGGGTGTGTCGATATCGATTAGCCGGGTCATCGATGATTGACTGTTGATTTCTTCTGTGTGTATCGTGGTTTGGATTGAAGTTTTTGTATATGATAGGGCTGTTTTAGGTTATTTGGTACGATTTTATGTGTCTGTAAGAGGTAAATGATTAGTAATGTTAATAATGAGTAAGATTCTTACAATTCGAAGTCGACGGTGCCGAAGATCTCATTGGCTAGGTCAATCATGAAAGAGAGTTTCTCCAGGTTTCCCTGGATGGTCTTCATCTTTTGGACTCCGGCGATGACTTTGTGGAGGATGCTCTGGAAGTAGTTTAGGTCTTCCTGTGCTTCTGTAAAAGAAAGTTTGAGTGTATTAGTTTCATCGGTAGTTTTGTTTTCCTCTGTTTCACGGGAAGCGTACACCGGCACGTTTACGGTTTTCTCCGCCCTATCCTTCTTCGCAGCAGGAGTTTTAGGGATTGCTCCCTTGCTCCCGTGCGTTGAAGGAGGCTTCGTCACCGTAATGACGCGGTGCTTCTTCTCCTGAGATACTTGCACTTTTTCCTGCTGTGGCTGTGTTGTGGGTGCCACAGTCTGGGCGTACGACATCTCGTCGGTGTGACGGTCTTGATTGGAGTCCACTGCCTGGGTGGGTTCTGCTGGCTTCGCGGTGGTTGGAGTGCCGCCAGCGGTGTCTCTCGTCTGCCTGACCTTCCTGCGGCCAGAATACGTTGGTATACTAGGCAGCCACGGTAACTGGCCGGGTGGTTGCTGCCGCAGTTTGCGCATCTGCGCTCCTCGGCCTCTCGGCAGGAGTCGGTCTTGGTGTTCAGCGCTACAACGGGCGCATCTCAACTTGAGCGTACAGCATTCGGAGGAGTGCCCGTACCTCTGACAATGGTGGCACTGGGGAATTCCCGATCGGGCCCTGTAGGGCTCGACCGTGACCCTCAGCCCCAAAACGTCGTTTACGGTGTACAGTTTCTCCAGCTGCGACCTTAGTGCTGTGACCATGTATACTGAGGTAGTGGTTTTATCCCTACCTCTCAGATTTACAACTTTTACGGTCGGTATGCCTTGGGTTTTTAGTGCCTATGAGATGGTCTCTGTAGGCATGTTTGGTGGCAAGTACTTGATGACCACCTTCGCTGGTCAGACACTCGCCACCTGGTACGTGTAGAACTGGATTCCCTTGGTGGTCAAATGGGTGGTTAGATTCTTCCAAGCTTCGATGTCCACGGGCTTGACCCGGAGGTGGTCGACCTTGAAGGTGATCTGTCGGCTAATCTTCTGCTCTTGGAGCTCCTTGGCGACTAGAAGGAAATCAGTATCCTAAATATAAACCTGTGGTGGGGATCCCCCAGGTGGTCTTTTCGGTTGGGCGTCGCTGGTGCTGGTTCCAGGGGCGGTGGGCGTGGCCTGTGGTTTGTCATCCTTCTTAGGTTTTTTCGATCCCTTGTAGGAGACGGTGGTGAACTCTTCTTCCTCATCTTCGTATTCCTCGTCGGTGATGAACTCATCATCTTCGTCGATCCTCTCTGAAGTCCCTTCTCCGTTGGACAATGGCCTCTTGGTTCTGTGGTAGGAACCATCCTGGTACGTCCCATCCAGGAGCGCCATGGCGTCAGCCATGCAGATCCCGGCGGATACGCCATTACCCTCTTTCTTATTAAGAATAGGCTCTATCTATGATAGAGAATGCTGTGAACACACAATCAAAATTAGCTGTTGGTTTCCCTAAGGAGAACCGAGAGCGTTACATCTGTTTTGTACGGAGCACAAAAGCAGAATGTATAAGATCACCACACTAGAGGTGGGTCGTTCGCGAACGAACCGGTTCAGTGAACCGAATCCGAGCAGGGAACCGAGGGAGCCGGTTCACTAAATTTCAATAAACCGGATCTCGGCTCACTTGGGTCGTTGCTTAATTTGTATACAACAATCTGATAATTTTTTCAAATTTGTGTGCATTATAGCTTCAAATAAATTGTTTGTCAAACATTTTGTATAATTGGTATGCGCGCAGCCTAAATAATCCCGGTTCGTTTGAGCCGACGCGACGGCGCCGAGTATTACATGTCCTACACGTTCCTGGAACGGTATGCTATTACGGATCCACACGGTTCAAATGAGCCGGGTCCCGGAACCGGAACACAATGAGGAGCTGAACCGAATGAGCCGGGTCAATGAAATGAACCGTTTTGCCCACCTCTACACCACACCATAGTGGTTCATTATTCTTCAACTATAAGGATTATTTCTCCATCGTATTGTTGGCAATAGTAGACGCTAATTACAAATTTATTGGAATCGATGTGCGAGCTTATGGAAAGGAAGGAGATAGTAATACATTTAAAAAATCAACAATGGGAAAAAGAATATGTAGCAATAATTTCAATATACCTAATCCGAAAAATTTACCTTACCGGCAACAAATGACAATTTACCACATTTTTTGATTGGATACGAAGCTTTCGCTCTTAATACATATATGATGAAGTCATATTCTCGAAAAGTTGCAGCTTTGGACTACCAGAAACAGATTTTTAACTACAGACTATATCGAGCCCGTCGAGTTGCAGAAAAGGCATTTGGGTTATTGTCCCAGGTTTTCAGAGTGTTTTTATACGCCTATAGCAATTTTACCACAAATTTGCGATAATCTAATAGTAATTGCAAGTTGCTTGCACAATATTTTGCACGATGGCTATCTTGAAAACAATCAAACGGCGTTCTATCGTTTCAATGATGAAGACAGGATAAATACCAATATGATTAGAATGGCGGGTACAAGTGGTTTTGCAAACTGTAATGGTTTATCGGTTCGAGAGAAACTCAAAGAATCTTTTTGTTCTGACCAAGGTAAGGTGTCATGGTAAGAGACTGTTGTCCAACGCACGGAATAATTAATATAAAAGTGATTAACAAACTAACTTTGTACTGCTTATAAATAAAAAATAGTTCTAAATAAATTAATACTTACTACTTTTATTTAGTGCTCGGCCAATTTCTCGCCAAATATTTTCTTTTAATGATTGATCTTTATACCCTGTATGTTTGAAATCAAACAGTGGAGGGTGTTGGGATACTAAATTAATAAATTTATCACTTTCTTCTTCCGTGAACCCGTCCATCATATCCAACGGCACGCGACAATACTGTGCCTGGACAAGTTTGTCATCTGTCGCTCAACGGCAAAACAAATCACTGTCTGTCGCGCGGCAGTTCTCGGAAGCGTACACATATAAAACAATACTGAAAAGTATTGTCGTCTGCCGTCGTTGGCGCCTGCCGTTGCCGCCTGCCATCTGCCGCGTTCTTCGGAAGTCTACCTAAAAGGCTTGCGCGCATAAGTCGGCAACAGCCCGGAAAGGAACGCGCGGCGGCGGCCGCAGTAGGTGTTGTTCGAAATATTGTATTGTTATTAGAAGCTGTTGAGACTGGTGTTAAGGGTTCCAAATCACTCAAATTTTCAGGGTCTTCCATCCGATCATCTTCACCATCCTCAGAAGGTATTGGGCTATTAACAGCAGACGTAGACGTAGACGGCTCGGTAACATTTGTTTTTTGTTCTCGATCTGGCAGATATTTCTTCAGGAATGACATCTCTGCTTCAAATTTATGTGGCCTCGTTTTAACAGCACTTTTACCTTTTCGAAACTTCAGTGCCTTGCTATAATTAGCACGCAACCGGTGTTTCAATAAAGGAGGCCAATCCGTTAACCACGAGAGGGAGGTGGCGTGGGACCAGTACTCGGCAGCCAGAAGCAGGTTCAAAAAAGAACTAAGGAGGAGCAAAAGGGCAAGCTGGCACATATACAAGGCGGGTGAGAATTGGTGGGTTGGGGAAGGTGACAAGGGCCTTTTAGGCCTACTCGTCGGGCACTATGCCCGACGAGTAGTATGCGTTCTTACTACTACTATTACTACTACTACTACTACTAACTACTACTACTTGCATTAAACCAATATTACTTTCATAATGTCATTTTGCAATTTGCTGTCTTGTGTTCGATATACAGGGTGTTAAATTGCAAAAGGACATTATGAAAGTCATATTAGTTTAATGCAAGGAATCTGTGGTTAATGGATTGGCTTCCTTTTTTGAAACAGCCTTTATATGTGTTTCCTACTCGATAATTACTTATGACGTTTTTCCCCAGTAAAATTTCTCAAAAAGTTGTCTGTATAGTGTAGTCGTTACATAATTTCTACCAAAATTGCTAGTTGGGATATTTCTTTGTTGTAGGTTTTTGGCAACTGGAGATTCTTTTAAAACGATAGCTTTTAGTTATAGACTCGGTCATACCACTGTAAGAGAAATTGTCCATTCAACATGTATGTCGATTTGGAAACGACTGCAGCCAATTGAAATGCCCACTCCAACAGGAGAACTATGGAGAACCATCGAAAAAGATTTTCACGAAAAATGGAACTTCCCAAATTGTGTGGGAGCTATATATGGGAACCACGTAGTCATTCAAGCACCACCTAACAGCGGATCCCTGTACTACAATTACAAAAAGACGTTTAGTATAGTTTTAATGGCATTAGTGGACGCTAATTATAAAATAAAAATCGGCGAGTCCGAGTAGAGTCCCAAAAATTTTCGACACCTTAACATATCCGAGTAGAGTCCGGACCGATGTCCGAGTAGAGTCCGGCGTATAATCCGTATTAAGTCTAACGGATGATTAACTTTAAAGAGGGTTTTATCACACAGAAGACAGTATTTATTTACAAATATAGTACATACACCTTTTTACATTTTAAAGTAGCTTCCAACTAACTTTACAAATTCAAAATTGCTAAGTTCTCCACTTTTTAATTTTAAAATTTTTTCATCCAAAAACATTTGATTTTTTATTACTTGAGAAGCATAAATCTTTTTCTCCCACTGTTGAGCACTTCTTATTTTTACATATGTTAAATTCTGACAACTTATTAAAACATTGATAAATTGAAATATGTTAGGGTGAGCATGGTAAAACATTGAATTGAAATGTGAATGAAAGCTTTCACAAGCGTTTGTTGTTCTTTTGATACTGCTGGAATTTTCAGCCCATAAATTTGGTGGGAAACGCGATGACTCTGAAATATAGTTGTCAACCAAATAATCACAAAATTCGGTTATTTTTGAGTTTTTTGGTTGAATAGCAGCAAAATCAATTGCGAAGCAGTCACCAACATCTTCTGGGTCCAGAAAGGGTAAACCGAAGCAATATCTCAAAAATTTTCCCTCTTCTGAATCTTTGTTTTTATAAAAACTTGCAAGACCAAGTTTTTGTATTTTTCTCCACCTAATTTTTTATATCATATTAGTACTGAATTACTAAAATGAGATAATAGGTTACTTACCATGACTGCCCCAAGTGAAATCTACACCCTGTTAAGGAAACTTCACTCCAAACTTCTTTCACAGCCTCGTGGATTGCTTCTTCAAAATCTGCTACGACTTTACGCGGTGCAAATGTTAGTTCATGCTTCTGAGTTTCTTGATTTATTAATTGAAATGCAAGCTTGTAAACCGACTTACATTTACTTGGTAATAAAAAGAAAACCAACGGAATATAATGATCATTTTTTAACCCGTGAATTGTGAATAATTGGGTATAAAATTTTGCAGAATATTTAAAAGTTCCGTCTATATATATAGTTTTCAAGCTACTCAAAAATTCCAAATTTGTCTTACAGGAAAACATAATTATATGATTTTTGCTGTCATTTACCAATAAGAAATTTTCTTGGCGATTTGTTTTCGCGATATATGAATTGAGGACGTCGTGCACTTCTTTCAAATTTGTCAGGAGCTTAGGTAAAACGTTTCTTCTTGTGGTATAAATGTTCTTTCTTATACGACGAATATCATGCTCGGTTAGTGTTTCCGAATCTCCTGCACTCAATTCTTTATGAATTATCTTTAAAGGCTTTTCATTCAAGTCTTCAGTCGCCTTTCTCTTCACGGAATTGTTAAAAATATTCCTATTTAAGATTTTTTCATCCAATGTCGGGTGATTGTGTTTGTCATTTGTTTCTAGTAAAATTCTTGTTTCGGCGTAAATTTTTAAATAAGCGGGACATTTTTTACTTGCAGCCGTTGAACATTTCCAGCGACGTACTCCACCCGATAAATTTTTATGAAAACAATACGTAAACCCGTTCAGTACGATTAATTCTTTTCCTTTTTCACTTAGGACAAATTCTATGGCACTCATGACGTATAACACACTTGGAAAATCAGAAATACACGAAAGGAGAGACAAAACCATACTGATATTTTAATATTATGTGACTTAATATTTTGCAGAAGTTTTATTTTTCAGGGGGATGGGGGTGATTTATGACCAATCGTAAAAGCTTTTAGTGACAAATATTCATTTAGAAGTAATGATCTTTAATGACATTCCAGTGGGCAGTTAGATGGGCAATAAAAGGGATTATCTCCATCGGACTCTACTCGGACATATACATTTTTAGTCCCCGTATTAAAGCAGGTAAATGGGACTCTACTCGGACCTGCCCATAAAAATAGCTCACGTCGGAGCTTATGGAAAAAACAGTGATGGTGGGATATTTAGCAATTCTGTTATGGGAAAAGCTTTGATAAATGGAAACCTATCAATACCCCCTAATAAAACTGTTCCTGAAACTAATATTACTTTACCACATGTTATTGTGGGAGACGAAGCTTTTCCTTTACATAAATATATTATGCGTCCTTATCCTGGAACTCAGACACGACATGATGAGACCAAGGCAATTTTTAATTACCGACTGAGCCGTACTCGTCGGCTGTCAGAAAATATGTTTGGGATATTGACGCAGAAGTTTAGAATTTATCAGAGGAGACTTCAAATGTCGCCAGAACATATAGTTAATGTAATATTAGCTACTTGTTGTCTACGTAACTTCCTTCGGGGCGACTCACGTACGACAGAAATTGATCTAGGTGACAATAATATACAAACCACTCATGTATCGACAATTCAAGACCTACGAAATATTGGAGGTAAAGCTACTGAAGAAGCATTGCATATCCGCGAAGAATTTAGAAATTACTTTTCTACTATAGGGGCCGTAGATTGGCAAACGGATATGGTACGACAAGGTTATAGAAGTCAACAGTAAATATAATATTACATTATAAGGTATACGGTGTGGACACACTGTATTTTCCTCAAAGTGTTTAATAAATAAATAATGATTTTTATGCTAAAAACTATATTATATTAAATAAATAAAATGTTTGAACTTACCTGGTTGTCGCATGTACTCCGAAATTTCTTTCCAGCAGTTATTTTTGCGGTCCTGATTGGAATAATTTTTATCAGAAAAATCATACAATTCCTTGTAGCCGCTAACAAGGATTATTAATTTTTCTTCGTCCATTCTCTTTTGTGGTCACAAAACAGCGCGCATTACTTCATCTCACGACGCAACGCAACGAACTACCGGCGAAAGTATTCTCGCCGGAGATTTCCGCCGACGACCGGCCGCAACGTTTCCTTCCGTTGCCGAGTAGTGCGCGCTGCTTCGTTTATGTGCCAGGGAAAAATAAATTCCCGTTCCGTTGCTGTGCGGTCCGTTGCCGGCTGGCCCGGTCTAGTGCGCGCAAGCCTTTAACCCTCCGTTAGTGTGGCGGAAAAATGTTACATGGTTAGTGTTCTGGGGCATGTCATACCCCAAACTAAAATTTACCTAGGGCGCAGAGAATTTGAAATATTGGTTGTTTCATTGGTAAAACACGATTCTCTGCCTACTTGTCAGTCGAATAAAAATAATAAATTGTTTTTAAAAATCTTTATTTGAAAAACATAAATATTATGTCAAAACAACATCAATTCTGCTCCCAAAAAAACATAAGCAAACATTATTGGACGTAAAATATTTTTAAACCCCTAAGATCAAAATGGAACTGACAAAAGATTCTGGGAAAAAGTCTAACAAATAGCACAAAAAAAGATTTGAAACAATATCACCAAAAGTACAGAAGTTATGGCTGTTCTAATTTGGCACAATTTTCACAGCTCAAAAATGCGTGTTCCAAGCAAAGTGGAACATCACATTGCATACAGACGTAATATGTCTTTCTATCTTTGTTTCTTGGACATACAGAACATCTACTGCTTTTCCTGCATCGTTTAGATGAAGGTTCATGACGTTCTGCTGGCTGGCTCTCTCGTAGTCCTCGGCGTAATTTAGGGTTTTGTCTTCGCTTATTTCGAAATTCGGATATAAGTTGTAGACCAAGTTCTTTCAAAAACATACGCCGTTTCAAATTATAGTTTTGCGTATTGGATTTATAAATAACTTGTGCATTTACTCCGGCGGTATTCAAAAATGAAAAAAACAAAGTCAAAGGCCAGCGGCGGCTGTGTCTCTTGCTACGCTGTAATTAGCAGATAATTCGTCCAAGGTATCAATGCCACCCTTGGTGGAATTATAAAAGTCGATAATTTCAGGCAATTTTTTATCGCGAGATTCTTCAACTATTGTGCCATCATGGTGTAAAGTATAAAAAAGGATGACACTCTTCGATTTTCGTGGCACGTATGACACAGCCGTGATATCTTTTTTGAAGGCAAACGTTGAACTGTGAGGTTCTCTGGTTCGTATGTCTAGAAAAGCTGATGGAATTTGGCGTTTATTTTTCCTGACTGTCCCAACCGATGTAAGGTGTTGCGTTTCGAGTAGATTGATCATGAGAGGATAGCTCGTAAACCAATTATCGAAAGTTATATTGCGTTTTGTTCCCGATACTGGCTCAATCAAACGTTGAACTATATCCTGCGGATTGTTACTTTGTCGGAAAGGTCCTTCCGGCTGCGCCCCGACGACAAGGGCGAATACTTTTAAACCATATTTTGCGGGTTTATTGGGTATGTACTGAAGAAATGACACCCGTCCCCTGAATGGCTCCAGTTTCTCGTCAATTGTTAGGTATTCACTGGGTGTATAGTGTGCCTTACAGTTGTCAACAAAATGATCAAAAATTCCTCTAATAGCTGCCAACTTGTCAATCTCTTTGCGTTGCGCTCTATTGTGTTATAACATGCTCGCTTGCTTCACCTATAACATGGTGCTACTTGCTTACGTAACGCCAGTGTAATACAAGCGAACGTCATAAGACAAGTCTTCTGAATGCCTCCAATATATTCCGGAACTACAAGCACCTCGGGTTGCCTATGCACGCAGGCACCAATATCGCGGATTACTAAACGTCTAGCGGAGTGACATCATCGTAATTTCGCACGGTCGGCATTGTTTATAGATATAAATATGGCGGTTGAAGTGTTGTGTTTTTGAGGCATAAGACTATAAGCTCTTCGACTAACACAGTGGAGAAACGTGAGTACTTCTTTTTGTTTTAATGTGTCTTAATGTTCATTGAAAATACTACATTCCCTTACTCATTACTAAACGGTAAAAAGAAAACACGTGTAGAAACTTATTTGAGAAAAGCAAGAGTAACTAGTCTTTATTATTACTAAAACAATATCAAAACCTACACACATTTTATTCATTCCTATTTACAATTTACAATTTATACACATACACAAGTTCGTATAATGTCAACATAATTAAATACAAAAATAAATTCAGCGGTTATTTACGAATCCCAATGCATTTTATCTATTTAATATAAAACAAAGAATAAACAAGAAATAAGATATGTATCGGTCAATTTGAGATAAAAGGCACATTCAGATCAATTTAAATTATCCTACAAATTATTTCCATGTTACGACATGCCCACAGGAAGAATTTACTAATCTATCGTGTGATTGAAATTTACTCGGGTACAGACTCGAATCTTCGTTCAATATCTTCGCGTAAAATGTTAATACGTCTACTTTAATTGCGAGTTCGGTAAGCGCGGTCGCGTAGACGATAATTTATTTAAATTCACGGCGCGGTATCGGTAATCTAATAGTCGCTAAAATCTCTGAAATAAATAATTATTATTAAATGCGGATTTTAACATAGTCACGACATCGAAAGTCTGACTTAGACGGGATAAAGTTTACAACGGTAATACATCACTTCTTCCCACGGTTCAAGACCTGAGTAAGAAGAGACACATTCGGACGAAATTAGCGGATTTTTGAAACGACTATTTCACGATGCAAAAGACCTGAAAGTAGTACGTTTCTAAGGATTTGAACCAAACTCTTCCACGCCATTAAGAGGCTGAATAGAGAGAGGTGTAGGGTTGCGGACGGGTCGGAGAAATAAATGAACGAGACACGCTCGATGGGGGCCTTTATATATGTGAAAACCCCCCTACGTAGGTAGGTAAAAACCTGTTCAAAACATAAAATTTGCACACGATACTGACATGAAACGCGCGACTTTGAGCATGACGTAGACATTCGGTATTTTTCCATTAAAACTAAGTAAATAACATGAATTATTACAACAACTGAACATATATACAGGTCCATCCAAATCACTTTATACAATATTAATATTTGAACAAAATAACACACATACATTTAATTTAATATTGACAAATAAATTAATTATGAACTTAAAAAATGTTACTTTGTACAATTAACGAAAGAACTTCGTTACAGTGTATATTGTCAAATCGCAGAGATTGTAACAAAATATAGAATCTTTGCTGTGACATTGTTGTACGAAACAGGTCTATGCCAGTACCATCGGTATTCCAAAGATCTGCGATGTTTTGTCGGTTTGACTTATATAACCCTGCCAAATATAGTAAGCCAATAACAGCTTTAATTTATGTTTTGTCAGTCTCTTTGACTAAATATTGATGATTTGCATCATATCCAGGGGCTTTGGTTGCCAATTTGACATTCGTATATCTAACTATGTCATACAACATATCTTCTGTAAAAAATAACAGCCAACAATCAAGCGCAGTATTCTTATGTCGTGCAATTCCCTTCACGCCAGGCAAATGAGTTATTATGTTATCAGATCTCGTCCTTACGTTTCTATTGTTGGGAAACTTTGACCATTTTGATTTATCCTTATCTAAAAAATACCTGTTATCGTTGCCATCTGCATCATTTTCTATGTCATCATCAGATTGCTCTCTCGATTCATCTGATTCTTCTCCTGATATTTCTTCTCTGTCTTCTGTTTCATCGCGTGCAGGAGCTGTTTCATCTCTTATAGCTCTTGCTTCTTCTTCTCCTGCAGCTCCTTCATTATCTTCGGACTCATCATCTATAAAAGATTCCGCCTCAGGAACTCCACCAAACTCTTCCCATAACCTCTGGAGATTTCGCTGGTTTTCTTCATATGACATTTTGCTAAAGAAAATATCAAAATAATTACTACATCGCGTAAAATACAATAAAAAAATAGTAATTTACCTTCAAAATCCGGATACACAGAAAGTTACGTGAATGGTGTTCTGGGGTATAGGGTACCCAAACCGACTTGCAAGACACCTTACTTGGAACTGACAGTTTATAGACAGAATATGACGAGTCTATTCTGTTAGGATATGTTTCATCTTAAGCTACTGAACGTGAGAGGTCGCTAGATTGTTAAATATTTACTTTCGAGACGTAAATCTTGGTGTTGGGGTATGACATACTCCACCACACTTACGGAGGGTTAAGGCTTGCGCGCACTAGACCGGAAAGTAACGCACGACGGCGGCCGGCATTTTTTTAGGGTACGCGCACTAGCCGGTAAATAATTTTTGCAAGTCACCGGCCGCTTGTCGCTTAGGTACCAGAGCTGGGTAATTACTTTACAAAAAGGAATTAGCAATTAAAAATTATTTTATAAATCAGTAATTGTAATTAGTAATTAATTCCTTTGCCTTTTCAAGTTATTTGTAATTGTAATTGTTTGACAAATCGTGAAGTATTTGTAATTTGTATTTAAATACTTTTAGTTTTTTAAAAGTCAATTACAAATTACTTTTCCAATTAACTCATATTAAGAACATACCCTTAGCTCCCCTGGAATAACTAGGTGGAATTTAATGTATGACAGTATCAAACAAATACTGGCCGTGAAAAAAAAACTTTCCATCTTTTTAAAATTAAAAATACCGTGCTTTTCTGAATACGAGTTCCTTACTCTGCAAGAATATTGTGAAGTCACTGCACTTTTAGCAGAGACCCTAAATATTTTACAAGGTGAAAACAAAGATTTTTATGGCGTTCTTCTTCCTAGTCTAGTATCACTTAAAAATAAGCTAAATAAATTAAGTAAAAAGAAGTTTAAAAGTGGCGGAGATATAATAGTTCAAAGTGCCATTAAAGGTTTAAATAATAGATTTAAACATCTTTTAACTTTAGAGGATACCTATGCACTTTTAGGAGCAATTACACATCCTTCGTTGGTTTCCGTTAGTCGAGTCAACGTTTGTGTTATCTGAACGTGATATTAAAAAACTGCTTATTTCGGAGTGTGAATTATTTTCTATCGAACAGTCCCAATTAATGAATGTTACAGATATTGGTACCGATAATTATAAGAAGGAAGTCCACAATAGCAACTTATTTGATTTTAATGAAGGAATTGAAGGAATCACACAATCAGCTGACACTGAAAGTAAAAATAAGATTCATCTTGAAATTTTACAGTATCTGGATGATATAAGCCAAACTTTTCCTTGCTAGAAAGTTACCCTCTCATTAAGCAAGTGTTTTTTAAATACAATACTGCACTACGATCTTCAGCACCCGTCGAACGATTATTTTTATTCGCTACACAAATTTTGAAAAGTTAGTTGTAATGCAACAAAATATACAGTGAAATGATCATTTTAAATCATCCAACCAACAATACTAAATGTTTTAGTATTTTATATTGAATGTAACAATAATAGTACCACGCGATCATTTAAATTCAAAATTATAGCAGGCGGGATATTTTTTATTAGGTTGTCCAGAATGTCAATTATTGATTAATTGAAATTTGCGGTTATGTTATACTTTGTGACATTTGTGAATCTTATGTGTAATCGATTTAAATTTAATGGAAAGGAAAGCATTACAAGATAAATTAGTTTTATTGTGAATTACAAAAGGTGTTCAAAGTGTTCTCCCCCTGTTGCAATGCAACTGTTAACCCTCCGTTTCATATTTTCAAAAGCATTTGCCAACATCTGAACAGTTATAGCGTTACATGCATTAGAAATTGCCTCTTGTAGTTCTTCAAGATTTTGTGGGTTATTTTTGTTAACTGTGTTTTTCAGATACGGATAAATGAAATAAACAAGAATCGTTAAGTCCGGACTGCGAGGCGGAAATTCAATGACTCGATTATCATAAAACTCGCGAATTCGAGCCATACTTTCCCATGTTTTGTGAGGTGTTGCATTGTCCTGTTGGAAATACCCATGTAAAAGTTCGTCATCATGAAGATTTTGTAAAAACGGTTCAAGTAAATTATTTCGATATCTCTCAGCATTTATCGTTCCTTCAAAAAATACAGGTCCAAATATACGCCTTCTAGAAACCGCTAGCCAAACACCAATTTTCTGCGGATGGAGAGGCGATTGAATAAACTCATGAGGATTCTCCGAAGACCAAATACGCATATTTTGTTTGTTTATATAGCCGGATAGGTGAAACTATGCTTCGTCAGAAAAAAATGTTTAATCCAAAGTGTTGTTGTTATTTAAATTATTCAAAAACCACTGACAGTATTCTATTCGTACAGGAAAATCTCGAGGGAATAGCTCTTGAACGACGTTAATCTTATAGGGATAAAGATTTAAATTTTGTTTTAAAATTTTTTGACAAGTTCCATATGAAAGGTTTATTTCTTGGGCTAATCTGCGAAGAGATTTTTTAGGAGACTGTTCCATTCTTTCTGCAACATCTGCCACAATCTCAGGAGTCCTTTTTTTGGGCGCGCCACTACCAGCTTTCCTACCTACAGTTCCAACATTACGAAATTTCGCCACACATGTGTAAATTTCTTGGACTAATTTTTGATAATCCGCAGGAAAATTAGGGAAGGCATTTTGAAAATTATTGATGCAGTGCGGTACTGAATATGTCCATTCACCATTCTCTTGTCGTTCGGCGTTTTTAAAATAACTTTCAGTAAGAAAAATCTTATGTTCTAAATCAAACATTTTGAAACGTCACTTTGACAATTCAAATTGTAAATTAGTACTTATATACCAACTTAATTTAAATTTCACCAACTGCTCTAATTTAGAATTTAAATGATCGCGCGGTATATTACATACCAAGGTTGAGAAGATGACTATTATTGCCCGAGTGGCGAGATTAAATTCCGAGGCGCGCAGCGCCGAGGAATTTAAGCCACAAGGGCAATAATAGTCTTCTCAACCGTAGTATGTATACTATTTTTTATACCAGTAGTCTAATTGGACCTTAAAACCTTAATAATTATGAATAAATTTACTCATATATGTAAGAATGCCCTTGTAATAAAACTTCATGTAAACAAATAAGTAGGCTATATTTTGATGTTGACAAATTTGACAAATAAGTTTTGACATAAATGCTGAAACTAAAAGTCAAGTATTTATTATCTTATTTTTCATTCCATTTATAATGTCTGAAGAGTTTAGATGTACACCACCTGAAATGCGCGAGATTGCAGAACAGGCAGCTGTGAACTTGCTTCCGCATAAATCTAATCACTTATACATGAAAACATATACAGAATTTAAAAAATGGTATAATTCCAAATATGTATACAGTAGTAACTTCTGAAAACGTACTTCCGGCTTATTTTCAAGAATATTCAAAAGATAAAAAAGCCTCGACTTTATGGGCGCAATATTCAATGTTGAAAGCTACACTTGGCCTAAAAGAGGATATTAACATATCAAAATATTTTAAATTAGTTGCCTTTTAAAAAAAATGAAAATTATAAGCCCAAAAAATCATTAGTATTTACTCGAGGAAATTATAAAATTCCTTACTGAGGCACCCGACATATGTTACATTGCAACTAAGGTAGTATGTTTATATATTAATACTTTGAAATTATTGATAATTTATATCTCTGTAGACTGCGCTTGTAATTGGTATTGCTGGTGCATGCCGAAGTGATGAGCTGTGTAATTTATTAATTTCTGATGTCATCATGAGAGATAATTTAATTATTATTCACATCCACAATTGCAAAAATGGTACGTCTCAAAAGTTTGTAATAATGGAGCCACTTTGTAGCTAAAGGTTATATCGAAAATTCCCTAGTAAATAAAAAAAATATAGCATGTATGTTACAAGATGTACCTATATCTACTTACGCAACCACACCTGCAATAAATACAGGAATTTTCAATATAAATTAAATAATTCTTTACATTTGTAATAGTTACGTCATATATTGATTCCATATTATCCTATCATACATATTTTATGTATTAATAGGCAAATGCTGACATTGTGTAATATATGTAATGTAAGTATATCAGTCCATAAGTCTGCTTACTGGTATTTTCTTTATTAGGTTAAATTTTTTCATGTAAACAACAAAGTATTGCTAGAAAATATAAAATTAATAGCAATTGCTAAATAAACGTATATTATATCCTGGTATTGTTAACCTAAAATACAGTTATTTATTTTGACGGTTGACAACTTGACATACTACTACTACTACGAGCACGAGTGCATGGTTGCGGCATTCGTTTTATTTGTTTTCATTATTTCCCTAGGTCAATAATAGCCTCATTATTTACCTGTTATTAGTTCAAGGTCGAGAAATGACATTTCGTGGCGCTTTGTTATGTGTAAAAATGCTATGATTTTTTACTACTGATACAAAAAAGGCATTTATTTCAATACTTTTCGAAGGTGAAAATAAGTTGACTTAAGGTATATGTTACCTTTACAGCGGTTTTTTAAAAACTAGCCACTGATTTTTCAATTTCAAGTCATTACTTTCTTATACGTAGTATAAGGAAGTATTGTGATGATGAAAATGATGTCCACGTTTTGAGGTCCCCTGATACCAAAAAAGTGGTTTTTAAAAAAATGTCTGTGTGTGTGTCTGTCTGTCTGTGTGTCTGTCTGTCTGTGTGTCTGTCTGTGACCACGATAGCGGTCAAACCGCTGTAGATATCAATTCCAACTTTTGTATTTACGAATATAATCTCCCTCTTGAGAACTGATTAGATTTTGAGCAAAATCGCCAGACCGGAAGTAGTAGTTTACTTCAGTGAAAAAATCGAATTTTGCAAATATTTCGTCAATTACTAAGTTTAAACAAATTTATAAAGGATTCAAATGTACTCAAAATTAAATTTGAGAAAAATTGTAATAATAAAGTTTTTCGAAATTCCTACCGGAAGTAGGTCTTTTACTCTTATCGAAAATCAGTTTTTTGCGAATATCTCGCAAGTCATGCTTTCTAGGCAGGTACATTACGAGTATAAAAGTATTTAGAATGTACTTTTAAATATCTTTTGTATAAAAAAAATTTCAAAATTCAGACCGGAAGCACCACTTTTACTCTTATCGAATAGCGATTTTTTGCAAATATGTCGTAAATTATGCATTCTATATATATTTATGAAGAGTACAAAAGTATTTAGAGTTAGATTTGGAATATTTTTTGTATAAATGAAATTTCAAAATTCGGACCGGAAGTAACACTTTCATACGTATAAGAAAGTCGTGTGGTGGCCACACCTCATTATTTTTTTTTGGTCTTCTTCAATAAGAATAATATTATTTTAGAGCTCAACAGTAAGATATTTTAAAATATTGAAAAAAAAAATATAAAATGGGGTTGAAATATTATTATGTAAAACAAGCTTTTAAAAATGAGGTGTGGCCACCACACGACTTTCTTATACGTATGAAAGTGTTACTTCCGGTCCGAATTTTGAAATTTCATTTATACAAAAAATATTTCAAATCCAACTCTAAATACTTTTGTACTCTTCATAAATATATATAGAATGCATAATTTACGACATATTTGCAAAAAATCGCAATTCGATAAGAGTAAAAGTGGCACTTCCGGTCTGAATTTTGAAAATTTTTTTATATAAAAGATATTTAAAAGTATGTTCTAAATACTTTTATACTCGTAATGTACCTGCCTGGAAAGCATGACTTGCGAGATATTCGCAAAAAACTGATTTTCGATAAGAGTAAAAGACCTACTTCCGGTAGGAATTTCGAAAAACTTTTTAAATAAAATTGTTCTCAATTTTAATTTTAAGTACATATGAATTCTTTATAAATTTGTATAAACTTAGTATTTGACGAAATATTGGCAAAATTCGATTTTTATACTGAAGTAAACTGCTACTTCCGGTCTACCGATTTTACTGAAAAACTAATCAGATCTCAAGAGGGAGATTATACACGTAAATACAAAATTTTGAATTGATATCTCCAGCGGTTTGACCGCTATCGTGGTCACAGACAGACACACAGACAGACAGACACACACACACACAGACATTTTTTTAAAAACCACTTTTTTGGTATCAGGGGACCTCAAAACGTGGACATCTGCAAAAATCTCGAGGTCGAAAATTTTCATCATCACAATACTTCCTTATACTACGTATAAGAAAGTAAAAAAATGAGGTGTGGCCACCACACGACTTTCTTATACGTATGAAAGTGTTACTTCCGGTCCGAATTTTGAAATTTCATTTATACAAAAAATATTCCAAATCCAACTCTAAATACTTTTGTACTCTTCATAAATATATATAGAATGCATAATTTACGACATATTTGCAAAAAATCGCTATTCGATAAGAGTAAAAGTGGTACTTCCGGTCTAAATTTTGAAATTTTTTTTATACAAAAGATATTTAAAAGTATGTTCTAAATACTTTTATACTCGAAATGTACCTGCCTAGAAAGCATGACTTGCGAGATATTCGCAAAAAACTGATTTTCGATAAGAGTAAAAGACCTACTTCCGGTAGGAATTTCGAAAAACTTTATTAAAACAATTTTTCTAAAATTTAATTTTGAGTACATTTGAATTCTTTATAAATTTGTTTAAACTTAGTAATTGACGAAATATTTGCAAAATTCGATTTTTTCACTGAAGTAAACTACTACTTCCGGTCTGCCGATTTTGCTCAAAATCTAATCAGTTCTCAAGAGGGAGATTATATTCGTAACTACAAAATTTGGAATTGATATCTACAGCGGTTTGACCGCTATCGTGGTCACACACACACAGACACACACACACACACACACACGGACACACAGACACACAGACATTTTTTAAAAACCACTTTTTTGGTATCAGGGGACCTCAAAACGTGGACATCTGCAAAAATCTCGAGGTCGAAAATTTTCATCATCACAATACTTCCTTATACTACGTATAAGAAAGTAAAAAGCGCTGCATACAAAAATACATTACAAAATGTGTGAAATGAAAACACTGAACACCTACGCGTGACATTTCCTGGTTTAATAATAATTTTGAAGAAATACATATGATTCCTTATACTACCCCAAAGTTGTCACCCCAGGGTAAGTAATGTACCCTAAATTACCTTATTTTCATTCCTAGTTTTATGGTGCCATTTTTACTTTCTTATACGTAGTATAAGGAAGTATTGTGATGATGAAAATTTTCGACCTCGAGATTTTTGCAGATGTCCACGTTTTGAGGTCCCCTGATACCAAAAAAGTGGTTTTTAAAAAATGTCTGTGTGTCTGTGTGTCTCTGTGTGTGTGTGTCTGTCTCTCTGTGTGTGTGTCTGTCTCTGTGTGTGTGACCACGATAGCGGTCAAACCGCTGTAGGTATCAATTCCAAATTTTGTATTTACGTGTATAATCTCCCTCTTGAGATCCGATTAGTTTTTCAGTAAAATCGGTAGACCGGAAGTAGCAGTTTACTTCAGCGAAAAAATCGAATTTTGCCAATATTTCGTCAACTACTAAATTTAAACAAATTTATAAAGAATTCATATATACTTAAAATTAAAATTGAAAATAATTTTATTTAAAAGTTTTTCGAAATTCCTACCGGAAGTAGGTCTTTTACTCTTATCGAAAATCAGTTTTTTGCGAATATTTCGCAAATCATGCGTTTTAGACAAGTAAAAGTATTTAAAACATAATTTTCAATATCTTTTGTATAACAAAAATTTCAAAATTCAGACCGGAAGTGCCACTTTTACTCTTATCGAATAGCGATTTTTTGCAAATATGTCGTAAGTTATGCATTCTATGTATATTTATTAAGAGTACAAAAGTATTTAGAGTTGGATTTGCAATATTTTTTGTATACATGAAATTTCAAAATTCGGACCGGAAGTAGCACTTTTACTCTGAGCGAGTAGCACTTTTTTTTCGAATATCTTGCAAAGTATGCATTCTATAGCGATTTATTAAGAGAATGAAAGTACTTAGAATAGGATTTGGAATAATTTTTGTAAAAAAAATTCTTAAAATTCTATAATTTGAAACGCTTATACGTATAAGAAAGTCGTGTGGTGGCCACACCTCATTTTTTTTTTACTAATTATTGTAATCACATATTTTATGTTTTACTTGGATAGTTGCTTTATTTGTTTTGTTTTTTATATAATAAATTACGTTGTTTTTTCTACAGGTGTGTTGGAATATAGTTGATTTCTTTCCCATTTCCTATTTTAAGTTCCGATTTGTATATTATATACAACAAAAGACTAATAACAGAAATAGACATTGTTAACAAATATGAAAGAGAATAAAAAAGGAACAAAATGCCACAATAAAATACCGAGTGCTTCATTAAAAAAAATAAGTTTCAGGGATGTGAACATTTCAGGAAGGTAAAATAAATATTTTGCTTTTAAAAAGAATGTTTTTTCCCGAACACATATTTTCTTAAAAGATTTTCAAGAAAAGGTGGTAATTCTAAAACGTTTGGGCTCGATTTTGATAAAGAAAAAACAGTTGAATAGGCAATATTAGAAAATCTAAAAATATGTAGGGTGTTTCATTAAATGAAAAGTTTCATGCATTTCCGGTGAAACCGGAAGTGCATCAGAGCTTAAAGTATTTTTAGAATATACGCTCCGAGGAACCATAAATCTCCGACTGGTTGTTTTTTCTCTTATTTAAAATACAAAAGTGAGTCGAAGAAGTGGCTAGTAATGCTCATCCTGTATATATAGATGTCTGACATCCATCTGAGAGCAAAACATATTGCTGTGACTCTTGCAAATTGAGGTTTATATAAAATAATTTAAACCATTCAATCAGTAAGTAAGTAAGAATCAAGCATTCATCTTAGTGCTAGGCCTTATGCTAGACTAATATTCAATAAATTTTCTGCAAAATAGTAGGTTAGGCAATTTTACATTTAACTAGCTCAATTTAGAATGACTAAAGAAAATTTTCTCTCGGGCAGAAAATATAGATAAACTCTCCAATCAAATTGAATGCTCTTCAGTTATTACCAGGTCAGGTAAAGAAAATAAAATGCAAGATAAACCTTATAATCTAGTTTATTGAGAATATTAAAGAAAATTTTTTTAAAATTACACAAATATATTTACAAAATTTAAATATTTCAAAATATTATATAAAATCATACATGTCATGATCAAATAGTCAAAACAATAAAGAAATTATAATTAATGAAAGGATAACATCGAGTACAAATTTATACTTTTAAAATAAATATGATTATCATTATTTTTATTCGTCAAAGATACATGTAAACAATCAACATTTCAAATAAAAATAAAATTTATTGCATACTGTGAATTGTACTGGAATATGAATAACAAAATTATGTGATTTATCATTTACGAAAATATAAACATTAAGGGCTTTGCCCTAATTAGTTCTGCCTGGCGCCTTTGCTCGCTCCCAAGACAGTACCATCAAAAAGCAAATTCACACTGGTAGGTACCCCAAAGTTCCACCCTACGAGTATGCTTTTCAACTCGTTGGACACAACCCGAACATACACTACCATGTGCTCACCCCTTAAGGCATATATATAAACTTTAAATTTAATAAAAAAAATGTCTGTGCATTTAATTAATTGACTCAGCCCCGATTAGTTCTGCCTGGCGCCTTTGCTCGCTCCCAAAACAGTACCACCAAGACCAATTCGTGCTTTAAGGATTCACCAAGACTCCATGCTATGAATTAAACATCTACTTAATTCATTGCACACATCCCTGATCTATTACCCAACACGTTAATATCAAATACACAAACACAATAAAATATAATTGATATAAAAAAAATATATAGATATATAAAAATAAAACTTTACCTCGCTCTGAGATTCCAATACAAAGCACCACTCAAGAAAATTTGACAACACTATATTCACATTTACGATAAACATTAATAAATCACCTTAACTCTTCATATAATATTTCGAACTGATCCATTTCAGAATAAATTTCTTTCACAGCTTAAATGTCCTACATGTACATAAAACAAAATTTATTAAACTATAACTCTTCTAATCTTGCAGATAAAATAATGAAGAAAATTTAATTTAAACCGTAGTGTTATATTTAATTAAAAAAAATTATTAAGCTATTTAATTTTATCGTTACAAAAAAAAACTAAATGCTTTACCATAACGCACGGTATAATGACCCTGCACATAAAATAAAACATTCTAGAATAATACACAAAAAAAAAATTAAAGTTCTAATTAAATAAAACCGTTCCGAACATAAATAATTATTTCCCAAAATAATTACAAGTCCCAATGTAAACCAAACTCCCGAACCTAATTCATAAAAAAATTTCAAAGTCCCACTTCAGTCTTAAAATTCATAAATACAGTAAAATTATTACGAAAATATTATAAGTTCCAATGCGTGAACAAATTTCTAAGTTAGAATAATATTTCATCTATATGATATTACAGATCTTAAATTTTATTCAAAATTTTCTAAGTATCGTGAATCGGTTTCAGAAAATTATTCTATGTTCCAATTCATGAATAAACTTCTAAGTTAAAATAACATTTTTATTTTATGAGAAAGAAGAGGTTTCCACCTCCTTCTTGTTTTTCTTTTGAGAGAGCTGATTTTCACCAAGCATCTGACGTTTTCTGATCTTGTCCGGACTTATATGGATATTTTTCTTCACAAAAACGTACGGTTATCTTCGGTACGATACGATTCCACCTCCAGAAATACATAGCTGTAGTGCTGCACCACCCGGGAAAGCAGCGCATTACTAATCTTTCAAAAAGGTAAACAAATATGTAAATATCAACTTGTTTACACATTCATGATTCGTCTAATGCATCTAGCGAAAGATATTGTTTTCGCCGGGCCAAACTTTCTTGTAATAATTCACTTAATATTTTATGCCTATTCTAATATTATAGTTTTTATAAAAATTATAATAACATTCTTACATTATTTAACGTAAATAAAAATGAAATTTGCCAAAATATTAACTTAATAAATATCTATATATACATCATGATGAAATAAATAAAATAATAATTAATTAAATTAAATCTCGAAGTGATCTTGATTATGCCTATTTATAATTTACCACCAAACTCAAGATCACTGCAATATGTTATATTTGTTTTCAAAATACATTCGTCTTGTTTTTCTTGAAATTGTGCACAGATTGTAGCGCCATCTCCTGAAAATGTCTGTTTTGTTGCAATTAAGTTCATGTTGATATGAGATTATACATTTTTATTTATTTTCAGAATGTGCACTCTACTGACACTGGACAATAATAGGATTAAAAGGACGCAGAAAAGGCCTACCTCAAATCTATACATGTGAGCACTGTAAGTGCAGAACGATGTACAATGCAGATTTGAAAAACCACACTAACAACCAGCATTTCAAAATGTGAAGATATGCAAACATGGGACTTGCAATAGATGATTGATACAAGACTAAAGAATCTCTGAAGCTGCACATGGAAACTATATCTGTGTTATCAAAGATGAGGTGTTTTATGTCATGGCTACATTTTCTTGTAGTAATACTGTAGCTGCCGACAGAGTCCGTGCGACAGTAAATATGATAGCGGGCGAAATCATTTTTCGCGCCCCTTTCTCAATTAAAAAAAACAAAAAGGTATTAGAACCAAATAGCCTTAATCTTCGTTCGTTGATTGGTGGATCTTTCCAAAATTGTCTTCTTTTGGAAGGAATTATAGCACAATACTTTCTTAGCATATTGTTTTTTCTCCGAAATTATTCCTCAGGGTAGTGAAACAGATTCAGGGGGAGGCACACCTCTTTTGAAAGCCGCTGCTTATAGTCCAGCTGTTCATAAGAAGTCTTGTAAAAAAATATGCGAGGATGATATTTCTCAACTCAAACTGTTTTAATGTCATTCCAAACTACTTATTCGTTTTCAGTATTTTCTGAAAAATTATTCCCATTATGTGAAACCAGCTTCTTAAATCAAAGAATCGTTAGTACAGATTTCATCTACTATGTATGGCCTTCAATTATTTTTTTTTTGCGTTTTGACCAGAGACAGACATTTGAGAAGGGACGTATATTGGCCCACTCTTCAATACTCTTTTCTTTTCACGATCAGTTGATTTTTGGTATGACCTATTAGGAATTTATGTTTTATGCTTTCAATATTCTAAAACTATTAAGTGCAGTGCAAATACGTGCCAAATACGAAATAATTTTTGTTTTGTCCGACACAATTATCGGAATAAAAAAACTAAGCGTTTATTGTCGTTGTTGGTCATGAATTTGAAAACACAACTGGATATTTCATTCGCACCTCGTTAGGCGATTTTCTCATGCCATAAATAACAATAACCATATATTTTTTTTTACGTCGTAGAAGGTAAAGTTATAAGTGGCATGTTTTCGTTTATAGTAAAAGGTAGTCAGTTAGGTAGAACTGATTGCAAATCATGACAATAACAATTCTCTGTTCTATTTATTAATTCCTTTTCTTTCTAATATTTATCAAATATTTCGAAGAGACTTTCTTTGGTTTCTGCCATTCCTTCTGCATTGTTCACTGTAAACTTGGTACATTGTCTGGATATTCAAACCACCATCTATGTAGATTTTCTTGGTTCAGATAAATATCCAGACTCAAAGAAAAATATTCAGGAACATAGTCATGATCAAAACAAACATCTGAAACAGTTTGCTTAGAACTGTTAATGTCTACTGTTAAAATATTACTGTCGTTCACTGCTTGGCAATTACTATAGCAGGAAGGATAAATTTTAGCAATTAAACATTTTCAATAAGCTGATCGAAACTGTAATGGTGTTGGGTTATTATTATTACCACCATGATTGCGAATGCTTGAAAAAAATAACTCATGATGATTCTGACTAAGTCGTCTGGTTAGGAAGTACTTTGAAACCGGTTTCTTACTCCACACACATAGTCTTCAGCAATCCCCTTAATTGATAATAAAATTGATAATAAATCCAACACAAAGTCATAAACTGCTGTTTTGCGGTTTGAATGCCATACACTTGATCCATATTGTAGTTTAAGTGATCTATTACTCAATTCAAGACAAGTGCTTTTTTTTTTGGTTTTATTGGATGTTTAGTACCAATACCAAATGGATGATATGAATTTAATAAATCAAAAATGACATCAAATGTTCTTGCAAACTGGGCAGTTGCTTCACAATTATGAAATTGTTTTATACCAATTGATTTATAGAACTCAAATGCATTTGCTACAGAATTACTCAATGTTTGTGCAGCTAAAGAAATCTTCATTTGTTGTCTTTTCCATTCAATATGATAGCTACGGAATCTATTTGCAGCATGTAAATGTTCTCTAACTCGACAAAGTACCTCCACTCTACTGTATTTTCATTCCCATTAGTTTCAGTGCCATCATGTAGAACTTGTTTTTCACCAATTAAATTACGTGCCAATTTTAACATATGGGCAGCATCTAACATTCAATAAAGTTTCATTGATGAATCTAATGGCTGGGAAACCAAGTCTTGTTTGTATCACTATTAATTATTGATACCCAGTCCTTCAAGCATTGTTTTATTAGTCGCTGTTCCATCACATGTTAGAGCAATAATGCAAATGCCTGCTGCTGCTTCTTTTGGTAGAATTGACCTAAGCTTCTAGCTTTTTGCTCTTAATCTGATAGGATGAAGTCGTTGATATTTGTAAAAATGGTGGCTCTAAGGCCTTACTGTTTCAGCTGTTGATGTGTGGTTAGAGAGCCATTTTAGGTCTCTTATGTTTCCATGGATAGTCTGTTGGGTATTCTGAGCTTCTTTTTATCTGAGAGTTGGTGTGATTTTCCATCTTATTGTAAAAGTCTTTGGAGATTTCTTTTATGAACGTGGCGATTGAGGGAATATTGGTTTCGTTGTGGATTTGACTGTTTGATATATACCATGGGGCTCCCAGGCACATTCTTAGGGTTGTGTTTTGGTATACTTGGATAGCGTTTAGATGTGTTTTGGCTGCGTGGATCCAGATCGGGGCTGCGTATGTGATGCTTGGACGGAGGATTTGTTTGTATAATAGTAGCTTGTTTGTTGTGCTCAGCGAGCTGTGTTTTCCAATGAGTGGCCAGAGTTTGAGTCTTGTGGCTTTGGCTTTGTGGACGGAGTTTTTTATGTGTATGCTGTATAAAAGCTTTCTGTCCAGAGTGACGCCCAGGTATTTAACGCTGATGTTCCAGGGAATTTGTTGATTTAGGATTTGTAGTTGGAGGTTTGTTTGTTTGTTGTTCTTTTGGAGGATAATAGCCTGAGATTTCGTGGGGCTGAGTTCTATGCGCCATTTTTGAAGCCATATGGTTAGGTTGTCTATTGCTGACTGGACCAATTCTGTGGCTCTGGTGGGACTAAATGATGTTGCCATAATGGCCGTGTCGTCGGCATAAGTTGCAAGCGTGGTGTGTTCTGTTTTGGGCATGTCAGCCGTGTAGATGGCATGTAGGGTGTGTGAGAGAGATGAGCCTTGCGGAACCCCGGCTGTGATATGACCGATTTTTGATGTGCTGTTTTCATAGTGTATCTGGAAGGTTCTGTTCGATATGAATTAGTTTATGATTCTAATGATGTGGGTGGGGAAATTGTGTGAGATCAGTTTATGAATTAGCCCTTCGTGCCAGACACTGTCGAAAGCTTTGGATATATCGAGAAAGATCGCGGAAGTGACTTTGTTTTTATTGAATCCATCCAGTATGGTTTCTGTTACACGGCTGAGTTGCGTGGTTGTGGAGTGTTCCTTCCTGAATCCGTGTTGTTCTTCGGGCATTAAGTTGCTTTCTTCAATATGGTTATGTAATTTGTGGAGAATGGCTCTTTCTACTATTTTGCTGATTGATGGTAGGAGACTGATGGGGCGATAGCTTTTGGGGTCTGATGGGTTTTTGCCTGGTTTGTTCAACATGATGACTTTAGCGTGTTTCCAGGAGGGGGGAAAGGTTTGGGTTCTGATGACTGCATTTGTTAAGTTGACCACGTGCATTTTGCCTTTGTGGGGAAGGTTTTTGATCATTTTGTTTGTGATGCCATCTGGACCTGGGGCTTTCTTGTTCGAAAGTTGTTTGATAATGTTGAGTACTATATCGGCTTGGATAGGATCGTTGCTCGGTTCTTGTGGTTCGTGTAGTTTTTCGGCTACTTTCTGCTAGGTGTTGTGTATGTGGTTTAGGTCTATGTTGTTCCAGATGGGGCTGCATTGTTGCTCCAGTTGATGAGCCAGGGCGTTGGCTTTTTCTTCGGTCGTGACGTGGATGTGGTTTTGGTATTGTAGGGGAGGTATCTTTTGGATTTCTTTCCTGAGGAATTTGCTAATTTTCCACATGATGTTTGTGTTTTCATCTAGCTCCGTTAGTTTATCTTGCCATCTCGCGTTATTTAGTGCAGTAATTTCTTCTGTGACTTGTTTCTGTAGGCGGTTTAGGATTGTTTTGTCCTCAGGGTGAAGTGTGTTTTGATATTTTCTTCTGGCTCTGTTTTTGGTTTTGATAAGTTCACGTAGTTGGAGTGGGAGGGAGTGGGTTTTGGAGGAGTGGGTTGTTGTGGTGGTGGCTTCTGTAGCGGCTGCTTTGATTATGGTTTCAAGTTCTTGGGTAGCTTGATCCAGTTCGTCTGGGTTGGTTATTTTGGGGATGGTCTGTAGTTCTCGGCTTATTATGCTTTTGAATTGTGCCCAGTTGGTTTTTGTGGTCTCGTAGGTTGAGGTTTCTTTGGGGGTGCCCCATTCCAGGATAATTGGGTTGTGGTCCGAACTGAGTGCGGGTTCTGTTCAGATTGCTAGGTTTTTGCTCGGCTTGTTGGAGATGTCAAGAATGTCAGGGATTCTGCCTGATTGGTATATGGTCGGTGAGTCAGGAATTATGAGATTTATTTGTCTGTTTTCGTGGAATCTGAACAGTTGTCTGCCGTGTTGGTTGGTTGAGTGACATCCCCAAGCTGTGTTCTTTGCGTTTAAGTCACCTGCAATTATGGTCTTTTGGTTATTGTTGATTATGGTGTCGAAGTCTTGTAGTGCGTCCCTGGGTCTGAGGTATGCCGCGTAGATGTGTAGGTCACCGTGGAGTGTGTGGATTATGGCTCCGTTTGTTTCGAGAGTATTTGTTGTCGGTATTGGCAGTTCAGTGTGGGCTATGCTCTTTTTGATTAGTACGGCGGTACCCCCTCCTGGGGTTCCTCTGTCTTTTCTGTAGGCGTGGTAATTTTTAAATTTGCATGATAGGCCCGGTAGGAGATGTGTTTCAGATAGAAGTATTATGTCGGCTTGTTTGTGTTCTGCGTATGTTATGAGTTCTTGCTTTTTAGTGATGATTCCGTTGGCATTCCAAGCGATTATGGTTAGATTATTGGGTTTTCTGTAGGTGTGAGGCATTGACTATTGAAAGAGTTGGATTATTGTTTGCGTCTGATGCAGAAAAGTTTTAGTGGCCTCTGAGCAGGGGTTGGATTTGCTAAAAGTGAGTAGCATTTCGGCTAGAGTTGCTGCAGCCATTGCTGCTTTGTTGTTTGACTGATTTTTGTTTGTTGCTACTGATGCATGCATATGAGGACTTGTTTGAACTATGTGGGTTTTGAGATGATTGGTGGTTTGGAGTCAGATTTTGAAGATGATGTTGAGTTGTAACTGGTTGTGGGGGGGTGGGTCTTAGGGCTTTTGGGCATCCTCTATAGCTGGCTGTGTGTTCGCCGTTGCAGTTTGCGCATGTTGCTGCTGTGTTCCTGGCTTTGGTGCAGTCTTCTGTCCTGTGTTCTTTTCCGCACTTTACGCATTTAAAAATGGCATTGCAGGTAGACTGCGAGTGGCCAAAGAGCTAGCACCGGTGGCATTGACCATAGCTGGCTTTTCTTTTAAGCGCTTCGACTCGTACTACTATTCTGTCGATGTCTCGTATTTCGTAAATTTGTGCGGCATATTTCCTTTCTAATTCTACCATCACCATACGGTAGGGTGTTTTGGTTATGGGGTTTTTCATTCTGGAGACTTTGATGATTGGGATGCGTTTGATATTTTCTAGATCATCAATTACTCTGTCACAGGTGGTAGCTGTAGATACTCCTCTTACTACTACTTTTAGCGTGCGTTCTTCGGGTAGACGAAAAGTATGGTAGGCGACGTTGTTTGCGTCGAGTAGTTTTATGCTATTTCTAAAATCTTGTGTGGTAGTAGTCTGCATTTTGATGCCTTCCGCTGTGACTCTCGCTTTTGTGAAGTTAATTCTTCTGTTTGCCATTTCGCATGAGATGTGGTTCCATAATTCTTCTTGATGAATAATTATTGGAGGGACTTTTTCTCTGGGTTCAGGATTATTTTCTTGAGTGTTATTGTTTGGGTTTGTGACATGGGATTGTATTTTTGTGGTGTTTTTATCATTGATTGATTGAGTGATGGGATTTATTTGATGGTTTATTACGGGATTTTGGGTGGGATTGTTGATTGTAGACGGCTTAAATTGTTTAAGCGGTCTGAGGTCTGGGTTATCGTATGTTTCATTGTTTTCAGTAATTTTAGTTTTCTGCGTTGTGATGACATCTTCTGTGTCCATTTGTGTGTTCTGTGTGATGTTTTCTTGAGCGGTAGATTGATTGATTTCGCTGGAATCATTCTGAGATTGTGTTTTTTGTGAGCATTGTTCATTTCTATATTCTAATAGTTTTGTAATATATATAAGGATTTCTCTTAAGTTATGATCTGATAGGTTATTATATTGTATTTCAGGATTGTGAAATAAGTGTGTGGGAGGGGAATTCATATTGATGGGTGTGGTTGACGATGTTGAGGGCGTGTCCTCCATGTTGGCTGGGCTCCGTGCTTTGCACGGAGCCGTATAGATCGAGTGAAAAAACCGCTGTTACCAACAGCCTCTTCCGATGGAAACAAATAAGACGTTTTCCCACAGAACAAGTCCAGGCCCAATATAAGTGTACATGTTTTATTCCTATCTTATCCCGTTCTTCCAGAATAAATTAAAATCCCAAAACATTCGTAAAAGTACAAATTTCGCGTAATAACCTTTTAAGACAATTTTGATACGAATCATAGGCTCCGCCCACAACCCAATCAGAATATTCGTGAAGTTAGAGAAATTTCGCGTAATAACTTTTTGAGACAATTTTGATACGAATCATAGGCTCCGCCCACACCAATCAGAATATTCGTGAAGTTAGAGAAATTTCGCGTAATAACTTTTTGAGACAATTTTGATACGAATCATAGGCTCCGCCCACACCAATCAGAATATTCGTGAAGTTAGAGAAATTTCGCGTAATAACTTTTTGAGACAATTTTGATACGAATCACAGGCTCCGCCTACGGCCAATTAAAAACGCTTAAATTTCTAATACACGTAGAAGACGTAACCCTGTTTAGGCCCCAAGGGAAATTACCGTGAAATGAATACTTCTTTGTTCGCCACCTGCGCCACTGGGGTTCCCAAATTAAAACGTAAACACATTTGGAAACCTATATAAGCTGAGGCAAATGCCTACATGATATCGAGTCCCATCTCGGTCACCAGCCTGCCAGCACCAACCTCCTGGACCAGCAGATAACAGGCCACCGATACCGAGCGGACTTTCCAGAAAGCCATCCAGCGGAATTGTATTTACTGCTTACGTAATACAAGGGACCAAAAAGGCACTTCCAGGTCATTTGGAAGTACACGGCGAAACGTGTACAGGTGACCACACGGACCAAGAATCCACGAAGAATTCTTGAGGAATTCTTTATTTCGGACGCCTTCTTCGTCGGAATCCAGGTTCGCCGACGTCTGAGAGTATCTCCACGTGGTGGAATACATCCGACGTATCGCCTAGTATCGACCGAAGAAGTTATAGGAGGATCCTACTACTGTGTACGTAGTAGCGGCCATTTAGTTATTTATAGTGCGCTTATTTCGCGTAAAGATACCAAACTTACGGTCCCTCTTTAGTGTTCGCCCATAGTATTAACTTCAGTGCACCAGGACAAGCTACAGCTGCTTACGCTGTAGCAATTAACCGTAAGTGCAGTGAAAAACCTATTAAGCCCGCGTTTTTACTTAACATTGTTGGTTGAATGCCAGCACCTCCACCAAAACATTTAAATTCAGTGTGCGCCTTTGTTAATGAATTATCATATTAACTTCACGTGGATTCATTAACAACATTGTTATTGCTAAAGTGTTAATATTAAATTCCACGCGTTAGTGAAACATAACCTTCAAATATCCAACCGATATCTACCCGTATACATTATATTTGTTTATAACAATATTATTATCCAAGTTCGTTATTACTGGTACCCATATGCAGCGTTTGTTTAACTTTTATTCCAGTAACAATCATTTTATTTAACATTGTTGGTTGAATTCCAGCACCTCCACCAAATTATTTAAACTCAGTGCGCGCCGTTATTAATGTATAATATTAATAAATTCACGGTGGATCATTAACTATATTGTTGTATTCGGAGACTTAACCTTAAATTCACGCGCGAGCGAAACCCTAACCTCCAAATACCTAACCTATATTTATCCCTATGTACATTATTTGTTTATAACATTATTAATATTCAAACGTATCGTTATTAGTACCTATACTCAGTGTGTGTTTGACTTTTTAACGGATAACTTTTATTTTATTATTGGTTAATGCCAACTCCTCCATCATTATTAAGCAGTGTGTGTATTGTTGCTATTTCATAATATTTAGTTGTTTCAAAGTGTACAACAACTATTACTCAGTGTGCCCGTTTGTATTTAAACCTCGACTGTTAACATTTATTCGCGATACGACTTGTTTTTGGTTATAGTGTCGTTTATTAACACAGGTCGTTATTAACATCGGGTATAATTACGTATCATTAAGCTTTGAATTATTAAAATATTATAACGTTGTGGAAAATTATTGTTTTAATTAATAACATAACCCAACTTTACCCTAAAATCAATTAATACCTCCTGGAGGAGTCTTTTGCCGCGGCCCCTTTGTTTGTTTGTTTGTTTTACAAATTCCCAGGATTAAGGGGAGGTATTATTGTGGCGCCCAGCAACGTGGGACTACGAACACAGGATTGTGTCCGCGGATCCACCACCGACCCATCCACCTAAGCAACAGAGACACCAGGTTTCAAGATGCCTAAGAGGACAGCACGAAAAACCAGACAATCAAGTGACAGCGTGGAATTGGATGGTCCTAGCCCAAGACAATCGCCTTCGCTACGGACAACCACCCCCGGTGCCGCTGATCCAGCCCTGCAGCTTGAGATCATGTTACATGAACTCAGAAATATAGGTAGAAGGATGACGGCTCTGGAGGGAACGACTAAAGCCACCATCACATCCAACACCGCCTCAACGTCCAGGGTCGCATCACGTACCGAGGATCAAGAGGCTTGTACCTCCATCAGTTATGAATTAGGTGATGAGGATGGCCAGGACCCGAAGGCTGCCATCGACTTCCAGGACCAGGAGGTCATCACCGCCGTCCAGGAAGAGGAGGCATCCACCGCAGCTGTCCAAACCCAGGATGAAGTCATCAGAGTCAGCAACCAAGGAAACGGAACGGTATCCAAGACGGAGGGTGTTCACCACCAAAGGCACTGCTGCAGTCCGTGCAGTGTCATCACCAATATACCTACACCACCAAGGGTGTACAGTGGACACCTAGTTGAGGATCCAACCACGTTCCTAGCAAGACTAACCTCCCACTTGCAGACAGCCCGTCTTGAGGTGCCGGAGGATATAGATGACGCAGTCCGCCCGTTCCTGACAGGAGAAGCAGCCAACTGGTTCAAGAAGAACGAAGGAGGCTTTGATACTCTGGGGGAGTTTGACCACCGGTTCCGACGGGAGTTTATGAGTCCACAAAGAAGGAAGGCTCTTCAACAGGCGTGTGAAACAAGGCAACGCTGGGATGAAGATCCAGCAACGTTCATCACAAGAATGAAGCGTTTGTGCCTGAGACTAAACCCAAATTGGCCGGAACAGGACTTAGTGAACCACATCATCATGCAGATGACGCAGCAGTATTGCGTTCAAATAACGCAAGTGGGACCAAAGACATTAAAGGACCTACATGATACCTGCGAAAAGTGGTCAACAGTCTTCGAGCAGTTTAAAGGTAAGACAACAACAGTACCTTTAAAGAAAGAAGTTACAGCTCCTCCAGCGGTACCAAAGAGGGAACCAGTTGCCGAGAGATCGTTGCCCAGATGTTGGTTCTGCACTGGCAGACATTTCAACCGGGACTGCCCCAACCAGCCAGCAAGTTTTGCGGCTAAGCACCCAGCACCCACTAAGCAGTCGGGGGAAGAGCAGAGGGCCGCTCCAAAGCCAGCAGCGGAACGGCCCTAATCACCACGACACCCATAAACCAAACGGCATCCATCCAATTACGGATTGATGGCCACCCAGTGACAGCCCGAATTGACAGTGCCGCAAGTAAGAACCTGGCCAGACCCGAATGGATGTTTGGGTCAACCACCACGACAGCCGCCGTGGAATTTACAATGGCAATTAAAGGTAAAACTTTCGTCACTAATAGACTTGGACTGTTAAAGGCAACTGCGGGGCAAGAGTACGAATTCCAATGCGAAGCCCTGGAGGTGGAATGTCTCCAGGCAGGAATTATACTTGGGCACCCGTGGCTAACAGAGAACCATGCGGTCCTGGACTACCTGAGAGGATGTGTCCATGTTGGAGTTAAACGACGGCATACGATCTACTTCGATAAGACGCCACCACGAACTACTTCAGCAACGATGAATCTTGAAGATATTCCCGTTGACGTCCAGGATTGGACGAACCCACAAAGGGAGAAGTTCAAGAACATCATCAACAATTTCCAGGACCTGTTCATGGAAGGTGGACGAATACAAACCACCACCACCACCAAACACACAATACGCCTGAAGGATAATGTGCCAGTGAGGGTGCCCACGTACAAGTACACCCCGCAGAAGAAGAAGGTCATCGCCACCCAGGTTGAGGAGATGCTTGCGGCCGGAGTTATCAGACCTAGCCACAGTGAGTATAACTCTCCGATAGTTATAGTGACGAAAAAGAATGGGGAGCCCCGGTTCTGCGTCGACTACCGCCGCCTTAACGACAAGACGGAAAATGAAGCCAGTCCACTACCACCCATTCAGGAATCACTAAAGGACCTAGGGACGGCGAAGATTTTCACCACACTAGACCTGCGCAATGGATATTGGCAGATCGAATTAGAAGAGGCATCCAAGCGACTGACCGCCTTCACGACACCAGAGGGCGCCGCCTATGAGTTTCAAGTGATGCCCTTCGGCCTAAAGGGGGCCCCGACCACCTTCCAAAAGCTAATGGCCCAGGATGTCCTGGTAGGCTATCTGCAGAACTTCGCACTCGCCTACCTGGACGACATCATCATATACTCTGACAATATGGAGGAACATCTACGACACCTGAGTTTGGTGTTGGAAAGAATTCAGCAACACGGACTAAGACTTAATATGAAGAAATGCCGGTTTGCCAGTCCCTCCTTAGAGTATCTGGGCCATATGGTCACCAAAGAAGGGAATGAGCCCCAAACGATCCATATTGAAGCAATCAAGTCCCATGAAATACCCAAGACGAGGAAGGCCCTTCGCCGTTTCCTAGGCGTAGTGAACTGGTTGAGAGATTACATACCAGATGCATCAAGAACGATGGCACCCCTTACAGATCTCTTGACCACCAACACCACTTACCGATGGACTAAGCCTGCCGAGGAAGCTTTCTTGGCAATTAAAGAAGCGGTAACAAGGCCCCTCTTCCTGCACCGCCCGGACTTTAGGCTGCCGTTCATTTTGCAGACAGATGCCAGCAGCATAGGCGCATCTGCTGTACTATATCAAGAGGAGGAGGACCAAAGAAGAATCGTAAGCTATGCCAGCCTACGATTCAACAAGACAGAAGTAAGGTACCATATTAACGAGCAAGAGTGTCTGGCCGTTATATGGGCCATCAGAAAATATCGGCCATACCTAGAAGACCGACCATTCCGACTCCGGACCGATAGTAAGGCACTCACATGGTTACATAGCTTTAAAGAAACCAGATCGAAGCTAATGAGATGGTCAACACATCCCAGGACGAGAAAATGAACTACCTGATGTACTCTCCCGCCATCCCAGTGACGAAACCACTCCACTGGAACTAGACGAAGTGGAAAGATTAGTGCCAGACACGCAGCAACCAGTAACCCGGGCTAGTGGAGAGTTTGTATGTTTGTTACAGGAGAGGGACCCCTTATACCATGTGATACAAGATGCGCAGCAAGATGACCCAGCCATGAGGGAGTTACTCGAACAACTCCGTCCAAACCAACCCGGAGAAAACCATCCCGATTTTATATATCTCGATGGCTTCATAAGATATCGAGAGGGAACCCACCAGCCAATCTTGGTCCCAGAGACAGCCAGAGCCCAGGTACTGCATCAGTACCATGACGATCCAACGGCAGGACACCCAGGAACCGAAGAGACCTATGGAGCAATCACCAATCGCTTCCATTGGCCAGGAATCCGAGCAGAAGTGATGGATTATGTCCGGGGATGTAGGCTATGTAATGCGTTCAAAAGGGGACCCCTACAAGCCAAGGCTCCTCTCCGACCTCATGCCCCGAGACGTCCCTTCGAAGTCCTGTCCGTCGACATCGTGGGACCATTGACCAGATCGAGAAAGGGCAATAGATTTGGGGTGGTCATAATGGATCTCCACACCAGATGGACCGAGGCACGAGCGGTACCAACTACCAGCAACAATGCCGTAATAGACGCTTTGGAGGAAGTGTTCCTGAGATTCGGCTACCCAATGGCTGTCCTAACGGATAATGGCCCACAATTCACGTCCGTCGCCTGGGATGCTGCCTTACGTAAATGGCAATGCATCCATTGGACTACCCCAATCTACCACCCACGGGCGAATCCAGTAGAAAGGCGAAACCAGGAATTAAAGAAGGGCCTACGTCTCCAGTTAGAAGGGCAAACGCCAGAAAGATGGGATGAGAAACTCAACACGGTACTCTTTAATTTAAGATGCCGAAAGAACGCTGCGACGGGCTATTCCCCGGCAAAGGCATTGTTTGGAGTCGAACTGCGGAGACCTGGTGAATGGCGAGACCCACACAATGTCCCGCCAGAAACTGGGCCGCAGCGAATCCAAAATATACATACTAATGAACGAAGGTATCGTGACAGATACATAGAGCCAAATGCACCCATGCCAATTCAACCACGCATCGGTCAATTGGTCATGGTACGCACCCACCTCCCACCAGGACAGCCATTCGGCGCAAAATGGGCAGGACCATACCCAGTCCGGGAAGCAGCCGGACCAACAGCCGTCTGGGTGGAACGACCTGGCGCACAATGGACAAAATATCATATTGATCAAGTCCGTATAGCAAGACGCCCAAACCAGGGTCAACCACTCCAGCCGGCTGAACTTGATGATCATCCACCACCAGGAGCACCAGGACCCAGCCAACGTAAAATTCCAGGAGCAACGGGACTTTAGAGCGGCCCACCAGGAGCAACGGGACACATTGGGAATCGAAATTAAAATGTATTTTGCTATTTATGACATATTTTTTTTTTGGGGCCTGGAATGTCGTGTGGAACAACGTCTTTTTCGGGGGGGGGGGTCAATTGTTACCAACAGCCTCTTCCGATGGAAACAAATAAGACGTTTTCCCACAGAACAAGTCCAGGCCCAATATAAGTGTACATGTTTTATTCCTATCTTATCCCGTTCTTCCAGAATAAATTAAAATCCCAAAACATTCGTAAAAGTACAAATTTCGCGTAATAACCTTTTAAGACAATTTTGATACGAATCATAGGCTCCGCCCACAACCCAATCAGAATATTCGTGAAGTTAGAGAAATTTCGCGTAATAACTTTTTGAGACAATTTTGATACGAATCATAGGCTCCGCCCACACCAATCAGAATATTCGTGAAGTTAGAGAAATTTCGCGTAATAACTTTTTGAGACAATTTTGATACGAATCATAGGCTCCGCCCACACCAATCAGAATATTCGTGAAGTTAGAGAAATTTCGCGTAATAACTTTTTGAGACAATTTTGATACGAATCACAGGCTCCGCCTACGGCCAATTAAAAACGCTTAAATTTCTAATACACGTAGAAGACGTAACCCTGTTTAGGCCCCAAGGGAAATTACCGTGAAATGAATACTTCTTTGTTCGCCACCTGCGCCACTGGGGTTCCCAAATTAAAACGTAAACACATTTGGAAACCTATATAAGCTGAGGCAAATGCCTACATGATATCGAGTCCCATCTCGGTCACCAGCCTGCCAGCACCAACCTCCTGGACCAGCAGATAACAGGCCACCGATACCGAGCGGACTTTCCAGAAAGCCATCCAGCGGAATTGTATTTACTGCTTACGTAATACAAGGGACCAAAAAGGCACTTCCAGGTCATTTGGAAGTACACGGCGAAACGTGTACAGGTGACCACACGGACCAAGAATCCACGAAGAATTCTTGAGGAATTCTTTATTTCGGACGCCTTCTTCGTCGGAATCCAGGTTCGCCGACGTCTGAGAGTATCTCCACGTGGTGGAATACATCCGACGTATCGCCTAGTATCGACCGAAGAAGTTATAGGAGGATCCTACTACTGTGTACGTAGTAGCGGCCGTTTAGTTATTTATAGTGCGCTTATTTCGCGTAAAGATACCAAACTTACGGTCCCTCTTTAGTGTTCGCCCATAGTATTAACTTCAGTGCACCAGGACAAGCTACAGCTGCTTACGCTGTAGCAATTAACCGTAAGTGCAGTGAAAAACCTATTAAGCCCGCGTTTTTACTTAACATTGTTGGTTGAATGCCAGCACCTCCACCAAAACATTTAAATTCAGTGTGCGCCTTTGTTAATGAATTATCATATTAACTTCACGTGGATTCATTAACAACATTGTTATTGCTAAAGTGTTAATATTAAATTCCACGCGTTAGTGAAACATAACCTTCAAATATCCAACCGATATCTACCCGTATACATTATATTTGTTTATAACAATATTATTATCCAAGTTCGTTATTACTGGTACCCATATGCAGCGTTTGTTTAACTTTTATTCCAGTAACAATCATTTTATTTAACATTGTTGGTTGAATTCCAGCACCTCCACCAAATTATTTAAACTCAGTGCGCGCCGTTATTAATGTATAATATTAATAAATTCACGGTGGATCATTAACTATATTGTTGTATTCGGAGACTTAACCTTAAATTCACGCGCGAGCGAAACCCTAACCTCCAAATACCTAACCTATATTTATCCCTATGTACATTATTTGTTTATAACATTATTAATATTCAAACGTATCGTTATTAGTACCTATACTCAGTGTGTGTTTGACTTTTTAACGGATAACTTTTATTTTATTATTGGTTAATGCCAACTCCTCCATCATTATTAAGCAGTGTGTGTATTGTTGCTATTTCATAATATTTAGTTGTTTCAAAGTGTACAACAACTATTACTCAGTGTGCCCGTTTGTATTTAAACCTCGACTGTTAACATTTATTCGCGATACGACTTGTTTTTGGTTATAGTGTCGTTTATTAACACAGGTCGTTATTAACATCGGGTATAATTACGTATCATTAAGCTTTGAATTATTAAAATATTATAACGTTGTGGAAAATTATTGTTTTAATTAATAACATAACCCAACTTTACCCTAAAATCAATTAATACCTCCTGGAGGAGTCTTTTGCCGCGGCCCCTTTGTTTGTTTGTTTGTTTTACAAATTCCCAGGATTAAGGGGAGGTATTACCGCTAGGGTTCTGTGTTCGGTACGTGTACTCGAATAAAACTGATTTTTTTTACTTGCAGGCGTGTTAGTGTGCATCTGTTCTAGAACTGTACACAGCACTAACACTGCACAAAGATTGTCTGAATATCACTTGCACTTTGGTTGACGGTACGAGTGGAACTATATGACGTAAATGCCTGTTACATGCAGTTTATATAAATATTGCTTAATCATTAATTCTAGTTGCTGCACTAAGCCCATCAATAAACAGTAACCTACTGGAATTTTCCAACGTGGATTTACTGCAGCATTTCCTAAATCACAATGACCAATAATTCTTTTTCCATCCCAGTCGAATTGTTTTTTTTTAATGCAACTTCATCCAGCATTAAACATCCAAGAATAGGTATCTTATTCTTTTCAACCTCCATAGCAATTGTTTTAAAACCTTCTGCTGTAAAATCCGGATCACCATCAACTGCTAGTGCCCAATGACGAATTGTTCGAGAATGAGGTAATTTTATATATTTGCTTAGAAAAATCATATGCCTCTTGGTTGCATAAAAGTGAAGTGTAAGAGCAAACTTTCTTATACTTTCTGGATACTCGTTATTTTTAAATCCATTGGCATGGTTTAATAATAGATCCTTTAAAACCCCATTATAGTAATGTTCTGTAAGAAGACCACCAGTTTCACATAAACGGCGTTTTAGTCCCAGCATAATTTGCTGCAACAACTCATTTTTCTTCCTTTGACGTGCTGCATCCCGTTTAACTTTATGTAGTTGCTTTCGGAGTTTTGTACACTCAAGTTTTTTGATGTCCAACATCATCTTAAGTTTTTTAGGATTTGGTAAACAGTAGCAATGATCATTCGATATTGATGTAAAGCTTAGCAACTGATTCACTTGATCAACACCTATGACAAAAATGTCCATAAATAATTGTATAACATAAACATAACGAAAATGTAAATCAATCACATAATTATATCATTACCTTCGATTGATACTGTTTACTTCATCGTTAATCAGTTCTCGCTTCCTTTTCTTTGGTGGTAACCGTTCACAACCTTTTCGAAGCAAATATTTAGTAAAGTTAAAACTGATGGTACAACATTTGAGCAAAGATATCTTAGTTCATTGTTATATTTGAAATTTCTTTCAATAAAAGGTTCAGAACACGAACGCGATGCTTTAGATGGAATCCATTAGTCTCTTCTCAAAGCTATTATCCATTTTTTTTAAAGAGTAGGATCTGAGAATGGAAACCTAGAAGTTTAGGACTAAATTTCATAATTAATATTACTACTTAGGGAGGGAGGGTGGGTAAGTTTGGGTCACTTTTTTCTTAATCTAACGAACCGACCTAAAATACAGAAGAACATATTTCTAATTTGCATCATTGTGATCAGTGTGCTTTGCCATCACTGTTCAAGAAAGAAGTGTTGTCTTACCTTCTGAATTTCTTACAAAAAAATTGACATTTCAAATAACCAACTTGACCCATACCTCCCTTACAGGGGGGGGGGCGTAATGGGGATGTATGAGCCACTCACTTTCTCACCGATTTTCAATGAGTATTTTGTGTCCATAAATATCTTTTTGTATGATTTTATTTATTTAAGTAAAAAATAGAATACATACAACAAAGCGGCTTTACTGCAAGTTTGAAAAATTACTAAGTTCTACGTCAAAATTATAAAAATTCTGCGTTCTGCTTGTGCCAGCTACGTTATTCGGAGGGGCTAAACGCAGAACTATATCGCAGAAGTCATCTTCAGAAATATCAGTGCAATGAAAATGCCTTTACTACTCTAGGCTTTAATCCAGTGAAAGAGTCAAATAAACAAACTGACAGTATAACGTAACTATGAAAATATATTCATAACATTTTCCCCCCTTTAATGTTCATTAGAGTGGTATCTTCGGTGAAGTCTAGAGCTCAGTCGAGGAAATTCTGTATCTTTCGAGTGGTCGGCGTAGTCTTGAGCTCCGCCGAGGAAATACTTGCATTGTTTCATCGGACACCGCACCATTGTTATTTTGTTCTGTCTGGTCTTCTTGAACGTTCTCTTCTTCAGTATTATCTTCACTAATATCATTGCCCTCTTCAGTACATACATTGTCTTCAGAAATTAAGGGTAGATCACCTCTCGGTGCTAAGTGCTTCAAAGACACAGTCGTTTCTCTTCCATCTTGATTCCGGACCAAAGCATATTCTGGATTTCTATCTACTATTTGTACTTCTTCAACCAATGGATCATACATACTTGCTTTTCCGAACATGCTTCTTTAATAGGACAATATTGTTTGGAAAAAGTCATGTGGGTAAGGAAGTACCGTAAGTAGCACGACGTTGATGATTAAACATGCGTTCATGTGGAGTACAGTTTATAGCTGTACAAAGTAACGATCTAATAGAATTAAGTGCATCTGGCAAAACAGTTTCCCACTTTTCAACACTGATATTTGGAGTCTTGAGTGCCAAATTTACAGTTTTCCAAATAATTCCATTGTACCTTATCCTCAAGCACAAGTGGTAAAAATACTTACCAGTAAACTATAAAGGGTTAAAAATCCTTTCAGGAGGAAAGCGATATTTTTCTTGGACTTCTAAATAATTTTTAAAAAACAAGTCTACATTAAATTTATTAGAAGAAGTTGCTCGGGCTCGACTCGTATTTTCTGGATTCCTATATAACAAATTATTATGCCTATCTATAAACGAAGTCATCCAATCTCTTCCAGCCATCATTGTTGCCTCCCATGTCTGGGAAATCCAATGCCAATTTGCGCGTATGGTCATATGTTAGACCAAACTGAATTTTACACGAGTGCAGCAAATATTGAAGTTCTTTTTCTTCTGAGCTTCAAAATACCTGCCTGGAAGCATACTTTGATTTTTTGTCTTCATTCACTTCACCACCTGCTACGTTATCTTCGTTTCCGGAGTCATCAAGGTCAAGAGATGATTTACGAATCACATTAACACGAACATGTAGGGGAGAAGAGGGTACAGTGAGACGGAAAAATTTGAAAGGCCATATTTGATAAAGAAATGAATTTTCTTTTGTTTGCAAAAATAAATTTGAACAAGATATAATGTTAGCAGAATGTTATGAATTATTACATTACAATTAACTAAAGGGAAAAAATATATATAATGAAAAATTAAAAAAGGTGGGTTTGTCTCAATGTTCCCCCTTAGGTGGGTACATTGAGACAGTCACTTTTAATAATTTTTAATGCACATTTAGTATAATTAGAAATAAAAAAAGCAGGTAATAAGAAAACAGTTTTATTGCCAAATGCTATAGAAAATCTTAGATTACAATGTTTTCAATTTTTTCTATGAAATGATATCTGTTTTTATATTAGGGGAAAAATGTCGACCCCTGCTTACATTCGGGCTGTCTAAAACTTTAACAATCTGGTTATTTAATATCTTACAAGCATTTGTTACACATGGGAAAACAAAACAAGTATTATTTTTCGAATTTTTTCGCAGAAAACTGACATCCATCGTTTCACAGTTGTTATTCGCCATAACCTGCCCGATAAAGTATTTTGTAATTTTTTTATTAGAATTAACATCATATTGAAGTTTTACAAGTAAGAAATCACGGAGTTTAATTTGATTGACTTTGGTAGGATCAAATGTCACATTAGGAATATCTTCTTCGTCATCGTCACTAGCCGAAAATATTTCAGTTCCTACTGACGTCTCAGAATCATGGAGAGAATAAGTATCGGCAACTTCCTCCTCTGACTCAATAACAGCATTGCTCTCAATATTCTCAATAGGTTCTGCAACTAGTTTTTTTTTTACTGTCTTCCCCTTCTTTATTTTATTGTGTTCTATTTCAGTTTTTTCGGGAGTGTCGGTGGCAATCATGGTCTTACCCTTTCTTCTTCTTTTCTGGCCTTGGACTGTCCCAATTCTCTTCGGGTATCCTCCTATATCAGTTGGACTTATAAATGTGTTATAATATACTCGATGAGTGCTTGTTCTAATTCCATGGAAAAAATTTGATTCACTTTATAATTGGGGGCCATTCGGCATAAAGAATCATCTTTATATTTCTTTACATATCTGCTTACGGTTTGAAAGCTGAGGTTTTTATTTCTAGTAGCTTGCCGAATTGTTATACCATTATTGATAACCAGATTGACTGCTTCCCTCATATCATTTTCATTAAATCTACCAACAGTCTTATCACTCTTCTTCTGACGTACCATCTGTAACACAAACACAAGTTATTTAGACTTGTGGTTTCGAAAAATCGGTAGCAGAGAACAATGAAACTTGAGGGGGAAGAGTGAGACACTGTCTCGCTGTTCCCACCAGCGATTTGTCTCATCGTACCCACATTGGTATTTTACCGTCAAATCTATAAAATTTACATTAACCAATAAATAATATAATGGGATTTGAGTGGTTTTGCTTACCTTTAATACGTACTTTTCAACCACCAAAACACTAGCTCCGTACTTGCTATCGTTTTTTTACAACACACAACTAAACATGAAGGTAGAAAAATACTTCACCATCTAAACGACGCACAACCTTAATTTTCTTCAAACTCTATCGAACTGTAACCGTTTTGGGGCCCGATTCTCGAACTTAAGAGAAGTGAACGTTCTATTGAGAGAAGTGATAGATCACACTTCCATCCCTGGTTCTCCTAACTTCAAGAATAGCTGTTTTTAGGTAGGGATGTGTGTCGATCGTGTAGGAAATAGCAGTGCAATGTTGCCAGGTTGCAAATGAAGGCGGATTAGGACAATTGTTGTATAGAACAGTGTATATTAGGTAATATGAAAACTATTTCTTTTAAATAGCGTGTGTAATATTGAAAGGTTTTATGGGTTATATCAGTTGGATTTCCGGAAAGTGTTAGGCTAAACATCGAAATGTGAATATTGTTTTCTACGTATCATACATGTAGAAATAATGTAACATATATTAAAGTAATAAAAATAATAAAATAAAATAAAACACCTTTTTCACAAAATTAGTTTAATAACTATTTAAACATATATTTTATAATAAGTAAAATACATGTTATACAGACAAATTTTAAAGGTAGGGTGAAAAAACGATTAATGCAAAATTACAACGAATATTAACACTATAAAATTCTGAGAATTAGTTCAATGGGAAATACAAAATATTAATGAGAAAGAACGGGTAAAACTAACGCTGACAGGATTACGAATTACAATTCTAAATAAGATATTAATGAAAAGTTTAATATATAATTATGTATTTAAACCTATTATCTACGAGACATTTTATAATAAAAATACATGTTATACAGAACAATTTTAAAGGTAGCTGAAAAACGATTAAAGCAAAATTGCAACGAATATTAACAATATATCATTCTGTGAATTAGTTCAATGGGAAATACAAAATATTTCTAAGAAAGACAACGGGTTAATTTAACAGTGACAGGATTATGGATTAACAATTCTAAATAAGCAGATATTATTCAAAAGTTTAATACATATTTCAAGAGTGTCTTAAGTGTTATCCGATGTCGGTATACAAGATAAACCAGAAGAAACGTTCAAATACGATATAAAGAACACATATATGGCTCATGTCAAATTACACAATGTAGAAAAATCCGCATTAGCTCTACATCATATTGATACAAGTCACAACTTCAGCCTAGAAAATGTTAGTTTAGTTAAACAAAGCAACAATAGGAACTTAGATATGTGGGAAGTCATATACATGAAAAAACATAAAAATTATCTGCTGAATAATGATATTTCTCCCCTTAATAACAAGCATTGATCGGTCATATGTACAAAATTTAAGTCGATATGCGCATGTTTCTCTTAACATTTAATATGTTCGCTTGACTTGAACCGATAGATGTAAATTCTCCCAACTCTTGAGGGAAGGGATCTATCTCTCAAGTTCAAGAATACGATTTTTAACATTTCAAGAGAATCCCCTCCATTATTCTCTCGAAATCTCTGTTCTCTCGACTCGAGAATCAGGCCCTTGGTCACAAGAGCGTCATTCCTACAGTACCAACTTCGGTACTTCGCAGTGTCGCTAACAGTCCGTTTCATTTTCCCCTAAAATTTGAAAATGTCTCACTGTTCCCGTTGTCTCACTGTTTCCGCTTCTCCCCTAATGTTGATTTCTTAAGATTATATCGACTTGCGGCTTCACGAATCTAAGTGTTATGTTTTATTACTGCTTCTACTGCAAGAAAAATGATGGAGTACATTCGTACAAATAAATAATACGGGACAGTTCCGGACAGTCCGAATCTGCCCCAGCGTGCATTATTTTAAATAAAGAACGTTAAAAATCTTTGAGGTTAAGATAACATCTGATCTGTTTGATGTAAATAGTAAGTTATTACATAAATATTAGATGTCAACTCATGAATTTTTTTTAAATATTTATGTTATTTGTGTAGAAGCTTAAATATGTAGTTGTCAAAATCACACAATATCGATTTTGATCACTAATTTTTCTGAGTGAAGTCGGCCATTCATCAAACTAGCTGTGTACTAATAGCGGAATGAGGGGATGTATTCTCCCAAACTACGCATTTCTTGATTGAATTTTACGCGGTAAATTTGAGCTGCTCGAATGTACCCACAGTCCGAATGTGCCCCGCTCTCCCCTATAGAGTAATTATATGTATCTAAACATTTTTTTGCTAAAGAGCCAGCGATATATGTGTTTGAACAATTTTCTAAAGTTTATGTGTGATTTGCTGAGGGCCCAATAATTGTGAACAATTTTCTAAAGTTTATGTGATTTGCTGAGGGCCCAATAATTGTGGTCGGCTCAGGAGAATCTAAGGAGCTACTACTAGTGGCGGAAGAATCTGATTCCCGTAACATCTTGCAAGGCGTGAAAGATTGAATATCAAAAATTTCTGTCGAGATGTGGAAAATAAGTTTTCTAGTCCGTCTTCATTTAGTCTATTTGTTAGAATATATCCTCCTTCTTAGTTAAAAAATTGTAAAATTCCTTCAATAACTTGTAATAAACCGGTAAAGCACGGTGGTCTAGTTATAGTTGCCTTAATGTGATCTATTTTTTTTTAAAGATGTCAGCATTATTTTTGCTTCGTCTAGTGTTTAAAGAATAAGACTACTTTTCTCAAAGAGACCACATCGATAATGGATTTCATGTATATAAATTCCCGCTACTTAATGAATCAAAAAGTTTGTCCATAAATTCTAAGAAATTTGCTGTATTCACTTTTCAGATCGCCCGTATCAACGGATGTTCTTACAGCTGCGACCATTATCTTAGTAAAAACTAGAACAGCGAATTTTACACTCATTTTTTGAAAGGAACTGCTTAGTATATGTGCATTTCTTATTTTTGTTAGTGCTCTGCTCTTCTTGTTTTTCTAATCAATATTATAGGTCTCCTTTATATCATTGAAAGAAATAATTTTATTATCCAAGACATAATCGCCATTTAATAAATTATTTCGAAAATTCTTAAATAAATGAGGTGCAAATCTTTCACCAGGCATTTCAACATACTCTTTGACGGCAGTCATTTGGACACTTGATGTTAAAACCTCGACTCGATCGTCAGTAAAAGGGATATTGTTTAATTTTCATATAACCGAAATTCTACGATATGCATATATATAAAGTTATTAAATTGATGTAAACATTTGTTAAATAATCTGCTAAATAGGTAACCGAATAACTTTATTATGTTTCAGCTAAAGGACAATAATTACAGATTCAGAATAATCTGAGAAATTAGGATCGACAGATGAATCTGACTTCAGTGAAATCATTCCAGGCTCTTTTTATGTTTCATTCAAAAGCGAGATGTAGATGGTGATACCATTAACCAATTTATAGGGCGACGTATGAAAATGATTCCTAATTATTCTAGTACTCGGATTTATTTTATATTCAATTTTCTTATCTTCTTCTAATATATAAAATTCTCGTATCACAGTGTTTGTCACAAAATTCCTCCGAAACGGCTTGACCGATTCTTATGAAATTTTGTGTGTATATTCAGCAGGTCTGAGAATAGGACGTAAACTATTTTTCATACCCCTAAGTAATAAGGGTGGTCCACCCCAAAAATTTTTTGTTTGTTTTTTGGACAAAATTTCGTATTTATTTTTTTTATGATTCGGCATTAAAAAACACATACAACCCTAAATTTTCACCCTTCCACCACCAACCCCTATTTTTTGGTAGCTATATTAGTACTTTAACCCCTTCGCTACCAGCCTCAGAAATTAATTTAGCAATAGTATACCAGATTTCATGAAACATTCAATATTTTTTTAAATCGGTCTTTTTGCCACCTAGCTTTGTGTTCAGTGCAACGATGAGTTTTGCTTATATGAAAATGTTTTAAAGCACCACACACAGTACAGCAAGCGACAATATTGTTTTGACAAGGCTAGGCCCTAGCCTTGTAAAAACGGTCTTTCCAGATAAGCCATGACCTTTTCATAATTTTCTGTTTTTGTACAATTTTATTTACATTTTTGTTAGAAGTAGGTAGTTACAGTATATTAAATTTTACTTTAGTTTCTCGAGAACTCGTGATGATGCCGCAAGGCGAAATGTACATCGAGTATTTAATTATATTTATTTGTGACACAATACCAAGTGTGTTTTTTGTTATTACTTACTTATATTTCGACATGTTTCACCAAGAGATTTCCATCACTTCATTTAATTATTTGATTTTGCGTTATGTGGAAAACAAAAAGCTTTTTGTAATTTCAAACCAAAGGTTCCATCCTAACTTTAGACTATAGGTTTAAAAAAATATACATCAATGAAATAAGATAGTAACTAGGTTATTTTTTTATTTATTCTCTGTAATTGTGAAACTGATTGAAATGCTGCACAGTACAGAAAGATGGTAAATCAGGACAAATAACGCAAATATTTGAAGTTAATTTTCGTTTCTTCTCATTTGCATAACACACTTTACAGTACTTTCTCTTTTTTCCTCTGTTTCCCTTCATCTTTTAGTTGGCAAGTGAAAATATGCTTATGAGATTTTTCTTTAGCTGGAATAGTTCAGTTTTCGATATGACCGGGAATATTTCTCCAGAATACCATCCAATAACATTTTTTCAAACTCTAGAATACTCACTGGCTTGTCATGAGCAAATGAATAACTCGTTCTTGCATTTAAGACCATGCGCTGAATCATATGAAAACCTATTTTTTGAACCACGTGCATTTTTTTCTGGTACAGTCGTATGACTCAATGTCTTGATCTATTGCGTCCACTGCACCCATATTTTGGTTGTAATGGTCAGTCAGTTGGCGAAGGCTTTCTAATAGATAACTTCCTCATTGGCTTTTGGTTCAAAACGTTCTTTTTCAACAAATCCGGCTGTCAGTTTGGTTGTAAGCACATAAACATCCCTCTTGTCCTTATAACAAATAATAAGTGTGTCACCTTTTCTAACAAAACATGTTTGCAAAGCATTTAGTTGAGTTTCTGTGAGGTCTTTTGGCACTCCTCTGGTAGCACGTATCGTCCCTATCACATAAGTATTTCTTTGAAGGAGGAATTCTGCAAATCGTAATGACGTATACCAGTTATCAATAATAATTTATTGTCCTTCGTTTGTAAGGATTGACATGAGTATACGACAACCCTTTCCGACATACTTAGATGTTCAGTATGGGGGATATGGTCTATTGAGTATATATCTTTTCCAATATACAGAGAGAAATTATACGTATATCCACGAAACTGAGAGGTACTAGGACACAGGCAAAAGAGTTTCAATCGAAAACGGGCTCTTTTCGTTTTTATGAATTGCCTAAAATGAAGACGACCTTTATACAAAAGTAGACATTCGTCCAATGCTACAATTTCTCCCGGATCAATAAGAGTCAGACAATTTTCTTTCAGATGAGCAAAAAACATTCCTAAACGTGTCAGAGATCTTCCAGCTACAAATGCACTGAATCGCAAAAATTTTAAAATTGAGTAGAAACAATTGCGGCTCATGATTTCTGAACAAAATATTTTGGGCCCAGAAAAGATGAAATCTCGTGCCCAGTAGTCATGTATTGTAGGAAGACGTACTATGCCCATATATAAGTTCAATGCTAGAAATACATACATTTCTTCCAAAGTGACGTCTTTCCATAAGACAGAGTAGAGTGGGTGCCCTCTTCTATCAAATACTGCCCAGCTCGTTCATTAGTCTAGTTACAAAGTAACTGAACTATTTTTCGGACATAAAAGCTCTAAAACAATTTTCAGCACTCTTCATCTCATCCATTTCTATTGCAGGGTGAAGTCCATTATAAAAAGCTTTCACGGGTATCAGATCCGTTGCTCTGGCGTCCTAAAAGATGATAAAATTAGTCACCTCTAATAAAAAAATAATAGTTTATATTTAGAATGGGTCTGTTATAACCGTGAAATCACCCATGGGAATTGGTTGCTATTCTTTATTATCTGAAATACTGCTCCAGCTGTCTTCCTCGTTAGAAGAATCTCGAATGGTTGATATTCTGACCCCGAGTGCTGAAACGGCTCTTCTTCGCTAGAATCACTCATTTTCGACTATTTTTTGCGTCCTTGAGGGCAGTCCAAAAGCGATATGCACTCCGTAAGACAAATGAACGACAACTAAACTAAACGGACGACGCCCTAACAGTCTGCGCGCGCGTCCGCTCTCCTTTCACACAAATTGATAGTGGGGGTAATTTGTTGCATATACCAGGTCCTAAATTACATTAATATCATAATCCCAGCTCAGTGAAATAGAAATATTAAAAATAGTCTTTGTATCCTTATGGGTTACACTGGGATGTCAGAGCATCTTACCGTGTATCTACCTTTGGATACATGGTAGCGAAAGGGTTAATAATGTTCTACTCTCGGCGGTCAATAATTGATGAGTTACCACTGGAACAGTTATTCTCGCCAGGCATCTACCGGTGTCACTTCTCACCCCGTAAAGAGCACAGAGTAGGGATGAGAACGAAGCCGGCTCCTGTCTTTCTCACACAATAAGCTTTCTCTCACTCACTAAAGTTTAGGGCCTAAACCGTTTTCGGCTATTATTATTGATTGTGCGTCGATTGTAACAGTGACGCTTATACTTATCATTTTACTTTCTCAGTGCAACTCTCATATTAAGTATATTCTCATCAAGGCCAAACGATGTCTGTTTGTGGCTTAGATTTGGGCACACCGTGTTTTTCACACGGACAATTATACGTGGCATGTTCTCGCGTGGGTAAACCATGCACTTTGTTTGTGTTGGCTAGAGATGGACTTACTAAAAATATCGTACACTCCATTGCACTAAGAGACTGATAAAGTTTTTTTTAATTGTCATTATTTGTGATAGAGATGTAATTAGAAATTATTAGTTAAGATAATAAAAATACAATGAATTCAAAAAATGAATGTTTGGTGTTTTGTTATTTTTATAGTGCGAAAACAAATGTACCCAATTAAAATTGTTATCGGATTTATCTTTGTCATTTACTTTTCTAAGCTTTACTTATTGCGGAAGTGTTTCTAATTAACGATCATCATGATTGGTAGGGTACACAGACATACTCTGTTTGGTTTATTTTCCAATATAAAATCTCACTCTGAAAATCAAAAATAAAGTTTTAATTTATATAACCTGAAATTGAAGAATTCCTAATTAACTTTGAGAAGTATTCCCCTACATCTGATGTTGTTTGCATCCTCATAAGCTTGCATATTCTTCTTCTTCTTTATGATTTATTCCAGTTAGGCCTTAGGCCTTTTACTTTATAGTCTGAATAAGGTTGATCTGGCAATTAGGTTGGTAAGTAGAGTACATACTCACCAACCTAATTGCCCTTTACATTGTGGCGAGCCTAGGTCGCTTGATCGGCAGGTAATTCTGCTGGTTGTATTTGAGAGCTACGGAGAGGGAGGCGTTTTCGTCGGAATCCACTCTCTGATAAAAGTCTCTTGTGAGATTTTTTATATAGGTTTCTATATCGTCGATGTTAGCGTCTTTATGTCTTTGTGTATTTCTCACGTACCATGGAGCTCGGAAGGCCATTCTTAGGGAGATATTTTGGTAGATTTGTATTTGCTTAATGGTTAGTTGGGACTGCGTAGGTTATCATCGGCCTGAGTATTTGCGTATAAATTCTTAATTTCATTTTGGTAGATAAGGTGCTTGCGGCATCCAGTAGTGGCCATAACATTCCTCGTGCCTTTTTGGCTTTGAGGCAGGTCTGTTTGACGTGTGCGTATGTTAATCTTCTGTCAAGGGTGACTCCCAAGTATTTGACGCTAGGAAGCCATGGTATCTCGGTATTATTAATGTATATGTTTCCTGTAATTGGTTTGACTTTTCTTCTGAATATAATCGCCTGGGATTTTTCGCCATTTATTGCAATTCGCCAAGTGTGGCACCAAGTGATGATATTGTTTACTGCTTTTTGTAGGTTGTGATTAGCTGTGTTAGGATTGATGGAGGAGGATAAGATAGCGGTGTCGTCTGCCTATGTTGCTAGTAGTGAATTTTTGGGGATGTCTGCTGTAAAGATTGCGTATAGGTGTGGGGATAGTGTGGAGCCTTGAGGTACTCCAGCTGTGAGAATTCTGGTGGTTGAGTAGGAATTTTTGATTTTAATGGAAAAAGATCTTGGTTGGAGGTAGGAGTGTACAATTTGGATGAGGTAGGTGGGGTATTCTTTTGCGAACATAGGCAACATTCCCAAGAGCGATTTACAACTAAGGAAATAATTGGCCGTACTGGATTTTATTGCAATAAACTGTAGATTATAATCAAATCGTTAAAAACCAGATATTCAAAAAGTTGTAGAAATGGAACAAGAGAAAATAAAAAAATACACCATTGCCATTTATAGCCGGTTTTACCTATGAAAAAGGCCTACATATTTAATGGGGCTTAACTCGTTTTTAACTACGATTATCACTGCTGTTCATTCTTAACTTAGTCTTGATCAACTTGTTCAGAATTAATTATATTTATTTTAAGTTTCTTACCTTTTTACAGAAGCTACGCCGGAAGGCCCCGGCTCTGGCGACTTTTTCGTTTTCTTTTCTGTACGTGTATTCCTTTTGCTTCCGCTTCTCTGCTTTTACTGTTTCCAAGCGCTTTTTAGACAGACTACCCAGGTAGCAGAGTGGCGTCAAAACAATGTCATAATGACGTCACTATCGTAACCTAAAAGACGTCAAACACATCCAAATCACGTTTGTATGCTGTCTTTTTGACCTTATAAGTCCAAGTGAAAATGACGTCATATATGCGACGTACTTTTCAATTATTGCTACGCGCACAACAACGTCGCTTCGGAAATAAATATAAAATATACAAAAAAACTTTGAGGAAGTTACGGGATAGGGAGATCCCTGAGGTGAGGTGGAAGTTCCGAAGTTCACAGGGCCGAGCCAACTCAATCGCAGATGGCGTGACGGTTCCAGATAAAGAAACAATAGGATGAGCGTCGGTCGGCAGCGACGCAAGCGACGTTGTCCGGGCACCAGGACACTACGCTACAGAAAACTTTATTATAATAAAAGCATTTTGTACAGGATCTTCGTACATAACATAATAATGATTTTTGTAATACAAAGCTTGCAACCGCGGCAGCCGCACGGAACACCTTTTGGCGTGGCTTACTTGGCTTGGCAAGTCCCTGACACACGAAAGATCATGCCAAGGACTAGGGGAGCATCAAAACACAAAACAATAAATATAGATAAAAGCCACAAAAGTGGTGTGTATAACAATTAACATGATTACTCCCCCTCCCTCAAATCAAGTAAAGGCTACCCTTTCTGCCTATCCTAATTAACAGTTATCCAATTATTAATAAAACCTGCAACAGAGCAGGGTGCACACAGGTGCCAAATTTAAATTTTCAAAGGATAAAAAACACAGAAAGAAAGACAGTTAAAATTTAAACGCGTGTGGACTCAGGCAAAGGGGGTATCGCCACTGGTTGGAAAGGTCCTTAGGCCCACACAGACGAAGCACAAGGACAAAAACCACTCACAATAAAAACGTTCGCGGCTAGACAAGACAACACTTTAAAAATTCTGAGCTCACACAAAACAAGAACTCAGAATACGGAACTTCCACAAACAAACAAACACTACACTTTAAAATTTCTCGTGCCGTTGAAGAAACATATTGTCGTTTGATGTTGTCCAGGGGCCGATAGATGTGGGCACCATTCATCTCCTCGACCATACCGCCTTCATGAATGAGTTATGGAGGGTCGATCCCCACTTCAGGCAGGAGTGGATGCAGCTGGCTTTAAGGGCATTTGGAATTAGGAGTTCGTTGGCCGTCTCCTCGTTGGTTCTTGGCCAAATGCCCCTGGCACCCACTATGATTGGGAGGTGCCGAAGATCTTTCCTTGGCCATCGTTTAGCCGCTGCGTCCAGGAACTTTGGGTTCATATAGGTGTCCCTCTTTCGCTGCCATATAGTTTCAAAAGTGGTCTCCCCTCCATCCCACGAGACTTGCACATCGCACAGAATGGCGGTCTGTTCGTCCTTATGGACCACCATGTCTGGCTTGAAGAGAGTGCCATCTTGGTGCCGAACATGCGGCTCGTCCTCCACCGTCCATCCTTTGGAGCGGCAGTGATTTATAATCTTGCGGGCGATCTCATTATGTCGTTTTAGACGCTCATGATGTGTGACGGGACATGCCTGCAGGATGTGACAGATAGTCTCGTCACGAGCGCAACCGCCCCGGCACTTCCTCTCTGCTGGAGGATTGTAGGGAAGTGCCTTGGTGGGGAGGTTGTTAGATCTCAGTTGGATCGCCCGCACATAATCCCGAGCAGTCCAGCCATGGGGCTTATTGAAGATTCAACCCCGACTGGAACTGTCGTCTGCCGCTCTCTCAAGGCCCGCAGTAAATAGGCCCTCCTTTATGGCGTTCCTCCATACCTCGGTGGAAGGGGTATCGCCGGCCAAAGATATGAGCCTGTCCCTAAGTTTATCAATAAGGGGAGAGGAAAGTAGCGCGTAAGACCCAATGTCACTCTCGGAATCTATCTTATTCAAGCGACCAATAAAGACTCTTGGGATCTCCCCTCGCAGCTCCGTGATCCCGATGCCGCCGTCCCGTATCCTAGCATAGAAAAACTGGTTGGGTGTGTGTATGTTTAGCTTCAAAGCACGCTTCACGAAGGCGCTAATGAGTTTGTCCGCCTCGCGAAGCACTTTGCTGGTGATGCTAGGACTCTGCAACCCATAAAAGAGCCGGGGAACGACGTATTGCCGCAACAGTGTCACCTTCTGGTCCGGCTTAAGTGGAGCCCTCTCTAAGGCAGTCAGTCACGTGGTGAGGTTGAAGATAGTGGGCTTGGCACAGCCCTTAACCGAGTACTGGAACCCCAGGTACCGAAATGTGTTTATATTGTCGCACATAGGAATTAGCGAACCTCCAAGTTCTAAAAATGGCCTGGTACGCGGCACACAAACGCGGCTTTGCACTCCGACCGAAACACAGATCGATTTCCTGGAGTTCAGTGTCATACCACGCGCAGCAAAAAAGGAATCCACAGTACGCAGGGTGCCCGGTAGCACAATGTCATTGTCCTCCAAGAGGACCAAATCGTCCGCAAAGGCCAACACAGGTAGTTTATGGCCACTAAGGGTGCCCCCAATATCCTGACGAGCCGTAAGTTCGTCCAACAACTCTTCAAGAACGATGTTGAACAGAAATGGGCTGAGGGAGTCACCCTGACGCATTCCGCGATTGACGGAAACCCTCCTTGTAGTGGCGCCTCCCGCCCGCAAGACGGTGGTAGTGCGATCCAGAGAGGACGCCACGTAGTTAATGGTCCCGGCATCAACACCGACACGTCGATGCGCACGAATAATAGAGTTGTGCGACACGGTGTCGAATGCCAATTTCACATCAAGTGACGCTACATTATACCGCGACACTTTAGCACGACGTTCGCGAATATGTGTCCAAGATCAAAGAGTTTATGAGGGTTCCGTCTGCGCGCGCGAATCCTTTTTGAGCTGTATTAAGGACCACGGACGATTCAATCCTCCTTGCCAGCACACGATGCAGTAGGCGCTGGACAGAGCTGGACAGTGTTATCGGTCGCCAGTTTGAGGGGTCTTTCCTGTTGCCATCCTTAGGGATTAGCGTGGTACGAAGATTCCTCCATGCTGTCGGCTGAACGCCCCTACTGAAACAGATGTTGAACAGGACCTCTAACACAGCACGGTCCATCCTCTGAATGGCTGGCACAGTTATGCCATCCAGACCAGGGGCAGAGGGTCTCCAACCGGACAGGGCGGCAGCAATATCTTCGGTTGTAATGGGAGTGAAAGTGATCCCTGCTGTTTTCCGGTCACCAAAATCGTTATCATCGGGCGGAGAGGGGGTCTCCCAGATACTACCATATAGCTTCTCAATGGCTGCCGTAGTAGGAAACTCGAGCTGGGTGTCTAGCGGTCGTCCAGAGATGATCATGTCCGCTAGGCCGCTGCGGTTCTTGTTATAAAGGTCCTGGGCTTTTTTATACAGAGCTGCCCGAGGACCGCGACCGTGATTCCTACCGCCGTAGTTCTCCGTCGGGCGAGGTTGTCCTTGCCGCCGATTTCCGCGACGCGGGGCGGCACCGCACAAGGAATCATAGAACAAGTCCAACTCGAGTTGTAGAGCTGTTAGATCACTATCGGCAGACCGGAGGAGCCGATGGGCGGACGCATGTTCCGCAGAGAGACGGGTGGCTAGGCCAGCGAAATGTCTCTGAAACACATCACCACCGGCAGTGTCATCAACGCGAACCGGAGTAACCGCACTCACAATTTGCGTATCGGTCGCGGGCGCTAAGATCACATCGGAGAGTATCCTGCATTTAAGTTCCGCTGGAATCTCCGAGCGCCGTGTCCGCTGGCGAGGTGGTTGATCCAGCGGAGATGTCGAAATCAGTGATGTTAACCTTTTAAACTGCTTTTCCCCTCATGACATGATATAAAATCCCTACATTTCCCTACGCTGCCTTTAAATTTTCCCGCCTTTTTTCCCTCAGTCAAAACACCAAAATTATTATCAAAATTTATTACTTATTTAACTATTATCATTGCTATTACAAAACAAATCAAAAAAAATAAATACACAAAATCTCAGTACTGTAAGCAAAAAAATATGTTTTAGAATTTTAACAGATTTATGGGAAAAAGGGCAACAAATAATCTGCAACTTCTTTATTTTCGCCCATTCTAAAACACAACATTAAGACTTCAAATTAATCTTTATTGTTTATGACTATATAATATATTATATTTCATATCTTTGATCATGGTTACACAATTAAATTTTATGCAATTTAATTCTTTACTTTGTAAAAATGAGCGAATAACACAAATTGAGTTAATAAGAACCTCATGCGATAAACGATTACGCTTTTTAGTTTTAATATCAGTTACTGTTGAAAATATGCGTTCGCTGTCTGCGTTCGCATGAGGTAACGTAAGAACATATTTTGCTAGATTCGACAAATTTGGAAAAACCAGTACATTCTCGAAATTCTTTTGTTTGGATATATAGGACCAAAAGTCAGCAATATCCTTTTCTTTTAGTCGAGCTAATTCTATATCATCGAAGTGAAATGGCATTTCACGCCATTCAGCTGTTACCTTACCTAAATCTATTTTAAATTTTGAACATAATCTATCAAATTTAAATAAATCTCTATTTTGAGAATTTAAAGCATTTTCCGGCTTTAAAAATTGTAAATCTTTAAAAAAGGAGTCATCACTAATGGGAAACCTATTCTGAATTTCTTCCAAAGCAACAATATAAAAACGCAAACAGTCTAATCTAACTCGATGTGCTTCAGGCTTTGGTAATTTACTAACTAAATTATTGCACTCATTTCCCAGAAAAAATGATTCTATATCTAAAAAATTATCAGGACTATATCTACTTTCAACTTATGTAATTTAATGAAGTTCTGACCTAATCTGAAAAATTTTTTTTTTTGACTCACTATATAATTCCTGGACTAGTATATTTTTTGACTGAAATAAAGCATTGATCGAGTTAAAATAGTTAAGCACATATTGTAAAAACAGTAAGTAAGCTTTGTTACATACATTGTTCAAGTCATTTAAAATTGTTTCTGCAGATTTTAATTTATCATCTATCGCAGCTACTCTGAAATAACTTATTAACACCTCCCAGTTTTCCAAAATCCTGGTTACACACTGATGCACAGATAGCCATCTAGTTGAAGCCACCTTGAGTATTTTTTTCTTCTCCACATTGAAATGTTCTTGGATGTTTTCTAGTTGAAGACACCTTTTTGAACTGTGGGAAATGTATGAAGATATTTGACGTAATAATTCCTCAGGAGCCCTTGGTAATGTTAAGCACGCTTTATTTGCAATAATGGCAGAAGTGTGGCATATACATTTAACAACTGTAACATTTGGGTTTTCTGCAGTAAGCCTAGAAGCAAATGAGTTGTTGTTTCCCACCATTACGCTTGCTCCATCTGATGCCATGCCAATAACATTTTTTATGGGAATGTCCAAATCATTTAAAATCTTCTTAAAACTGTTATATAAATTTTCTGCAGTACATTCATTATAATCAATTTTCATTAAATCAAGTAATTCAGTATGTATTCTTCCATTTACACTATCATAATATCTTACTAAAAGACACATTGTTTTATTCGAGCTGATGTCTGTGCTTTCATCAATCATTATAAAAAAAGGTACCTCTCGTAATTTTTCTATAAGGCATTTTTTTAGATTAGGTGTAATCACATTCTTAATAATTGCAGTACATTTTTGTCGTCCCAATACAGCTTTCTCAATAATTTTTGAATCGGGAACAATATCCTTGAGAAGTGGGAGTAAATGGTCCACAATTTGCAGTGCTACATTGTGCTCAGCAAAAAACATGCTTAAACGTATTTCAAAGTTTTTTACGTCTTTATCTTGTTCTTCATTTTTCTGTATAACATAGTTTTCGCACTTTTGATTTGTCTTAATTAACTTCACTTTTTTTATATGCCCCTCACCTTGAGAATGTTTATGTAATTCAGATTTTCCACAGGTAATAATAACGTTGCAAGCACTACATCTGCATTTATAAATATCATTTGGGACTTTCTCTAACCACCCTTGAAATTCTTCAATGTTTAACCAATCTTCATTAAACTTCTTTTTTCTATATTTGTATTTTTTAGGTTTACTTGGGCTGACATTTTCACTACTGTTGCAGCTGCTAGCAGCACTAGTATTCATTTTAACCATATAACCTAAATAACAATTAGTAAGGAAATTGAAGATAAGTGACTAACGGCTTCATTTATTATACCTACCTGTGATCTTATTTGAAGTGGTACGATGGTACCTATTATTTGTACTGATAGACTGATAGCAATAGTGATTGCACCACCACAAATCACAAATGTCACCTGTCAACCTGTCATCACCGTCATACACAGAACCACAGAACACTTCACAGTACCGTCATAACTTTGAAACCACAGAAAAATTAACCCTGGAACAGATACCACAGAATAGTGTTCCTGTAGCACAGAATACGCACCGAAGAGACCAAAACAAATTAAAATTGATCTATATGCTGCCAACCGCAAACTACAACAACTTTTTCCCTACAATATTGAACTTCAGATATTTCCCTCACAATTTCCCTACACGCAAAAAAAATGTGCCTTTTTCCCTACATGTAGGGAAATTTCCCTCATGTTAACATCACTGGTCGAAATCCTTTTTCTTTTGCCTGGTGATGTGGTAGATGTTGGGCAGGAGGATGGAGTTCCCAACGATGTCAAGTCGAGGCCGTCGAGCTGGCTGGCACCGAGGGAGAGCAAGGCCGAAGCCCAAGAATCGTCGTCCTCAATAATAATAGGATCTGGGGAGGGCGATCGGGTTCCCGTGGGTGATTGATTCTCGATGCCAGCTTGGGAGTCTGGTGCAGAAGAAGGTGTTATTTGCACTACGGTGGGAGAGAGCATGTTCGCCACAGATGTTGGGGATGGCTTAGAAGAAGACGGTGCACGATGTATTTGCACCACAGTCGTGGGTGGAGTAGATGGAGGGTGGCTGATGGTCGAAGAGGCTGTTGAAGAGATCTTTGTACTTCCTCCATATAAGAACGCTGGAGTGGACCGCAGGACTGGCGGTGCCGAAGGAGGGGGTAATGACACAGCGGGTGTTGTAAAAGCGGGGGGCAAAGGAACCTGGGAAAGGACAGTCTGCTTTGGTTTTGACTTTAAGGCTCTTTCCAAATATTCCTTATAAATCGTCTTGCCCCTCCGATGTCGTACTTGGTCCTTAGTGAGACCGGTGGCTGCCACCATTGCGCTGACGAAGAAACCTCCTTTCGGCGTGCGTGCCTCTATCTCTGCCAGCTTTGCATAAATCTCAGCGTCAGATAATGTTTGCTTCACTTGCGATGTTTGCAAGTGAGATTCATGCGTCTTCCGCTCATGGGAACGTAAAGTGCGGAAGTGTGCAAATGTTGCTGAACAGTATTGGCATTCGCGCCTTGAGGTAGAGGTGCACAATATCGAATGTCTCGTCAGTGTCGCCTTAGTCTGAAAATTCCGCTCGCAGCTGCCGCAAGCAAAGGCCGACGAGGCCTTGGGGGGCATAACTTGCGCCTGGGGAGCAGAGGGTGGGGTGCCAGAATTTTTCTTGGCCCCGTCATTACTTATGTTCTGCCCTCTGTTTGACGAAATACCGGGTGATGGCCCGGTGCGTGGGGGGGGGCGTGATCCCTTTCTCCTTATTCATCATGCGTCACAACTCTGTCCACACGCACTGGTCCGCCATCTTGGCGCGTCACGCAAGATGTCCGCGTTCGAACCGAAATCGAATGTTCAGAAGCCGCGAAAACACCAAATGGGGCCCGCACACGCGCGTTACTGCGCAAAGACACTTCCACTATGGGGCCACGCACCAACGTAACGTACGACACTACTGAACTCGGTCTGTCCGGTGACGAGGGGCTTCCTCATGCCCGGTGGGGTTCCGCACATATCACGGGAGGAAGTATAATCCTAATGGGGCCACGAAATTTGTCTAACCTCACTTTCGAGGAACTCTATAAACATCGACCGCACGGCACGAAAGTCGTTAAGAGAGTTAAGAGTTAAGTGGTAACCTACCTGTGAACTCCCCAGCATACCACTGGCTGTGTCCCTCCAGCAGGATACACCACTGGATCACCCTGTATATATTTGCTTAGGCACACACTCAAAATTCTATATAGAGTCGGGAATGTTCGACAAATTGAAATTTAAGAAAGATTAAGAAATGGGAGCAATAAATAAAAGTTCCAGTTAGATAGGGCACATAAATATATCTTTATTAAATATTTAAGTAGAATATTTTAAAATACGCTGAGTCATTAGCATTTAGCAATGTAAAAAAAAAACGTTACAAAAGCTGATATAAAGGTTAATTGATATGAAGTTTACAAATATAATAGATGGTTTTAAGCTAAAGGTACAGTCTCAACCTGAGGTTGGTATGTCGGCTGCAGAAACGTTTCTTTACCTTACAGTGAGATTAAATATAATATTTGTTTAACAGACTAGTTAAACATAACACCTGAAATCTTAGCCAGAAAAACCTAAACTAAGTGGATGAAATTTAAATTTATAAGGTCTAGTTACATGAGTTAAAAAGAAAATGCTACATATAGAAGTTAAATATCTGAAACTAAGAATTTAGGCAAAATTGCAAAAGCAGCAGCTGTGGTCTGCTTCCGATAAGTAAACCACTAATGACATCAAAAGATTTTAAAAAAAATAATCTTACTCGAGGAAAATGAACTATGACAAGTGAAATTTAAATTACTCGAGAAAGTAACTTTACAATACAAAGAAAAATAAATAAAATTAACCCCTCAGGCAAGTGCTTGAGTTGAACTATTGTGTCAATAAAATAATATCCTACATGATTACCAAAATTAAATATATTATAGTTACATAGAAAGTGTAATCGATATTTAGCAAAATTTATATTAATGAAACATTAGGTAATTTTGAACAGATTTATACGAAACCCAACTTATATAAATATTAACTTAGTTATGAAAATGTGATAAATTTACAGCAATTCGAAACTAATATGTGCCAGCATCGGCAAAAAAAAAAAGAAATTACAATAATCTAATACTTCTGTCCCTTGGGCCCTCATTACGGGCTATTTCAGACAATAAATATTACAAATTCAGTAACATCCGATACAAGAAAAATTTACATAATTAATTGAAATTATTACTAAAATTTTAAGGCGCAAATTTAAAATACAGAGGTACTTATCTGCACTTTTCGTCAATAGTTAATGAAGGTTTCCTTCGACATTAGACGACAAAGGTGTCCTTGGTCCTTAAGCTCGTGGCCTGAAAAATACAGGATCCACGTTGAAATCCTCAAAAGGCACGAACATCGGAAATTTGTAGGAATCAGGGTACATCACACCCTCGGGAAATATATACAGCAATGGGTCTTGCACCCCTCAGGAGAGAATATTCGGTAATGGGATTTCACACCCCTCGGGAGAGTATACGGCAAAGGGATTTAGCACCCCTCGGGAGAGAATATTCGGTACGGGTTCTTACACCCCTCGGGAGTGAATATTCGGTACGGGTTCTTACACCCCTCCGGAGAGTCCTAATTAAGCATTAAAAAAAACATAGGTAGAAGAGCTAGATAGGTAGTAAAATAACAAATCGACTTACCCCGCTATAGGAGGACACGGTATATAAAAGCCAAAACTTTGGAAGCCACACAATGTAAAAAAACTATAAAGCCCAGCACTTAGGCCGGATAAACTTAAATGTGTCGAAAAGTTCACACTCGCGGTAATTACGATACGGAAGATATGCTACAGATCTCATTAAAGCTGCATTAGCAATTACAGTCTCCTCAGACATTAATTAAAAAAAAAATCAAGTGAGAAGTATAGATTTACAATTCGTGACTCACACTAAAAAGGTTGACTTAAGAGTGCCGATATTAGACGGCGTGTTTCCGATGCGAAGCCGCGTCGCAATCTCTACGCACATTCTCGAACATTCTAACACGGAAACAGATATCAAAAAGGCGGTAGAATTTGAAAACTACGAACACTGATATATCTCGTAAAAGTGATCATCCAAAACATGACTTAAATTATTAAGCACGATCAACCCCTAGGACTTAAAAAAAACAAATACTTTAATTAAACTTATAACGTAGGTATGATTAAAAGGTTATAATAGACGAAGAAGGAAATTTCACAACTATAAAGTTGGTACCTTGGAAACTGAACATGGCTTCCATGCTGGATGTCAGAAAACAACAACAGTTGCCCGACATTAAAAATGGAATGAACGATATCTAGGTAAATATATTAATTACGGGGAAATAACGCTTTACAAAACACCGGCGTAACTGTATTTTCAGATAAAGGAAAATAGACTTCCAAACAAAAGGCATGATCGAGAGGTTAGAACCTACGAACGAACGAGAGCAGAACTGCAAAGCCCGACTTGAATGGAAAAACATTCGTGACGCAGTCTGAACAGAGAGAATAAGTATGTACAATGCATAATCCGTACACACGCTTAAGAATATCTTTTTTTTAAGCAACAAGAAACCCCCCAAAAGAAAGGAATGTTTATGCAAGATACACATAAAATAGCACGACAAATAGCCATAAACAAGGCATGATAACGGTACCTCAAGGAATGTACGCACTAGAACAGAGTTCTCCCTAACAAAACCGGACACAGGAGAAGTAAATAAGAAAATTAAAGTAAATACAATCAAAGTCTCGCAGATATTATAAACTAAAGGCACAACAGTCGTTTGTAAAAGCAGGCGTTCATCCCAAAATTTAAAACTACGAAGTAGTTACACAGGTAGGCCAGCTTAAGCAAATATTTAACAGGCACGGAATTATCCATTATAAATCGTAGGCATGGGAAAATTCAAACCGTAAGAAGTTTGCACGTATTATGCCTGCAAAATCTAAAATTGAATTTACAGTGAATCTAATTCTAGGCAAAGGGGGTATTTATAAGAGCGATACAGAGCATGTCAATATTTACACATCCCAACATACAAGGCTCGATCAATTAGTAATATAGTAGCAGAGAAATTGAAGTTGCTATGCAAACAACAAGCGTTTGCTGGAATTAGATTAAAAAGGTAGGGTTAACTTAAGTATGTGTCAAACAAGGCACAGAAATGTTTATTCTAGTCGTACTCTTAAGTAAAACGCAAATATGCGAGCCAAATGATTAAATACCTGTAATATGGTTTGTGTAGGTAGCAGGTGAAGATAATTATAACACAATCATAAATAATAACCACTAGAGGTTCTTTAATCACTATTTATTATTTTAATAAATACATGCTTTTTACATGTGTCTAATGTCTTAACTTACACTTGTAGTAGTCCAACTGCCCGTCAGATGTCACTACTATTACATCTCCCTTTTCTAAACAATGTCATCATATTTTTGCGGTCGCCTTATGGTTCTACCACTTCGCGTTGTGTAATTCGTTACAGATAAATTGTCATCCAAAGACTTGTGACTCTCATACGCATTTTGAGCAACATCCAAATCACAATCGTTACCATCTGCCTTTGGCGAGTATTGATTTAGTGACTTTCTTATATGTAGCGAATTCCTACGCACTTCTCTCCCTTTTTCATTTAAAATCTTGTATGACCTTGGCGTGTCAGCAGGTCCCAAAACCTTACCCGACTCCCAACCATCACCATTATTAACCGTAATATTTTGTCCCGGTTTAAAGGAATCCCTTTTTTTAACATGTTGATCATGGTACATTTTGTACGTTTCTTGATTTTTAAGAAGCTTAGGTTCAACATTATTTTCAATTTTTGGTTTCAACACTGATTCGGTTACAGGAATTTTAGTTCTTGTAATTCGTGACATTAATAATTGCGATGGTGTAGCGTCAAGCCCAGCTATTGGTGAATTTCTATATTCTAATAAACAAATATCTAAATCCTTATTATCATAAAAACACTTTTTCAACATTTGCTTGGCAGTTTGGACTGCTCTCTCTGCCAATCCATTACTACGAGGATAGTTCGGTGAACTGGTTACAATCTCAAAATTCCAATCAGACGCGAAATTTCTAAATGAATAGGAATTATATGGCATATTATCTGATATTAAAGTTTTCGGAATGCCGTGTGTTGAAAAGATGTTTTTAAATACCCTAATTATCTCATCAGCAGTTTTGTTATTAATTGGTACAATTTCTAACCACTTACTATAATAATCTTGTACTACAACATAGTTATTATTTTTAAATTCCAATATGTCAGACGCAATTTTATTAAACGGTAAATCAGGTATTGTGTGAGGAATGAGTGGTTCTTTAGTGTTTGCCTTTCTAAATCGTTCACAAATTTTGCAACTCATTATTACAGCCTTGATATCATTGTTTATGTTTGGCCAATAAACAATTTGTTTAGCTCTGGCTTGAGTTTTGGTAATTCCCAAATGAGATTCATGCAACAATGTTAAAATGAACTTTTTTAGTGATGAAGGCACTACAACTCTATTTTGGAAAAACACTAGATCATCTTCTACAGTGATATCATTTCTAATATTAAAAAATGGTTTTACATCATCCCTAACTTTGCTAATGCTATTCGGCCACCCACTATAGTAATAATCTATAACTTGAATTAACGTTGGATCTCTTTTACTAGCCTCTTTAAATTCAACCTTTCTTATTTCTGACATATTCAAATTTACGTTGGGCGCCATCTTGTCATGCAGTGGTTAATTTATAAATAATTATGGTTAATTATTTTCGGTGTTAACGGGAACCACCGCATGCCAAGAAAAAAAAACTACTATTTTTCTTTCTCGTTTAAATTATTAGATTCATTGATTACTGATAGTAGATTCTCATCCAAACACGGGTGCACGTTGGGAAGTCTATACTTACATAAAGCTATATCACATATCCACGGAATAATGCCGGTAAGCGAGCCAGCTTCCAGAAAGGTAGAGATATGTCAAAAGAAAATTTAAAATGACTTCTCGTGCTACTGAATGAAAAGTGACTATGTGAATCTAAAATGCGTATCACGAACTAGCTCTAGTCGAGATTATTTATATGGGTACGTACTACTTTGTTTCTTTACAATCTAATACTCTTATGTTAATGTTATGACGGATGTTTGTTTACCTTTGAAATGCATGAATTAAATTAACCTATCGATATACCATACAACAGACGGATTTTATATTATTGTGTTTATTGTAATCAAAACTATATACATACAAATACAACAAATATATTTACAATAATTACATGCCTACGACGTAATAATAATATGAAACAAATTAAATCGGAACATTAAAGTCGCAGTCAACGGTCTATAAATAAAATATTTATTCTATAACCTAGAATTACATTCGTGTTTCAAATTTTACAGCGATAGAAAATACAACAGGTCTTGTTACATTAGGAATAATTTTATATTTAGTGTTTCCACAATAAAAGAAAACAATTATTATCTTTAATACATTGTCCGGGCTTTACTAACGATTGACGGTGAAATTTGTCGAGTATCGCAAAATGTACGGTCGGTTGAAGTTACGGCGGAAAAATGCAATGTTTATTTCGCGGTAATACGTGATTTGTACATAAGTTCGGAGATAAAAAATTTACGTGCGAGAATTTATAATTTATTATGACGTTACGAGGATCTGGAAAATAATTAAAACTATTTAAATCGGTCTGTGGTTTTCGGAATACTTTTAATTGTGATATGACAATTGGCCTACGTCAATTAAAAGACAAGGTACTTAATTACAGCATGACAATCGGCCTGCTGAAATTAAATGAAAAGGTTTTACGGACTGAAGCATGACAAATTGGCCTGCTTCTACGGATCTTTAATCAAGGCACGACAAATTGGCCTGCTCAAATTAAAGGAAAAGGTTTACGGACTGAAGCATGACAAATTGGCCTGCTTCTACGGATCTTTAATCAAAGCACGACAAATTGGCCTGCTTAGACTAAAGAAGACGGTACCAAAACACTTACGACAAATAGGCCTAAGTGCTATGGTCGGGAACGGTTGGAAGGAAGATTCTCTCTGTCCACGTCTTGACCGGGGACGGCTCTTTTATATGGTCGTCTCGCCAAGAAAAACAAGTACGCAGAGTGGGAACCTCCTACGTAAACGTGACGTAGCAACGCGCGAAAAATAATCGTGACGTCTTCGGACAATTTAAGAGCGCGAACGACAAAGAAATGAATAAATGAAATAGCATACTAATTACAAAAATATTCATAACATGAAAAACAATGGTTAATGATCGGTTGAATAAAATATCAAACATATATAATTTGAAAATTGCAATTCAAAGTAGATATGAAACGTGAATAAATGATATTTTACTCAATTAACGAAGGAGCTTCGTTACAACTTAAAGAATGTACACATTCAGAAATCCATTCATCATCTGCTTGATCTACTTCTGGCAGATAAACACGCGAAAGTGCATCCGCTATAAACATATATTTACCTGGACAATATTTAACTTTTAAATTATACTTCAATAATTTAATCTTCATCCGCTGAAGTCTAGATGATGCAATTTTTGAAACTTCCTTATTGGATATACCAATAAGTGGTTTGTGGTCCGTTAATACATTGACTACTCTACCATAAATGAAGTTATGAAATTTCTTTGTAGCAAACACAAGCGCTAAATATTCTTTTTCTACCATTGCATAATTCTTTTCTGCATCATTTAAACTTCTGGACGCATAACATATAGGTTTGCCATTTTGCATCAAACAGCAACCTACCCCGTCCTTTGAAGCATCGGTTTGTACCGTAATCTCTTTTCGTTCATCGAAATTTGCCAACACAGGCGCTTTGCTAATTATATTTTTTAACTTATTAACAATATCGCTATGTAATGGTAACCATTGAAAAATATTATTTTCCTTTAACATCTCTCTCAATGGTGCGGTTAACTCTGATAAATTTGGTATGTATTGTCTTAAATAATTTACAATACCCAGAAATCTCTGAAGATCCTTCTTATTTTTAGGATCTTGCATGTTTATAATTGCACTGACTCTGTTATTATCAGGTCTAACACCTTCCCTTGAAAACCTATGCCCTAAATAAGAAACTTCTTTTACGCGATACTGAACCTTATTTTTATTAAATTTAATGCCCTTCTCTTTAGCTCTCTCTATAACTTTTAGCAAATTTCTATCGTGCTCCTCTTCTGTTTCTCCAGATACTAATATATCGTCAAAATACACAAACACTCCAGGCAAATCCGAAAAGTTACTTGAATTTAATTTTTGAAAATATTCCGGAGCCATACTCAGGCCAAAAGGTAAGCGATTAAATTTATAATATAAATTTCCAAATGGACTAGAAAATGTGCAATATTCACTTGATTTAGAATCAATCTCAATATGATAAAAACCTTCACGCAAATCTAACACAGTATACAGTTTTTTATTACATAAATGAGCCGTCAATTCCTCCAATGTAGGTATCAGTACGTTTTCTTTTTTAATACATTTGTTCAGATCTTGTGGATCTAGACATACCCTTAAACTACCATCTCTTTTTTCTACTACAACTAAATTATTTACCCACCCTTTGGGTTCTTTTACTTTAGAAATCATTCCTTTTCTCTCTAATTCTAAAAGTGTATCTCTAAGTCTATCCCGCAAAGTTAGTGGGACTCTACGAGGAGGTCTTACTACCGGTTTGCTATTTTCTTTCAAACTAATTTTACATTTACCTTCAAATTTACCAAGACCCTCAAAGACTTCCAGATTCCTACTGATAAAATCAGACTTACTTACTAAATTATTAACACTAACGTTCTTAATGAGATCTAACCTAACACATGTATCCAAACCTAACAATGGCTGTGCTTTATTATTAACTACAACAAAATCTTCATAGAATTCCCTGTTTTTGTAACTACATTTTAAATTTATAATTCCAAGAAGATTCAACTTAAAACCCCCGTAAGCCTCAATTACATGTGATGTTGTTCTTATTTTACTTGTATAATTAATTTTATCAAGTACATTCTTAGGAATTACATTTATCTCAGCACCCGTATCCAGCTTGAATTTTATTAGTTTATTTTCAACCTGTATGCACTGAGACCAACTTACCGCATTAATGTTTCTATTCATAACAGAATTTATTACAAATTCATTATCTGTTTCTTCACTATCTTGTTGAATGTTGTTAATTTTCTTTTTTCTCTTTCTTAGCTGACAACTCACTGCAAAATGATTGTATTTTCCACAATTACTGCAAATTCTACCATATGCCGGACAACTTTTAGGCTTATGCTTCCTATTGCACCGCTTGCACATGTATTCATCGTCAATAGTCTGTTTCACTTTATCACTTTCACCTTTAACACTATTCTTTTTGTCATACTTTTTTACTATGTCTACACTACTACCTTCTTGCAACTCCTTTGTTTGTGTTTTCAATAATTCTGCAGCTTTGCACATATCTACAGCTTTATTTAAATCCAAATCTCTAATTCGCAACATTCTTTCTTGCAATTCTCGATCTTTTATTCCCAATACTATACGATCACGAAGCATAGAGTCTCCTTGTTCTCCAAATTCACATGTTTTTTCTAGTTTCTTTATCTCAGTATTAAAGTGATCAAAACATTCACCATCTTTTTGTGACCTCGTATAAAATAAATATCTTTCATAAATTATATTCTTCTTTGGAATGCAATATTCCTCAAATTTGTTTACTACAAGATCGTAGTTCTTTTTCTGTTCTTCTGTGAGATCAAATGTGTTGAATACTTCAACCGCTTCTTCACCTATAATGTTCAACAATATTGCTACTTTTACTTCCATATTTTTTTTTTCATTTTCTGTTGCCAGCATATATATTTCAAAATTTTGTCGAAATTTTCTCCAATTTTCTGCAACATTATCATTTAAACTCAAACTTTTAGGTGTTTTAAACGAATCCATTTTTATACTGTGATTCTTAACCTCGAAAAAAATTTTTTTTTTTTTTTAGTTTAGTTTAGTGTTGACTGCGCCATGTAATATGGTTTGTGTAGGTAGCAGGTGAAGATAATTATAACACAATCATAAATAATAACCACTAGAGGTTCTTTAATCACTATTTATTATTTTAATAAATACATGCTTTTTACATGTGTCTAATGTCTTAACTTACACTTGTAGTAGTCCAACTGCCCGTCAGATGTCACTACTATTACAATACCTAGCAAAATTATAACCTTAAACCCTGAGGTTCTTAGATTTAAATAGGAAAGTGTGTTCGTACTAAAAGTCACGTCAAATTTAGAAACTCTAGAATACCAGGTACGTGCAATAGATAAAAAAAATATTAGTATACTAATTTGTGAAATGCTAAAATTGTACGAGATATAGGCAAAAGTAATATCAGTGCGTAACATTATGTCGTATGTTTAACTTAACAAAGACGTCGTTTTGACGTTTTAAACGCGTAACTTTTGTTGCAAAATAACTGACCGTATTTTTCCGTGTAATACGAGTCGACCATTTGTGACCGGCTCGTATTGCACGGAAAAATGGAGGTATCACTGTTAGTTTCTGTTTTAAATACAGGAGCACATACCAGATCAGAATTACAGGGCATCGCGTCCACTTGGTCTGGTACACCCATAAATTTAAAATTGGAAACCCAATGCAATCGGAATTTTGCTGTGCGATATGCGAGGCCTTCTAGTGAGCGCAAAGGTTTTGCCGTCAGCGTCGTTTAAGCTTTTCATCTATTTCTTTTACATCTGTGGAATACACTTTTTTCATACACTCACCGGCAAAGCTGATATGTCAAAACATCGCACTCACTTTTTGAGCGAGTGAGTAGAAAGTAGGGTAAGGAGAGTCGAAAAATTTCAATCATTCTCAATCGAATCAATCGCAGAAGATTTGTATCTTTAATTCACTCGTGAGTTTTACTTTTTAACTCATCACTTGCATTTGATTCACTCATGAGCGATTTAAATTTTTAATGAACCGAAAAATAAAAATCGCTCGCAAATTATTCACATGTGAATAATTCTTGAATAAGTAAATTGAAGTTGAATGAAGTTTTTTGAAGGGTTTATTTACTAGTTTTCTTCTCAACTTCTTGTTAAACTTGTTACTTTTATTCTTGTTACTTATGAAATTGCAGTATGAAATAAATTTGGGATAACAAACGAATTAAATAGTAGTGATTAACTTCGGCTAAAGTTGGGAGGATGTGATTATAGTGGTCCATACTTTTCACTTACTTTTACTTTCTTATACGTAGTATAAGGAAGTATTGTGATGATGAAAATTTTCGACCTCGAGATTTTTGCAGATGTCCACGTTTCGAGGTCCCCTGATACCAAAAAAATGGTTTTTAAAAAATGTCTGTGTGTGTGTGTGTGTGTGTGTCTGTGTGTCTGTGTGTGTGTGTGTGACCACGATAGCGGTCAAACCGCTGTAGATATCAATTCCAAATTTTGTATTTACGTGTATAATCTCCCTCTTGAGATCTGATTAGTTTTTCAGTAAAATCGGTAGACCGGAAGTAGCAGTTTACTTCAGCGAAAAAATCGAATTTTGACAATATTTCGTCAACTATTAAGTTTAAACAAATTTATAAAGAATTCGTATGTACTTAAAATTAAAATTGAGAACAATTTTATTTAAAAAGTTTTTCGAAATTCCTACCGGAAGTAGGCTTTTACTCTTATCGAAAATCGGTTTTTTGCGAATATTTCGCAAGTCAAGCTTTTTAGACAGGTACGTTACGGATATAAAAGTATTTAAAACATAGTTTTCAATATCTTTTGTAAAAAAAAATTTCAAAATTCGGACCGGAAGTAACACTTTTACTCTTACCGAATAGCGATTTTTTGCAAATATGTCGTAAATTATGCATTCTATATATATTTATTAAGAGTACAAAAGTATTTAGAGTTGGATTGGCAATATTTTTTGTATACATGAAATTTCAAAATTCGGACCGGAAGTAGCACTTTTACTTTAGCGAGTAACACTTTTTTTGGAATACCTTGCAAAGTATGCATTCTATAGCGATTTAGTAAGAAAATGAAAGTACTTAGAATAGGATTTTGAATAAGTTTTGTATAAAAAAATTCTTAAAATTGTATAGTTTGAAACGCTCATACGTATAAGAAAGTCGTGTGGTGGCCACACCTCATTTTTTTGAATGGTTGTTACAACAATATAAATTTAGTTAATTAAATTTCATACTTTGCTAATCGGCAACCCTTTGTTCATTGAATAAATTAAATTTTTTTAGTTGTTTTTCTATAGATGACTTTCTGCTACGACCTATAGATCACTTTTAAGAAATCCGGTAATAGCAGGATAATTGATTCATCTGAAAAAACTGGTAAGCCTACTGAAAAGTATTGCAATTTTCAATTGCAAATCACTCTTCGCCTTTAAAAATCTTTTCTTTAATGCAAAACAGGCATATCAGGGAAATCAGAGGAAGTGTTTATAAAATTTTCAGAAACTACATTTGTCTAAATGAGGGGTAATTCCAAGCCAATCCATGAACAAGAAAACAGCTCTACGACCTGCAGTCCTGTACCTTTTTATGCTGACATCCGGATGTATCGCCACTTTGGCGATTAAATTGTCTAGACTAGAGAGAAATTATTTACAAGATTTGTACTGTTTTAAATATATTTTTATGAGAATCAAGGCAATTTGCAGTTTTTTGTAACTCTTGCCGGGTTGGAATTTGTCTGAATAGGATGGGAATTTCTTTACAAAAAGAAAATTGTAAATTGTAATGAAACTAGCGTAAGATTTTATTTTCAAGATAGACATATTATTTTTTTCTTAATCTATTTCCACTTTCTCTAGAAAACTACTATTTAATTTGACTATTAAAATATTATTTATTGATTCTTTACTTAATCTTGATCTTGCTTTTGTTAATATTGTAGAAAGTGCGCTAAATGCTCGCTCAACTGATACTTGTGTTGACGGAACAGCTAGAGCAACTCTTACTAAATTTGTCAGATTTGGATCCTTGTAGTGGAAATTTTTCCAATAATCTAATATATTTGTGTCGAAAGGTACTCTTTCCTTGTAAGGTAAATTTTCTAATTTCTGTTTTATACTCCTTTCAGTCTCTGTTGATGTTGTACCTCTTGTTTCTATCAGGGAAATTAATTTGTCTTCTAATCTATGAAATGGTCCCAAAGTATCGCAGTTTGATGAGCTTGGTCCAGGAGTTTGTCTACTGTTTTGTGCATTTGCTTCATTATCGACCTACACTTCACCCCTTAGGCGTTTAGTTACCTCATAGGTTTTTAAAAGATGCCTCTACATATTTAAATGAAAAGTTGATTTTATATACAAATAGAAAGTAATTACTTCAAAAAACTTACCACAGCCATATGTTTTTGCTCCTCGTTTAAGAATGGGCTGTTTAAAAAATTGAAGCGGGGATCCACGTAAAGAGCGGCGATGAAAGCTTCATTTTCCGTTAAACTTTTTTTTCTCCTTGTCATTGATTCCAGCAACTGGGTAGCAAAAGTGTTGGTACTGGCAATTTCTTCCACTGCAAGTTCACAGCAAAGCCAATCTCTATAAAAGTCGCCTATAACATACTGCTCGGACTGAAACTTTTTGGTGCATTCGGCAAGGGACTTGAAAGCTTCAATGGATTCCTTTATAAAAACCCAATCTATCTCCACACTTAGTTCATTGTTTTCCAAATTGCCTTTTATATTTAGGAGTGAATTTAGCATTTCGTAGGTTGAATTCCACCTTGTCTTATTATCTAAAATTGGCATTGAAAAGTTGAATTCACCTCCACGCGCCATGGCACGTACAGCCTTTGTTGCTTTCCTACATTCTTCCAAATTGGGCTCTATTGTTTTTTGTAACATTAAGCGCAGCAAGTTGTATGGTATGCGCAGCACATCTTACTACAGCTAAAACAGACATAAGTCGGGCATGAATTTCTTCATATTCGTCGTCAGTATTTTCTGGAGAATTTATGTCATCAGTGCCTAAATTTCCTTGAATTTCTTCTTGGAATTCTCTCAGTAATCTAGATGCCTTTAATACATTGGCTCCATTATCAGTTGTATTGGAGTATACCTGACCGATCTCAATATTAAATTCTCTTAAGCAATTTAAAATTTGCTCTTTGAGAAAATTTGCTGTGTGCCGTCTTTTTATTTCAATCATGCCAATCGTGTTAATACATATTTTAAAGTCCTTTATATATTGAATATTAATCCCGAGGACACTTCTGTCCATTCGAGTGGCTACATCAACCTTTAAACATATCATTTTTCTGCCAACAGTCTTTTCTATGATTTACTTAATTTTGGCAGATGTTTCGCTAACTTTCAAGAGTACATTTTTAGAATTTAAATTAGTTTTAAATTGTTCTTCATAAGGCAAAATGATTTTTTTCAAATAGTTTTCGTCGTCGAAAATTCTGAAAGGTATGTTTTTTACAGTAACAAGCCCAATACAACATAGTAAAAATTCGTTTTTGTCCATATTTATTGCAATTTGAATTTTTCTTCGCAGTCTTGAACTGTTTGACTGTCTCACTTCACTTTCATCACTCTCACAATCAAGTTCCTTTTTGTGAATTAATAAATAATGTCTTTTTATATTTGAGATTAACTTGCCTTTCAATTTTTTTTCACATTCTAAACAAGTAGCCATATCATTTTCACTATCATATGAAACATATTTCTCAACACTAAATAATTTATGACGACCCATATTTAAAGTTAAACACTTTTACTCACAAATTCCACTCTCGACAACAATTACCGTACATACCAACAGAACAACGTAAAATGAATCAATTTCAAAGAGCGTGCAAATAAAACGTAATACAGATTACGTTTTATTTGCACGAGCGAAAATGTTCCGCTCTTTTCAGTTCATTTCTGTTCATGAGAGAAAAAATTTGGAGAGTCAAATTTAGCACTCACTCATGAGCGAGTTAAATCAAACCAAAAATGTTTTACTCACTCGTGGGTGTAGTAATATATATGGAAAAAACTCATCAGTTTTAATCTCTACCGAGTATTAGGAAATAAAATTCAGCTCGTGAGTTTAAAATGAGAAGATTTGAATCTTTCTTTGGCTCGTGAGTGATTTTTTCCTCGACCCTGGTAGAAAGTTCCGACTTCATCTATGAAGTAGACATAGCTACATGCAGGATCAGCAGGAATCTAATAGCACCCTATTAATACTATGTATTTGAAAGAGGGTGGGTTTATGAGGAATACAAAACAATGCAAATATAAAGAACGTATTTTTAATAATATAAAGACATTGCATATATTCTGTAACAAGTTTTCAAAAGTACACTACATATATTAGTAATTGTTTTAATAATAAGAGAAACATAACAATTTTCAAGAAATTAAAAATAAACAATTAATTAAATTGCATGTACAAGTGGAAAGCATCCCAAATCATCGGCTGATCTATTGGTCGGCATAGTTAGACATTTACATTTTATTTCTCTGAGTTCCCATGTTTTAAACTGAGATGATAAGTCCTTTACCACATAAATATCAAGATGACATGATTCAAATGGATAAGTATAAAAGCTCTTGCGTGATATAAATTCTTTACCGAGTAGCAGCGTAGTATTGCTTTGAGTAAGAATTATATTTTCAATTTGAACAATGTGTGTTTTGGTAATAAAATGACAGTCTGAAGACTTGTAACCTTTCGTACAATATACAACACTATTGTAAATAATCTTCTTGAATTGTTTTGAGATATCTAGCCTATTCAAAATAGGACCTGATTTATGTTCAAACAAATGAGTATTAGTATATTCACTTGAATCATTAACAACAGGGATGAAATTATTTTCCTCATATATTCTACGGTAAATTTGAGCCAATGGAATTACAGGAGATCTGACTAAACGTTTTAAATGACCTAGGTAATTTTCAAATGGGAAACAGGATATTTGGTCTAGAGGCCCAAAAATCTTAACATCTTCATGCAAGTGACATAACATATGAACATTATAAACAAGAAATTCTTTACCATATATTTTTTTTTGAATGTTTTACAAATATATCCAAAAGACTGCCTGCGAAGTTAGCTCCAAATGTTGATATATGTTTTGCAGATAGAAGTATTGTTATTGCACAATGTAGCAATAAAAAATGTTCATACACGGATATGTCTAAATAACCTTCTAGTACAACAGGACCTACATATATCAGAAATGTCCTTCACTCTGTTGCCTTCCAAAAACCTAATTCAGTTAAAGATCTTGGTTTTCTGTTAAACTCAAGAGGAATGTGTTGCCTTATATTTAACAATTTTTCAGAAATTTGAGTAGTCAAATTATAATGCAAACGAACAGATAAATTTCCTGAGATCCAATGATTAAGTAATTTCTTAGTAACACCTATACATACGCAATGCATATAATCAATAGGAAATGTAGACACCATGCCTATGTCTAGTTCTATAAAAGGCGAATCACTGACATGATGATCTTCATCAGATTTTAACTTAAAAGATATATCACTCCGTCGAGTCGCCTTTGTACCCAGAAAGACAATTCTTCCATCATATTCTCACCTACTTCTTCATTTATCACATGATGAATAGCCTGTATGACATTTCACACGTTTTAAATATGCTTTAGCAGGAGCATCACATAGAAAACTGTGAATACTAATTTGGAATATGGTATCGTCAAATAAATATCCATTATCTAACAAGTCACGTCGTTCAATTATTTCGGTGTTATCACTTTTTTTTTAAAGTCGAAAAATCGATAATATATAGTCCAAGTATAATATGAAGCAGCATGTTTTCTTTAAAAACGTTACACAATTAATAAAAAAAAAATATATAAATTCAAACAAAAAATGTGCCGCTGAAAATGGCTTGTGACGCGATGGTGTCATGGCGGCCGTGCGTGACGTCAAGAATCGTATTTACAATCGCAACGTGCACAAGCTCAAATTAGGTAAAGAGATAATTAGTAGATATATAACAAGTATAAACTTAATTTAGCCGATAATTACTGTGACTTACATATTGTTATCCTTAATATACTGATGAATATCCTTAAAAGGTGCCACTTGTTGTATTTTTAAAATGATGTTAGTTTTAAAAATGCTGTATTAGCTAGCTCTAATGGTGAATTACGTAAAAGAAAGAAACACAAAATATATAATAAGAAAATAAAACAAATGTAGGATTATTATATTTATTTTCCTGTAAAAGAATTTTAATTAGTACGTAAAAGAAGAGATAAAAAAAATTAAGGAAAATAAAACAACAAGAGTGTCCTTAAATTCTTTAATTAATTATTTAAATAAAACACAATAACACAAATATTGGTTCACGTAAGGAGTAGGTGAGATAGAAAGGGAGAGAGTGAGAGGGAACGAGTGGGTCGTTAGAATGATCGTTGGTTAAGGCAGGTATTATCGGTACGAAGTGAAGGGGGTCGATAATCTCTAACCGTAAATGATCTTTAGATATATTTTTGAGAATGTATAAAGTAAAATTTAATGTAGCGGTTGTAAGAGAAAATTAAGAATTAAAGTAATAAATAAGGATGAGGAATACTTTACTTTTGTGGTGTCCTCGTTGTCCTCGGGTCCCGTAAGTCTGGGGTCGAAGCGTAGATTAATCGGCGAATCAGAATAGGGGATCTGACAAAGTACGCGAACGGATTAATCGAACCAGCGAAGGAATCGCGGCACTATAACTTGACTTTGTTATGTTGAAGTACTAGGGGCACTAAAACAAACGTGACTTAGAACTGGGAGGGACGCGAACTTGGAACGATGTAAAGCTGTGGATGCGTAAGAGGAAAAAAATTAAGAGAGTGCTTTTTTCCCCGATCGTGATTTATATAGGCCGTGGTTAGAAGCAGGAGAATGGGGGTGGTAAGGCGCGAACTGTTTTTAAGAGAATAAGAGAATATAATTCGCGGGACAATCAATCAATAAATACAGGGAAAAAAACATTATAATCAGATTCGTTATTAAATATAGAAAAGAATGACACCTGACTCGAGGTAGTTTGTTAGAGGATTACGACATCTGCCTTTCAGGTAACAAAGACATTATGAAGGTGAGTCACAATAAGGTGCTTTCTATAGCAGGTTATGGGTATTTAATGCGATTGTAAAGCAGTGATGAAGAAATACATTACACCTTATATTAAGACAATTAAATAAGAACAAATATTGAATAACTCGTAAGTCTTTGATCTGAGAGTTTTAAGCTTCGAATGGGAAACAAAATAGCGATTAAGTAACATCATGACGGGGGATCTGTTGTCGTCTGATAATTAGATCGCGAGTAAATTAATAATTAAGAAACTGCAATGTTAAGTATTTCGTGTTTAAAATAGACGAAAAGGCTTCATCTAGGTAAACGGTTAGGGATGACCTGAGAAAGGACCGTCCAAACGTGACCTTAACAAAGCAATTTTTAGCTTGAAATTTCTCCTATCGTAAAAAGCCAAAGTTGTTGATGTACGGAAGAAGCGATGAGTAATTCTTTAGGCGCGAAAATGTATTACAAATACCACGACCACCACACGGCCGGACATCCCGGGACCGAAGAGACTATCCGGGCCATTGCGGAGCGATACTTTTGGCCGCACATGAAATCTGAAATAACTGACCACGTCAAATGTTGCCGCATTTGCAATGCCTTCAAGAGGGGAGCCAACCAGACCCAGGCACCTCTTAGACCACACGCTCCAGCCCGCCCCTTTGAGGTGATTTCGGTGGACATCATTGGACCAATGACGGAGGCTCGGTCAGGAAACCGCTATGGGATCGTGGCCCAAGATGTGTACTCTCGATGGATTGAGGTGGGAGCCGTCAAAAATGCCACATCCACCGCAACAATCGAGTACCTGGAACAGATGTTTCAGAGATTTGGATACCCCATGGCAATCCTTACTGACAATGGCCCGCATTTCAACTCGGTGGCATGGGAGGTGGCAAAGCATACATTGGACTACGGCAATATACCACCCAAGAGCCAACCCCGTGGAACGAAAGAACCAAGACATTAAAAAGGGACTCCGTATTCAGCTCGAAGGTGAGACACCAGAAAGATGGGATGAAGCTGGGAACCGTGCTGTTCAACCTGAGATGTCGCCAGAACGCCGCAACAGGCTACTCTCCGGCCAAAGCCCTGTTCGGGTATGAGCTGCATCGCCCGGGTGAGTGGCGAGACCCGCAATATCAGGAACCAGAGCCTGCGGAACAACGAACCCAGAAAGTGCACGAAAATGAGCTCCGATATCGAGAACGACGCTACGTACAACCTGGTGCCCCCATGCCGATAAATCTGCAGGTGGGAGACCTAGTGATGGTGAAGTCGCATCCTCCACCTGGCCAGCATTTCGGACCACGATGGATGGGACCCTATCCTGTTGTGGAGCTGGCAGGAGATACCTGCGTATGGGTTGAGCGACCCGGGGCACAACGTGCAAAATATCATCTCAACCAGGTGCGACCCATGAGCCAGGCACCAGCTCCAGTTCCTGAACGACAGCCACGCCCGGGAACCAGCCGCGAACCAGATGAGAGACATTAAAATGCGTAACGGACCTGGAGAATTAATCGAAACAGCGTCTTTCGAGGGGGGGGGCGTATGTTACCGTTGCCTTTTACCTCCTTACATTCATGTAGCGGCGCTGTTCGACGTGTTCTCCAGGTCGGGTACGATTGAATTGGAATGAGCCGTGGACCGGTTGTCAATGGTTATTTTGTTTAGAGTGATGTCAGATAAGACAGTTGTCATATGACATTGTGTCAGGTCAAACATATTTTAAAAACAGAATTTGATATTTTATTTTTAATGTTAGTAGATGTTAGTAATAAAAACGTTTGTTAACAATACAAATGGTAATTGTTGTTTCAATTTTCATATTTATTAAAACGTATACTGTGTATCACCTCACTTATGTGTACATATATATTTTTAACTGTTAAAAACAGTTAAAAATATATATGTACACATAAGTGAGGTGATACACAGTATACGTTTTAATAAATATGAGAATTAAAACAACAATTACCATTTGTATAAGTAACATGGAACTTTGAGATTTGAAAATAGAATGTACTGTTTTTTAAAATGTTTTTTAAAAAAAAGGTTTATAACAACCTAAACATTAGTGATGTCCACTTTGAAATATAAAACCATATATTTTTTTGAAAAAGACTCAAAACATAGAGTCGAAACGTTAAATAAAATAAAATAAAACATTTTATAATGGAATAAGTGCTTCATTTTAACAAATGCCGAAAATTACTAAGAAACTAAATTAAATTATATATATTGTTATGGGGGTATAAAGTGCGTATTTGCCTTTAAAACCCTTACATACGATACGGTAAGTATCGTTTAGAATTTCTTGTAATTATTTTATAAATTGAATTTTTATTTCAAATATTTAATTGCCTCGGGCTAGCTATGTTGGCTGCCTAACTATCAGGTGGGTAACGTATTTTATTTAAAATAGCATGGACTCTGTTATTTATCTATGTGCTAGTTTATTGTTAATAAAATTAAAATGGTGTTTTAATTTATTTGACTGCTCCCTGTAGATTAGAACTAATCTTTGAATTATTTATTTAAGCGACTGAATTTGTAACAGTTCAAATTTTTTTCCACTGTTGGTGCACCTGGGTCACACACACGTGAATGCAGAGAAATTCAAAAAAATATACGCGCTCTATGATAGCTAGGTTATGTGAACCTTAAAAAAAATCAGTTTGTTGTTGGTTTTCACGTTCTGAATTTGAACGTTAAATATAATTAAATCTCATTAATGGGTCGTTAAAAAAAAGGCTTCGAACCCTTTCAATGAGGAGGTACACGACTTATATTTGTATTACAGCTTACTAACACGTCGTAGAGAGGGGCCGATTCCTGCCAGTCTTGTAGATAACCTAACAAACAAATGTACGATCGAGCATGCTTTTTTTTAAAACAGCTGTTCGGTCAAGGTTGAGGATGATGCAACTGGGTCAAATGAAAACAGGTATTTTTCTTTTGATTAGGTGCTCTTTATTCTTATTGAATTTAGTGTAACTTTATATTTACAGTTCAAAACATCTTTATCAAGAATGTCTGTAGGCATAATCTTTACTTGGAATAACATGAACAAATTACTCTACGCAAGTCATATTAGGCATACACATAACAATATTTAATCTGTCTACTTTACTAATGGTAAACAATCGGATTCATCCTTGGATTTTTAAATATGATTATCTGACTCTTCGTCTCTTAAAATAAACTAGTGTGACACGTAAGTTTTAAACTTAGATCGTTGTCTAATTTAAAATGCATGAATGGTATTTGAATTATAGGTTAACTATTTAATTATCCGGCTATTATGCACTATTTGAAACGGGATATGTTAGAAATGAACGTTTAGTCCTGGTAAAAAGACTCGGATTACAATTAAGTTGACTATCAGTTATTTACAAGTTTGTCTTGGTTCCTTCTAATGAACGTGAAATTATACAATTGTCACTTTACATACTGTTCTTGTTTGTTTAACTTTAAGTTGGCTGGCTGGAAAGAATGCAGGTGCTGCTGTCGTTCTTGAAGGGGGCTCCACAGATGCTCGTAGTTGATGGAACGTCTTGACCCTCCGAGTTGATTCTCTTGATAGGCACCCCTGGTGTATCTTCTTGGCGGCACCTTGTTCAGATGTGTTGACTCGTTGTAGATGACTGGACACAGGTTCGTAGTTTTTGTCAAATATATTTGAAATGTTGTTTGGTTAACTCCCTGGTAGTTGAAGTTAATATCCTTGTTGATTATTTCTTTCTTTCCAGTACGTTATTTGCATCCTTGGTTTTTCCAATATCGAAAACACAGGATTGACTTCAATGTATGTAGTTGCACTAGCTCGCACTTTGTTTCACAGAAGTGGGATGCTCGCGAATATTTAGAACAACCTTACTGGTTGTGTGTAAATCTTGTAGGCACTGTTCTTTTCACAACCTTACTGCTTGGTTGTTGTAGAAGAATCCATTTAAACACAACCTTACTGCTTGGTTATTGCAGAAGAATTCTTAAACACAACCTTACTTGGTTGGTTTTTGCAGACGAATCCCTTTTAAATCAAGGTACTGTCCTTTTATACTTTCTCTTGTTTGTATGGTGGTTGTCAAGGCAACCAACAAAATTCAATCAAGTCAACAACCATCCGTTCATTTCAAAAGGCAAACCCTATTATTTCGCGATTTTATTGCCTTCATAAAGTGTTATGAAATTTATTTCTCCTAGATACAATCTTAGAATTCTAGTTTTGACAATTAAACGCGCATTACAAAAGTTTAACAGTAGCGCGTTTGATTTTCTTAGTACAGTTCTGATCATAAAAATATCATTTTTTATAATTTTTGATTTGCCTAACAACATACTCACTATGTGTATCTCTAATGCAACGGCGTTTACAATGGTTCTCTTAACATTTAATTACATCGTTTCTTTTTTTTTCATTTCCGTTTCTTTTTACCAGACAAAAATTCATTTATATAAAAAAAATAAAATTATTTAACACTTTGGCTACCAATGCTGTAGAGAAATATCTGCCCTTATGTACCATATGCATTGCTACCCTCTTGTAATTAAATTAAATTGGCCGAGGCCTTAAACAAACGGTACCCAAAGAATTCCAAGAAGGTAGTGAATTAAGCACCACCACGGTAATTAACCTTCTTTTTAAAATTTTAAAAGGACGCTTGTCTATTAATTAATCACCAACTTATAACACTCAGTCTTACCTCTTACTTCCCCAAGGGTCGATGTTAAATATGGGAGTCAGCACTGCCTCCAGCTATAGTCAGAGAAGGGCGAGTTCGAACACCGTACTAAGTCGAAGGTTATGATGTCAGGGCGCCTATCCGTAATAATGTGCTGAGCCCAACAGATATTCAGACCCCGGACCAGATCCAATATAAAACCCCCAGGTGATAAGTAAATAAGACCAGTACACACTCATTCAACTTAACAAACAGTTTATTAAAATTTAATCTCAGATTTCAACAGCGTATCTCCAGTACTGTACAAAACCGGCTATATATAAAATCTCTAACTTCCAAGAGATAATTAAAACAATCGAAAAAAACAATGAAGTGAAACACAGCGCAACTCCGTTGCAAATTTTCAGTGACGTGATATTACAAAATTTAGAAGTTCAATAAAAAAAATAAAAGGTGAACACAAGATCAAACTTAAAACTAACATTGATTCACCAACAATATTCTTATAAGTACACAGTAATAAGGCAATTTGCCAAAAGTCCCTCCAAAGTCGAACAGTTTGATCGTATAATGCAACACGTCAACAAAAATGAAACACTCTGTATACCAGAGGCATCCGACAATCTATTCGACGTTAGAAAACAGACTCTAAGTTGTAAAATATCTAATTCTATAAAAGAAATAGCGCTAGTTAACTATGCTTTACAGGTAGAATATGCAATTAAATAAAATTCATTAGTTTCTTACGGAATTATACCAAAATTAAATTACAATCATTGATTAAATGCATCAAATATTATCTACGAATTTACACAAGACCGATGTGAGGCCACACTGCCCACACACATCCAAAATTTAATTCAATTTCTAAATTCAAAAATAAAAATGGCTACGTAACATCTCCAAAAATGTCAAAGTAACCTCCAAAATGGGGTCACTATTGTTAATAACTACGTTAAATTAATTAATTCAAAAAAACATACAGGCTCACAGGCCATAAGAAGTTAAATTAGGAATTTACGATTACTTATTTGATAAATTAGGCCGGAAAATTGAAATTCACTGTTCAAATTGTACGATATTGACACAAATTTAGTCAAACTGTTTAGTCAATTAAATTCTACCCTCTGGATAATAACAGAGAAAATTTACACAGACACAATACCTTTAAACATCACATCCACAGCTTCCAAACACGTCAAATCCTACGGATCCACACGTTACCAGGAATATGCCCTTCTATCTTCGGCTTACGACACCTCAAGTGATAGCGTTCGAAGGCTACAGTGTACCAATAAACTGCACCTTAAATGTGCCCTCACCGCAAGATTCAACAACAAGTCCTGGGCACCGTAAAATTACTAGCACGTGTTTCTCTCGTATTAACTCCAACCAACAATGCTCAAATGAGGTTATATCAGGCCTAACATCAGCAGCTAAATTGAATATAGAAACGACACAAATTAGGATCGATTAGACACGTGGAAAATATACTTACAGCAGCTTAACAAATCCCCAAGCACAGAAGAAATATCCTCTCCAGACTCAAATAAACGTCAAAAATTTACCAATAATCCCTAAGAATCACCATAAAATCCGCTTTTGTTAAGCGATTATAAACGATACAACTCAACTTTCCATATTCTCAGGGCAGCTAAGGGAAAAGGTTCTGCTCTGTCGTGTCCAACCCTTCGCAACGACCGTTAAAAATCAAAAGAGAAAGAACCTAACATCTCAAAACCGACCATACCAACCAAACACGTCAAACGCGCTAAGAGAACAAATGAACCAACTAATACTTAAAACGTACGACAGAAATACAGGTTCAAATAACCATAGAACAATGGAAAATAATTATTAATAATTTGTTGCATAACTCTGGGCCCAAAGAAGTTCAAAAAAAAGAAGTTAGTCAAAATTAAAAGTAACAAATTAATTAAATTAACAACATACGCCATCTACCCAACAATGCCCGTATACGTTACACACACCTGCAGCAAGGCAGACGCGTGAAACAGGAATCTTAAGCACTTCTACTCCAGATGGCAGTAGTAGTAGGAAGACGACATAAATTAAATCAAAACGAATACGTACTCCGACGACTAAAAATAAACCATTAAAGGATATAATACAACCCCAAAAAAAAAAACGTAACAATTCCTCCCTTACCACAAAAGGTTATTTACTTGTAAATTACCGTTAAGCCAAGAGTTATGAAACCAGGAACTGGACTGTGCAAAACACAACATATAACATACGATACAAGGAACCAAGCAAAATCGACAACGACTAGGCAAAAAGGAAGACAAATGTGCGCGACCATGTCCGACAGCAAACGCAGCATCTCCAAACGCTTGACCAAAACCACCACGCGGTCCTTCGGCATTCAGCCGGTACGAGGAATTAACGAGGGATAAATAAAAATAAAAAAACAAAGGTGTCGAGATTCTGCACAGAATGGTGAAACTACTAAAAGACACAGACGGCACGTCCACGCGACAAACGTACATTCCGGAAACACAACAACTGAAGATCGCCAAACAAAATAGACATAGCAAAAGAAGTTTAAAGTCTGGACCGGCGTTGTCCCGACTGAAACGCTGAAGGCGAGCGATAAAGCCATAAGGCGAAAGTCAATATCAAATCCTGGAGGTAACATTTTGACAATAACACTAGCAAAAGAAAGTCGCCAGGACACGACCCTTGGAAGGCTGAGAACTATCAAATCAAGACCGTTCTTCTTTATACCTTCTCAAATAAACGTCTAATTCAGGAAGAGAATGTCAGTACGACATATACAACACGATAGAATAACTAACAAATGCAAATTCTAGACCATACGATACGTAACATAATCCCAAAATGGTAAAGGTTCTAGAACTGCTATACGGTACGAAGTCATAAAATCGTTGTTACTTAATCGTAAACGATACGGAAGTCAAATTCGGTACGGAACGTCAAATCAGTACGGTAGAGTCGAAATCGGAACAAAAGTCAGAATCGGTACGAAATACATAACTATCAAAGTTACACGGAAGTCGAAAATAATAACTTAACTAACGTAAGTTATGCGGTACTCAAAGGTAACATACAGCGTTACACGAAATTAATCCACCCAATTCAATCGTCGCTGTGCGGGCTATCGACAAAACATAGGGAGAACATCCCAAATCAGAACACGTAAGGAAATACGTCGAACCCACGACAACTAAAATTGAAGATGTTAAAAGAACGGGGGAAACAGAAAATTTTTGGGACGCCTTTTACGCCCAGGCATTAAACCCACAGGTATATTCGTTAGGCCTACCTGCAAACCGAAGACTTGCAAAGATTAATCGTCGTTAGGTTGTGCTTTAAGATGTTCAACACTCCATGTACCCAGAAGCACATCACCATCACAATTTTTAAGTTCATAAGAGTTATTAGACATACGGCGATGAATCATGAAAGGTTCAATATACTTATCTGCTAACTTCGCAGAATAAAATTTCGCAGCATCGGACAAAACAAAATTCTTACGCCAAACCAACTGATTAGGCAGGAAGGAGACAGGACGATGTCTAAGATCGTAACGAACTTTAGACTTCTCATATGCTTTCTGTAGACGGTTCTTAATGTCACTATAGAGTCTCGAAAAATTAGAAGATCGACACATAAAATCTTCCGGATTTCTTTGACACGTTTCGACAGCATTTCCGTCATCCACAGGAGTATGGAAGTTACGTTCACCAGTAAGATACATTTCTCTGCCAAAATTTACGAAATAAGGAGTATGACCAAGAACCTCATGTTTTGCCGTGCGAATAGCACAAGATATTTTCGGAAGGAATAGGTCCCAGTCACGATGATTATCGGACACATACGATACCAACATAGTCTTAATAACACGATTAATGCGTTCAACGGGATTTGCTTGAGGGTGATAGTACGACGTATACGAAGGACTAACCTTGTATTTCTCTAAAAATTGACGATATTCCCTAGAACGAAACTGAACACCATTATCGCTAATAACCTTACGAGGAGTTCCAAAAAGTAAAAATACATGATTTTCTAAGAATTCTATGATCTTATTAATCGAGGCTTTCCGCAAAGCACACGTTAAAACAAACTTACTGAAACAGTCAGATACGACAAGAATATAACTAAAACCACGTTTGGTTCTCGGTAACGGACCCACAATATCCACACTTAAAACGTCCCAAGGTCTGTCAATGAGAGAGTGACCTCCCATACGACCAGCAGGTTTACGTTGTTCAGGTTTAGTTTTGATGCAAGTAGGACAACGACGTACATAACGGATTACATCATGAACCATTCCAGGCCAGAAATATTTTTGGTAAAGACGATGAAGAGTTTTGAAGATACCTAGATGACCAGAAGTTGGTACATCATGGCAGGACGAAATGATCTCAGAACGACGTTCTTTAGGAACTACTATCTTCCAATCCTCATCCTCATTGTCAAAATATTTGTTAGAAGGACGTACAAATTTACAAAGTTGGCCATTAGCTATCTGGAATGTAGGGTATTTCTCCGGATTCGTTTTGACTGCTCTAAGTAGTCTGTGATACCACTTATCGGTTGATATGACGGAAATCGAAATAGAATCAACGACAGGAACCGATCGAGAGAGAGCATCAGGTACAACATGATCCTTACCTTTACGATGGATTATGTCGAAATCATATTGCTGCAGTCGTACAGCCCATCGCGCGAGTCGACCACTAGGAGATTGTAACTTACTTAACCAACATAAAGAATAATGGTCCGTAATGACGCGGAAGTGCGAACCCTCTATGTATGGACGCAACTTCTCAATCGACCACAAAACTGCTAAGCACTCTTTCTCGGTAGTCGAAAAGTTCCTTTCCGCACCAGTAAGCGAACGACTAAGATAGCAGATTACTCTTTCCTCGTTATCGATACTTTGAGTTAAAACAGCACCCAACCCAAAATTAGAGGCGTCAGTTTGTATCGTGAACTCTTTGCTAAAGTCAGGACAAGACAAAATAGGAGCTGAGATTAAATGTTGACGGATTTTTGACCATGCCTCGTCACAGGACTGATCCCAACGGAAAGGTTGATTTTTACGTAACAAATTTGTTAATGGACCAACGAGAGAAGAAAAATTTGGTATGAACCGACGATACCAAGACGCCATACCAACAATACGTCTAACGCCAGATACTGAAGTTGGTGTCGGAATTTCAAGAATGGCTTTAACTTTGTCAGGATCAACCAACAAACCCTGTTTATTAATTACGTAACCCAAATATTTCAGCTCATCACGGCAAAATAAACATTTCTCACGATTTAGAGTGAGACCAGCAGTCTCTATACGGGAAAGAACTTCACTTAAAATTTCTAAATGTTTTTCGAAAGTGGACGTAACAATGATGATATCATCCAAGTAGACGAAGACATGCGGTTCAAATTCAGGACCTAAAACCTGATCAATGAAGCGCATCCAGACGGCAGGAGAATTTGAGAGACCAAAAGGCAAGCGACGACACTGGAACAAACCCCGATTAGGGACAGTAAAGGCGGTATAAGGTCGAGACGACTCCTCAATAGGGATTTGCCAATAGGCGGATTTAATGTCCAAGGAAGTCAAGAACTTAGCATCACGAAGTTTATCCAAGGTATTCGTTACATAAGGCAAAGGGTAGGCATCACGTTCCGTAACTTTATTGAGCTTCCTATAGTCAATGCAAAATCTATAGGTTTTATCTTTCTTCGGAACCAATAAAATAGGAGACGACCAAGGACTATTAGACTTTTCAACAACACCCAGTTCTAGCATGTGATTCAACTCTTTATCGACGATTTTCTGCATAGCAGGAGAAATAGGGTAATATCTTTGTTTAATAGGCGGACCATGGACAACAATACGATGTTCCACTAAATTAGTACAACCTAATTCTTTAGTCGATTTCGAAAAATGATTGTTAATGAGTTGATCTAATTGTCGTTGCTGAACGTCAGAAAGAACATGTTCAATTCCTATCGTATTAATCGAAGCAGGTTCAGACGAAAATACCCATTCACCACGTCGAAGGTCAGGGACAATACCCATAATTTTCCAGAAATCCGCGCCCAAGATCAACGTATGCGGTAAAGAAGGGACAACCAAAATATCTATAACGCTAATTTGATCACGAAGACCCATAGGCACTGAGATTTCACCCAAAGATCGACACTTCTGTCCATTCGCTACAGTACATACCGTAATTTTAGACTTCAATGGAATATTCATGGAACGTAAAGTATTCCAACCAGGACCCCCTAAAATAGTGCGTGAGGCGCCAGAGTCAAGAAGACCTAAGAATGACCGATTAAAGATTGACACATTTAAATAAGGACGTTCGTCACCACGAGCGTTCGCGAGAATAAAATCTATCTGATTCTTATGTCTACTATTCGTCGAATTATCAAAACGGCGTCCCAAACGACGACTTAGGACGTCCGATGAGCGTTTCCCGAACATGAAGGACAAGACGGAACAGTCACATTTGGTTTACCACAACGGTAGCAATGTTTCTTACGAGGTCGTGAGCATTGACCCGAACGATGACCCACAACTCCACAATTCCAACACTTGAAGGGAAAGGAAGTCTTAGAAGTACCAGCCTCCATAACATTACATTTCACAGGAACCTTAGGTGCCGACACACAAGCAAGGTCTGGCTCAAGTGATTTGCCACGAGTAGGAGGAGGAACATAAGCTTCGACTGAAATTCTGCGAGCTTCAAGTTGTTTACCATATTTTAAGAGTTGGGCGATAGACGTGATTTCAACTAAACCAAACTGTGTCTGATAAAATGGCAAAAGATTTTTCAGCATAATCTTAAGCTGAGTAGCTTCAGGAACATGAGTACAGAGACGTGAGAATAGATTTTTCATCATGGAAACGTAAATGCCAATCGACTCAAGAGAACCCTGAGTTCGATGCTTAATCTCGTCAAATAATCGATCATCGTAATCGGGAGCCAAAAATTCAGTCCTCAAACCATCCAATACATCAGACCAATTAAAGAAGGAATCTTTATTAGCACGATACCAAATCAAGGCATCTCCCGTAAAAATATCTATAGCGGAATTGAATAAAATTTCGTCAGTTGAATGACGCGCGACCTTAAGTTCGTTCACACGTTCAATGAAAGCATTCACAGACATTTCGCGAGGGTTTCCCGAAAATTTTAGTCCCCACGTCGCGACAGGAACAGGTCTCAAAGGCGAAACCGGATTGGTCACAATAGGTTCGGATTCCCCATCACTAGATGACTCTTCGGACTCGAAATTTACTAACGGTCCTCCGGTAGTTAAATCTAAAATTGTGCTCTGTCCAAGCATAGTGCTTTTGCGAGCCGCTCTAGCCTTAATGGTTAATCGCACCCCCAGAGTACAAATTTGAGACACAAGTTGTGCACGTTGTTCAATTTCTGTTTCCGTTATTGGTTTACTACGTTGCGCACGACCGAAAGCACAAGCCAAAGAAGTCGACAACTTCTTGTACGCCGATGAAGTCCGCGTATCCGAAAAAGTAGCCAAGGTTGTCGTAATAACATCTATTTTTGCCTTAAGGGCATCAGCGTCTTGAGTGAATGTAAACGGATACACAGGTACTAAAGTTTCAGGATCCTTACAAAAACGTTGCATAACTCTTAAGGAACGACGCAACTCATCGACCGTACCCCCACTCGTTGAACCGTATCTCGCTAACTCGTACTCTAACTCATCTTTATTCAGTCTGTTAATTTCTATCTTAAGATCCATTATGACGTAATCGAAATTTAAAATTCTACAATGAATACCCGGCAAGTGAACACTCCGCTATAAATTCCTTCCCACAATTTAAATACAATGTGGCAACGTTATTGAATTTAATTTAAGACGTCAAAGATTCAATCTTAAACTGACTGACACAAATCAAAATACTTCCACTTCTTCACGTGAACACTATGCATACAACTGATATGCCAGTGTCTACTGTGCTTCTATTATCCAATTTACTTGTAACACCCGAAATTACTATACTGAGGGAAAAATCAAAAATCAGTATAAGATAATCAAAAATTCTTGGAGAACAATACGATACTATACAATATACGGAAATGAATTGCCTACGGAAAAGAAATTATTCCCCAAGAAATATCAAAAGGTCGAAAATTTTCCCTAAGTCCAATCGGTGCTATAAAAACATCAAACATACATCACCACACATACAACGTAAGACGTAACTGTGATATAAGCTGGGATATACTTTACTTTTACTCAAAACAAAAAAAGACAAGGTCTTCAATGCTAAAATTAATTAACTCCGGAAGATGATTCAAAAGTTTCTGAAAATTCCCAAAATCTAAGATTCTTGATTTATTAAAAAAAACGGCCGCTAAAACCCTTTCTAAGGCCCCACTCGTTGGGCGCTAAAAATCCTTGCTACCCTCTTGTAATTAAATTAAATTGGCCGAGGCCTTAAACAAACGGTACCCAAAGAATTCCAAGAAGGTAGTGAATTAAGCACCACCACGGTAATTAACCTTCTTTTTAAAATTTTAAAAGGACGCTTGTCTATTAATTAATCACCAACTTATAACACTCAGTCTTACCTCTTACTTCCCCAAGGGTCGATGTTAAATATGGGAGTCAGCACTGCCTCCAGCTACAGTCAGAGAAGGGCGAGTTCGAACACCGTACTAAGTCGAAGGTTATGATGTCAGGGCGCCTATCCGTAATAATGTGCTGAGCCCAACAGATATTCAGACCCCGGACCAGATCCAATATAAAACCCCCAGGTGATAAGTAAATAAGACCAGTACACACTCATTCAACTTAACAAACAGTTTATTAAAATTTAATCTCAGATTTCAACAGCGTATCTCCAGTACTGTACAAAACCGGCTATATATAAAATCTCTAACTTCCAAGAGATAATTAAAACAATCGAAAAAAACAATGAAGTGAAACACAGCGCAACTCCGTTGCAAATTTTCAGTGACGTGATATTACAAAATTTAGAAGTTCAATAAAAAAAATAAAAGGTGAACACAAGATCAAACTTAAAACTAACATTGATTCACCAACAATATTCTTATAAGTACACAGTAATAAGGCAATTTGCCAAAAGTCCCTCCAAAGTCGAACAGTTTGATCGTATAATGCAACACGTCAACCAAAATGAAACACTCTGTATACCAGAGGCATCCGACAATCTATTCGATGTTAGAAAACAGACTCTAAGTTGTAAAATATCTAATTCTATAAAAGAAATAGCGCTAGTTAACTATGCTTTACAGGTAGAATATGCAATTAAATAAAATTCATTAGTTTCTTACGGAATTATACCAAAATTAAATTACAATCATTGATTAAATGCATCAAATATTATCTACGAATTTACACAAGACCGATGTGAGGCCACACTGCCCACACACATCCAAAATTTAATTCAATTTCTAAATTCAAAAATAAAAATGGCTACGTAACATCTCCAAAAATGTCAAAGTAACCTCCAAAATGGGGTCACTATTGTTAATAACTACGTTAAATTAATTAATTCAAAAAAACATACAGGCTCACAGGCCATAAGAAGTTAAATTAGGAATTTACGATTACTTATTTGATAAATTAGGCCGGAAAATTGAAATTCACTGTTCAAATTGTACGATATTGACACAAATTTAGTCAAACTGTTTAGTCAATTAAATTCTACCCTCTGGATAATAACAGAGAAAATTTACACAGACACAATACCTTTAAACATCACATCCACAGCTTCCAAACACGTCAAATCCTACGGATCCACACGTTACCAGGAATATGCCCTTCTATCTTCGGCTTACGACACCTCAAGTGATAGCGTTCGAAGGCTACAGTGTACCAATAAACTGCACCTTAAATGTGCCCTCACCGCAAGATTCAACAACAAGTCCTGGGCACCGTAAAATTACTAGCACGTGTTTCTCTCGTATTAACTCCAACCAACAATGCTCAAATGAGGTTATATCAGGCCTAACACCAGCAGCTAAATTGAATATAGAAACGACACAAATTAGGATCGATTAGACACGTGGAAAATATACTTACAGCAGCTTAACAAATCCCCAAGCACAGAAGAAATATCCTCTCCAGACTCAAATAAACGTCAAAAATTTACCAATAATCCCTAAGAATCACCATAAAATCCGCTTTTGTTAAGCGATTATAAACGATACAACTCAACTTTCCATATTCTCAGGGCAGCTAAGGGAAAAGGTTCTGCTCTGTCGTGTCCAACCCTTCGCAACGACCGTTAAAAATCAAAAGAGAAAGAACCTAACATCTCAAAACCGACCATACCAACCAAACACGTCAAACGCGCTAAGAGAACAAATGAACCAACTAATACTTAAAACGTACGACAGAAATACAGGTTCAAATAACCATAGAACAATGGAAAATAATTATTAATAATTTGTTGCATAACTCTGGGCCCAAAGAAGTTCAAAAAAAAGAAGTTAGTCAAAATTAAAAGTAACAAATTAATTAAATTAACAACATACGCCATCTACCCAACAATGCCCGTATACGTTACACACACCTGCAGCAAGGCAGACGCGTGAAACAGGAATCTTAAGCACTTCTACTCCAGATGGCAGTAGTAGTAGGAAGACGACATAAATTAAATCAAAACGAATACGTACTCCGACGACTAAAAATAAACCATTAAAGGATATAATACAACCCCAAAAAAAAAAACGTAACAGCATCACCGGTGCACAAACTGCTTAGTTCATTTGTGGACCAAATGTATCACCGGTGATTTCTTGCATTGTTACATCTAAATTGATGGGAAAATTTACTGGGACATATTAGCGAGAACAAAATTTGGCAGTGGTACATATATGAACTAAGTCATATACGGTCAAAGTGGGGATCGCGGGTGATACATCGTGGTTAAGTTATACATTGTAATATAATAAGACTTGCAAAATTCGAGCAAAAACATTTTTATTTTTAATAAATGTAAAAAAAATGATTTATAGAGGAACATAATATAGTTTCACAGAAAAAACATACAAATTAGTGCCTTTTCTGAAAAATTCTAAACACAACGCGGGACTATTTGGGCACTCTTCGCAAAAAGTGGAAACAAGTTTAGCCTTGTGTGCTGCTAATATTGATTTTTTATGTATTGTATATTCCTTGTCATAACAGCCAACACATCGTTTCCTCTTTTTTCGATTGTCTTTTGTTTTGTCAACACTTTCTTTCAGCAAGTGTTTGGTTTTCTTATTCTGTATTTCGTTATTTACAGCATCCCCAAGCAGTCCCATAACAAGTGCTTCTCTAAAGTCTGCTACCTGAACTTTCTTTTTGTTCGATAATTTGTATAAAATGAGAGCATTTATAACGGTCGTACCGAACAAATATTCAAAAGCGACCTTGTGATACCATCTAATAGATCGACGAAGAACGGTAAAATAAGCAGCTAATTGATCAGACAAATCAATTCCCATTTTGAATTTATTGTAAAATACGATAGCTTCAGGCTTATAAATAGTTTCACCTTTCCGATTTTTTTTGTTTGTGTCGATCATGTTGAGTGTATGTCTCGTGCTAATAAACCGAACAGATCTCTTGTCTTTCCAGTTGCCGATGACTTTCCCATTACTTTCTTTTCCCTTGATATCGCCCTTTTTCATTTTTTTTTCATCCGAAATTTCTTTTGGTACCCCTTTTACAAACTTCCGTAACGTACCAACTGTATGGGTATTTCTTTTCAATAGGATATCTGATAACTCAAGGTTGTTATAATAGTTGTCTGCTACCAGAGTTCGTCCAGTGTCAAGATAATTTTTCATTAAATTCATAACAACTGTATTGCTACTTCGTCCTGCACTAACCGTATCATTCTTCCCTTTATAAATTTCGGTCTCGTAAGTGTAGCCGCTTTCATCGCATAGCTTGAATATTTTCACTCCGTACTTCGACGCCTTTCCGGGAATATATTGGCGAAATAACAACCGACCCCTGAATGGTACCATAGATTCATCTATGGATACTACCTCTGAGGGGATCTTTAGCTCCTTGAATTTCTTGGTCAATGCTTCTGTAAGAGGTTTAACTTTATAAAGGCGATCCCTCTTATCTGCTGTATCATTATCAGCAAAATGCAGAAATCGCAATATGCCCTGGAATCTATTTCTCGACATAACATGTCGAACAAAACAGTGACGATATAGAAATTTACGGGACCAGTAATCTGATATTTTTGGAAGTTTCGCTAGTCCCATATACAGCATAATAGCAAAAAATTTTTCCATTTCTTTAGCAGACACATCAACCCAATTTGCTTTGTATTTCCTAGCGTTTTTGTTTGTTTCCAATACAATCAAATCCAAAATATTAGAATCCACAAAGAGTCTGAACATATCTACTGGCCTTAGATTAGAAGGAACATTTATTCGGCCCACCTCAGTGAAAGTAAAATTATTCAGAGATGATCCATCTACATCTTTCCATAATATAGCACCAGGTTGATTGTGATTGACGTCGCCTGGTTCTAATGAAACGGAATCGTCAGCAATTTCGGTTTCTGATTCAGATTCAGAGTCAGATTCAGATTCAGTACTAGGAACGTATTCTGAATCAGAAGCACTAAATGGTTCTTCATTGCCACTTTCCGAGTTTAGGTATTGATGAGAGTTTGGAAATGTTTGTCCACTACTAACTCCAAATTCATGGTTCTCATCTTCTTGCACTTCATTGCTATTCTGACTGTTTTCCTCTATATAAAAATATATTATGAATTTCTGTTTACAATGTTATTAACCTAACATTTATTACCTTCAGATTCCAACTCATTATACCATCGCAGTAATCTTTCTTCTTCGTTTGCGTCCATATTTTAAAAATAAAAATATAATCCACAACAAAAAACAGCTCAAAAATGATCACAACAAAACAATATAACCATGTAAAAGTTCACTGATGTACCAAATGTATCACCGGTGATCACACAGCAAAATGAACTGAAATTAATTCAGATGCCATATTTAAAATAAATAGCGACATCTTGTGAGTAAAAATTGTAACACTAACTTGAGAACATGCTTGGTCGCGAACAGAAATCTGCTTAAATGTTACGTGGGGTGTAAAGGAACCTAATCTCATGCATCACCGGTGACTCATCTGGTAGCCAACGTGTTAAGGGTGACTTTTGACAACCTATATTCAAACATGTGGTGAAATCTCAATAATGCTCATGCCCTGTTTGTACAGGACTTGAATATGTAAAGGGCTTTTGGTTCAATATGTGTGTACCCAAAAGTTTGTTTCTTTACTGAATTAAAGTTATCTTTGACATAATAAATGACATTTACGTTTGACGTATGTAAAAATCAAAAGATGCTATTGATCTTTTCACGGTCTTTACATTTCCATTTGCTTACAAAAACCTATGATACATCAAGTATTGATACTGAAGTATCCCTATTAATTCGCAAATTTAACAATTTTAGTCGATTTTTATTATAAATCATACTTTTGCAATGGCCATATTTGTCGACCCAAAGTAAACATTTTTATAAGTAAACCAATGAGAAGGATACAAATGTTTTATATCTTTGTTATGTGTGATGCGAGTCTGCGCACATTGTATGCGCATTTGACCTTAATCATATGAACAATTCAATAATAATTATTTTAACTAGAATGTACAAGGGTTCGCCCAAAAGTGAATCTTTTCAAACATGAACGAAAATCTAAATATTCATATTTTACATATTTGACTGGTCGTGGCTAAGATACAAGACCAGTTCATCTGCCCCTTAACGAAGGTAGATTTTTATTTGTAAAAATATGCTTTCGTTAGAAACGTCTTAAAACACTTTTGCATTTGAACAATTTGTAATCATTAATGTATCTAATCTATGTAACAATTTTTTTTTATTTTTTTTTTTTTTTTTAATGAACTGTTATATCTAGTTGGGATTATAATTAGGGCCTTAGTATCTAAGTTTTAAAATTATATGTGGGTCATATGTTGTAATATAAGCTGTTCTGTGTTTGTTCAATTTTTCAAACTTTTATTTATTGACTTAAACCTGTATAGTGTATGTTTAGGGTTAAGATGAAATTTTTATATTCTGTTTTGTGCATCTAATTATTTTTATGCATTTGTTAAATTGTGCAACTAGTTAGTATCTGTTTAGCGTACATATGTTTTTCTTTACTTTGTGTGTGTGTGTATTTTATATTTGCCTTTAGAAAATTGTTTATTTTGTACCTTAATTCTTTATTTTCTTGTTCTGCCTTCGCCTGCGATGTATCGAGTGTATATCTTTCGTGTAATGAGGGTGGCCTATCTCTAATATACCAATGTGTATGTATACACATAAATTATCATTCTTATTTCACAGATTATTACTGTTATAATTATATTCGACATTTTGTCATTTGTCTCTTTCCTATTTGTGGAGTATACATCATTCCACTTTGCACTATTTGCGTGCTATTGTACATATTTTAGGTTGTACATTACCTATTTTTCCTTTTACCATAATACCATATCTTTTCATGGGTTTCTTTATGGTTTAAATTTTTCTTACATAAGCATACTTTTGCTAAGTGGTATATTTTTATTGCTAGGCCCATTCTTCCATACATTTAGTCTTTTTAAATCACTCGATAATCACTTCTTGAATTTTTCTTCTTTTCTTATTCGGCATGAACATTCTTGTGTACATGTAGTTTTTATATTTGTTTCATAAAGGCGGCTATTTCATATTTTCTGACTTCTGTCATTTCTTGTTTTGTACGCTGTGCTCTAATCATTTGCATTTACTAACTTTTTCCTTCTAGTGTTGAATTTTCTCTTAACAAAATTTTTTTTCTTGTGAATAAAATTTCTCTTCTGGTTTAGGTGTTAAAGAAATTTTGCAACTTATATTACCTCATGATGCGCTACTAAATACTTATTTGTAGGAATGGGGAAAACTAACCAAACTAATTCTATTTGTATTAAAATTCTAGGTGAATGTACTTATTCTATAATTCCTATTTTCCACGGTTAATATTCTTATATCCTAATTTCCGGGCATACTTCTTCTTTGTAATTTTTGAAAAACTCTGTGTCTTTCATGGGAGTTGTAGGTAATTCTTGTATGTATCTTCAACATTCTACGAGATTTTTGGGGTTGTGTTCAGATTGGGCTCGTCTGAAGAGTTTCAATGTCTTCGGGTTGGGTTCGTCCGAATCGCTTCCTGTAGCTGGGGTTTTTGTGTTGTGAGGGCTTTTAGATATTTGTTGTGGCTCCGGTTAGGGTGGTATTGCCAAAGTACCATCGGTTACTGACCCTTCAGTACCGCCATGCCCCTAAATTTTGGGCTCCTATTTGCCTAATATCTTGAGGCGGAAGTCAATAATATTCTTCTGATGCCTATGTATGCCATCGCTGTAAATTGTTTGTATATTGTGTTCCATATCTGGTTGTGTGCATGTATGTGTATGTGTTTTTGCGAATTTTAACAGGGTAGCTTGATTGTCTTTGTACAAGATTGCAGCTATTACTATCCCCTTTACTATGTTAACTTTTTGGTGCATTTCGCTTGTATAACAAATTAATTGTATTAAGGATTGTGTTTGCGAGTTTAAATCTTGTAAATTGTGTGTATGTGTGATTGATTTTACAAGATGTGTGTGACTTGGCTTGTCCATCGATGTGGTTACCTCAATGCCCCTCAGTACGTTGACTTCTTCGCGTACCATGTTTATGTGACGAATGGAGTGTACTAATTCTTGTTGTTTGCTAATTTGTATTGTACGGACTTGTTTCCATGAATTTGTATATTTTTCTGCACCTATGGGTATTCCTGTCATCTGCCCTGAGGTGTATGCAAGTAAATACCTGTCCTCTTCTTCTCCAGATAAAAGCGCGTCCAACCGTGTTCTCAACATTCTCCTGCTAGAATCCATGTATTTTGTTCTGTTTGGTAATGGTACACTTGTATAACTTTTCTTAATTTCTGCTGTGTCCTGTTCAATGTTGAGGCCGTTTAGAACGTCCTTCTCAAAATTTTCTATTACCTTTTCTTCAGCAGTATCTTGTTCGTCCTTTTCGCCTATTTGAATTTCTTTTATTATTTCTGGAGATATCATTTGTACATCCTTTACACGGATTGGCATACTCTTTGTTATTTCTTCGACATCCTTTCCTGTTACTATCTCTTCGGTTGAGTCTATTTGTTTGTTGAGTTTGGTTTCTACCCGAACTTCCATCTCTCCGGTGCCCCTATTTACCTGGTCCATTTCTGTTCTTATTCTTTCCGCCAACTCCCTGTGTTCCTTCGCATTATTATTCTGTAATTGCGTGAGATCTCCTTCTATTCTGGAGATTTTCCCGTCCGCATGTTGTACTGCAGCGTCGATATGTGTTAATAATTCGGTTTCTTTGACCGACAACTGTTCCTTTACATCTGTCCTAATTTGTTTGACCTTCGAGTCCATTTCTGTTAATATTATCTTATTATTAGCCTCTGTTCGTAATACTAGTCTCTCTTCGAGGTCTTTCTTCAATTCTTCTAAGTTTCTCTTATTTTCTATTTTATCTTCCTCTCTATGTTTTATGTTTTCCGCTTTATCTTCTTTTCTATTGTTATCTAATTTGTTTTCTAATCCCTCGTTTTTGCTGTCTATTTTATTCTCTAAACCGTTTATCATCGATATGATCTGTTGTAGCATCCTATTTTTCTCTGACTTTGAACCACTTCCTTGTTCTGTAGTGCTCTTTTTTATTTGGGCGCTATCGCCTTGGTCTTGCGGAGATTCGTCTTCGCTCGCTGATTCCGGTAGGGTTATTGAACCGGTCCGTGATCGCGTATTCATTTTGTAATTTTATGTTTTTACAGATACAAGCGCAACAAATAATATGTGTGTAATGTCGCTTAGATACGACCCCTGTACAATAATACTGTAAATTATACTTTGACCTGTTTCTAATTTTTATGCCACAGTGAATAAATGATTTTAATTATACCCAGTGTTTATTTATTCATCCACCATCAACCTGTATAATGTACATGTATATTGATAAATTAAATAAAATACACACTTTACTGTTTATATTTTTATTCTACAAGTAGTTCAATTGTTTATAAGTATTCTCCTCTTCGTAATATTCTTCTGGTTCTCTGAAACAGACCGACACAAAAGAAAACCTGCAGTCAGTGTACTCCTCAATGGGTTTTTTAAAATGCCACCACGTTGTTGGCGTCAGATGTTATGGGGGTATAAAGTGCGTATTTGCCTTTAAAACCCTTACATACGATACGGTAAGTATCGTTTAGAATTTCTTGTAATTATTTTATAAATTGAATTTTTATTTCAAATATTTAATTGCCTCGGGCTAGCTATGTTGGCTGCCTAACTATCAGGTGGGTAACGTATTTTATTTAAAATAGCATGGACTCTGTTATTTATCTATGTGCTAGTTTATTGTTAATAAAATTAAAATGGTGTTTTAATTTATTTGACTGCTCCCTGTAGATTAGAACTAATCTTTGAATTATTTATTTAAGCGACTGAATTTGTAACAGTTCAAATTTTTTTCCACTGTTGGTGCACCTGGGTCACACACACGTGAATGCAGAGAAATTCAAAAAAATATACGCGCTCTATGATAGCTAGGTTATGTGAACCTTAAAAAAAATCAGTTTGTTGTTGGTTTTCACGTTCTGAATTTGAACGTTAAATATAATTAAATCTCATTAATGGGTCGTTAAAAAAAAGGCTTCGAACCCTTTCAATGAGGAGGTACACGACTTATATTTGTATTACAGCTTACTAACACGTCGTAGAGAGGGGCCGATTCCTGCCAGTCTTGTAGATAACCTAACAAACAAATGTACGATCGAGCATGCTTTTTTTTAAAACAGCTGTTCGGTCAAGGTTGAGGATGATGCAACTGGGTCAAATGAAAACAGGTATTTTTCTTTTGATTAGGTGCTCTTTATTCTTATTGAATTTAGTGTAACTTTATATTTACAGTTCAAAACATCTTTATCAAGAATGTCTGTAGGCATAATCTTTACTTGGAATAACATGAACAAATTACTCTACGCAAGTCATATTAGGCATACACATAACAATATTTAATCTGTCTACTTTACTAATGGTAAACAATCGGATTCATCCTTGGATTTTTAAATATGATTATCTGACTCTTCGTCTCTTAAAATAAACTAGTGTGACACGTAAGTTTTAAACTTAGATCGTTGTCTAATTTAAAATGCATGAATGGTATTTGAATTATAGGTTAACTATTTAATTATCCGGCTATTATGCACTATTTGAAACGGGATATGTTAGAAATGAACGTTTAGTCCTGGTAAAAAGACTCGGATTACAATTAAGTTGACTATCAGTTATTTACAAGTTTGTCTTGGTTCCTTCTAATGAACGTGAAATTATACAATTGTCACTTTACATACTGTTCTTGTTTGTTTAACTTTAAGTTGGCTGGCTGGAAAGAATGCAGGTGCTGCTGTCGTTCTTGAAGGGGGCTCCACAGATGCTCGTAGTTGATGGAACGTCTTGACCCTCCGAGTTGATTCTCTTGATAGGCACCCCTGGTGTATCTTCTTGGCGGCACCTTGTTCAGATGTGTTGACTCGTTGTAGATGACTGGACACAGGTTCGTAGTTTTTGTCAAATATATTTGAAATGTTGTTTGGTTAACTCCCTGGTAGTTGAAGTTAATATCCTTGTTGATTATTTCTTTCTTTCCAGTACGTTATTTGCATCCTTGGTTTTTCCAATATCGAAAACACAGGATTGACTTCAATGTATGTAGTTGCACTAGCTCGCACTTTGTTTCACAGAAGTGGGATGCTCGCGAATATTTAGAACAACCTTACTGGTTGTGTGTAAATCTTGTAGGCACTGTTCTTTTCACAACCTTACTGCTTGGTTGTTGTAGAAGAATCCATTTAAACACAACCTTACTGCTTGGTTATTGCAGAAGAATTCTTAAACACAACCTTACTTGGTTGGTTTTTGCAGACGAATCCCTTTTAAATCAAGGTACTGTCCTTTTATACTTTCTCTTGTTTGTATGGTGGTTGTCAAGGCAACCAACAAAATTCAATCAAGTCAACAACCATCCGTTCATTTCAAAAGGCAAACCCTATTATTTCGCGATTTTATTGCCTTCATTAAGTGTTATGAAATTTATTTCTCCTAGATACAATCTTAGAATTCTAGTTTTGACAATTAAACGCGCATTACAAAAGTTTAACAGTAGCGCGTTTGATTTTCTTAGTACAGTTCTGATCATAAAAATATCATTTTTTATAATTTTTGATTTGCCTAACAACATACTCACTATGTGTATCTCTAATGCAACGGCGTTTACAATGGTTCTCTTAACATTTAATTACATCGTTTCTTTTTTTTTCATTTCCGTTTCTTTTTACCAGACAAAAATTCATTTATATAAAAAAAATAAAATTATTTAAGGGTGACTTTTGACAACCTATATTCAAACATGTGGTGAAATCTCAATAATGCTCATGCCCTGTTTGTACAGGACTTGAATATGTAAAGGGCTTTTGGTTCAATATGTGTGTACCCAAAAGTTTGTTTCTTTACTGAATTAAAGTTATCTTTGACATAATAAATGACATTTACGTTTGACGTATGTAAAAATCAAAAGATGCTATTGATCTTTTCACGGTCTTTACATTTCCATTTGCTTACAAAAACCTATGATACATCAAGTATTGATACTGAAGTATCCCTATTAATTCGCAAATTTAACAATTTTAGTCGATTTTTATTATAAATCATACTTTTGCAATGGCCATATTTGTCGACCCAAAGTAAACATTTTTATAAGTAAACCAATGAGAAGGATACAAATGTTTTATATCTTTGTTATGTGTGATGCGAGTCTGCGCACATTGTATGCGCATTTGACCTTAATCATATGAACAATTCAATAATAATTATTTTAACTAGAATGTACAAGGGTTCGCCCAAAAGTGAATCTTTTCAAACATGAACGAAAATCTAAATATTCATATTTTACATATTTGACTGGTCGTGGCTAAGATACAAGACCAGTTCAATATATATACATATATATATATATATATATATATATATATATAATATCTCACAGTAGCTAGGTCCTCCGCTAATAGACCATTTACATTTAATAAGTCATCCGAGTGCGATAGATCACCCGTATACGGAGGACCTATTGATTTTAGTGTAAAACCATTCTCATTACCATATTACATCAGTACACAAATTTTGGAATAGATGACCCATATCGCCTTTTTCGATATTTTGAATATTATAGTTCGCGCGTTTAACGAATCAACGATTGGCGCCACTATAGTACGTATATAGCAATATGTATATTCTATTGTCATTTGACAGTGGATCAGTCATCCACCATATACGTACTTTCGGAAAAGCAGTGGATGGATCCTCCTTCATACTGGCAACACTGTACTAGCCTATCATATTCGCTTTAGAGATACTTTCTAATATTTTTACAGTACTGTAGGACAAACTAAATACTACATTTATTCCGACTTCTATGGTAGGTCGCTTTGGTATATTAATAGTATTAGACCGTGTGCCAAAAAAGTAACGCGCACAGTTGATTAATCTAAAACGTTAAATTCGCCTTTAAATCTACTTTTATTTCTACAAAATTGAAATGATTTTAATAGTACGAAAAATTTACTTATATAAAGTAATTATGTCCAAAATAAAGGTTCATATTTAAAACACTCTTCAATGTCATATTTATATAAGATAATATATGTATCGTGTCAAAAATTTTGTATATAACAGTTCACCATTCTTTGTTTATTTTAAAGGTTAACACCTTTTGAGTTATTTAATGTTACTTCCTTTCCGCTATATAATATGAATACTCCTAATGAACTTTTCAGTCGAGAAGCAACTTTTGTTAAGGATTTAACATAAAGTAATGCTACAGAGTGTAATATACAACAGAATGTTTTTGAATGAAACACAAAATATAATATTCGAAGCTAATATTTTATTAAAAGTTAAGATTACAAACGTATTCATTGTTTTTTATTTTTTTTTATACTTATTCTGAATGAAAACTTTGATTTTCAACCAATCTTTATTTTTTAATAAGTCGGGATATTTCGAAATGAGTATGTCACATTCGTCTCTTCGAGGTGGCCGTTTCTCTTTTATATGTGTTTTAAAATAGGCAATTACTACTTTCTTTTGAGATTCTGTCCACGGAACAAGCATCCTTTTTCGTCCAGTTCGTTTTGTCTCTATTTCTCTGTTGAACTTCTGTTCGATGTCTGAATCAGTTGTTTCGGGTTCAAAAGTTCCTACATTTTCCTGTGTCATTTCACTTTGCTCTAAAGGATTCTCTGTTGCTTCTATCAAGTCGTCCTCTAAATTCAAGTTGATATCATCTAGGCTTTTCCCTTTAAACTGTCCAGCCGTACCCTTTTCCATAAGTATTAGAAGTTTTGATATTCTTGCTGTTTGATAAATATCGTCAGGGAGTCTGTAAGATGTTCGATGTACTCCTAACGTGTGACCCATAAAAGACGCAAGTTGCTCCATATCATTTTGACTCATATTAAATAGTTGGGTCAGAGTAGCCAAGTGTTTCCTAAGTCGAGTGCATGTAAGAGCGTCTGGGTTTTTTGCTCCACAAAGTGTAGCGAACTTCCTCATTACCTTATAGCCAATAATTGGTCCACTTGAATTTGGATTCCCGAAAAGGTAATTATTGGGTCTTTTAAAGATAAGATCTCTACATTTTAAAATCATCTCTAAGTGGTCCTGGACATCTCTGCTAATTAAAACTGGAACTCCTCGTCCCCTTTTTCCTCTTATCACAATTCTTTTAAAACTCTTCATCAACATTTTTTCTGTCCCAGAAATAGCTTCTGAAAATTCTTCATAGGCTTGCGAATTTTGATTTTGAATTGCAGATATGTAGGTGCTAACTAAAAGTCTTTGAAGTTCACCAGGACGACGTCTATTTAGTAAAACCAAGCGGCAGTATATAGTCTCTACCAAAATAATATATGCCCCTTCATCACGAGTATCTTTCTGTAACTTCTTCAGCGCATAATTGGCCTTACCTATAAGGCAATCTTTCAATAATTTTAAATCGCTAGCAAGCGGTACCAAAGTAACTTTATTCCACTTTTTTAAACTCAAGTCATTTGCTGCTTGACTAGACACATCGAATTTCCAGTTTCCTTGTATTAATTGAATTAGTGTTTTAAGTTCTGCTTCAGTAGTTGCAGATTGTATTGTCGGAAATGTGTCAGATTTCTTTAATACATGTACGAGTGCTATATCGCAGCACTGTTTCAATGTCGTTCCCATATTCAGTGCTAAAGTAGGGGCTTGATATAACTGACTTTCATGATTATATTTTGAAACAGCTTTTGTTGCAGACACTAAAACATCGTAATGCTCGGCTTTGAGAGAATGGAAAAGGTCTTTAATAGTCGGCTTAATTTTTTTTACTTCAAGAAGGAGTCGAGCTAATTCTCGCATCTTTCTTGATGCCACTAAAATAAAATGTTTCTCTCTATGTATTTTTAGGTATCTTGATGCAAATGCACATATAAGTGAATCTTTTTTAGCCAAAAGCGAAACTTGATCAGCCCTCATACGAGGAAAAACTTCTGATTTTAATTGAGGATCCACTCTTAGATGACGTAATAAAAAATTTTGTGCATCAGCTTGTGAATTTTTTGCAGAAGTTTGTTTGGCAGGATTTGCACTGCATTGTTTCCGATGGCGCCATAAATTTTTGGCAGAGTAAAACCCCAAACAGTGTACGCAAGGAAGATAATTTGTAGTTTTTGAACCTTTCCTTACAGGTTTAACTATTTCGTTGTTTGCTAAATAATTGCCTTTTTTTCGCAGATTATATAAGAGGTTCTTTCTTTCTTTACTAAGAGGGGTTAATGTCAAAATCTTCTGTACATCCAATTCAGTTCTATGGTTCCTAAATAAGTGTCTAGGAAAATGTAAAACATGTGTTTCACAATAGTAACAATATGTTTTTTTCGAATTAGTGTTCTTAATGACACTGCTATGTGTAGCTTGAGTAATATATTCGTCTTTGTTATCAGCTATCATCGTAACTAGAGAGCTATTACGATTGGGTATAGAATTTTCATGCTCACTCAAATTTTTGTCAGTCAAGAGACCCTCAGGAGAATAAAATATTTGAGGAGACGTGAGGGATATTTCCTGAAAATAATGTTGGTTATTCATTTAATATAATGAAAGTACAAAAATAAACTCACCGAAGAAACATCACTTTCAGAAGGATTATAATCAGGATCCCCTATGTCATTTTCTAGTGAAGGTTCACTATCTGATATAATTAATTCTTCTGACACATTTTGTAGAGGATCATCACAGTGGTAATAACATGTTTTTTTGGAATTGTTGTCTTTAATTACTCTGCTATTTGTAGCTCGAGTAATATATCCATCTTTGTTATCAGTTATCATCGTAATTAAAGAGCTATTACGATTGGATATAGTATTTTCATTTTCACTCAAATTTTCGTCAGTCGAGAGACCTTCAGGGGAACAAAATATTTGAGGAGACGTGAGGGATATTTCCTGATAATATAGAAATGGTATATAGAAATCAATTTAATATAATGCAATAAAAAAATAAACTCACCGAAGAAACGTCACCTTCAAGAGGATTATAATCAGGATCCCCTATGTCATTTTCTAGTGAAGGTTCCCTATCTGACATATTTAATTTTTCTGATACGTTTTGTAGGGAATCTTCAGACGATCCAATACTTTTGAATTGCAGAGAGCATCTACTTCCTTCTGGAGAAAGAGGCTTATTGCAGAACCAACTACTTTGGCGTTTATTTTCATAATTAGAAGAGCAAATGTTATACTGTGAAAAATATCAAATTAAGGGAAGAAGTATAAAATTTATAGATACATACGTAACTTGATGGGAACCTGAAGGATTGTTGATCCATCCTAAATAAATAAAATATAAATTGAATAAATTCTGTAAATGATCTCTTTAATTTATTAATTATTTTTTCTATTTTCATAAAAAATCCATTGTATGGATATATATTCTTGTGGATATATTATTGACTACAAACATAGTTTCAAGTTCTAGATCGTTATATTTAATAAAATAAATATAACGCCATGGAAAAACATAAATGGAAAAATTATATAGTGATTATAATAATAATAAAAATTAAACAATATGTAAATTAATATAAAAACTTGGTTATTCAATTTTATTCGACCAATGTTAATTTTAGCACATCTGTATTTGTCTTGGCACTTCTCTATTAAACCTTAATATAATTTTTCGTAATTATTATTATTGAAGAAAGGAATATAGATGCTGAAACCTTTAAAATTATTTTATTAATTTACACGTTACTGGCGTTCTTGTTAAACACAACACATGCAGAAAATCAAATGACGTTATAATTCCTATTGATGACGAAAAAAAAATTAAACCTATTTGCCATCCTTATTCAGAAATTATTGTTTTTATAAAATCAATAACGTCGTGTTTGAATTTTGGTTAAACGTCAGACATGAATTTAGGTAACCTAATATTTTAAGCTATTTGAATCATCTAATAATATTGAGGTAGTACTAGGTACATACCGTCAATATAAATATATGTTTATAATTAGAAATAGTATTATAAAGAGAATAATGGTTTATTAATGTGTTTATAGTTACTGATGGTCCTTATTTGATTCTATATAGTTTGTTGTGTAAGGTCCATGGTTCGTCAAATGACACAGAAATCTGTAAAATAGAGAATTTGTATTTATTTGTTAATTCGATATGTTATATAAAATTTGTAAAAACTTGTTCAATTGAATTTAATGAAGAGAAATGGTATTAAGAGGTAAATTTTATTATAAGGCATTGTCAAAATTAATTATAATTTCCCGCGTTAAAATATTTGAAGGAACTGTCAGTGGTTGTCAATGTTGACATTTTATACAGTAAAGTTATTGGAGAATGTGTTAAATGGTTCTGAATACATAAATTTTATACTAATTTCATAGAGAAAATTATCATAATAAGAGTATTGTTATATGGAGAGGTATTTATAAAAAGATTAGCATAATGGAATTTGTATTGAGTATAATAAAGAGGTGGATAATGGAGATTGGTCAATTTAAAAAATAGGCAGTATCACTAAGGGAATGGGATAAATAAAAAAAAAAATTCGAAAAATAATTTTCGCAGAGTGAGTTTATGAAATTGGCGATCAATTTATAGTAGCCATAATTTCATAAAGTAAAGAGAGATAAAAGTGTAATTGTATTGGAAATTAATATTCAAACATTTGGGAATATTATTAGTATAGAATACGAAGTATTAGTGTGCTAAAAAAATAAATGTCAACAGTTTTCATTAAACTGTAATAAAGGAAGAAGATAGGAGTGCAATTAAACTGGAATATAATTTAAAAGTACTTACCAGCAAAGAAGTATCCATGTTTATCGAGGTCACAGTGGAATTGGAGCATCATACCTTATTTTCTTGAAGGAGTATCCATATTTAACTAGGTTACAAAGGAATTGGAGCAGTAAACGTAATTTTCCTGAAGGAGTATCCATAACCACGGTGTCACAGTGGAATTGGAGCATCACACGCTGTATAATTAGACGAAGAGCTTCCTGGACGGAGTTATTGATTCATTGGAGTATTAGTTATATAATCAAGAAAGAAATTCCAATCTTAATAGGACCATTTTTCATTGTTCCTGTATCGGTAGTCACTTTTAGGAGGCACAGACAGCTGTTACATTGTCCGAAGAAGTTATAGCTGTAGGAATTGCGTTCATCTGAGGCTAAAAAGTTACAAGAAGATATTAAAAGGAGTTACGAAATAAGAAAAGACTGTGAAATAAACAAAGATTGTATTGAACTATTTTCATTTTCCATTTGGTTTTTGCTATAATAATTTAAATATTTGTGAAAGAGTACAATTAAATAAACCACATGACAAACTATATTCATAAATTAGAAAGAGATCATAAATAATTGCATAAGAATATAAATCAGATAAGTTTGTTATAATTTTCATAAATTTAAAGCTAAATTTATTAAATAACATACCTTTTAAAAAAGAGAGGTTAACATCTGTTCTTTTCATAACCATATTTTTTAGTTGAACAAGTTTAGATAGGATGTTGTATTAAAAGTGGCATTTTCATCATAGCACCAGAAATATTGTAAATAATTTATCAAATGAATATATTGTTGGTTAGTTTTTATATCCTTGTTTTAATGGTAATATAAAATATTTGTTAGAAAATCACTACCATATAAAATGTGGGAATACCTAGAAATAAAATCATCAATTTAATTTATGAGCTATAAATCATATCCGATAAAAAAAATACTTACTCCTGAGATAAAAAGAGTTGTTATGCAGTAATAAGATAAATCTTATTATATAGATTTTGTATAAAAAGAAATTAGTTATTTGAAGTCTAGTTATAATAATTTTCAACTTGAAGCGATACTATTGTCAAGTTCCGAGTTACCAACATTACCAGAAGATATATCACTACTAGTATATAATTGCTAAGAGAACCAAAAGATACAGGTTCGGATTAAGGAATATTATAGTAAAAGAATATGTAAATGTCTTGGGAAAATGAATGATGAATTTAATTGAAAATGTAATGTTAGATTTATGAAATTAGTATTGTATGGAGTATTGTTGAATGTGATAGGAAGAGATATAATAGTACATATAAATTATACGACTGAGTTAGTACGGGCAAATTAATAATTCATAGAAATTGAAAATACATATTGGCAACCCAAGTTTATAAATAGGATATTGTAGTATATTGTTAAATGTAATAGATACACCTTTAAAAGGGGGTATTTCTACATTAATATGGCTTCCGAACGTGGGGCGTTTTAAAAGAAACTCGCAAAGATTGTGTTTTCAATAATTTATTCACCTTTTTTATAATTAGAAAAATACATTTTTTTTATATACAAATAATAAAACTAGGTTTGAAAGTATAAGACAGGTGGTTATAGTAATATTACATACAATTTATTAATCATGAATACCAGGTCTAAGAGTAGTTCTGGAATGAATAGGACAGAGTTTTCAAGCGATAGCGAGGAAGAAACACAACAGATGGGTAATATCCAAGATGGAGGAGATATACCACAGGTACAGAGAAAGACGTCAATCACATCAGCAGACATGTTGTTAATTTATCAAATGTGTGAAGAATTAGGTGGAAAGATAGACAAGATGAATGAAGAAAGTAGACGACAAAGAGAGGAGGATAAAAGAGAATTGTATGGAAGATTGGATAAAGAGGACAAGACGTTTGAGGAATTAAATGGAAAATTTGATAAGATGTTCGAAGAATTTAGACGACAAAGGAAGAAGATAAAAGAGAATTAAATGAAAAATTGGATAAGTTGAATGAACAAGTGAGTGGAAAAATAGACAAGTTAAATGAGGTTATTATAGAGAATATTGTACAATTGAAAGAAGAAGTTATGGTTACTGGAGAAGAATATAAATGGAATATTGAAAAATGTAAAGAACCTTTAGTAAGAATTCCCGAAGAAATATTATCAGAAAAACAAATATGTGTAAAGGACAAAATAGATACAACTGAAGAAAGGGTAATTGAAAAGTGTGAGAAGGATGAAATAAACTGTATCAACATTGAACAAAATACAGCTGAAATCAAGAAAACTTACACGATTAAGCCTATACAAAAGAAAACTAAATACTTAGATTCCGGCAGAAAAATTTTACGATCATATTTGGACTCACTTTTATTAGCAGAAGAAGAGGATAATATTTCGGATTTATATTTTTTAAGACAATTAACAGGGATAGTCATAAGAGACGAAAAGTATACTGGAAGAAGTTTTAAAGTTGGACATAATATAATACCAACTTATGTGGAAAATGTTTTGGGGAATGAAAAGATTAGAATGTTTAATAAGTATAAAGAATTTGTAAATGGAAATGATTCTGTGGTGAATATAAGAGATTCTTCAGAAAAATATGTGCGAAGAAATGTTCATCAGGTTACAATGATCTTGGAGATTAAGTGCAAATTATTGGAATGGGATATTGAAGTGCAGAAAGTGACAGAGGTATTTACATCTAGAAATGCAGATGTTATGGGTATATTTGACCAGGTTGGAAAATTTGTGAATAAGATGTTTTACAAAACTGAAGAAAATGAGTTATGGTATGAAGGAGATGTAGATAAAGAAGAAACATATGGAACATTGAAAAATAGAGTAAGACTAAAAATTATAATGGATAAGATATCTCGGATAATACATGATACAATCTAACATCTAAATCATGGTGATGGACATGGCAGTTGTATACATGGGCGACAACTGTTGGTACCGGCGACACCATCCTACCAGAGCTAAAATAAGAGAACAGCCCACATCTAAATCATGGATATGGACATGGCAGTTGTAAACATGGGCGACAACTGTTGGTATCAGCGACACCATCCTACCAGAGCTACAACAAGACAAAAGCCCTCATAAAAATTATTATACTCGAACAAAGAATTTATGGACATGACGGACACTTAAAGGCAAGTATTCATGGGTATTACTAAACCAATCATATACACAGCTACCACAAATTACAAGAGCTCATACAAACAATACGGTAAATAGGGGCATAGAAATGGATAAAAGACAATGAAATGATAGTGAAATAAGATACATTACATATAATAAGAATTATTACTATTTATATGAGAACTTACTGAAACGACTTATCCAATAATAAGGTAGGGGCAGGTATTATTCAGAAACTCATCCGGAATTATAGTTAAGATTTAGAATTAGGAATGTTATCAATATTTAAATGAGTATTTTAATTTATTTAAAAGTTATTCCCTTATTCCATAATATGTGTTTTGTTAATTAAAAAAAAAAAAAAATGATGTAATATAAGTAGAGAATACTAGAACATGTGTGTACAAGAAAAGGAATTTAAATAAGAAGATACCTGGAATATTAGAAACTTAAAAATTAAAAAAAACATGTATGGAAAGAAAATATTATACAAGAAAAAGTACATTTGAACATTATAAAACGAATAGAAGAGATAATACAAGTATTGATGCACGATAAAGTAGGTCGGGTTGTACATAAGGTGATTATGATATAATAAATTATTAAGAGGAAAGAACAAAAGCCTTTTATATAGAAAGATGATATACGTATAAAAAATGAAATGCTTACTATAATAGAGTAATATAAAATGATCCATGAAAGTATGGAATAATAAATGTTAGAATATATAAAAAAGGGTATAAAATGTATAAGACGAAAATGTCTACATATTATTAAAATGGTAACGTACGCCAATAAAACGAAAATATAATTAAAAAACTTTCGTATGATGAAAGTAGGGGATAAGACGAAAAGGTCTATAAAGGGAAATAAGGGATATGTTCGAATAAGAACAATATAAATAATTAATATAAATGTATATGTGAGCATAAATAAAGTATATTTTTAAAAAGGCAATTTAAGTCCAAAGGAATAATAGAAAGTTGATAAAATATTCACCATAAAATAATAAAGGTATTACAGGAATTAGTAAGAAGATAGTTTTTTTTTATCAATGCTTAATTTCTTCATATAGAAGAGTTCATAGAAAATAAATGTATATCTTGTTGGTACTAATTATTAAGTTACATGACCAGGTATCCAGAGATTAAAAATAAATAAAAACTTATTTATAACGTAAATTTCATTTAAAATGATAAATTTACTAATACAAAGTACACGTAAAAAGAAAGTATAGGATAAAGATAAAATAACTAAAGAGTATGGATCGATATTGTAAAGAAACTTATATTACAGTCAGATAAATAATAATTGAAGTACATGTATATAATTTTTCATAGAGTATAAAGGTATTAATTGTTGTTAAAAATTTACATGTTAAATAAATGATGAAGGTGCCATATTACAAGAATATTGCAAGCACAATGCAAGAATTTACTTTTAAAAGTTGTTAATAATTTGAATGTGTTATGAAGGTAACAGATTATAACTTTTAGTTTAAACAGATAATTTCTTATTTAATAAATGAAAATTATTCAAACAAGTTGAAATTTTACATTTATTAAAGGGGCAAAATGAGGTAGTACTAGGTACATACCGTCAATATAAATATATGTTTATAATTAGAAATAGTATTATAAAGAGAATAATGGTTTATTAATGTGTTTATAGTTACTGATGGTCCTTATTTGATTCTATATAGTTTGTTGTGTAAGGTCCATGGTTCGTCAAATGACACAGAAATCTGTAAAATAGAGAATTTGTATTTATTTGTTAATTCGATATGTTATATAAAATTTGTAAAAACTTGTTCAATTGAATTTAATGAAGAGAAATGGTATTAAGAGGTAAATTTTATTATAAGGCATTGTCAAAATTAATTATAATTTCCCGCGTTAAAATATTTGAAGGAACTGTCAGTGGTTGTCAATGTTGACATTTTATACAGTAAAGTTATTGGAGAATGTGTTAAATGGTTCTGAATACATAAATTTTATACTAATTTCATAGAGAAAATTATCATAATAAGAGTATTGTTATATGGAGAGGTATTTATAAAAAGATTAGCATAATGGAATTTGTATTGAGTATAATAAAGAGGTGGATAATGGAGATTGGTCAATTTAAAAAATAGGCAGTATCACTAAGGGAATGGGATAAATAAAAAAAAAAATTCGAAAAATAATTTTCGCAGAGTGAGTTTATGAAATTGGCGATCAATTTATAGTAGCCATAATTTCATAAAGTAAAGAGAGATAAAAGTGTAATTGTATTGGAAATTAATATTCAAACATTTGGGAATATTATTAGTATAGAATACGAAGTATTAGTGTGCTAAAAAAATAAATGTCAACAGTTTTCATTAAACTGTAATAAAGGAAGAAGATAGGAGTGCAATTAAACTGGAATATAATTTAAAAGTACTTACCAGCAAAGAAGTATCCATGTTTATCGAGGTCACAGTGGAATTGGAGCATCATACCTTATTTTCTTGAAGGAGTATCCATATTTAACTAGGTTACAAAGGAATTGGAGCAGTAAACGTAATTTTCCTGAAGGAGTATCCATAACCACGGTGTCACAGTGGAATTGGAGCATCACACGCTGTATAATTAGACGAAGAGCTTCCTGGACGGAGTTATTGATTCATTGGAGTATTAGTTATATAATCAAGAAAGAAATTCCAATCTTAATAGGACCATTTTTCATTGTTCCTGTATCGGTAGTCACTTTTAGGAGGCACAGACAGCTGTTACATTGTCCGAAGAAGTTATAGCTGTAGGAATTGCGTTCATCTGAGGCTAAAAAGTTACAAGAAGATATTAAAAGGAGTTACGAAATAAGAAAAGACTGTGAAATAAACAAAGGTTGTATTGAACTATTTTCATTTTCCATTTGGTTTTTGCTATAATAATTTAAATATTTGTGAAAGAGTACAATTAAATAAACCACATGACAAACTATATTCATAAATTAGAAAGAGATCATAAATAATTGCATAAGAATATAAATCAGATAAGTTTGTTATAATTTTCATAAATTTAAAGCTAAATTTATTAAATAACATACCTTTTAAAAAAGAGAGGTTAACATCTGTTCTTTTCATAACCATATTTTTTAGTTGAACAAGTTTAGATAGGATGTTGTATTAAAAGTGGCATTTTCATCATAGCACCAGAAATATTGTAAATAATTTATCAAATGAATATATTGTTGGTTAGTTTTTATATCCTTGTTTTAATGGTAATATAAAATATTTGTTAGAAAATCACTACCATATAAAATGTGGGAATACCTAGAAATAAAATCATCAATTTAATTTATGAGCTATAAATCATATCCGATAAAAAAAATACTTACTCCTGAGATAAAAAGAGTTGTTATGCAGTAATAAGATAAATCTTATTATATAGATTTTGTATAAAAAGAAATTAGTTATTTGAAATCTAGTTATAATAATTTTCAACTTGAAGCGATACTATTGTCAAGTTCCGAGTTACCAACATTACCAGAAGATATATCACTACTAGTATATAATTGCTAAGAGAACCAAAAGATACAGGTTCCGATTAAGGAATATTATAGTAAAAGAATATGTAAATGTCTTGGGAAAATGAATGATGAATTTAATTGAAAATGTAATGTTAGATTTATGAAATTAGTATTGTATGGAGTATTGTTGAATGTGATAGGAAGAGATATAATAGTACATATAAATTATACGACTGAGTTAGTACGGGCAAATTAATAATTCATTGAAATTGAAAATACATATTGGCAACCCAAGTTTATAAATAGGATATTGTAGTATATTGTTAAATGTAATAGATACACCTTTAAAAGGGGGTATTTCTAAAATATATTGATATTATGCACATACCTGATCAGTTTTACGAAGAACCAAAATTATGCTCTTCGTTGGAATTAAAATTTTTTTTCACCAGCTGCCTTTTTAAATCAAAACAATTAACGTGTCTTCTTCCACGATCACAATACATTCAAATGATAGGCTGACGGTTAGAAATGAAATAGGCATTGTATTGGATCACATACAGAATAACATCTGGCAACTGTGGCGGGCCACCAATGCACCGTAATTTAGATAATTTGTATATATTGGAGGACGCAAAAACGTTAATTTGTCAACGAAATATACAACCAGATGACACGTGCACGGTGATTTAGTCGGAAGACGTAAATATAGTAAAGTACATGCAAAATAAAAATATAAAATCTATATGTTATGTTGGATATAGTATTAGAATGGTCTACTATTTTATATACACAAATGTATATGTACAGATATTAAGTCTCTCTAGGGGGTGATCTATTGCTGCTTTTTGTGAGGAAGACTTAGACACTGTGAGATGTATATATATATATATATATATGTATATATATATATATATATATTGTACTAAAGTGGATATACTAGCTTTAGTAAGATATCCCACAAATTAGTAAATCAATATAAAATTGTTATATTGTAAAATGATATGATCTATAATTCAATCTCAGGGTAAAATTTTATTATTAAGTACTATTATGATGATTTTAATTTGCCTCGAGCTAATTCAGAATTTTTTATAATCTCTACTGTATATATTATTAATCAAATAGAACATGAGACTCAATATTTAAATTATTTGAATATACTACCTGTTAATACTCTTAAACCGGTCCTGTATACCTCAGTAGATATCTCCTAGTCATACAGTTACCTTAGTATTTTAATATTTAATTAATTGGTAATACGAGTTCAACTGTAAAAACGATTTAAATAAATCATTTACTTTCCATAAACTTTACGTATATTATTTTTTAAAATTTGCTAAGTTTTCATGTATTAACAATTTAAATACACCTTCAATATTTCAATAAGTGAGTATATCGCCATCTATTTAGCATATATCTAAATTAATTATGTTCTTTAATATTTTTCAAAGATGTACATAACCTCGACGATCATAAGAAGAAAAAACAAATAATTCTATTCATATATTGAATTCTTTAAGAACAACATATACATATTTCCGAGAAGATATTTAAAATCATTACAAAAATCTCTATAAACTTGTCCAATTATAAATTAATGATTATTGAAGATGAGTTTTTTATAAGAATAATAACGTGAGTATTCAAAAATGACAGTTGATTGTTATCCTGCTATATAAAATACTGGTTTTATAATATGAGTTAATTTTTTTTAATATAAAGGTATTTTTATAACTTTGTATGATAAAATAATAAATTTTTATAGTTACTTGGTGTCAATTCAGATTAAATTAAGGTTTTAAATTTATTTCTTCTTAAACTCCCATAAATAATTAATGTTAAAAAATATATACGACCTTTTCCAACTTGAATTATTATTCTTCTTGATGTATACTGACACTTTGTAGTTATCCTGGACTCACACGAAAGATCTGTCGATGTTCTGGAAAGACACTTTTCTACACAAGAACTTCAACTGGCTTGAATATTTCCTGATAATCTTGATATAAGCCTTCAAAATTAGATGTCTCGTCACGGATTTATTTGTGTAGTCCTTCTGGTGCTCCGATTGGAATAATACGTCAAAAACTACTGGTATTCTGCAAGATATTTTCGTCAACTGCTCCTAGTGATTTGAAAATGTAAACGTCAAGTGCTCCTAATGTTTTCTAATGCCCTTGGAAATTCCTAATGTCCCTGGTATTTAGAAAAATGTATATGTCCAGTACTTCTAATGGTTCCAAGAAAACGTCTAATGCCCCTGGAATTGGCTAATTTCCGTCTACAGCTCCTGGAATTGTCTAATTTCTGTCCACTGCTCCTGGAGATTTACACGTTCTAATCTTCTAGTTCTCCTTCCAATTTGAGTTGGCAATTTAATATTAACATATAAGTTAATTAATTTGGGTAAGTATTATATTCTTTACTCCTCGTATATACTTTATATAAATTTCTATATTCTGTAAACACTATTTAACTTCTGCTTAGTTAGAATAACATGTATTCTATAATAATTTACTCCAATATTGCTTCTAGTTTATACACTTTTGCTGAAAATAAACTTTAGCACGAAAAATTGCGACTATCTTCCGCAAAATTCGAAAAAATTCTTCTTTATTTATTTAAAATTACCTTAATGATAATTCCCATTCTTTTTCAACCAATAAATTAATCACACATTAAAACCAAGCTCAATATAAATTATAGAAGTGTAATAAATTTTTAAATACCTTTCATAAGTCAATATTTCACTCATAATAAATTATTCTTTGAATTTAGTAAAGTTATCATGCTTCAAATTACCAATATTAAGCTTTACTTCTTTATAGTAACAATTATCTGTCACCTTGACAATTAACTGACACATCCGATATACAATTTATAGCGGTATTTTTTTATCAATTCTTTGTTGATTATTTTCGTATTCTAAAAATCTTTTATCCTTTCCTCATCATTAATAACACTTGAACAAGTTTTTCACAATGCTAAATTACATTTCAAATTTACAATACTTATACAAAATCTTTCTTTACAGATTTTTGGTACATATGCATGGAAGAACAACTCCAATTGTAATAAATACTATTTCACCAAGTAATTATAAAATTCTCCTTTAACTCAATAAACAATATTTTTTCAAGATTACAACCAGTTCATTAATATTCGCAAATTTAACTATCCCTGTCATAATTAAAGAAAAACCGAATCTTGTATAAAACTCATCCTTAATAATTTAAAATAGGCAACTCCTATTACCTCAGTGTATAACCTGTATAATTCTAAAATAAGCAACTCTACCTATATCAATATATATATTAATTTAATACGTGGTTAATATACTAGCGAAATAAAAATAAATATTGTTTTGTATATAATTATGTAAATGTATTCGATTGATTAAAAACATTATATACTAGGTATTTAACTACTGCAGAGAACTCATCATTTCTGTAAAATTTGAGACATTTTTTCGTCATATTTATCACTTATGGTGACCTATACAGTAAGGTAATTGCATACACAAAGTTTCGTTAATGAAAAATTTCATTGAAGAAAATTTATCGGATACGTCTGCCTTCAAGACCCAAAATCTATTGTTAAAAATGTATTGGACATAGATCTATCCGTTGAATACTGAAATTTAAGACTGTGACAGCCTCTGTTGTGACTGCGGCTGCCTCGACTGGAAACTCTTCCTCGATCAGGCCTTCTTCCTTGATTAAACACTCTTCCTCGATATAAACCTTCTCCACGAGCAGATTCCTGCCATTCTCGCGGCCACATCCATGACTATGTAGAAGTATTATGCCTTGTGCACTGGTACTGTTTATGCCTCCTGTTACACCCTAAACAACGTCGTAACTAAATTTATTGACTTAGGTGAGTCACGGTATAGGGAGATCTCTATAGTGTGGTAGAAGGAATTGAAAATCGCAGAGCCGAGCTAGCTCAAATCGCAGATGGCGTGTCGGTTCAGAAAACTAAACTTAAGATATGAGCGTCGATCGGCGGCGACGCTAGCGACGTTGTCTCTGGGCACCAGGACACTGCGCTACCCTAACGGTAACCTACCTGCGTTTTCTAAGATCTGCCACCGGCTGTGTCCCTCCAGCGGGTTACACTACTGGATCACCCTGTATAGGATCCGATAAACAAACCTTCATGCGCTAATTAAGACGAAAGGTAGGGGTTTACATAACCAATAATAAATAATAAAAAGATAAGGTGAACAGTAAACTATGTATTTAAGCCGTCTTGATGTAAAAATAGAAAGATGGTAACATTCAAAAAAAACAGTGAAGGTAAATACTAGAATTTTTAAATGCACTATAAATGTATATAAATGGTGGATTATTAAGTTAATCAAAACAACAAAATGATATGACTATTAGCAATTTATATTGTGTGACTAACAAGAGGTCATAACCTCAGCAAGATTGAAATAATAAAACATATTAACATAACCTCCGCAGTATTCATAAGAGGTAGGACGGTAGCAGAAACGTTTCCTCGACCTTACAATATATTACAAAAGTTAAAAGAGTAGCCTACTAAAGGCGATACAACTTAAAATTTACGGTAACTCAATTGTTAGAATATAATAGCAAAGTTTCGTATCAGATAGTTGTGTAATCTGCAAAGGCTTACGTTTACATATGATTTAACTAGGCAAATTTAGATTTAGGTAAAATTTAGTCTACTAAAGTTTTAAAGAAATTACTGAAAGAGTTTTAAAGTAAACAATTGTTAATTAAATAGCACGTTTAAACATTGATAATTTAATTCAACAAATTAAGGCAATTCAAAGATTGTACGGTAAGGAAATTGAAACAAGTAAGTTAAATTTGAAGAGTACTTCGTTTGTACCAGTGTACGTAAACAGTGAGTACTAAAACAAATGTTCTGCTGCTGGAATCACCCAGTATACAGCACAATCAAATTTACAAAATAACATAAGTTAAACTACGGTTTAGAAACCTAGCACATGAAATAGTGGTTTATTAGATTAAGCAAGCCACTAGTTAATTTATGGTAAAAAAAAAACTTGTGTACTGTCCAGCCTAACTGGCACAAGATTTAGACAAATCAGTCGAGACACATGTAGTAGATAATGTTTGGTGCTGTACTTATCTGGCTAGCTGTGCGAAAGGAGAACTCCCTAGCTGGAGATAGTTCCACGGCGTAATTCTGGCCGGCAGGAGAAAATTCCTCGCAGGAGCCTCTGAGTTCGATGTTAAGTACAACAGGTAGATCGACTATAACGCTGTGATCCTCAACGGAAATGTACAGCCGCAATGTCGGCGTTAATACTGAAGATTCAGCACGGTACTACAAGTTCCTAGTGATTTAGAGGGAAAGAAAAAGCAGAGATAAAAACTCCGAAAATTAACATAAAATTTGCTTAGAACTTACCCCAGGTTTTCTCTGGAGAACGACGATAACTGACTTCAAAAGTCACCAATAGCACAAAATGGAGAATACTTGGAGACCACCTCGTGGCACTACAATATTTCGGGTGACGGTAAACTACGATACACCCACGAAAAACACCTAATTAAGGTAGCGAAATTTACTACTTATTCATTGGAGCCGCTAATGCGTTAATGTCTACTTAAGACATACAAATTAATTTACAAGAAATAAGTAGCTCTGTACTAATGTTCTTCATTCAAAGATCGACATAGAAGTAAAGTCAGAAAACGTGCATCCTCAAAACCAATGCCCTATAGCCATCACGCAGGCTTCTAAATGCGGAAGAGTTCTGTAGGTAAGCGGCGGGAAAAATTCAAATAAAATTAGCGAACACAAAATTATCCCGCAGTAGAGCACATTAGTAACGAGATCTTAATAATTAACCACAACTATCTTCTGAGTTCGAAATGATGACAAAACACATTGAAATACACTTACAATGTACGTAAGATTATAAAGTCAGATAAAACGAGAAGAGAGATTTCACGCCCAGAGAGTTGGCAGTCATGCAACATTCAGCGCACTGACCCATTGACATGTAACCAAGAAATTCGTAAACATACGCAACTCAACCTCGACATACATTATAAATGTCCGGCACTCAGGTAAATATATTAAACATGACCAAAAAAGGCACACAAACTATCGACGGGATTTTCCCCGATCTAATCGACCTTTGCAGGCATTGGTACCGGCGTAGATACAGCGATATACGCTCTAAAGGTTATGTTCAACGGAGGCTCGGAAAGATACAATTTCTGTGGAAGGTCCCACTAATTACACCCAGGGCATGTCCGTGAAGGAAGAACACAAGTATGCACAATGTCTAAGCTATTCCCATGCTACAATAAACCTTTTCTTTTTAAGCAAACAAACAGTCTATAAAACCAAAAGAGGTTATCCGATTGCCACAGTACATGCTTTAGTTGTAGCAAAGTAAATAAGGTGCTAAAAGAATATCCTAACACAATACTTCCTCTTACAACCAGGGTAACAGGACAGCAATAAAACTAATGTGGAGATAATCAAGATCACACAGAAATCGCAGCCCGAAAATATGAATTGTCGATGAAAATAACAATGTTTACATCCGTAAATTAGAAACACGGATACAATGCAGGTAGGTCAGACAGGCCTATATTAATGGCCTCGGAAAATAGTTATTCTAAATGTAGATTTGAATTACCCTACACGTGTAATCAGAGACATCGTACGAATGCCCTAAAATTAGATTTCAACAAATTTAGCTCATGAAACAGGAATATGTTCACACAATAGAAATAAGGCATGCCACACTAGGTTCACAAAATATACCAAGCACGGTCGTAAAGTTGCGGTTTAAAGTATCAACAATGCGAAAAGCATAAGTAATGCGAAACATAGGCTAAACGTAAAAATAAGGCATAACACTCCTCTTGCCACATGTATAACACAAAAATGAGCTTTCTGGTTTTTCTGTATCTTTCCGTAGTCATTTCTTTCTTTTTTCTTTTACGCCTAGTAGTCTATTGTTTCTAATACGGCATTGACAATCTCAGTTAACTCGTTTGACGCATCCTGCAATTGCGAACACTTTTCTTCCATAGTAATAAAATGCTCCATTAACAGTTTCCATTCGCAATATTTCTCTTCTATTAACTTTCTTCTTAAATATATTCTGCTTCGTACACCTTTTGTCTTGAAATAATTTTTCAATTTTTTAAACAATTCATATGCTGTTTTCTTTTTCTTTTAAATATTCCACATGACTGCCATTCCACTAATTATAATAGCCTAGGGCTTTGCCTCTACTAAGACTGTATTCTATGCTTGCTTAAGTTTCTTCTTCGACGGCTTAAATTGCTCCAGCCTCTTTTCATATTGCTTTCATGCATCAAAGTTAAACATAGAATTACCAATTTAGAGACGTGCCCTTCTTTGTCGGCGCCTCCTTAACCCTCTGCGCCTTCTTACACGTCGCCGTCTCCTGTGTCACCGTCTCTGCTTAAATGCACGGGCAACATAAAACAGGGCCAACACTCTACTGACGTAGTTGTGTATAGCGCCGCAAAACACATGTGTTGAAGGGCGGGGCAAAGTATATTTTGTAAAAGATCCGATCCCCCATATAATTAATGAAATTCATTTTGACAATGTTTTTGGAAGTACTGTCAGTTTGTTGATACCTCGAAATTGCTAATTTTTTGAAGGTAATTTGGTTTTATGCGATTTTTTTACTTTGATTACGATAGACATTCAAAGGAAATCAAATTATTAATGGGAAAACGTACTTCTTCATTTATGAGAGTGCGTACCCTTTAATAAATAAGACTTCTTTTTACCAGGTCTCACTGTAAAGTGTAATAGAAATAGTTTAAATCAGCATAAAATGTTATTATAGGTGTTGAATGCAAGTATCCTCGTTTCAAGAAAAATGCTACTTCACAAAATCTACCATGCAAGTGTCGAGGAAGTTAGTCCAAAGTTAAGGAAATAACATCAACTTAGAAAAAAGTATGACGATACAGCCATCATCGATCATGACAAATGTAAATAATTGGAATGACAGTGTGACAGAGAAACAATGTGATCTATTGCAAGGAAAAGAAAAGATTTCTGTAGAAGGTCTATTAGGATTAATGACTCCGCAGAAAAATAGTGAAGATAAAGGGTACACAAGTGATGAGTGGAGATAATATATCGTCTTTTACTGCACACCATTGGAAGTAATGCAAAGTTAAGTTTATTAACTGGCTTACCAAATTTCCAAGTATTAAATGTCTTGGTCGACTTAATAGAATGCCACTTTCCTGATGCACGGATACACAAGTTAACTGCAAAGGAACTTATTATTATTACTTTCATGAACATGAAAATTGGGCTTCGTTATGTTGTCGTTGCTACTTTATTTACATCGCTTTCAAGCCAGAGTTGTAAATTAATATTCCACGATATGATTTCTAAATTAGTAGTAATATTAAAACAGATACTTGTCTGGCCAATATTGGCGGAATGTCAAAACTATTTACCAATTTGTTTTAAATTTTTTTTCTAATGTTAGAGTTATTGTAGATTGCACGGAAATAACAGTTCAACGATCAAAAAATCTGTGTTGTCGAATATTAACTTACTCGCATTAAAAGGAATACAAACAATAAAGTTCATGACAGGTGTTAGCTCTGGTGAATTAATAACATTTATTAGCAAGGTATATGGTAGAAGGGCACCAGATAAAGCTATTTTTGAACAAAGTGGTATCATTGATCTGTTAGATATGCACAAGGATGCCATTATGGTGGATGAAGGCTTTCGTATTGATACTAATTTTATTAAACTTATTAGACCACCGTTTTCAAAAAGAACACGCAGCTATCTAAAGAAGAGGCTCGGCGAAATATTGAAATAGCAAAAGCACAAGTGCATATTGAACGTATAAATGAACGAATAAAAGTATTTGAGATAATAACAAAACCATTGCCATTGTCGCTGGTTGAAAAAATTGATGACATTTTTACTGTTATCTGTGCTGTTTTGTAAATTTAGAGTTAGATATTGGCAAAATTTTCATGATATTTCATATTTATTGTGACAAATGTATTATTCACTGACGAATATGTGATAAAGTCGCATTCCTCAATATTAAATATTGCCATACTTAAATGAATTTGACCATAATATGCATGCCTTTTCTTTAGGAAAAATTCATTGTTTTCCATTACAATAAAGTTACATCGGTTAACCAATTCTTTTGCTGTCATTGTACTTTCTAAAAAAGAAATAGATTTGTAATTGTCTCTATTATTGTTTAGGTACCTTCAAATGGGCATTTTATTTCTAGTAATTTTACTGATGCATTACCATCAAACACAATTCCATCAGGTGAACATGCTAGCCACTTGTGCTGAATACTTACTAGAAGACCTGTTTGAATTATTTGTCAGTTAGAATTTGCTATGTAGCAATCTCGTAAAGCAGGCTGAACACCATGATCAACATATTTGTTGTACAATTTCTTAGGCCAAAAATATTTGCATGCTTTTTTTCTCCCATTCATTAAGACTAGATGTACATATTCTTAACATCTAGAAACTGTAATCCGAAATTGTCTTTCCTGAAAAAATATCCTTCTTCAAAAAAGACGATGAAAAATTATCTGAAGACATAATAAAATAACCCCAAGATACAAAGCACAGATACAACTACAAATGTATGCAAGTAAGAATGCTAAGGGATTATTTTGTGTAGCAGATCCATCATTTGAAGATAATACAAAAATAAATGTAACTGAAATCACATTTGAAAAATGAGAAAATACATTTCTTCAAAAGTGTTTATTAGTGTAAACATATAGAACGTATATGAATTCTCAAACTTGCCATCCGTTTGGTTTCAAGAACCTCCTTCTTGGATAATTTGTTTTGTCATTGCACACTAGGAGGTATGATTAATTTACAATCCAATCTGGCAAGAGTTTTCAATATGTTTAAACCCTCTATCAGCCATGATGGATGCTCCAAGTGGAAGAATTTGCAAATAACCACATTCTTCTACTAACATTCTATCGGATATTCTGCCAGAAAATCCTCCCGATATATAATTAATAATACTATCTGGAGTGGAAAATATTAAATATTTTATTGTATTGCATTTTTTATATTCTGACCATGAAAGTGCCTGTTTTACAATTTCAATTTCAATTTTTAAAGCCCCTATGATAGCCTGCACGTGACTATATCGATGTTCTAAAGCTTATAGGTAATTTTTTAAGAATGATATCTGCGCTAGGCCAAAATATAAAATGTCTCATATAGTGTGCTATGATGGGCATATATTTAGAGAATGTTTTGCTTGCATTTAAAGTACTCATTCCAGAATCATCATTTAGCCGAATCTTCTTAAGAATTAGTAGAATATTCTGTTCACTTGTACCAGTTGCCTTCCTTACCATACCAGTAATAAAATATCAACTTCTTGTCACACCTATGTAATGCCTGGGTTTATTTTTTATGATTTGAATTGTTTTAAAAGCTGAAGTAATTTTCAAAATTTCTTTTTGAAAACTTGAAGTTGTATCACTTGAATCATTTGGTGTAGATGTTTCCGGCTCATAACTATCAGTGTCTGTAGTTGTATAGCAATCTTCTTCTTGTTTGGAAACAGATGAGTGGTGTATAATACATTTTTGGAGTGGATATGTAGTCTTGTCTATCGTTTTAACTTTAAACGGTGAAGTAGCTGTGTGTACATGTAATGATTGAACTTGTACATATTTGCTTCGATAATAAGGATGAATGTTTACTTTTACAGAAACATCCCTGCTTGTAAAACCTGAGGTGATACATCTAATAGTTTCACTTCCCACATCAGCAATAGATTTATTTCTTAATGTGGAATCTTGATGTAATATGGTGGATTCTGTAAATTCTTTATCACACCGACTTTGAACAATGGTTGCCTCATCATTCAACACTTTTAAAATTACTCTCCTTTGTCACTTCAAAAATGCTTGTCGTGGAAGTGGTGGTGAGGCTGCTCTCTCACGATCTTCTTGACAGGAAAACTTACACGGTATAACATTTTTCTTCATGATCTTTTACTTTTCTATTCATAAGGTTAAATTGCATCCAATTTACCATGTCATTAGGTAACTACAAAATAATAACACATTTAAAAAATAGGTTTAATTTATAAACTAAAATGTATTTTGTTGTACCTATAGTGAATCAAATTCTTAATTAATTCTACTACTTACATCAAAATGATTCTCACAACAATAAATTGCCGTTTTGGTAGAGACATCTTTAAAACTTCTTCTTCTTGAAGCTTGAAGCCACAAATGATGTACTTTTGGGTCGCGAGGCACATGTATAAATATTTTATTTCGTGTTTTAATCGACGTGTTTGTACAACATGGTACAAGGCACCAGTAATATGTGCTTTCACCTTTCATGTTATAAATTAATAATAATTTTCAACTTATTGCTCGATTGTTGTCACACAGTAGTACCGTAGTAACCAAATACTAACATAATAAGCGGCGTGTTTACACTATACTTCTACGTCATATGCGTCTGACATATTGAAATTAGCGTTTTCCCGCGACTGATATTAATTTAAATTTTAATGTGATATATTTGAAATTATAGATTATTTAAAAAAAAGCCTTATTATAATATTATAACATCGTATCTTTTCAAAAAGAAATATGAATATTCCCTATTGTGTTTTTATTACTTACTTTACTTACTTACTTTACGTATTTACTTTACTTACTTTCGTTGCTAAATACGTTTTATCGTCAGCTTCTATTATAAAACTGTTAATATTATCTATTTCTAAAATTTTGAGATATCTGTAGGTACTTTTATAAATATTTAAAAAACATATTATTTTCTTTACACCAACTTACAGGATTTTTCAATTGCTTTTCACTATTTATTAATTCTATTTCATAATTTATCAAATGTAATTCCCACATGATAACGCTTGTCATATTTGTATCAAATTTTATTCCATCCGTTTTCTTCGGCATCTGTTTGCTGTGTCGTAGTTACTTCCACTTTTGAAAAAACATTTTCGCTGTTTATCGACTGATTTTCCCTTCTTCTAATCATATGAAACTACATTTACTTAACACATATACAATATTGCATAGTTTTCTAAGGATAAAATATGTAAGAGGATTATATGTTTAATTGTTATAAATTACGAAAGAATTTCAATTTTGTGTAAGTAGTCGGCCAGATACGATTTCATATGATGTACATACTGCAGGCAATGATCTTGAGTGACGACTTCGGATGCTGGCTGAATATTTGCATATAATTCGTCCTCATTTCTTGGTTGTGATCTTTGAATATTATTCTTCCATTGACTCAACAATTCTTCTATAGGATTTAAGAATGGACTGTAGGGGGGAAGATACACAGAATCCTAATAAGATTGAACATTTTCAGCACTTCTGTGAAGACCCACATTATCCATAACAAAAAAAAGGTTCTACTATGTTATCGTTCTGCAGGTGATCAATCAGTGTAATTAGAAATTCTTAAAGTGATTTGTATTGTAGGGTCGATCCTCAATTTGAAATACGTATAAAGTGCGTTCAGGATGAAAGGAACAAATTCGTTTAAAATTCAGGTAATTATTTTGCAGAAAAACGCTCGGACAGGTCGATTAGTATTTTTAGTTTAGAATTTTTTGACATAAGAAAATTATATACAGGATGTCTAAAGAAGAACATATGCAGCAATCATTGTTTTTTTTAAATGGAACACTATATATTATGCCATTTTTGAATTGTAGGGTGAATTCTAAACACATTAAACACATTTTTGTGTAACATACCATATCCCCAAAATAAGCGGTTTTCGGAATAATGAGTTTTGTGATAAATTAAAATAAACATAGGTAATGAAATAAAATGTTTAAATTGAACAAGGACACCTTGAACATTTTTTTAAAAGCCAACAAAAACAACCTGGTATTGCAAATTTTATCTTCAACAAAAAACTCTACTTTAAATTAATCGATTTTCATGTATTTTTTTTAATTTATCACATTTCAAACGTCATTATTCCGAAAACCGCTGATTTTGGGGATATGGTATGTTACACAAAAAGTGTTGAGAATTTACCATACATTTCAAATATGGCATAATATACAGTATGTTCCACTTAAAAAAAACAAAGATTGCTGCATATCGTCGGTGAGCTACTAATACCATCTATCTACAAATTTCGAACTTTACAGGAGACACAAAAAACTTATTTAAATGTTTATTTCTTACTTATAAGCAGATTTTTTTTTATTTAACGCTTTCAATTGAAATATGGAATAGCCGATTGCTATTCAGTTAAGAAATACTTAAAAATACATAATTGCATGCACTTAGGAGATATTTCTCTTTTGATGAATGAATGTCACATAGTTGGTATTGTTGCACAATAAACATTTTTCTTTTCAATAATATTGTGTTCTCTACATGACAAGGAAACAAAACAAAATTTGGTAGTTGATAGATTTTTTGAACTTTGTATAATTTCATAAAATATTTTTTAATACATTTTCAAATACAAAGCAACAGAACATGGAACATAACTTTATAAACATTATAAACAAATTTAAAAGCTAAAGTGGAAAACATGGGAAAAAGAAACTATTCACTCTGAAGGCATATTAATGCGGGATAGTATCGTAAAAAGCATGACAATCAGATGTTAATACGCTTTTTAAACTCTGCAAATGCTTGAACTTCTTGTCTGAAACCGGTAACTTGTTTGAATTGAGACTTGGGTAATTTGTTATAGGGGCAACTATTTTCGCTCGAATTGGCAACAATGACCATTCACCATCTTCAAACGAAGTTTTTACTTCAATTATACCGTTAGGAGTATATTTTATTTGTTTTAAATCAGTTACTGTCGGATCGTCCACTTTTTTACCCGGTCTGATTGATGAGTATCGCAGAAATTGACTTTTAGAAAAATCTTTGAAGAAAGTATGATCAACCATTAAAGCTTCATAGGGCTTTGGCTTTCTTCGTGCTTCTAGTGTTGCTTTCAGGTAATCACTGGGTAACTGAATAATTCGGTTTTTCAATTTTCTCTCGACACAACTATGAACGGAGTCACACTCCATCTGAGTGTGACCCCATTCTAAGAACTTTTGTGTTATTGTTACGTCATGTAACATCGAAAAATTTAACAACGCATTTGACATAATGCAGTTCCGATTCTGGTACGTGCATCCGTCCGAAAATATTACAATTGGTAATTTTCTTTGTAAGCAGTGACGTTCTAAGTAGTCTAACAAGCAAGAAACGAAGGTTGAGGCACACAATGAAGAATCAATTTCAGTGAACCAGTAGCACGTTGCGTCGCTGGTGCCACAATCAAAGATGGTAAAATTATGGCAGCAAAGTTTCGTTTTAAAATAAAGATTGCTAGCATTAAGGTAAGGTGCAACCTTCACTGCCTGCAAGTCCATTGTGAGCAGAATAAGTTCGTTATTCTGGGCTTTTTGTTTGTCTCTAGCTTTTTCGTCTCTTGCTTGATCCTTGTTCAAAATGTGTTTTTTCCAAACCCTTTCTTCTACATTTTGGACTTTATGTTCGCAACATAGATCACACAAATCTTTTTTGGGGCGAAATACCGCCAAGTTCTCTTGATGAAACTTTCTTTCGAATATTTTTCTGCATGAAATAGGCAATCCTTTTTCCGTACAATAGTTCTTGTAAATTTCATAAAGATTTGATAATGATTTCATTTCCTCATCCAAAAAAAGCTTTGTGGAGTCCCTGCGTACATATTGTGAAGGTACTTTTGCCAACTGATCAAAAAATTCTTTTAAAGGAATATCATAAGATAAAGATTTTCGGACACTATAGCTATTTTCTCTGCGTGACTGGTTCAATTTTTCTTTTCCGGTATGCATTGCTAGCACTGAATTCTTAACCCAACTCTGGACTGTAAAAGGTTTTAGAGCAAGTGTATTCAGAAACATTTCTCTGCATACAGTCCAGGTGTTCTCACCATCATTTAGAGTATATACGAAGGTTCCAAGTCTCCTAGAGTTTTCATCGCTACTTTTTGTACACCTTTTAGTGCCAATTCGAGAAACATGAGATGAAACAAATACTTTTCTTTGATCCCACGTAATGTTTTTCCAAAATTCTGAGAATATTTTGTTTCTTGTATCCTCTGAAAATTTGCTGCAGAATCTGACCTTTGATATTTCACATTTTTTTGACGCACAACGTGGTCCAAGTTTTCTGGCACTTCTCATTGTATCATGTTTCACTTTTCCTTCTCTTGAGCGAGTGTAACCTAAATACGCCTGTCCTTTCATTCTCATCTTCTTTGTTCTATTTTTTTTCCACTTTTCTGGATGACCATTCTTGCATCTTTTTCGGCCTTCGTTCATATTTCCATATTCGTTTTCGGTCTCAGTAACGTACTCACTTTCAGAAGAAGAATCAGTTTCAGGAATGTCAGTTTCGGAAATATAATCTGCATCAGTTTCTTTAGATGTACCGGCATCACATTTGTTTTGATCAGCAAAATTATCGATGCTTGATAATAATAATATGTTGTGTTGTGTGACGTTTTCTTCTTTGTTAATCATATTATCGTATTCATTAGAAAGTGAAGTGAGGCAGTGACTCACATTATCACAGTCAGTGTTTGTAGCATTAACATTATGGCACTCATTTGAAAGTGAAGTGAAGGAACGACTAATATCACAGTCTTTCGTAGTCTCATTTGATTCTTTATTACTATTGACATCAAGTCTATCACAGTTGGGAAATTCAAGTTCCTGTGTATGATTGAAGTCAAAAATGATGGGCACAGATTCTATATCCAGTGAGTCTAAATCTATCAACTGATGTTGATGAACAACTACTCCAGCTTCTGGTTCATTCACCATTTCAGTTTCAGTAACGGTGTTGTCGACTTCGAGTTTTTTTTCATTGTTAAGTACTTTTGCAGCTAATTCTAATAGTTTCTGTGTTCTATTAGACATTATTTAAAATTATGCAATCAAAAAAACTAAATTACACACTACGAAAAATCAAAAACGGAGATTTTAATTGTTACTTCTTAGTTATGTACTATTTTTCTCTTTATCTAATAACATCTATCTTCAAGCAACAAAACAGAAGTTACCCGAACTGTTTGAAAGTAATATCACCTATCTGAACAACAATTAATTTAAGTGCTTTTCGCAGTGATTACATTAGATAGCATCTCAAAAACTTCACAAAAAGCAGACTAAAATGTTACAGTAGCTAATGTGCATATTTTAACCTCCAGGCCAATAACCAATTAAGTTCAAAAAGTCATTTTGTTGGTACTTACCTTAGCAGAAACAGTCACAGTCAAACTCTAACAGTAAACTGCCATTACGGTTTCAAATAGGAGATATTGCCATGCGCAGTATAAAAGCAGTTTGAAATAGGAGGTATTAGAATACATAGATTATGTACATTTCTGAATTTTTTAGCATTTCGGCGCTATTTCCATTCGATCCGCAAGAAAATTTTACAGGTTATGGTATATTAGTCTCATTTTCGCTTAAAATGCAAATAGGAGGTAGTAGTAGCTCACCGACGATATGTTCATCTATAGACATCCTGTATATAATTTTCTTATGTCAAAAAATTCACAACTAAAAATACTAATCGACCTGTCCCAGCGTTTTTCTGCAAAATGATTACTTGAATTTTAAACGAATTTGTTCCTTTCATCATGAACGCACTGTATACAAAGAAATCAAAGTCATGGCAGCTGCAATGGAATAATTTCGACCTCTTAGCTGAGCTTTACGTAAATGAGCTGGTGTAATGTTTGGTGATCTGCCATAAGACACCCTTGAGTCAACTTCTACACCAAATTCGTCGGTCAAAAATATTTTTTCTCTTCTATGCATGACTCTGTTATATTCTACGGTATAATCGAAGCGATATCGGCGCAGGCGTATTTCTTCTCTGGTATATTTGTCACTCTCTTTACGCAATAATGAAAGTCCTTTAGCGTCCTGTTGACTGTTGATAGTGAAAGTAGCAAAGAGGCTATTCGGCTAAATATTTTTCACGCAAACAACGAAGTGTTTGAGTGTAGTCTTGATCAACCCAATCACAAATCAGTTCTTCTTGAGTCATGGTTAACGGTTGCTTTCTATGCCTTGCCGGTTGTTTATATGTTTCTCCTGTGCTTGTATAGACTGAGTACATTTTTCTCATTGTGTTGGGTTTTACGTTAAATTGTCTACCAACATTATCTAAAGGCAATCCGCGAGTCATAGAATTAATAATTAAGCGACGCACATCATTACTAACTTTCGTATTTCGCCTTCTTTCACGTTCGGCCATAATTGGACATACAAAGTGAAACACAATTGACAGATTGTGAAAATGTTTCGACAAAAGGGAAATACATTTGATACAAATGTGATAAGCGTTGTCATATGGGAATTACATTGGAAACAGGCGCGCACCCAGAAAAAAATTGTTTTAATTTTTTTTTATAGAGTTTTTTAATACATTAACTAAAATTTAGAGATCAAGGTTAAGCTGTAATCTTATTTTGGGCCATTGAATCTAAAATGTCTTCAGTTTTCACTTCTACATCCATGTGAACGTTTAGGAGAGCTAGACTATTAAGCCTCTCTCCTTCGGTTTTACTGCTTAAGTATGTTTTCAGTCTTCGAAGCGTGGAGAATGATCGTTCGCTTGAAACGACAGACACCGGCAACGTTGCACCATCTGCAAGAATCGCAGTAAAGGGATTCTGTAAATATATTAGGCCAACTTGCCTGACATAAACAGGGCCTCAAAATATGATTGAAATTCACTTGATTTTTGCATTTAAAAAACCTAGAGCTAACTTTAGCCCGTCACTAAAGTGCCCGTTGCGAAGTTCAGCCCGTGACTAAAGTGCAAGAAGCCACAGCTTGTCGAGGTGTGTTTCAAAGATCACCTAGCGTCATGCGGGAGTAGAAAAATATTTTATACGATATATGTTTACTGCTGACAATATTGGGAAGAAATACATTAAAATTAGAGTTTTCTAATACTGGGATGTTAGACTTCCATTGTAGATGCTTCACGATACGAATAACTTTATATTCATTGGGGGTCCAAATAAAAAGCAAGCAATATCTTTATATAGTATGGATGATCTTTTTGAACTATTATTCCACCATTTTCTTAATATATACATATTTCTTATCTTGGACACCTGCTTTTAATTAATCTATACGATACACTAGGGTCTCGATTTGCGTCGGGGTTCCGTTCCCGGAAAATACGACGCACAACGAAACAACGGAAGTCGAATCACATTTTTCCATAAGACACCATAGAAATGTTCAAGATTCGTTCCGCGGACATCGTGATTACGTTGTGAAATGCTAATAATCTGTTATACTTACATATATCATATATAAAATCATTTCTGGGACCAACGTTGGGAAGTATTTTAATAAACTATTCAAAAACAAAAATATTTTTACTAGTACTGTATATTGAAAAAGTGAGACATTGCAATTCTAATAATGAAAGTGAACTACATCTACTATGAAATAGAAGTAGATGGTGGGGGACAGAGAGATAAAAAAGGCCGAACACATATTCTAGATAAAAACAAGTTTGCCGAGAAGTTGAGAGACCATTTCCATGAACGAAATGCGATGAGTCCAGATAGCTTTCATCATACAATCACAAAATTAAACAGGGAATGCACCATCGCGGTACCTAGAGGGGTATAACCTGCTCGCTTGCTTCACTTATAACATGTAATACAAGCGAACGTTACAAGACAAGTCTTTTGCATGCCACCAAAATTATTTCGGAAACTACAGCACTTCGGGTTGCCTATATACTCAGGCACCAATATCGCGAATATCTAGCGGAATGACATTCGTCCGGTTGGCACTAACTATTTAAATATTGTTAAACATGGCGGTTGAAGTGTTGTGACTTTTGTGGCATGAGACTACCAGCTCTTCGACTAACACAGTGGAAAACGTGAGTACTTCTTTTTGTTTTAATGTATCCAAATGTTTTTTGAATCTACTACATTCCTTCTACTCATTATTGGGCGGTAAAAAAAGAAAACACGCATAGAAACTTATTTGAGAAAAGTAAGAATAACTAGTCTTTATTATTACTGAAACAATGTCAAACTTATACACGTTTTATTTATTCCTATTTACAATTTGCAATTTATATACATACACAAATTTGCTTAATGTCAACATAATTAAATAATAATAAATTCACATCAGTGACCTCTTTGTATCGTAATTAAAATTAAGGCTGAACATATATACAACTTTAGCCCCTGAACTATTCTTTACAAATCCCAGTGCATTTTATCTATTAATATAAAACAAAAATAAACAAGAAATATGATATATATCGGTTAATTTGAGATAAAAGGCACAATCAGATCAATACAAATTATTTCCATGTTACGACATGCTCGCAGGAAGAATCTTACTAATTTATCGTGAATTAAATTATTAAATCGGTACGAGTTCGGATATTAATTCAATAGCTACACGGTGAAACCCTAATACAACTACATTTGTCGCAGTTCGGATAGCGCGATAATTTATTTGAATTTACGGCGCGTTTACACATAATATTGGAAATTTAACATCTCTGAAATAAAGAATTATTATTAAATGCGGATTTTAATACAGTCACGACATCGAAAGTCTGACTTAGACGGGATACTGGTTATAGCGGTAATGTGTCGCTTTTCCCACGACTCCTGGTCTGAGTAAAAGAGACACATTCGGACGAAATTAGCGGAGTTTTGAAACGACTATTTCACGATGCAAAAGACCTGAAAGTAGTACGTTTCTAAGGATTTGAACCAGACTCTTCCACGCCATTAGAAGGCTGAATAGAGAGAGGTGTAGGGTTGCGGACGGGTCGGAGAAATAAATGAACGAGACACGCACGATGGGGGCCTTTATATATGTGAAAACCCCCCTACGTAGGTAGGTAAAAACTTGTTCAAAACATAAAATTTGCACACGATACTGACGCGAAACGCGCGACTTTGAGCATGACGTAGACATTCGGTATTTTTCCATAAGTAAATAACATGAATTATTATTACAACTGAATATATATACAGGTCCATCCAAATCACTTTATACAATATTAATATTTGAACAAAATAACACACATACATTTAATTTAATATTGACAAATAAATTAATTATGGACTTAAAAATGTTAATTTGTACAATTAACGAGGAACTTCGTTACAGGGGGGCGTCTTATGCCACACTGGTGGAGTGCAGACATCGAGTACAAGAGGACAGAATGCTACAGACTGCGCCGCAAATGGACTAGAAAGAACAGGAAACGAGGAAGCGATGAAGCAGCCTTACTCGAAAAACAAAACTATAAAAACGCAAGAAAACAACTGAAATGCTTAATAATAACGGCGAAGAAACAATATTGGAGTAGGATTCTAGATGGCTTGGAAGACGACATATGGGGTGGTGGCTTCAAGATAGCAATGCGACACATGGGTAAACTGTCGCCCCAATATCATCCGACAATGGAACAGAGAGCAAAGATAGTGAGGGATCTCTTCCCACTGAAAACCGATACCCTTGCAAAGCAAGGAAGAAGGGAGGACGACGTCGTCGCCTTCACAGAGGATGAACTCCGAATTGCCGTGGCTAAAATGAAGAGGGGTAAGGCCCCGGGTCGCGACCACCTAAGCACGGAGGCAGTGGATATCATGATGGCAGTGATCCCTGGGGTGCTGTTGGGGGTTTTCAACCATCTGCTGGCGCACCAGAGTTTCCCAGTGGAATGGAAGAAAGCCGTGGTAGTACTGCAACCGAAGAGGACAACGGCGCAGGGTGCCACCTACAGGCCAATCTGCTTGCTCAGCGTCCTAGGAAAGGTGTACGAACGCTTGTTAAAATACAGACTCGAAGAGGACCTAGAGAGATCTGGTGGGTTGTCACAGAGGCAATTTGGCTTTGTGCGCGGAAAATCAGCTGTACACGCGATAGAAGAACTGATTAGGACAGTGGAGGCCTCAGCGAGTAAGTACGTGGCAGTGGTGGCACTGGACTGGATATCCGAAACGCCTTTAATTCCGCATCCTGGATACAAATAATCAACGAGCTAAGAAGAAGGAAAGTGGAACGTTACCTCATAAACGTCATAGAGGACTATTTCTACCAGAGGAGGGTGTACGTGTCTTCTGGAAGCAGTCTGGAGGTCAACTCTGGTGTGCCACAGGGTTCCGTGTTGGGACCAACTTTATGGAATATTTTGTACGACAAGATCCTAAACGTGCAACTTATGGATGGAGCCAAGACGATAGCATATGCCGACGACCTCGCACTCATAGTAGAAGCCGAAGATGAGAGGGAGCTTGTGTTCAAAGTAAACGAGTCGGTAGAGCAAATAGTGGAAAATATGATGGGAATTGACCTGCATATTGCCCCGGAGAAGACAGAGGCTGTGATCCTCAAGGGGCCTTATAGACAGGGTGACATGCGTTTTGAGGTGGTAGGGGAACATATCACCCCCGGGAAAGAGTTGAAATACCTCGGAGTCACTCTGGACCATCGATTGACGTTCCGGTCGCACGTGAGGCGAGTGGTGGAAAGGGCAGACTCTACACTGGCAGCACTGCTTAGGATTATGCCTAATGTTGGGGGACCCACAAGCAGACGTAGGGAGATCCTATATAGTGTAGTACAGTCTCAGGTGCTGCACGCAGCACCGGTTTGGGCATATGCATTGACGAAAAACGCACAAAAAGAACAACTGGAGAAACTCCAGAGAAGGGTCTTGCTGAGGGTGATTAGCGGCTACCGGACGGTGTCTACCGGGGCCGCCCAAGCGATAGCGGGTATACCACCAATCTCACTCCTTGTGGAGGAACGCAAGAGAATGTTCTCTGCCAAGGCAAAGCAGTTAGTTTCGAGGTCCAGGGAAAGTGAGAGAGAGATAACTCTGAAACAGTGGCAAAGAAAATGGGACGACCTGGGGTCCACCGCTGGTTGGACCAAAACTATCATTACTGACTTGAGTGCCTGGGTGCACTGTAAGTTCAGGGTAGCAAACTATTATACGACGCAGTTTCTGTCGGGACACGGCCACTTTAAAACTTACCTGAAGAGGTTTGGACTGGCTGAGGACGATTTATGCCCAGACTGTGGGATGATAGATACACCGGATCATGCGGTGTTTATATGTGAGAAGTGGACGGAAGACAGGAAATTTCTGAACAACCAAATCCAGCAAACATTGGACCAACATAATGTCATCAAGGTTATGACGGACAACGAAGACAAATGGAGAGTAGTGAGCACCTACATTGAAAAGGTACTAAAAACAAGAGAAATGCAGTGGAGAGTGCGGCGTGCCTAAGAGGGCAGGACAATAGGGACATCTGTGCTATCCGAAGTTACGCAAATAAGTAGTTCCAGAGGCACAGAAGGACAGAAATGGGGGTTTTTAGTGGGTAGGCCAGATTTGGTGAGTCCCACACTATCATACAACTGAGGATGTATGATGTCCATAAAGGATTTTCCCCTTAGAAAAAAAAATATAATGAAAATGAACTTCTAAATCCTAACAATAAAAAAATATGTAGTGTAGTCAAGAGTTTTACGTTTTAGTTTTCAAAAAATCATCTAAAGTTTTGCTGCCTTACATTCTTTTTACGCATTGTATAAAGATCTTTATAGCACTGAACATCTTTAGCAACAGCATTCATAACATTTCTGCTTCGGTTTTCATCGTTATCATGGTCAATAAAAATCTCTATAGCTTTATCTATCAACGAAAATGCTTCCGCTAATTTTAGATTAGTAATTTGTGTAACTTCTTCTGTATGCTCAATAAGATTATCGGTTGCAGCAGTGAAATTTTGTAAAAAGCCATCATCGGGTGTTATGTCTTCTTCATCTTGATGTAAAATTTCTTGAATGTCGTTTGCCGCCATCCCTTCAAAATGTATGTCTTGTGCGAAGTGAACTAAATCATTTACAATCTCTTCGACGTCATCAATACCTACTGCTTCGACATCCTCAGTGGATTCTGGCCATAGTTTTCGCCATACGCCTTTTAAACAACTTTGTTTGACTTCTTTCCAAGACGCTCCAATATTTTCGACTGTTTTTAAAATGTTACACTGTTTCCATACTGTTTTGATGGACATTTCATCATTTAGATTTTGAAAAAGTTGTTTGAATGTCCGACGTAGATAATAAGCTTTAAAATTAGAAATAGCACCTTGATCCATGGGCTGTATAAGAGCCGTGGTGGTAGGCGGCAGAAAGACAAATTTTATGTTTTCGCAAATTTCATCTAGATCAGGGGGATGGCTGGGCGCGTTGTCCAATAGAATTAAAATTTTAAAATCTAGATTTTCTTTCAAACAATACTCTTTAAGTTCGGGCACAGCAATATCTCTTACCCACTCTCGGAACAGAGTTGCTGTCATCCACATTTTCGGTTCCATCTCCAATGAACGGGTAATAAATTTCTTTGTTTGTTCTTCATTGCTCTTGGATTTTGACTAGAATGAATTACCAGAGGCTTTAGTTGGTGATCACCTGCTGCATTTGCCCCGAGAAGCAGCGTCAACCTTTCTTTATTAGCCTTAAAGCCCGGCCCATGTTTTTCTTGTAGTGAAACGTAAGTTCTCTTTGGCAGTCTTTTCCAGTAGAGACCAGTTTCGTCTACGTTGAAAATTTGCTTAGCAGAGTATCCACCATGTGCAATAATGTTCTTGAGAATATTCTTAAAATTTTCGGCAGCTACTGTACCTCCACTGGACGCTTCTCCCTTCAAGGCCAAATTATGGAGTTTGGCTCTTGATTTAAATTTTTGGAACCAACCTCGACTTGCGTGAAAAATTTCGTCATTGTGAATATGTTCTGGTCTTGACTTTAATTCTTCAAATATGGATATAGCTTTTTCTTTTATGAGGACCCTACTTAGTGGTACTTTACGTTGATTTTATTGCTCTATCCACATAGAGAGGAGAGATTCCATTAACACGATTAAGGAACTTTGGCTTTTCACGATTTTTTGTGCCATCAATGGGTTTGCATTTTTCGCAACTGTTCTGATTTTTTCTGCATCGCGGTTACGTATGGATCTAATAGACGTGATGGGAATATTAAGAATTCTTGCAATATCTGCGGCTTTTTCTCCTGCATCAAAACGACGCAATATTTCTTACTTTTTAACTAGAGTTATTGTGTTCTTTCTTTTCTTTGAGACTTTTCCACTAATTTTTTTTATCTATAAATAAACGATACCCGTAAAAAAAGTCATCTATATTAATGCAAGATTACATAATTGTTCAATGTAATTCTGAATTTGAAATCTTCAGTAATACATACATTGTATTAATTTACGTTTTTATTAGATCTAGACACTCACGAATAATGAGAAGGTAACATAATATTTATTTCATATTTACCTCTTGGACAATGCGTATTCACACGTTCACAGTTACTGAAATACTACCACTACTATGCCTACACGCATGCATTGTATGCGAGGGAATCCCCGAGTTATTTCAGCAGTACGGACGCATATCGAATCATAACAACGCAAACAAGATTTACCGTCCTATATTTGTCGTTCAACGCAAATCGAAACAACGCAAATCGAGTCAACGCAAATCGAGACCCCAGTGTACTTATATGGACATTTAATTTCTAAAACTTCATCCTCTTCTATAAGCCCACCCAAACTAGATGCTATAATCCCATTCTATCAATCCACATTCCTGCAGGTGTTACTTCCATATTGGTTTTTTCGATAAATTTCTTTAGAGCTGTTTGCTTACAATTCTTTCCCTACTGTATTGCTAACACCTTATGCAAATCATAGCCTTCTACCACTGTTTTCATTAGTGATTTTGGATACTTTCTCCTTTTACAAGCCGAGAGCTAATTCCAAATTTACTGCTAGTTAACCTTAGTTTTCTGCCAACTAACCATTTTTCATTCGTGTGTTGCCCTATTGTGTCTTTCAATTTTTTGAATAATGGCTTCTGGCACAGCACACTTTGTCTAACAAGTAGGTCCTTTTGTTTTTAGTTTCCAAATATTTTTGTAAATATAAAATTGCTCTGATCGAAGGCAATATATCTAAACACTGTTTCGTTATTTCTAGTTTCAAAAGCCAAGAAAATCTTAAAATAGACGTCGAGCTCAAATTGTTTCAAAGTTCTAAAATTTCTTTGATGACATATTGCTTGACCACGAGGGCAAGAGTATCTGTGTCATATTGCGGCGAGCTTGGATTTCAGAATAAATTAATAAAATGCTAAATTAAAGAAGAAAAATGCCCACGCATATATCTTGCTAGGTTAGTCTTCGCTCGTAACTTTTTCTTTAAAAATAGTAACTTATAAAATAGTAGTATTACAAGCCATATTTTCTTTTGAATATTTGTCATCAAAGAATCATTCCCTAAATTATTCGGTATAAAAGCTTTAAGGTTTTCTGCTACCAAATTACTGTTGTTGACTAACTACTCTGCGTCTTTTAAGTTTGTAACACCACTCGATTTACGCCTACTTTCTCAATCGATATTACATCATTTTTACTTTCTTATACGTAGTATAAGCAAGTATTGTGATGATGAAAATTTTCGACCTCGAGATTTTTGCAGATGTCCACGTTTTGAAGTCCCCTGATACCGAAAAAGTGGTTTTTAAAAAATGTCTCTCTCTCTCTCTCTCTCCCTCTCTCTCTCCCTCTCTCCCTCTCTCCCTCTCTCTCCCTCTCTCCCTCTCTCTCCCTCTCTCCCTCTCTCTCTCTCTCTCTCTCCCTCTCTCTCTCTCTCTCTCTCTCTCTCTCTCTCTCTCCCTCTCTCTCTCTCTCTCTCTCTCCCTCTCTCTCTCTCTCTCTCTCTCTCTCTCCCTCTCTCCCTCTCTCTCTCTCTCTCTCTCTCTCTCTCTCTCTCCCTCTCTCTCTCTCTCTCTCTCTCTCTCTCTCTCTCTCTCTCTCTCTCTCTGAGTGTGCGTGTGCGCGCGCGCGCGCGCGCGTGTGTGTGTGGTGTGCGCGCGCGCGCGCGCGTGTGTGCGTGTGCGTGTGCGTGTGCGTGTGCGTGTGCGTGTGCGTGTGCGTGTGCGTGTGCGTGCGCGCGCGCGCGTGTGTGTGTGTGTGTGTGTGTGTGTGTGTGTGTGTGTGTGACCGGAAGTAGGAGTTTACTTCAGCGAAAAAATCGAATTTTGCCAATATTTCGTCAACTAATTTATAAAGAATTCATATATACTTAAAATTAAAATTGAGAATAATTTTATTTAAAAAGTTTTTCGAAATTTCTACCGGAAGTAGGTCTTTTACTCTTATCGAATATCAGTTTTGTGCAAATATTTCGCAAGTCATGCCTCTTAGACAAGTACGTTACGAGTACAAAAGTATTTAAAACATAATTCAACATAAAACATAATTCAAACAAAATTCAGACCGGAAGTTCCACTTTTACTCTTATCGAATAACGATTTTTTGCAAATATGTAGTAAGTTGTGCATTCTATATATATTTATCAAGAGTACAAAAGTATTTAAAACTGAATTTGCAATATTTTTTGTATAAATGAAATTTCAAAATTCGGACCGGAAGTAGCAGTTTTACTCTTAGCGAGGAGCACTTTTTTGATAACATCTTGCAAACTATGCATTCTATAGAGATTTATTAAGAGAATAGAAGTACTTAGAATAGGATTTTGAATAATTTTTGTAAAAAAAATTCTTAAAATTCTATAATTTGAAACGCTCATACGTATAAGAAAGTCGTGTGGTAGCCACACCTCATTTTTTAACTTTAATTTCCAACACCACGTGCAGCATGTTCAAATATGTGAATTTCAAGAGCGGTTAATGCAACTTCTGGGTTTAACCTGCGTTAAAGATGATCAAGGTATGACCCAGTACGTATACTTTTTTTTTTCTTATGAAAGTATATTACTGTATTCTTTTAGATTCCATGTCAATCTAATACAGCGAGTAGTAGTAATAGCACTCCCAGTATAAGTCATGGTGCAATAATTATAGAATATGATCATAATTATGTAGTCATCAGGAGTAATGACAGTTGTAAAAGACCTCACGATGGTGAGAATCCACCAAAATCATCAAAAATTTAAACAAGACATACCACTTGTTACATTCAATCCTCGCCGTTGGATCCTCCTGGCCGAGAGGTGGCGTAAATGGCGCTGACGAAAACTAAAATAATGTCACCTGTCGTAAAACAGAGATGTGCCCGATTGTCGGAGTTTCACACCTGTAGCCTCGTCCAAATAAAATTGTGATAGTTTTGGAAATTTTATTGTGTGTCACCTTCAACCTGCCTTACCTTACGTCCCTAGTGCGCGTTGGAAAAGATGGGGTGGATCCTGTGCCTCTAGCTCTCTTGTTTTTATGGGCATGGGTCACTCAGATTACTGAATGATAATTTTATTCACGTTTCAAAATTCTCTTGACATTTTTTTACATTTTTCCAAATCAAATCATCATTCTCTGTTTTTCGTTGCCAAAGTGATTGACCAAAATCATATCAAGGCTTTCTTATTACAAATATAAATATGCAATATATATATTAAATTTCCAACCATATAGATTCCATGTATGTGTATTAAATATATGTTTACTTTGACATCTTAAATAAATATTAATAATCATGAATATGTTTTACTATATATTTACTATTTCTACTAATGGCGTTGACTAAACTTTATATATATATACTAGCAAACCCGGCGAACTCCGTTTCGCCACCAGATGGCTTCGTCTTTTTATGTAATATTTAGTTTTGTGATTAAAATGATGAAGAAAAAATGTTTTTTTGTTTTATATTTGAAAAAGAAAAATTTTATTTCATTTTACAACAGTAATGAATTCATTTCGATTACAAAAATGAAGTGTTATTGAGTTGAACTTCTCTAAGTAAATGAAAGTAAATGAAAGTAAATCTAAAGTAAATACTGAATCGAAGCGTTATACGTGTCCGCAAATTATCCGTTTCATTGAAGTGCTCTTTGGTAAACCACATTTTTTGTTTTTTGGTCTGACGTTAACACAAACAAAGCGGATGGTTTCCCAACTCGTGAACACGCTACGTATAACTGTCCATGTGAAAAACAATGATTTTCTAAATTTATCCCGCAAACACTGAGCGATTGGCCTTGCGACTTGTTAATTGTCATTGCGAACGCAAGGCGAACTGGAAATTGCAATCGTTTGAAGTCAAACGGAAGATCAGTCGGAATCATTGGTATTCGAGGAATACATACATTTTCATCTGCGTACTTTCCGTTAATAATGGTTGCCTCAATCAAATTCGGCATAAGTCTTTTTACCGAAAGTCGAGTACCGTTGCAAAGTCGCGGTGGATTCAAATTACGTAATATCATAATAACTGTACCAACTTTGAGTTGCAAGTTATGTGGTGGAAATCCTGGTAACTCCAGAGAGTTCAAAAACTCCGTTGGATAATTTACTACATCATCGGGATTTGTTATGGAATCAACGGATTTGTATGTCACCAAATCGCCAGCAATTTTTGATTGAATGGTGAAATTCAGTGTGTGTACATCATTATTCTTTGCGGCAAGAATTGCTCGTTGACTTATCCAAGCATAATTCTGATAATTGTCATTAATGTTTGGGAAAACATTTTCAATAAGAGCTAATTGAGAGTCTACAAATCGGCAAAAGTCGTTGGTAAGAGTAATTAATCCAGATGTCGCATCAACCGGGACTTTTCCATTTCCAACAGCTAACAATTGTTTGGAAAATTGTGCAGCACTTTGATCATTTTGAAGTTGAACTCTCATATTAGTGGTTAGCGATAATGTTTTTACGTTATTCCATAAAGGTGATGCCTTCAGGCAAGCATTCAATTCATCTGCAGGCGTTCCACGGGGAATTACTGGCAACGTCTGTCTGAAATCGCCTGCCAACAATATCATCAAGCCGCCAAAGATGTTGTTATTTCGCCGAAGATCCTTCAGTGTGAAGTTAAGTGCTTCAAGTGATTTCTTATGTGCCATTGTGCACTCATCCCAAACAATGAGCTTGCATTGCATCAACAATTTTCCCATTGCACTGGATCGGGAAATATTGCATGTTGGAGTATCAATTGTGTTTAAATTGAGTGGCAACTTAAGCGCAGAGTGTGCAGTACGACCGCCATCTAGAAGAGTCGCTGCAATTCCAGAAGATGCTAACGCCAAAGCTATGTCACATCTTGATCGAATAGTGGCCAAAATCAATGAAATGACAAATGTTTTCCCTGTTCCTCCAGGTGCGTCCAGGAAGAATAGACCACCAGTATTATTGTCCACCGCTTGCATAAATGTTTCGTATACTTGTTTTTGCTGTTTATTGAGCAACGGCACATTATTTCGAACGAATTCCTGCAATGTATCAACATTGTATTGCAGCTCTCGATTTAATTCTTGGTAGAATGCATCGTGCATCGATCGATTTGGCGCAATCATTCCTACTTCAATCAGTAGCTTGTTTGCAATAGTCAAGCATTGATCCTCAATCAGAATCAATCCTTCATTGTAGATTTCATCGGTTATTTGGATGCCAGGATTATTCGTTTGAATGCGCAAGCGATGCAAGATATCTTCACATATGTCGTCTTTGTATTTGTTCCATAACTGAATTGGTTGTGAAGGAAAACATGTGGTGATGATAATTGCGAACAGCGTTCGTATTTGGTACGCATTTGATGAAACAACTGAATCCGCAAGTGTTAAATCCCAATGAGAATCGTTCTCCAACAAACCCAATAGTTGACATGCTTCTCGATATGTTTGGCATTGGTGGCCATTCACAGTTTTCAAATGCGCAAATGATTTTGGTCCACGTACATTTACCAACAGCAGTCGCAAATAAAAACATTCATCATTTTTAGGATGAATAGTGTACATGCGACCTAGTGCATCAGTGGAAAACACTTGTGGCCAATCTGGAACTGGGGTTCCTTGTTTGCGACGTTGGAATTTCTTTGTTGATTGATTCCAAGTGTAATACTTGGGCATTTCAACGTACATTAGCGTCGCTGCGAATGGATCTGCTTCACACATTGCAAAGAAGCTAGTCAATGTTGTCGATGGTGGTCTCTCAGCTCGTTGTGCCGCATTAGCCTCAGTGAAGTAAACTCTTTGGCCATTTTCCAAATGCACTGCTAAATGTACAACTGTGGGATATCTTTCATGAATTTGAAATGACAATAATCGCCACAGTGCTTCATTAGTACTAACTTATCTGCCCATTTGGAAGTTGCTGATTTCGTCATTCGCATTTTCCGACACAATACCAAACACAGCCATGTCGCTGCCTTTTGTGATGTACTTGCACAAATATTTGATTGATTTGGCTGAATGACAACTCTCAACGTTTGCATGTGTTTTGAAAATTCGTGATATCAGCGGGCAATATGGTACAATGAATTCATTTCCGATCTCAATCTCTTGATTTTGAACTTTAACTTTGATAGTTCGACCATTATCTTCTTTTGAACGCCGACGATAAACTGGATATCCATCGTTCCCTGTGACTGTTTCAGCAACTAATGGTCGCGGATATCGTTTTGTGCACTTTCCATCAGCCATGCAAGGCGATAATGGATTTAATGCACCGCACGGTCCATGCACCATCTGTGTCGTCACAATGTCGTGTAGACGGGGATCAGTGAATGGATCAGGAATTTCAGCTGATATGATGTCATCCACTTCATTTGAATGTAATTTGTCCAGCAACCAAATTAGGATATGAGCATGCGGTAGTCCACGCTTCTGCCATTCCACCGAGTACATATAACAACGTGTGTGACCAAAAACTCGATACTTAGTAAGCACATCCATCATAACCTCGAGTTTTTGCTGAAATACTCTGGCGATTATGTCATGGCGATCTTGCGGTTTTTGGCCCGGTTCCAACTCACGTTCAATTTCCGTCCACTTCGGATTGCATGTGAACGTAATAAATAAATCCGGAGTTCCATAATGTCGCACGTACGTCATAGCGTCTTGAGCGTATTCGTGCATGTGGCGTGGGCTTCCGATATAAGATGATGGGAGAATCGTCAGACGTCCAATATTCTGAACATCACCATCTGAATGAATAGCATCACGCAAGTGTATATAGTCCTCAGATCGTAGCTTTGCCTGATTGAATCGGATGAACGCTAAACGTTCGGTCTCGACTTTGACATACATGTCGACAGCGAATTGCAGGAATAGCCGACGGCACTTCAGAATGACATTCTCCTCATGTGTACGAATCATCATACGATACGCATAGTAATTCATTGCGCTTAGATTTTTATTCGTTGATACGCCTGAAAATGCAAAATTAAAGGAATTGTTAATTGAAACCAATAATAGCAATAATAGCAGTAATTAGTGTGTGAATATTGTACCTGTAATTGGATCGACCATCTTTAACGTGATGTTGTATCCGTCTTGCCCTTGCCAATAAATGATTGGATATTGTAACGCATCGTACAAACGATGTGTCTCGTTTACACGATGCATGATATTGCTTCTTCGCTGAACGACAATGTCGCGCGATTTAGTTGGATCGCCAACAATAATTGCAGCAACATCATTAACGGTGGGTGCATTGAATCTTCGCACATGTTCACCTGTTGGGGTACAATCCGCTCTTATGACAAATTTGTGCGTATCCGATGGCATTCGTTCCAATGCTGTTTTGAACATATCAACAACAGCATTATTAGCGTGAAAAAATGCTTGCAACTGTTCAATAATTCGTCTCTTTAACTGTTGTGTTCCCTGTATATTGCACCGCACATTCAGCTGATCCACCATCGACGAAATGAAATATATTTGCAGAAATTGATGCGGTTCATCTGGTGTTGGCACCATTGAACCATGCAAATGATATATTTGTCCTTGTATCTGTAATTGCAAACAATCATTTGTTGAAGAATACGGTGTAACTTCTGATCGTGTGATGGTGTAGTGTGTGGTGTATATGTAGTTGTTATGTGTTGCAATTCATTGTGTTGGTGTGAGTGATTGGTTATGTGTATTGTATCTTTTACCTTGCAAGTCGGCATGAAGCCGCCTTCTCGAATGATATTAGCTCCAAAGGAAGTCATGCGAAAGCAGTTATTGTATTGAAGGATGTGTTGAAGAAAATGGCTGGAATCGGGATCACTTCCATCGAACAATGGTTTCAGTGGCTGTGGTGGTGTAAGTAATGGATCCAGTTTGACTTTTCCACTTGCGCAGCACAATCCAGCCGTTTCTCTTTTGAACTTTAACGCATTACAATATCGGCATATAGTCGTCATTGGTCCAATATCTAAATTTTCATCATCACTGTAGTTCGCAGTGGGATCATATTGGAATGCCAAGCGATTGTATGATGGCAATGATCTTCGTGTGCTCACGCGTTGTCTCAATCGGGCATTTTCTCTTATTATATTTTGTCTTTGTTCGCTTAAGTTCTGTGAATACACTTGTTGCTGGCTTGCATGTCTTGTGCGGCGGCCGATGTTCGCACGTCGTCCTCTAGGCATTTTGGACTATGGACAGAGTGGTGAATTTAACCTCAAATGCACGATCCGCATAATTTACACAGTTAAACTTACCACCTTAAAGACAAATGCCTGCTGTTGAAATTGAATAAAAATTTGCACAATACACGTGATTGATTTGATTGTTTCCAATAGAAATGTTAGGAAACAAATAACTTATTATTTTTTTTACTTTTTTTTCACAATTTCACAGTGAACACAATACCGGTTTGTCACATGAAATTAACTGAGCAGAGAACAATGAGTAGCTGTCAAACAATGTATCACGCACCGGCGCCATCTACTTAAAATATTGGTTTGTAGTACATGCTATGTATCGGAGATGGCGCTGTATGTGAAAATACATTTTCCCGCTTTTCTGTTGAAATTTTTCCTGAATTTTCTTTGCTATAAACCTTACGGAGCCCGAGACCTTTCCAACGAATGCAAAACCGTGGAAATCGGTTCGTGCGTTCTGGAGTTATAGCGTCAGGAAGGAAAACCCGACTTATTTTTATATAGTAGAATATATATATATATATATATATATATATATAGGAACGAGAAAATTATTGGGTAAATTCCGCTGTAGACCAACCGTAGACACATGTTTCTGACTCATTGGTCGTCATCGGTACGGTGTAGCCAAGGAATAAGATTATTATTATTATTCCTTGGCTACACCGTACCGATGACGACCAATGAGCCAGAAACACGTGTCTATGGTTGCTCTACAGCCGAATTTACCCAATAATTTTCTCTTTCCTGTATTTCATGTATACGCGATAATTCCTTTTATATATATATATATATATATATATATATATATATATATATATATATATTGCGCTGTTATCCTTAACTCGAATTGTTAGATAAAACTTATTCAACAAGATACTGAAGCTTTGAATATGTATCTTCTTAAAATTTCAACAAAAAAATATAAATCTCCGGCTTTTATATCTAATTATCAATTAATTATGCTCAGTCGGTTTCTACGATTTTTAAGATTAGCAAGCATGAATATAAAAACTTTATTCTCAGGTATTTCGAGTTCTTAAAAATATGAAAGTTACTTTAACATTATTTCAACAAAAACTAAATTATATTCTTGTAAAATGTTCTGTTACTTGATACAATTCAAGTAAAATAAACAATAACAAAAAATCACATAGCATTATATGTATTTTATTCAATTGGCGACAATAATCAAATTATCTCGTATTTACTCCAAAAAAATGGATATTATAAATTTTAATACAAACCAAATCACAGATTCTCAAAATCAATGAAAATTATAATTTAATTGTCAAAATAATTAATCTGTCAAATATCAAACTGACATTGTAAGAAATTTGTATTGACATTTTTATTTCATTTAAGCAATAAGGATTAATTTTATATTCTTGAATTGGAACATTTACTTTACACTAAGAAATATTAAATTTCAAAACTTTGACACATACAATCAGAATAATAGATATAAACAAAATCAATTATCATATGATAATTTCTAACTCTAAACTAGAATTAAATTAAAAGGTCTGTTTAAACTTTTAAAATTAATAAGACTTGCACATATAAATGTATATTTGTGAGTTTTACTTTCCTTATTAAATTCACAAGCAGGTACGGTCCTTCTTCAGTGATTCTTGGTTAAATATAACAACCACAACATTCATCCGTTGTACACATATGTTTGATTCACAACAGCACAAATACTCCAGTAACTTCTAAGTAGATGTAGTAATGACAGCATTCATCCGTCAGTCTTGTAACATTGTACATCAGCATTCTCTTCTAAAAAAAATGACGTATTCATGGATTATTTTCCAAACTTCACGTTCAATTCCAATATCTTCGTAAATTCTTTCCCGTGCTTTTGGTAATGACAGCATTCATCCGTCAGACTTGTAGTATTGTACAGTTGTATTCTCTTCTAAAATGACTTTATTCCTTGATTGTTTTACAAACTTCACGTTCAAATTATAGTAATGACAGCATTCATCCGTCAGACTTGTAGTATTGTACAGTTGTATTCTCTTCTAAAAATGACTTATTTCTTGATTTGTATAACAAACTTCACGTTTAATTCTAATATCTTCGTAAATTCTTTTCCGTGATTATAGTAATATTAGCATTCTATTCTTTACTATTAAATTCTTCTTTCTATTTAATATTTCTTTTCTCATAAAATGTTTCATTCTCTTTCTCCAAAATTATATATCAATAATCTTTTTTTTTTTTTCGTAACTATGCTGTCATTAAAATTACAACATAGTTGATTTTTTTCGTATCATATATGAAAAATAATATTTCTAACGCAATACCATACAATTGAATTTGAGAACTGTTAAATTTAGATTATCTTAAATGTGATGTATTTTAAACAATGCAATATATATATATATATATATATATATTTGCACACCGTGAAAATCGCCTCCGAAATATATGGGAACAAGTACTACTGGCCTCAAAATCGGAGCCAGGTGGAAAAAATCGGAGTCCACTAGGTATCGCTGTGTATATGTATTCTAATCAACTAGTGACGTAAATATGAAGCGTTTAACAAATTTTATGGTGGAAGTAATTTTAACGCTTACACCCATACAGTTATACATCTCAGTTCAAGCGTCTATTACTAGGTCGCACCACCTACTAATACATATATATACGTCGCCAAATATTATAGTAGCACTCGCCTTCACATGACCAACAGTTCTTTAGGTCACCGATATTTGGCAAACGCGTACATAGGCCCTCGCACAGTCTAGTATTTGTTAATGCAATAAACATACATCTTCGTGAGTTGATATCGCTGTAATACAATGTTTTGCTGATGATAAGCCGGCAAAACACTATACAATTACGATAGCAATAATCTTACGTATTTGTCATAGGTGTTATTAATTTTGAAGTTAAATGAATGTACTCTATCTTTAAACAGATACAATCGAATAGCCAAAAATGCGAAATTATTAATAACATACTTAGAAACTTAATAATTATTATTATTACACAAAAAGCATCTAAATAAATAGTTATGCCGGTTTTACGTTACAAGCAAAATGAATTTCTATATTCTTACAGAAAACCACAAGTCTGACCCATATGAAAATTAAAAATTGGAAAACAATTTATCAGTTTACATTTTACACAATAAATTTGAATTCAAGACTTAAGTATCTTACTTGCCTCCAATTTATACGTTAAAATACATTGTAAAACTGAGACAAATTGCCGCGAATGGAACATGACTTATCATATTACATTGGAGTCTTATTGGTTAGTAGGTAAACAGCAAAAAAAATGTACGGGCTTAACACAGTGTTCTCCCTAATTTGCTGATATTAAGCCAGAAAAGGATAATTATATTGTACTTAAAACGAAAGTAAAACAACTGGAGCTTTTATTTTATTCCATTCTTTCAGCGACAATAGTTCGTGATTATAAGTTTGTACTTCTACAAGTAGTTGCAGCATAAATGTACATCCAATGTATTTTTGACAGTAAATAATAGTCACTTTTACGCAATCTATGTTTTATTTGTGTCATTAATTATAATTTGTCTGTTTGATTTTACGTTATTATAACTACATATTTTATTAAATACATTTCCAAAGAACACTGTTAAAGAATAAAAAATAATAATGTTATTATAAATTTTGGAAAATAGGCTTTTAATAATAATGATACAATATTATTAAATAAAGAGCATGATATAATAAAATGAATACCGAGAACGTATATAAATATAAAAACAAACAGATAGATAATGGAACATTATTTATTATGAAAGTTAAAAAGAAAAGTACAAAATATATTACGTATTGGAGCGATATAAATTATAAACATATGTTTTGACGCGCACCCAATCCTTATTACTAAACAATTGAGGATTTCTTCTTAAGAGTTCTTCACACTCATGTTTCTTCGGGGCCTGTTTGATTCTAATGTGTTTTGCGAAGTACTTTGTGACGACTTCCCCTTGTTTTCTGGTCCATGGTGTTCTACCAGTTTGTCTGGAAGCTAAGAGAAAAACAATATTGAATCCAAACAAATTTGTACAAATTTGAATTGTTTTAAATACTTTTAATGTTAATTGCGCTATTAGACGATTCTGGAAACTGATCGTTGATTGATATTTCAGGATTTCTCTCTAAAGTTACTTCATTTTCAGAATCCTCCGATTCAATTAAGTCTACTTCAGGATTAATTTCGATTTCATTCAACGATTTTCCTTTGTATTTACCGCCTGCACCTTTGTCCATTAAAATCAATAATTTAGATATCTTGGCGGTTTGATAAACATCTTGCGGTAATCTTAAACAGATCAAGAAACGACATAATATAGCAGAAATTATGATATAATATAAACCTCTTTCGAAATTATTTGATTATCTATATAAATAAAATATTTTTTTTTATATAAATAGTCAAATAATTACTCAAGAAGTTTGAAAATCTAAGTTTTATATCAGACAGCGATTAGTGGTGTAGAAATTGAAATAGACAAAGAAAACTAACTACAATACTATGAATACACATGTTCAATTTGTAGGTAACGTAGGTAGTTATAGAATAAATTAAAGGTAAACGTTAATCACATTTATTTATTAATGAAAAATAAATTACGTGTTATGTAAATTAATTAAATGTTTACTTTACATTTGCAACAACAATAATCCTTGTTTATCCATGATTCCTTAATTATCAATTTGTTGTCATAATTAATCAACTTATGTGAAATTGTTTGATGAGAACATTATAACTACAATATGAATATTAGCTAAATAACCATAACTTTGATGAATATCTATAATCGAACAAATGTAACATTGTGTATTATATTTCGGTAAAATATACATATTTGAAATTAGAGAAATATCTAAACACAATTTATGAATATTTCAGTCATGAAAGTAGTAGATTTTAATACTATAAATAAATTAGTATAATTTAATATATTTCTTTACTACTTTTTTCAAGTTAAAGATTAACATTTATTTATTATTCTACAACTATTGTTAATTAAATAATTACCTACTTGTAAAACTGATTATGAGTTTTTTCTGTATGTCCCATGAACTGGGCAAACTGTCCCATTTCTTCTTTGTTCAGGTTTAAAATTTGCATAACTGTTGCAATTTGTTTTCGTAATTTGTTCGATGTAATTGCTTTGGGATACTCCAAGTTAGCTTTTTGAGCAAATTTACGAATGGCCACATCACCTCTTGCCCAACGTTCACTGTCAGGATGTGCACATAAATATACGTTGCTTGAAGGCACTAGATTCGTTGATTGTCGAAGTTCTATCATAATATTTATAAAGTTCTGAATATTGTGTGGGAATAAGATAACTATAGCCCTGCTACCTTTTCCCCCTGTAACAATTCTCTTATAGTGCTTAGCTAGAATTTTTTCTGACTCGGATAAGGAATCCAAACATTCGTCTTGATTCACTGAGGAAAAATTACTGAGATATGTCTTGGTCAAAGTATATTGTACATCACCTATACGTTTTCTATTATAAAGTATGGTCAATGTAAGAGTTGCATCTACTAATTTTTTAAATTCATTTTTATCATTGTTGTTTTGCCTAAGCACGGCAACAGCTTTATTTGCAACTTGAATTACGTAATCTCTAAATTTCGAAACATCTTTTGTTAGTGGCAAAATAATTGGCTTGTGCCAATTTTTTTCGTTGAGATTTTTGAAAGCTAAGCTACTTATTTCTGTTGTCCATTGAGAAGATACCAAGTCTCTGAAACGCTTTACTTCTTTCAACTTTATTTCTTTATCATAACATTTTACAGATGGGTCTTCCTTGAGTATTAAATGAATTAGTATATCGCTTATTTGTTTTAATGATGTCCCAATATGAGCCGACAAACTAGGAGCTCTATATGTTTTGGTATCTTGATCATAACCACCAATCTTTTTTGCACATGCTACTATTGTATCAAACATACTCGGATTTAGAGCATCTACAAAGGAGTATTTTTCATTAATTTTAATATGCCTTAGTTCTATAAGGAGTCTGGCTAGTTCTCGCATTTTATTAGAGCATACCACTGCCATTTGCTTTCTTGAATGTTTCTTTAAGTATTGTTCACCAAAATGACATATTAACGCGTCTGTCTTTACTACGAGAGATATTTTATCAGGTTTCATTATATTAAATACTTCTTCTTTTACACGTAATAAATGAGAGGTATTACTACTCTCAATGGCACAAGCTACTAGAGTTTGCGACGCTGATAAATGTTTGAGTCTGCTCGTGTTCTTACTGGCGTCAGCAGCGACACATTTTTTGTGATGACGATACAAAAAGTTTTTGGAATATAAGCCTTTGCAATATATACATGGAAAATATGATTTATTTTCTTCTTTTTTTGTTTTATAAACTGGTCTTATATTGCCTTTTAAAAATTCATTAAAATGCCCTGCATTTCTTATTAGCGCTATTGCTTGCTTCCTTTCTTTGCTTCTTTTGGGATAAGACAACATTTTTACAACCTCCGTGTACTCTTCATGATTCCGCTCTAAATGACGATCAAAATTGGTAACCTCTAATGCACAAAACTTGCATAATGTTTTTTTCTTTTTCCACGTCCTTCTAGTTAGTACACTAACCTTGAATTTGATGTTTAAACCATTACTTTAATAATTTGTATTTTACAAAGTGCTATACTTGAGAGTAGGAGGCAAATAATCCTTTAAATGAAATAAAAGTCGTGAAACTTTCCTTATTGTATTGTAAGCATGTAAATATTGCTGAACGTTATCTCTATTAAGAGAAAACTTTATTTTTCACAATTTCAACAAAAAATGTAAAATAGAAAAATCAAGACTGGTAGCATTCAAATTACACAAAGTTTTTATCACAATAATTCTGGCCTTCATATATTGCTACTGAAACATGTAATTTATAAATTGGTGTGCCCACCAACTTTGTTATATAATTCAAATTTTGAATAATCAAATAATGAAATAATTATAATTAAATTACTAAAAAACTATTTTTACCATCTGTCCAATATCAATTATTACCGGGGTATATAATTTTCGATCTCCATGTTTCAAGTTCTGGATTACTTCTCAAATTTCGTATATACTCAGTAAGAATTTTGGGGAGGTAGCAAATAAATTTTGCGCTAAAAGTAAATTGAAATAAAAAAAAGATAAAAAAGTGACCAAATAAGGAAGTTTGTTTATTATTATGATTGCGCTGTATGTATATATGTAATATTTGTGCCTACTGATTTTTTGAAAATATTCAAAAACCAATATACTTTTGCTCTACAATATTCTATATGTTTTTTACCATTACAATATTATTAGGACTATATAGAAATATTTTATTTACTACTTCAATTTATTAAGTTTAACAACTAAATGTTTAGTGATATTATCGATGTTATAAATTATTTATGAAGTTACATGAAACAATGTTGAAGAGTTGAGAATCACAGGCAGCTTCTTGGCATATCAATGAAACATGTTGTTAGCCCGCTCTCTAAATTACTACACTGTTTAGGAACAACGCCTGAAATGATGTCTGTTAAAAGATATTTCACTATACTTCAGAATACACTTTCTATTAAATATTTCATTAAAACACTGTATTTATCAAACGTTTCACTATCGTTTGTTGGTAGTTGATTATTTTCGTTTATTTATTTAAAGTATTTCCTCCTGCCCTTTAATATTATCACTTTGAAACAAATCAGCCTAACAATAAATAACTTACATTATTAGATTCCTTTTGCAGGTTTTCATTTATATTTAACCAATTGTGAATATTCTCTGTATTCTCAGAGTTTGTAGCACGATGTGACAAATATTCTTGAACAGGTATCTCTGTAGATTGTTCAGAACAGCTTGTTGAGCTAATGTAAGTTGTTTCTGACATCTAAATTTAAAATAAGAAATGTATTTCACACTCTTAAGAAATGCTATTTGAGAAATGATGACATACAATGACAGCGTTAATGATGTAAATTATTCACATGAAATATATTTTGTTTAAATAGTAAATTAAATTCCTAGACAGTAGCATAAATTCATCAATGAAAATGAAATAATTCAGGAACAAACTGCTAAATTCTGATGTTAACACAGTATTTACCGAATCATAGAACCTCTAAACAGATTACATTACTCATGTCGCAATTAAAGTTATTATTTAAATATAATGTAATAATAATAATAAATAATATTAGAAAAATAATTTCACAAATAAAAAATTACACAATTTTTGGTTCGGGTCTAGAGGTCTATATATTGCGCTTGATATATATATACTTATAAGTGAATGCTCGAAACAAATTACCATTTTAGTCTTAAAACTGTAAATTAAATATAGATAACTTGGCAGATTAAAACAAGGCAGTAACGTATATATGTAGATATTATTAAAGCCAATCTATTTTTTAAACATGCAAAATAAGGCTACCTGATCTAAGTCCGATACAGATTGGTGATATATTGGGTCGATCTCCGTGTCATCATCCGCCGACTCCGATAATAATGAAGCAATAGTAGGTTTATCAGTTTCTAGAAAAGTATATATAATAGGTTACATATAATTATTCAGTTACATAATTCAAAACATACCTTCGTCAATGCGTGTTTCTTTGTAACATTGTTTTCCTAATTGCACCAATCTTTGGCTCCTTCTACATAATAATTATTACATACTAATATGAATATTTAATTAACAAAAACACTTACCTTTGCATTTTTTCCTTTTTCTTATGTAAAAATAGAGAAACTGTATGTAACGGTATAAACGTAGTTTCTATAAGATTCTATAAACAAATGTTCATGGACTTATCGCACTCTACACCTGACTCTCTTGACTCCCAAAAATGTAATACTAAAATTTAAACTATTGATTCATATAGATGTAAAATATGTATACAAAGCAATTCACCAGCGAAAACCGTTAGGTAATTTAAGAATTCGCACACACAGATGATCTCAATATTATATTGATAACTTCTATAATCGCAAATTGTGTGTGTGAAAAATGCAAGCCAAAGCCAAGATTAGCTTCTTTTGTAAATATTTTTATTCTGGCAAGTTCGTGTACAATCACCGTATAACCTGGCTAGCTTACTTTTTTATATATGACATGGTGGCATTCGCTTATATAACACCAGAGCAAGCTAGCCGGTTATAAAATTTGTCTTCTGAATGCCACCAAGATACACGGCACTCCTGGCTGCCTATATGATCAGGCGTCAATGTTGCAACTGATAAACGTCTTACCGGTGACAGCAATGTCAATATGTTCGGGCAGTTTAAGTTAAAACAGAAATATGACGGTTACAGTGTGGTGCCTTGGGGACAAAAGACTAAATGCTCAACAACTAGCACAGCGGAGAAAAAAAAGACGTGAGTACTTCTTATTGTTTTAATATAACTTGTTGCTCTTGAATATACTGCTTTCCCTATCTCATTGTCAAACGGTAAAAGTAAAGGAAAACGCGTGTAGAAATTCATTTGAAAAGAACAGATTAGTTAACTTTTATTTCTACTAAAACAATGTTAAATAATGTCAAACAATTAAACAATTCTGTAATTAAACTATCGATACAATTGATACACAATTTCGTTTATTATTATTATCTTACAATTTACAAATTCTATGTACATAAGTAGTATACAAAACAAATATACGTCAATGACCTCTATAAGTCACGTATGAAACTAAGTTAGGACATAGATACACTTTTAGTCCCTGAACTATCACTTACGGGTCCCAGAATGTTCCATTTAAAAACATAAACAAAATGATACTTGGAATATAATACACGTCGGTCAATTTCAAGTGAAACGTATGCTCAGGTTTGTTTAAATTATTTTACAACTGATTTCCGTATATTGTCATGCCCGCAGAAGAATCTTTACAAGTTTGTTGCGACTAAAAATTATTCAACCGGCACGGATTTGAACGTCTAACCGATAGCTACACGGTGAAGTACTATTATCTCTATATTTGTGGTACAGAGCGCGAACAATATATTTGAATTTTTACGGCGCGTTACAAATAATATTTGAAATCTGACATTTCTGAAAAATAAAGAATAAATATTAAATGCGGAGATATATAGTCACGGCATTTATAGCCTGACTTTGACGGGAATTATAGGTTGTAGCGGTAAAATGTCTATTCTTCCACGACCCTGGGTCTGAATGAAAAAGACACTTTCGGATGTGTTTTAGCGGATTTTCGAAACGATTATTTCACGGCACAATAGACCTGAATACAATACGTTTCTAGGATTTCAACCAGACTCTCTCACGCCATCAAGGCTGAGTAGAGAAAGGTAAAGGTAGCGGTCGGACAGGAGAATAAAATGGACGAGACCCACTTGCTGGGGCCTTTATATATCCGTAAACCCCCCTATGTCTGTAGGAAAAACTTGTTCAAAACATACAATTTGCGCGCGACTCGGACGTGAAATGCGCGACCACGAGCATGACGTATACATTCGGTACTTTTCCATTGAAAATAAACAAATAACATGAATGATAATTACAAATGAATATATACACAGGTCCGTCCAAAACATTTTATACAATATTTGAACAAAATAACACACATATATTTAATTTAATATTGGTAAATAAATTAATTATGGGCCTAAAAATGTTAATTTGTACAATTAACGAGGGACTTCGTTACAGGCCCTCCCTTAAAAGAAAACTTTGAACCCTAACTACTAAATATCAAAAGTCCAGAAACGGAAAATTAAATTTAAAAAATTAACACTTGACAGTCTATCAACTTAAAATTAAAAAACTACCACTTGTCAGTTTATCATCACTTACGATGTCTATGACGCACGCACTATTACTAATTGTTCTGACGTTGCAGATTGGCATGGTGGATCTCGGCTTCACTAGTGACGGAAGTAGTGAAAACGACAGGACTGGTGCTGGTATCGCCTCGGACAATTACATGCGTCGAAAATTTGATAGGCCTCCACTGTCGGAATTATTACAGCGGTTGCAGTGATTTTCCTCTGACGGTTTCCATGTGGACAAACACTTCGTGCGGCGGATTGCACGAAGTACGAGCTCTAGATGGTGTCATGAGCAAATACTTGGTACGGCGGATTGTACAAAGTATGAGCTCCGGATGATGCCTTGGAACAAAACACCTGGTGCGGCGGATTGCAGCAAGTACTAGTCCAAGACATCCCTCACAGCCTCCTGCGGAATTGGAGGTAGGAGATCGGCTTGGAGCTCGTCGGCGGACGGAATCTTGATGTCTTTCACATGGACTTTCACTGGCTTTCGTCTGTTTGGTACCTGTAACATAAGAACAGACGGGGACAGGATCTGGATAACTTTAGAGGGACCTTCAAATTTTGGAGCAAGTTTTGCGGTAAATTTCTTAGAGGCATCGGATAAATTATGGGTCTGGTGGTATACCCATTGATCCCTTTAGAAGACTTTTACTTCACGCAGGTTCACGGTAGGAGAATTCTCTCAGCCCTCACTACAGGCCTACCTGCATAGGCGATCACTCTTTCGGCACCCTCTATTATTTGTATTAAAACGACACCCAAACCTTTCTCACTGGCGTCGGTATGCAATTGGAATGGTTTGGAGAAGTCCGGACACGCGAGAACTGGGCTCTCTGTCAGTGCTTTCTTTACGGCGGCGAATGCGGCGTCTTGTTCCGTCGTCCATTCCCAACGCACATCTTTTTTAATCAATTTTATAAGCGGAACGGTAAGTTGTGCGAAATTTGGTACGAACCGACGGTACCACGACGTTTGTCCCAGGAAACCACGTATTTCTTTCTTGGTTCGCGGCGGCGGTACATTTAAAATAGCAGCGATCTTGTCCGGGTCTGTGCGTATACCGTCCGGTGTTACGACATGACCTAAATATTTTATGTCCTGTTTGGCAAACGTACATTTGTCTGGTTGAAGTTGAAGGCCTGCTTCCCGTAAACGCGCGAAAACGTTACTTAAATTTTCCAAATGCTCCTCAAAAGTCTTGCCTAAAATAATAATATCATCCAGATATACAAATGCGTACTCCGCCATCTCCGGACCTATCACCGAATCTAATAGGCGTTGGAACGTCGCTCCCGCACTATGCAATCCATACGGTAATGACACAAAATGAAATAGGCCCTTTCCCGGAATTGTAAAAGCTGTCACGGGTCTGCTATCTTTTTCTAATTCCACTTGCCAGTACCCACTTTTAAGATCAAGCGTCGAAAAATATTTACTGTCGCGGAGTTTGTCAAGAATATTTGAAATGTACGGCAAAGGATATGAATCTTTAATCGATACGGAATTAATTTTGCGGAAATCGACGCAGAACCGAACGCCACCGTTCTTTTTCGTGACCACGACGATAGGAGAACTCCACGGACTGTTACTGGGTTCTATCATACCGTCTTGTAGCATCTTGTCCACTTCGGCGTCGATCAGTGCTTGCTTCTTCGGGTTGCATGGATAATATCGTTGTTTTATTGGGGCGGTATTCGGTTGCAAACGGATCGTGTGACGTATTAAATTCGTCCGACCAGGCACGGTAGTAAATTTACTTAATTCTTGGTCAAGGAATTTTTTTACAGCGGTCTCTCGGCGGTCCTGTACTTCGGAGATCCCACAGCTCGCGGCAAAGACTGCATTGTCTCCCTTAAAGTACAGTTTCCTTTCGGAAAAATCAAGAACAGCCCCAATTTCCTTAAGAAAATTAATTCCGAAGATGACTGAGCACGGGCTCTTCGGCATAATCACAAAATTAACGTCTGTAGTTCGGCTACCCATGCGGACCGGTAACAAAACTGAGCCGGGTGACTCTATAACGTCTCCATTTGCGAGGCGGACTTTAGATTTTTTATTCAAGACGCGTTGTTCATTATTTTTCAACAACCGGGCAACTAGTGATTCGGACAAAAACGACGAAGTCGCTCCGCTGTCCACGAGGGCTCGTAAATTCTGGTTATGTATGTGTACACGGATCCACACGCGATTATCCGGCACTGTCGATTCTTTAATACACGTGTTTGCGGATTCAGGCGGTTTTACTGCTTGCGGACGGTCTTTGCCTGCAGACCGCCCTTCTCGGCGTTTCCCTGGCATCGGCAGTCAACGGAACGTACATTTAACTTGCCACACCGTGAACAAAACATTTTAAATGGGTTACGGCAATAACCACGCGTATGTCCTTCCTTGCCACATCGCCAACAGCGGTTTTCCGGATGTGATAATTTTTGTAAAGGCGACGGCGGTACAGGAAATTGGCGAGGCTTATTATCCTGGGCGACATATGACAAATGATGCGAACGCGAAGTACTTGGTTTATCGCTGGGCGGGCGTTCCGGTGCTGATAGCGCACTTTCTTTCTTACAAAAGCGCGCCTGCTCTTCCAGCAGTAATTCATAGTCGGCAGCGAGTTTAGACAATTGTCTAAGGGATTGTATCGCGTCCCTATGTATATACATTCTGTAACTAGGTGACATGTTACCATATACACGTTCCAATTTATCACCATCGGACATATCTTGGCCGCGTCTCATTAACGTTAGTATGGCGGTTAAATAATCTTTAAAAGATTCCTTTGGTTTCTGTAAACGAGCGCGTATCTCTTCTTCGATTGAAAAGTTATACCGAGGCGGAAGATATTGAAGTTTAAAGTCTTCTAAGAACTCGTCCCATGTACCCCATAATGTTTTATTATTTCGGAGCCAAAGCAGTGCTTTGTCTCTAAAAAGCTCAGGCAACGCGTGGAGCATATGTTCATCTTTAATCCCGTAACATACTTGAAGTTCTTTGACTCTTTCCAGGAAAAATACAGCGTCCGAGCTGCCATTAAAATGAATACCCCATTTCCTTATTTGAGCACAGATTTCCGCGGAAGAAATCTGAACGTTAGTGACTACTTGCGGTGGAGTGTTTCCCTTATTCGTGGAACCCGTTTTACCCTCTTTCAAAAAGGTGCTAATGCGTTTACGTACGTCCTCGACATTACCGGTAGCGTCTAACCCTAAAGACTCTGCTGCGGCATTTAAGTCCTCTTTTTTCAAGGTATATATCCACCCAAGAGGGTTTGGATTTTTGCCTTTATCTGCATCAGTCATTTTATAATTTATAATGTACCAAATTAAAATAAAAAATGTATTGTTGTTGCAATTTATTCTCCTATCCTTTTACTCCCTCACAATTAATAAAGAATATGTACGTTTTACTATCCTTTAATAAAAACTTATCTCTATGTATGTACATAAATTGTGTATCAATTTTCCTATCTTTTTTTTTTAAAAATAAGTATACATGTATTCTGGCGGAAAACTGTGAAACTAGTCAAACAGTTTTATTAAACACGGCGGAATTTTAATGTCGGATTTTAATTTTTAAATCTCTTAAAACACGGCCCCACGTTGGGCGCCATTTATAACCTGGCTAGCTTGCTTTTTTATATATGACATGGTGGCATTCGCTTATATAACACCAGAGCAAGCTAGCCGGTTATAAAATTTGTCTTCTGAATGCCACCAAGATACACGGCACTCCTGGCTGCCTATATGATCAGGCGTCAATGTTGCAACTGATAAACGTCTTACCGGTGACAGCAATGTCAATATGTTCGGGCAGTTTAAGTTAAAACAGAAATATGACGGTACAGTGTGGTGCCTTGGGGACAAAAGACTAAATGCTCAACAACTAGCACAGCGGAGAAAAAAAAGACGTGAGTACTTCTTATTGTTTTAATATAACTTGTTGCTCTTGAATATACTGCTTTCCCTATCTCATTGTCAAACGGTAAAAGTAAAGGAAAACGCGTGTAGAAATTCATTTGAAAAGAACAGATTAGTTAACTTTTATTTCTACTAAAACAATGTTAAATAATGTCAAACAATTAAACAATTCTGTAATTAAACTATCGATACAATTGATACACAATTTCGTTTATTATTATTATCTTACAATTTACAAATTCTATGTACATAAGTAGTATACAAAACAAATATACGTCAATGACCTCTATAAGTCACGTATGAAACTAAGTTAGGACATAGATACACTTTTAGTCCCTGAACTATCACTTACGGGTCCCAGAATGTTCCATTTAAAAACATAAACAAAATGATACTTGGAATATAATACACGTCGGTCAATTTCAAGTGGAACGTATGCTCAGGTTTGTTTAAATTATTTTACAACTGATTTCCGTATATTGTCATGCCCGCAGAAGAATCTTTACAAGTTTGTTGCGACTAAAAATTATTCAACCGGCACGGATTTGAACGTCTAACCGATAGCTACACGGTGAAGTACTATTATCTCTATATTTGTGGTACAGAGCGCGAACAATATATTTGAATTTTTACGGCGCGTTACAAATAATATTTGAAATCTGACATTTCTGAAAAATAAATAATAAATATTAAATGCGGAGATATATAGTCACGGCATTTATAGCCTGACTTTGACGGGAATTATAGGTTGTAGCGGTAAAATGTCTATTCCTCCACGACCCTGGGTCTGAATGAAAAAGACACTTTCGGATGTGTTTTAGCGGATTTTCGAAACGATTATTTCACGGCACAATAGACCTGAATACAATACGTTTCTAGGATTTCAACCAGACTCTCTCACGCCATCAAGGCTGAGTAGAGAAAGGTAAAGGTAGCGGTCGGACAGGAGAATAAAATGGACGAGACCCACTTGCTGGGGCCTTTATATATCCGTAAACCCCCCTATGTCTGTAGGAAAAACTTGTTCAAAACATACAATTTGCGCGCGACTCGGACGTGAAATGCGCGACCACGAGCATGACGTATACATTCGGTACTTTTCCATTGAAAATAAACAAATAACATGAATGATAATTACAAATGAATATATACACAGGTCCGTCCAAAACATTTTATACAATATTTGAACAAAATAACACACATATATTTAATTTAATATTGGTAAATAAATTAATTATGGGCCTAAAAATGTTAATTTGTACAATTAACGAGGGACTTCGTTACAACCGTACCTAACGGATATTTCTACACATTTGAAAGTTTACTATACAATCTTAGATCGCAAAAGAAACTTTTACAGTATGATAAAATACATATTTCTTCTAGCCACCAATAAGTATAATGTTATGTCATATTGATATTATATATAGTCACATAGTGATTGCTAACATTTTTTGCACTTTTACATATACAATTTCATAGAAATTCGATGTAAAGAGAAGCAGCACATATGACAACTAAAACATTTGCCTATTTAACGAATGAACTAAGTATTCAAATGTAATCATCACATAAATATCAGTTATATACATCATAACGTGTTTTATGTTCCATAAAATCCGTAAAATGGCGGAAACACTATGTACATTTTTAGGCTGTTTTAACACTATGATTTCACGTTATTTGAAATTATTTTGGATTACTTTTGATTAATAGTTAATAGTTTTTTTTATAAGCACGCCCTTCACCTTTTAGTATGTTTAATTTAATGGCGTAATATCCCGTCAAAACATTGGAACACAAAATCCAATAAAAGAAATAAAACAGTTTAAAATGTATTTCAACGTAAGTTGAATTCTAAACTGAATAATAGTAATAATTTTATTTGTCCAACGCTTTACATTTAAAGGACAACTGTAATCTATTTACATGTACATATACATACAAATATATATTAAAACAATGATTATTCAATTAGCCATTATTATTCCAAATGTCATCATAATGGACGTTTGAGAAACGGCTCATGCTGACGAGCAGAGACCCTTGAAGGAAATTTGTTCTCAAAAAGGAAATTTGGAATGTAGAAGAGAAATGAACGGTTAATCTAAGAGTGAAAAAGCTCAGAGAGAAAAGGAGATCCGAGCAGTCTATCCATACGTTAGACAACTTCCTTATAAACCTCGCTCCATGAACATCGCGTCGGATACGTCCCGGAAACCTTGAAGGAGAGATACTTCAGAAATCGCCACTGAATTTTTTCAATGGAGAGCTGCAAGTAAATATACTGTGGAGACCAAACCTGTGATGAATACTCCATCTTGCTGATTACAAAACTAAAATATAACATATTCAAAACAAACGGGTACCTCTGTCGAACAAAACCGCAGTGTGTGGGCCCCTATATAAACAGGCCGAACCAGATATTTTCAGCAGCTTTGTACACCAACATCAACGACGGTTTTCGACCCACACACTTCAGATTTGTTCGACGGTTTTGTTCGACAGACTTGTTCGTCGAACAAAACCGCAGTGTGTGGGCCCCTTAAGATCCCGGACAACGTTCATCCTTTATAAAGGAACAACCTCTATGAAGCAAGTAGAATTATGATGATGGTTTAATCTACGAGTAAAGGACATAAAACAACATCTATTTATATTCAAATATATTTTGTAGTTGGCACACCAGTCTGACGAGGCATTTAAATTTTATTGAAGGTAGGACGTGTCACATACAGATTTTATAGGTTTATATATATTTCAAGGTGATCGGCGTACGCAGGTAAAGGATACATCAATGAACCAAGCAAATCATTGACAAATAAATTGAAAAGAAGTGGTCCCAGTTAAATTCACCTTTATAGAATAATCTTGTAATTCATCAAGCTAATATTGGTACATTAATGGTTGACACTTCGAACCTTCATTAACATCTGACTAACTAACAGTCTTAATAACATTATATTTTTAGGACAATTAATCAAGTGTTAACCAAAGTTCAAAGTACAGGCTCAAATAATATGGAACGAATGTTCAACTGAGATACTTCTTAGCCAAAAGACGTAATTAAACTTCAGTATCCCTACATACATTCATTGTAATTCCACAAAAACCTTTTATTTGATTTGAAACAAAATTTATATCAACTAGAATATACTTATCATGACTATATTTTTAGATTATGTAGGTTTGACAATTATCTATACTTATTAAACATTTCAAATGTTTGCGTTCCAATAGTTGATAATATGCAACTTGGCCAAGAAATAGCGATTTGATTCAAAGTATAAAATTTAATTTTTGAAAAGTACCGATGTCGAACGGTTTTACCTACATACGGTTTAGACGATTATCAAGTAGGTAAACGATTTTATAATTCTAAACTCAATATTTTATTTTTTTTAGCTCAACGGTTATCCTATATATTACAAAAAAAAAGAGAAAATAAGAATAAAATTCTTCTTATTAAATATCTGGAAATATTCTTTTGTAATAGGTAATTTATAAGTACTTTTCTACAGTTGTCAATACTTTGTATGTTGAATCTTTCCGTTTATTAATTAGTAGATAGCTCTAACTTTATAGTCTAACTATTTGTTCTCTTATTTTATTTTATAATTTGGCTTTGCTTGAATAACATTTCTTGTTAATTCTCAAATATAAGTATCGTTGTTGCATGTATTCAATTACTTATAAAATACAAATATTCATTGATTATATTTAAAGTGTAATTTTAGAACTTCTTATTTACAGAAAATTTAATATAGTCAATAAACTACAATATATATGTACAGATGACAGTGACTGCACTTTAATTGATATTACCATTATTTTTATATATAACACTCGTATCGTAAGTTAAACACTTATCGGCAGTGTAACAGTAATTTATAAATTATTTGCGGGGCCAGAAATAAGATACTCTCGTCACGAACTCATAATGTTTGTATTATGATAAAATACGACCTCTAATACTATTTCAATTTCGTATGTTTGCTGTTCATGCATAAATTCGTTTAAATGCTAGCGCAACACCGCTGGAGGCAAATGCAGCTAGTACCTTTGTGAATTTATATACAGTAGGAGCCAACTTCACAGTTCTGTAGGTGGAACTTTGTTGATATTTTTAATATACCTCTATTTTGTATATCTTAAAAATTAAAATTTGTTTCCCCTCTATTGATGCCTCTGTTAAGAAAGCATAATTTGTCATTTTACAGTACAATACACTTGAATGAATTTATTCTTTAGAGTGGAGGCCTGGGTGCGTGTTAGATTGGTGGATCCCAGTAAGGTAGCTGTGCATATATATATATATATATATATATATATATATATATATATATATATATATATTTGACAAATATAACATTACACTAGGCGCCAGCTGTCTAATTAAATCAGGACCACTCCAAATGTGACATTCCGACAGTAGGAATAATTTATTAGGGAGCACTAGGTGTAGCAAGACATTCATACACGGTATCATCAACAAATAACAAGTTTATTAAATGTAATAAAAATTATACCCAGAATGATTCGTTCTTGTTTCGTCAATTCGTGATTCGTCACCTGACCCAAAATTTCTTGTTTCGTCACCTGTACCTTTTTGACCTTTTCGCAGGTAATGATTTATTCCGCATTCGTCAACTGGGACTACTAATTTTTGTTTGAAAAAGTGTCATTATGGTCAAGGTATTTTTTTAAGAAACCGTTTGCCACCTCCCTTCACAATTTATCCAGGCTTAGGACTGGCAAAGCAAAAAGTTAAAAAATTTAATATATTAAAAAATAAAAACTTTTTACTTTGGCGTGTTTAAAAGTTAATATCTCCCTTATGGATCGTCATTTATATACAGGTAATTATTTACAGAGTTTAATTTGCCGTCCTGGCTTCGTCAAATATATTATTTTCCTATTATTCGTATTTAACGACGTATGTTAGTTTTGTCAAAGCATCCTCCAAACTTACACGATTTTCAAGAAATGATTTAACCATATCTTAATTATCGCATCCAAATCACAATATTTCTTTGCCCTTTTAGGAGTTGACATGAGTATATCTTCTTTTTCCACTAAGATCCTATAATGATTTGAGTCATCTTCAAGAATTTTTATTAATTCATATATATTAGGATGACTTTTGCCGACGGTTCTGTTTAATTTATTGTGCCAACCTTCAACTGCATTTGTGGTACGATGTCTGTTGTTATAACATATCCAGTGTCTGTCGGCGTCTAACCAGACTTCAACAAAATAGTCATTAAATTTCAAAACTTTTTCGTTTTCTGGCGAGGAAGCCATAATCTGAAGCCATCCTTCATCTGTCCACTCCGGAGGTAAATGTGCTAAAGCGGCACACATTCTTATATGCTTTCGAACAATTTCATCTTCTCTATATTCAATGGCAAGTTCCAGTTCTTGAGCTTTTCGCCAAATGGCCTGGTTGAAATGAAAATTGCATCCTTTAATTTGCACATCTGGGAAAACTTTCTGCATTCCATTTATCGCAGCTTTCTCAAAATCGACATGGAATTCCACTGGACTGAATTTAGGTATTTTTTCTTTTAATATGGCAAAAAACCCCGTGTAAGTCACTTCTTTTCTATTTGGCAATAAAGCATAAATAACTGGCCAAACGCAATTTTTTCTTCTGTACTACCAAAGTCCATATGAATGGTGTATAATTGTTCAAATAAGGAAGGACAACTCTTAAATGTTCCGTCTCCAAAAAAGATTCTACCATGCTCTAGTCTACGTCCACATTCAGCAGCAAATATAAGTATCCTGTCGTCCGATTTATTGTCAAATAAAAGGAAATGTTTATATTTATCTGGAACGACAACATCTTTGCGGTGTTTAGGCAAACTATTAATGCCAAGAGAAGTATGTCTAGCATGATAGAACTGCTGCTTCACTGAAGAAAAATTGGGAATTTGGGTTACAAAGTCAAGACCCTTAACTGCAGCTTTATTCATAACTTCTTGCTGATATATTTGGGTGACTGGTAAATTTTCTTCACGGGACCTTTTCTTGGCATTGAACAAGGCTGTTTCCACTTCATTTTTTGCAACATCTGGGGCACATATGGAATGTTCTTTACTTTTCAACAGGATTAATACAAATTAGCGCAGGTACAAAGATGAGGTGACGAAACAAGAACACTTTAAGCAGGTATATCTTGCAGTTGACGAAACAAGAATAAAATTGGTCATAACAGGTAAAATTTCCCTAGGTGACGAAACACGAATAGACGAAACAAGAAAAGACGCCCAGAATGATATGAGTTGAACCCCCAGAAGGAAGCAAAAGTTAATTTATATTTTACAAATAAATATATAATAAAAAAATAATGAAATTATTATTTAACCAGCACAGTAATTCAAAATGTGAGGTAGAATTAATCGTATGGTTGGATCAACCGGTATATAACAACACTGAACGTAACTAAAATGAAACGAGCAATTACTTAATATGGTAGTTAAATGCCAAATATACTAAAATGCATCAAAGATTAAATGTTATGGCAGGTAATATAATGGTTTTTTTTTTAAAGAAAGTGACAAATCTGTACCAACCGTGAATATGTGGATAAGTCCACTTTTCGCAAAAATCAAATATTTGCAGATTTAGATTAGTTGATTCACTCTCTACACCGTGAATAGGTAGGTAACTACTATTTCGTGTATTTTGAATTGCCAAACTTGAGAGGAATTATTGGACATCTTGAAATTTATTGTACAAAATTATGTAAGTCGAGTTAGCTACTTATAACCGGTTTTTCCTATCGTGGTTGAAGGGGTATATCAAGTTACCTACGTATTCACCAACACGATGTGGGAATTTGTATCACATGATTTGTCTATAAGTGGGTAATTGATTGAGTTACCTAGTTATTCACCATATTGAAAACATTGTTTTATACGATTTCGCGCGTAAACATGCTCTAGGTGAGCTTCTAAGCTAGTCAATGTAAAGAGTATTTGTTGATATTTAAAATGAACAATCGTGGTAAGTTACTAGTGAACCTTGCCTTAAATTGTAAAAACAAGGAGAATGTATTTAAAGGTAAGTTTGTACTCTTACAATTTTACATTACGAATCAGTTAAAATATTTTTTCATTCGGTAGGTACAGATAATATTAACTCAAATGCCAGTTGCTCAAATAATAATAGCGTGGCTGCTTCTGAACTTAAACCACCCTTTAGTAGTGAAAGTAGTGAATCTGATGCAGAGCTTATTAAAGGTAGAATCATGAATATCTAAAAATTAGATCTAATTTTCTAACTTCATCTATATAACACCTGTAATAAGAAAGCAGACAATACACTTTTACTAGAGAAGACTAAGAAATTTTTATTATTTTGTAGATGCAGAGAAATAATATTTTCAACTGCTACTTTCTCAGATGATAGAATTGCTGATCCTGAATTTCAGCCAGCCTCTAGTGAAAGTAGCGAATCTTATGAGGGCTTGTTAAAGGTTAATATAAAATAAGTATTTTAATATGAGGTTTAATTTTGTGGTTTCATCTAAATGACTTGTGATAAAAATAACACAATAAAGTATCAATATTACATCAAAATAAAGATATTTTTAGTTTCCAGGTAACGTACTCCAGTCGAGGCAGTCATGGAAACTGAAGTAACAGAGTGTAAAACTACGACGACAAGCAGTAACGTAAAAGTGAAAGAAAACAAACATAAAAATAAGGGGCGAACAAGAAAAAGGTTAAGGAATACCGGTAAATGTAATGTTTCAGAAAAAGGGAAGTTAATAAAAGCAAGAATGATTAAAGATTTGAAGAAATGTCGTATGAAATTTCGTGAGTGGTTCCCAGAAAAGCAACGCAAAAAATGTTTCGAGGAATATTGGAGTCTAGGTAGCCGTGATAGGAGGGCTACTTATATTGCTTCACTTATAAATATTATGCTTAAAAGACGGCAAAAATGAATAGCCGAAAACATAGAAAAGTTTCATATAAATATGAAATAATTATAAATAAAACAAAAGAAGCAATATGCAAGAGTTGTTTTTGCGGAACTTTTGGCGAAACGAAGGGTTTTGTTGAATTGCTTGCACACAAGAAGAGAAGATCTTTCTCAGGAATTATCCCACAAGATTTACGAAGCAAGACTGCGCCTAAAAATATGCGAACAGATGAGGAAATTCAGTTAGCAAAAGAGCATATCCTGTCATTTCCTCATTATGAAAGCCACTATTGCAGGAACAGATCTGCAACGAATGAAGCGACCAGCTGCATGTGGAATGAAACAGTTTCTGGCAGAGTGGAAATTAAATCTCTTCATGTATTTATCGTCTTCTTAAGAGCCTCCCATCTGATGTTGAGGAAGTAGTTTTCTATTCTGACACGTATGGCGGACAGAATAAAAATCAATATGTTGCTTTCATGTTTAACTATGCCGTAAATAAGATTGCTACCTTGAAATCAATAAACCATAAGTTTTTAGTCAGTGGTCACACACACATGGAGCGTGACAGTGATCACGCCATTATAGAAAAGGCAAAGAAAAGGTCAGGAATAAAAATTAGCCATACGAATGTCTGGTATCAGTTGGTTAGATCCTGCAGAAAGAAGAAACCCTTTAAAGTGGTTATTATGAAAAAAAAACATTTCGTTGACTTTAGTAGTGCAGCCAAGAGCTTATTTCCGTCAAAAAAATTAATACAAATGGCGAAAAATTCCTATGGCAGCCTGTGCAATGGGTACAATATTCTGGTAAATTACGAGTTATATAATACAAGACTTCTTTGGAAAATGATGAGGCATTCAAAAATACTCAATTTACTAAAACGAGGCAAGCAATCGTTTCCTTTTTCTTTACCCCTTGTAAGCGAACATCCATTTCCATTCAGCGGAAAGAACAAGGGTAACTTACTTGAATTGCTGCCTCTCATCGACGAAGTTTTTAGGGATTTTTATAGGAATCTATCTACCAAAGAGGTCATTGTGGATGAAAATCCTTATCTTCTTGAAGCCGATCCCGATGAATCTTGATTTTCTTTTAAAAATTTAAGTCAAGAAAAATTTTTCATTTGTACACTTGACGCTACATAGTAATAAAGCATTTCAAAGTTGATTAATAGCTGTTTTATTATGACGTGAGAAATTGTGTAACTCATTCATTGTAGGAACAATCACCGTGAATAATTAGGTAAGTCGCACTAAAATCAAATCGAAAGCAAGAAAAGGCCACTTCAGTGGTTAATACTGAATTTGGCCCATTGCAAGTGTCTGTTCTATTTCGTTGCCATACAGTTACATGAAAGTGTAACCTCTACAGTGGTTTCTCGATTTTACGGAACCTAGCAAACTTTAACTTGGCATTACTGAAAATTTATTATTTTTGAGTTACCAACCTATTCACGATTGGTACAGAAAAAAGCGATATGTATGTACAACTAGATTGAATTCACAGTCGCAATTAAACGTAAGATTACAATTAATATAATAAAGGGGCTAGTAAGATCTTACTTACAAAGAGTTACATAAGATTCTTAAAGCTACATGCACACGCTGAAAGTGTTTAAATCATAATTAAACAAAACTAGTTATTAATTGCAACGTTCAAATTAACATCTGTAAATCATTACAATTAACGGTTAAATAACAGAATCGCTGAAGGACCAAATAAACACGAATTTACTTATAATAATTATACAAATCGTTAAATCTCAACCTTATTCACGGCTGGTAAATGCTTAAATTCAATTTAGAAATTCAAAATTAGAAATTTACAAATTCGAATTGCGTAACAAAATTAGTTTAACTCTTCCAATGCTTAATTAGAATATGAGTTTCAATTATAAAATGCTGAATACAGCTTGAGCCTCCGATACTAACACAATCGGGCATAGAGTAACCAAAGAAAACTGAGCGATGCTCTAAATTTAATTTTTATCAAATAAACTTGTATTGTAATAGACGATATTTAATTGTTCTAATAAAATGAATCACTTCCGAAGGTCGGCAAAAAATAAAACAACAGAAAAACCTGGTTGGAAGTAATTTCTTCGGAATGGAGTTCAAAAGGATGTTTTTTTTCCTTCGACGCCGTCACATAAATCGTCGGTGGATTCGACTAATTACCATACACCATAAGGCTGGGGAAATTACTCTTCAAATTACAAATTTTCGATCCAAGATTTCAACTTTTGCAAATGGCGGATTACAGGACATCAAAAAAACACAGCATGTGTCGTTCGACATGCACCATAACGGCCCGTACGAAAATTTGTCTCCCACGGGTAAAAAGCTAATAAAGAACGACGGAAACAACACAAGCATTAATGAATATGTTTAATAAAGAGAAACTACGTAACTCAGCAGCAAATTAATCTGTCAACCAAAGACATACAACAATGTTGAAATGAACGGTAGAAATTATACCTCTGCAGAATCATCCGCATTTAATTTGCGTAATACAATGTTAACGCTACTTAATTAAATAACCAAAAATTTGAGCAGAAGGCACGTCAGACAGGTAATAAGCTGCTTATCGGTCAACGATCAAAATGGAAGTGCACTTGCCTGATTAAAAGAGAAAATGGCTGGTCGTCCCGCTGGATAAAAGCAACCAATCAGCGTCTTCCAACGCCAACGGTCGGTAAGGCAGACACAAATATTGTCGAGGCAATATACAGCTCGCACCAAAAGTAAATGAAATAAAAATTCGAAAATTATTAATGTGTTCAACTAAAAAGAAAACAAGGTGTAACACACTAGAAGTATATCATGCTCGGACAATAAAAGTATAGGAAAATATAAATAATAATATGGCAAAAATTGATACTTGTATTGAAAAAATAGCTAATCACCTATGTGAATTAAAATAAATGGAAGTATATAAAATCAAGAGTATTTTTATTTATGCAAAAAGTATAGAAGACATTCTACCTACTTAATTTTCAAATTTATGTTAATTTTTATAATACCAATAATATAAATAATTTTTAATTAAATTGGTTCGAGTCACACGACCATCACTTTAATTAACATTTTCATTGTCGTTGTACTCAGGCAAATCACCGTTTTCCATTAAATTATGATAATTATTCTGCATAAGTTCTATACGTGCAGGAGTGCACATATTATGTAAAACTTCACAACTATTCACTATTTTTCACACTTTACCAGGAGTATATCTCAGAACATGTTCTTCCAAAATACAACGAAAACGTCCTTTTAAAACTCCATTGCATGTTTTAATGTAATTTCTTGTTGCACGCAAACATTGTGGTAAATGTCGAAACATTAGCCATAGTAATTGTGGGAAACCTGCATCACCAACGAACCAAGTGTTTCTGTCACCATTACGATAGCACTCCATTAGATTATGCTTAATTCTAGAGCCACCCCAAATAGCTGAATGGTTCCTGCACGCATTATTTGCCAATATTCTTAAGTTTCCGACACATTATCTTCACATTCTTTGAATGGAAACCCTTTCTTTTTATATAATTTTTGGTCTTCTAGATGGGGTGCCAATATGGCAACGTGTGTGCAGTCGATACAATCAATGTATCCTAGGAAACCATTTTAACCCATGCATTGCTGTTTGAAAGCAGCTTTTTCCACAGCTGTTGATGGAAACTTAATCCATTGAGCAGGAAAATGTTCAATTATTAGGACACTAACTTCATAAATGTACCAAGCATAAACATAAAGAGCAGTAAATATTTTCCTTTCCGGTGTTAGAGCATTTATATGTGTAGAATTTTATAAATTTATATAAAACACATTTATCAACAAATCAACTAAATCTTTCGATAACCGAAAGACATTATTTAATAAATTCCCTGTCTTCTAAGGTAAAGGGATCGGAATCATTTCTCCTGATTCTCCGTTTTACATTGATATTCCGCATTTGTTCTCTACGTCGGACCCTCTAATATATTACCACATGTATAAGGAACATCTATAAATCAAAGTAAAAGTAGAACACCTCTAATACACAAATACTTGAATTGTTACCTTGAAATCTGTTTCTAAAGTTAAAAAACGCAGCGGATGAACATTTATTGAACAATGTCAGAACATGAAACAATAATCATATGACAATTTAATTGAGTCAAGTAAGATTTAGGAGTACGCCAATATCAAATATTTCTAAATTTGAATTATATTTCCAGAAATTGCCTGCGGAAATTGAAGCGGTTAAGTTTATCAACAGGGTTCAGCCTCTGGACTGTCTGTACCTTATATGAATGAAATTTCAAATCTACCCTTAAAATTTGTCGCATACTTCGCTCTGAAATTCGCAGAGCAATTGAATGCCGAATAGCAGAACGTGTTGGACTCTGTTCAACGGCTACTCTGGTTTTTTCAATATTACCTTGTGTACCAACTGCACATGTACCTCCGACAAATTTTGAGTTTACTCTGCCCCTTTCGGCTATATCTCTTACCCATATCAAATTGCATTTCTAGATGGAACTGCAGCGCGCACTGGAAAACTAAATTCAAGGCGAAAACGCCTCTGGGTTTGCATGATGGACTGGGTCAGGATAAATGATTTTACAGAGGAGATCCGTTGATTAACAGGCCATTTTGCGATTGTAACACAAAACCTTCGATAATTAAATACAATTTCATCACTATTTGGCGTTTGTCAAATGAACAGTATTTCAACAGCAAGCTTTTTAAAACAATTCAATCCTGTTGCCGGATCTTGAATAAGAAACACCTGTACACAGGTATGACCTTTGAATATACGAACAAGACTGGCTGTATGTGTTCAAAATCCCACCTTGTAATTGGTTTCCTCCTCTCTACATAAACTAATAATTTTATTTAATGTCAGGTCAGTTCCAAAAACCCTTTTGGGCGATATTTTTAAGTTTTATTATACATATCCGTGCACTCTTTTATATTATTGATATGATAAGTGCCATTATTTTGTCTTCTGTTATTTTCTTTCTTTTTGTTTTTATTCCTTGTTGTTTAACTGTAGATACTATAAGGGTTGTTAGAGCATTAGCTACGCCTCTCTCAAAAATTAGACGCTATGAGACTAAAAGACGGCAGTAGGTATGGTACCTCCACTCAAAAGTCCGTCTCCGTAATGGCCTAAGAGTAATCGTATTTATCAAAATGTCTGACTACTCAATTTTAAATGCTAGGCCCTTATGGCCAGGCAACCAATATATTACACAACAGTCATAAAATTTTTGAGTATTCCACACTGTAAATTAGGAGGAATATAAACTGTATATACAAACACAAAAAAATCATTAATTCTGCACCTACAATCTACAACATCATTCAACGGAAAGTTATTTCACTAGAGAGATAAGTCAGTAGATTGGGTCACAATAGAGTTCTTCACTGCCAGCAACACTCCTCCACATAATGTCCTGCCTGTATCTTGAAATCTTCTGACACTCTGATTCAGCCACATCATTCGACAACCAGGTCTCCGTGATACTACTAACCATATCATAATTCTCCGAACTTAAAGCTACATATGTAAAACTCTTCACGTTTCGTAGGCATACCCCTCACATTCTGGTAGCACCAAATTAATGTATTATTGCAATGGTGACCGCGGATCAGTCAAATACCTGATTCGCTGTGATGTAATAATAGTTCCTTTAACCCTGCGCTAGTCGCGCCTGATGCTCTGACAGCACTGGTCGCGCAGAGTCTGTTAGACTCCGTATGCATAATATTCATTTCTTTAGTTTATTATTTTTGTTTTCATAGTAAATAATCAAGGAAAACACAGAGACAAGCAAACAAAGCTTTATTCAGTCAAAATACTCGAAATAAAATAAGAATTTCTTATTTGTACCTATCTAAAATAAGAAAAAAGAAGAAAGTGGAGCTGTCGCGAAGGAACAGAAAATTAAAACAAACCTCTTCAACATGGAAATTTGTTTCCAGGATGGCATTTGGCACGGAAAGCACAACATTTTCGCGTGCTTTAAACAAACGAAAGATTTACATTTCTGGCAATAGAACCTAGACTTATTTTTATTTTTACACCCTGAACAATATTTTCGAGTGCCTTCTGGTATCTCTTCTACGTTGGATGTAGCCTCAGAAGTTCCTGCTACATCTTGTCGCCTTTGACGGACAGTTTCCGGTACATTTTTCTGATAAGAGCGTCTCTGCAGATGTTCATCGATCAACGTCAGTGCTTTTTTTTGTTTTAGAAATATTCTCCGTTTCAATTCAGGGTGATTAGAGACATGAACAACCTGACTGTTTATCCCTGCGATGTTCAAAAGGGAGAAAAAAATAACCATGGGCCAGCGTCTGCTAATTCGTGCAACATCATACAGTGAACAAAGCTGGTCCACAGAGTCGACGCCTCCTTTCGTTCCATTATAGAAAGTTATCATCTCAAGTTTGTTTTTATCACCAGAAGCGGGATCAATAGAGTCGCTATTGTGCAAACTGGAAATCATGAGAACGTTCTTTTCTTTTTTTTGGAACATAGGACATTATCGTGATATGTTCACCAAATCCAAACATACTTGATGTTATTGGATGATGTTTGACCTCTACAAACTCCTTAGGTATTTCCCTTTTATTTTTCCGAATCGTTCCGACAAGAGTCAGCTTATGGTATCTCCACAGCGGTAAACCAATTATCAGTGGTGAGGTTTCTTGATGTTCCGGAAATGGGGGCTACCAGACGCACAACAATACTCATAGCGTCATTGTTTGTTTGGAAAGGACCGGCAGGTTGTTGTCCAACATATAATTCAAGGTTGAAAGTATAAAACATTTTTGAATCTACCAACGAGAAAAGTTTCAGCCCATACTTGTTTGGCTTAGAAGGTATATATTGTCTAAAACCGCATCTACCACGAAAACCAAGAAGCATTTCATATATTGTCGCGTTTTGTGAAATAGAATAATGCTTTCGACAACTAGATACAAATATATCAAAGACTTCTCGAATAGGCGCTAGTTTATCTGTTTTCTTTCTCTCTTCTCTGGTAGTACGATCGTCAAAACGTAAATGCCTCAAGAGAAATAGAAATCGTTGCTTGCTCATTATGAGCCAGAACATGTCTACTCCGGTTCCTTTTCTGTCCCATATCTCGTCAACGCTCAACTTGGAGCTTTTCAGTAACCCTGACAAGTATAGTAAACCAATAAGGGTTTTTATTTCAATTTTATCTGTTTCCTTGCAGTCCCTATCTCTTTTGTAATTCTGAGTTTTTGTTGCTATGTAGAAATTTGTATGCTCTACAATAATATCGAGTATTTCATCGTTGATGAAGAGATTCCAGCACTCGAAAGGACTTTTTGCTTGTTTAGCAATACCTCTTGTACCAGGAAGTTGACTTATTATATTCCAGGATCGAGTTCTCACTGCCTGATTTGGAGCATGCTTGTTCCATTTTGTGGTATTGTTTTTGCCCAAATAAAACGCAGCTCTAGGAATTTTTGCTGGTGTTCTAACGGAACTTCTGTCATCGTCGGACGAGTCACCTTCTTGAACGGTATCACTGCCTTTAGATCTATATTCCACAACATCCTCATCTTGATCTGAATCTTCATCAATTGGCGCCTCATCAGAGTCAACTTCTTCCCAGAGACGCATCAATCTTTGCTGCTCCTTTTTATAGTCCATTTTCAACTAGAAATGAATAATTATAATGATGTATAACAGCAGAAAATAGACCTACTTACCAGTAATCACGTCAAAAAAGTAAAACACAAGTAGTCGCGTGGAGTCTAGGAGACTCGAGATTACGTTTGACAGGTAACGAGTTGCACGACCCTCCACAATCACTTGGCACATCCAACTACCTAACAAATCGATAAGCTACATAGATGCGCTAAGTGGTGGGAGAACAAATGCGAGAATATCCGCGGAAGTTCCGAGCGCGGAGTCTGTTAGACCTACCGCGACTACTCCAGGGTTAAGTTAATCAGTAATTGTGGTGTTTTCTTGTCCATTGCTTCCGACAGGGGCTCATCACTGTCTGATATTATTTTTCTGGACACTGAAGAAAAAACGACCTATTTTCAGTCCCATTTGCCAAAGATCAGAAGGTTGCCGCGAGGTAAGTCTTCAGTGTTGCAGGATAATTTAAATGAGGAATATTCAAGAGTTCTCATGGCTTGCAGTTGTTCATATTGAGTATTCAGTATGTTATTAGTAGATTAGTATGCCACAGTGTCATTAACTGTTGTATTAACGTCTAAACCACAGATGTGCAAATGAATCTTTCTTTCCACTCCTTTCATATTGCTGTGGTATTTTCTTGTAAATAAATAAATAGATAAATAAAGAAACCAAACAAATAAAAACTCAACAAAAATAAAATATCACTGTGTTTATTTTAAATAAATATAAGCTTACATGTTAGATATAAATTATAATTTTATATTTCAATAAATAAATACAGAATAATCCACTAATTTATAAGTAAAAATATACATAATTCAAATTATCTCATAACGATGGGTACTCACTCAAATTCATAACTATGCAGTGGAATACACGTCAATGCAATATGGGTTGCATACCCGTAAAAATAATAGCATTCACAATTAAAAATAAAATGGAAAATATAAAACAATGTTAAAATAAATTAGAGCACGAAATTATGTTACATACTATATAAAACAATATTCAAATACTGACCTCCGTTTAATAAAAAGGATATAATAACTTAAAGCAGTATTACTAGCAGTCAATAGAAAAGTAGGTCAACCCGGTAATACATTCTTTAAGCAGCAATAATAGTTCAGAATGGGAATTAATCACAAAGAATATCAATATTATAACCACCAACATTGTCAAAAATAAATGTTATGTGTCAGCATACACGTTTCACTTATATTTTCTGTATAAAATATTATTGAGTGTACGTAAGGGGCACGATTTGTGTATTTTCTTCTCCACACGAACATATTCCAAGAAAGTCCAAACTAAAACCAAAAATACAATATTAAACAAAGGTGTATATACATAAATAAATATATATATACCACTTATTTCACGGTCACAAGATCAATTGTATTTTCTTCTGTATGGGACATAGAAATGCACACAAAGGTACATGATCTATTTGTTTTCGATATACACCAATGCATCCAGAATATAAATATTGTAGCCTGGTTCACCATTGAAAATAAAACATTATGTTGGGTATCCTATTTTCCACTGATATTTACAGAATAAAAAGACATTGTTGAATGTACATCTAAATATGCGATAGTACATAATTTTATTCACGTACAAATGCTTCAAGACATTTAGGCTAAAAATAAATAAATAAAGCATTAGTCAGTACATAATATAAGACAATAAAAGAATACTTACCAACAAATAAAACCAACCAAAATGTCCATGGAATGGGATAATATAAAATGTGTAAATAACAACAATAACAAACATGGCGAAAAGAAGGTCACATGACCACGTGACTCAGGTAGTTATCAAAGTAAACACGGAGGGCGTAGCAGATAAAAATTTAAACTAAACGTACGATTTAAAACAAAATAAATCGTTCGTCGGATGTTAATCGCTATAAAAGGCGACACACAAGCGAAAATAAGGCAGTCCGGAAGTCGATCGGAAGCTCTTCAAGACCTAAAAAGAAAAATAGTTAAACCAGTGCTCCGAAGAAATAAAGAATCTAAAGGCATAAAACGCTTTAAGGTTCGAGCGCGGTAGACGCAAGACGCGACAAACCTTAGCCGCGCGCCAGAAAATAGAGGCGCGAAGTACTAGCATTGGCTCACACAAAGCTACAACAATAAATTCAATTAAAAAATGGAGGGACTGGGCTATCAGGAAGAATTCGAGATGTTATACGACCAAGAAAAGTGAGTACAAGCACTATAAAGTAAACTCCATCTTGCAATCCTAAAATAAATAAATGAAAGAACCTTCATGACTGTTTTCATAAACTAATAGCAACGCAATTTAGAATATTATTTAAACAATTAAATGAATTCATCTTTGAATATGTCTTGGGTTAACGTGCGAATCTTAACTCAGGGCGATTTAACGAAGCATTAATAAATTTTCCGGATAGCAACGCAATTTAGAATATTATTCAAACAATTAAATGAATTCTTCTTTGAATATGTCTTGGGTTAACGTGCGAATCTTGGCCCAGGGCGATTTAACGAAGCATTAATAATTTTTTCCGGGTAGCAACGCAATTTAGAATATTATTTAAACATTCTTCTTTGAATATGTCTTGGGTTAACGTGCGAATCTTGGCCCAGGGCGATTTAACGAAGCATTAATAATTTTTTTCGGGTAGCAACGCAATTTAGAATATTATTTAAACATTCTTCTTTGAATATGTCTTGGGTTGACGTGCGAATCTTGGCTCAGGACGATTTAACGAAGCATTAATAATTTTTCCGGACAGCAACGGGACTTAGATTGTTATCTGAATAATTGACAAACCCTTCTTTGAGTAAGCTTTGGATTGACGTGTGAATCTCAGTTCAGGGCGGCTCAACGAGGCGCTAACGATCTTAGTTGAACAACGGTAATTTCGAAATAAGCATACATGAAGGATTAGTACAGTGACTTTTTTTTATTATTTTATTATTAACATTTTCTTAAAGACTCAAGGATTGCAAGGTGCTTGTACCGTAGATGAGAAAGGCTGGATATGATAATGAAATAAACGAAATATTCTATTGTATGATAATAATATTTAATCAATGTTTTTGTAAATTTTATATAAAAATAAAATAAGTTGTGCTGACATTCATATCTACTTATTTATACCCATCCCAAGGAGAGTCTGAGGAAAGTAAACATCACAATCACAGCTAGAACTCACAATAAGTACAAGGCTGCGACATTTTGTCTGTCATAGAAAATAAAGAAATTCACGCTCAGACCCTGAGATTACTAAAGTATATTAATTTATTAATTTAACTATTGGTTATTAACCAAATAGAAGAGGTCACAGCAATATGTAGGGTAATAGACCTAAAATTACGTGGGATTTGGTTTTATTCCTTTTCCTAATAACAGTTTGAAACTCACTCTCAATGTTTATTTTATTTCTGAGGATCCGTTACTCCTTGCAGGTTCAATAACTTTTCCCGCATACGTTCTTTTTTCATGTCGACCTGGTTTTTGGTTAATGTTTGTATTTTTTATTGTTTGGTTTATGTCGTTCGTACGTTGTGTTTATAATGTTCCACATCGGCATGGGTTTAATACATGCATCGGGGCTTTGTAAAACAATCGTATCTTTAAGTTTAGCCAGTTCATATGACAGATTTCTATTTTCCTCTGTTAATTTACTAATTTCGAGTGAAGAGTTAGTGATAATAGTATTTGTAATGTTTTTTACCGCTGTATCAATTTTGTTAGATATAAATGCTTACGTGTCAACGTGAGATTTAAAATATTTAATTGGCTTATACACTATGAAGCATGTTTAGCGTAGGTGATCTTATTCGCTTCAGAGTTATTGTACAGAAATTAAGCCGCACTCACAGTATGTATACTTTAACAGTGGTTTATATTACAGTTAAATATGTTTGAAATAATATACACCATTTATCACATCATATTTTAATTGGTTTATAACTATTATTTGCTTTACCTGTGAAATAAACATGGAAAATGGGACAAACTTACCTCAGTCTACTGTACTTGTTTAGTAATGTATAGAATTTCTTAGTAGTGTGCATTGATGTCTACTGTAATTTCAAAATTTCCGACCAGAGCTGTAGAGAATGAAACACCTCTTGGTATATACAGACAGTTCTGATACTCTACTTATACTAAATGTATACAAGCATCCTTGGAGCAAATACATGTCTTCATGTACAAGTTTGTGACAACCACTAAACAATAAAACCTAAATAAGGGATCTTACTTCATCGGCACTTAGCGAAAAATTTAAATCATTTACATATTTAATACTTTTCAAATCAAACTAATTATAATTTACAATTAATGTACAAATAGTTCGTTTTTAAAGAACGGTAATAGAACTGTACTAGCCATGCACATTGAATAAATTTTGTTTTAGTTATAGGGATGATTTCAGAATTTTGAAGTCCTTGTTTTGGTTTTTCTTAGAGTTAAATTGTAGCTGTATTGGTATCGTACGAGAATTAAAATATTGGCAACAACAATTTTGTACGGATCATTTCGGGACTGGTATAGTTAGGGGAGAATGGGCCACAGTGAGATAAAAAAAAATTTAATTTTTATTTAAGAGGCAACTTTGACGTATAAAGAACTGAACATTACTAATGAAGTTTAAACATGTGAGAGCAATTGCAAAGTTGAAAAACGTTAAAAGGAAGTACTAGAAGTTAACACATACAAAAACCGTTACAACTGCTTCACTGTTGTCTACTAAAGTGACACAATAAAACATCCGTTAGGCAACAATGAATTTTCTTAACGCATATCCAACAATGTCAGATTTATTTCAAATTTGAAGGACTACTGAAGCCTTTTTGTCTTTTCCAAGCATTTGGATACCGGTAGAACAATTTTTATATCGTCTAGTGATGCATATGGAACAACAGAAATCACAAAGTGAGAATATTATTATTAATTAATTAATTTCTGCATCGTTGTCCAGTTATTTCTCTTTAACAATTTGTCCTATATTAAAACACTGCCTCTATATCCAATTCATCTATCTAACACAGAAAGATGCAATTGGGAGGGCACTCCAAATCCTCATCCTTCTCTCTAAGGCTTAAAGATGCAACTTCCTCATCATCAGAAATTGAAGAAAAAACTAACTCTTTTCATTCGAAAGAGACACGTCGTGGTCTTCCAATTAGAACGGTCGACATCTAGGACACCCAACTGGGACTCCGATGACTCAAGCGATTCATCGGAAAGCGAGTCACCCACCGATGATAGCGATAACGAATATAACGGTTAGTCCTACGAGGATGATTATTGTTATACTCCATTATCCAGAAAGTCATTTTATTCGTCCTATTAATTAAATTTGTCATTAGTGCTATTGTATTATGTAATTTATGTACCTATTTGTAATTAAAAATGAGGCGATGAGTATAGTGAAGTATCGGTGGTCAAGTGACTTTCATGATTGTCATATATAAGGACACTTGAATTATTCTTTGATGAGTTACTGTGACTTATAAAACAAATGAAGGAAAGAATTCACCGGTCATCCACCCACTTGTAGAGGAGGGGCTAGACCTAAAGTCCCTGGAGGACCACCTTTAATTGTGTGTGAAGTATTTTCGTAGGAAAGGAGGCGAATTGTTTCCATTCGCACTAATGATGTAACATGTTTTTCGTTCAACGCTTGTACAATGATCTACTTGCTTAGGACTTTTCGGTGCAATTTTAGTTTTGTTTGTGGCACCTAGCGACAGAACAACGGTGTAGATCGATAACCTACTAGGAGTAGGTTATCGAACAATTTTAAAACATTTGTCCATTGAATGAGGTTGCTCTGGATATACTCCAGCCTTCTCATTGACGAAAACTGTGGATGACATTTCAAAAAACCCCGCATCCAATCGATATCTGCTCGTTTTTTTCCCACCTATCTGGCATTTTGATTTTATTTACATATTTCTCCTGTTATCCCACTCAAAAAATTTGAGACTCATGACGTGCGGTTTGCTAATAGTAATGCCAAAGCGATCTGCAACATCACGAAAGAATGCTGCTTCGTGGCCAGTATACCATCAAAATATTAGTATGCATTTATCTGAAAAAATTCCTTCATTACCAGTGGCACTTCTGAGAAAGTGCACACCTTTTCACGTGAAACACGAAAATGTTCTGTCATAGTAGAAAATATTGTTCCCATGGGAACAATATTTTCAAAATAATTGTTTTGTCTGTCATCACTGTCGGGTTATACACAAGTGTACACCAACTGACACATGTGCGTCCCTGTTAAAAAAGTTTATCAAGAAAAATAAAAATTATTCCTACAATAATACTAGGGGCAGTGAGTTTCTGAGACTGGCTTTTCAGCGACTTTGCTTATCACTGCGTAGAACAGACTATATAGGATCTCTTGTGTTTTAATAAACTGCTTACGGATATAAAAAATGAGGTGTGGCCACCACACGACTTTCTTATACGTATGAAAGTGTTACTTCCGGTCCGAATTTTGAAATTTCAATTATACAAAAAATATTCCAAATCCAACTCTAATACTTTTGTACTCTTCATAAATATATATAGAATGCATAATTTACGACATATTTGCAAAAAATCGCTATTCGATAAGAGTAAAAGTGGTACTTCCGGTCTGAATTTTGAAATTTTTTTTATACAAAAGATATTTAAAAGTATGTTCTAAATACTTTTATACTCTTAATGTACTTGCCTAGAAAGCATGACTTGCGAGATATTCGCAAAAAACTGATTTTCGATAAGAGTAAAAGACCTACTTCCGGTAGGAATTTCGAAAAACTTTATTAAAACAATTTTTCTCAAATTTAATTTTGAGTACATTTGAATTCTTTATAAATTTGTTTAAACTTAGTAATTGACGAAATATTTGCAAAATTCGATTTTTTCACTGAAGTAAACTACTACTTCCGGTCTGCCGATTTTGCTCAAAATCTAATCAGTTCTCAAGAGGGAGATTATATTCATAAATACAAAATTGGAATTGATATCTGCAGCGGTTTGACCGCTATCGTGGTCACACACAGACACACAGACATTTTTTAAAAACCACTTTTTTGGTATGAGGGGACCTCAAAACGTGGACATCTGCAAAAATCTCGAGGTCGAAAATTTTCATCATCACAATACTTCCTTATACTACGTATAAGAAAGTAAAAATGAAACTAACGTTAAAGTTTTCCAAAGGAGATATTCACAGTTCTTCGGGAATAATTCTTTCTACTCTGTTTCACAATTTATAGATATAATGTTATGCATGACTTGTCTAATAATGTATGTATATATTATTCATGTACTTGTATTTGAAAGGTTAAAATAAATATATTATTATGTAAAAAATTTGCTTCGTTATTACAAAAGCAAATGCCATAATAATTATGACTAATTTTAAATGTAAATATTCTTGTTAATTAGTAAGGCATTTTCTTTTCCTTTACTCGTATTTCATTTCTGTAATTTTGTAAGTTGTTTAAATTCATTTCATAAAATTTATCTGTAATGTTCACATGATTCCGAGATGATATATCATGTTTTTATTTGCATACGTAGGCCCTTGGTGCCTATATAACAAGAAATTTCATACAAACACTTGCTTCACAAGTCTTCCGTTCCTCAATTGCTCCAACTATATGTTCGGACAAATTGACTAACCCTTATCTCGACTTAATCGATCTAACTTTATGTTCGGATTGATTAAGACCCGCTAATTGGTCTAACTATAGGTTCTGATCAATTAGGCCGTCCGCTCTGATCAGTCCGAATTGTTCTAATTGTATATTTGAACAATTAGGTAATAAACCGCATTCCGTTTTAATTGTTCTAATTATAAATTCTGAACAATTGGGAAATAAACCGCATCCCGTCTTAATTGTTCTAATTATAAATTCTGAATAATTAGGAATTAAATCGTTGAAAAACCGCAATCTCAAGTGTCACAATAATCCATCATTCCATTTTAAATTCTTTAACCGCAATTATTGCCAACGAAATAAATCACGAATTATCTATAAAAGATTTTTCAGTTGATATTTTAACAAAATAAAATTTTATTGCATTTGGTTTATGTTTATTGATGTGCATATGTGGGATGAATAAAATAAATACAATTTTTATAGTTTGACATGCACATGCACATTTCTTTCACTATTCTGAACTCCGATTTAGATAAATATATATAAAGATATTGATTAAAAACGCACTTACCCCATGTATCTTTTATTTCTCTGACAGAGCTAACCGGTGGTATAACAAAATAAAACCTCACGCCACTAATTAAGCACTACTTCGTACGTGTGACAGCGATACCTGCGCAGGACAATTATGCCGACGTTTAATGGACAGCGAGAAGCCGTCGTCGCCGCAACCAGATCAGCATAGGAAAGAAATATATTGTTCTGTCAATAATGCTTGTTCGCTAGTTGAGTAATTAATGAATTAATTACCACCGAGTACGTTACAATTATTATCAGAGTAACTCTAACTACTTGCTACAAACATCCGACGCAATAAGCAAATTTCACCTAAATATCTTTATAATTTAATTAATATGGAATACGAATGCCTTCAGATTTGTAGAAAAAGAAAACAACCTGCATAATGTGAACGGCGCACGATGAATCTAATTATAGGGACTAGAGGGACAAAATTCTTATTTAGGTTTTTTATCTTTCCAGGTGCCCCATGTAGTATGTTTACCATTAATTGATGTAAATGGCAAAAAAAATGTCAACTGACAGGGTGCGGGGCTACTTGAAAGTGTGAGAATCAGACTATACGGGATATGTGAAAAATATCGTCAACAACTCTAAAGTCTTGTACTTAACTTTGCAGTGTTGCGAAATAGCATGAGAGGTAATATTTTTCACGAACAACAAGTGATAAAACGCCAAATTAAAAATAAAAACTAACATATATTTAAGATACAAATGTATTATACTTTTATAAAATATGTATATTAAACAAAATAATATTCAATATTTATTTATACGAAAGAATCTATTTTTGTCGGACAGATGAATCTGAAGTGTTACTGTCATATTTTGTCGAGTTACTGATATTTATTTATTTATTTATTTATTTATTTAATCATTTAATACCCAACGGATACATCTAATTACAGGGTTATATATACAAAAATTAACTGACTTAAAATAATAATTCACAATACGATGCACAGATAATAATAAAAAACAACACAATACGGCATACAAAAATACAGAATACATTAAAAAAAACAAAAAAAAGAAGCATAAATATATCAATGTATCATCACCTCCCCAAAAATGGGTCAGCGCACAAAAGGTTGGCATTTGTGCACATGTGATAGAGCGGGGATTTCAGAAGAACATTTGTCCGAGCTGCCGGGACATAGAAAGTACCCGTTGACCTAGCAGCGTACCTAGGCACTAAGAAGTTCACCTGAGACAGAAGTGCAGGTGAGTCAATGCAATTGTTGACCAGTTTCACAATGAAACTGCAGCTCGCCCTGTCCCGTCTTTCACTCAAAGAACTGAAACCGTGTTTGTTCAGGAGATAGTCATAATCAATGCCGCGTTGTGGGTAAGCACCATCGATTTTGAACGACATATATTTCAGAAAACGTTTCTGTATACGTTCAAGCATGAGACGGTGGTATACATAATGCGGAAACCAGACCAGGGATGCATACTCCAATTTGGAACGTACAAAGGAGTAAAATAAAATAGATAACGTTTCCAAGTTGTTAAACGCTATGCATGAGCGAATAAGGAACCCCAGGGACTTGGAGGCGGAAGCACATAAGTCGCTGATATGCGGACCAAAGGACAGTTGGCTGTCGAATAGCACACCAAGATCTCTGAACTGCAAAACTCGAGAAACACAGTTCTGAGAGACTTCATAAGGGTACGACAGAACGTTAGAACATTTAGAGTAGGAGAGAGTTGCACATTTGTCCACATTTAAGCAAACTCTACTATTGTTGCACCATTCATTAATTAATGTAAGATTTCTTTGCAGCACTAAACAATCCGAAGGAGTAGATATCACATTAAAAATTTTTAAGTCATCCGCATATGCAAGAACCTTACAATCAAGCAGCATCAGGAGATCGTTGGTGTATATATTAAACAATAGCGGGCCCAAATTAGATCCCTGCGGAACACCGTTGAAGGCTGTAAAAGTATTGGATATATATCCATTGTAAGCTACATAGAACAAGCGATTCCGCAGATATGAGTTTAAGAAAGCAAGAGTTCTTGTGGAAGCACCTAAGGATTGTAGTTTAGCACAGCACATAGCAGAGTGTGATCGATTGTGTCGAACGCTTTAGTAAAGTCAATATAAATTACGTCCACTTGCTGACGAGCATCTAAAGCCTTACTTATATATTGAGTGATTTCAACTAAATTTGTCGTAGTTGACCTTCCAGCAATAAAACCATGTTGGTTGACTGAAATAAGTGGTTTAATGCAGCTATACAACTTCCCATATATGACGTATTCGAAAACCTTAGCACAGTTTGATATAATGCTAATAGATCTATAATTACGAATGTTACTACGGTCACCCTTTTTAAACACCGGTGTAATCTTGCTGACCTTCCAGCGATCAGGGAAAGTAGCGGTGCGAAGCGATAAGTTAAATAATATGGTGAGTGGAGAACATAGCACTGAAGCACAATCCCGAAGGAGAAAACTGGGAAGACCATCATTGCCGGAGGTCATAGTTGACTTCAGTTTCCCAAAACCACAAAGCACCTCCTCAGCAGTGAAGTAGCCAATATCAAAGGAGACAGTATTCACATCAAAGTCAGACTGAGCCGTGAGGTCGGGCTTAGGAGAATTGAAGACTTCAGAAAAAATATCAGAAAAAGCCTGAACAATATCCTGCGGTTGTTCAAGTATATCGTCATCAAGTGTTAAAGATCCAGGTATTCTAGAAGTAGTTCGTTTGCTGTTCACAAAACTCCAGAAAAGCTTTGGGTCACGGGCAATGTTAGTCTCAAGTCTAGTCTGGTACACCCTATATGCCGCTCCAACCTCTGTTTTAAGCAAGCACCGAAGTCTAGAAAATTCGTTTCGGAAATAAATAGACCCCGTGCATTTCCATTTAGTGAAGTAGTATTCCTTGAGTTTCAAGTGCCTCCTAATGTCTGAAGTGAACCAAGGCGGAAACGCACGCTGTGAGGATCCAAACTTTGGGACATAAGAAGCAATTGTCGTATGCATCACATCATAAAACCTGTCAACAGCGTCGTTGATATTGGAGAGAGCATCAAGACATGACCAGTCAATCGAGGCAATGGCATTGTATAGGAATGGAAAATCTGCTCTGTTGAAGTTATAACGCAGATTATTATTTGATGGAAAACCTTTGATGCAGTTTACAAAGGATGCATTCAGAGTTGTATCTAAGGCAGGATGATGTACATCCTCACGAACAAGAGGAACAACATCGTGCTCAACCGTAACTTGACCAGAAATATTGGAAAAGATAAGGTCCAGTAACTTTCCATTGGAGTTGGTTATACCATTATACTGCACCAGATTTAACGTATTTATAAAATGTCGAAGAGCGAACTGCTTGCGATCATCAAGAGGCGAAGCTCCAAAGCTGGGGCAGTTGAAATCCCCACATATGAAAAGTTGTTTATCGAGAAGCGCGAGACTTAATGTTTCAAAGAACAGCTCATAGTCATCACATGAAATATCGGGTGGGACATATATGTTTATAAAATAGGCGTATACTGCGCCCCATTTACATTTGACAGTGATAATATCTATTAAAGGAAGTAAATTCTGTATCTGAATGAAATCATGACGTTTACCATTAAACTTATCTCTAACAGCAATCAAAACACCACCACCCACCCAAGGAACGCCCAACAGCCCCAAAATTTCTATCCTCTCGAAAAACTTCAAAAGATGGGTCAAGCACCTCAGCATCAGATATATTCGAGTTCAGCCATGTTTCTGTGAGACATACAATATCAGCATCCATGTTGTAACTAGCGGAGTACACATCATCAAGCTTTGTTCGAAGACCACGAACGTTTTGGTAATATAAGTGTAAAGATGTACATCTGTCGGGTGAATTTAGTTTCCCTGCCTAGTTTTGAAACTTTTTGTTATTCTTGGGACATCTTTAACAAACCTTATAGTAAGATCCAATTCACCCTTAGCCCTTCTAATGTTCAATTCTTCCTTCAGCAATTTTAATTTGTTAGACTGTAGTGGTGTTCTATCCTTAACAATATGCAAAGTCTTAAATTTGTCAATGGTACGCAAGTTCTTTGAACCACGCAAAACGTCGTGCACGGTGCTGCTCTGTGGTAAAGTTATTTTAATGGGCCTAGCATGTTGACGGTTAGTGGGATCAAACTTGACCAGGCGCACTGGACCACCAAAATCAGTAGGGATATTAAGATGGCTAAAGATGTCTATGATCGCTGTTCTATCAGATGCAATCTGATCGGCTTTGGATATACAGGCTGTCTCTAAAAGGTCTTTAAACAACTCTACCACGTATTTTTCGGACCAAAATAAACCGATTTAGCAAAACTTGGCTTAGTGAAAGTTGCTTAGTTTGTGCGCAATACGGTCCTGAAGTTGCAGTTGGAAAATTGTTTTTTTGTTATAAATTTGAAACGGCTGGAGCGATTGCGCTAAATTTTGTCACGTTTACATAGTTTTATGAGTCAAGAAATTCTGTATCAAAATTGTGATAGTAATCAATCCATAGGCGGAGAACCTGCGTTTATAAATATTAAAACATTTCCATTTTCTACGCCAATGGATAAAAAAGAGTTTGTCTATAAAATTTTAGATTAAGTGTCTTAAGTACAAGAAAAAAGGTACTCTTGGTAAGAGTAGTAACTTTCCATTGGAGTTGGTTATACCATTATACTGTACCAGATTTAACGTATCTATAAAATGTCGAAGAGCGAACTGCTTGCGATCATCAAGAGGCGAAGCACCAAAGCTGGGGCAGTTGAAATCCCTACATATGAAAAGTTGTTTATCGAGAAGCGCGAGACTTAATGTTTCAAAGAACAGCTCATAGTCATCACATGAAATATCGGGTGGGACATATATGTTTATAAAATAGGCGTATACTGCCCCATTTACATTTGACAGTGATAATATCTATTAAAGGAAGTAAATTCTGTATCTGAATGAAATCATGACGTTTACCATTAAACTTATCTCTAACAGCAATCAAAACACCACCACCCAAGGAACGCCCAACAGCCCCAAAATTTCTATCCTCTCGAAAAACTTCAAAAGATGGGTCAAGCACCTCAGCATCAGATATATTCGAGTTCAGCCATGTTTCTGTGAGACATACAATATCAGCATCCATGTTGTAACTAGCGGAGTACACATCATCAAGCTTTGTTCGAAGACCACGAACGTTTTGGTAATATAAGTGTAAAGATGTACATCTGTCGGGTGAATTTAGTTTCCCTGCCTAGTTTTGAAACTTTTTGTTATTCTTGGGACATCTTTAACAAACCTTATAGTAAGATCCAATTCACCCTTAGCCCTTCTAATGTTCAATTCTTCCTTCAGCAATTTTAATTTGTTAGACTGTAGTGGTGTTCTATCCTTAACAATATGCAAAGTCTTAAATTTGTCAATGGTACGCAAGTTCTTTGAACCACGCAAAACGTCGTGCACGGTGCTGCTCTGTGGTAAAGTTATTTTAATGGGCCTAGCATGTTGACGGTTAGTGGGATCAAACTTGACCAGGCGCACTGGACCACCAAAATCAGTAGGGATATTAAGATGGCTAAAGATGTCTATGATCGCTGTTCTATCAGATGCAATCTGATCGGCTTTGGATATACAGGCTGTCTCTAAAAGGTCTTTAAACAACTCTACCACGTATTTTTCGGACCAAAATAAACCGATTTAGCAAAACTTGGCTTAGTGAAAGTTGCTTAGTTTGTGCGCAATACGGTCCTGAAGTTGCAGTTGGAAAATTGTTTTTTTGTTATAAATTTGAAACGGCTGGAGCGATTGCGCTAAATTTTGTCACGTTTACATAGTTTTATGAGTCAAGAAATTCTGTATCAAAATTGTGATAGTAATCAATCCATAGGCGGAGAACCTGCGTTTATAAATATTAAAACATTTCCATTTTCTACGCCAATGGATAAAAAAGAGTTTGTCTATAAAATTTTAGATTAAGTGTCTTAAGTACAAGAAAAAAGGTACTCTTGGTAAGAGTAGTAACTTTCCATTGGAGTTGGTTATACCATTATACTGTACCAGATTTAACGTATCTATAAAATGTCGAAGAGCGAACTGCTTGCGATCATCAAGAGGCGAAGCACCAAAGCTGGGGCAGTTGAAATCCCTACATATGAAAAGTTGTTTATCGAGAAGCGCGAGACTTAATGTTTCAAAGAACAGCTCATAGTCATCACATGAAATATCGGGTGGGACATATATGTTTATAAAATAGGCGTATACTGCCCCATTTACATTTGACAGTGATAATATCTATTAAAGGAAGTAAATTCTGTATCTGAATGAAATCATGACGTTTACCATTAAACTTATCTCTAACAGCAATCAAAACACCACCACCCAAGGAACGCCCAACAGCCCCAAAATTTCTATCCTCTCGAAAAACTTCAAAAGATGGGTCAAGCACCTCAGCATCAGATATATTCGAGTTCAGCCATGTTTCTGTGAGACATACAATATCAGCATCCATGTTGTAACTAGCGGAGTACACATCATCAAGCTTTGTTCGAAGACCACGAACGTTTTGGTAATATAAGTGTAAAGATGTAGCAAGAGTTCTTGTGGAAGCACCTAAGGATTGTAGTTTAGCACAGCACATAGCAGAGTGTGATCGATTGTGTCGAACGCTTTAGTAAAGTCAATATAAATTACGTCCACTTGCTGACGAGCATCTAAAGCCTTACTTATATATTGAGTGATTTCAACTAAATTTGTCGTAGTTGACCTTCCAGCAATAAAACCATGTTGGTTGACTGAAATAAGTGGTTTAATGCAGCTATACAACTTCCCATATATGACGTATTCGAAAACCTTAGCACAGTTTGATATAATGCTAATAGATCTATAATTACGAATGTTACTACGGTCACCCTTTTTAAACACCGGTGTAATCTTGCTGACCTTCCAGCGATCAAAAGATGGGTCAAGCACCTCAGCATCAGATATATTCGAGTTCAGCCATGTTTCTGTGAGACATACAATATCAGCATCCATGTTGTAACTAGCGGAGTACACATCATCAAGCTTTGTTCGAAGACCACGAACGTTTTGGTAATATAAGTGTAAAGATGTACATCTGTCGGGTGAATTTAGTTTCCCTGCCTAGTTTTGAAACTTTTTGTTATTCTTGGGATATCTTTAACAAACCTTATAGTAAGATCCAATTCACCCTTAGCCCTTCTAATGTTCAATTCTTCCTTCAGCAATTTTAATTTGTTAGCCTGTAGTGGTGTTCTATCCTTAACAATATGCAAAGTCTTAAATTTCTCAATGGTACGCAAGTTCTTTGAACCACGCAAAACGTCGTGCACGGTGCTGCTCTGTGGTAAAGTTATTTTAATGGGCCTAGCATGTTGACGGTTAGTGGGATCGAACTTGACCAGGCGCACTGGACCACCAAAATCATTAGGGATATTAAGATGGCTAAAGATGTCTATGATCGCTGTTCTATCAGATGCAATCTGATCGGCTTTGGATATACAGGCTGTCTCTAAAAGGTCTTTAAACAACTCTACCACGTATTTTTCGGACCAAAATAAACCGATTTAGCAAAACTTGGCTTAGTGAAAGTTGCTTAGTTTGTGCGCAATACGGTCCTGAAGTTGCAGTTGGAAAATTGTTTTTTTGTTATAAATTTGAAACGGCTGGAGCGATTGCGCTAAATTTTGTCACGTTTACATAGTTTAATGAGTCAAGAAATTCTGTATCAAAATTGTGATAGTAATCAATCCATAGGCGGAGAACCTGCGTTTATAAATATTAAAACATTTCCATTTTCTACGCCAATGGATAAAAAAGAGTTTGTCTATAAAATTTTAGATTAAGTGTCTTAAGTACAAGAAAAAAGGTACTCTTGGTAAGACTCGAAGAATTGCATCGTTTTCTCAAAAATCGCATTTTAAGAATTGTTAACAATTTTTTTATGATATGTTTTCTTTTTTAATAAATACGGAACGACCAATACCAAATAGGTCAAAACAAATAGGCACTAGTTAATAAAAAAGATATTCTTTTTATTTCGTCAATTAATACAAAAATGCTATTTTTTTAATAATGTTTTTTCATATAAATTCCAATTGTGTTCTGGTTGGTGGACAACAGAGAATTATTAACAATTAAACAATGAAATAATGATTTTTTAAAAAAAAAAGGAAAGATATTATAAAAGGTGTTCAAAATGTCTACCATTTTCGTGAATACAAAGGTCTATTCGCCGGAGGAAATTAAATTGAACTCTTTGCAAAACTTCTACATCACCTCTGAGATTATTGGTTGCTTCTTGAATACGTTGCCACAATTCTTCTTCATTATTTACAGGTGTATTGTATTGTAAACAATGGATTTCTGGTGTCCCCAAAAAAAATAATCCAGAGGATTCAGATCTGGACTTCGAGGTGCCCATTGTACAGGAGCGTCATTACCTCTACCGATCCATCTATTTGGAAAGTGATGGTTTAAGTAGTGTCGTACGTTCATCGAAAAATGTGGTGGTGCACCATCGTGCATAAACCACATATTCCGTCGAATATCTAGCGGTATATCATCTAACAAGTCCGGAAGAGTATGTTGTAAAAAAATCAAATAGGCTACTCCAGTTAATCTTTGCGGTAGTCTGACAGGTCCAATAATAAAATTTCCGATTATTCCAGCCCATACATTCATTTTAAATTCATGATGAAAATGGTTAATTTTAATGGCATGTGGATTTTCCTCTGCATAAACATGTTCATTATGAAAGTTCGTTATCCCTCTTCTTGTAAAACAAGCTTCGTCGGTAAATAAGATTTTTTTGCAAAAGTTTAAATTTCTTGCTCTTTTATGTTAAATAAACCGGCAAAAATTTAGACGCCTTTCAGGATCTTGAAGTAAGAGGTCTTGAACTCGAATCTTATGGTATGGATGTAATAATTGTTCTCTAATTACTCTATTGACCACATCTTTAGATACTGCAATTTCTCTAGCTATTCGTCTAACGCTCAGTTCCGGATCTTCTTGAACACGGTCTAAAATTTCTTCTTCTACTTCAGGTTGCCTCACAAAGCGCTGCCTGCCATAGTTTGCTTTCTTTGGTTTCTCGAAGGCGTCTCTCTACTGCGGCAAACGTTGGATGACTTGGAACACGACGATTTGGAAACCGTTCCGAATATACTCTAACACTCTCGGCACAATTGCCTTGACAATATCCATATACTAATAACATATCGGTATATTCTTCGTTGGTGTATTGAACAGCCATGACAAAACGAAAATAAAAGTAATGATGGAAAACACAAGTCGTTGTCAAATATTCAAATAGTCATAACTATGGAAACCAACAATAACAACTAAATACAAACATATTGCTGTGGCATATAAATATTTATTTTAAATAATATTATTGCCATATAATTTATATGCTGTGACAACATATATTTGTGTGTGTTACCACACGTAGGGTATAGTCTTTTGTACACGTTATACTCTTTAAATTATTCTTTACACACCAAGAACTTATAATTGGTTTTGTATTTTTATCTTATATTATTGGATCATGTACCTTATGACTATTGTGGGTCCTGGCAATGTATGTGGTTCCTTCTCCTTTGCTGATGATTTTTCTCTTGCTCATTATAGGGAAAAGGTAATAGTTTTGTTCAAAGAAAAACTGTATGTCTATTCAACATAATCATGTATTTTTTATTTTGTAATTTATGGATTCAAAAAAAAATATAATTTCCTTTATGTACACACCTTTATGCTCTAAACAAGATGCATAATTGAAAAATGCTCATATCATTTATACCTAATGCCGGTTGTAATGTATGTAAAACTTTTGTTTATTTATTTACTCTGCCAAACAAAATAAATATTTATCCTGTAAATAAACGAATGTAAACTTTTATTGTACATTTATGGATATACCTATCGATGTTATTATATTTATGTATAGACTTCAATTAATTGCTTTAGACAACCATTTGCACGTGTTGTATCTAGCTCTTAATCTATGCCTTGTGAAATTTTAATTAATTATTTGCTTAATTTGAAAGAAATTAATGATGTCTAGACAATACGATGAAGAAAATGCTCATTTGCACGTAACATCTCTCCAACTGACCAACACCATTAATCCTATTTGGTTGTAATTCCAACTATATAAATTTAAAATAAACCTTACAGGATAAATTATTTACTTATCTATTTTGTCCAACAATACATTGATTAATCATTTGCACGTAAAAATCAATGTCTGTCCAACAACTCGTATAACTTCCTTTTCAAAAGAAATAATAAACTTACTTGCTATCAAAATATCTATTTTGAATGTCCATTATGAACGCTTCAAGTGAATTCAAATGTATTAAATAAAATAAACTACTATGACTATATGTGTTGAAGAAATAATGAAAAACTATAATATAACAATTTAAAACGTCTTATTCTTTAAGAGATCTTCCTTTCGTAAGTGTTCTGAGAAGTTTCCCTCTCAGAAGTTATCAGAAGTCTTCCTCTCGGAAGTGTTATCAGAAGTCTTCCTCTCGGAAGTGTTATCAGAAGTCTTCTTGTCGAATCTTGTCTTCGTATTTATAGCGGCAAAATTAAACTATGTTGACCATTGCGCCCTCTAGTCCATATTTAGGTTGGTACTGGAATACACTTTCCCGTGAAATCGCTGCCCACATGTTGCCGCCTTGATACACGCACACATACACATATTGTTCTGACAGTTCACAATTTACTTAAACGTCAACATAACTTTCCAATTCAAAGATCCCCTCTGCTTCGCACATCATTCCCAACGGTAGGTTTATTCTTGTCGCTAATACCATCCTTCTTTGTATTCGTCAATGAACCTATTGCCTTGTTCATTGTTCGATACATATTTTTTCTGTCCATTTATTAATGTTAGTCTCACTTTTCTTCTAGCCGGATTGCTACTTGGCAAAATGGGAAACATGTTGAAGATGACCATTATTTTTCTTCCCGCACTGCCTGTACCTGTAGAACACGTCTGTTTCTCCACCGCCTCTCTATCCTCTAACCAAGATCTTTCTGTTGGTGATATGTTAATCTGCAATAGACTTTACACAAGTTTTATATATTTTGTTGTTTTTTGTAGGTCATTAAACCGTACACGTCTGTTTCCAGTCCCTAAAGCATTGTGTTACGAACAAATCATGAACACAGATACCTTTTTATTTATGATATCAGCTACCTTTAAATACAAAATATGTTGTTGCTGATCGTTTCTATGTTTTACATATTTTTATATCCTTTTTCTTAGTCTAGTTGCAAGCTAAGGTAAATTTTATTTTTTTAATACAATTTAGTTCATAAACACTTTCATAAAATTTTTTACTGCCTTATGCATATAAATCACAATAATTTACTCATTTATATTTCTTGCATATCGTATTTCATTCCTTTCCATGATATCTAAACCATACTTTTTGTGTATCTTTTCTACAAAAGAAATATATTACTTGTATTTATTTTGTCTTTATTTCATATTTTTTATTTAATAAATCTTTATTCTACATCTTTTGTTTCATATTTATTTAATAAACTTTATTTTGTATTTTCTCATTATTTACTGGAATAATAATAAATTGACTATGAGTATGCAACTTTGTATACCTTCATGTAGTCCTTGTTGCATAGTTTTACTCAATAATATTTAAACAGGACTTTTTTGTTATTTTTATTTTTATTTCTAAGCTTAAACTAATTCTTAAATCAATCTCTAAAACTATTCTTATTTACAAATTTTGCGAGTTCACGGCATATTCCCTTGGTTATTGTATTTTGTCGTGAATCGTCAACAATGATTATTAAAGCATGAACGACACATATAATAACCATTGTGAAAACTCGCACAAATGATTATTAATTTTCTACGTCTATATAATCATAGAGCATAGATATGTGATATTTTCCTTTGATCCTTTCGCTATCTATTTCTTGTAGCTCGTACGTTACATCACTCAAAATTTTATTTACCCTATATGGGCCACTGTACGGTAAGTCCAACTTAGCGCACTTGTTTAAATTTCTCCTTCCCAATCTGTAGTTTTTTACCACTACCAGATCTCCAATTTGGTACGTCTTGTGTTTTCTTATCTTTTCATTTTCTGTTCTCATGTATTTTTCTGCAATATTTGCTTGTCTTTGTTTACCTTGATTTGTCAATTCTACGATATCATCCACGATTGGTGTCTCTTGATTCCAAGGTCTCGGTGGATGTCTCCCATGCATTAATGTATAAGGACTTATATTTGTCGTTACACTAGGTAAGAAATTTATATTGTTTTCCACCTCTTCTATGTATTGCACCCAGGCATTGTGTCTTTCGTGCGTTAACATTCTTAAGTGCCTCGTCACTTCTTGTATGTACCTCTCACTAGGATTTGCTTGTGGATGCCTTATGCTAGTGAAAATTACCTCTATGTCCATCTCCCTCAATTCTTGAATGAATCTCATATTGTTGAAGTATGAAGCGTTGTCTACCAGTAATTTTCTTATCCGTCCATGGTCATTTATAAATTGATTCACACAATTTATTGCTATTCGAGTATTATATCTTCTCGTCGGATATAATTTTACATATTTCGTTAAAATGTCTACCATCACAAATATGTTGCAATATCCTTGCTCTCCTGGTATTAAATTCCCCAGAAAATCAGCAGCTACCAGATCAAGTTTATTTTCTACTCGTATACTGTGTATGCTGTTCTGATTTACTCTGTTTTTATATTTTCCTAATAAACATTCTCTACATTTTCTATTCTCTGTGGCAATTAAATTTTTGTCTCTCAGAGAATAAAATTGCTCTCTGAAAACAAGAAATGTTTTTCTATTTCCAGGATGCCCTAAATTATTATGTATGTTTCTAACGATACTTAATGCTAAATTTCTATCTAAAACTATTAAATTCTTATCACCTAATGTCTTATATACTATGTTATTTCTTATATTGTATCCTCTGTATTCTCCTTCTCTTCGTATTTTTCTTTTTATTTCTAGAATTTCTTCGGTTTGTTGACATGCTTCAATGCTCTGTCGACTGTATATTTCTGGTGCATGATCCAAGTTATAATTGTTGACTTGGTATGCATTTTGCTGCTTTATCCCTCCTTGAGCTCTACTCAATGCATCTGCAACTATGTTGTCTGCGCCTTTTCTATGCCTTATTCTAAATGAATATTCCGACAATAAAAGTGACCATCTATATATTCTTGAGTTGTTGAATCTGGTCTTCATAAGGAAAATTAATGACAAGTGATCCGTCTCAACTAAGAAGCTATTTCCCAGTAAATAGTATTTTAATTTGGATACTGAATGAACCAAAGACAAAAGTTCTTTTTCTGATATCGTGTAGTTTAATTCGTATCCTTTCAAAATCCTTGATAAGAAACAGATTGGTTTTTCCACACCATTTCTTATCTGTAATAATTCTGCACCTATTGCATTATTTGATGCGTCGCATCTTAAAACAAATTCTTCATTAAAATCGGGTAAATTTACTATTAATGCTTTGCAAAAATTCTCTTTCACTTCTTCAAATGCTTTGAGAGTTTCAGGAGTCCATTTAAATTTTACTCCCTTCTTTATCATTCTGAAAAGCATGTAAGTTTGATCAGATATTTTCGGAATGAAATGTTTATAATAATTTATCATTCCCAAGAATCCTCTGAGCATTTTTATGTTCTTTGGTCTGGGATACTTTCTTATCGCTTCCAATTTTTCTTCTATAGTTATTGTTTTACCATCTATAATATACCCTAGATAATTTATTTTATTTTTATAAAATTCACATTTTTCAATGTTAACTTTTAAATCGTTTTCTGCTAACGTATTTAAAACCTTTTCTACTGATTCTTTGTGATTCTCTAAATCTTTATTAAATATCAGTATGTCATCCACATAATGAGAAACGTACTCCTCGTGTGGATCTAAAATTTGTTGCATGGCTCTAACCAAAGCGGCTGTCGCTGTTGATAGGCCAAACGGAACGACTCTATACGAATAGACTAATGAATTGAACATAAAGGAACAATACTTCCTTGAGTCCTTGTGTAATGGTACCAGCCAAAAAGAACTCTTCAGATCTATTTTTGTGAACCACTTTGCATCAGTACACCTTGTTAATAAGGTCTCTATACTCTGCGGAGCTTCAAAATTAGGGGAGGTCCTTGAGTTAAGGCCCCTTGCATCAAGACATAAGCGTAATTTTGTTTCTTTCTGATTGCCTGTATTTTTCTTCACTACCACTACTATTGGATTTATAAATGTTGATTCTGTTCTTTCTATAATTTTATTTTTTAACATTTCTTTAATTTCTAATTTGACTTGTTCTCTGTATTTATTGGGGACTGGATAATTTTTTACTTTAAAAGGTTGTGTTTCATCTACTTTGAGCCTGTGTTCATAGCCTTTTGCTAAACCAGGTTTATTATCAAATAACTCTTTATATTTACTGACAAGATTGCTCACATGGCTTACGTATTGTTTATCGCAATTTAAATTCATACCATCCCTATATTGCGTGAAGTCCTCACTTTGACGATGCTTCACAGGATGTGCACACTTATTGTCTAATAAACTACTATCCATTTTATTTGTGAGATTTTGTTCAGCATTATTTATATATAAATTATTAATTAATATCTCATCTTCCTGTGTTTCCTTACACCAGGAGATTATTGAATTTTTAATATGAAATGTTTTGTTTTCCATATTTATTTTTGTACCGTATTGACTTAAAAAGTCTATCCCCAAAATACAATTGCTGTTCAAATTAGGCACTATTATGAATTCTGTTAATAAATTTAAACTACCTATTCTAACATTTATACAAAAAACTTTATCTATAGTAATGATGTGTTTCTTATTTGCATTTATTAAATTTACTTTTCTTATAGGCATATAATATCCTAATTTTTCTATGTCTTTATCTATAATACTACTATCTAATAATGATAATTGCGCTCCTGTGTCTAATAATGCTTCTATTTCTTCGTTCCCTATTTTTACTGTTATGTGTGGTAATTCCGTCGTGATTTTCTTTAGATCGTCGAAGTTATATACCTTTTGTACCTTCTTTTTCTTCTTGACTGGCCTTTCTAAAAATCCAACGAAGTCGCATTTGAGTAGGTAGAATTTACCCATTCTTTATTTGTCGGTAGTTGTCTTGAATCCTTGGGTATTGCACCTTTTGATTCTGTCTTTTCCTTCGTACTTATTTCTTTTTTCTCTTCACTTATTTGAACATTGTTCACTCTTCTTTCCCTCTCAGGGTTTCTTTCTTCCTTCCCATAATTCTGTTCTTTCTTCCTCTCATTTTCATAGTTTCTTGTTTTATTGTATGTATATGGATTGTTCCCATAGCTTGGCTTATTATATGTATAAGGGTTGTTTCCATAATTCTTTTTACCCTGATTTTGATTGTACCCATTATTATTGTACTGTTTATCATGATTGTAACGAGGTGTATTGTTTATATGTGGATTATTTCCATTGTTGTTGTTATTATTATAATTTCTGGGTGGATCATTTGTATATTTGACATTTCCATAACTTTTGTTGTTTCCCTTTTCATCCACATCGTCTAATCTCTTGACCAGTTCCAGTAATCCTTCAATATTATCAATTCCTTGAAGTGCCACCGCCTGTGTAACGTTGTGGTCAAAGTGTGCTGCTAGCTGTGAAACAATATCGCTTTCTTCAATGGTTGGTTGTATGTATTTAAGAAAAGAATATTTTCGTATGATGTAGTTTTCTCTAGAAGATCCAGCTCTGTATTTGCCGAACACTAAATCGTGTCTAATTTTCCTCTGCTGAGTCTGTCCCCAGTACTGTCTCACAAAACGAATCTCAGATTCTTTGAAGTCCACTACTTCATCTATTATCGTATCGTACCACTGAAGTGCATAATCCTTCAAACAACCTCTTATGAAATGTAGCTTTGACATCTCATCAGATATTCCCCTCATGTACCTTTTTGATCGTTCTCATAAACGCCATTGGATTATCTTTGTAAAATCCTGAGAATTTTGGTATATTCTCTGCGCTACCAGGTATTTGTGTCAAAGATACACTAGGTGTACTAACCCCATGTACTTTGTTCTCTAACCCTTTGATAGTGTTTTCAAAGTTTAAAGTTTTGTTTTGTAGGGTCAACATTGTGTCCGTACAAACACCATATTTTATTTTACAATCTTCCACCTGGTGTGAAAGTTCTTGTATTTGTTCTTGATATTCTACATTATTCCCTTTCACTTTATTTTCAAGAGAATTTATTTTCTCATCTACCTTATCAAAACTAGCTTGTGTTTTGGCAGACCTTTCATTGATTTCTTTTATTAAGAATGTGCCTTTACCTTCACATTTCTTTTCGTTAATATTTATTTGTTTATTTAAAGTTGAAACTGACTTTTCTAACTTTAATTCTACTTTTGCATTTAACTCTAAAGTTTCCCTTCTTAACTCTGCGAAACCTGCGTCTATTTTTGAGTTTATTTCTACTTTATTTTGTTCTAATTTTTTATTTATACTCAAATTATTTTGTTCTAGTTTTCTATTATTCTCCTCAAATTTCTTGTTCATACTCAAATTATTTTCTACTAATCTTTGATTTAAATTCTTATCACTTTTGAAGAAATTGATAATTCACCAGTAAATGAAAATTAAAGGTATTCTGTCTCTAAATTGGACACTGAATAATTATTCTATTTGCTAATGAATAAAAAAAATGAAACAAACTTTGTACCCATTATTTGTACAAAATAAATTATTTTTTTTTGTTTAAACATTTAAAAAAAACAAAAATTGCACTGCTTCATAACGTTGAATGTTATGTAAATAATTATTAACAAACGAGAAAATGAATACAATGCTCCACTATGTTAAGCAACATTAATTATATATATATATTTTTTTTCTTTTAAACAATTATGAAAAGTAATACATTGCCTCTCTATGTTGGGCGTTAAATAAATATATGATTAATAAACAACAAGAAAAGGAATACATTGCCCCACGTTGGGCGCCATTTTTAAATATGCTGTGGCATATAAATATTTATTTTAAATAATATTATTGCCATATAATTTATATGCTGTGACAACATATATTTGTGTGTGTTACCACACGTAGGGTATAGTCTTTTGTACACGTTATACTCTTTAAATTATTCTTTACACACCAAGAACTTATAATTGGTTTTGTATTTTTATCTTATATTATTGGATCATGTACCTTATGGCTATTGTGGGTCCTGGCAATGTATGTGGTTCCTTCTCCTTTGCTGATGATTTTTCTCTTGCTCATTATAGGGAAAAGGTAATAGTTTTGTTCAAAGAAAAACTGTATGTCTATTCAACATAATCATGTATTTTTTATTTTGTAATTTATGGATTCAAAAAAAAATATAATTTCCTTTATGTACACACCTTTATGCTCTAAACAAGATGCATAATTGAAAAATGCTCATATCATTTATACCTAATGCCGGTTGTAATGTATGTAAAACTTTTGTTTATTTATTTACTCTGCCAAACAAAATAAATATTTATCCTGTAAATAAACGAATGTAAACTTTTATTGTACATTTATGGATATACCTATCGATGTTATTATATTTATGTATAGACTTCAATTAATTGCTTTAGACAACCATTTGCACGTGTTGTATCTAGCTCTTAATCTATGCCTTGTGAAATTTTAATTAATTATTTGCTTAATTTGAAAGAAATTAATGATGTCTAGACAATACGATGAAGAAAATGCTCATTTGCACGTAACATCTCTCCAACTGACCAACACCATTAATCCTATTTGGTTGTAATTCCAACTATATAAATTTAAAATAAACCTTACAGGATAAATTATTTACTTATCTATTTTGTCCAACAATACATTGATTAATCATTTGCACGTAAAAATCAATGTCTGTCCAACAACTCGTATAACTTCCTTTTCAAAAGAAATAATAAACTTACTTGCTATCAAAATATCTATTTTGAATGTCCATTATGAACGCTTCAAGTGAATTCAAATGTATTAAATAAAATAAACTACTATGACTATATGTGTTGAAAAAATAATGAAAAACTATAATATAACAATTTAAAACGTCTTATTCTTTAAGAGATCTTCCTTTCGTAAGTGTTCTGAGAAGTTTCCCTCTCGGAAGTTATCAGAAGTCTTCCTCTCGGAAGTGTTATCAGAAGTCTTCCTCTCGGAAGTGTTATCAGAAGTCTTCTTGTCGAATCTTGTCTTCGTATTTATAGCGGCAAAAATAAACTATGTTGACCATTGCGCCCTCTAGTCCATATTTAGGTTGGTACTGGAATACACTTTCCCGTGAAATCGCTGCCCACATGTTGCCGCCTTGATACACGCACACATACACATATTGTTCTGACAGTTCACAATTTACTTAAACGTCAACATAACTTTCCAATTCAAAGATCCCCTCTGCTTCGCATATCATTCCCAACGGTAGGTTTATTCTTGTCGCTAATACCATCCTTCTTTGTATTCGTCAATGAACCTATTGCCTTGTTCATTGTTCGATACATATTTTTTCTGTCCATTTATTAATGTTAGTCTCACTTTTCTTCTAGCCGGATTGCTACTTGGCAAAATGGGAAACATGTTGAAGATGACCATTATTTTTCTTCCCGCACTGCCTGTACCTGTAGAACACGTCTGTTTCTCCACCGCCTCTCTATCCTCTAACCAAGATCTTTCTGTTGGTGATATGTTAATCTGCAATAGACTTTACACAAGTTTTATATATTTTGTTGTTTTTTGTAGGTCATTAAACCGTACACGTCTGTTTCCAGTCCCTAAAGCATTGTGTTACGAACAAATCATGAACACAGATACCTTTTTATTTATGATATCAGCTACCTTTAAATACAAAATATGTTGTTGCTGATCGTTTCTATGTTTTACATATTTTTATATCCTTTTTCTTAGTCTAGTTGTAAGCTAAGGTAAATTTTATTTTTTTAATACAATTTAGTTCATAAACACTTTCATAAAATTTTTTACTGCCTTATGCATATAAATCACAATAATTTACTCATTTATATTTCTTGCATATCGTATTTCATTCCTTTCCATGATATCTAAACCATACTTTTTGTGTATCTTTTCTACAAAAGAAATATATTACTTATATTTATTTTGTCTTTATTTCATATTTTTTTATTTAATAAATCTTTATTCTACATCTTTTGTTTCATATTTATTTAATAAACTTTATTTTGTATTTTCTCATTATTTACTGGAATAATAATAAATTGACTATGAGTATGCAACTTTGTATACCTTCATGTAGTCCTTGTTGCATAGTTTTACTCAATAATATTTAAACAGGACTTTTTTGTTATTTTTATTTTTATTTCTAAGCTTAAACTAATTCTTAAATCAATCTCTAAAACTATTCTTATTTTACAAATTTTGCGAGTTCACGGCAATATGTATTTTACAAAACGCAGGGCACAAGTGGAATTCTTAAAACAAAAAAAAACATAAAAAAAATAGCATTTTTTGCATCAATTGTCGAGATAAATAGAATATCTTTTTTGTAAACCATATAATACAAACATATGTATTTTACAAAACGCAGGGCACAAGTGGAATTCTTAAAACAAAAAAAACATCAAAAAAATATAATATAACAAAAAAACAATTTTCCAACTGCAACTTCAGGACTGTATTGCGCACAAACTAAGCAACTTTGACTAAGCCAAGTTTTGCTAAATCGGTTTATTTTGGTCCGAAAAATACGTAGTAGAGTTGTTTAAAGACCTTTTAGAGACACCTTGTATAATAATATAATATAATCTTCATTTTCAACTAGTTCTTCAAAATTCAAAATTGCTGCTGTGGATTGCATGTATCGAGGTTCAGTTGATGCTGATGGAGATGGAAACTCTAGCAAATTTAAAACAGGTACATGTAATACTGATTGTAGCTTTCAAGGAACATCTTGAAGACTATTTATCGCTGGATCAGATGTAATAAGCAACATACTTAATAATTCAATTAAAATTAAAATGAAAACACCTCGTTTCACAAAAATTATGTTTTATTAAACACTAGATGTACATTTCATTTGCCATGCAAATATCATCAGTAGTCTAAATTTATTACAATTTTCACAGATATATATATATATATCTACAAATTTCTAATAGTAATTATAAAGACATTAAATTAGAGTTATTATTTTTCACAGAATGACATTAAACATAACAGTACATTATAGACCTCAATATGTGGGGAAATTACGAATTACCTAGCTCGGGAATGAATTCCAGGAAACTGTTATTGAGTGGTGACAAGTCATTGTTAAGCAATTTATTCTTATATTTCTTCATAAAAATGTTTTCCCACATATCTAGATTTTACATCGAGTTCTTTTTACTAATTTTACATCATCTATTGTAAATTTATGGCCTGTGTCTAAAAAATGAAGTGCTAAAGCTGATTTATCTACGTTATGATTTTTTAAATGATATAAATGTTCCTCTGCTCTTTTTAATGCATTTCTTTTTGTCTGTCCGATATACAAATTATTGCATTTATTACAACTGATTTTGTAAATACCAGAGTATAATAAAGGTTCTATCTTTTGATTTTTGTATGTAGTAAGCTTTTAATATTTCTATGATTTACAAACGAGGGGGTTAAAACAAATCTTTTACACAAGTTTGTGATTTGGTTCTCCCAAATTTTATTGAAAGTAAATTTACAATATTTTTTATGTTCTACGTTTATTGAATTTAGGGTCTAATTACTAATTAATCTTTTCTTCTCTAGTTTAAATTTTATTCTATCTACTATGTTTCTCTTATAACCATTTTCTAACGCTACTCTGTATATATATGCTAGCTCTTTTTTATAGTTTGTTTCTGAGAGTGGTGTGTTATTCAATCTATTGAGAAGGAAATAAAAAGTAGCTTGTTTGTGTCTAAATGAAGTGTCCGACAACTCATGAATGTAATTGTTAGTGTGTGTGGATTTTCTGTATATATCAAATTGAAAAATATTTTCTTTTATTGATATGAGTAAATCTAGAAATGGTAGGGTATGTTCAGTTTCCAATTCATAAGTAAACTTTATTGACGGATGTTGATTGTTAATGTAATTGATGGACTTGTCTATCTCGAAATCATTTGGAATAACCGCAAAAATGTCGTCTACATATCTTAATCAACATTTTGGAAACAAAGGCCCCTCATTTTTTATATGATTTTCCAGATAATTAAGAAAGACATTCGCAAGAAAAGATGATAGAGGATTACCCATGGCTGTTCCGAATATTTGTTTGTAGAACTGATTATTAAAGGTAAATATATTTTGATCCATACACCACTTAGTGAGTCTAACAAATTCTGTAATCTGTTCCTCTTTCACTTTGTTGTAAAGTAGAAAAGATTTCAGATTCTCCAAAGTTACTTCAATAGGCACACTAGGAAAAAGGGAGGTTACATCAAATGAAATTAATTTATCCCCAGGTGAAATTTTGAAATTTTCTTGTTTTGATGTTAGTTCTTTCGTGTTCTTAACAGAGTAATTATTTTCAAATTTGAATTTACTGAATTTATGTACTAGCCATTTTGCTAATTTATAAGTTGGAGAATCAATATTTGAAACTGTAGGTCTAAATGTATTCCCTGGTTTATATATTTTTGGGAGGCAATACATATGTGGGATTTTCGGGTTACTCACTGTGAGTTTTAAATAAGTGGTCCGATCTATTAATTTCGTGCATGTTTTTAATGTGTTTGTAGCTTCCCTTTTAAATTTTACAAGTGGATCTTTTGAGATTTTTATGTAGGGGCCACTCTATCATATTTTCTACTTGTTCGATGTATGAATTTTTATCTAATATGACTAATTATCAGCTTTGGTGTAAATACATTGTTTCTCTTTAAGCGACTGTATAATATGTTTATGAGTATCAATAGTGTTATATACATTCTTGTTTACAATTTTACTTACAATACGAGTTGCTTCCGTTTTGAAAGCTACTCTTTCTTCATACGGAATGTAATGTGATGCAGTCTCCAGATCTTCTATTTGGGGTTTGACAGGTGCCACAGAGAATTTAAGTCCTTTATCAAAAAACTGAAGTTCTTCTGATGTGATATGTGAAGATGATTTATTGATAACATTATTAAATGTTTTTTGTACCACTACTTCTCCTGGTAGGAGTGACATCAACTTTTTATTCTGGGTGGTAATTTTGTTTTCCATTTTGGCGTTTACTACTCTATGTCTTTTTCTGTCGTATTCGTCCCATTCCCATGAGTTTGTCTGGTTACTGAGTGTTAGGTGTAATTCGTAAGTTTTTAATTTTAACACCTCTAGTTGAGTGTAATGTTTCTGTATTTCTGGTGTTAATCAGTATGATTTCATTCTTTGAACCACTTTCGAAGGTATCGCTTTGTTTATTTTCACATCCATGAATTTCGGAAACACTTTTTGTTCACTGCACTTTTTGAGAAATTTAATGTCTAAATGTATAGATCTAAGTTTTGTAGAAAATCGAATAAACTTATTTAGCTGACTTATATATCGGACAGACAAAAAGAAATGCATTAAAAAGAGCAGAGGAACATTTATATCATTTAAAAAAATCATAACGTAGATAAATCAGCTTTAGCACTTCATTTTGTAGACACAGGCCATAAATTTACAATAGATGATGTAAAATTAGTAAAAAGAACTCTATGTAAAAATCTAGATATGTGGGAAAAGATTTTTATGAAGAAATATAAAAATGAATTGCTTAACAATGACTTGTCACCACTCAATAACAGTTTCTTGGAATTCATTCCCGAGATAGGTAATTCGTAATTTCCCCACATATTTAGGTTTATAATGTACTGTTATGTTTAATGTCATTCTGTGAAAAATAATAACTGCATGGCAAATGAAATGTACATCTAGTGTTTAATAAAACATAATTTTTGTGAAACGAGGTGTTTTCATTTTAATTTTAATTGAATTATTCGATATTCACAAGTGCTCAACACTAACTTTCGTAGTTTTTCATATACTTAATAAATTTATATCACTTGCAATACGGGATTTTTTTGAGTATGCCGCTCTGTAAGTCTGCGACTTCTTTATTGCGCGCTTCTTATGTTTCTGCGGATAATTGTCCTATACAAAGCAAACAAATTTGGTACTATGCATTAAAATTTTGTATAGAGTAGCGGGCATGTAATACCGTGGATAAAGATGTAGGTCGTCAATTGCTGGAATTTTGTACAATTTATGTCATAACCTGATGCCAAACTTTGTAATAGAACGCAGATCTTTCTTTATTAATGTTACATCTAATCTCAGTTTCTAGTTTCGGAAATTCCCTTACCGTTTCTTCTTTACGGCATGGAAATCCACGTTTTTGATTTTCAATAATCCGGGCGTCCAAAATGTGCTCTTCATCGTTGGAGAGAATTGGGTTAGGGCCAAAGGCTGATTTCACATAATGTTGACTTTTTCTGAACTGCAAAGTAGCTCTTATAATTTTGTATTGTCTAGAAGGGTTTTCCAGTTTTAATTTCGTCAAGAGCTTTTCATATCGTTTTCTGTGTATTTCTTAAAACATTTTTACTCGGAACAATTTTTGGCATTGTCTTCAACTAAAAAATGAGGTGTGGCCACCACACGACTTTCTTATACGTATGAAAGTGTTGCTTCCGGTCCGAATTTTGAAATTTCATTTATACAAAAAATATTCCAAATCCAACTCTAAATACTTTTGTATTCTTCATAAATATATATAGAATGCATAATTTACGACATATTTGCAAAAAATCGCTATTCGATAAGAGTAAAAGTGGTACTTCCGGTCTGAATTTTGAAATTTTTTTTATACAAAAGATATTTAGAAGTATGTTCTAAATACTTTTATACTCGTAATGTACCTGCCTAGAAAGCATGACTTGCGAGATATTCGCAAAAAATTGATTTTCGATAAGAGTAAAAGACCTACTTCCGGTAGGGATTTCGAAAAACTTTATTAAAATAATTTTTCTCAAATTTAATTTAGAGTACATTTGAATTCTTTATAAATTTGTTTAAACTTAGTAATTGACGAAATATTTGCAAAATTCCATTTTTTCACTGAAGTAAACTACTACTTCCGGTTCGCCGATTCTGCTCAAAATCTAATCAGTTCTCAAGAGGGAGATTATATTCGTAAATACAAAATTTGGAATTGATATCTACAGCGGTTTGACCGCTATCGTGGTCACACACACACAGACACACAGACATTTTTTAAAAACCACTTTTTTGGTATCAAGGGACCTCAAAACGTGGACATCTGCAAAAATCTCGAGGTCGAAAATTTTCATCATCACAATACTTCCTTATACTACGTATAAGAAAGTAAAATGCATAAGTTTTAGTGATTGTCCTTAATAAAATTTAGTTACAGCATTATCTTATATTAGGCAATAGAAGGCAAACCATAAAATTAATTTAGTGCGATCAGTTAAAAATTCACTGATTGGCCTCCAGATTTATAGAGGATTTTAGGTTTAATACACTATCATATTAGAATTTCATCAGATATATTATTAGAGAAGTATGGGTGGTTTACCCTACCAAAATAATAACATTTTGTGATACCTGCATAATAATATCACATAATATTATGGTTAGTAAGTTGTATATTAGAATAGTAAGTACAGCGCCTCTGCATAAAACAACAGTAGGGGAGAGTGGGTACAGTCAGCCTTTCTATTTTTCGTTATTAATTACTCTCTGAAAACAAATAATCAAAAAATTCATTGCAAGAAAATTGTTTAAAGTTTAAATGTGTTATCAGAATCGCCTTGATTGTGGACACACACAATCGATTGCGTTCTTCTGTCCACTGTATGTTCATAGTGGAGAAAACTCATTCGACGTTCGCATTATGCGCCGGAATTGAAAAGAACAATTGACAAATATTCACTGCTTGCTTCTTCATCAGGGAATGCTTCGAAATATCTGTTCCACTTCTGATGAGAAAGCAAGTTGGTGAAGTCATCACTTTGCGTTGCGGTAACAAGATTTTTTTTTTAAATTACAGTATTGCTTAATATAACTTGGACTCATTAATATTCATACCTTTTTTTTGAAAAAAATTATTGAATTTTGAACGTCCTTCCAGTCAATTTGGGTTTTTAAACTCAATAATATTGTTCTAAACCGATTTAAAGGTTCAGTCCAGACACTTTTCATATACATAGAGAAGTTCTGTTTCAAAATCATAATTTCAGTATCCATTTCCGAATTTTTGATAAATATCTGTTTAACTTTTAAGGGTAGAAACTGTTCTTCAATACGCTGTTGCAAGGAAGTTCTAACAGTTTCTAAACATTCCAAAACCTCCAATACAGAATTACCCTCCCTTTCAACTAATTATTTTTCATGAAATACATACATTAATTAATGTAAAAACCAAAAGTATGCTTCATTAAGTTTATTTTCAAAAAACTTTCGAATACTGACTGGAGATGATTGGTCTAATAGAAAATAGGAATGGAGACCATCATATAACTCTAGTATTCTATTCAGACAAGGGAATAATGATAGCCATCGTGTTTTACTATGAAATAGAAGTTTTTTATATTCTACATCGGCGAATTCGCAAAAACTTTTTAATGATTCGGTTCGTATGGTGTATATAGAAAAACGATTGTAAATTTTCAAAACTAGAGACTCAATGTTGACAGACAAAGAGTCAGTGCCGTTTTGTATGCAGTTATTAAGTACATGAGCAGAGCAACCTACGCCAATAATATCGGCGAATTCGCAAAAACTTTTTAATGATTCGGTTCGTATGGTGTATATAGAAAAACGATTGTAAATTTTCAAAACTAGAGACTCAATGTTGACAGACAAAGAGTCAGTGCCGTTTTGTATGCAGTTATTAAGTACATGAGCAGAGCAACCTACGCCAATAATATTGCTGTTAACGATTTGTTTTAAACCTGAAAACACATTTTTTACCAGCCCTTTTCGCCCCTCCAAAATTTGTGTTACAGTTGCGCCCTGCAAAAGCAACACAGTTATCACGTAAATTGTATTTTTGGAGAACTTCAGTTAAATAATTTACAATTGTTTCTGATTTTTCATCCTTAAGATTGCGGATCTCTATAATCTTGACAGTGAGTCCATGTTGCTTGTCAAAGAATTGTATTAGCACATGAACAAATTTTAAGTTTCCTTGATTACTTGCATCGGTACTTATGCCAATAAAGTTACATATTTTTGCGTGAGCTGTAACAAACTCAACACTATGTGGTGTCAACACCCTCGTAACAATTGCTTCTGCTTTAGTACGTGCACATGAGATTTTTTTTGAGATTTCCGAGTCAGATAATATTTTTTATCGCCAACCGTCAGTAAAGTGATGCGTTACCATAGCGTTTTATGGAGGTAAAGAAACACTTTATCGTACTGTACAATAAAGTACTTTACCTGCCGCTAATATCTGTCAGCGTAGCCATGACTGATGACTTTAAAAATAAATCGTTTGTCACTGTCATAAGTTATTATATCTTTATTTCTTAAATTAACAATTTTCACGGTTGGCGATAAAATTTTGTATGCACCACGTCAGTAAAGTACCTTTACCGAACTCGTCTGTTACTCGCCGCGCTCGCTTCACTCGCTTGGCTCGTAAGTCAGACTCGTTCGATCAAGTATCACTTTACTGACTTGTTACATAAATAAATATTATCGCCAACCGTCAGTAAAGCGATGCGTTACCATAGCGTTTTACGGAGGTAAACAAACACTTTATCGTACTGTACAATAAAGTACATTACCTGCCGCTAATATCTGTCAGCCATGACTGATGACTTTAAACATAAATCGTTTGTCACTGTCATAAACTGTCAAAAGTTATTATATCTTTATTTCTTAAATTAACAATTTTCACGGTTGGCGATAAAATTTTGTATGCACCACGTCAGTAAAGTACCTTTACCGAACTCGTCTATTACTCGCCGCGCTCGCTTCATTCGCTTGGCTCGTAAGTCCGACTCGTTCGATAAAGTATCACTTTACTGACTTGGTACATAAATACCTATTTTAATAATTTTGTAGAACTATCACAAGATTTGAAACTGAAATGATGTTTCACTGTATGGAAAGCTAAAGTTTCCTCTGTTGCATTCAGTTGATCTTCGGTTTTTGTGTCCACTTGTTTGAAAAATGAAGTCACTTTTGCAGCTGACTCTATTGTTCTAATTTTTGTTGGTGCTTGTTTGTTCCAAGATGTTGTTCTAAATCAAGTTTTTCTTTATTGGCAATAGAAACACTGGTGTTGCACACAGGACAATATACTTCAGATTCAATTTGTGTAACTTTGAACATTGTGTACTGTTCTTGTAAGTTTTGAGAAAATTTGCATTTTCTTGCCGGCATTATTCTTATTCACAAAGTAAAAAATCTACAAAAGCGTATCACTCCTATGTTATCAATTTTTAAAACCTACCTTATGTTAAAGTTATAACGACAAGTAGCCAAGAACGTCAAGACTACGCGAAAAGCGAATGAACTCTGACAAAACGAACTAACCATAGACGCCGGCGAAAGCCGAGTACTCGAGCAGCTACCGTTTTGTCCCGAGTGCAAGAACTTTATGACGCTGACGGTTTGCTTAAATACCGGACATTTTTTCAATATATGGAAGTAAATACCGGACAAAAAATAACACTTCAAAGATAGAACATCCGTCCGGTAAAAAGAGGACGTATGGTAAAAATAAGTGATCCAAATGCACCATAATTGAAAATAAAAAGCACAATCACATTGCATTAGTGAACACTTTGTATCCGAAAACAGAAATAAATTACAGTAAAACTGCTCATGTTTAAAATTTAAAGTTGTTTCGTTTTTACAAGTTTCATATTTTTCAATTTATTTTTTTAATATTTTTAGTTCCTTGTTTAATTAACCCATCGTTAACATTAAAAAATAATTTTCCCCTTAGAACTAAATACACATTTTTTATATAAGAAAACAAAGAAATTAAAAAACTTTTCCAAAACTATTCCACGCGTATCATGCTTCTTGCATAAAGGTGACCGACTTATATTATTTTTAAAAAGAACATGTTTCAAATTATTAATAAAAAAATTTTTTAAATCGTTTTTTAGAATAAGTGTTGTCACTCGTTGCATAGTAGCATTCATTGATTTAGAAAATAAAATCCTAAAATCACAATTTGGATTTTTAATTTTTTTTTATATTCTAATTCATTAATAAATGTATACTCGGGAGAGGAACCTGAAGATATCAGCTGTTGTTTACAGTCAGTACAAGATGCTGTTGTTTTGAAAATTGATTTAACAAGGCTTCCTGCAATATATGAATGAAGATTCACCTTGTACTGACTGTTGTAAGCAATAACTTCAGATGCTCCAACAGATTCTGCATTGGAGGTCGAACACTATTAAATCTGAATCAGAGGTCGAGACTTCTTCTCTACAGATGTCAAGTCCGTCTAAAAAACTTCTCAACGAATCCAACATATGATTGTCGTCAGTTTTGCAGTTAGCTCCTGCTGAGTGATGTGCTACAAAATTATTAACTCTCAAGCTCTTATATGTGTGGACAAACTGTTGAGGAGTTGGATTCACATTTCTGACGTCATGACTCCTGATGGATTCGAAGAAGTTTTCCAACGGGTCCTGGTTAAAATTCCGCAAGCACAGAAATTTAGAATCTTTTTGTAAAATTCTCCATAAATATAAAAAGGTTTTAATGGTCCAGATCCAATTTTGGAGACTTGGCACCACCTTGCGTTCGCCATTCTTAATAAATTTGATACTCTGAAGAATCATGAGCGCATCTTTCCAAAACCCTACGTGGTCGGAGCCTGTGGTGATGGCCTCTTGTAGCTTCTTCCCGTCATCAGCTTTAATCGTCCTGAAAAATAATGGTATGTATTTATTTAATATAAAATTATATCATAAACTAACCATGCTTTACAGTCCATTTCATTGTTGAAGAAACGTGATGAGAAAAAACCTGTGCTGCGTTCTTCACTTTCATTTTTTATTTGCTCTGGGCACACGTGCTGGTTTGTCAGCTTGTAATACATTCGTATTATGTCCTCTCCGACATCTAATTCGAATAGTGTGATTATGTCTTCCCAGCGAGCAGTTTTAACAATACCCTCCTTGGACATAAATTCGTCATTCGACACTAGCAAGTGTGAGATTCCTGCCTTTGGCTAAAATTTCTACAATTGCTGGAGGGTCGAGAAAGAATTGTCTCAATGTTGCAGATTATGTTCTCCACTGGTGTGTGTGGTGCGGAAGGAAGCTTTGATACAATCGTTATAAAAATACATAAAAACAATAAAATAAAATAATGCACTGAAATACATGGGAATTTCTTTCTGCGTTTATCTTCGTGGTTGGGTGGGCGCGTGCCCTTGTGCCCTTTAGTATCAGCCGCCTATGCTAATACGATATAAAATTATCTATGACTTTAAATCCTGTCAATCGATACACATATTTAACATAGATGCATTAGACCAGGGGTGAGCAACCTTTTTAATCAATTTTTGTAATAAATGTACATGCACTAAATGTACATTTATTACAGAAATTTTTTTTTAAACAAAAACAAATATTTTACCATACCAACAATTTTAGCAAGCAAAAATTACAATAACTGTGCAAAGTGACCACCTCGAGCTCGGATGCAAGAATCCAATCTTCTGCTCATCGACTGGCGAACTTTCTCAAAAACAACAGGATCGGTTTCAATTGAGTTGCACCCAGCAATGATTCGATTTCTTAAGTGTTCTACGTTTTCCAATGGAGTAGCGTACACCAATGACTTCAAATGGCCCCACAGGAAAAAATCCAGGGGATTTAAGTCCGGGGATCGTGCAGGCCATAAGTGTGGTCCACCTCGGCCAATCCAGCGATTTCCGTATGCTTGTGTTAAGAAATCACGAGTTACTTGACTAAAGTGGGCTGGTGCGCCATCGTGCATATACCACATTGCATCTCTAATTGCTAATGGTACGTCCTCCAGAAATCCAGGGAGCGTGTTTTCCAAAAAGTTGCGATACACCTCTCCGGTTAGTCTCCTTGGTAAAAATACCGGTCCAATTAGGCAGTCACCCACAATCCCAAGCCAAACGTTCAAAGGAAACTGATGTTGAAAACGATTTTCAACAATTTCATGTGGATTTTCGTCACACCATACATGGTTATTATGGAAATTGTGCATTGCATTTCTTGAAAAATTCAGTGTCACTGGCTTTTGCAGAAAATGGTTCAAATCCCTCAATTCCTGATGTTGATTCTGTTCACTGATGAAGCGAATGTATGCAATGCGAGAAGGAAAATCAGCAGAAAGTAATGCTTGAACGCGTTGTATATGGAATGGGTACAACAAATTTTCCTTCAGAATGTGCCAAATAGTCCCATTACTTACATCCAAAGCGTCAGCAATTTTTCGAGTAGAAGTACCTCGATCTTCTTCAACCATGTCTAGCACATCCTCTTCCAGCTCTACCGTTCTTGCTGTCCTTGGCCTTCCTGCTCCTCCATTTCGTCTTAATGTGCCTGTTTCATAAAGACGCCGATGAATACTTTCAAAAGTTTTTCTATCAGGAGCAATACGGCCAGGAAATCTTTCAGTATACAACCGCCTAGCTTCTAAGGCATTTCCATCAGCAAGTCCATAAATGTAGTGCATGTCGGTCATCTCTGCATTTGTATAGCGATTCATGATAAGGAAATTCAACAAATTCGACACATACAAAATTATTAATCATATGTCATTCAATATGTCAGTGATAAAACAGGACTGTTTAAAAATATTTTTGTAAGCATGATAAATGTACATGCACTAAAATGTGTTTTTTTTTTACTAAAAAACGTTACGTCGTACGATAAAAAGTTAAGAGAGCTTTTTTCTTCACAATTGAACAAAGAATACAAACATATTTTTATTTTTAGAGAAATCAGCGGCGTCCTATTTTTTTCTTGAAAAATAACACGCCTAAAATTTCATTATGATCTTTAATGCCGTCTTGGAGAAATCTAATTTTTACTGTTTCTTTTAATTAAACTTCAACACGCTGTAGATCGGTAACGAAGCGTTTGCGGACCTTGTTTATTATAAACTTTTTTGTATAAAATGATCTGGACAATCAACCCCTTTAATATTGCCGCATCTTTTTTAAACACCCTGTATATACAATATGGTACTCTGTGACATAGCAATCAATATGCCCCCAAAATCTGATATTTGAATTAAGTATACAGCATGGTTTCTGATGACGTAGTAGTTAAATATGAACATAGACGGTGTTCCAAAAGTATTGAACAAGGGTGTAAAGTTTTGAAATAAAAGATTAGGTTCTTTAGACAGAATTAATTTTTTTATATACCAACAGATAGAATTAAACTTATTATCAAGTATCACATTTATAGAGTATACAGAGTAATCAATCACCACTATTGTTACACCAATTGTAATTAGCAATATCGCCTAGTTTCATTACTTCATAGTCATAATGAAGAGTAGTAAAAGAAGTATGTATGCTCAGCTTCCATATCTGAAATAATAATTTTCGAATTATTAACATATCAGAAATAACAATTTTACTTTACGCAGTTATGTTCAGCTTCCATATCTGAATCAATAATTTTCGAATTATTATTTATCTGAAATAATAATTTTACTTTACGCAGTTACGCTCAGCTTCCATATCTGAATTAATAATTTTCGAATTATTAACATATCTGAAATAATAATTTTACTTTACGCAGTTATGCTCAGCTTCCATATCTGAATTAATAATTTTCGAATTATTAACATATCTGAAGTAATAATTTTACTTTACCCTGCGAGCGATCGCAGGCGTCACACTGAGGGACAGGCAGCGAAGTAATGGGATCCGGGAACAGTGCGATGGGATGCCAGATGTTGTTGGATGGTCACGAGGAAGAAGAAGAGAATGGGGAGAGCATGTCGACAGGATGGGAAACGATAGACTCGCCAAGGCCGCACACAAGGAAAAACCGAACACGACCAGACCCTTTAGGAAGACCACCAAAAAGATGGGCTGACTCCTGGACCTCATCGTCACAGGACATTGAATAAAAGTTGGAAAAACAGGACATAGTCCTATTAAAAAGAAGAAGAAGAAGAAGACTTTACGCAGTTATGCTCGGCTTCCATATCTGAATTAATAATTTAACATATCTGAAATAATATATATATATATATATATATATATATATATATTTACTTATACATGTAAGTTTAATCCAATTTCCCCCACATTTTTCAATTATACAATCATTCTTGTACAGATGCTGATCAAAGAATGGATCTTCAGCATTAATAGCTATGATTGTCTTCAATGTCGCCACCCAACATTGTTGAACGTATGGTTGAGCAAGGACACCAACACCGCCATCAAAAGCCCCATCACCTGTAATTTCATCAGAATAAGTTATATATATATATATATATAATTAAATTTCTTGGACGATTTAGAGGTCATACTAATTTCAAATTAATTTAAAATTAGTTTAATTGTTAATTAGGTAATTTTTAATACTTTTAAAAATTACCCAGCGGTCCAGGAATCGAACCCGAAATCTCCTGATTACTAGTCAGGTGTGTTAACCACTACACTACCACGGGCTTCGGTCTCGACTCCTTTAAATTGTACTGATATACATATACATATACATATAGCAAGTAACAGATGGAAAGTATTGCTGGTATACCAGCGTATATAAGCACCGAAACGTCCATGTGCTGTATATGATAAATAATTCTAAATTTTTCTTGACCTTATTCACATATTCATGTGCATATATATATAATTAAATTTCTTGGACGATTTAGAGGTCATACTAATTTCAAATTAATTTAAAATTAGTTTAATTGTTAATTAGGTAATTTTTAATACTTTTAAAGTATTAAAAATTCGATTCCTGGACCGCTGGGTAATTTTTAAAAGTATTAAAAATTACCTAATTAACAATTAAACTAATTTTAAATTAATTTGAAATTAGTATGACCTCTAAATCGTCCAAGAAATTTAATTATATATATATGCACATGAATATGTGAATAAGGTCAAGAAAAATTTAGAATTATTTATTATATATATATGTAATCGCGTTGTTTCGGGTTTCTTCCCGCGTGGAAGTTCTGGTGTCCTGAGAAGGACCGGTGCAACGTTTCGATAAAATCTCATTTATCATCTTCTGGCGTATGTTACTCTCTAACGATCTGGCTCTGGCAGTCAGACGAAGATCGTTAGAGAGCAATGATTGCTATGCAGTTCTCTAGGATTAACGTCACTCCAAAATCGAAAGATCTGCTTGTTCACGTAACCGGAGAGATGGAAGTGCGCTTCATCACTCATCCACAAACGGTTTACAATATCCTCGTCTCGATTAATCAAGTCCAAAAATTCTAAGCTGAACCGTCGTCGGCTTACATAATCTGTTTCCTTAAGGACCTGAACCATTTGGATCTTGTAAGGATGAAAGTGCAAATCTTTGCTTAAAATTCTTCTTACTGTTCTGTTTGAAATCCCAAGTGTAACGTTGTGTCGGCGAGCTGAGCGACGAGGGCTTTTGTCAATGGCGACTCTTACACGTTCAATGTTTTCAGGTGTGTGCACAGATATTGGTCTCCCAGTTTTTTTCCTTATCGTTGACGACGTCTCTTCAAAGTTCTCAACCCACTTTTTAATCGTACAGGCAGATGGCACTGGCCGATTTCGATTAATGTTGAAGTGGTTGCGAAATGCACGACGTGCTAGCTGGTACGAACTACCGTTTTGATAAAAATGCTTTCACAACGTTCCATTGTGACTAAATGTTATTTCGCGCCGAACGTAACTGACACTATCCCCTCCACGTCCCTTCGACGCAGCTTAATTCGCGCGCTTTTTAAAATCGCTCGTTATTATACCTCACCTTGTACAAATGTCAGTACCATCCTTTTTTATGCGTTTTGCAAAGACGCGAAAAGAGCCATGGCCAGTTAGTGCCTGTGTTAAAAAGTAGTCAACCTGACGGTGCCTACATGCACTATCCTATGCCTATATGCCCTATCAGGCGTTTTGTCCGTTGCGCTTTCACAGCATCCATGTCCCACCTTCTCTGCCATTCCGCTATGGTATTTCTCTTGGCTTCTAATGCAATTTGTCTTCCGTCCTCATGCCTCTTCTCGTAAATATATGCCCTTTCCTTGACCATCAAATCAATTGGCACGGTTCCCGTAATCACTTGCAGCGCCACCAAGGATACTGTCCTGTAGGACGAGGCCACTCGGAGGAGCATATTACGCTGCAACTCCTCCAGGATGCGTCTGTACTTCTGGATGCATACTGCCTTTTTCCATATGGGAGCGCCATAGAGTACCACGTTATGTACCGCCCCACATAAAATCGCTCTCTTGCCACTGCTTGGTCCTTTAATATTGGGTGAAAGTCTGTTTAACCCAGCAATCTTCGTATCAGCTTTACTGGCAGCATTTCTCACATGAGGTCCAAAAGCGCCCCTCTCGTCAAGTGTGATACCAAGGTATTTAATAGATTTTGAAGGCACCAGCACTACCCCGTCCAGGGCAAAGGTAATGTGGTTCCTCTTCCTTTTCCCCTTCATTATTAATACCTACTTCTTATTTGGCGCAAGCGCCAACCTGTGGTCCTTCATCCACGCACTTATAAACTCAAGGTATGAATTTGTATTGTCCATCAGGGTAAATTCATCCGCTGATTCCACGACCAATGCGGTACTCCCGCACTCACCTCCATCACAGCATTTTTGCCTATATAGATCTTTCTAGTTCTTCTCTTTGTTGTACTTTTATTAACATTTCATTCTTAATTTTGTAATGTTTGTAAACTGATTGATTCTTGATTTTATCCAATATGTCTAATAACTTACTATTCTTTTGTAAGTGTAATATAGTATCTTTTATTTATTTTGCATCTCTTACATTTTCTAAATTATATAAATTTATTGTCAACGAATTTTTTTCTCTTATATCTGAATATAACCTTGGAAACGTGTTCGCAACAAGATTTTGTTTAGTATTAATATATTTGATGTCAAATGTATAATTTTCTATTGTTAAATAATAACTTAATACTCTGTTATTTCCTGAAATTCTTGTTTTAAGAATAGAAGTTAATGCAGCATGAATAAGCATGAGATTTTTATGAAATAAACTCTTAACATGTTCGAACGCCATCTGTGGACGATCTGTCCATATGAACTTCATATCTTTCTCAAGCAGTTCATATAAAGGTAAGCACTCATTAGCATTATTAGGAACAAATTTTTGATAATAATTCAAAAGTCCTAAAAAACCTCTTAACTTTTTAATATTTACTGGTCGAGGATAATCTTTTATTATATCTATTCGATTTGAGTCTAATTTAATTACATCTTTATCAATTATATGACCTAAAAATGTGACTGACTTTTTAAAGAACTCGCATTTATCTAAACTAAGCTTCATACCAACCTTTGCCAGTGTTGTAATTACTAACTGTAAATTCTGACAATGCTCGTTGCAGTTTCAGAGAAAATCAAAATATCATCAATACAATGGGCACAAAAAACTTGAATAACCATCTAATAAATGTTTTATACAATTTACTAAACTACTAGAACTAGTACAGAGACCAAACCGTTAGCATCATTAAGATGAGGTGGTATAACGTGAGTTCGTGATTTAGTAACTTGAAGAGACCTCAACTCCCTCCAAATCAGACGAGGGTCACCGGCGCCAAGTCGGAACTCAAGATATGCCCTTTTTACTTTCTTATACGTAGTATAAGGAAGTATTGTGATGATGAAAATTTTCGACCTCGAGATTTTTGCAGATGTCCACGTTTCGAGGTCCCCTGATACCAAAAAATTGGTTTTTAAAAAATGTCTGTCTCTCTCTCTGTGTGTCTCTGTGTGTGTGACCACGATAGCGGTCAAACCGCTGTAGATATCAATTCCAAATTTTGTATTTCCGTGTATAATCTGCCTTTTGAGAACTGATTAGATTTTGAGCAAAATCGGCAGACCGGAAGTAGTAGTTTACTTCAGTGAAAAAATCGAAATTTGCAAATATTTCGTCAATTACTAAGTTTAAACAAATTTATAAAGAATTCATATGTACTTAGAATTAAGTTTGAAACAAATTTTCTTAAAAAAGTTTTTTGAAATTCCAACCGGAAGTAGATCTTTTACTCTTATCTAAAATCAGTTTTTTGCGAATATCTCGCAAGTCATGCTTTTAAGACAAGTACGTTACGAGTATAAAAGTATTTAAAACATAATTTTCAATATCTTTTATATAAAAAAAATTTAAAAATTCAGACCGGAAGTACACTTTTACTCTTATCGAATAGCGATTTTTTGCAAATATGTCGTAAGTTATGCATTCTATGTATATTTATGAAGAGTACAAAAGTATTTAGAGTTGGATTTGGAATATTTTTTGTATAAATGAAATTTCAAAATTCGGACCGGAAGTAGCCCTTTTACTCTTATTGAGTAACACTTTTTTGATATCTTGCAAAGTATGCAGTCTATAGAGATTTATTAAGAGAATAGAAGTACTTAGAATAGGATTTTGAATAATTTTTGTATAAAAAAATTCTTAAAATTCTATCATTTGAAACGCTCATACGTATAAGAAAGTCGTGTGGTGACCACACCTCATTTTTTCATTGCGAATGCTGAGTATCGTTAGATTCCGCAGGGATTTGTAGTAGTTCCAACGCTTCTGTAGTTTACTTCTTTTGTACCGGGCTTTTATCTGTCAGCCACGGTGAGAAAGGTTTGGTTATTCTGAAAGTCTTAAAAGGAGCATGGATATCGAATAAACCCACCAAATTATTAACCAAGCTTTCAACCTTATCATCTATACTAGAAATGCGGAATATCTGATGAAGCGGCAACTACCGCAGATGTTCAACGAAAATGTCATGGTCGAAGTATTTGAAATCACGACACGTACGCAAGAAGGGATGAAAACCCCCCGCATCGATCCGCAGATCGCAGTGAACCAAGTCGTGATCAGAAACACCGATATCTACAACTGCAGGACGTGACAATCGCTGCATCGGAAGAAAGAACCAGATCAATAAGAGAAGCCGATTGCCCCGTCACCCTAGTCAGCGGTCGGGGAACCGGGGTAAATTACCCCAAATGGGGTAAAAATGAAATTTTGGGGGTAAAAATGAAACTTTTGTGAATAAAAAGTATATATTTTTAATTTGCTATTTTATAAACCTGTTAGTATTTTTTTCAACCTAAACAATTTAGCGACATATGCAGGCCACGCCATCTCACTCCCCACCACTAGAGTGTTCTCGAGTTATATCTTTGCGCAGTAAAGCACAGCCCCGCTACCTGCTCAGTCCGTGCCATGCCGTCAAGATACAAATACATTGACGAGTCAGAGAGCCAGTTTTTACTAGTTAGTTGCTGACAAGACCACCATTTTATCATTAATCATCAGTATATCGATCAAGGTAAGCCGCAATTTGAAAATGTAATTCAAGTATTTTAATTATTATTTTCTGTCTCCCTTCAGATGGCAGCAAATAGAAAAAGAACATACCAAGACGAATTCCTTAATTACGGTTTTACACAAATAGAAGACAATGGTACAATGAAACCACAATGTGTTGTATGTATGAAGGTACTGACTTCAGAATCTTACAAAAAAAGTCAATTGAAGAAACATTTAGATAATTTGCATTCACACCTGTCTTCCAAACCGCGAGAATACTTTGCAAATTTAGAAATATCTGTTAAAATACAAAGATTGAATAGCAACTTGTTTGGTACATTTGATCAGCGTTCAGCATCAAGGGCTAGCTTTGAAGTAGCCTGGTTGATTGCTCGAAATAAGAAACCATACACTATTGGTGAAGATTTGGTTAAACCAGCTGCTGTAAAAATGGTAGAGATTATGTGTGGTCAAAAAGAAGCGAAGAAACTGAATTCAGTGCCCTTGTCTGCGAGAATTGTGAAAGAACGAATTTCTATATTAGCAGAAAATGTGAAGGAACAGGTTATTGTCGCATTAAAACAGGCTAAATATTTTGCTATTCAGCTTGATGAGACAACTGATTTTAGTAGCAATTCACAGTTAATGGTATATGTTCGCTACAAAGGTGCAGATAATTTTGAAGAGGAATTGCTGTGTTGTTCTCCTCTCGAGTTGAGATCTCGTGGAATTGATGTCTATAATAAAGTAAATGAATACTTCAATGCGCAAAGTTTAAAATGGGAAAACTGTATTTCTGTATCTTTGGATGGAGCTCCAGCTATGCTGGGTCATATTAATGGTTTTTCAGCTTTCGTAAAAAAAAATAACCCAAATATTGAAGTTACTCACTGTATGATCCATCGCCAGGCCCTTATGGTCAAATATTTAGAACATACACAGGAAGCCGTCATGCATGATGTCATCAAGATTGTAAATTTTATCAAGGGACATGCACTAAACACGCGGCTATTTCGTGAATTATGTCAGGACGGTGAAGCTGAATATACAGACCTACTTTATTATACAGAAGTAAGGTGGCTCTCTCGCGGAAATGTACTAAATCGAGTATGGACTCTTAAAACTGAAGTCGAAATTTTTATGGTTGATCAAAAAAGTATTCTCGGAGATAAGTTTAAAAACTCTTCCTGGGTTGCATATCTCGCATATTTAGCGGACATTTTTGAGAGTATAAATATATTAAACAAAGAATTGCAAGGAAAGAATATTAATATCATTTCAGCGAGAGAAATAGTGTCAGCGGTTGGATTAAAGCTGCACTATTGGAGACAGAAAGTAGAACAGAACAAGATAGCTTCTTTTTCAAAGTTGTTTTTGGAAGATTGCGAAAATATTACTTTTGCTGACATCAAGGATACAATTGTAAGACATCTTATCAAACTCAGAAAGCGGTTTTCAGATTACTTTCCAGATCTTGATACACGTACTGTCGGTTGGATTGTAGATCCTTTTAAATGTGAAATTGCTATGATACCAGAAGAACCTTCAGGTTTGGCAGAAGCAATTCTTGAACTTCCATCTAATACTGAAGCACGTATTCAATTTGAGAGTAAACCAAATCTATCGTCTTTTTGGATGTCAAAAGTTGCAAAGGCTTTCAAAACTGCACATGAAGAGGCGGTTAAAAAATTGCTGCCATTTGGAACAACATATTTGTGCGAACACGGCTTTTCCACTCTAATGAACATAAACACGAAGAACATAAATCGATTAAACGCCGAAGAGAAATCGCTCTTACATCAAAAAGTCCCAATTTTGAAGCAATTGTATCAAACATGAAACAACATCATTTCTCCAAAACGTGAAGAAAGAATGTTTTCAATTATTCTTTTTTTTCTAATTTTTTCAATTCTAATTTTTGTTTGTACCACCATTATTATTATTATAATTTGTTACAGTACCCCAAATTGTCAACCCTCAATTTTACCCCAATGGGTTTCAATTTGTTATATATATATATTACTTATATTACTATTATTACCGTTATGTATTACTAGGTATTACATTGATAAATTGAATAAATGATGTTTAAATTAAATTTTTAGTTTTTGTTTTCTTTTCAAAATTATCATGGGGGGCTATAATATGAAAGATGCTAAAAAGAGGCGATTTCGTTTTTTTGCCCTTCGCCATGGGGTAATATCAACTTACACAAAAATATTTTGGGGTAATGATTAAAAAAGTTCCCCGACCGCTGCCCTAGTTGGTTGAGAAACCACAAGCCCACTGATTCCAACATAGCACCCAAGTAGAGGGCCGCAGGCGCATCACACTTCAGCATGTTAATATTGAAGTCACCAGCGCATACAACCACCCGGAGGCCACCACAGCGCCAGCCACCGACGTCTCAAGCTCATGCACAAATACCCTGTAACTAAAAGCTGTAGGTCTGTAAGCCACCCCGAAGCTGTACGTACGGGAATGTACGGAAATACTTAGCCAAAGCTGCTCAATGGCAGCACTGATATCGACAACAATATAACGAAGGGACTCCGAAACGTAAATGCCCACACCACCCCCACGCTGGAACCCGCGGTCACGCCGCACGAAATTGTAGCTGTCAACGCGAACCACGTCACTGCTAATCGGCGGCGTCAACCAGGTCTCAGTAACCGCTACAACATCGTAATTCATTCAAAATATGATCCCTCAACCGCTCATAGCTACTCAAAATAGAACAAACATTAATATGAGCCAGTCTCATGCTGGGACGGAATAATTAATAATAAATATTAAAAACTGTAATATCCCACAGCGAGCAAAGCTATGCAGCACTTGCTGCCACATATGAGCATGAACAGACAATAAGAAATATTACATTAAAAATACCTATAATGAAGTACAAATCAATAAGCAATATATCAACAAACAATATACTAAGCTTAATAAAAGAAAATAAGTTTGAAATAAAAGTGAGAAAAATAAAATATATGGGCTGATAAGGACCGAATATTAATGTGAGCAACGTTAAGCGACATTTTGAATGGGACTGCGTAATGTTCAACTTGAAATCTCTATGCTACCAAGTAGTTACCTAAAACTAAAAAGAATAATTACAATAAATGGAATTGACACTATCTACTACAAACTAAATGTCCAAACAGTCAGTTCACTTCTTGTCCTTCACAGATCTGCTCAGCGGACCATGTTTGCGAAGCACAGGACCATCCTTTCTGCGGCCGTTAGTTCCTTTGGGGGTTGCCCCAGATGTAGAGCCAGATCTTTGCTTCCTAGGTTCAATGATAGTTGTTGCAATGGTGTCAGGGAGGGCAGGAGGCACCGTCTCAGCGTCTTCGCTGTTGGCAATATGCTCGGGTAATAGTGTGAATACTTCTGGATCAATGTTCCGTATATTTGGCGTAGCAGGGGCGCTGTTAATTAATCTCTCTTGGTTGTCATTTAAATCATCCCCTGTTACTCTCTCATTAAGTTGATCAAGAGTACGCCTCCCCATTGACAAGAAGCTTTCCGTTCTTAATGTAAGCATCACACTTTCTGGAGCGCGCCTCCCTCAGGAGGTGCGTTCTCAGCTCCTTATATCTCAGCCGGTCTTCGTGCTTGCGATCCTCCGATATAAAAATATTAGTTCCCTTCAATTTCTTTGTGTTCCCCAGAATTTCTCTCTTCTTCAGGTAAGGTATGAACTTCACCACAATCGGTTTAATTTTGTCCCGGGTCTAGGACAACTTGGCGCGGCCGACTTGGCGCGACCGACTTGGCGCGACCGACTTGGCGCGAGACAACTTGGCGACGAGCGAACTTGGCGACGGGAAAACTCGGCGCCGCCGTGAAATATGTAGACGATTTAATATAGACCGCTTTAAACACATCATAAATAGACTATTCATCTTCAAGTCAATTCAAAATGAGCTTAGAAAGCGGCTGTATTAGCAATACGAGCCTTGTCATATTTATTTTATTATTTGGTAATTGTCAGCGATACCTCGTTGTTAATGTACTAGATCTAGATCATTTGCACTTAACACTAACACTTAATACTACAAAGTCATGGATCTATCTGGTAATTGTGTGCAATACCTAGTAAATATTCCACTGAGTCTCTATTGTCGTAATCCCTCACGATTATTAAAATGCGCTCGTCAGCATCTCTATATTTTTTTAATTTTAGTGGTGGAGGATGTCCTGCAACCAGCTGCTCATAGTAGAGGTCGCGAATAGCCTGGATTTTTCTTAAACAATCAATAAATTTCCATATTGTTGGATGATCTGCACTAAGTTCTATTTGTAAACGTCGATGCGCGGCTTCGGCATGATTATTTGTACGATCTTGTAAATTTAGGACCCTGTCATACATATTCCACATATCATGTTTTCAAACCAATCTAGTATCGGTTGTAATTCTTCCGCCAAATTATCAGAGAGTCCATTCAATGCATTTTCCATATTTTGCATCGGAACAAACGCCAGTTCAATAATCATTTTGGTTTGCAAACTAAATACTGGTTCGTTATTGTAGCGGTTGAGTAGATCTGATTGGCGTAAGTGTTTTTTCATATTTTATGCCAGGTGGAAAAAGCATCCTCGAATTTCTGCCCGTGGAAAAGCTTGCCATAAACTTTCAAAAGCAGCCATTTCAAAATCGCACGTGAAAGATTTTGGATCAAATGTCGGCGTTAATGTTTTAATTATATCAAATAAACGATCATATGTCGCTCTAGATTTATTTGGTAAAAGGCAATAAAAAACAGGATGCACTCCTCCGTGTTTCTTTGCAAGCACGACGTATACTTGGTAAAACAAATGTGGTGCTATTTTAAATGTACCATCCACAAAGAAGTCATCACAATTTAATATTATTTGCAAATTTCGTTCTCTTCCGAAAATTAAAATACGATCTGGTCCAGGACAGTATCGCCAAGTAAAAAGTTTTCTATACTACCAGGAGTAGATTCATAAGTTTTATAAGCATCTGGGATGTGTAAATCTTGTAGGCTTACCGGGTTTGCTGGTGCTTGGCGAATTTCTTGCCGTTTTCTTCGTACCACTTTTTTCAAAGGAGTTTGATTAGGCAGTGCTCCTTGACATGCAATGTCGAGGTTTTGTGAACACTCACTAATCACTTGACAGGTGGGTTCTTGTGTTTCTTGGGCGCGTTTCTTAATTTTCGTAATTATTTTATCGGCCTGTACTTTGGCCGGCAATGCGTCGTGAGTATGCACATTTACACTTTTTATCACATTGCCGTCTATTACGTGCACTCGCGCTTTGCAACTGTTTTTTTGTTCACACCGCCAAAATTGTGTTTGCCTGTCCGCGGATAATTTGTCGAAAACATATATATATCCACTTTCGAAAAACTTGTTTCGATTCCGTTGCGACTTAATATCTTCCATTGTTGAATTTACGCTGGGTTTCCACTTAATGCATGAATAAATAAACGTTAGTAAGCGAAACACTATTTATTAACTAACACATAAAACTAACAAACACAAAAATACAGGTTGTTGTTCTGCTGAGGTGATATCTGCTTGGAGACTCTTGGATGGATACTGTGTTGTGTTTTTTCCTTTCCTAAATTGTTACATGTTCTCCCTCCTGTTTAGGGGGTGAGAGTAATTAACGGCACTATATTGAATGTTGCAATAATGTATTCAGCCAGCTGGTCAATAATTTGTTCAAAATTCCCAGACACAAATTGGGAAGAATGGATTAATTAATGGATTACAAAGGATTATAAGATCTAATACATAACAGTAATAAATTGTAATAAGATGAAGGTATTGTATAACTGTGGCGAAGGATTACTGTTCTTTGTGATTCTAGGTATTAACCGTGCTAACACCGATGTAGGTATTAACGAACAATATCGTTATTGAAAAAATAATTGTTATTTTGCTTGAAATAGACATTTACTTGATAAACAGTTCGGATTTTCCAAAGGTTGTTAATATAATTGTACAAGTAATCTAAATATAGTAAAGTATTTATATGTTTTAAATTACATTATTGAATAAAATAAACCTGAAATGGTAAAAATTTTAGAGTTACAATAACACCACGTAAATAAATGTGAATATACAAGCACATCCAAAATAAACAAACAAAACTAAAATTACTTAATTAAAGAGCATTTCCGGCAAACCGGAACTTCCATTTTGATGTGGTTACTTCAAAATACAAAGAGTAACTAACCCGCAAGGGTAATTGGGCTGTATATAAATACATTTTGAATGTGAATAGTCGATTTATTATGTGTTTAAAGCGGTCTGTATTAAATTGTCTACACATTTCGCAGTGGCGCCAATTTGGCCGCGCCAAGTTGTCTCGTCGCCAAGTTGTCTCGCGTCAAGTTGGCCGCGCCAAGTTGGTCGCGCCAAGTCGACCGCGCCAAGTTGTCCCATCCCGTTTTGTCCCCTTTACCAATACTGTATATATCATCAATATCACTGGTATTCACTTCAACCTTCAGATACCTTCTTAAAGTGTTGACAGTAAGTACACTCCAATAAATTATCATCAATTTTTAGCCCGAATATAATTATGTTGTTTTTATTTAATGCTTTCTCCAGGTAAATGCACTTGTTTTTCAGTGTCTGGAGCTCCTTCTGCGTTCAGAATGTTCTTAAGATAAATTATTTCACTTCTCAATGTCTCAATCTGTTTTTTTATTATTTCGTTTAGGGTCTTAATAATTTCATAGTTAGTAACGTCCCTCGATATACTTTCACATGTGCCTCTTTCCATATGTAACAGAACGTAAAAAACTTCTCAAAGAAAGATATTTAAATATTCAACAAGAAGCACGCGAGTTAAAGAAAAAACACGAAAGAAACGTTCGTTGCACATCGATATTTAAGCTTTTAGATTATACCTTATTTACAGGCCAAGTAATTAACAAAATCGGTGATGCCACATATCAAAAAATGTAGAAAATTTCTATCTACAAGATGGTATAGAATTTACCTTAGAATGGCCACTCAACACAACAAAAACACCAAATGTTAGCGAGCACTAATAACATGCAACACGTTATTTCAACCTTCGCTGACGCTTCTTCACTAATATCGTTATTTATTGCAAGTTTTGATATTGAATTTTTAGGTTGTTCGTGTACACTTGGAATTACATAAAGGTCATTATCTTCAATTGTAGCTGTCCTCTTTCGTCCATTACCGGGAATATTTTTTACACTGCCAGTTTCGTTAAATTTCTGTAAATTCCAAGACACTGTTGACTTTGAAATTGGGGAAATTCTGTCAGGATATGTAGCATTAAATAAATCAGCGGCTTCTTGTAAAGATTTCTTGCTATCTCCAAAACCAATAATCATCAATAAAATAATTCTTTCACGTTCACTTAGTTGAGACATGACTAATTATGTATTAATGTCAAATAATTTGTAAAATCAAATGTGATGAAAGAACTTAAACAAACTGGAGTTTTTGTACCTAATAGTGTTATTCGAATATACGTTTTTACTTTGACAGAACTCAGAAAAAAATATTGTAGATAAAAAGTTTTTGGTATACCTACTGCAATAATTACTTAGGGCCGATATAATAAAAGTTAATGCTGCATTAAAAGTTCATGCCACCTTTAAGCGAGCAATGAATTTCATAATCATTTGTTATTAAAGTTAGTGGACGCTTTAATGAATAGAATTTTGAGTTATTGTCGTTCGTTTTTTATTAAGTAAATATTTTGGTGCCATTAACGGTCTTTCCAGATAAGCCATGACCTTTTCATAATTTTCTATTTTTGTACATTTTTATTTACATTTTTGTTAGAAGTAGGTAGTTACAGTATATTAAATTTTACTTTAGTTTCTCGAGAACTCCTGACGATGCCGCAAGGCGAAATGTACATCGAGTATTTAATTATATTTATTTGTGAAACAATACCAAGTGTGTTTTTGTTATTACTTTTGTACTCTTGATAAATATATACAAAATGCATAATTTACGACATATTTGCCAAAAAGTCGCCATTCGGTAGAGTAAAAGTGTTACTTCCGGTCGGAATTTTGAATTTTTTTTATACAAAAGATATTTAAAATTATCTATTAAATACTTTTATACTCATAATGTAGCTGTCTAGAAAGCATGACTTGCGATATATTCGCAAAAAACATTTTAGATAAGGGTAAAAGACCTACTTCCGGTAGGAGTTTCGAAAAACTTTTTTCACACAATTTGTCTCAAATTTAATTTTGAGTATATTTGAATTCTATAAATTTGTTTAAACTTAGTAATTGACACACACACGCGCGCGCGCACACGACATTTTTTAAAAACCACTTTTTTGGTATCAGGGGACTTCAAAACGTGGACATCTGCAAAAATCTTGAGGTCGAAAATTTTCGTCATCACAATACTTCCTTATACTACGTATAAGAAAGTTAAAGGAATTTCTAAACTACTTAAAATAAGAAAAAAAATTTTTTAAATATAAAACAAAAACGTCGTGGATTCTCTCTAAATTTCGAAACTATTTCTATTGAAAAATACTAAAACATTTCAAATATTTATAAAAAAATAATACACCTCATGATAACATACTTTCATTTTCAATCACGAAAAATAAAAGGATAATGAAAAATAATTATTAAGATTACTAAAATCAAATATAAATATAAAAATATACATACTCCACGGGGAATATCCCCTGTGTCTGTGGCAGCATCTCTCTTCTAAAACAAAGTAAAAAAACAACTTATAATAATAATTCAGAAAAATCACCACATATAGGTGAAAGAGTAAACGCAGTAATAAGTTTAACATCCACATATAAAGTTACATTAATGTTTGTTAAGAAACTCATTATGAATTATCTTACAAATAAGTACAAGTAATAGTGTAAGAAAGAATTCCTAATCTAAATCCATCCTACTTTTAATGAGAAAATATTAAAACGTTCTTCTTTGAAAATCAAGTAAAATTAATACACCACAAGATAACACACTTTCATTTTCAATCACGAAAAATAGAAAGACAAGGAAAGATAATTTTTAATTATTAAGATTATTATAATTAAATATAAATATAAAGGATGTGCTCACGTTTAACTGGTGTAAACACGTGCTTTTTGAACTCCGTAGTTCATAAATTGAACTACTACGAGCATTAAATAAACACGAAATAGTGAACATAGAGAAAAAGCAGTGTAAGTTGACTGTAATTACTAACAAGCAATAGAGTTAAATATCATAAATAATACATTAACATAATTGCACTACGGATGAGATAAGGTTAACTAGCCTTCCACGGGTGGATATTAAATGTATCCGATATTTCAATGGAACTTGACGATTCATAGCTATCTTTGTCGCAATAGAAGTAGTGCTGTGCGATTCACTATTGTAACTGTCTACTATGGATTCTTCTGTACAAAAAGAAAGCTCAATATTTTTACAGTCATCTGTAGCGGTATCATTACATGACTGAGTGTTTTTTAAGTGCTTTCTGTAGCCATTGAAAGTAGTAAATTGTATAGGGGAGGCGAGGGGAATAATGGACTAACCTCCTAATAGTGGACAAGGGACTGGCATATCTCGAACGCCATTAGATCAGAAAAATTGATATCAGTTATGTTTAACGTAGTTGATATATGTTTTCGAAAACCACAACCAGAAAATATCTGATTCCAATAGGAAAATTTCTTATTGAATTTATTTCTTAAAACATTTTTTTGTTCACTATTACCCTCATGAGGGTAAATGTAGACATACCAAATAGTTTTTTTATAATTCATCGTACATTTCTAGTAGGCAATTGTAGACATGAACAAATAGTCCACTATTGAACGCCATTTGATTCAATTTGATAGCTTTTCAATTGAAAAAGTTATGATCGAAATTATTAATTAGAAGTGTGAATTCAAATGTCAATTGAACACAACACCTTTATGATTTTTTTTAAATGACAATATAACATAGAATTTGAAGAAATTAAATGAACAAAATGCATTAGGAGCTTTTGAAATTATATTTGTCAAAAAATGAAGTGAAACACAAAGAACATTGATTCAGAAACATTAAAAAAATATAAACAATCCATTGTTGAACGGTTTGATCATCACCCTAGTCCATTATTCCAAAGGTATGAATTCCTCTTACAATAAATGGTGCTGGCAATACAGATTTGATCTGATCAAAATCAACCAGACATATTGCTGTGGTATTTTCTTGTAAATAAATGAATAAATAAAATAAAGAAACAAACAAATAAAGTATCAACAGAAATAAAATGTCATTATGTTTATTTTAAGTAAAAATAATTTTACATATTCAATATAAATTACAATTTTATATATTTCAATATATAAATACAGAAAAGTCACTAATTAATGTAAATGTATGTAGTTTTAATTATATTTTAGTGTTTACTAAAAATTTCATAGCTATGCAATAGAATATACAAGAATGCAATGTGGGTTGCATACCCGTAAAAAAATAAGAACATTGCCAATCAAACAGAAATGGTATTCAACAATATACATAAAATAATGTAAAATAAATAAAAACCAACCTCAATGAGAGCACGTAAAGGATACAAAATGAATAACAATTTAATTTCCATTACAGACAGGAAAATCCTGACGTACATTTTAAATATAATAAGGAAGAGCCTGATTATAAAATCGCAGTACACATAGCACTGCAAATACTCACGAGAAGGCAGCAAATCCACACAAAAAAGAAGTTAAACGCTAAAAATAGAGAAAGGATCATGCTAAGGGACGGCTTCATCACACGGGTAAACCACGTAGAAGCAATAAAATTGCACGAAGCAGGAAGCACTAGATTCCATAAGGGTGAATAAAGGCTTGCACTCAACGCAGCGCATTATTAACAAACACTATAGCAAGAACAAAGGCCCATATAAATAAATAAATGTATTCCACTCATTTCTATTTCACCGGTAAAAAAATAAAACATTATGTTGACTATGAATATTCACAGAATAAAAGAGATATTGTTGAATACACATTTCAATATGCATTTTGTACATAGTTCTTTATATTTATAAATATATATATCCACTTCAGGAGGCCCAGGCTAAAAAAAAAAATAAATAAATAAAACATTAGTTAATAATATAATGTAGATCAGAAAGGACTTACACCAACAAAATTTTGTTTAAAGATTGACGGACTTAGAAAACTCCCCGAACACAAAAAGGTGGTTCAATGACCTCGAGGAAGAAGGCCCGAAGAAAGAAAAGGATAAGAAGCATCCAAAACAAACCAAGGCGATAAAGACGATATGTAGCGTATATCCGATATTGCCGATTCCTAAGAACAAAAAGGGGAAGGTTAGAATTAAATTAATTAACGAAAGGAGAATATATATAAAAAACAGCAAAGAAAGCAATGAATATATATATAAATACAACGCCAATTGGAGGTAAAGTAAATATAATAAAATACAATAAAAGAATACTTACCAACAAATAAAATCATTCAAAATGTCCATGGAATAAAAATGTAGAACATGAAAATAATAACAACAACAAACATGGTGGAAACAAGGTCACGTGATTGCGTAATTTCGATAGTTATCGAAATTAACACGGAGGGCGTGACAGACGAAAATTCAAACGAAAGGAACGACTTAAAACAAAAATAAGTCGTTTGTCAGATGTTTATCATTATAAAAAGAGGGACACAAGCGAAAATAAGGCAGTCGATAAGAAGTCCTGATTCTCTTCAAAACTTAAAAGAAAATAGTTAAACCAGTGCGCCGAAGAAATAAAGGATCTAAAGGCATAAACGCCTTAAGATTCAAACGTCGTAGTCATAAAAGGCGGCAACGATAACCGCGCGCCAGATACATATAAAGGCGCGAAATACCAGTGTTGAACCGTACAAAAGCAACTACAATAAATTTAAATAAAAATGGAGGGATTGGACTACCAGGAGGAGTTCGAGATGTTATATAACCAAGAAAAGTGAGTACAAGCACTATAAAATAAACTCCATCTTGCAATTCTAAACTAAATAAATAAAAGGACCTTCATGAATGTTTCATAAATTATCGGGCAACGCAATTTAGAATATTGTTTAAATAATTTAAAATAAATTCTTCTTTGGACATGCTTTGGATTAACGTGTGAATCTTAATTCAGAGCGGTTTAACGAGGCATTAGTAAACTTTCCGGGTAGCAATAACATTTAGAATATTGTTTAAATAATTTAAAATAAATTCTTCTTTGGACATGCTTTGGATTAACGTGTGAATCTTAATTCAGAGCGGTTTAACGAGGCATTAGTAAACTTTCCGGGTAGCAATAACATTTAGAATATTGTTTAAATAATTTAAAATAAATTCTTCTTTGGACATGCTTTGGATTAACGTGTGAATCTTAATTCAGAGCGGTTTAACGAAGCATTAGTAAACTTTCCGGGTAGCAATAACATTTAGAATATTGTTTAAATAATTTCAAATAAATTCTTCTTTGGACATGCTTTGGATTAACGTGTGAATCTTAATTCAGAGCGGTTTAACGAAGCATTAATAAAATTTTCGGATAGCAATAAAAGTTAGGATATTGTCATAAATAATTAAAAAAATAAATTCTTCTTTGAGTAAGTCCTGGATTGACGTGCGAATCTTGGTTCAGGGCGACTCAACGAGGCATAACGCTTTAATTGAATAGCAGTAGTTTCGAAACATGAGCATACATGAAGGACTAGAGCAGTGAATTTTATTTTATTTATTATTAACAATTTCATAGAGAATTAAGGATTGCAAGGTGCTTGTACCGCGGATGAAAGAGACTGGAGATGACAATGAAATAAATAATGTATTGTATTGCATAATAATGATATTTAACAATGTTTTGTAAAAAAATTATATAAAATAAAATAAGTTGTGCTGACATTCCATATCTACTTATTTATACCCATCCCAGGGAGATCTAAGGAAAGTAAACGTCACAATCACAGCTAGAACTCACTATAAGTATAAGACTGTGACACATCATCCGATATAAAAATATAATAAATTCACACTTAGACCCTGAGATCACTAAAGTACATTAATTTATTAATTCAATTTTTGGTCATTGACCAAGATAGAAGAAGTCACAGCAATATGTCTTCATTTTGAGGGAACACGAAAGAATTCATGTTCACTGTGTGATTCCTCAAACAACTCACTTTGAATTGGTTTCGACAGTTTGAATCTAGGACTCTGGCAACAAAAGTCTTTACAATTTCTTTTTTTGTGTTGGGGTTGTAGGTGAAATTAACTTGAACGAAATCTCCAATTTCAATGTTAATTTTATCTCGAGTTTCATTCTGGAATGCTAAGGTTTCCTCTTCATCAGTTGAATCTCCCTTTTCAGAAACAGCAACCTCAGACTCTACTTCAAATTCACTCTCTAAAATAATATCTGATTCATCAACTTCAGATTCGGATGAAGTTGACAGGACTCTGCTTTTACGTTTTGATTTTTTTCGTAAAATCTTCTTTGGTTTTTTTTTACGTGCTTGTTCACCAGAGCTAGATGTTCCTGATGTATTTTTGTTGCTCTCCTGATCATACTTTTCTTTCAGTATTTTCATTGCTTTTGCAGAAGTAAGTACATCTCCTACTTTGTCAGATACTCTCTTCCTTTGTTTTTTTTCTGGTGCCTTTTTAGCTAGGTTTTCAGACAATTTTGTTCGAATGAAATCTTCGAATGCTGGAGGTTCAGGGTTTTGATTTTTCACTTGTTCTTGTTGATTGGGTACATTTTCGATAGCAGTGGAAGATTTGAACCTCTTAAGTTTGATGGGATCATATCCATCATCAGGAAACTTATTAAAACTCACTGGGAACAACCCAGTTGACCTGAAACCTGAAATAAGGTATTCAGATTTGAAAGCGCCTTCCCAAACATTTTTTATCCTTTTAGAAAAATCTTCATTAGGTAAGATTCTGCCAGGAAAAGTTCTATTGAAATCGACCATTTCTTTGTTCCACATAGTTTTGATTGGCTTGAATACGCATTTATCCAATGGTTGCATATAATGAGAAACATTCGCAGGTAATTTTAATAAGATCACCCCATTGTCTATTGCACATTTTACTAATGGATAACTTATATGTACACTTGCTCCATCAAAAATAAGGATGACCTTTTTACCCCCCCCCCTTTCCTCAGTTGACTTTATAAATGGCAGGAAAGATTCTTTGAACCACTTGAAGAACAATCCACCTTCGATCCACCCTTTATGTTGAGCTGTATACATTGTGCCTGGATAATCTTCTTCGGGTATCCAGCTTTGCCACACATATTTGCCTCTGAAAATTATAAAAGGAGGTAGCTTTTCCCCTTTTGCATTTCCGCAAGCTAGTACAGTTGTATTCTTTTTTCCAGAACCAGCAATGTTTTTAGAAATTCTTTTCTGTCCTTTGGGTGCTACAAGTAGGACATCTTTAGGGTCATGACCAAATCCTGTTTCGTCGCAATTGTATACAAGGTGACCATCTGTAGCAAGAATACTTTCCGTTTGATATATACGATCCAATGATTGATACCACTGTTTTATCACGAATGGATCTGCTCCCCTTAAACGTTGGGAGCTCATGCTTTCTCCTTTACGAAGAGATATCTCAGGATGCCTTCTCATGAATCCCTCGAACCATTCTCTGCCAGGTCCAGCTTCATTCCAAATATTGCCTGTGTGTTCACAAAACTCTTTAACAAATTTTAAAATTTCCCACTTTGTCAATCCATATCCAAATTTCCCAAATTCAAATAAGTATTTGGCGAGTGTCTTCTCGTCTTCTTGCTTCAAAAATGTTTTTCTCCCGGCACCTACATGTATATCGGATATATTTCCAACGTTTCTATATTTTCCTAAAGTTGACTTGGGAACGCCGAATCTTTCTGACACTTCTCTCAAAGTATTTCCACGCTGAACTGCTGCTATGGCGTTTCTCATTGTCTCAAGATCATATCTCACACGCTTGTTCTTTTTTTTTATATAGTCGAGGCATTTTTCTGAAACAGAAAATATGTTTTTCGTTATAATCACCATTGTCCACTATTGCACACATAATTCAAGAACGAATGTCCACTATTCCCAACAATAATAAATTTTTAGAGGGCAATAGTGGAATTAGCCCTATGTGAAACAGGCTTTCGAATTCAATTCGATTATTTGCTAGAAATATAACCTTACTATGTGTTTACAAGTTTCCATAATAAGTTTTGAAGTGAATAATTTAACTGAGGTTTGCGAGAAATATCTGCTTGAAAGTAGGTCATTTTGAACTTCAAGTTCAGATGTAGACATAATACAAAATAAAAATATTTTGTAAATTATTAGTACTTACGGTTTTATCGATTGTGGCACGAGATTCACAGTAGACTAGTAACTGTCGCCAACATGACCGATGCATGACGCGGTCAATTTGAATTTTTCCACTAGGCTCTTCCACTATTACCCTCTTCTCTTATTCCCCCCTGGTCCCCTAAAACAATTTCTTGAGCCACAAGATATGTTTAACTTAGAGTAGTCAAACAAAAAATGCACTAAACGCAAATGTTTGATATGATCATTTATAGTCAAAGTATGGTTTGAGCATTTGTAACACGTAAACATTTTTAAAAATACTTCGGTTACATTAAATCACTACTTGCAAACTTAAATTGAACACTTAATATGGCAAGCTAACAGCTAGATAGTCTAAAATAATATGATTAATAAAAATACAATTCAAAAACAGAACTATTCTGACATATTCTGCATTCTAGTTCGTAATTCAATCATTTTTGCAGTATATACAACATTTTCTTCAAAAGATTTAAAATAATATGTTTGAACAAACTCCCAGAAGTACTTTAAACTTACGTCATAATTTACATTAAATACATAATGAGACATAAATAAATATGCAAAGGCTTTCACTGCAGTACATCCAGTTGGGTATGGAATATGGCAGATTTGTTAAAACCTTGGGCAACCAAAAACGGCTGATTCGTTTCTCTGTTCTGGATAATTTCATGTAATGGAGTATTTATCTAAAATGTGTGCATTAGGAAAGAACATTTTATTGAGCATTGCATACTTACTGGTTTAAATACAAAGATTTTTTTTTTGAATGTCTAAGCAATTGTCCTTATTTCTGTGAGTTGCGGGAGCCGGTATTGCTTTAATATTTTTATTCCAGCCTGAAAAATAGGTATCGTTCTATAAAATTCTGTAATACAATAACAGGAAAAAAGAAAACAAGTACTAGATCGACTTGCCATTGAATTAATTTAGGGCCATTATATTATTTATGATTAGCTCGACAACTCTGTTATATACATTACTTTCTATAATTGTTTTGTCGTACCATACAGAATCGTTCTAATAAGTGTTCTCCTTTAGGAGGTGTATTATAGAGCACTATTATTTATTAGATTTTACAATTAACTGAACTAAAAGATAAAGCATAATTACAAATTTAGCAGATTAAAATAATGAGAAATTTGAAAAAGCTTTAAGGGTCCAATTACGTAAAGAATCTTAAAATACAATTTTCACTATCTACATACGTACATACATATTGCTATAGCTTTGTTTTCAAATTAGAAATATAATAATCTTGTACTAACAGTAATTAACCAAAACAATATCCGTATTTTTCTTTTGCAGACATCTCCTTTAGTAATAATAGGAAAGACATTGCATATGACTGGAATACTTCCTTCTTTAATTACATCGTTAGGAGCCTGGACCTTGACAACTCCATTCCTGTCTTCAAACCATCTTCTCTCGTCTTCGTGTAGGTTAATTTGTATGCAGCTGTTAACAATATTAAACATTGTTTTTCCTTGTAGATTTATTCAGATTAAACCAATTTTAATCTGTTATTTCTGGAATTTTTCCTGGATTAAACTGGATCTAACTTGCTATTACTGACGTTTTTGCTATATTATATCGTATCGAATAAAAAATATACCTTTTTACACATTCCTTTTTAAAATTATGCTTTGATATAAGTGTCAGGTATTTATCATATTGTTAAGTGTGACCATAGAATGTCTAACAAATAACAATCTTTTATAAACTTATTTATTTCTTACGTCTACTCATGATAAAAGATGTTTTCATGTCGTAAATGTCTAATTTCACCCTTTTCATACAACTTTACGGCATTCAAATGACTAACTCTTTTGACTATACCATCCTTCATCATTACTTTCTCTCTGTTATTTATTTTTAAAACATTAAGCTTGAATAGTGGTTTATTGCTCAATATATTTAATGCCACTCTTACACAATGCATAAAATTTGGTTCGGCCTTAGTATACTGAAATTGCATCTTGTGCTTTTGTTTCAATTTCAATTGTCATATACCTAACATTATAACATTACGCCGTTGCGGTTATGCAACTCATAATTCATTTATCAATAATTATGCTTACTACTAAAAATTGTTTCCTTATCCTATTACTTAATTATTTATTTATCTTATAATGCCTAACCCATATAGAGGTCACGGCAATATGTATAACGCTATAGTGATCAGACTTAGGATTTTCAGCTCCCGACATGTGGGTACAAGGGGTACGAAGACAAATCCGCAGCATTCTAGCGACTCCCATAACGAACTATTGACACTCAGACTATACTAAATTCGCCGAAGAGGCATCCTATGCATAAAAACGTTCGGCGGCCAGGATCGTTTACATTAGACGATTAGGTAAACTGTAATACGTTTCTGTTTCCGTTAAGTCTGTTTTGTTTGCATTTATTCTATTTTCATTTAAATATGCACAATTTCTTATGTCAAGTACTACGGCGATAACTATTTTACATCCATTGTTCCTTGAATGATATTATGCGCCTGTGTGCATACGAATCACGTGAACCCAACGTGATTTGAGTCTAGTTCTACGCGTTTCTAAAAGGCTGAGGATTTGGTATCGTGAGGATTCCTTACCTTCTTGCAAATTGTTTTCTATTAAAATATCTTTATTAAACTAAAATTCTTACCTTCAACGGTAATTATACGTAAGAGATGCTTAACTGTACTTAGATATATGCTTATTATTTTATCTTTATCTTTAAAAGTGGATTCGAAATGCGCATTATCGTATCCTGCTAATCTGAAATCGTATTCCACCTAAAATTATATATACAAAGTGTAAAATATGCCCATTTTTGCGAACAACAAAAAGAGGGTTATGTTTACCATAAATGGTATATCCTGATACCTTGGAAATTCATTCCAAAAATCTTGTTCATCTATAGATTTTCTATACTCATACGTTATTTCCATTTTTTCTTTTATTCCTTGAATGTCGTTGGGATTTGCATTTTTTATGTACTCAATCGCTTCTGATATCGCTGCCGTTTTTATAGAAACTTTTCTAAGTTTTTGTAACTTTGATACTTCTTCTGCTGTTGTAGGTCTTCTCTTTCTTTTCAATTTGCCTTTATTCAAATTTCTTGCAACCATTCTTAGTCTCCAGGCTATATATCCCTCTCCCCCATTTCTATTTGTGAAAAACGCTTCCTAAAATACAATAAGTATACAAAGAAAAAATTGTAAAGATACATTCTGAAGTTCGAATGGCTTCTCACGAAATGTCTCATTTAAATCTAGATTTTCTACATTTTGACTTGAGACATTTTCTTTATCAGAATCTTCTTCCAAATTTTCTGTAATCTCATTCAGTTTCAAAGTATCTTCAGAAATGAAACTTATTGTATCAGAGACTGGGATTATTGGGAGGGAGGGGGGATTATGAGGTACAATATGCATAGCCTTAACAAAAGGTGACCAGACGTCCCGCTTTTGGCGGAAGAGTCCCAAGTTTTAACAATTTGTCCCGCGTCCTGCAACGTTTTAAAAAAGTCTCGATTTTTGGAAAGAAAGCACGGCAAATTAGGGAATGGTGGGAGAACGGGAAGGGTCTATACGGTTTTTGGCGGCCATATGGGTATTTCGCCAGGATATGAGTTTTATATCATTTTTGTTAATTTTATAATGTTAAACTTTAATAATAACAAATAATTGTTGAGAACTGATTATCGAGAATTGCTTATCAAAGTTCGCGTTATTGATCATAATATTTTTAATGTATTATGAAAATGTATGTTGCTCCATAGAGGTTGACCAAATTTTTAATCGAGAACCCCCCCCCCCCCACCCCAGTCAATGGTGTCCTGCTGACCAATGTTAAAATCTGGTCACCTTACCTTAACATATACAAAAATTATAACAATCTTGTACCAAAGGATATTGAACAATAAAGGATAATCCTCTTTTTTTAATAATGTCTTTTTGGTTTCCTGTTTGAGACACACACTACTGATATTAAGTGAATTTATTTCTTGAAATATATCTACTAACAGATTTTATTTAGTAATAGTAAATACATCTGTATTTAGCAAAACAGGGGAGATCACATTATAAACAAGACTGATTTAATAGAAGAATGCATGGTCATACATTTTTAATTTTTTATTGGTAGATAATATTTAAAATTTATCATAACAGATTTTTTTCAATAATACATTGGGACAGATATGGCATTGAAAATTTCTAGAATTTTGTACCAAAAGAGACAATTGCAATTATTACAAAAACTTGAAGAAATCTGAAAGAATCTTACCAATATTTTCATAGTCTTAGTAGCTCCAATTTTCAAAAACCTTTGTTAGCTTGGTGGAATGAATGTGTCTTAATTTAAGGAACTGCATATTATAGATTATTAAAGCTAATGCAATTAGTACTTTACATAAACTATCCATAAGAAATATACATACATATTGTTACGCTCAACCCTCGCTGTTGGAACATCCTGGCAGAGAGGAGGCGCAAATGGCGCTGGCAATAACTAAAATAATGTCATCCGTCGTAAATTAGATATGTGCCCGATTGTCGGAGTTTCACACCTGTAGCCTCGTCCAAATAAATTTATGAAAGTTTCGGAAATTTTATTGTGTGTCACCTTCAACCTGCCTTACCTTACTTCCCTAGTGCGCCAGCTGTCTAATTTTTAATCAGGACCACTCCAAATGCTGCCTATCCCGACAGCAGAAATAATTTTTGGGAGCACTAGGTGTAGTAAGACATTCATACACGATATCATCAACAAATAACAAGTTTATTTAATGTAACAAATAAATTACCAAGACTTGTATGAGTTGAACCCCCACAAAAGAAGCAATAAATTTATATTTTACAAATAAGTATATATGAAAAAGAATATGTAATGAAATTATAATTTAACTAGCACAGCAATACAAAATGAGAGGTAAAATTAATCGTATGGTTGTATCACCCTGTATATATCAGCATTTAAACGTATTAAAGTAGAACAGACAATTACTTATCATGGTAGTTAAATGCCAAATGTACTAAAATGCAACTAAGTCTAAATTTCATGGCAGGTAATTACCATTGTTTTTTTTTAAACGAAAATGACAATTAAGCGGTATGTAAATACACAATCCAGATTAAATTCACAGTCGCAACTAAACGTATGATTACAATAGATACATTAAATGGGGCTAGTAAGATCTTACTTACAATTAGTTACATAAGGGCTGTTTGCACCGATAATAATGTAATCTTGGATTTAATAACAAGAGCTTAGTTATTAAGCTATTGTTATATTTCGTGTCATTGCACCGTTAAAATGTAATTATTAGTTAGGCAACGATTGGTTAATAAGAAAAATTTGGGAATTTGTATGTTTTAATGTTGGTTGAAGTGTATATATTTGTTAAATGTCAGTCATATTAATTATAATCATTTTGAATTTTGACTTCTGTCCATTTGTAATCCGAATCTGAATTACGAATGCTACTTAATACAGGATGATGACGAGCACCGAAATAAACAGGAAAGAGAACGAAGTTCTAATTTTACCATCAACGAGAAAGTGTTATTGATTACTATTATAGAAAAATATAAAATGGTCATTGAAAATAAAAAGACCGATCAAATAACATGTCAGGAGAAGAAGGATGCATGGGAAAAAATTCTCATCGAATTTAATACTATGGCTTGAAATTGTAATAGATCAGTAGAATGTTTAAAAAGATTTTACGACAATTAAAAGAAAAATATTAGAAAAATTATTGCTGATGAAAAGAAGGATATATATCTCGTCGCTGCTATGTACACTTATCACAAAATTTTACAAAAGAGGCGTAAGAAGTGTTACATAAGAACTGAATGGGTTAAAAAGTGGAAAAAAGATCGGAACCTTTTTGGGCACATGCTACTTCTACTGGAACTAAAAGAAAATTATCCAGACGACTACAGGAACTATTTAAGAATGGATTCCCAAACATTTAATAAATTATTGGCAATGATTACTCCCAAGGTTATTAAACAAGATACAATAATGAGACAGAGCATTCCACCAGAGGAGCGATTAACGGCTGCACTGCGATTTTTAGCAACGGGGCGATCTTTGCAAGATCTAAAGTTCACTACAGGAATTGGTGCTTCAACCCTCTGCGATTTAATTCCTGAAACTTGTCAAGCTATATATGAGTCTTTAAAAGCAGAGTTTATGAAAGTAAGTCATTAGTAATAAAATCCAATGAGCTCCTTCTTTCGCATATTACGAATTATTCGACAAGCATCTTTTAAGTTCGAGCGTTGACTGACAAGTTATAAGACATGAAATCACAAAACGTGTGGCCAAAATCTGACTCCGAGATGTCCATATATCGCTTCTTTTCTTTCGGAGAGGGATAGTAGACATGCGAATTCTTGTAAGAATGCGCATCTATAACTAGTCAATCAACGGTTCGAATTAGTACATGCATAGGTAATCAATAGAGAAATTCGAGAAAATTATAGTACACGTGATATTTATACACAATAAATTTTATTTGCTTGTAATTTACATAAAGTTTTGTACTAATAATTATAAACAATTCCTAAGTACTAAGTAAATCTTCGGAATTCTCATAAAACAATGTAGCACTAGTGTCAGAATCAGGATTTATGTCCAGGATAACCTGAGTCTGGGAATTACCAGCTGTAGAAAGTGCTGTATACTGCCTTTGTAATAGTAGGGAAGTTACTGGAGAGGTTGAAGCACATTGTTCGTTTAAAATAAAAAAACTTGCGCCAGTATTGCATCAATAAAAAGATCTTTCAAACGTACTTTGTAACTCGTACAAAATTTGAATTAATTCTGATATGTAATTAGTTCTCCATATATTTCTAACTAGCAGTACTCGCGCGGTGCGATTGCCCGTGACTGGCCATTACATGTACGACCGTGAGCCAAATTTCACGGCTGTAAGTGCCATAGATTCGTCTGAGCATCGCATAGAAATATGTATATTAAATATATTATGCGTAATATGCCATCAAGCCCGGAACATCGGTAGGCATAACACCGTATAATAATTCAAAGTAATATTAAAATTACAATATATTACTTTAAACACAGTTTATTGAATCAAATAGATAAAAGAAAAAGTATACCTTCGTTTGCACATTTAGCATACACGTCCATTCTCGTATTCCGAGAAAATATTCTCATGTGACTTCGCAAAAAGTGGGGCTTTTCATCCAGGCAGGCGATATTTGCTTCTTGGTACACTTTAAGCACTAACACACACGAAAATTCTCGAAATTAAATATAGGATAGATCGCCCAGTGAATGAACAATTAAGGACTACTTACACTTTGAGTGGCGAATTTTACCACGACTTTAACATCTATTGTAATAGAACCAATGTTGTTACATTCTCGATTATATTACAAATAAGCTAAGCACATCCAAAAAGTGATTTTTTGTTCTAATTCTTATGTAAAAATTATTTATTCAAAAAAGTTGCAAAATCTAGTGAATGAACACTAAAATCTAATAAATGAACAAAAGGCAACCAGTAAATGAACAATATTTTATTTCTTACAAAATCTTATGTTATCAACAAAAAGACTAAATTTGGATGTCATAAATGCGTCGAGAATTTAAAGGTTCAGGTTCCGGAATTTTTTTCACTATTTGGTGCCTTTTGTACCAAATTTGGTCTGCACATTTTGGCCATTTCCATTTTTTATTGGAAGTTTGCTCCATTACGCTTATTTCATATTGCTTTTGGTCAATTGTCTTAATTATTCCTGGATAGTGCTTACTGTCATATTCTACTATTACATAATCTCCCACTTTCAGAACATTTGTAGTTTCTCCTACTTCCTTAATCGAAGGTTCGTTTTCAGATTTGTTCTTAGTTTTTGTGGTCTGTTTCTCTTTTATTTCCAATAGGTTATCTTCGGAACTATTACTGTTTTCATCGACTTCCTTTCTTGTTTGTTTTCTTTCACTTACTCCTTTTTTTCTGGTTGAGAGTTACTCGTTTTCTCATCTTTTCTGAGTTTTTTGTTCTTTATCGTTTTGTGGTCATCTTCTTTTCTATCTGGCTTTCTTTTAATCCCCGTCTTTTTTGGAGTTTCAGAGGTATTTCTTTTCTGTTCTCTTTCAAGTTTTCTGACCCTCAGTGCTTCTTCTTTTTCTTTTTTCACGTTCTCTTGTTGTTCATAAAATTTCAACCATTTCGACGATGTTCTTGCGAAGGGCATTTGTTTATTAGTCTTCCGTTTCTGAACTTTTTCGGGTTGATGTGGCCAATGTAAATGTTTTGCCCAAACTTCATCGTCGGTGTTTCGCTTTTTTCTAATAATAATATCTGAAAGAATTTGTATCTTTTTATCACTTTCCGTGTTCTCAGGTACGCTCGATTTGGTATCAGAGGTATAAATCACATTTGGGTTAACCAAGGTCTTCTTTTCAACAGCCTCAAAGACGTGGTCTAGAATTGCTTCTATTATAACTTGGCACATAAATATCTTTTCTTCTACATCTACATCACGCATTAGTTGACTAGTTTGATTTTTTATCGTAATATCAGTAAGGTTTTGCTTGGTTAGATCATCACTATTTTTTTTTTCACAGTGAGGAAAAATACTTTGGATCGCATCTAGTACATGCATACTGTTGTCGTCAATTTGAAGAGATTTGTCGTTTCCGTATGGCGAATATAAAACTCCATCTATTTCAAGGGGCAAGTCATTCAAGAATGTTTCTGTCAAATCAAAAGAAAATTCTGGATTTCCATTGTCAAAATCGGATTCTAGTTTGTTTTCTGCCAAAGGAATAATTCTGTTTTCAATCGTAGAATCTTCACAAAACTTCCAAAGTTTATAAGTAGTATCTTCGGTTGTAGCTTCGTTTTCAAGATTCTCATATTCGGCAATTTTTGCTGCACCCAAGAAGTGATTTATTACTTTTAAACAGGACTTGTAGTCTTGGAAAGTTAAGCCATCAGTTTCTACTTCTTGTTTTGGGAAAAGTTCTTTCCTTCTGGACGATATGCATTTAGAATAACCGACATTGTCTGGATTTAATGGGTAGAGTCCACAAGCTTTAAAGCCATTTATAATGGAACTGGCCTGTGATGATTTATCATAAGCTTCTTTAAACAAAGGGCAGAAATTGTGGCGCGTTATAGCTGCACTAGATCTTTGTTTGTGAGCTTGACAAGCTTTCTTCCACTCCGATTTTAATGGTTTGAATATAGTGACATCGCATGGTTGCAAAATATGAGTCGAATTGGGATAAAGACAATATAAAACAATGTTTTTTTCGATACAAAACTCATACAATTCAATGCTGTAGTGACTCTTGTGTCCATCAATGAATAAAATGACCGGCAATGTGATTTGTTTTTCTATAAGCCAATTGTAAAATACGTTCGCAACATATTCAAAAAAAGTTGCCCCGGTCATCCAACCAGAGTCCGAGCGTCCAGTTGCCCAATCACCTGGAACTGACAGAGCTAGCTCCTTCGGAATTCTCTTATAAGGGAAAATCACCATAGGAGGAGCTGCAACGCCTGATGCGCCATAGGTGCACAAAACAGTAATTGATTCTTTCTCGTTTCCAGATGAGACTTCATATAAATTTTTCAATTGTTTTGACACCGGCCCCAATACCAACCCTGATTTCACACAAGTTCTCACCCCGGTTTCGTCGGCATTGTAAATTCTAGAGGGATCTTCCATCATATCCAAAAGATCGTGTTCTATCAAATATGTTTTCATTTCCGAAAACCATCCTCTAATTGCACTTTCGGTTACTGCTGCACGTGATTTGGAAATAATTTCCGTATTACGCTTTCCAACATCTGGATGTCTTTGTAAAAATAACTTTAGCCATTTTTCGCCAGGCCTGTTTTCTTTAAATGGATTTGGACGACTGGTTTCTGTTAAAATTTTTTGAACAGCATCTTTAATTTCAGATGGATGCATTGGAAATCCTAACATCGCTTTAGCCGTTATCCACTGTTCTATGCGATTTTCTTCTAATTCATTTAAAACCGGCTGGGGACCCATTTTCCTAATGTTAGGCGTCTTCTGAGTTATTTGTTGTGTAGGGTCGATTTAGGAATACCATATTTTTTTGAAGCCCCGTTTAAAGTTTCAATGCCATCTTTTATGTCCCGAAGAGCTTTAGCAAGAGCTTCCTCTTTGTATCGAAATCGACAATATTTTTTGGCGAGATTTCGTTCAGACATCTTTAAGAAAAGAAACAATTTAATTAATAACAATGAATTATTATACACCAAAAGGTGTCTAAATATAATTTTCCAGTGAATGAACACACCCTGTCTAGTGATTGAACTATGCTGAAGTGGAAAAAAGAACGGTGTTCATTTACTGGTTTGGTTACATTTGTATTAAAAATAATATAATTGAGAGATAGTCCTATATGTACAATAGCTTAGGGCTGATTTTGGCTTGCTTTGACATAATTCTCAAATAACCCAGTAAATGAACGCCTGTTCATTCACTGGGGGCCATGCATTTTTAAGTGCCAGTAATCGAACACAACATAATATTGTGAAATTCCTAAACAAATGTATCTACCACTGTAAAAATGGTATCTTTATCAATTTGCATTTTCTTGGTTATTCAAAGTTTGCTAATATTTTTGAAATTTAATGCTCAAATATAGATTTAAAGACAGGAATGCATGTGACTTACCTTAAACAAAATGGCCTCCAACCTTTCGACATTGAACACAATCGTCTTTTGAGGATCTCCCATAATGCATCATTATCCGTTATAATTCGACCAATGACGGCACAAAATAAAACGCAGATGCAGCATGCGTTTTAAACAGAATCAAAATATGTTGACGCAACCGCTTTCTTATTTTAAGCAAAAAATCGTACCGTTGTTCATTTACTGGTTGGTGTTCATTCTCTGGGCGATCTACCCTAATTTAGCGCAGATAATAAACGCTTACTTGCATTCGGCCATATTTAAATAATTGACATTCGAATTCGCGGGTCACTTCGTTACTAACAATGAATGTAGTGTTGGTTGGTACTCACTGCTTCATGAGCATTACGCGCAAAGTTGAAATATCCAATTTTTAAGATTTCTCTGTCTATTTATGAAATAATTTTAATTAGTATTTTGATAGTTGTATGAGTACAACTGTAGTTGCTTGCTTAAACGCACTTTAATAATAATAAAATAAAAGACAATGTAATAGAAACGACATATGTTTAAATACATATTATATTTAGATTATATTTTGCTAATAACACTGGGCAACAAATTTTCGAAAAGTTCATGCTTCCAAGCTGAAAATAGTCATTTCTTAATGAATTCAATGTGCTGAACACGAAAATGACTAAGAAAAAGCTGAATTGGCTACGGGTTTTCTGTAATATGTACGCATATTTCAGAAAAAGTGTACTTATGTCAATATTATAATACATGGTAAGAAAACATTTACGCATATTTCAGAAAAAGTGTACTTATGTCAATATTATAATACATGGTAAGAAAACATTAGTCTGCTTTCGGCTTTCGACTTCTTTTGGCCTGCCGTTTGTAGTGGACTTGTGGAGCATCTCTACTGATTGTCCAACAATAGTCAGCTAGCATTGACGTAGACCATTTGCCTTGGTACCGTTGCTCCATGGTGGCAATGTCCTGATGAAAGCGTTCGCCGTGCTCATCGCTGACCTGCCCGCAGTTATCAGGAAAGAAATCTAAGTGGGAATCAAGCAAGTGGATCTTTAAGGACATATTGCAGCCGAATTCATGAAACAAAGCCAACATATCCTCAACCAGACACTTGTAATTTTCTGCCTTGTCATTCCCCAGGAAGTTTGCTGCCACTTGATAGAATGCATCCCAAACCTGTTTTTCTTTACCTTGAAGAAGTTCCTCAAACTTGGGGTCTCGGAAGAGCTGTCTAATTTGAGGCCCCACAAAGATGCCCTCTTTAATTTTGGCTTCACTGAGTCGAGGGAATTTGTCATGCAGGTACTTGAATGCTGGTCCATTCTTATCCATGGCTTTTACCAAGTTTTTGATAAGACCGAGTTTGATGTGTAAAGGAGGAATGATGATTTTGTGTGGCTGTGCCAATGGTGGGTGCTGTACATTGGTTTCTCCAGGCTTAAAAAATGCTCTCGGAGGCCAGTCTTTCTTGATGTAGTGCAAATCGATTGCTCTGCTGTCCCACAGACAAAGAAAACAGTAGTACTTTGTATATCCCTGCTGCAAACCCATCAACAGAGATACTACCTTCAGGTCAGAACATATCTGCCAGCCATACTTGCTGTAGTTAATCGTCTCCAGTAGCTGCTTTAGATGGCCGTAAGTCTCCTTCATGTAGACCGCATGTGCAATAGGTATGGATGGAAGCTGCTTCCCATTATTCAACAAAACCGCCTTTAGGCTCAGTTTTGAAGCGTCTATAAACAGCCGTCATTCGTGGGGATCATGTGCAATACCGAGAGCTTGTAGTAGACCATCAATATCGCAGCAGAACACAAGGCTTTCTTCTTCCTTAAAGAAAGATTCGAAGAGCTGATGGCGAGTGCGAAATGAAGTCACTCGGACATTCTGTTCCAGAAGATTCCACTGGCGAAGTCTTGAGGCCAGTATCTCCGCTTTGCTTTTCGACAGATCCAAATCGCGAACAAGATCGTTCATTTCATCCTGGGTAATTTTATGTGGTGCAGATGTTTCGTCAAAGCACAAAAAGTCATCATCCTTACTGCCACGTTGAGGAGAACTCGCCGACGCATGGCCATCCTCATCGTCTGAACTGATAGAAAAATCTGTAGGAGGTTCTGGAATTGGGAGTCCTTCGCCATGAGAGACAGGTCGCAAAGCAGATGGTATGTTAGGGTATTCAACTGTCCACTTCTTCTTCTTGGTGATGCCTCCAGAAGCTGGTCGTACCATACAGAAATAACAGTCGTCAACGTGATTGGTGGGCTCCCTCCAAATCATGGGCACAGCAAATGGCATTGCCTTTCTTTTTCCATTAAGCCACTGTGAAAGATTTACGGCACAAGTGCGGCAGCATACGTGTGGGGCCCAGTCTTTGTCCTGGTCGCCTATCTTGCAACCAAAATACAAATGATACGCTTTCTTAACTGTTGCACTGATGTTCTTTTTCTGTGCAGCAAATGTCACTTCTCCGCAAATATAACAGAAGTTATTTGCACTATTAACACAGTTACGAGGCATTGCTACTGTTTAGTTACTTTACACTATAGCAATCACTTATGTATGCTAGAGCTTCGAAAAATATGCGCGAATGAACGGACATTGCACGAGTTAACTGTCACGTCGGCCATTTATAAATAAACTATAATTAGCTATTGCTTGATATTGCGCAATCAATTTCGCAACACTCTCAATGGAAACTTACAGTAAATGCTGCATTAACTTCTTTGCATGAAGGGGTGATGCAATATGACGCAAAATTTCCTAATTTCTCACTAAATTGCATTACATTATGCAATAGCATCTATACAATGGACAAAACGTCAATATCTCTTGAACGTCAGCCAATCAACTTTTTTCAATGTGATATTAGTGTTCAGCACGTTGAATTCATTCAGGATTGGGTACTTTCACCTAAGAAGCAATTTCACTGTTGACCAGTGTAATACACAAAATATCGGGAAAATAACGACTAAGTAATATTTTTTAAAATTCTTTTTCACTACACTCATTTAGTGCGTGTTATTGCGGTAATTTTTTATGTAGGTCAGTCAATGGATGCATGCAAATATTTGTATATGATAATTTGCATTAGGGGTGAACATCTCTTACATAATAGAAATTGAATAATGGATTACATACATTGCTTTGTAAATACCTATAGTTAATATTCATTAAAAAGCAAAGATTTTCAAATTTAAAGCAATTATTATTGTTTACATAAACTATTTTTTCTTCATTTAATGTTTATTTGAATAATAATGGAAACAAGTAGAGCAATCAATTTTCTTATTATACCCAAATTATTTAAAGATGACCACAAGCAAATAGAATGAAGCTTATAATATTTTCAATAAATGTATTTCATATTTATTTTATATTATACTTTGCACAGAGTGTTCTTACAAATACTTCTTCGTAATGTTTTTGGTGATAATGCTAAATCACGCACCTCTATTTTTTTATTAAATGCATTAAATTTTGAGGCCAAATTCACACCACCACAACAGTTTATTTCTATGTAAAAAATGCATTTATTTGAGCTTAATTTTTTGGTATTTAGCCTGAAATGAATATTTGTGTACATTGACGTAACATTAAGAGAAATTAATCTATGATCTTTGTTTAATTCAACTTTATGAATAAATTCTTTAAAAGTAAAGGAATTTTTAATATAATATTTATTTTTTCCTGTACTATTTGATATGCACAAGATTGGATAAATATTTTGATAATTTGTAAAAAGGCTATTGAGTGCATGATAAAATAGGTCTTAAAGGAATGTCTTTTTTTCTGTAATTTTGGTAAGCCATAAATTTTAGGTGAATGGAAATTATATATTTTGAGAGATTCTGAAATTGTAGAGGAAATAAGACTTTTTTGGTCCCATTTATTAATAACATCATTCATTATTAAGTTCTTGAAACATAGTAGTTGGATTGTTTTTAATTTGTCCTACTGATTGAGAGATGTCTCCAGAACTATATGAAAAGGCACTAGATGGACGTGACGCGATAGTGCTGTAATTTGGTGATCGAAATGGCTCACTATAGCGTCCATTATATAGTTTTGTGTTATTTGTCAAGGTACCCAATAAACCTTTTGTCAATACTTGATTAATAATGCTCTCGGCGAAAATGGCTTGAGTGGGATGCATCCTTTGCAGCTTTTTAGCAATGTTAACTCCTACAGCATCAAATTCGGTGGCAGGTAAACTACTTGTTGATGACCCCAATATCGTTTTACACATATCGTAAAATTCTTCACTCTCTCTAGAAGTACTTGGTCTCTTGTTTCTTCGAAAATTGTCCTTCTTTTGCGTCGAAGACGTAGATGCAATATTAGTTATCTAGAAAAAAAAAATGAATAAGTACTTTTTGTTTCCAGTTTCCAACAACCAAGGAAGAATGGATCCATATTGGTAAAGGATTTCAAAAGAGATGGCAATTTATAAACTGAGGAGGTGCTTTGGATGGAAAGCACATTAGGATTGTGCCCCCTGCTCATTCAGGAGCGCAATATTATAATTATAAGAATTTTTATTCTATTGTTTTAATGGCTTTAGTGAACTCAAATTACGAATTCATTTTTGTGGACGTGGGAAAAAATGGTAGATTATCAGATGGAGGTGTCATTGAGTACACGGAGTTTTACAAGAAATTACTGACGTCTAAACTAAATTTGCCAGATAACACTGAAACAGTTAATAACTTACCCTATGTATTTCTTGGAGATCAAGCATTTAGTTTGCACGAACATTTCCTAAAACCATTTTCACAAAAGGAGTTAAATTATCGAAAACGGATCTTTAATTATAGATTATCTAGAGCTAGAAATGTTTCAGAAAACGGATTTGGACAAATTGGATCTAAATTCCGAATTCTACACACAGCAATAAACATGGCTCCAAGAAAAATAATATATGTAATTTTAGCTATTTGCACATTGCACAATTTTTTACTAAAACTGAAAACACCATACGCAAATAGTTCAACATTTGATAGTTGTAATAATGATGGACATGTTGTAATGGGTGACTGGAGAAATGAAAATGTTGCTCTGACACGCCTACAATCAAGCACCACAAGAAACGCTTCGTCTTTGGCAAAAGAAGTTCGTGAAGCTTATATGAATTATTTTAATGAAGACGGGCGAATAGAATTTCAAGACGAAATGCTTCAGAAAGGAAAAGCATAGGACATGAAATACTAATTTATTTAATGTATATCACATCTGTAATAATTACAAATATATATTCTATATACTTACCTCCGTGTTTTCATTACTTTCCTTTCCCTTTATAGGTGTAGACTCTTCTGAAAGTGACACATCCACTTCATGTTCCACATATTGTTCTTCAAAATTATCACTTTCTTGGATATCACTGATGTTACTTATGCTGCTAGTGGGCATTTCCTGATCTTTGGTGAACAACAACAAATCGTAGTACCATAAGGAAGGTACATAAACATCGTCTGCAGAGGCACCACTTCTCTTTGACTCCTCTACCTTCTTTGTCTCCTTTCGAAAAGATCCTCGCAAGCTTTGAATTTTTTTAACTACGAAATCGCGGTTGGCTTCTGGATAAATACTTTTGCAAAGTTTAACTAATTTTTCATAGGCTTCGTTTTTTAAATTTTTATTAATGTACTTACTCTTTTGATCTTATTTTCCATAAACACGGATGACATTTATACTCTTCTATAAAGATCAACATAAAGTCTTTGGACCAATATCGTGTATCAGCCATTTTTAGAAAATCGTGAAAAGTGTCCCACGCCACAACCTTTCAGTTTAACCAATTTAACAAGAGTGGATAAGAACGCGTGACTGATTTGACAGGGTTACTGCGCATTCTTCGAGTGGACATGCCATATATATTCACACGCTCGTTCAATCACGCACGATTGGAACGGTACGTTCCAAGCATGCGCGATTGAGTTTGCGTGTGAATGCCGCTAATCGCTTTAAAACGTACGTTGAGTTTGTTTTAAACTTTTCATTATACAAATGCCAGTTTACACATTTATCTATAGTAATATCGATCAGTGTAGAGTTGTTTGTATTTGATAATGATGCTATCTAATATAATTTCATAATAATACACTTGATTCAAAAGTCATCATTTCAGTTTTCTAATATAAATTAATCACTTGCTAGTATTGAAACATGAAAGTAGATTAGAGGCTTTAGTTAAATAACACTACAGACATAATTATCACACTGTTTATTAAGGTAATTTTAAATACAACAAATATTTTGTAGTGCAGTTATTGAAATTATAAAAATTCTTGGTGATTATTTAACATTAAAGTACTTATGTAGAGTCTAATAATGAAGTAACATTTTAAATTAATATACTATTTAAAATCAATACGTTATAATGAACTAGTTTTCTGCAAGTAATAGCAAAATAAATGCATAGACAAAGAAAATAGTACAAATTAAATTTAGAAATAAGTTCATTGTATATACAATATAGAGCACTCAAATAAGAAAAATATATTTTTGAAGACTAGATTTTTTTATATAATTTCAGATAAACTTTAAGTTATTTAAGGTATGGATGTAGTTACTTAAAAAATAAGATATTTAAAACGTACAAATTAAAAAACAAAAAAACTATAAAGTAATTGATAAATACAAAAATTATTTAAGATATGAAGAAACTTAATAATTTAGATATTTGCAGCGTATAAACTAGAAAACATTGAAAAATATACCATAAAGTCAATAAATACAATGTTTATGTTTATTACATGTGTTTGACCATTTTTGGTTTATGCCAATGTTAGAATTTTTCGTATAACTTCCATTTTCAAGAGCTTCAGTTCAGGCATTTCTGGCCGCGTTTCACTAAACTCCCGCTCCATGGACTTTCTTATTAGGGATTGATGTAAGTAGATGTCCTAAAAGTTACAGTCTTCTATGGATTCTAAGGGCCAATTACAAGCTCATTTATTCCATCTATTGAATATTGTAGATCTTATAAGAACATAACAACATCTGCAAGCTGGGCAAAATAGATATTGTAGGTGCACAATACGGCAATAGCAAATGCAAGGTTCAAGAATGGTGTGTGGAACTATTCGATATTCCTAGATCTTGCTTTACTATAGAAATAATTCGGTTTGTCTCATTTTCAATTAATTGTACTCTCTCATAGTACCTCATAAGGAGTATTGTGATAATGAAAATGTTCTATCTTACGATTTTTGCAGGTGTTCGCGTTTAGAAACCCTCCCGATCAGTGGCGGCTGCTGCAGGGAGGGCAACGGGGCACTGCTTCCCCCCCCCCCCCCCCGTGACAAATTTCTTTTAACAGATATAAATACCAAATTTGTATGTAATTTTTCTGATTTATTTGATAAATAATATTTTTTCGGAAGTAACAGTCCGTCTTTTCAGCGCGTTTAAAAATCGCAGTCTGACGTAGGCTCCGGGGCATCTCGCGGGACTGCCCCGTCTGTATTAGAAATCGTGCGATGAAACTGGCGCGGGTAGCGCGCGTATATATGTAGGCGGCGGGGCACTACTCTATGGTGCCGGGTCCGGGTGGCGGTCCAGTATGTAATATACAGCGGTGAGTGTATGTTTTAATTTCTATCGGTGCAAATGCAACTATGAATTGCTTTAGTAACATTGTGACAGAATTAAAATATCTAGGTCTCCCTAGACCAGATTTATTGATTAAACTAGAAGATCACAATTCGAAAACTAATAAAACCGTGACAAGAAAATGCAACAGAAGCTTTTACAGTTTATCAGACTGGTTGTGTGGGTGTAATGTGCAAAATGCTTTTTTCTATTTCGGTGCTATAAAGTTCACTTTACGACATCCGTTTTGGTTGCAAAAGTATTTTTTTATCGCACGCTAATTTTGTTGTTTTGATGTTGGTAAAAAAAAGATGGAACCAAATTATATTTAAATGTCAAAATGTGTTCAATGTATAACCCCGTTTCTACAATTAATGTAATGAAGTATTTTCATATAGCAACCGTTAACGTGGCAACAAAACAATTTAGAGAGTTGTCAATGTCCAAAAAAGTAAAAACACACAATTTTCGTCTGATTAATATTTTAATTGTTACAAAACTTGAATAAACATATTTAAGTTTAAGTTAAGCATGTGTTTCATTTAACACACCACGGGTCCTTCGAATCAATAACGCAACAAATAAAACTAGTGCCTGGAGTAATCATATACAGTCCGAACTTCAAATTCATTATACTCCATACGATACATAACAAAATGTGAGCCTTTAATGTGACAAACATGTGCAATGGAAGTTGTACAAAAAATAAAAAGCACACATGCTAATATTTTATTTACTAATTAACAATATAAATTGTTAAGCAGAGTTGGATGATGAAGTTTTCTGATGCTACTCTTTACTTCCAAAGTTGAATAGTACAACTGTTATAAAAATTTGTTTTTGATAATATGTCGAGACTATGTTGGCAAAAGATTTTGTAAATTGTCTTCAGCTATTTTGCGAATCTCTAGGGGCGTGCAATTATTTATTTCGTCCTTTTTGTTGATAATTTGAAATATTTTATTGCATAAATCAGTCTGAATTTTAATGATAATTACATATAACACCGGCTATATTCAAATATTTAAAATGTTCACGAAGTTGGCCGAAGACAAGGCAAAGCCTTCATCGACATTCCGAAGACGTCCGAACACAAACGAAGTTGGCCGAAGACAAGGTAAGGCCTTCACCGACATCCGAACCCATACGAAGTTGGCCGGTGTCAAAGCAAGGCCACTACTGACATTCCGAAGACGACCGAACACAAACGAAGTTGGCCGAAGACAAGGCAAGACCTTCATCGACATTCCGAAGACGTCCAAACACAAACGAAGTTTGCCGAAGCCAGGGCAAAGCCTTCATTGACATTCCGAAGACGTCCGAACCCATACGAAGTTGGCCGAAGTCAAAGCAAGGCCACTACTGACATTCCGAAAACGTCCGAGCACAAACGAAGTTGGCCGAAGACAAGGCAAGGCCTTCAAAATAGTAAAAATCAAGTGAACGGTGTTTTTCTACTTTGAAGAGAATAAAAACATTTGTACGATATAGTTCAAAAAACAAGGCCACGCCTTCATTATACGCCCATATTTTAAATTGACGGTACTCCTGGTGCCATCTATATTTGCTTTTGGAAGCTAAAAGTAAGAAAATTATTTCCGAGCAAACGCTAACCGAATAATAATTACTTATAACATTAAATTTGTTTCTGATTTCGGTATTTCATATATACGCCCTTGGATGGTACTATACATATATATTTTTTTTAGAAATATATGGAAAGTATTAAAAGACAGACTTAAGTAAAAACATGGTTTTTGCTTTACTTATACATCTATTTCCTTTTTGAGTATAACATTTTCGCGCTCTTATAAATAGGGTCACTTCCTTTATATCTCATACCTTTGCCACTTAAGATTCTATTGATACCTAGTGCCCAATTATGAGCAATTAGCATAGAAAATTGCTTGATTATGACATTCTTACTGTCGTTAATATGAATACAATCATATAAAAATAAAAAACTTATATTTTCTCTTAATAATTTGATTAATGTTGTAAATGCATATTACTGAGGTGCAATTTGGGGTAACACAATTTTCAAAATCGAATAAATTGTCAACAAAGCTTCAATTACTTGCGGTGTTGCGTATTTCAACCGATGTGGTACACTGGACATATATTCTTTATGTTGAATAAATTCATGCTACTGAGTATCAAGCAATGTCACATATAAGATTTTTTTTGCATATATCACAACTCTATAAAGTTTTTAATCGTTTGCATATGAAACCACTAACGTAGCTTATTGCATATACATCAATTTTGTTTGAACTTACTAGTACTGACTGTATTACACTTTCTATATTTTCATCAGCATGTAATACATTCATTTGATTTTTTGGTTTGCTCAAAAAGCGTTTAATACTTGACAAAATATTTATACTATCCTGCTCACAATTTGCATTTATTGAATGTCTTGATGTAATATTATTGATTACTAAGGTTTTAAAATTGTGTTTAAATTGCGTAGATGTTGGGTTCACATTCCTTCCTCCTCCTTGGCGTATTTGTCCGAAAAAATTCTCGAGCGGGTCTTGATTAAATACTCGAGTTCTTAGAAAAGAGACTTGACTTTCAAGTTCTCTAAATATATCTTCCAAACCATGCAACCTGATCAGTCCATTTTTTAGAGAAGGTGGAATAAACTTAGTGTTATCCTTAAGAAAATACATTTTTTTTAAGATTAAGTTTGCTTTTGGGAAAAACTGGCTATGTTCCGATCCTTTCGACAATGCGCATCTTAAAGTTTTGCCACGTTTTGAATACAAACTGCTGCCATTGACGCTATCAAACAAGCTGTCGAAAAATTTTAACACCTTAGCAGTGCCATTCGCCGACAAATTTAACTCACTGCTGATACCTAAAAATTATAAAACATTATGTCACTAGAATTTTGTTTCTAAGTCTAAATAATACCTGCTTTTGCAAATAAGTTAATAGTGGCAGCAACACTGTGACTGAAGACTTGTGTAAGATACCTTCATCTTTCTTATTTTCAGTGGGTTGCAGTGCTCCTCGGTTAGTTTAGGCATTACTCTTAATTCACCAGAAGCATTGTCTAATTGACAACATATCTATATGTCACTCTATTTTGCAATATATAACTGATTGTCATCCTCCCATACTAAATTTTTAGTTAATAAATTATTTCGAATACCTTTAATAAGGTGTGGCGGATCGAAAATATGATAAATTATGTTATAGGAAATTTTATAGTTTTTTCTGTTAGGATAATTTTGTTCATCAACAGAATGCTTCATCAAATAATTAATTGCTGCAGTATTTGCACTACCTTGATCACTCACACTAGCTACGATTTTCAAACCCATGCTATTACATTTCTGGACAATTTTCTTAATCATTCTTACAAGCTCTATCGTTTTTATAGTGCTCTGAGTAAAGCCGAATGCAACCGGTTGCTTCCAGTTTTTTACAATTCCTCTAACCATGAAGACAATGGCATGATCGGCAATTTTATTAGATAAATGATCTCCCAAGTTCTCAAAACCTTCAAAACACATGCAATGGCTGTTAAATGCTATATGAGGTTGAATTGCCATTTCATCAAACAGCAAAACACATAATCTTTCCTCTGGCATCAAATACCTAAGCACCTCTTTCAAACTATTAAATGTGTTCTCATTAACTCCAATGTCAAATTCAATATTTTGCAATAAACTGATAATGGTTTTCCTACTCGGTACGGAAAATAATTTGGTCAATGTTCTATATGCCTTAGCACTCTGTTTAAATAGTACTAGTCCTAAACATTTATCATTTAAGGTATATCTTCTTCCTCTAGGATTACGTTGATGTGAACGGACTTGACTCTTGACAAATTCAGCAACGTGTGGGTGCAGATCCGCATCTTATCAACTATTTCATGATCTTTCAACTTATGTAAAGGCCTCCTGACAGCTAAACGTTTTCTCTTAAATTTGTTAACAGTGCGTTTCAAGCCAATCGTTCTTTTATAAAGTTTTTTAGCTCTTGGTGAGAGTTGAAGAATGTTGCTTACACCAACATCTTCTAATATAGATGAGCCTAAAAATTAACAAACACAATGTATCGAAAAACGTATTTTATTAAATGTATAAAACTTCAGTAAGTATATATACAAATTCAATTAGTAATAAGTTATTAAATAAATTATTACAATTGACAAATTAATTCACAATTTCACAAATAGACATTGCAGTACTAAATCACCAACAAAGGCATTGTAGCAATTCATTATGTTCACTTTCTTGCATGTTAAAACAACCTTTCAAATTAAATGGAAATTGTTATACAAAGTGGCAGGAGACATGAGAATCTCAGGAATAAACTTTAAATTATGTAAATAATATTTTTTAAATAAATTTCTTTTCATTCTTACTATTTGTTAATGAACAAAAAAAAAATTATCGAACTTGAAAAGTATAATTCTGCTGAGAATTAAGAATATTCCTTACGTGGCCTTTTTGTTGGAATTACATTGTCATCTTCAAATGGGATGTTCTCATATGATGCACAACTTGTTGATGCCACTGGACTCGCAGCTAAAATTATAACATAATAAGTATACAATATCTTACATCTATAAAGCTGGATTTATAAACTCGACATTGGCGCACTGCGGCGTATCAGTCGAGGTTCGGTACGTCGTTCGAAAGTTAAAACCCGTTAACCTTACGAGAGTAATTATAAACTTCGGTTCGGATCTGCAGGGAGTTCAGAAAATGTTCGGAGGAGCACTCAGAAGTTCAAACATAACCATCTTTTATCTTTTTCGGTAGATGTTCGGCGACGCGGCTGTATCAACCAATGAAATTGTCTAGAGTGAGAGTTTGCGCAGATAACTCTATTTACAAACGCCGGATGTAAACAATGATGCCACGAGGAAAGGTTTATTTACATAAACTGTCGTTTGCAGGTTAGTAACAGTTAGTAGCTCAGTCACAATCGCTTTTGAGATGGACGGAGAATCAAGTAAAGCAGGTAAATAATGTATTTTACAATCTATGTAAACAATATATAGCAATATTCTCTTTACTTTTTGTTATAGAAACTGTTGAATTACTTATTGAAAGTATTCAAAATTACGAATTTATCTACAATTTGCAGCACAAATTTCACAGAGACAACATTAAAATGGAAAATGCATGGCAGGAAATTGCAAAACTTACAGGAATGTCAAGTCTCTTCACGTATGTAGATATAACATTAATAATTTATGTAGTAGAAAATTGTAAGAAGCAATGGAAGTACCTGAGAGATCGCTTCACGAAGGAGAAGAGATTGCTACCCTCTGCTTCTGCTGCCGCTGAATCAAATTGGTATCTATTTGATAAGATGCTGTTTTACAATAAATTTTTGAGGGCAAGAAAGTATGTACCCTTTATTATCATAAAATTGCACTATAATAAATTACGTTTACTTTGAATAAAACACACACTACTACTGCTATGCGTACAGTAGAAGCTGAAAGTAGAGCATCATCGTCAGCATCTCTGTGTGGTCCATAATGGACGCTCTGTTGTCTCCAGGCACAGAAGGGGAGGAGCACAGTGAACATGATGCACAAATTGGGGACATGCTTACTCCGAACGCAGAGCTAGATGAAGATACAGCAGAATCTTCAGTTCCCCAAGAGACCCCAGCGTCAAGGAGAGGTTTGTTAAAACTACAACTATATCTATGTACGAGATAGTAATTATACCGGGTCGTCCAAAAGTCTGGATTCACGTGGATTTTGAGTAAACTATTCACTTTTTTGGAAAACTGAATTCTGTATCTTGAATGGGAATAAAATTGCAACTCAATAGTATTTTTTATTTCAAAAAAATTGTTTATAATTTTGAGATAAAGTTAATAACAATGTTTTTTTAAATGGAAACCTACCGTGATTTTTATTTCAGAGAGAGTACTTTCGATAAGAATTGCATTGGCATAGAAATTTTGGCTATAAACCTTACGATTATTGTTTAAATTAATATTAAATTTTCGATCCGAACACTCGTTCGCGCTTGTTCGGAAAATACACGAACGTGTCTTCTCTTACCACGTTTCCAACTGTAGGCATGGGTCCACCCCCTAATAAAGCATTCTATTGAAGGCGTTACGTTTATCTTGAATGAAAGCATTTTTTTTTTATAAAATGGGGATCTACCGCGATTACGATATTTAAACGTTATGAGAAAGTACAACGTAGTTTAATAAAAAATAATTTTATGGTCTTTTTCCATTTTTAGACACTTGGAAGGTCCAAATCTTATCTCATTCTGTTTTTGGTATTACTAGTGTACGTTTACGGAGCGAATTTAAATTTTTATTTTCTGTTTTCTTGAACGTTTTGTTTGTTGTTAATTGTGTTGTTTTGGTATTGACTTTATCTATTATTTTTGTGATCTGTGATTTTGAACAATTTGCGTAAATATGGAACTGGTAGAGAGAGAACGGATAGAAATTCTAATTATGGTGGGATACGGCGACAAAAAGCGATCACATCAAGAAGCTTGTGATCTCTTCAATCAACTTCACCCCGAGCGAAACCCAATTTCAAAATCGACTGTTGCAAAAACATACAGAAGATTTTTTGAAAACGGAACCGTCAAGAGTCTCCCAAGATCTGGCAGAACCAAGACAGCAACGAACGACCATGTCGCACAGCTTGTAATGGAAAGGATTATTGAGGAGCCAATCATTTCAACCGAGCAGTTGGCACTAGATTATGATGTAAGTGCCACTTCTGTCAAGAGGATATTGAAAAACCAAAGTGCCAAACCATATAAACTGCAACTTCAGCAAGAGCTGACCGCAGAAGATTACGATCGTCGCCTCCAATTCTGTGAATGGTTATTCTTCCAGCAAGAACAAAATTTGAATTTTACAAATAACATCATATTTTCGGACGAAGCAACATTCTGCCTAAATGGAATAGTCAATCGTCACAATTGTCGATATTGGGCGCTGGAGAACCCCCACTGGATGCAGGAGCACCATACCCAACATCCCGAGAAACTTAATGTATGGGCAGGTATTGTTAATGGGACAATTATTAGTCCTTTCTTCATCCAGGGCAACTTAACTGCTGTATTGTATTTGGATTTGCTAAGGAACCAGATAATTCCAGCGATTCGAAGAATATTTCGAAATGCAATTCCGAATCAAGTTTGGTTCCAGCAAGATGGTGCACCGCCTCATTTTGGTATTGCTGTAAAAGAAATTACCTAAATGAAATCTTTCCCGAAAGGTGGATTGGAAGGAGGGGAGCCGTGGAATGGCCACCACGATCTCCAGATCTCACCCCATTAGATTTCTTTTTATGGGGATACGTAAAAGGTTTGGTCTATAAAAGTAGACCAAGAAATCTAGAGGATCTGAGAGAGAGAATTGAAGAGACCATGGCGAATATACCTCAGGAAATGTTGAATAATGCTGTCCAAGGTGTAGTTCATCGAGTTGGATTCTGCCAGGAAGTTAATGGCGAACATTTTGAACATTTAATATGATTTTGGTAATATCTAGTTTAATTTCATTGTTTTGTTTGTTTTAATTTTATATTAGGAGTATTTTTTTTTACACGAAATTTTAATTACAATTTTTATTTATATTTTGTGTTTGTTATTTTCCTGTATTACCCCATTTTTTAATAAATAAAAATATCTAAAATATTTTTAAAATCAAATTCGCATTCAGTAAGAAAAATTTTTGCTTATTACTAAAGTAAGAAAAATTAGTATAAAAAAAGTTTAAAAAACGAGTGGTCACAAATCATTTTTAAAAATGTGTGCCTTAAGGTCTTATAAAATGGTTTTTTTATATTATTATAAAAAATAATTTTATAGAACTTGAGGCACTCATTGTTTAAAATAACTCGCTTTGCAATTTGCCATTCTTATGGCGTTTTTTAATTAAAAGAAAAACTGATTTCATCGATTGAGGGATTTTTGTGGTAATTGGTATTTTTATTTTTCGTCTTCTTGACACTGCTGTTATTTAAATTGACATAATGAAAGAGAAACTGCACATCCGCAGTTCCGTGGATTGATGTCTAATTAGGACGCCGAAAACTATGACGTTGCGTTTTTAATCATTAATCTAATATTTTATTCTGAGATATTTACTAATTTTTACGCTTCTTTCCTTACGTTTGCCAATTACGTTTCGGATCTAATTTTTATTAAACTACGTTGTACTTTCTCATAACGTTTAAATATCGTAATCGCGGTAGATCTCCATTTTATAAAAAAAAAATGCTTTCATTCAAGATAAACGTAACGCCTTCAATAGAATGCTTTATTAGGGGGTGGACCCATGCCTACAGTTGGAAACGTGGTAAGAGAAGACACGTTCGTGTATTTTCCGAACAAGCGCGAACGAGTGTTCGGATCGAAAATTTAATATTAATTTAAACAATAATCGTAAGGTTTATAGCCAAAATTTCTATGCCAATGCAATTCTTATCGAAAGTACTCTCTCTGAAATAAAAATCACGGTAGGTTTCCATTTAAAAAAACATTGTTATTAACTTTATCTCAAAATTATAAACAATTTTTTTGAAATAAAAAATACTATTGAGTTGCAATTTTATTCCCATTCAAGATACAGAATTCAGTTTTCCAAAAAAGTGAATAGTTTACTCAAAATCCACGTGAATCCAGACTTTTGGACGACCCTGTATATTATTTCCAATGTAGGAAAAAGAAACAGGACAGAAGAGAGAGGTGAAGCGACCATGGATGCAGTCCTGGAGGTGGCACGAAGTGTCGCAGCTTCTGTGCAAGAGCGCTCTGGTGAGGACAACAGTATTAATGCAACTTTTGCTAAGTATGTAGGGGCATGTTTAACTCATATGCCTCCAGCTGTTGCAAGGGAGAAAAGAAGACTAATATTAGATATATTAGAAGAATATTAAATAATATGTATTATCCTATTAAAATTGTGAATTTGTTTTGATCCTAGATGAATAAAAAGACGAGTTTTCAGTTATTTTGTTGCTTTTATTTCATTTATACTATCTAAAGATAAACCACTATTTTATTTTTCATTAACAAGAGACAGACTATGTATAATACTGTATTTGAAATAAAAAAAATTAATGTAATGACATAAGTTCAATATAAGTAATTGTTGTATAAAGTGCCTCCCGTAATAACTCTATCCTGCCAAGAAACCTTCCCATAATCAGAGGTAAAATAACGAGCTAAACTATCACGTACATCATAGACTGATCTTGCTGCAATATTGGCTCCCATTCTGTGAACAGATTGGAGGGGTGTTACTTCTTCTCTCCAGGTTCCTCTATTCTCAGCACTATCGACATAGCCTGGTGGACAATAAATATTTAATTCTTCTGCAGCATTTTCTACTTGGCAGTAATTATGTAATACTACCACAGCCTTTATAATAGAATCTACATTGTCTGCCTCAGCACAAATAGTAGTTCTCAATATCCTCCACCTAGCCACCAATATACCAAAAGTATTTTCAATAAGTTGCCTGGCTCGTGATAACCTATAATTAAAAATTTTCTTTCCCGAAGGAAGATTCCTTCCTGGGTAAGGTCGCATTATATACGGCTTCAAAGGAAAAGCAGCATCTGCTACCAGAAAGTATGGGATATCAACATCCAAGCCAGGCAACATATTTGGTGTTGGAATACTTAGAGTTTCCTCGTCTAATCTACGTCCAACGCTGTTTCTCAATACACCACCATCACTCTGAGAACCATATGCCCCAATATCGACAGAGGTGAATTTATATTGTGCATCACATGTGGCAAGTAAAACAATACTAAATTGTTTTTTATAATTAAAGTATAGTGAGCCACTTTTTGCTGGTGCTTGTATAGCTACATGTTTCCCATCCATGGCTCCTATACAATGTGGAAAATCCATATCTTACTAAATTGCCTTTCAATACTTTTCCACTCTTCTTCTGACGATGGTGTTTGCAAGTAGATTGGGCTAAGATCTTTCCAAATGGCATCACAAACTTCAAAAATAATTTTATGTACTGTTGCTATGCCTACATTAAAAGTCCACGCTAGACTTTGCATCGTAGAACCTTGTGAAAAATATCTACAATTTAAAAGCTAAAGAAATATATATAATCATAATATTGTAAGTGCTTACTGCAAAGTTATTATCAACCGCTCCTCAGCAGATATGCCATCTGATCTTCTTTGTTTTCTAATACTGGGCTTTATCATATTATGTAGTAAATGTCCATTTTGTAGTTAGTAGTATTTTATTTTATAATATCATATACATCCGCATTATACATGGAATTTTTTGAATTTTCATTGACTGTAAGAATTTTAATTTGCTAAATTTAAAATTGTGTTTTTTTACTGTTAATACATTAATTAAGGATATCTATTCTAACATTTTATAATAACTTGCCTAGATTCTGAGCTGATGATGGCCATGTGCCGAAACTAGTACTCGGAGTAAATTGATACCCTTTGCTACCGGAACTACGTCGCACTAAGATAAATGACTAAATTAAGGTAAAGAAGCGGAGAATCACAATAGGGGTTGATAAAATCTGGATAGCGCAGGGCCGAGCTAACTCTGTCGCAGACGGCGTGACGGTTCAGAAAAACTAGAACACCTAAAAGTAGAGCGTCGGTCGGCAGCGACGCTAGCGACGTTGTCCGGGCACCAGGACACTGTGTTACCTTATGATAACCTACCTGCGCCTCCTATGAGCTACCACTGGCTGTGTCCCTCCAACGGGTTTCCTATTGATCACCCTGTATAATTTAATATGATGCACCTAACCTTATGTACGTGCTTGTCACAATATTATATGAGAAATGTAGAGGTAAAATAAAAGAAAAGATATTACGGAAAGTAGCAAGTTTTAATTAAATTGAAATGTTGTTCTTCTTTTTTAAAGTTGTTTAAGTTTTTTTTTTTATAAAGAAGAGGAGCAGTTAAGTATAAAAGCAAATTTACAAAATGTCACGAATCTGTCTGAACAGTTTTAAATATATACAAAAATTAGCAAGCGTTGAATAAAATTGATATACAAAGAAAAATAATGAAAACTAGACAGTTTGATAATTTAGCAAACAAAACGTTAGGTAACAATAATGAAATATAAAAGGAAATATCAAGTCTTAATACTAATTCATAATCTCTGCGTTTCAGCAGAAGATGGTTGGTAGCAGAAACGTTTCATTACCTCACAGAATAAAAATACAAAAAAAAAATCATGAAAACGCCACTACGGCAATGTTAATACAAAATGTAATTCATTATGTACGCAAGATAATTAATATCAACCAGTACATAAGACTTAGTCTAATAAAGTGAAAAATTCGTTAAATACCAAACACAGGGTTTGATTACATGTACATGATTAATTTAAATGAAGGTTACTTATTAACAAATGTCAAATAATTAAAGATAAAATTAGAAAGGAAATTTTATAATATACAAATTACACTGAGCTTCCCGTACAAGAATTTGCTCTTACAGAAATGATTTTAACTAGCTCAGGAAAATTTAAATGAACAACGTGAAAGACAAATTTTCTAACTTACGGCAAAAAAAACGTGCAAAAAAAAATTATTATCAAAATTAGATTAAAATTCAACACATCAAAAGAGACATACAATTATTCTACAGGTATGAAAATACTAGAAATATTACTAATTTAAATACTGTCTCCCCAAAAGTGATAGGGATACGATAATGAATGTACTAAAATAAGTTTTTAATTAAATATTCGACTCAACAAAGAGTTACATAATTACGGTAATGACATAACCAAAATTTTAATTAAACTGAATATTACATAAAAATAACAAGAAAGATAACGGTAATTTAATTAGGAATAATATGTGACCTTGCAGTAAACTAAGTGGTGCGATAGTTATTGAAGTCACTCAAAATTCTTAGGTCAAATTTAGGTGAGATAAAGTCCTGCACTCTGGCATACAATCGTCGAAAATCAGTCGTAAATTAAGATGTAAATTACAACATTAGTTGCACTTATCTGACAAAATGGACGTCGGATGGCCGCAACGATAATCAAAATGGCGTAGGCCCCCTTGATGAAAATTCCACTTCAACAGGCGGGATGGATGTAGAGATGCAACTACTGCGACAACGTTAGAAACCACCGCGCTCTTCAGCGATAATGCGGGGTGATAATGCCAGAAATATGGCTACTGTGGGCTTTTGTGCCCGTCAAAAGAATCCTATTAAATTAGAGAAGAAAAGAAACAAAGATAAAATCCCGAAAATTAACACAAAGTTTCAAACACTTACCCCAATATGAAAAATGGAGATCCCGCGATATACGACTTCACAAGTCACTCAAGGGTGCAAAATTTAGATTAAGAAAGACCAGCACGTGGCCATACGTGAATTTGAGGTAACGGTATATCGGTAAAAATTCACGAAAGAAACCAGAATTAAGGTAACGGTAATTACTGCTTATTCCAATTTAAGCCGCATTCGCGAAAATATCTACATAGATAATGTAATCAAATTACTAAGGGAGATAAGCAATTTGCACACACTGTTCTTACACAAGATATGACTATCAAGTGCCGTCAAAAAGCGGGAACCTCCTCCATATCTCATGCGCGTCAATCACACGCAAAGTACAAGCCCGGATATATCACTGAACGAAAGGCGGGAGATTTCAAATAAACATACCAAGCACACAACTAAATTGACAATAAAGGGAGTCGACATCGTGACTTATACATAATTAAACGCAACCCTACACATAACTTAGACGAAAAGAAAATAAGGGACACACTCTTACAAATGTACGTAGAAATCAAAAGTCGGCAGTTCGAGAGGGAACTCACATACTAAACAGTTGGTAAACGTGACGCGCACGGTCAGCTGAGCGACATAACCAAGTGTTTGACAGAAATAAACAAAACAATCTTCCAATGTAGATACAATTTTATTACGGAAGAAAGCGGACACTGCAGGTAACTATGGATATATCCAAAATCTTAAATCACGCTACAACGGCGGTTAAAAAAACCGACCATAACATATTTTACAGTTAAATCCGCAATGCCATAACCTTCCAAGGAAGATGTTAATAATAGCGCAATAAGGCAGTCAGGGAAGATGAACGCTTGCTATGAACAAATCAATCCACGGAAACAAAACACGTATGCCCGTTAAAACACAAGATTCCCTCATTTAATACTCCTTACATTTTTAGTGACATACATACGAGGGAAAATATTAGTCAGTCGTACACGAAGGTCTATGTCTTGGGATACACCTAAGCACAGGCGACATTAAATACAACGAGGCTGCCCAATGTGTCGGAGAATTTTAAAGACACAAATAAATGCACTACGTAGAGATCGGACGTAATAAACAAGTAGATATAAAACAAACTGAAGCAAGGCGTAAAAAGTAACTGCAAATGCAAATTATTCGGATCTACAGGTAGGGTAAAATAAGCTAGGGATAAGATAATTAGAATTAGTTCACAAGATACAGAGTTTCCTTCACATAAAGAGTGTATTTGCTCGATAATACATATTACATATCGATCAATCTCACGGTTCGCGACCTAGGGCTCTAAGAGTACAATAGTCGATTTAGCACACACATAGATATATGGCAGACGGTCTTTCAGCCGGTGAAACGAACGATGTACAGGGTTCACTCAAAAGTCTCGTGACCAATAAATTCTACGCACTTAAACAAAGACACATAATCTGTCAAGAACGAAATACAAAAGTAAATTTTACAGCGTAACAAATTCCCCCCTTTCCAGCGAAAAGAAATTGATCGCAGAGCAATTTCTTGCACCGAGAACATAGGCTGACGGGATAAAGGTAGTGAAAAGGGTAAGCGAGAGGTCTAAAACGGACGTTGTCCACTACACGAACGCACATATCCACACTCAGTCACCGCAACACCAAACAGCTTGGCCAAAACCACCACGTGGCCCTTCGGCATTCGGCCGGTACGGGAAAGTAACGAAAAATAAAAGAACAAGGGTGTCGAGATTCTGCACAGACGCGCCCCGAGACCTGTCCAACCGACAGCCCAGCACTATTGGTAGCATCACGGGGGAAAAGGGTATAGACGGGTTAGATATCGGTGTGCCCGGCCGGCGGTGATCCTTACGACGGTCGAAGGCACAGGAATGAGGAGTGGGCACTACCAATAGGCCAAGATGCGGGAAAGGCAACCCCCGAGACGACACTCTGCAGACACGCGACGGTAAAAGAGACCCTTGGGTAAGGCCCTCGGTATCTCGAAACAAACAAAAATAAAAGGTCAACTAAAAACGGGTTTATTACTACAGATACGGGATACAAAGCGGAATAAGGAAGAGGTAAATAAAGGTAGGGTGGAGCTCAGAATGGTGCAACTGCTCAGAGGTACGGATATGCCGTTTCGACAACCATAACATCCGGTAACAACAAAACGAGAGAAGATCGCCAAACAAAAATAGATAATAGGGAGCAAAAGTTTAAAGTCTGGACCGGCGTTGTCCCGACTGAAACGCTGAAGGCGAACGATAAACCATAAGGCAGAAGTCATTATCAATTCCTGGAGGTAACATTTTGACAGTAAGGAAAGCAAAAAGGTAGCCAGGACACGACCCTTGGAAGGCTGAGGATTATCACACAAAAAGGGACCATCACTCTTTATACCTTCTCAAATAAGATAAGTCAAATCCGGTAGTCAAGCACTAACCAACATTAGTTAGCTTAAAAGGTAGTCATGTCCGATAAGGTAAAGGAAATGTAGTGTGGACTCCCCTAGCAAGGTTGCCACTCCATATATGCAAAGACACGGAAGATCCGAAACACACGGAAGCGATAAAGATACGAGAAGATAAATGCATAGACGGAATCACAGATCCAAGCTGTGCAATGGAGCCGGTAATCACACTATCGAAAGGGCGATAAAAGAAAAATGTTTGTCCTAAGGTGGTAGAGGAACAATAGAAGTCAGGGTCCCTTTAGAAGCCTTTTACTTCACGCAGGTTCACGGTAGGAGAATTCTTCCAGCCCTCACTACAGGCCATAAAGCCCCTTTAGATGCCTCCTACATCACGCGAGGTACACGGTAGAGAAATTCTGGTGTTACGGCTGCAAGCCAAGGCACTCTCTACAGGCCAAAATGCCCCTTTAGATGCCTCCTACATCACGCGAGGTACACGGTAGAGAAATTCTGGTGTTACGGCTGCAAGCCAAGGCACTCTCTACAGGCCAAGATGGAAGGAGTTAGCGTTAAGATAAGGCACGAAGCAACACATAGCGAAAACGAAGGCGAGATAAAAGACAAACTAATTTATTCAACAGACGAATGTCGATGTTTATCGTCTGAAGTCTGTTTCGCAAATCGTCAGGTAACATTGACCAAATGGCGGAAGAAGGTATATCAACAAGGTACCACTGCAAAACGTAATCCACAAACAAGACCATAGCCGGGCTAAGATAAACAGACGGAGTCCGAGAAATTTTTATTTTAGAGATACGCTCTCGATAGATGTTCAAAGAATTATCTTCATCAACTTCAAGAGATCCCATGTCCAGCGAGATGAATGGATCCGCTTCACCCGACGGAACAGAGAAATCCAAAGCCGAAGAAACAACAGCGTTTTTATCATAAGCCAAATCAGATATATGCAGATTTAAAGATACGCATGGAGCTGTAACATCTGTTGGTTCGAAAATCTCCAAGTTCAGAGAGACATCGGAATCTGCGTTATTTGCGCATACAAGAAGCTTTGAATCGAAAGAAGCTTCCGTATCTGTATCATTTGCGCATACAAGAACCTCTACATCGGAAGAAGTGACAGAATCTGAATTATTATTAGGGCGTACCCAATGCTCCAAGACAGATGAGACAACAGAATCTGTATCATAGATAAGCGCTAAATCGGGAGGTATATCAGAATCTGAATCATAGGTAGGCTGTAAGTCAGGAGATACATCAGGAATTGTATTTTCCACGAGCTCGGACGTTTCCAATACGGGAGAGACAACTGACACAGTCTTGATTGGGTTATCGGAAGAATTCAGTTCATCGAAGGCAACTGAGTCTATCGGAGGTGGGGAGGCAACAATTGGAGACGGAGACGGAACTGGCATGACACTAGCTGACGGAGAAGGTTGGCCAATAACTTCAACGTCACCCATGTCATCCTCGTCGTCACTCATATAATCCTCGTCGCCAAACACAATCTCTATGTCGCCATTCCAACGATCCGCGCCTTTCCATGCCTTAAACTCCTCAACAGCGGTACAACGAGAGGTATCAAGAAGATCGTGAGTTGTGACGTTTCCGGAAGCCCAAAATCTCGTGTAAAATTTGGCTGCCAATTCAAAGCTGCGCATAGAAAACCAGCTACATTCGTTCTTCTCATCCTCAGTTCGCGGTCGCGCCCTTACAATGCGGCCAGCGACAAAAGCTAGAGTGGAAGATATTCTCCGATATTCCGTGACCGTTGACGTACTTGCAAGCTGAGAGATAAGAGACTTCAGGAGAGAGATTTTTAACCGGATCGCCTCAGCGTCCTCCGCATAAGGAAAAGGAGAGTCAAACGTTATATCGTCGGGTATATCTTTCCACGACCTCAGAACAGCGAAACATTCCACCTGCAGCGCCTCCAGCGTACACCCTGGCTCTGGCTTGCTACCATCAATAGCAAGTAAATATGCCATATCCTCAAAGGAAAGTTGGTCAATAAGAACTTTAAACCGAACTGGCTCCATTGTATAGAAGAAAAAAAAAGAAAATTATTTAAGAAAGATTACAGAGATAAACTTGGTCTTGAAATGGTCACAAGGCATAAATGTGTACCTGTCGATGACTTAAATGGTTCGTACCAGGTAACAAAAGAAAAGCGAAACTATTAAAAGTCCAAAACACGCTAAGACTTGCCTAGAAGGGAATCGGAAAAAAAATATATAGATATAGGCAAGACCAAAGAAAACAGTGCGATAAGAGTGCTCCACTCAGTAGCCACTCCCCTAAGTCGAGAAAAAGCCTAAATCGAGAAAATTACAAAATTTGTGCCTGAAGATGGTCAGGACCGAAACGTTGATACTAAACGAGGAGCTTCCCCAAAGTATAGCACCACTGTGCGGTACGACGAAATGTTAGTGGCAGAAATACTTAAAGATAAGGAAAATATTCCGGAAGATGGAGAAAACTTGTCCGAAACGTCGGTTGTCAAATTTGTTCCGGAAGGTAGCGAAAACTAGGTCGAAACGTTAGGTGTCAACTTGTTAGTTGATAGATGACACACAAAAGGAAAAGAAAATTTGAGGGCGGCGAAAACTTAGCCGAAACGTTGGGTAACAAAGGGGAAATTTTATTCCGGACGATGGCGAAAAGAAGGCAGAAACGTTGGCCAACAATTTATTAATACAATCTCCAAAAGAAAGTCCCAAAGCGTTAGTGCACCAAATTTGTACGGAAGGGGGAGAAAACTTGTCTAAATGTTAGGAGACAGGAAAAGAAATTTTGAAAATGGCGGAAAATTGGCCGAAACTTGGTTGACACAAAAATGAAAAAAAAATGAAGATGGCGGAAAGTTGGCCGAAACGTTGGTACCAAATCTGTTACCTTATTCCCCAAAAGAAAGGCCAGACGTTAAGGCACTAAAATTTGTTCACTTCTACCAGAAAGAAAGGCCCCAAAACGTTAGGGCGCCAAATTTTTGCTACCGGAACTACGTCGCACTAAGATAAATGACTAAATTAAGGTAAAGAAAAGAAGAATCACAATAGGGGTTGATAAAATCTGGATAGCGCAGGGCCGAGCTAACTCTGTCGCAGACGGCGTGACGGTTCAGAAAAACTAGAACACCTAAAAGTAGAGCGTCGGTCGGCAGCGACGCTAGCGACGTTGTCCGGGCACCAGGACACTGTGTTACCTTATGATAACCTACCTGCGCCTCCTATGAGCTACCACTGGCTGTGTCCCTCCAACGGGTTTCCTATTGATCACCCTGTATAATTTAATATGATGCACCTAACCTTATGTACGTGCTTGTCACAATATTATATGAGAAATGTAGAGGTAAAATAAAAGAAAAGATATTACGGAAAGTAGCAAGTTTTAATTAAATTGAAATGTTGTTCTTTTTTTTTAAAGTTGTTTAAGTTTTTTTTATATAAAGAAGAGGAGCAGTTAAGTATAAAAGCAAATTTACAAAATGTCACGAATCTGTCTGGACAGTTTTAAATATATAAAAAAATTAGCAAGCGTTGAATAAAATTGATATACAAAGAAAAATAATGAAAACTAGACAGTTTGATAATTTAGCAAACAAAACGTTAGGTAACAATAATGAAATATAAAAGGAAATATCAAGTCTTAATACTAATTCATAATCTCTGCGTTTCAGCAGAAGATGGTTGGTAGCAGAAACGTTTCATTACCTCACAGAATAAAAATACAAAAAAAAAATCATGAAAACGCCACTATGGCAATGTTAATACAAAATGTAATTCATTATGTACGCAAGATAATTAATATCAACCAGTACATAAGACTTAGTCTAATAAAGTGAAAAATTCGTTAAATACCAAACACAGGGTTTGATTACATGTACATGATTAATTTAAATGAAGGTTACTTATTAACAAATGTCAAATAATTAAAGATAAAATTAGAAAGGAAATTTTATAATATACAAATTACACTGAGCTTCCCGTACAAGAATTTGCTCTTACAGAAATGACTTTAACTAGCTCAGGAAAATTTAAATGAACAACGTGAAAGACAAATTTTCTAACTTACGGCAAAAAAAACGTGCAAAAAAAAATTATTATCAAAATTAGGTTAAAATTCAACACATCAAAAGAGACATACAATTATTCTACAGGTATGAAAATACTAGAAATCTTACTAATTTAAATACTGTCTCCCCAAAAGTGATAGGGATACGATAATGAATGTACTAAAATAAGTTTTTAATTAAATATTCGACTCAACAAAGAGTTACATAATTACGGTAATGACATAACCAAAATTTTAATTAAACTGAATATTACATAAAAATAACAAGAAAGATAACGGTAATTTAATTAGGAATAATATGTGACCTTGCAGTAAACTAAGTGGTGCGATAGTTATTGAAGTCACTCAAAATTCTTAGGTCAAATTTAGGTGAGATAAAGTCCTGCACTCTGGCATACAATCGTCGAAAATCAGTCGTAAATTAAGATGTAAATTACAACATTAGTTGCACTTATCTGACAAAATGGACGTCGGATGGCCGCAACGATAATCAAAATGGCGTAGGCCCCCTCGATGAAAATTCCACTTCAACAGGCGGGATGGATGTAGAGATGCAACTACTGCGACAACGTTAGAAACCACCGCGCTCTTCAGCGATAATGCGGGGTGATAATGCCAGAAATATGGCTACTGTGGGCTTTTGTGCCCGTCAAAAGAATCCTATTAAATTAGAGAAGAAAAGAAACAAAGATAAAATCCCGAAAATTAACACAAAGTTTCAAACACTTACCCCAATATGAAAAATGGAGATCCCGCGATATACGACTTCACAAGTCACTCAAGGGTGCAAAATTTAGATTAAGAAAGACCAGCACGTGGCCATACGTGAATTTGAGGTAACGGTATATCGGTAAAAATTCACGAAAGAAACCAGAATTAAGGTAACGGTAATTACTGCTTATTCCAATTTAAGCCGCATTCGCGAAAATATCTACATAGATAATGTAATCAAATTACTAAGGGAGATAAGCAATTTGCACACACTGTTCTTACACAAGATATGACTATCAAGTGCCGTCAAAAAGCGGGAACCTCCTCCATATCTCATGCGCGTCAATCACACGCAAAGTACAAGCCCGGAAATATCACTGAACGAAAGGCGGGAGATTTCAAATAAACATACCAAGCACACAACTAAATTGACAATAAAGGGAGTCGACATCGTGACTTATACATAATTAAACGCAACCCTACACATAACTTAGACGAAAAGAAAATAAGGGACACACTCTTACAAATGTACGTAGAAATCAAAAGTCGGCAGTTCGAGAGGGAACTCACATACTAAACAGTTGGTAAACGTGACGCGCACGGTCAGCTGAGCGACATAACCAAGTGTTTGACAGAAATAAACAAAACAATCTTCCAACGTAGATACAATTTTATTACGGAAGAAAGCGGACACTGCAGGTAACTATGGACATATCCAAAATCTTAAATCACGCTACAACGGCGGTTAAAAAAAACCGACCATAACATATTTTACAGTTAAATCCGCAATGCCATAACCTTCCAAGGAAGATGTTAATAATAGCGCAATAAGGCAGTCAGGGAAGATGAACGCTTGCTATGAACAAATCAGTCCACGGAAACAAAACACGTATGCCCGTTAAAACACAAGATTCCCTCATTTAATACTCCTTACATTTTTAGTGACATACATACGAGGGAAAATATTAGTCAGTCGTACACGAAGGTCTATGTCTTGGGACACACCTAAGCACAGGCGACATTAAATACAACGAGGCTGCCCAATGTGTCGGAGAATTTTAAAGACACAAATAAATGCACTACGTAGAGATCGGACGTAATAAACAAGTAGATATAAAACAAACTGAAGCAAGGCGTAAAAAGTAACTGCAAATGCAAATTATTCGCATCTACAGGTAGGGTAAAATAAGCTAGAGATAAGATAATTAGAATTAGTTCACAAGATACAGAGTTTCCTTCACATAAAGAGTGTATTTGCTCGATAATACATATTACATATCGATCAATCTCACGGTTCGCGACCTAGGGCTCTAAGAGTACAATAGTCGATTTAGCACACACATAGATATATGGCAGACGGTCTTTCAGCCGGTGAAACGAACGATGTACAGGGTTCACTCAAAAGTCTCGTGACCAATAAATTCTACGCACTTAAACAAAGACACATAATCTGTCGAGAACGAAATACAAAAGTAAATTTTACAGCGTAACACCTTTGTAAAGAATAAAAGAGGATAGTAATATTACTGTGTTTTTCCATTCTAAACCTTTACAAAATGGACATTTACTACATGAATAAAGATATATCCTAGTCTTCTGTCCGAGAATTTCATAGAATCTATGCAAAGATAGACATCTACTATAACTACATCTATTTTGTCGATGTATGCATCAGAGAAAAGTTAATCCCATCCTTTGTCAAGATCAAGTGTTCAAAACTGACAAACAAACAGAGGGAAAGCATTCAACATAAATTACTCAATAAAGAAAAACGAAAACACTATTCGACCATAGCTCAACTTTACAACAGACTCACATTATTGCATAGAAACCTCAGAGAAAAATATCACTTTTTGGAAATGGAGGAGATAATACTGGATGCCAAAAACCGTACATATTTTTTGAAACAAAAGGATCTTGATTGTAAAAATAACAAATTAAGATCATTGAGGAGGAACAAAAACCATCTGGACACACATTTTGGAGTACATTCCCACAACAGGACTACGGCGAATGTTAAGTCTTCTATCCAAAGAGATTATAATTCAATACCATCACAACCTCTCAATAGCACCAGTGAACAACATACACACCAATACAAAAACCTTACTGATATCCACTTTGAAGAGGACGAAATTAATTTATTGAACAACGGACATAAGTACGCTCTTCACCCTACAAAAATATCACTCCCTTTGACGTCAATCGATGTACAGTGCGCGATAGAGAGGCACCCTGAGAAGAACAGGATCAGAAACGACATCATTCCAACCATAAAAAATGTAGAAAGACATAATCGCGACATAGCTTTCTGTCACAGGGAAGAATGGAGAATAGTCAAGAGGATCAGATCGAAGCTCGAGGCAAATAACGCAATATATGTGATGGCAGACAAAAATGCAGGTACTGTTATCATGTATCGTAAATCATACATAGACAAAACCTTGAAATTTATTTCTGAAAACAATTATACACTTTTACAAAAGAATCCTTTAAAAACTTTAATTAGCAATACAAAGTCTGTCATTGACCGTTGTAGAGATACACTCATAGAATATTCACCACAGAACAATACATTTATACCTATGAACCCTAAAATACCAATTTTATACTCCCTACCTAAACTTCACAAAATTGACATACCCATTAGACCCATCACCGCATACTACTCATCTCCTACAATACATTTATCTAGAATTCTGTTAAAGGTCTTTAAAGAAATAAATTATGAATCAACATTTTCAATTAATAATACACACCAGTTCTTAAACAACATTACAAATAGACCTCAAGATATAAATTTCATCATGGTATCTTTTGACATCACTAATTTATATACCAACATCCCTATTAAAGAAACCTTCAATATAGCCAATAATCTTTTTACTCAGCATTTTTCTGATGTCACTAAAATAAATAATTTGAATGCCATTTTAGAACTTATAGTCACTCAAAATTATTGCGACTTTAATGACCATTTTTATAAAGTTAATGATGGTTTACCAATGGGTATGCCACTCTCTGGTTTACTAGCAGACTTATATTTGAACCAAGTTGAGATCTCCAAAATAAATAATCCTGTTAACCCCTTTTACAATAAAATTATAAAATGGATTAGATACGTGGATGATGTATTCTGCATGTGATCAGGTACTTTGGATGAACTACAAAACTTTCATAAATATATAAATAACTTGCATCAAAATTTGAAATTCACACTCGAAATAGAAAGAGAAAGAAAATTGAACTTCCTAGATATCACTTTAACAAGAGGTATAAATAATATTTCGATAGATATTTACAGAAAACCATCTTCAACTGCCACCATTATTCCATACAAATCTTACCATTGCACATCACAGAAATTCTCTGCTTTTCATTTTTACTTAAACAGAGCCGTCACATATCCTTTAGACCAAAATTCAAGAAACAAAGAAATCAATTATATATATGATCTGGCTAAGAAATTCCAATTCCCTCTTCAAACTATTAATAAACTCCTTAAGCTAATTATCCTTAAACAAGATCCCCTTTACAAAAAGAAACCTAATTCACCAGGCACACAATATAAATCTCTTCCTTACAATAATATCACTACTAAAATGAAACCAATATTTAATAAATATAACATTCAGCTTTCATTTAAAACTAACAGTCAACTATACACCATTTTAAACAATATCAAACTAAAACCCGATATCCTCGAAGAAAGTGGTGTCTATTCAGTGAGATGTAGTCAATGCACATCAATATATATTGGTCAAACAGGTCGTAAATTAAGTAACAGAATTTATGAACATAAAAATCAATTTTCATCTAATATTTATAGACAGAGACTTCAAACTGGACATAACATTGATTTTGATAACATTTCAATTCTACATAAACAACCGAAGAGCTTAAAACTTAACCTGCTCGAGACTTTGGAAATTGAAAGACATAAACAACATTTCAATTTGCTTAACAATCAAATCTACACACATGATAAACCACTATTTTCTTTTCTTGAAACACTTTGAAATAAATTTCATATTCATTAAGTTTTGTTCTGCAACGGCATGATGGCTTGTACAACGCTGTATTTTTGGTTGCCTAACTACACTATCTATTACACGATTCTAATGTACGTTTCCACATATGCTCTGGTTCTTTTATTTTTATTAGTTTGTGTTTTTTGGTTAAGGTGCTATACTTTTGATGTGATTAGATTTGCGATATTCATGCGGTTCTCCTTTTATTTTACAATATACTTTTGTGAACGTCGTTTGTCCTGTCATGATTATGTTTTCAAAAAATTTTTGAATTTTTAACTTGTAATGTGATGTTTGTCATTGTATTCGTTTTTCAAAAGATTTTAATGTGTTAATTTTTAAGTAAAATGAGTATTTTATTTTATAATATCATATACATCCGCATTATACATGGAATTTTTTGAATTTTCATTGACTGTAAGTATTTTAATTTGCTAAATTTAAAATTGTGTTTTTTTACTGTTAATACATTAATTAAGGATATCTATTCTAACATTTTATAATAACTTGCCTAGATTCTGAGCTGATGATGGCCATGTGTCGAAACTAGTACTCGGAGTAAATTGATACCCTTTGTAAAGAATAAAAGAGGATAGTAATATTACTGTGTTTTTCCATTTATCATATTAATTAATTTATCAAAAGTCCTCACTGTCATGCGAGTATATTTAAAAAACTGCTCTGGATCGTTCTCTTTCATTTTTAAATAATATTGAAAGTTGCTCATTATATGTCTTGTTCTATTTATTGGACGTACTTTATATCGTCTTCTCCTTCTCCTTGCATCTATTTTTACCGCTGCACATAAACAAAGTAAAATAGCCAAGCTTCCAGCCAAATAATTTTGATGTGCGTCCATTTCAACTATTTCCACAAATATGACTAATTGACATTCCCCAATTTCCTTTTGTATTTATAGGTGTCTCTGCGTTGCTACGCGACGGCAACTTCTCAACATCTAGTTTATAAATTCACCTATTTAGTTCGAACTGTTGCCGAACTCCCGTGAACCGAACTCCTGCAGACCCAAATTGAATGTCGAGTTTATAAATCCAACTTAATTTACATTGTGAATACTGTAATAATAGATGTTCACCCCCAAATTAAACGTTTTCATGTATTATTGCAATAAGAAATCATGGTATGTAGTTTGTGTATTAATAAAATAACCTTCTTCCCTCACTGCAGCTTTAATAGGTTCTCCTGTATCCGGTATTATTGGCAGATTTATTGATGGTACGGCTTATTTACTTAAAAACATATTTGATACTATGTCATCCTCTGGACTCATCGTAAGTAAACTATGATTTCCACATAGTTCAACCCACTTTTTCATTATGTCAGGAAACAAACTTGGGTTTGGAAATGCATAACGATGAGAAGTTTTATCCTCACAGCCATTAACACAACATGTGCGATAACGTACCATCATAAGCCAGCGACTTGAAACTTTCTGTGTAAAGAAAAAGCTAAAAATGTAAATAATATACATTATGCATGTATATATCTATTTACCTATCTCACGTACAGTCGAAATAATACAGTAGGTAACAAGGAGTAAATCCTCACAGATCGCACACTATAAAATGTTGGCTGTTTACTATAAATTGCTGCAGAAAATACAACAAATATTAACAAAACAACAGAGCTTATAAGAACTGCAAAATATTACCTGCTAATAATTGCCAGACTAACGTAAATTATAAAATATTACAATACAGTTTATCTATATATACACAGTAGTTCATGTACTGTTGAAGTGAACACATGCAATTGATTGCGGTCTCGACTGTCGGTAGTATTAAACGGTAGTATTAAACATTATTATGTGAACATATCGTGTCTATTTTCTTCTCTCTTTCGCTTTTCTTTGTTTCAAAATGAGTGCAAAGAGGTGTTGTACGTGTAAAAACGATTTAAAAAGAATAGACAAATACGTAAGTTGTTTTGTGTGTGGAAAAGATTATCACTTGAAGTGTCTGGGATTCAAGTCATCGGAAGAAAATCTAAAATCAATATTTGAATCAAGGGGTATAAAATACTTGTGTACAGAGTGTGAGAATAATAAAATGCAAGTTCAAATGGATGAATTAAACAAAAAGTTTGAAGCATGCTTTAATATGATATCAGAACAGAGTGATGTTATTCATCAGATGGATATAATGATACAGAGTTTGGTAAAAGGAGAAAATATTTCTAAAAGTAAATTATATAGTGATTCGGTAAAGAATAAAAAGGAAGTACTGGTGATTAAACCTAAGAATGATAAGCAACAATGCGAACAAACACAAAAAGATCTTAAAACGAAAATTAATCCAAGTAAATTGGCAGTAGCTGTGAATACGGTTAAGAATATAAGTAATGGAGGAATTGTTATAAACTGCAATAATACTAGTTCTAAAGAAAAATTAAAAGACTCAGTGACAAAGGAGTTGGGAACTAAATATGATGTAATTGAACCGGTATTAAAAAAACCTGAATTGATCATAGTTGGTATTGAAGCAGAAACTTTGGACCAAGCAGATGATGATATATTACACAGTATTATTGATCAGAATGAACTGGAATTGACCAATGTAAATGCTCTGGAAAGTATGAAGATCAAAAGAAAATTCTCCGTTAAGAACAAGAAAAACTATGGCAGTATAGTTTTACAAGTTGAAGCAAACATATATAAAAGAATATTAAGCAAAGAAAAAATTAACATAGGATGGAGAAAATGTAATGTATATGAACATGATAACGTGTTTAGGTGTTACAAATGTGGAGGATACAATCATATGGCAAAGGATTGTAAAAATGAGGTAAGATGTACTAAATGTGCTGGTACTCATACAACTAGAGAATGTAATGTGAATGAAAATAAATGTATAAACTGCATAAACACTAACCGGAGATTAAAGATGAATTTAGATGTTAGTCATTCAGCAACAGATAGAGAGTGTCCTTGTTACAAAAGGATAATTGAAAAATTGCGTTCTAAAATTAATTATCAATAGCAACTAATAAATGTCGATAGTGGTGAAAAAGGTAGGATTTCTAAGGATATTTTGGTATTTAACTGTCAGGGTTTTTTGCATAATAAAGACTCTATATTGCATCTTTGTGATATGTGGGAACCGAGTATATTGGGTCTTGTAGAGACCCATATTGATGATGAAATTACTGATGGTGAAATTACAATTAAAGGATATAATGTAATAAAAGCACTCACAGAAAATAGAAGAACTGGTGGAGTTTCACTTTATATAAAAAGTAATATAAGTTATAAAGTACATAACATCCACATTGACAAATATATTTGGATGGTAAGTGCGGAAATCGTAATGGGTAGTCAAAGAGTACTATTGTCCGTTATATACCACCCTCCACAAAACATGGATAACCTATTTTTGGAATATATTGAAACCTATATTGATAATATAATCAATTTCAATGGGACTATTTTAATGATGGGTGATATAAATATAGATTATACAAAAAACACTTATTACAGTAATAGACTTAAAACCTTGATACATATAAATGGTTTACAGCAAGTGGTAACTGAATATACAAGAATAACAAACAATAGTAAAACGCTCATTGACTACATTATTACTAACGAAAAAACAATACAACATGAGGTACTACATACACCAAAAGTAAGTGATCATTCGATGTTAAAAGTTATACTACAGACAAAAAGTGATGTGACAAAAAGGAAAAAGAAAGTTATAAGGAGTTTTAAAAATTATGACATTGATAAATTGCATGAACACATTTACGAAAAAAGTTGGTATAATGGAAATGATGTCAACATTATGGTAGATCAATGGACTGAAAATATAAACCAAAGTATTGAAGAAATGTGTCCAAAATGTGAATTTGTTTTACCGGAAAAGTATTTAAGGAATGAGTGGATGAATTATGAAATATTAGAACAAATAAATATTAGAGATGATAAATATAAGGTAGCAGTATTTACGAAACGTGAGGAAGACTGGAATGAATACAAATTTATTAGAAATAAAGTAGTTCAAATGATTAGAGAACGGAAAGAAGAGTATTTGAAAACAGCACTGGATCAAAACAGAAACGACTCAAAAGTACTATGGAAGAATCTAAAAATGTTATTACCAACATGTAAAGAAACAAATAATACAGGCATTATTTTCGATAATGAAGAAATAGAGAACGACAGGGAAATTGTTGAAAAATTTAATGAGTACTTTGTAACAAGCATAGATACACTAGTCGATGGGATACAAAGACAAAATATTGACAGTGAAAATGAAGTTTTGCGTGACATACCGCAGCATCCGGACTTTTGTAAATTTGAAAATGTAACTATGAAAGAAATTAAAGATGTAATTAAATCTCTAAAAGGTACAGGAGACGTTGCTGGTGATGGTATAACAAGCAGAGTTTTAAAGGACATTTGTTTGGTGTCAGCAAATAGAATACTAGACATAATAAATACGTCAATGCAGTCAGGGGTATTTCCTAAATACTGGAAAATATCATATATAGTACCTGTCCCAAAAGTCAATGGGACAAAACTGTGTGAAGAATACAGACCTATAAATACAGTGCCATCATACGAAAAAGTGTTGGAAATGTGCGTTAAAAAACAAATCGATAGTTATTGTGATACAAATAGCATAATATCGTTGAACCAGTCAGGTTTCAAGAAATCACACTCTTGTGAAACAGTTTTGGTGAACATTTGCGATAATTGGACGAGGGAAATGGACAGTGGCAAAATGGTGCTGGCTGTGTTTTTGGATTTCCGAAGAGCTTTTGAGACCATCGACCGACAATTACTATTGAAGAAATTGGAAGTCATCGGCTTCAAAGGCATCGCTCTGGAATGGTGTCGTTCATACATGACTGACAGATACCAAAGTGTAAAGTTTAATGGGACAACATCAGGGGTGCGCTCTACTAAATATGGTGTACCACAAGGAACAATATTAGGACCATTACTTTTTAATTTATATGTTAATGATATTATGCTAAGGACCAAAAACAGTAAATTACATTTGTTTGCTGATGACTCAATGTTATATGTCAGTGGAAATAATTTAAATGACATGATGGACAAAATAAATGAAGACTTGACTTTATTATATAAATGGTTATGTGCGAATAGTTTAAGTATTAATATAAGTAAATCTAAATTTATAATCATTGGTAGTGCATATAAATTAAATACAATTAATTATGACAATATTAAGATAAAAATAGATAATAATTATTTAGAAAGAGTAAATAGTATAAAATATTTAGGGATAATTATAGATCAGCATTTAAATTTTAAAGAAAATACAAAACATATTCTAAATAAAATGTCTAAAAAAGTAGGTTATTTAAGTAGAATAGGTCAAAATATGTCTACATATATTAAACTGTCTATATATAAATCATTAATTTCCGTACACATTGAATATTGCTCAACGATCCTTTTCAAGTTAAATAATTACGAAACTCAGCAAATGCAAAAGATACAAAACAGGGCTATGAGAACAATTTTAAAGTGTAACAAATATACACCAGTTACGTTAATGCTGAGTACATTGAAATTAATGAATGTGCGTCAAAGACTAACCTACAAAACTATGCTATTTATTTATAAGACTAAAAAAGGTGTTACGCCATCGTATATTAGTCAGAAGTTGATTTATATACATGACACACATAAATATAATACAAGAATCATCAATGATTTCTTTATAGGAAAAGTTAATAGGTCATCAACGGCTAATAATGTTTTTGTTAATGGGCTAAAAATGTTTAACAGCCTGCCGTATGAAATAAAACATTGTAGTAATATAAATAGATTTAAGAGACAACTGTCATTATATATTTTAGATAAATTTATATAAATAATGTAAGTGTATGTAAATAGCGTATTGCTAATAAAGATATATTATTATTATACACACAACAAACTTGAACACAGCTATTTCACAACGGTAATCATAAAAAATAAGCGTGTGTTAGTCCACGTGATTTGTAAACTGATGTAAACCAAAACAAACTAATAGAACTCTGTATTCGCGCAGCTAGCGCCATCTTCTGAGATAATCTCGTTAATTATACAGTTTCAGTCATGTGTATCTAGTGAATCTCCCATGCGACAGGTGGATGTGAGGTGGAAAGTCAAGTTGTCAGGTGGTGGGCAACCTTACAGAAATAAGCTTAAAAGTAACTATAAATATGTTGAATCAAGAAAATAGAACAATATGCTTGTCAATAAGTTCTAATTGGTCATTTAATTTAATTATGATTAAATTTATCTTTTCAGTTGTTAGGTGTTAGGCAACCTAACAAATAAGTTTTAAAGTAATCATAAATATAAGTGTTATAATAATAATAATAATAATAATAATAATAATAATAATAATATTTATTAAATACCTAACAGATTAACATCCACAAAAGGTACAAAATTAACTATTATAAGTACAAATGCATAGAAGCTAATGCATAGAAGCTAAGGCAAATCTACATTAAAAAAATTGAAATTTCTCGCTGCGTGTACCAGAGGCGCCTTCCATAAAACATCTGTCCGAACCGTCGGGACCCAGAGGAGCCAGTGATGCTTTGAATGGAGACGCGGTACATGGACATCCATCCTGGAGAGAAGGTCGGGTGAGTCGATCCTATTTGTGAGGACGTTCAGTGCAAAGGACATACTTATACTTTTTCTTCTTTCTCCCAACGAAATGAAGCCGTGCGCCTCCAACAATTCACCATAATAAACACCACGCGCAGGATAGTGCCCGTCGCTCCTATATGAGAGGTACTTCAAAAATTTACGCTGGACACGTTCTATGAGGTCAATCTGCACACCGTAGAGGAGATACCAAGCATTAACTGCGTACTCGAGCTTGGATACAACATAGGCAAAGTACAGAGTATTAATTGCATCAATTTTATGAAAATCCCTACAAATCCGAATAATAAAACCGAGGGACTTATAGGCTGCACTCGTGATAGATAGGACATGGTTGGAAAGTATAAGTTTCTCATAGAATGTTACACCTAAATCTTTAATTGTTGACTGTCGGGAAATGCTGACATTATCAATCACGTATTGGGATTCAACCCTACAGATCTTCTTTGAGAATGACACAACAAAACAAGAGAAAATTATTGCGCAAACACCATTGCTGTATGTAATTAAGATTGTCCTGCAGAAATGTAATGTCAGACGAAGAGCGTATGGTATTGTATATTTTAATGTCATATGCGTAAGCCAACACGGGACAAGTACTCAACTTAATGAGGTCGTCAATATAGATATTAAATAGGAGTGGACCCAAATTCGATCCTTGGGGCACACCAGATGCAAAGAGAAAACCCACTAAGCAAAATTTTGTTACAATAACATTACTTTTATAGCACAAAGTACGCTGGTAACGTTGCTTTCTATAGCATCAAACACGTTCAATTAATGTTAATGCAACCGCATTATGTCCGCCTAACTAACTTCATTATTTATAACGTTATTTTAGTAACGTTAAAATAACGTTGTCCAAAAAACATGAGTTCAACGTATTGGAATTAAGGTTATTATAACGTTACGATTGAAACATTTCTACGATGTTCCCAACCCAACCCAACCTAACTCAACCCAACCCTTACCAAGAAAGTTACCTAGACCTCGTTAATAATAATAGCAATAATAATAATAATAATATATTTAAAAAAACAAAAATAATTCACATTTGAAAACAATAAAAATAAATAAACACGTCAAAATCTACACATTATAAATGCTTTTCCCTATCCAACCTTTGTTTACTAAATCTTAGCCAGTCCATAACATAAACCGTAAACTGTCTTTCGGTCATGTCGGGATAATGCTTCCTCACAGCATCTTAAAAATACATATATTATTAATAAAACAGAAATAGATGATTTTATAGAACTTACTTTGTAATGCCCGAGAAACTGTTAAGCCTTCCTAGTTTCAAGTTATGTTTTTGTCCTTTTCAAGAAAAAGATTGTGCCGTAGTATTATCAAGTAACGTTTTTAGACAACGATTTACAGTATTTTTGTTGTTATGCCCACCGACCAGGTACAATTTGCTTTCCTAAAGCAATAACTATTATTATCTCCTGAATAATCTAACAATTATTAGTATACAATTTTGTATATACACTTGTGTAATGAAACACTTGATATAGCCAGGTAAATATTGCAACGTCGGATTCTTCGGCCGTACTGGGAGTGCGACGAAAGACAGGAGAGTGTAGAGATAACTGCTATATTGCCAGTCGATGCTTCACCGTTAAATGTAGCGAGAGCGGGGACACAGTACGCCATGTTGCAATTCTGATGTATTTTCGACTTGCTATATCAAGTGTTGCACTACACATACGGTATACGTAACTTACCAACTGCGCGTACGCCTCTGCATCATTCACAATAAGGTTTTCCAGTGAAATTAATGCGTCGACTGACTTACAAGGCAATGATGGCAGTTTATTGTCATTAGTGTTGGCCGAATATGTACCAAAGCAATTATTCTGTTTTAATTTGTCAAGTATTAGGTTCGTCGTTGCCTTTACTTCCAAAACCAGTTGTTTCAAGGAGTCGCTCTTACAGTTACCTGCAACATAAAAATGTAGTACCTATTTTAACTCAATTATTAATATACTCCAATACTTACATTTGTTTATGGATGTATCATACGTAATTTGAGCCTTAGCTGTTGGCATTTTAGGGTAAATAAATGAAACTATTACTATTATACAGGGTTATTCACGCTATACGGCACGGAATATTGTGGCCAAAATACGTGACTTTCAAAAAGTTTCACTTTTGGGATATATGGGGGTCTAGTATGGTTACTTTTTAAAATTATTTTTATATTATACAGGGTGTCCCATAAGCCTTAAAAGTATCAAAGTTGTGTTTTTTTAAATGGAACCCCCTGTATATTATTGTATTTTCGGATTCTCCGATCAAAATAAGTGTCTGTTTTAATAAGGTTTACAATACCTAAACCTTAAGGTTTTTTAAATAATTTGAATTTTGCCAAAATCTAACCTAATTTTCATGTTTCAAATACTTAAGAAGTATTTAAGTTATGTAAGCGAAATTTACAGCGAAGTGTAACAATATATCATATTTTATATCCCAATCATAATAAACTTGCCATCTTATACAGGGTGTCCAAAAATTAAAACTAATCAAATAAGAACTTTAAGTGGCTATAACTTGATTAATTTAAATAGAACGCCATATTTTTTAACTTACCAGGAAATGTACTTTTTAATTACCTATCGAATGGTATTAGGGTGTTCTATAGCTAAGTCTTCGCGTTTTTACAGAATACGCCAAATAATCGTTTTTTGTACCATTTGGTGTTTTTTAAATAAAAGTTCTAATGTATCTAGTTGCCTATGGTATTTAGAAATGTCAGATAATTTACAATTATAAGAATAATAATGACGAATATCGTTACAAATGTTCAGAAACTTGGAACGTTATTTATAATCTAACAGGCTATAACAGCAATAATGGTAATAACATATCAACGATAACATAAAACAGAAGCAAAATATTTATAACAGATGTTCGAAATGTCGACCGTCCATTTCCAGACACTTACATATTCTTTTTTCAAAACCACTGCTAACTCTGGACAACATTTGCGGGGTTACAGTTTCAAAAGCGTCTCTTATGCGTATTTTTATATCGTGTGGTGTTGTCGGAGGCGTATTGTAGACAATTCCTTTTATGTATCCCCATAAAAAGAAATCTGGTGGAGTTAAGTCCGGGGATCTGGGGGGCCAATTTTGAAATCCATTTTTTCCAATCCACCTGTTTTGAAAGTTGGCATTTAAAAATTGCCGAACCTCGCGATGATAATGAGGCGGAGCTCCATCCAGTTGAAGCCACATGGTTGTTCTGATGTTTAAAGGGACTTCTTCTAATAATACTGGAAGTTGGTGTAAAAGAAAATCGAGAAACATCATACCATTTAAAGGTCCTTCAAAAAAATAGGGTCCAATTAAATATTGGCCCAGTATTCCACCCCACACATTAACGGACCACCTATTCTGATTTCTCATGACTCTGTATTCATGCGGATTCGAATCAGAATAATAATGGAAGTTGTGTCTATTCACGAGACCATTGTTATGAAAAATACATTCATCACTAAATAACACATTTTCAAAAAAGTTTTTATTTTCTGCCACTTTATCTAACACCCACATGCAAAATTCAGTTCGGTTGTCAAAATCATTTCCATAAAGTTCTTGGCAGAGCTGGATTTTATAAGGATGAAATCTGTGTTTTTTAAGAATTCTTGAAATACTTGCTTGACTAATGTTAGTATTTTCGGATATCTGATTTTGACTAACATTGGGATTTTCGATAACTGAACCAACTACCGTAAAAACATTTTCTTCATCTTCAGTGACAGGTTTTCTTGTAATGGGTTTTTTATAACTGACACTTCCACTTTCCTGAAACTGGTTTAATAATCTCTCAAAAACGGCTGGCTTAGGATGATTTCTTTCCGGAAAACTTTGAGCATAAACTCGAGAAGCCAATAAACAATTTTGATGACATTCTCCTAGGATAAAAATCATATCAATACGCTCTTCTTTTGGGTAAATCTTCATTTTGACTAAGCAACACCACAACAATATTCAAATAATAACGATCTAAACTTCCACAATTACAAAAAATAATACCACTATAGCAAAAACAGACTTTGCAGACTAAACTGACAGACTAAATGAATTTATGTGACATTTCTAAATACCATAGGCAACTAGATACATTAGAACTTTTATTTAAAAAACACCAAATGGTGCAAAAAACGATTTTTTGGCGTATTCTGTAAAAACGCGAAGACTTAGCTATAGAACACCCTAATACCATTCGATAGGTAATTAAAAAGTACATTTCCTGGTAAGTTAAAAAATATGGCGTTCTATTTAAATTAATCAAGTTATAGCCACTTAAAGTTCTTATTTGATTAATTTTAATTTTTGGACACCCTGTATAAGATGGCAAGTTTATTATGATTGGGATATAAAATATGATATATTGTTACACTTCGCTGTAAATTTCTCTTACATAACTTAAATACTTCTTAAGTATTTGAAACATGAAAATTAGGTTAGATTTTGGCAAAATTCAAATTATTTAAAAAACCTTAAGGTTTAGGTATTGTAAACCTTATTAAAACAGACACTTATTTTGATCGGAGAATCCGAAAATACAATAATATACAGGGGGTTCCATTTAAAAAAACACAACTTTGATACTTTTAGGGCTCTTGGAACACCCTGTATAATATGAAAATAATTTTAAAAAGTAACTATAATAGACCCCCATATATCCCAAAAGTGAAACTTTTTGAAAGTCACGTATTTTGGCCACAATATTCCGTGCCGTATAGCGTGAATAACCCTGTATATATACCTACTTACGTGAATGTGATGGAATTCGAATAATTGGTATATCGTCTACAATAAGAAGATTCATTGGTAATATGACTTATTACATAGAAAAATATAAAAAAAAGTACAAACCTAGGCTTGGAAAAGTGTTAATTTGCATTTCGTTGCAATTTATTATGTTTTCAGAACTATTATTGGAAAGAATTGTGGACGGCCCGACATTAGCTAAAATGTAGCATATGAATACTTTGTTTTTAAGGAAGGCTAATTAGACATACATGATGTTAATGCAGGTAATGAAGTGTTTAGAATGGGACTGGATTGCATACTACTCTTTCGGGATTCGAGATATTCTAAAAAAAGTTATATCAAATCATTATTACTCCTAATAATAATCATTTCGTATTACTTTCAATAATTTCTTTATACTTAATATTTTTCTCAAGCGGTGTATTTTCTTGAATAGGCGACTGCTGCTTTTGATCTAAAACAAATTACTATGAACCACAATTGTCGTTCGTTATGGAAAATAAATCATACACTTGTCATTGGTACAATCCGAAGACTCGGACTCCGCATCTTCACCATCTGCAAAAAGGTATAGGTAGCGCAAAATCATTTAATTCCCAAGATACTAATCTTACCGCTAGAACTTATTTCTTTTGTGGTTTTCCTTCTTTTAAATTTTCTGTATCCTCGTCCAAGTTCTTGTTCGGAATCAGTTATTTCTACTTCTTTTTTTTCTTTCCTCAATGCTTCTTCATAGCTATCTATAACATCGAATATGAAATGGTATCAATAATAATTATTATTGTACAAAAAAATCTAATTATAAGAATAAGAATACATATACATACTATATTTTCCTAAAATTTTGATTTTGTGCTTTATCTAGTCTTCTCCTGGTAACATCCCGCGGATAATATAATGGCGCATATTTTTAATTGATTTGTGTGACCATAGGCAGTAACTTAAGCCATTTTCTTCATAAAGCCACGTACAGGGAACTACTGATATGGAATTTGGTTCGTGGCTGAAGGATACTACAGCATGTCATCTGCAACAATACGTACCCACATACATGTAAATTACGAGTTTCCAATTATATTCATAATATAACTATTCTAAGAGTGCATTCTACTGTAGATTGTAATAGAACAAACTATCGTTTCTGGCTCAAGATACACACCTCCTCAATCCCACAGCATACGATCCTTATGAACACATATAGGTATAAGGGCAATTTGTTTTGACCGGGGTCCGTGTTGGTTTGGAGCATACGTACTTCTTCATAAACTCTCCAATGTAAAAGTACTTTGGGAAATTTCGTATTTTTTGAGTTACGCATCGGACAATTGAAAGTGCCAAGTGATACGTCATTGAAAAAGTAAGGTTGTGAAGTAATCAGTCCAATTTGATATAACATATTTATTTTAATTCGTGTGTGGCAATGTCATTACAATGTTCCTGTATCGTAAACACTTGAATCTAATAGCTTCAAAGGGTACTACTTCCATTCTGGTTTCTACAGATAGCGGTTTTACCACTCCAGAAAAAGTTAATGTGGAGTCAATTGGTTCATGGAAAATATTATTCAGTTTAAATTTTTCACACAATGCAAATTTTTCTTCGTTTCCGAATATGCTAAATATCTTTACAATCTTTTCAACTGTCATGTCAGCTAACATAAAATTTCGATTGCGTGGAGTAATATCAGCAATCCATTGGTTACAATTAATTCGTATGTAGTCTAGAACATTACCATCGGTTGGTTGTTCTAATGCAGCAGGAAGTAGGTTTTCCGTAAGTCTATAAGTTCTATCTTCAAGAATTCGTTTGATAATTTGCTTCAAAGGATAATTTGATGTTTTTAATTTCAATTTCAACTTGTGCATGTAGTTTTCAAACTGAAAACAACTGAATTTGTCTAGGGATCCATGTAGTAGTACATCACCTGGTAAATGTATTAAATTATGTATGTTATGATTTACACACTCTCTACCATATAATTTGGAAAACTGAATAATAAAATCACATAAGAGCCTCTCTGCAACGGAATTGAGCTTAACACAAATTTCTTCATTGGTCAAAATACGCATTGCAGAATGAAACAACAGAAAATGTTGATATAAGTCAGGCCGTAAATAAGATTTCAGAACTATGGGGCCAGTATACAAAAGAAATTGTCTAAATTCAGTTCCTTTCCACCTATCTACCTCATTGAGAGATCTAGGCAAACGACTAAATTCACGAGGCAAACATTTTCGTATATCATTTAGTACTGTGTTAATCCTAGGTAGTTTAAAAACAGGTATTCTTATAGCACGAGGGCCTTTTAACCAAAAAATCAGAAGACGTTTCATCACACCTAAGCAACATAAGTGTAAATAGTCAAGAGGTATTTGATCAACAATATCTAAATCGCGTAATTCTAACAACGGCGTCTGATATAGATGGAAATCGGTGTAAAATACCAGTATTTTCTAAAGTTTGAATTTCATCCATAAAATATCTCAAAAATGTTTCTACTGAATGTGGTTTACTGTAACCATGATAAATTCCAATAACGAAGACCATTTTATCCAAGGGCGGATGATCAATACATCCTAAAATCGGCCAAAATTGACTATTGCTACTTTTTGTTAACGGGAGTCCATCTACGTTAATAGCCAAGTGTAATAAATTTCCAAATGTACTCTCAGACAATATTATATTGTTCTTTTCTAAAATATTAATAAGACCATCAGTTAAGCCAACATGATAGTATTGGCCTGGTGGCATATCATAAATAATTCCTGAATTATTTATTTTTAGTAAAGTCCTGCAATCTTTAGGAAGATTTAATTTAGCATCTTCTCGTAAAATTTCTAATAATGCATTACTTGCGTTGTGAGAAATATTGTAAGTGATAATCCAGTTACTTATTTTTTCTTTTAATGTTATAGCAGTTTTATCTTCTACATTGTGTACATCTTCTTGGAAATGTTGTAAAGATGAATTGCGGTTACTAAAAATGTCTGTGTTTGACGATGGATCAACTGAGATTTGTAACTTAACTCCACTTCTACTTGAAGTTTCAACTTGTGCTGGAATGTCGACTTGATGACCTTTTTGTAGTTCTTTTTTGTTTGTTAACATTATGTTTATGGCATCTCGCTTCAACCTTCTCAAATGGCGCCTAGTGTAAGATTTTGGCACTCCTTTTCTGTTATTACCAACTAGTTTGAAAGCCTACAATATTGATATAGTCACTTATTTAATATATTATGAAATGTTTTCTCCACATTTTGTCATAAATTAAACGGTGCTGAATATTTCAAAAACTAACTAATTTATCACACAACTGCAATAAGGCATTGACGTGTGTATTGGAAATGGAAAGTCACTAAGTAGTAATATATCATAGGCTCTAAACAGGGCACACTAAGCCTGCAGTATGTGAGTAAGGTTGAGTTCACTGGAAAAAGTAATGAAAATTATAAACGACTATTATGTTCCGAGTTTTCTTGTACATACGAGTTATATAGTTCGGTAATGTGAATGTCAAAACCTTAAACATTTCTTCCAAGGTTAATACAAAAAATAAGGAACCTTGCAATGAGATAGGACGTAAGGGGGTGGCATCATATGCACTAATGTACATTTTGGACTTTACAATGTTTCGTTAAAACAATATAGTACCGCTTTTATTTACAAAATATCAAAACGAAATTTAGAACACAAATAAACAAAGGCTTAATGCATGCTTAACTGGAATTAGTTTTTAAAATAAAGTTTCTGAAATTGTGTTATGATGTTGTAAATTTTGCCAACTTTGAGAGTGAAATGTAGGAGTAAATAATTTGAATTATAAGAAAGTACTCCCAACGAAGCCCTAATTAATCTTGTGTATTCAATTTAATGCAAAAACATAATAAGAAAAACAAAACTGCTGTTTGTTTTATTTTAACAAATACCTGCGGAATTTACGTTAACGTATATGGCGTATGCGTAAGCCCCCTTAATGTGTACTTTGTAAATGCTATTTAATTTTGTCACTGTGGATTATCAAATCGTAATTGATTAATAATAACACACACATATCGAAAATATTTAATTCAATATTTTTTTGTTGTTTGATATTTTTAAGATTGCTCCCTATTTTTATATATTTGCAATATCGCAAATAAATGTACAAATATAGTATAAAATACGACACGTAAAATATATCTATCTAGTCGAATATATTACTAAAACATCTAGACAAAATATAAACAGGTTACGATTCCAATAGTGATGGCGGCGATAGAAACTTTTGTGTATTTTGTATATAGTTGTATCAAAAGTTCGTGTGTCCATAAAAATTAACATTTGTTACTGAGGGCTTACATTTATTTAATGTTACATCCTTATGGAGGGTATTTAGAATAGTCCTGTGATAATGATTACAAGCAGGAAAAATTTAATCACACTAACCTTAAATACGGAGATTTCACTTACCTGTGTATTTCCATTCGATGGCGTTTCCATTATTATAACGATTACAGTATTGTATAGCAAGATACTATATAATAACAATTAGAAGAATCAGTTCACTTTATATTGCACAAATAAAAACAAAATTCACCACCGTGCACTCAACTTGCCAGGTTAGACAACAAGAGTGAAATCCCACTCAGTAGCAAAATGAGACTGCGCGTGTCCCAATATTCCCTAACGTAAAACTCAACATGAAAGTAATGTTGTTGAATTTACCTACGTTAAAATTTAGGGTGAAATTACGTTATATATTCTTCCTTAAATAAATGTTATAATTATAACGTAATTATTACATTTGCAAATGTTACGTTAGCAGAATTATGTTACTATAATTTCAAATGTAATATTCAAAATCTTGCGTTTGCTAAGTTGCATTTTTTCAACGTTAGCAAACGTTATAACAATGTTCCTTGCTTAGTGGGAAGGATGAGACCTGTATCCATTAAAATAAACGTAGTTCACCCTACCGAGCAAATAAGAACGCAGTAAACCAAGGAATGACTCGCCAATACCAAAAAAACTCAGTTTCTCCAATAAAATGTGGTGATCAATCGAATCAAACGCACGTGAGAAGTCCGTATAAATTACATCCAACTGGACACCCTCATCCAGGTTCTTTGCTATTTCCTGGGATATCAGCGTTAGATTGGTTGTGGTAGACCTGCCGGGCATAAATCCGTGTTGTGAAGTCGAAAGAAAAGGTTTAGCTCCATAGAAGATGCACTGGTAGATCAACGTCTCAAACACCTTAGCAAACGTAGAGATAACTTCTACAGGCCTGTAATTTCAAATGTCTGAACTGTCACCTTTCTTGAAAATTGGCGAAATTCTGGCAATCTTCCAGACATCGGGAAAGATGGACGTTCTGATAGCCAAATTGAAAATCTTACATAAGGGCGCAGCAAAAATGTAAGCGCAATCCCTTAATAAAAAACTAGCTATATAATCTTCACCAGCTGTTGATTTATTTCTTAATCTCTTGATTGCACGGACCACCTCATCTACCGAAACAGAGAGCAAGCACAGCGGTGGCAAATTTGAGTTTATATCAAGCAATTCAGAGCTCAGTGATTCTGGCGAGAAGGTATCAGAGAAAGCAGCAGAAAATGCATTCACAATAGAAAGTGGATCTTTATACTCATTGCCCGAATCATTCACCCTACCAGGAATCCTGCTTACACCCTGCTTAGAGCGAGCGAACTGCCAAAAAGCACGCGGATCGCTAATTAGGTTCGATTCTGTGGTGTGAATGTATGAGGCGTACGCAGATTTAATCTCAGCCTTTACATGTCGGCGAAGTCTCTGAAACTCCAGCCTAAAATAATTATTTTGGGTAGCCTTCCATTTTCTGTGGTAGTACAACTTCAACTTCAAGTTTCTCTTGATGGCAGACGAGAACCAAGGAGGATAATGACTTTTATAGTTCGAACGAGAGACAGGAACAGACTCGTCGAAAATAGTATTTATTTAATTATAAAAAGTATCAACGGCTGTATTGACGTTGACACAGTCATCCAGAAAGGAACAATCTGCAGAAGATAAGTCTGAGTAGAGCTTAATGTAGTTGGCCATACGAAAATTGTAACGTTTGTTGGTATTAGACGGGAAAGTGAATTGCTTTGGTCGCTTCGCATTAGGTACAGTAACATCCAGCGCCAGATGATGATTGTCTTCCGGAAGAAGCGGCTGCGGATCAGGCATAACCTGAATCTCATTCAAAAAATTAGCCAAAACCAGATCTAATATCCTGTTATTAGAATTTAGAACAGAATTAAATTGGCGAAAATTTAAAGACTCCATAAAAGACAAAAACAAGCGCAACTTGGGATCGTAACTTAGCGGTTCTGAAATAAAGTTGGGGAAATTGAAATCATCCACAATAACCACCACTTGCCTATCAATTAAGAAAATTTCAAGTGAATCCAAAAAGTACTCCAGGGAAGCCACATCTAAGTCGGGAGGAATGTAGAGTAGAAGCAAATAATAACAATGAGTGTTGAGAGTAATTTTCACCATAATCAGATCAATCAAAGGCATTGACGTTTTAAATGTAGTAGTATCCACAATCTCCCACACAACGTCAGATGATAAGGCCATCAGAACGCCACCCTCAAGAGACCTACCAGTAGCGTCATGATCACGATCACAGCGATTAATGGAGTACAAGGGAGAAAGAAGTTCAACGTTTCAGATCGAACTATGGAGCCAAGTTTCAGTTAGGAGAAGGATGTCATGAGGAGACGAGAAGCTGGAAGTGAACAAAGAATTTGTCTTACTACGAAGACCCCGGACATTTTGGTAATAGATGCTAAGTTGTCAAAATCTGTTGGGCTGAATTAGTTTAAAGAGACGATTTTAGGAATACCGTGAACATACTTTATTCTGATGTTCTTCTCACCACTATTCATACCCTCAGACAGCTCTGTCCTAAGGCTTTTATATAATTTTTGTTCCAATGGTGTATCGTACGATCGCGAGAGACAGAAATACTAGCGTACGCAGGGGAATCCTTTAGTAATTTAGTAACAACATCGCAATCAGAAAAACTAATCTTCAGAGGTCTCTTCAATTCCGGCTTGGTTTCATCAAATTTTCCCAGTCTGTGAAACTTGAAATCAGGAACAGCAACTTTCAAGTGCTCAAATATGTCAACAATAATTTTGCGTTCAGATACCAATCGTTGATCCCTTGAATCATTCTTTGCCTCAACAAGACCGAACACAAGAACATTATTCCTACGTTTCTCCCGCTCGAGAACCTCCTGAATAATTTTCTCTGCCGCCAGTAAAGGATTGCGCTGTTTGTGAGATTCTCATCGTTATTATTCGTGTTTATATTAGGTGAGTTGAGTTTAATATTTTGCAAGATTTTAACTTTTGGTTTGTCAATTATATTTTCGAGGGTTTCATTGTGTTCGTATAATGATTCTAATTTAATGTCCTCGGGAATTGGATCTGTTGGGTCGATATTATTTATTAGAGATACTGTATCGCAATTTTCTTCTATTGGATTAATTTCGACTTGAGATAATTTTTGTATTTGTTTGTTTATCTCGTTCATATGAATATAAGGGTATTTATATGATCTACACTGAAAAAATCTCCTTAGGAATTTTAGCTACAGCCCTGTAACTATCTTTTTGTAGTACTGAATGTTACAATTGTAGTAGAACTATGAACACGGTTGTAGGAGAATAATATTAATGTGAAAATAAAACAAACAAATGTTTAAGATTTACACTATATTTAATAATAACGACAGCTGTTTCGCTACACTGTAGCTTCGTCAGGTTAACATATACAATAATAACTATCTACATACACTTGACTCTTATATATAGTGTGTGGATATTAGGAATTCTAAGAACTGATGTGTAAAGAACAATTTCTTGTCTAAAAGTGTCGGGTCTATACAAAAAGTACGTGATTAGTTCCAGATTTAGTTCCACGTACTTTTTGTATAGACCCGACACTTTTAGACAAGAAATTGTTCTTTACACATCAGTTCTTAGAATTCCTAATATCCACACACTATATATAAGAGTCAAGTGTATGTAGATAGTTATTATTGTATATGTTAACCTGACGAAGCTGTTTTATTTTCACATTGAAAATGGATTTACATCAAGTAAAGACCAACTCAATCCAAGAATAATATTAATCTTTGTAATTGTTTTACTTTCTTATACGTAGTATAAGGAAGTATTGTGATGATGAAAATTTTCGACCTCGAAATTTTTGCAGATGTCCACGTTTTGAGGTCCCCTGATACCAAAAAAGTGGTTTTTAAAAAACGTCTCTCTCTCTCTCTCTCTCTCTCTCTCTCTCTCTCTCTCTCTCTCTCTCTCTCTCTCTCTCTCTCTCTCTCTCTCTCTCTCTCTCTCTCTCTCTCTCTCTCTCTCTCTCTCTCTCTCTCTCTCTCTCTCTCTCTCTCTCTCTTTCTGTGTGTGTGTGTGTGTGTGTGTGTGCGTGCGTGCGAGCGTGCGTGCGTGCGCGCGCGCGCGTGTGTGTGTGTGTGTGTGTGTGACCACGATAGCGGTCAAACCGCTGTAGATATCAATTCCAAATTTTGTATTTACGAATATAATATAAGTTTAAACAAATTTATAAAGAATTCAAATGTACTCAAAATTAAATTCTAGAAAAATTGTATTAATAAAGTTTTTCGAAATTCCTACCGGAAGTAGGTCTTTTACTCTTATCGAAAATCAGTTTTTTGCGAATATCTCGCAAGTCATGCTTTCTAGACAGGTACATTACGAGTATAAAAGTATTTAGAACGTACTTTTAAATATCTTTTGTATAAAAAAAATTTCAAAATTCAGACCGGAAGTACCACTTTTACTCTTATCGAATAGCGACTTTTTGCAAATATGTCGTAAGTTATGCATTCTATATATATTTATCAAGAGTACAAAAGTATTTAAAACTATATTTGCAATATTTTTTCTATATATGAAATTTCAAAATTCGGACCGGAAGTAGCACTTTTACTCTTAGCGAGGAGCACTTTTTTGATATCTTGCGAAGTATGCATTCTATAGCGATTTATTAAGAGAATGAAAGTACTTCGAATTGGCTTTTGAAAAAGTTTTGTATTAAAAAAATTCTTAAAATTGTACAGTTTGAAACGCTCATACGTATAAGAAAGTCGTGTGGTGGCCACACCTCATTTTTTAAAATGTTATTGTGTCTAGTTTTCTCCTTTAACTTGATATCTTGGGAATATAATATTATATTGAAAATTTGCACAAAAAAGTCTATTCTAAATATAGAAGTGACATGTGCATTTCTATTCGTATTATATAGAGAGCAGGCGGACTGAACGGGCAAGACTGCACGAAAAATTGTTCGCCCTTTGCCGATCAACACCCGCGAGACCCCAAGTTTTAGGGTCTTTTATTTTTGTTGTGCCCGGAATATCATTTGGCTTTGTTTTATTATACAACTGTACATTTTATATATGCCTTGTATTGTGCTTGTGTGGTTTTGAGAGGTACGCACGCTGTTTATTGTAAACAATTACGGGACCTTTTTTTGAGAAGTAAATTTGAACGAACCAATATTAACATTTAAAGGTAAGTACTTTCAATACATTTTTAGAATGATTTAGTTTATGTTATTAAATATAGTAATATGCGTACTACGTTTTAATCAATTATGCATATACCTAATTTGATATATCAATTAAAATAGATATTCAATTATTTAACTTAGAGTATATGTGTGTTTAAGTAGAATTGTGTAATTTTTTACTTTCTTATACGTAGTATAAGGAAGTATTGTGATGATGAAAATTTTCGACCTCGAGATTTTTGCAGATGTCCACGTTTTGAAGTCCCCTGATACCGAAAAAGTGGTTTTTAAAAAATGTCTGTGTGTCTGTGTGTGTGTGTGTGTGTGACCACCATAGCGGTCAAACCGCTGTAGGTATCAATTCCAAATTTTGTATTTACTTGTATAATCTCCCTCTTGAGATCTGATTAGTTTTTCAGTAAAATCTTACAATCGTGTCAATGTTTCATTGGACCGCACTCGAAGACAAATTGATTATTATAAGAAGATTAAAGCTGAATTGGATGCCCGTGTGGAGGGTGGAGCCACAGATCTCAAGATAAAGTACAAGCAGGGGATTCCGACCATAGTATCTTTAAACTAGCGAAGCCCAGCAGAGAACTATCGATTTATTATCAAAACGTGCGCGGTTTAAGGACAAAAACTTTTGATTTTTTATCCAGTGTTGGTGTCAGTGATTTTGATATTATTTGTATTACTGAGAGTTGGCTTTCAAGCGATGTGTATGATTGTGAATTGTTCCCCATCACCTATACGGTATTCCGTGCCGACAGAAAGTTTGAGATTGTAAACAAAAGTCGTGGGGGTGGCGTTATAATAGCGATTAGATCAAATATTTCTTGCTACATCCTTAATGTCGATCTTATTAATGAATCATATCCCCAAATAGATATTATCGGATGCTCTGTCAAATTACTAAACCAGAAGTTCATCATCTATGTGAATACATTCCTCCCGATGTATCGTACATAACCCTCGAAGAGTTTCTGCTTCTGTTTGAAGATTCTAACGTTAATCACACAGAAAAAATAATAATTCTAGGTGATTTTAATATTCCTCATTTTAACAAGCACTCTCTAAACGACAACAAAAGCAGTGCGATGTCTAACTTTCTAAGTTATGTTGGTCTCATACAGATCAACACTATCGTAAATAATAGAGGAAGGCTACTCGATTTAATTCTGACTGACTTTCACAATATCTTGGTGACTAGGGATGATATGCCTCTAGTCAATGAAGATTCTAATCACCCAAGTTTACAACTCTCACTCTCCCTTACGTACCCGACTAATCCAACTTTACCTAGTAACACCAACAACAGAAATTACAATTTCAAAAGGGCTGATTTCGTTAATCTATACAATGCGATTTTGGGCGTTGATTGGTCATTATTTGACAATTACAGTAATATAGATGAGGCTTGTAGTGCCTTTTACGATATCTTATATAACCTATTCGATTTGTACGTGCCTCTAAAAAGTAACAGTAAGTATCGTTACCCTATCTGGTTTAATCGTGACTATATTAGCGATATAAAACTAAAGAATCACTACCATTCACGGTACAGGGAGACGAAATCGCTTAATGATTTGAATGCGTTCAGGGAGTTAAGGAGAAAAGTTAAAAACAATTCTAGGTTGCTGTTTAACAAATACTTATCAAATCTACAATCTTCAATTACTACTGACCCAAAACAATTCTGGCAATTCGTACGTGCAAATAAGAACGACTCAGGCATTCCTGGATCAATTACTAATATTAATGGGGAGATACTGGATCAACCGTCGACCATCGTTGATGCCTTCCAAGAATATTTTCAATCTGTTTTCCTTCAATCTTCATCGAAACCATCAACGCCTCTGGATCCACACTCGAATTATCTACCGATTGTTGTAAATACAATTTCAGAACCGGAAGTTCTTCGCGAACTAAAAAGGCTTAAAAGTACTTTTACTATCGGTAATGACAGCATACCTGCCTTCTTTTTGAAAGACTGTGCTCGCGTCCTAGCGTGCCCATTAAGTCATCTTTTCAATTTATCTCTCAACACCTCAACATTCCCTAAAGTCTGGAAGATTGCAAGGCTTGCCCCAGTATTTAAGAAGGGTGACAGATGTTCCATCGAAAATTACAGACCGATTGCCATTATAAATAATTTAGCCAAAGTTTTTGAATCATGCCTTTACCACTCTATCTATCCTCAAATAAAACCCATAATATCTACGGATCAGTACGGTTTTGTTACGAAACGTTCCACTGTCACAAACCTAGCAATCATGACGCAATATTTATCAAGCAATCTTGACAAGAATAAACAGGTGGATGTCATATACACGGATATCTCAAAAGCATTTGACCGTATAGACCATGGAATTCTCCTCCATAAGCTTGATGTTATTGGATTTTCTACGCCTTTACTTTTCTTTTTTGAAACATATCTCACTAGCAGAAAGCATTATGTTTCCTACAGAGGCCATACTTCCAGTAATTTTTCACCATCTTCAGGGGTACCCCAGGGAACTAACTTGGGTCCTCTATTGTTTCTACTATTCATGAATGATCTTCCGTCGGTGATTCAGTGTCCTAGATTGCTTTTCGCGGATGATTTGAAATTCTACTCCTCCATTGGATGTATCGAGGATTGCGAATTGTTGCAGGAGCAATTGTGTGCCGTTCGAAACTGGTGTGAGCATAATAGGCTGAACCTGAACGTGTCTAAATGCAGGGTGATGAGTTTTTCTCGAAAAATGAACATTATTACGTATGATTACCATCTTGATAGCTCATTTCTTGATCGTGCTCAATCAATTCTGGATCTGGGGGTGACATTCGATTCTCGTCTCACGTTTTCTGATCACATCAACAATATACCGTATGTGTCAATTTTCATTAGCTATAGGGATTCAATTTTTACATGCGATTTATACGTATACAAATAATACGTGGCAACGTGTCCGTCACCAATCCCGGCAACAGTCGACATACAACGATTTTGTTCGATGTCCCCGCCAGATTTTACATTCAATCTTTAGCTGCGAACACGTTACGATCTACTGATCTAGTCTGCAAAAGCCGTCTTATTACTGGAACGGGAAACATCAAATGGCCGCCGCGATCTCCCGATCTAGTAATATATTATTATTTTCAGAATCCTTTTTTATTTACCTTATTTTTAATTTTATTAGAATTACGCTTTTATTTGTGTCATGCAGCGTGAACGCAGCTTAATAATTCTCTGCATTTACTAAAAGGAAAAAGAAAAACAAATCATTGTAACTCGTAAATATTATTTCTAAGCGCATTACAAACATCCGACCCGATTGTCGAAGAGTTAATGCTAACCACGCACCACGCTAACTTGTATTTACTTACGAGAACACATCGGTCGCGCTGACATTGGAAAGGAAAGAAGGGGTATACTATGTTGCCACATACTGTATGGATTAATCGCCTATGGCTAATGAAAATTGACACGTGCTGTATGTACTTCGGCTTTACGAATGCTAGGCTTTATTATTAGAATTACATGCCAATTTACAGTGACTGATCCTATTATTACCCTATACTTTTCCTTTGTGCGCTCAAAGTTAGAATATTCATCTGTAATTTGGACTCCTAATTTCAAATATCCACATTAAGGCCCTCGAACATGTTCAGAGACGATTCCTAAAATATATTTACTTCAAAAAACAAGGTGAATACCCCATACAAGGTTTCAGCCATAGAGCACTTTTGGATATGTTTGACTTCGACCCACTAGATGTTAGACGCAATTGCTCTGACCTGAAGTTTCTTTACAATCTATTACACAATAAACTTGATGCACCAGAATTACTTAACGATATCAATTTCGTCGTCCCTCGAGCATCGTCTAGATCGTCGTGTGCGTTCTATTGTGAAAGATTTAACACAATCATTAAATTTTCATCGCCTATATACCGTTTATGCAATAGTTACAATGCGTTATCGGATTCATCCACCGACTTGAATTATTCGCCAATCAACACACTCATTCACAGATGCACTGCCAACTTACATTATTTATAGATTATAACTGCGTAGTTTTATTTACTTTAATTTTAGTCTGCAAATATATATATATACGTTGAAATTGATGTTTTTGTCCTGTAATTAGATTGTAAATCTGTTGGGCAAATATATATTATTATTATTATTATTATTATTAAAAATCGGTAGACCGGAAGTAGCAGTTTACTTCGGCGAAAAAATCGAATTTTGCCAATATTTCGCCAACTACTAAATTTAAACAAATTTATAAAGAATTTATATATACTTAAAATTAAAATTGAGAAAAATTTTATTTAAAAAGTTTTTCGAAATTCCTACCGGAAGTAGGTCTTTTCCTCTTATCGAAAATCAGTTTTTTGCGAATATTTCGCAAATCATGCTTTTTAGACAAGTACGTTACGGGTATAAAAGTTTTTAAAACATAATTTTCAATATCTTTTGTATAAAAAAAATTTCAAAATTCAGACCGGAAGTGCCACTTTTACTCTTATCGAATAGCGATTTTTTGCAAATATGTCGTAAGTTATGCATTCTATATATATTTATCAAGAGTACAACAGTATTTAAAACTGGATTTGCAATATTTTTTGTATATATGAAATTTTAAAATTCGGACGGGAAGTAGCACTTTTACTCTTTGCGAGGAGCACTCTTTTGATAATATCTTGCAAAGTATGCATTTTCTAGAGATTTATTAAGAGAATAGAAGTACTTAGAATAGGATTTTGAATAATTTTTGTAAAAAAAAATTCTTATAATTCTATAATTTGAAACGCTTATACGTATAAGAAAGTCGTGTGGTGGCCACACCTCATTTTTTCGTTAGAAATAATGTAGTCAATGAGCGTTTTACTATTGTTTGTTATTCTTGTATATTCAGTTACCACTTGCTGTAAACCATTTATATGTATCAAGGTTTTAAGTCTATTACTGTAATAAGTGTTTGTTGTATAATCTATATTTATATCACCCATCATTAAAATAGTCCCATTGAAATTGATAATATTATCAATATAGGTTTCAATATATTCCAAAAATAGGTTATCCATGTTTTGTGGAGGGTGGTATATAACGGACAATAGTACTCTTTGACTACCCATTACGATTTCCGCACTTACCATCCAAATATATTTGTCAATGTGGATGTTATGTACTTTATAACTTATATTACTTTTTATATAAAGTGAAACTCCACCAGTTCTTCTATTTTCTGTGAGTGCTTTTATTACATTATATCCTTTAATTGTAATTTCACCATCAGTAATTTCATCATCAATATGGGTCTCTACAAGACCCAATATACTCGGTTCCCACATATCACAAAGATGCAATATAGAATATTTATTATGCAAAAAACCCTGACAGTTAAATACCAAAATATCCTTAGAAATCCTACCTTCTTCACCACTATCGACATTTATTAGTTGCTATTGATAATTAATTTTAGAACGCAATTTCCCAATTATCCTTTTGTAACAAGGACACTCTCTATCTGTTGCTGAATTACTAACATCTAAATTCATCTTTAATCTCCGGTTAGTGTTTATGCAGTTTATACATTTATTTTCATTCACATTACATTCTCTGGTTGTATGTTTAAAAAATGTCTGTGTCTCTCTCTCTCTGTGTGTGTGTGTCTGTCTGTCTGTCTGTGTGTGACCACGATAGCGGTCAAACCGCTGTAGATATCAATTTCAAATTTTATATTTGCGTGTATAATCTGCCTCTTGAGATCTGATTATTTTTTCAGTAAAATCGGTTGACCGGAAGTAGTACTTTACTTCTGTGAAAAATCGAATTTTGCAAATATTTCGTCAACTACTAAGTTTAAACAAATTTATAAAGAATTCATATATACTTAAAATTAAAATTGAGAACCATTTTATTTAAAAAGGTTTTCGAAATTACCACCGGAAGTAGGTCTTTTACTCTTATGAAAAATCAGTTTTTTGCCAATATTTTGCAAGTCATGCTTTTTAGACAGGTACGATACGAATATAAAAGTATTTAGAACTTAATTTCCAATATCTTTTGTATAAAAAAGATTTCAAAATTCGGACAGGAAGGATCACTTTTACTCTTACCGAATAACGATTTTTTGCAAATATGTCGTAAATTATGCATTCTATATATATATATTAAGAGTACAAAAGTATTTAGAATTGGATTTGCAATATTTTTTGTATACATGAAATTTCAAAATTCGGACCGGAAGTAGCACTTTTATTCTTAGCGGGTAGCACTTTTCTTCGAATATCTTGCAAAGTATGCATTCTATAGCGATTTATTAAGAGAATGAAAGTACTTAGAATAGGATTTTGAATAAGTTTTGTCTAAAAAAATTCTTAAAATTGTATAGTTTCAAACGCTCATACGTATAAGAAAGTCGTGTGGTGGCCACAACTCATTTTTTTATTTTACCTTATATAAGAACATATTCATTCTCTTGTATAGGTATTATTATAATTGTGAAATACTTATTTTTAGCATTCTATTCTTCATTCATGTTCTATAAGAGCTTTTTACTGAAAGTCAAACATTCTACTTTGTAAGTGTCATCTAAGTTGGACAAAAATTATTTTTTATTTTGAATATTACAGATATCCAGTCAGCTAGAGCATTAAGGCTATTGTCCCTCCTATTCAAAACATCTGTACTGAAAAAAGTTGGTTTGCAATGGCGGCCATCGAAGAAAGAGGTGCAGGATGGAGTTTCTGTCTGCTTGTAAGTGAATCTAGTGATGTAAGTGCGGCTTTAAAACGGAGAAGAAATAAATTATTAAATTACCTGTTATCGTGGCAGTTACATCCTTCAAAGTATTATCGAACTACGTAAGCGTAAATGACATTGTACATAAAGTGAATGCGAAATACCCTAATGAATGTGATTGTGTGTAGATGTTTATACCTAAAAATATATATAAAATAACACCACAGAATAAAAATTATGTTTCTGTAAATGAAGTGATTTCTAATATTAATATGATGGGTGATTAGTTACAAACAACATATATATGTGCAAGTATAAAGACTGTAATAGAAGCCACCTTAAATGAAATCCTTTTTATAAACATATTTATTGCAAAATCTTCAGATATTAGTGACTAAACATGGAACTTTGTGTTTATTTCTTCTTTAAATCATAATTTAACATCAAGATTGATGTGTTTGGTCGACAGAATCACATTTGTAGTGGATGGAGATTATTTTGTCGAAATATGTTTTTGAGTATGTGTTTTTGTTTCTAAAATAAAAATGTAAAATCAGAAATTACGTCTTTTATTTCTTTGTTAACAAATAGAAAATTGTGGTGATAAAGTTCTACATTGGCAAAGAAAAGACTACAATGGCATATTTTCATAAAATTGAAAACATATTACAATATTGTAGAGTATTATGCATAATTGTAGATTAGGGGAGACTGGGGTTGGATGTTACAGTTTTTGATTATGAATTTTTTATTTTATTTTAGTAATTGTTTTAAAAATTTGAAATATATCATAAGAAAGTAATAACCTTTATTTATGTAATAGGCCTTACAGTTTAACAAAAACTAAACTATTTTTTTAGAAAATATATAATAATTAAAAAAAGTCAAAACGAAACAACTTTCCCCAAGGTGGGGTTGATTGATACATGCTTGGGGCAATTTGTTACATGTCATCATCTGAATCGCAGTGCTGACAAATAAAGTAAGTTTCACCTGGAGTACATAGTTCATGTGCCCATTTTTCACATTTATGGCATTTGATCCATCCTTCGCCTGGTTTTGAGTTTAAATAAAGTTCTCCACATATCACACACTCTTCATTTTCATCTTCGGAACTATCTGCTACAGATTTCTTACCTTTTTTCTTATTACCCACAATGTTTTTCTTTAAATTTTTTTTAACTTTATCAGCTTTTTTATTTGTTTTTCTTTTTTTCTCTTCCTCTTCTTCCAATTCTTTTTTATTTGGTGTATCAGTCCATACAGCGGCTTTTCTGCGTTTTCTTGTATTCGTATTTTTCCTCATGCCTGCTTTTGGAAAAGGACGAATACATTCTGGAGTTATATGTTGGTGATCTTGGTTTGAGGTAGAAGCTACAGCTGGATTATAATAACAGCTTGACACAGGTTGAGTTTCATTGACACTGACGTTTTCAACAAGTTTATTGTTATTTACTAACCTCGGAGGAGTTACATTAGAATGAGGGTTTTGATCGTGAGTGTTACTCACTTCTTCAACTTCTGCATCGTGACTTATATTATCTTCATGTTCGTGTTCATTGGTGCCTTCTAATGGATGGTCTGTCACAGACGAGCTCAAAAATTCGTCATCATTAAAAATGTTTCTATTTGTGGGCCAAATACCAGTGACACGGAAACAAGATTGAATGTTCACTGGTGTTGCAGCTAGTGGTAAAGCATCGCGTACAATAGAAGGAATATCGTAAATAGTTAACGTTTTCCCTGGGTTATTTCTGATCCATGAGTCACAGAAAGAATTAATATATTTTTTAAGTGGGCCATAAACCGATCTATCCAATGGTTGGAGTTTATGCGTAGTATGTGGCGGGAAGGATAAAACAATTATACCATTTTCTCTACAAAAATCGATGCATTTTACAGATAAGTGTGAGTCATGGTTGTCTAGAAGTAAAAGGACAGGTCGCTCCTTGCTACAACGACTGTGTTTAGCAAAGTGTTCTAAAAAAATGTAAAAGTCCTCTTGATTCATCCAACCAGATTTGTTAGCTGAGCCTATGCAACCAGGTGGACCGTTTGCAACAAAGTAGTTTTTATAATTTTTTCGGGGAAAAACAAAAAACGGTGGAATATAACTGCCATTTGCATTAACTGCTACTGCTAATGTCACCAAAGTTCCTCGCTCAGCGGATACTACAGATCCAATTTGTTTCATTCCTTTACGTGCAATGATTCTGTCAGGTTTTTGCACCGTAGTGACGCCTGTCTCGTCTATATTATATATATCTTGGCACTCAAATTTGTATTTATCCAAAACTTCTTCTAATAAATCAAAAATTTTTTTGACATTTGCTTTATTGAAACTGGTTGCCCGAGCTAGACTTGTAGCTTCGGGTTTTCTTATAGATAAAGTAGGATGTCGACGAAGAAATCCCCATAACCAATCATAGGTAGCCATTTGAAACTGATGCCAACTATTATGTACAGTAATATTGTTTTTTACTGCATACTGGTATGCTAATTTGCGAGTCTCTTTAGGAGTAAGACCATGATACATCTTAGCACTTTGGTCGAGATAGGTAACTAATTCTTCTTCAAACGTGTCATTGAACAGTTGCCGATTACGCCGATATCCAACCTTAGGTATAGGATCTGTTTCACCTATGGTTATTGAAAAAACAAAAATATAAATATCTGACTAATTCGTAAAGAGCGGTTATACCTTTATTTTTTAACTTCTTACAAAATCTTTGTAAAGTCATGAAATTTATGTCAAAATCAGCTGCTACTTTTCTCAAACCTCTGCCCTTCTCTACTTCTCGAGCCGCTCTTATAAAAATGTCTTGTGGGACATTTCCCCTATCAGTCTTCTTTTTATAAACCCGCATGTTTGGTCTGCAAATGAACAAAAAACCAATTACGACTTTCAGAACAATTGCTCTAGCCCTTGGGGGTTAGTTGTTACACTGTCACAACCTGCCCCAGTTTAGATGTAACAACCAACCCATTTCGAAGTTTTTCAATGACTTTGTTAAATACAGCTAAACAATTTATTCCAGCGAAATGGAATATAGTACATATCAAAAAGAACAAATATCAAGGTAGCGATTACAGCAGTTAGAACTTTCACAGACATTTGGAGATTTTAATAAAAAGAAATTTTTACCTTACGCACAGAATTACGTTGAACCATCAAAAACACGTTTTCCACCATATTACTTTTTCGTTTGTAGCGCCATCTCTACAAAATTGTATGAAGTTAGTAGTCGACTAAAAGAACTACTACACTGTGTTTGAGACTCGGATACATAATTGTAAAAAAAAATATTCAGACTGTAACAACCAACCCCTGTAACATCTAACCCCAGTCTCCCCTACTGCTAAAATACTGTAGATCACCTGCTCATAGCATTGTAGTTAAGATAAGTACAATTATGTGAGGGTAGGTATTACATTTTATTATAAATATACTGTATAATTTGTAGTGAATATGATAAGTTACTGTAGAACATTGATCTACAACGTTTTAGCATTTTCTGCTACAATTTTGATTACGGAATACTGAATTTCTGTATCAATAAATAACACTATTTGTAGTATTTACTGTTACAATATTGTAGAGTATTTCATAGATATCTTAGCAAAAAATGAGGTGTGGCTACCACACGACTTTCTTATACGTATGAAAGTGTTACTTCCGGTCCGAATTTTGAAATTTCATTTATACAAAAAATATTCCAAATCCAATTCTAAATACTTTTGTACTCTTCATAAATGTATATAGAATGCATAATTTACGACATATTTGCAAAAAATCGTTATTCGGTAAGAGTAAAAGTGATACTTCCGGTCCGAATTTTGAAATTTTTTTTAAATAAGAGATATTGGAAATTAAGTTCTAAATACTTATGAATTGTTTATAAATTAGTGTAAACTTAGTAATTGACGAAATATTTGCAAATTTAGATTTTTTCACTGAAGTAAACTACTACTTCCGGTCTGCCGATTTTGCTCAAAATCTAATCAGTTCTCAAGAGGGATATTATATTCGTAAATACAAAATTTGGAATTGATATCTCCAGCGGTTTGACCGCTATCGTGGTCACACACACACAGAGAGAGAGAGAGACACACAGACACACAGACACACAGACATTTTTTAAAAACCACTTTTTTGGTATCAGGGGACTTCAAAACGTGGACATCTGCAAAAATCTCGAGGTCGAAAATTTTCATCATCACAATACTTCCTTATACTACGTATAAGAAAGTAAAAATCCTATATGATGTAGTTAATTTAAATACATTATGGTTACAACAAATAAATAAGCATTATTTCCTACAACTTGTACTTGTCACTATATGAGCTGCAAATTTTATGGAAATTTTCTACAATTGTAGTAAAAATCTCTACAGATTTTTTTCAGTGTAGTATGTACGGGAATTTTATCTGTTGTTTTTATTTTATGTTTAACTTTATTTGTAAACGTTAATTTATTTTTACTGTCGTGAAATAATTCTGAAAATTCGGAAATTCTTTTTGTTAATTGAGATTTTTTTTCATTCACAAAGTTCGGATGTTTCTAAGTGATTACTACAGTTTATTTCGGTTTGAAATTGTTCTATATTGAAACATTCAAATTCGTTTTCCTTGAAATTAGTAGCGTACGGTAATAACTAATAACATATCTTCTCCGATACAGATTATTTGTGAAGTTAATAATTTATTATTTAATTCTACTATCGTTTGATTATTTTTTATTTTTAAAATTCCTGGTGAAATAGTGACATTGTTGTTCATAGTTCCTAATTCGGGAATTATGATTTTGCAATCTGGTAATTTGGTATTTATTTTCTTTTTAATTGAACTTTGAGGTGGTATTTCTAATACTTGTGTATTAAATTCGCTTCGATAATATAATGGTGTTCTTATTTTATCGTTAAACAATTTTTTATTTGCTAGGTGTAATTTTAATTTTAGTTTTCTTAAATCTTTTACGCCAATAATACCATCAAAATATTCATGAAAGGGGAATAAAACAAATTCTATGCGTCCTTTTAGAGGGAAAAATTCATTAAAATAAGATATTTTTGCTTTAGCGTTTTACGTTTTAGGTGTAATAGATTTGAATATTGTGTCGGGATAATATTTTTCTGCAATCGAGGGTCTTAAAATAGAAGGGTGACATCCAGTGTCGATTAATAATTTAATAGGTGGATTCTTAATTTGTATATATGGCAAGGAGTTGGTAATTATATTATTAAAATCTATTGCTTTTCGTTTGGCTGAGGCTGGTACGCGAAAATTTTCAATATCCTCTTCTGGTGTTTTCATTTGTTCATTACTTTCATAATATTCCATTTGTTCGGCTGTGGAATCATAATAAATTGAAGGATTTGGGTAAGATTGATTTTCATCGATATAATTAGGGAATTCGTCCGTTTCGTAATTTTCCTGGAATTCTGCGTCGTCATTGATCTCGTAGTTGGGATCGTAATCGATGTAGGGGTTTATTTCTTGATTAAATAGTTCTTCAACGATCATAGGTTGTTGAGGAGCATATTTTTGAAATGGTCTATATTGTTGGGAAAAAGCTTTCGTTTGTCTACTGGGTAGAGAACTTGTGATAGACATCGGTTCTGGTTTGTTAGAAGGTATTTTTCCTTGTGGTTTGAATACATTTTGGAGCTTTCCGAACACTTGTTGATTCGTAGGGAATTTTTGTGTTATAGGCTTATTTTGTATATTGATGGGCCCTGTGGGAAATTTGGATATATTACTATGTGACTGTTGTTGAGAGAAGTTTGGTCTCTGTGTCTGTGATGGAAAATTTGAATAGTAATTTGGTTGATAAGAGGTTGGTCTAGCGAAATTTTGTGGGTGGTATTTATTCGGATTCGGAGTGTATGATGTTGACGGCGTGTTTTTCATAATTTGTGTTCTTGGGTGATTTACAAATGATTTATTTATTTGAGGTTTATGCATTTGAATGGCTTGGTTTTGTAAATTATTAAGTCGCTGTGTAGCGTAATATTGCCTATGTACAATTTGACAAGCTGCAGTAAAATGTTCTGGTTGTTCTAATTGTAAGAGATATGTATAAATTCCGTCTGTATTTATCATTAATAAATCTATCGCGTCATTTTCTAATTGTTCGATTAAATATTTTTTTCTGACTTGCTGACTAATTGATTATAAAATTTATCACAAATAGTAATAAAGCTCTCTAAATGTAAAGGATTACCGTTAAAAGTAGGTAAGAAATCAGCGTTAACTTTCGCTGCCGTTATTGTGGGCGTCTTTCTTGCTGAGTTTGTACTTGTGGTAGTAATTGAGGTACAGCTGTTGCCGTATTTAAATTAATTGGTACATATGGTACATTAACGTTTGGTTCGGACATTCTTCGTGTTGTACGTGAAGATTCCGTTTTAGGCATAAATTTAAATTTAATTCTAATACTAATTTAATTCTAATTTCTTAAATTTAAAATTCTTTCACGTTTGTTTTAAATTTCTTTTTCAAATTCTTGAACAAATATTTCTCTTTACATACGTTTAACAAGCGCGAAGAAATTATTTGCGTCTTAAAAGTCTATAAAGCAAGCGGACGGTCAAAAGGATTGTTCAACACTTACCTTGATGTAATTATGTTGCTCCGTGGGACCTCGGTTATCGGATAGTCGATTAAGTGATTAAAATCAACGGTAGCTTCTGGGATTTTCTTTTTTCCTAGGCTGCCTTACTTCTATCCTACTGACTGCGCCAATTAAGTATATGTATTGTTGATTACACTTTTTAAAAATGATTTTATTTTTAAATACAATGTTCACAATATAATACTTAATAATTTTGAGACTTATTTAATGTTACAACTTTACTGTACTACATTACAAATAAGAATGTCCTAACGTCTATCTATCTACTATAAGGAAGCCTCGGGGAAGCTGCTTTGTCAGCGGTTCCCATGATCTGTTTATTGTCTTCCAAGAATTGTTTACGTCCAAGCACATACATTGTAACAATGGAAAATTACCATATACAGATGGTTATTTAATAAGTGTATAAATATATACCGTATGTGTCAATTTTCATTAGCTATAGGGATTCAGTGTTTACATGCGATTTATACGTATACAAATAATACGTGGCAACGTGTCCGTCACCAATCCCGGCAACAATCGACATACAACGATTTTGTCCGATGTCCCCACCAGATTTTACATTCAATCTTTAGCTGCGAACACGTTGCGATCTAGTCTGCAAAAGCCGTCTTATTACTGGAACGGGAAACATCAAATGGCCGCCGCGATCTCCCGATCTAGTAATATATTATTATTTTCAGAATCCTTTTTTATTTACCTTTATTTTTAATTTTATTAGAATTACGCTTTTGTTTGTGTCATGCAGCGTGAACGCAGCTTAATAATTCTCTGCATTTACTGAAACGAAAAAAAAATCCTTGCAACTCGTAAATATTATTTCTAAACGCATTACAAACATCCAAGCCGGTGGTCGAATAGGTACTGCTAAGTTAGCAGTACCTATTCTCAAGCTCAAGTTAGAGTTAGCAGTGCTAACTCTAACTTGAGTTTGTATCGGTCGCGCTGGTATTGGAGAGGAAAGTAGGGATGCCATGTTGTCACGTATTGCATGAATTAATCGCCTATGGCTAACGAAAATTGACACATGCTGTATAATAATGTAATAATTGATTTACATAACTCCAGGCTTATTCTAATATTAATTTCATAAATAAAAATTATAATAACTTTCCTACATTGTTTTACTTAAATTAATTGAGATTTGCTGAAATCCTAACCTACTAAATATTTATATACAATGTGTGTAATTTGATTTTGTCCATGACTATTACAAAATAAATTAAATAGTGTGTAATTAACTTAAATCTAGAAATGATCTTGAGAAAACTTATTTACAACTTAATTCTAAACTCGAGATCACTGCATAAATATCCCTATGGGAATATCTGTAGTGTTTAAACCACATAAAATAATAAAACTGTATATCACTATAAATACAAATGTGCTTTTAAATTCCTTAAACTTAACACCTTTCATTAAGATTATAAATATTGTAATTGTATTGATTGTTTTTCTTGAAATGTAGTGCTTATTGTCCACTATTCCAAGAAAACCTCGTAACATTTTAATATTTTTAAGTTGTGGGTACCTTCTTACTGCTTCCAGCTTTTCTTCTGCTATCGACACAGTTTTTCCTTCTATCATGTATCCGAAATAACTGACCCTATTCTTTATGAATTCGCATTTTTCTAAATTTATTTTATCATTCACATAATGTGACACATATTCATCATGTGGGTTCAATATCTGTTGCATAGGCTTTACAAATTCATTCTGTAAAATATTTAGTTCCTTATGAACTACTTTAAATAAATCCATTAATAAATTTACCATTATTGGATATAATCTTTTGAAACATTCATATAGTTGTACCAGCCAAAGAGAATTAACATTTACAAACCACTTTGCATTAGTACTTATTAACAATAATGTTTCTATTAATTTGGGGAGTTGAAGCTGTAGTTTTATTGGTTCAAATAGACACAAACTTGATTTACTATTCTTGACGTATTTTAAAAATTCCTTAATTACTACGACGATGGGATTTATGAAGCTAGATACTAACTTTTCTATAATTTCTTCTTTTAACAGACTTTTAATTTTAAATTTAACACTTATTTTATAATAAATAATTAAATGAAGTGATGGAAATCTCTTGGTGAAACATGTCGACATATAAGCAAGTAATAACAAAAAACACACTTGGTATTGTTTCACAAATAAATATAATTAAATACTCGATGTACATTTCGCCTTGCGGCATCGTCAGGAGTTCTCGAGAAACTAAAGTAAAATTTAATATACTGTAACTACCTACTTCTAACAAAAATGTAAATAAAAATGTACAAAAATAGAAAATTATGAAAAGGTCATGGCTTATCTGGAAAGACCGTTTTTACACGGCTAGGGTTTATTAGCGGTGAATTTATGAGTTCTATTTGTTCATTAAGAACATTGCCTGGTTGTAAAAGTAAACTTTCTTTTATAAAATAACCTTCTAGAACATCCATTTTTTACTTTTATTTAAACTATACAGTACTTCTAAATTGTCTATTGAAAATTGATGTCCCGTGTCTAAAACATGGTTAGCTACACTTGAATTTTCATAATTTAATTTAACGGCTCGCATATGTTCTGAGAATCTTAATTTGAAATTTCGCCCTGTTTGACCTATATAAAATTTACTACAATCACTACAATTAATTCTGTAAATTCCTGATTTGTTTAGTTTAGGATTCGCTGTTTTATTATTCGTTAATTGACTTTTTAAAGTGTTATATTTATAGAAGGAGGAGAGAAGAAGTGTTATTATTATAGAAGGCTTTTAAAATAGCCTTCTATAATAATAACACTTTAAAAAGTCAATTAACGAATAATAAAACAGCGAATCCTAAACTAAACAAATCAGGAATTTACAGAATTAATTGTAGTGATTGTAATAAATTTTATATAGGTCAAACAGGGCGAAATTTCAAATTAAGATTCTCAGAACATATGCGAGCCGTTAAATTAAATTATGAAAATTCAAGTGTAGCTAACCATGTTTTAGACACGGGACATCAATTTTCAATAGACAATTTAGAAGTACTGTATAGTTTAAATAAAAGTAAAAAAAAATGAATGTTCTAGAAGGTTATTTTATAAAAGAAAGTTTACTTTTACAACCAGGCAATGTTCTTAATGAACAAATAGAACTCATAAATTCACCGCTAATAAACCCTAGCCTTGTATAAACGATCTTTCCAGATAAGCCATGACCTTTTCATAATTTTCTATTTTTGTACATTTTTATTTACATTTTTGTTAGAAGTAGGTAGTTACAGTATATTAAATTTTACTTTAGTTTCTCGAGAACGCCTGACGATGCCGCAAGGCGAAATGTACATCGAGTATTTAATTATATTTATTTGTGAAACAATACCAAGTGTGTTTTTTGTTATTACTTGCTTATACTTATTTTATACTTGGAAAACGGATGAGACATTTCTTCTTTAAAACAATTATCATAGTCTACAGCTAGATTCATATTATTATCAAATAATTTAATGTACCTGGTGGTGCGCCATTCAGCATAATTATGATCTTTGAATTTTTTTCTGAGAAATACCATGACAGGTGGTAATGCATTTCCTGTAGCACTTATTATACAACAAATTGTTATTAACACACCACGTTCTCCACTGGTGCATTGACTCACTTGCTTAGTTCCTTTTGACAAGACTTTTTGGTTTCTGTACAGTCGTCCTACCCGTTTCATCGAGATTATATATACGGGTACCGTCACGAAATTTTTTGGAGCGTCCATATACGCTATGAAGATTTCCAAAAAATATATTGACATTGTGTTCATTAAAAGAAGACGCTCTAGAAAGGCTACATCCTTCTGGCTGACGTACACTTAACACTTTATTGTGCCTTTTCAAAAATCCTTGTAGCCATTCAATGCCTGCTGATTTATTTTTTTCTTAACTTAATGGTACGCTTTTTGAGTTAATTGAGCCATTTCATAAGCCAGGAAGTGCGTATCCTTCGTTGTTTTCTTATAGCACATTTTTGAGCATTTAATAAACTAATAACTAATTCCTTGTCTTCCTTGTCACTGAATTTAAGCGGTGCTTATAATTGTTCTTCACTGATATTTGCAGCGGTGCGTGTACGCCGATAAAACCGGAGGGGCCGACCGAGTGGCGCCAGTCACTGCTCGTATGTCAGACCGTCAACATCTTAATCTAGGACTATATGCACTATATACAATATCTACACGGGGGGACCGACGGAGCGGAATCACTGCACGTGAGTGTTCGGGAGGGAAATAATTACATCGGCACTAGGCTCAGATGCATTATGCACTCGCACTAAATAATGTCACTGTTCAAAATTGTTTAAATAAACTGGCAATCACTTTTGTACACTTTGATTCACAGAGAAAGACACATACGTTCTTATCAAAGATACTCACTCGAATGATCTTATTATAAGTCAGAATACGTCTTTGAAATAATCCTAAAGTTATCTCAGATGAAATAGGATATGATTCGCATAATAAAACCTGTCGTATTTTTATTTAGTTTTGAGGTTAGGAACTCAGGTGTAAAAGAGTAGATTCAATTGTTAATAATGAATTTTTCTTGCATATGTAAATCACCCATTGCGAACTTAGTTTACTTGTTTCTCAAATAACAAACAGTATATGTATGTATATAACTTGTAAATATACCTGTCCTATTGATAATAAACACAATATTTTGAAACTATCCGTTGTATGACATGTCTATATTTTATATTACAATCTCCGACCGTAAATGAAAGACTTTCTTTTGGTATTGATCTAAATATATCAGAATAAAAGAAGACAAACTACTTACCCACAAAACCAGACTAGAGCAATGCCGAACATGGGTAATTAGATTCACAAAATTCACTTTCGTTCATTAGTACGTGCCGGCACTTTATTTACATTTGACATCTCCGATCGCTCATGTAGCTAGCCCGCTTACCGGTAGTATTAAGCTGAAATGTAGTGATGATTGATGTAGATGTATGCAACCCAGTACACGCCCGCCTGTGAATGGAAGACTGCTAACAGTTATTTGGAATCATAATTTAAATATTTCCTTGTCATGTGTTAGTTCTGATTATAAACTGTAATTAATTTAATAAATAAATAATTTAAAAATAAACTAGCCACATGATACTACATAAGTATGACAGTTAACGATGAGTTTGTGTTACTGACCGTACATGTGTTGCAAAAGAAATTATCGAAACCTGTTAAATTAACCACCATTAATTGTTCATCGAACTGATAATATATATACAGGGTGTTCCTAAATATCATGTACATAGGGAAGGGGGTAACTATTTGGTTTATTTTGTGCCTAAAATTTCATATAAACATAGGTCTGCAAACGCTTCGTTACCAATATGCAGGGTGTTGAAATTTTAAGAATTTTTCACTTTTTACTGTATAGCTCCTGCAGTTTTTTTACGATTTCTAATGTCAATTGTCAATCAGTCATATAAATACCTATTTAGAAGCAATTTATCTCATTACATAAAACCAGTATTTTTTTACAAAACAAATTAACAACATCTGTCACTTATTATACTTACAATTTGAAATCGTTGTTATTATAAGAAACTCATCCTTAATAGCAATAAATATAAATTTGGACAAGTTTCATGAGAAGTATGTAATGATTTATGACATATAATCTGAATCGTCACTTGAATGTGTATATGTGTTTTTAAAAAAAAACCAATATATTGATTGATTTTATTTGATGTTTCTTTCCATCATTGTCGAGGTTATGTATATGTTTGAAAGGACGCATTCCTAAAAGAAAAGAAAAGAGAACATAATAAACTTGGTAATAGATTGATTAGATTGTGATATACTTACTTAATGAGAAATTTATGATGTATTATAGTTGTCCTGTTCATTTCATGAAATCTTAGAAGTTTTAAAATTATTATACGTAAAGTTAAAAGAAAACAGATTGATTTAGTTAGAACTATAATACAGTTGAACTCATAACACCAACTTTTGAAATATAAAAATACTAATGTAAGCATATGACTCGGAGATAACTACTGAAGTATCCAGGACAGGATTAAGAGTATTAAGTAGGTATTAAATATGAAGGAGCAATTTATAATTAAAAGAAAATTCTGATATAAATGTATAAAATGTAACAGATAATTTAAATATTAAGTCTCATGCTCGATTTGTTCAAAAATATATACAATAGGTATTTTAATAGTAATTGACTGAGTTAGTACGAAGCATCTTAAAATAAATATAAAATCGTTAATGTTGTGTGATGAATAAAGAAAGTATAAATAATACATTCGTATAGCACTAAACTATAAAATTCTTTCCCTGAGATTAAAATATTTTACACATTATTTTTACATTACAACATTTCATTATTGAATTGCTAAGTGTGGTGTTACTTACAATTACTTGTATATCCACATTAGCACAATATATATATATATATATATATATATGTAATAATAATAAATTCAATTTTTTGTTTGTCTTCTTCAGTAAAATTCTAACACGCAGATACCAAATAATAAAATTTCACAAAAGCGGAAGAAATTTGAGAGGCATTCCTATAATACCGATGCATAAAAATATATTAAATGAAAAAAAAAAGACCATTTCGTTAGTTCCTGTTTAAGAAACCAAAATCACATGAATGTAATTTTATGCTAAAAGTTCGAAAAACATGTATTTAATTTTTTCATATACTATGATTTACTATACTAACAATTAATACTAATACTATCAGAATAAAACTAACATTAAACACGAAAATAACTACAATTACTTAACAGTAAAGATTGGTTTGTAAAATTTTTAATGGCGGCCTAATTGTTCAAAATGCCGCCCATCATTGGTAATGCAAGCTTGCAACCTTTGCCGCGTGGATAAAACAGAAGTTTCAATTTCCGCCTCCGATATGTTTCGAACTGCTGCTATAATTCTCTCCATCATATTTTGTCTTGTGGTAGGCCGGGTTTCAAAAACAATCTCCTTAACTCTTCCCCATAAATAAAAATCTAGGACGCTGAGATCTGGTGACCTGGCGGGCCAGGGAAATATACTACTCCGTCCAATCCACCTGCCAGGATACGTCTGATCTAGGAAATCCCGGACGACGTTTGCCGCAAAATGCGCCGGGCACCCATCGTGCTGAAAAAACATATCGCGATGAACGTCCAGACGAACATCTTCTAATAGAAGAGGCAGCTCATTCATTAAAAAATTTGAATAAATCTCTCCAGTGAGATGTTGGTTAAAGAAAACGGGTCCAATAATTTTACCTCCTAGAATACCGCACCACACGTTTACCGACCAGCGGCCTTGATGCTGAACTTCATGCATCCAACGCGGATTTGTCCTGGACCAATAGTGCATATTGTGCAAGTTCACACCACCATTACTATTAAATGTTGCCTCATCCGTCCATAGGATACGAGAAAGTATTTCGGGGGTTTCAGCTACCATATTTAATAGCCATTGACAATAGTCAATCCGGCGATCGAAATCTTCAGCCGTTAAAGCTTGATGAAGAACGATGTGATAAGGATGCATCCTGGAAAATAATATGGCAAACGTGAACGAAACTGTGAGATCAAATTTATCCAAACTTGTTAGACACTGTTTTAGGTAACTTAGTATTACTGTGGTCTATATAAACGGTATCGGATAAAAATGGCCGTGACCGGTCAACAGACAATAAATAGGCAGATGAATGTATGACTTAAACTTAAGGGAACCGAGTACGGTACGTTAAAAACAACCGTTTTGCTTAATGCTTAAAAATATTAAAACAAACTGTAGGAGATAAAGCAAATCTAACAAAGGCTTTACAAAAAATCTCGAAATAAAATTCTTTTTATTTTTAACTTAAAACTATCAATGCTTACTTGTGATCTTTCAATATATTTTGGACCGTCGTTCTACAAATACCCAACTCTCTACTTATGGTTCTGGTTCCCACATGTGGATTAAGTTCAATATATGCTAATACATTTATAGCATTTTCTTCGGTTCGGCCAGTAGGTTGTCTTCTATACACCGGAAGATTAATACTTCCGGTGGTCCTAAGCCTTTCGGCTAACCTATGAAAAACACTGCTCGCATAATGTCGTCTTCCAGGAAACTGCATAGCATACACTCTGGAAGCAACTGTTGCATTTCGCATGCATTCGAAATAGACACCAATCATATCGAATGCCTCTTCATTCGCTAACCGCATTTCGGTAAAAAAAAATTCCCAAACACAAAAAAGTAAACGAAATCAATGAAAAAGTGACAATAATGTTTATTATTTTGACAACTTGTCGTTTTAACACAATGAGAGTTATTGTTTTATTTTGTCATAGCTTACTTTTTTATTTTTAATGGTATATTTTTTGGATTAAAATAAGTATTGAAAATAATCTTGCTTTCTTAAACAAGGTGTTTCAAAATGGTATAACATTTTTCTTGATAATAATAATAATAATAATATATTATAACAGTGTAGCTCAAAATTGTTGAGCTTCATAAAAAAAGTCCAGTAAAACAGGAGAATTCACGAATTTTCATCTATTTTTGTTAATATCTCCTATTCTAAAAAACAAACAAATTTGATTTTTTTATCGAAATGTTGAGGTTTTAATTCTTTATTAGCTCATGTAAAAAAAAACATATCATTGTATTTAACTTTTTTTAAAAAGAGCCTAATATTTGCTTACATTTCAGTTAACGCCATCTACCGGTGACGGCAAAAGTCAGAAATACAAAAACACAAGTTCAGTTTGTAGAGCAAATAACGCTCTTTTAAATGAGACCAAACTTATTCAAATCGGTTAGGCCAAACGGGAGTAATCCTAGTTTATTTAAAGAAACATTTGAAGTGCCCCCACCACTTTATTTCACTAGATAGTAAAAAATGTGCAAGACCAAAAGTATTAAAGAATGTGTAAGGAATAAAATTTAAACATTTTCAATACCCCTTAGTAAAAATATGAAGAAATTCTAAATTTTAACATTGATCCTGACTGTTACGCCCCCTTGCGGACATTTTACAAACTCGAAAATAATTTCCAGCATTTTCTCTTGGGCACTTTTACTTGAAAATTTTTTACGCGGAAGCAATATGACTACCGGTTTCTGAGATATAGCCGGCGGCCATTCTTAGTTGGCCACCCGGTACTTAGAATTAAAATTGAGAACAATTTTATTTAAAAACTTTTTCGAAATTCCTACCGGAAGTACGTTTTTTACTCTTATCGAAAATCAGTTTTTTGCGAATATTTCGCAAGTCATGCTTTTTAGACAGATACATTATGAGTATAAAAATATTTAAAACATAATTTTCAATATTTTTGTATAAAAAAAATTTCAAAATTCAGGCCGAAAGTACCACTTACTCCTATCGAATAACGATTTTTTGCAAACATGTCGTAAATTATGCATTCTATATATATTTAGCAAGAGTACAAAAGTATTTAGTGCTAGATTTGCAATATTTTTTGTACAAGTGAAATTTCAAAATTCGGACCGGAAGTAACACTTTTACTCTTAGGGAGTAGCACTTTTTCTGAAATATCTTGCAAAGTATGCATTCTATAGGGATTTATTAAGAGAATAGAAGTACTGAGAATAGAGTTTTGAATAATTTTTGTGTAAAAAAAGTTCTTAAAATAGTATAGTTTCAAACGCTCATACCCTTCCAAGCGTACATTTTAACTTTTGTATTTTTGCCTAATTCTAATACTTAAAGTAATTTTATTGAAAATCTGAATTATAGTATAAGCCAGCGAGAAGAGCGATGATATTAAATGAGCACTACAAGCACCTTAAAGTAGTACGTCCGTTTTCCAGTCGCACATATTACTGCATTATCATCATATAATTTCTTTCGGCCAAAGCATTTAAGAAATTATTCTCATTGTCAACACTTCTCCTATTAACGACAAGAAAAGTTAATAATTTACTTATTTGTTATTTGAACTTGTGTAGCTAACGCATTCTTTCTACTTTCATCTACAGAATGACAAATTATAACATAACTCATAACTTAACTTAAGACTTGAGTAGGTCACTCCGCAAGAGTACGAAATAATACAGCACAAACAGGTACATAATTATGATTTATTTATACTGGAATATTAATTACAGTTTTTTTTAAGTAAGATATATAAATATTTTATACCTATAAAAATACAAAATACAGTTATTCTGAAACAAACTCATATTTTAAAATAATACAGTTTATATTAGAGCCATAAGGATGGTGTATTTCATAAGCTTCAGTATGTTTTAGTGAAGTTAAATTAATAATAGTACTCTCTACATATGACAATTTCTCAACAATGTAGGCATTATAATTAACTTCAAATAAACAAGTATTCCATTTTTTACAAAGAGCAAATGGTATTTCTTTAAAAACAAACAAATCTTGGATTTCCATAAAAATTGGTAACGAATCATCATCTACGCCTTCTAATATATACCACCCTCTTCTAAATAAACAACCTAAAAATTTTATTTTTTCAGTAAATAGCAATTCTAGTTCCTTTCCAAAATCGATATTTGATAAAGCATTACAACGTTTCAATTTATATTTACCATAAATAGGTTTCGTAGATAAATTTAAATGTTTCCATTCGTTCCACATATGCTGTTGGTGTCGCAATGAAAGAGTTTTGCAAAGTGCTTTGTAATTTTTCATTTTAAAACAAATGTCCTTAAAGTATGCATGTTTAGACTCGAATCGCATACACCAAAAACTGTACAGAGGACTACTTTTCAAAATAAGCATAGGATAGTGTATCATCATATGATGTTTTGGAGTTAAATTTGCATCATATTCCGTTTGATATAAGGTAGGTCAACCAAATAACGCCAGGCTCCTAATAACGCCATATGCCATTTTCTCGAGTTCAAGTAATATAATAGAAAAGTAGTGTACTGCAGTTTTACAGGTTCATATAAGGGAAAACAACGCTAACATAAATATTTCATTTCAACAACATTAGATGTCGCTGCCTACATTCAGTCATTTCAACGAAAGGAGTAACATTAAAGCGAGAAGTTTAATGTGAGATATTTCTTAAATTATTACTTTCAGAAGGCCATTTGCTGCTATTGACTTACTTTTTGGTAAGTGTATATTACGTCTGTATAATAGTTTTAATCAAAACAAATCAGTTTTTATTCAAGTTGGTAATAATTAGTTATAGGTTATTTGCTCCTAATAACGCCAGTGAGAAATATTTCGGTGGCGTTATTAGGAACCATGTGGCGTTATTAGGAAGATAATTTAAAAATATTGCCTTTGTTGTAGATACGGTAAAATGCCTCCTAAAATACGTGCCTTGTGGACTGAAAGCGCGCTAAAAGAAGCTTTACAGAGCGTAAATGATGGAATGTCAGTTTTAAAAGAATCGGAGGTTTACCAAATTCCACGTAGAACTCTACGGGACCATATTAGAAGTAAATCCACAGTTAAAAGACTCGGAAGGTGTTCGATACTTGATGATAAGCAAGAGTCTGAATTATGTAAACGGATTATTCGATTGGCTGAGATTGGAATGCCTTTGACAAGCAAAGTCATTCGCCTATCTGTTTATTCTTTTGCTGAAACTCTGGCCATAAAGCATAATTTTAATAAAGATAAAAAAATGGCAGGAAGAAAGTGGTTAAAATTATTTCTTAATCGTCATCCTCAGATTGCTTCTAGAAAGGCCCAGATGTTAAACCCAGCAAGTGCTCAGAAGGTTAACAGATATATCGTTAATGACTATTTTACTAAACTCAAACAGGTATTAACTAAGAGAAAATTATTCGATAAACCCCCATTGATTTACAATATGGATGAGAAAGGCTGTAGATTAACTTTACACCACCAACAACAAGTGTTAGCTCAAAAAGGTACACGAAGGGTACACGTCGTAGCACCGGAACATGCTGAGAATGTGACTATAGTCGCGTGTGGTAATGCAATAGGTCAAGCAATCCCTCCTATGGTATTATTTAAGGGTCAGCGAAAAAATGAAAATTGGATGGATGACATGCCACCTGGGACAGAAATTGTGATGACGCCCAAAGGCAGCATGACAACTAATGTATTTATACAATGGTTAAAACATTTCTCGCGATATAAAGTGGATGGCCATGCACTCTTAATATTTGACGGAGCAGCATCCCATCTCGATATTTCCATAGTAGAAGCTGCTGAAAAGTTAGGTATAACTTTACTTTGCTTGCCAAGTAATACCACACACGAATTACAGCCATTGGATAAATGTGTATTTAGAAGCTTTGAACATTACTGGGACGAAGAAGTCTTAAATTATTGGACACAATTTCCAGAAAGAAAAATAACTCGTATGCGATTTGGAAAAATACTCTCCAAAGTGTTTCCAAAACCAGTGTCACCTAAAAATCTACAATCCGCTTTCAGATCAACTGGAATCTATCCATATGATCCGTCTGTGATCCCAGATTCAGCTTTTGCGCCCAGTTCAATAACACACAGAGACAATCTGGAAGAAAACGGGAATCAGTTGTTAAACTCTGCTACCAATGATCAGATCGATTTTGATACTAATTCGAATGACTCGAATAAGCCTTTATCATACTTTATGCAAATGCAAACATCTAAATGCAACGAAAAGCAATACAAAACAGACGGAGTGAACGAAGAAAATAAGGACAATGAAAAAAAACATAACCTGAGTGATTTTTTTCCTAGTCCTGATATTAAGGCACCAACAGTGAAAAGGCGCAAAACACTGAATTCTACAGCACAAGTGGTCATAAAGGATTTATTTTCTCCATCTACTTCTAATCAAATACGTCCAAAATCTAATAAAAAAGAAGTTAAAAAGGATTTGTCCTTTCCGTGCAGTTCTGTCCAAGTAACGCAAAAACAAAATTCCGCTTCTACTTCCGTTAGTCTAAATGAGAATAAAAGTAAAGCTACTACTAAAAAAGAGAGTTGGTATTGTTTTATTTGCCAAGAAGATCGAATGCTTGATATGCGCCTGTGTGTCATGTGTAACCGCTACGTACACGAAGAATGCGTGGGGTTAACCAAGTGGGACAGAATCTCATTTGTTTGTTTTGGATGTCAAATGTAAACATAAACATAAATAAATAATAAATGTTTGTGTTGTAATTGTTTAATGTATTTTTCTTAATAAAAATTACAGTTGGCGTTATTTAGAACAGAGGTATCTTAATAACGCCAATTGCAGGTTAATATAATTTTTCTTAATAAAAATTACAGTTGGCGTTATTTAGAACAGAGGTATCTTAATAACGCCAATTGCGGGTTAATATAATTTTTCTTCCATTGTAATCTGGAATATTAGTAAATTAGAAATTACTGTTACTTTGTCTTCCTAAAAGTTCATAGACAATAGTTTCAAAAACTTGGAATATTTTGAAGCGTATTTAGGAAACTACAGCTAATTTACTCTTAATGTGGCGTTATTTGGGTCACTTACCTTAGTTTATGATGTTCAAAAATCAAATATTTTAAATTTAGGACCATCCCGTATGAATTAACTGGACAAAATATAATGTTCATTATATTTAAGAGGAGTATAATCACTTTAAATTTTAATTTTTGTTTGTCCGATAGTTTTTCTAGAATATCTGCTAGTAACAAAGGTAAGTATCTTAAAAGACACCATGTTTGTGCCGCTCGTTCCCCAATTAAGTTTCCTGGCTTATCTAAATTTATCGGGCTTGGTTTATTGCACATTTCTGTGTATCCAAAATTAAAAGAATTCAATCTGTTATTAATTTCATTTTGTGATATTAAATTTTCACTAATCAGAAATTTTAATAAATATCTAACTTCAAGTTGACCAATCCTTTCAAGAATGTCGTGCATGATATCTGCAGTACAGTTTTCAAAAGTATTATAATATTGCAAGTCGTTAAGAATGCTACGAAATTTGATACCATTTGCATTAGACGAGTTCTGATAATGTTCTTCAGCAGATATATTAGATCGAAATTTTGAATCATCTTTCTCGCATAGATAACGACTTTCATTTTTATCTACAAGACATATTCTACAAAAGTATGTAGCAGAAAATGATTCTACCAAGCTATATAACTGGTTCCCTCCTAAATTATCATGGCTAATTCCAATTAATGTACCTTTCACTGGTTTTTTTACAACTGTTTCATCGTATATGCCAATAGTTTCTAGGTATTTAATATCATGCACAATCTTGTCTAAAATACTATTAATTCCAAACTTTTTCATATCGCTAGAGTAGAATAAAGCAAGCAAATGGATATTATGGCCTACTGAATGAAAAAATGATGGAAGGTTTCTTATTATAAAATAAATTGCACCAAGTTTGTGACCTCCTGTTTTTGAACCTAGTGGTGTTACAGTTTCAAACTCATCAAAGTATATTTGAATTTGAAAAGATGGATCATTTTCTAAAAAAAAATACTATTTTTAAAATTTAGTTCATCACGATAATCTAAGAGTAGTGAGGAATTTGGCCTGGAGTTCGTGCTCTTATTTATTAAAGATAAAGGTGGCTACACACATGCAACAAAATATCGTTCCGAACTCCGGCGCGTCTCAAGTGTGGACGCAACCACGCAACATCGCAACATAACGGGGTCCTATCAGTTGTCGGTTTTCTGCCGTCGCGTCGCATCCAAGAAATGTTGCGCGTTCACGTTGCGCTACATGTTCGCATGTCTGGACGGGCCTGGCGAATATTCTGGCGAACAAATAATGAATGCCCGAGATTATTTTTAATTTCACTTAAATTTACTGAGGAAAAGTTTTTATGGCGTGTGAACGTTCCTTCCAAATAATTCAAAAACTGTCTTCATTTTTTGTCTCAAAATAATTCTAAACATCTGTGTCATATTTTGTGGAAGAAAACGCATTTTCTTACTTTTTCAAGTAATAAAATTTGTCGGATATAATTTTAAATCGTTCTTTTTGAAATTTACGTCCGATTGAGTTTAATTAGACTGAATTAGATATCGGTTCGGTATGGAGTGAACGGAAGATGTGATTCTTGCCTTGATCGAAATTTATCGAGGAAAAATAATTTTGTGGAATACCATAGCATCCCAGATAAAGTTAAAAAAAATTGTGTCTGCCACCAACGTCTTGGCCTAAGTTTCTTTTCCACTAAATGCATAACTATATACGCTGCAGCCGCAATGTCCATCTTGCTTGGAAAACATTCATGAACTGATCAAGAACGATGGGACGGCATTATGTTCGCGTTGATGTTACGCGACGATGTTCTGTTGCACCTCAAAACTTCATCACACCGCGACTTCGTCGCGCAACAAGGAATATTGCCCGACGGAGTTCGGTACGATGTTCATGTGTGGAGTCACCTTAAGAAGGACTTATTGTGAATAAGGAATTTTAATGTTTCTAGCATAGGTATATAACTAAACGAGCATTTAATTGGAACTTGATTATATTGTCCTGTTTTCTTGTTCCATCTTTGGTCATAACGAATCCCTAAGGGAACTTCGACAGGTTTAACAATTACTTAATTGAAGTATAATTTGCGTTTGTAAGATGTCGAATATTCCCTAATCAAACCTTCAACTTTAGAAGACTTAGTTTCTTCTGAGTTGCCCCTTTCTTCTACAAGTGTTTGAAATAATTCAGAAGTACTGTTAATTATTAAGTTAATAGTGGAATCTGGAATATTTAGTGCGTACAATTTTGTAACATACGATTCAATCGCTTTTTTAGGATGTTTAGTGGGATTGTTGCTAGACATGTATTCAAAACAGCTATCTTCGTCGGAGGAAAGGCAGATCCCCAGACACACGTAATTCTATTTATTACTGAAATATTCGAGAAATTGGAAGTATTAGTGCAATTATTATTTCCTTGGAATGCACTTGCCTTTACGGGACATTTTTTAATATGCCTTTTAAATCCACTAAAGGTTTTGAACGTAGCCGGGCAAGGGGGGGGATAGCAGTGTAAAGACAGTGCAGCCCCTCATATAATGCGTGTCAATCTGAAAATGATTTATAAGAAGTTTCTCTACATTAAATTTGTTCTTACAAATGAAACAATTGTACATTTTTATAAAGCAAAAATTAATATGTTATTACAAGTTTTCAAATACCTTATACGTTATATCATTTTGCTCTCAATTCTCTCATTCTACTAGTGAACTTCACATCTTTATCAATTTTATAAATTGCGATTTGAATTAATTCGAATAAATTTTTAAGTTGCTTATTATATTGAAGGTTAAAAACAAAATGTATCTTAACAAGTAAGTCAAAGGATGCAAGAAAATCGGTTTTGCCCGTTTATTTTTGTACTGGTATAATATTTGGTCGAATACTATATAATAATGTTCAATAATACCTCTCTCTAGTCCTACAGCTAAAAGCAATGGTTGAGTGTTCTTTCGCGTCTCCAATATTTTTTCGATAGATACATCAGCCTGAAAGTAAGAAGAAACGAAATATTTAATTTTCCGTATATAAGTAAAACACGAACTGGTTTATTTTACCTTTTGAAATGTTAACAGTAAATCTTGGGCTGATAGAACAGATTCTCTATTTCCACTACTATTTCGGCCCTGTGCAGTAGGCGGTAATAAATGTAATAAAGCAATAATAGCTCTGGTTGTTTTATTCCAAGCTAAAAAATATATAGGTTTCATGTATTTATATTTTATAATGCTCAAAACATTTATACCAGAGGAATTATTATCATCAGAGTACACTTCTGGCGATGGGAGTTTAACAGATAATGTGTATATTTCCTGTATTCTATTAATATGCTTGGGAAATTCAGATATAAATAAATTACGGTTTTCCGGAAACATTAAAGAAAACTCTGTCAATATCTGTGAAACAAATTGTTAACTAATAAGCTATTTTATTGTTAATAACTTATGTTACACTCTGTTTTTTTGTTTGCTTTACCGCATCCTTTGAGAATTTCTTTTGGAGTACCCTGTATCGGGTTTGTGTTTGTAACTTGGATTATGTTAGTCACGATAGGTATTTTCAGTTGTTGAGAATTTTTACGTTTACCCTGTAAGATTTCCGTCCGGTACTATTTTATTTTTAAGATTGGAGAATTTTAGTTTTGCTCTTGTCAATGAGAATTGGTTACTGTTTTATTTTCGTTAATCGGTGTTAAATTAATCATAATTTGTATCGACCTTATCGCCATCTCGGAGGGGATTTTCGTAAGATGCCTTGTGTCGTTGCCGCTGTGATTATCAGTAGGGTACTTTGGAGAGTTCTGGGACACCTCCTCCCCCTCTCACCCAGCTCCCCCTCACCCCCCTCGCCCTAGTGGCGCCCTCTGCCAACCCAACTGATGTGGCGCCCCCTCGCGGTCGCCAACCCAACTAAAAATTACAGATTTCATCATTACCAACCCAACTAAAATTACAGATTTCATCATTACCAACCCAAGTGATGTGGCGCCCCCTCGCGGCCTCCAACCCAACTAAAAATTGCAGATTTCATCATTACCAACCCAACTAAAAATTGCAGATTTCATCATTACCAACCCAACTACAAATTGCAGATTTCATCATTACCAACCCAACTAAAAATTGCGGATTTCATCATTACCAACCCAATGTGGCGCCCTCTGACGGCCACTAACCAAACTAAGAAATGGCAGATTTCATCATTACCAACCCAATGTGACGCCCTCTCACAGCCACTAACCAAGAAATGGCATCTCTCATGATTACCATAATGCAGCATCCTCCCACGGTCACTAGCCAAACTAAGGTGACGTCAGACAAAATGGCGGACCATCAAGATGCTCTTTGTTTCTAGAGAATTCCCGAATAAATTACCAGGCTTGCTATCGCGCTTCTCAACGTATTTTAAACAGGTCTAAACATGTTTCCAGCGGAAACCGCAACGGCTGTCTGCTTCTGTGATAGCCGCATGCGCCGAAAATATAAAAAGCACCCCCTGATGGATACTAGCCCAACTAAATATTAAATATATAAGAATTTCGAATGTAATATCATCAGTATCAATTGCAAAGCTGTGTAGCACCTTCTATATAGTATACTGGCGGTGCAATACGAGAAATTTGATAACTTTTTGTCTGCTAATGGTATTGAAATACCTATCATAGTGCGAGATTGGTTATTATCCTCGGAATTGAATCAAAGCGAGTGTTTATTCATAGCGGCATTCGCATATCAAAACATGCAATATTTCGATATCGATGAATTAATGAACGTTTTGGAATATTGTAACCCAAATATGACCCAACTTAAAAAGTGGTACATTTATAGTGAGTATGAATATATATGTGAACCTGATTTAGATCTTCATGCAGAAATTTGTGTTTTCGACATAGAAACATCAACTGTACTGACTTTAAATAAGAATATACCGAAGATGTTAATGAGTTGGTATCCTCAATATAATCATCCTGAATTGGACTATAATGACGAGCTGGCCGTGACTGGTGGTGGATATGTAATATATGCCAGTCAGAAGCGTTTCGCAAGTAGCTAACATGTACAGACCCGCCTAAACATGTCTAGACTTGCTGGAAATACATCAGTCGACAATGTCCGTTGAAAGCAGGCGGAGGGTTCTTAGACAGAAGAAAGACTTGTTGAACATTAGAATTATGAGGTTTATATCCGAAATTGAGAAAATCAAATCCGATTTAGTGATGTATGCGTTGGTGACAAATATTAGTAAAATAAAGCTATAAAATGGAGAATATGGAAAAATATATGATTAGGTCTTTTGTTGTACACTTTATATAATTTTATAAATAAATATATGTAATATACATTATTAAATAAAGAGAATATAACATCCAACATTTTTTCCTTAAAATACCCCTTTTAGATATATATAAAGTGCATCTCACTTAAAGAAATGCGTAGACATAGAAGTAGTATTTTTTTAATGTTAGTATATAAGAATAATGTTTTGCAGCTGAACGTTTATACCTTCTCACGATTAAAAACTTCTTATATTGCTTTATACAGGATGTTGGGATACGGATATGTAATTAACCTTAAATAAAAAATGCGTGCATGTATAGAATTAATACTTTTTATTTTTATATAATCATAATATACAGTTTTAATGAAATTACAAAACATTATCTTCATCAATCCAACTATTATGTGAATTATCGAACCCTAACCATTTTACATACGCTTTTCCGTCCTTTACACGTAATACTTTTTCAATCAGATATACATCTTTATGTTTAGTTTTCTGTAATTCATGTTCGTAGAAACAGCCCAAAATCGGATCTCCATTCATATCTTCCAGCATATATGTTGGCGGATTTGTAGCATTAGCTTTAATAATCTTGAACAATTCACTACCCCAGTTCCTGAGATAGCCTTTCGAGAAAACACTTTTGAATTTACTTATCCGCACGATGTCACCAACTTTATATTTCCGCTTCACAGCTGTTTGCACATCATTGTAGATAGTAGAAAGCAGGAGCTTCTCATTCTTTTTAGTCACATCGCAAGGTCGCATTTTAATTGTTCGATGCTTTGTTTTATTATACGTATCAGTCACGGAGGGTAAAATATCTATCCACTTATAGCTACCTCTCATTGTAAATTCCTTATATAATCTACCCTTTAGCGTACGAATAACACGTTCGGCAATAGACGCTTTCATTGTACTATATGTTGAATAATGGTTTATACCATATTTCTTCATGAGATTTTGAAATCGAGTATTATAAAACTCTTTACCATTGTCGGACTGTATATTTTTCGGCTGTCGAGTGTCTTGTAGAATGCCTTCCATAGCATTACATACATCCAGACCGGTTTTCGATTTAAGGGGTTGAGTCCATAAAAATTTCGAGAAACAGTCTATAACCACAAGTATATATCTATACCCGCCATTCTCTCGTGCATGAGGTATAAATTCGGCCAAGTCAATCTGCCAAACATCATCAAACCCTCTAATAATGAAGCGACGTCTGGGAAAGAATCTACGAGCCGGCCTATGCAGCTCATCAACTAAATGACGCTTAATACTATTCATAATTAACAATTATTGTTCAGCGTTTTAATACATCATGTAGGTAGAACAATGCGATGGTAAATGAATTAAAATTATGTTTCGTCTCTATGGTCTTGCGAGCGGTCGGGGTGACAGTGGTGGTTGTGGGGGTGGGGAATTCCCTCATTTCTTTTCAAGTTTTTTTCTTATAGCTTCTAGTTTAGCATTGAGTTTAGCCTCAATTCTACTCTCAACACTTTTTTCCATTCGATACAGCTTTTGATTAGTTTCAGCTTGTAGAGTATTTGCGCTAACTTCGACAATCCCTTTGATTGTATCCAAGTTAACGCCCTTATTTAAATTATTTTTCAGTGCAAGTATTTCACCATCCAAATCCTTCTTAATTTTTTCAATCTTCTTACTAACTTCAGAATTTGTAGCATGGTTTTTTCTTAAAACATCAAATTTAGCATCAATCTTCTTCTCAACACTAGCTTGCATCTGGTTTAATTTTCCATTAATCGACTGTTGCACATTATTTACACTAACATTAACAATACCCTTAAATATATCCAAATTAACAGTTTTATTTAAATTAGTTTTAAATGCATTCAAGTTCTCATCCAATTCCCTCTTAATTTTATCGATCTTGTCACTAACCCAGGTGTTTGTTGCGAGATTGTTCCTTAAATTGTCTAGTTCATTTTCGATTCTATTCTCAACAGCAGTTTGCATATGATGTATGATATCACTAATATCCTCAGCCACTTTGGAATTCGAGGCGTCTATTTTTATTTGAATATCACTCACCACATTATCAATCCTTAGATCTATTACGCCAAGTATTCTAGATAGGTGACGCTTATTAACAGAATCTTGATCGTGTATAGGATCTGCTACACGACAAATACGTTTACCGCCAATATCAACATCACCTCCCTCTGTTAATGGTAGAGATGGTTTTTGACGTTTAACGCTAGCTTTACCGATGCTAAGATATCGGCCAAATTTGTCTACACTCATGATGATACTGAGGAAAAGAATGATAGTATTAAATATTTATTCAATTACGCCGCATTCTCTAAGCTCCTCGATGATCGACTGCATTTCATTATGGGTACTTTCATTGCCAGAATCCCGAGAGGCCTTCAAAAGTTTAAGACGATCCACGAGCTCGTTTATGTCGTCCCAATAGACGTATTGATATCTATCATGGGTGTTGGAAACAAGCATGCTGCCTATATCTCCGCCAGACCATGTTTCTGAAGTCGAACTGGAATATTTAGCAAGAAGAGGTTTTATTATTTCACGCCATTTGTGGCCTTTAGTCCCCCTCAAGTGATTTTTGGGTTGGAACAGTTTGCGATGCACATTGGTTTCGTGTAAAATATCATAGTAATGTGATAAATCCTCCTCATTATATCTACTTGGGTTAGTTTTAAATATTAATTCATAAAGACCACGAGAACCCGTAAACAGCTTATTATTGATTATTATGTCTTTACCATCTAGATATAATGTATGCCCACCCAATTTCAATCTATTTGTTTCGGGTTCGAATGTAACACCATACGTTGTATCATATACATTGCTTGTATCTTGAAAAAGACCTCGCACAAACTCTCTCGGTAAAGGATTAAGATCTCCATAAAACGTGTTATGTGAATGCGGATCCTCTTCCACCAATGGATTAGACTGCTCATCGAATGGATTAATCGAAGAGCTCTTTTCTACCTCTTGTTTTTTTATCAGCTTTCCTCTATTTTTCAAAGTGTTTGTAATATTCATTATGGGCTCCTTAATTGTTTGTGTTTCCTGTTTTATTGTTGTGTTCAAACCTTCTAGGTTCTCAGTAATGGGCTTAAACATTTTTCGTATTAAATAATCTTCATCGGAACGATTAAGCTTCAATTGCATATACTTATTCCTAATAACTTTACTTGCCTTAATAATATCACGCTTCAATTTCTCATAATCCATTTTTCTACTATTAACTGCCTGCCTGCGCATGATTATTTGCAGACAGATATATATTAACTGAATAAAATGAATAATTCACCAGCATATATAGCAATCAAAACCCTTCCTATAACGACCATTATGCAAATCACTATCCTTGTCTATCACCAGGAATCCGTATTTATCTTTCCAACACTCACCACAAACCGATTTAAACCGCTCAAATGACATGTCAACTCCAACATGATCGTTGTAAATATGTTGTAGATTTGTATTATCCTGCTTAAATAATACCAAAAAATTAGCATTATCCCTAACTAGCTGTTTCGGAATACTAGTATAAGTTTGACATAAATAAAAGCTATCAACACACTTATGTCTACCCATGCAAAAATATTTTCTAATATTGTTTTGCTTATCGCACGCCACATCGTCAAAAATGAATATCGAATTTCTCTCAGCATCCATGGGGTCTATTATATCATCATTCTCCTTACAAGGAAAATATTTCACATCTTTAACATTATTTAAAACATTCTCCAACAGCTTATATTTAGCTTGATATAAAGACTTGGAATAAATGTATACGTTTTCGAACTTGAGACCATTTTCATTGAATAATAACGATAGCATGAGATTTGTTTTCCCAGAGTTTGATGCACCGCAAAGTAGCGCTCTAATGGAGTTCGGTAGTAGGCTGCTATGTTTCCGAAATTTGCCCTTTTCATCAACGTCCAAATCCAAGTTGATTATTTCAAGGGCATCCTTCTGCTTCACAAGTCTCATGGTGAATGAATTATATATAAATTGTTGGATGTTTATAAAGCTAATTCATTTCGATGCTAACTTTTAAAGAGGGCGGAGGTGTCGTGAACTCGATAATCAACAAGTTGCCTATAGAGCTTCACCTGCCAGGTGGGTACATGTATTGTGGTCCTGGTACAAAGCTCCAGAAACGTTTAGCACGAGGTGATCCCGGCATTAATCCATTGGATGCGGCTTGTCGGGAACACGATATCGCATATTCACAACATAAAGATTTAAAAGATCGACACGAGGCAGATTTGATATTGCAAGAAAAAGCTTGGAATCGTGTAAAGTCAGCAGACGCAAGTGTTGGTGAAAAGACAGCAGCCTGGTTGGTGACTAACGCAATGAAGACCAAAAGAAAATTTGGTATGGGCTTAAACAAAAAAACTTTTAAAAAAATAGTGTGCACCAATGTTAAGAAGACTCTTAAGCGATTCGGGGGTGATATTAAACAGGGTGCTAAATCATCATTGGCAGCAGCTAAGGTTGCAATCAAAGAGGCTGGAGGTCGAAAACATATTAAAACCCCCAGAATAATCCCCATACCGAAAGTTGGAGGCGTATTGCCACTCATACCAATATTCGCCGGGCTAAGCGCTCTCGGCTCACTGGCAGGCGGTGTAAGTGGTATAACACAAGCAGTACTCAAAGCGAAAGCGGCTCGAAGTCAATTACGGGAAGCTGAAAGGCATAATAAAACTATGGAAGCTATCGCATTAAAAGGTAAAGGATTATATCTGAAGCCATATAAGCGAGGCTTAGGTTTATATCTAAAACCATCAAAAAACTAATAAGTCGACTGCCTCAAAGAGCATTAACCGATCATGATATTTTGAAATATGCGAAATATATTCACCATTTTAGAGGTGTATTTATGAGGGATACTCTACCAAAATCACCCAACAAAAATGAAAGTGCAGTCGTTAATTTGGATAGCATTAAAGGATCGGGAACACATTGGGTCTGTTATAAGAAGAGAGGTTCTAATATATACTATTATGATTCGTTTGGCAATTTAAAGCCTCCACCGGAATTGATAGAATATTTTAATAGAAAGGGACCTAATAAAATAATGTATAATCATAAACGATACCAAAATTTCAATACATTCAATTGTGGTCACTTATGCTTAGAATTCCTACTAAATAATATATAATCGTATGTTCATATATCAATATATTAGTCATGTCGTACACTTTCACCCTGAAGGGCACAAAATCAGTGCTTTCTGTTGATTATTATCCGCCTATTGAATTGAATCCCCACTATGAATATGTTCTGGGTCTAATAGGATTTAATAGCTACAATTCGATTCCCAACATTGTAGAGGGCTGTAACAAATTTTATTATGATAATGACAAAGTTATTACAATTCCCACAGGATCTTATGAGATAAGTGATATCGCCGATTTCTTGATGAATGCGATGCCTAGAGGTGCAATATCCCTCAAACCAAACAACAATACAATAAAGTGTGAAATTAAAAGCAAATATGAAATAAATTTTGGACCTAGAGACTCTATAGGAAGCATATTAGGTTTTAGTGGGAAGCTATTACCAGCCGATCAAAAACATGAATCGGATTTACCTGTCAATATTATAAAAGTGTCGACAATAAGAATTGAGTGCAATATCACAACATCAGCCTACAACGATAGTCGTTTATCCCACACGCTCTACGAATTTTCTCCACAAGTTGAAGCTGGGTTTTCGATTAATATAGCGCCCGAGCATATAATATATCTACCAATTAATTCTAAGCGTATCGATAATATCACATTAACACTGCTCGATCAAGATGGTGATGCCGTAAACTTTAGAGGCGAGCAAATCATTGTTAGATTAGAATTAAAAAGAGTTTCATAATGGGCCTTTCATTTCGTAAACGTTATATAACTTCCTCACCCCCACAACGGAAGATCACTTCAACATCTAAACTCAAGCAGTTAACATCGGCCAATATAATATTTTTACAATCGTTAGGCTTTCGAGTAAAAAATGGAGGAAAAGCTATCAATATTTGAAGGTGTGCATTTTGACGAAGTTATAACGAAAGAAGAGTATCACACATATTATCCGAGAACACACAATTTCAACTTAAATGATGAAGTTCGCATAAGTATTCAAAATCAAGATATATACACACTACCTTCCGAGAGTTATATATACATAGAGGGGAAATTTAAACCTGATGATAATGGTACGGGTCTACCTGAATTAACAAACAATGCATACGCTTTTTTGTTTGATCAGATTCGATATGAGCTTAATGGTGTAGAAATCGATCGCGCAATGAAGCCAGGAATCAGTTCTACGATGAAAGCATTAGTTTCATATAATGAAGATGAAAGTCGAATGTTGTCGATTGCTGGGTGGGGACCATTCGCACAGCGGCAAGCGACACTCTCCAATAACAAGTTCAACGCATGCCTTCCATTGAGCATGCTTTTAGGCTTCTGTTCCGATTACAGGAGGGTTATTATTAACGTCAGTCAAGAATTAGTCCTAATTAGAAGTAAAACGGATGAAAACTGCTATCAAAACAAGACCGCTGATGGTACAAAAAAGGCCTCAATCGAGATTGAAAAGATTGAATGGCGGGTGCCACATGTAAGCGTAAATGATCAGACACGCTTAAAGTTCTTAAACACCCTTAAAACCAATAAACCGATATATTTAACATTTCGTAAATGGGAATTATATGAACTTCCAGCTTTGCGTGCAACGAAAACTGACATTTGGCCTGTTAAAACTAGCACTAATCTAGAGAAGCCCAGATATGCTATTATAGCGTTTCAACGCAACAGAAAAGATAATTTTCAGCAAGATGCATCAAGCTTTGATCACGCTTCAATCACAAATATTAAATTGCATTTAAATTCAGAATATTACCCATATAGCGATATGAATATAGATATGAGTAAAAAACTATATGCCCAAGCATATCTAATGTACACAAAATTTCAATCGAGCTATTATGGAAGCACTCGGGGACCTCTCATGAGCTACGAGAAGTTCCACGATTCAGCACTTTACGTAATAGATTGTTCGAAGCAGAATGAGAGCTTAAAATCATCCACCGTCGATGTTAAGCTTGAGATGCAGTGCCAGGAGACGTTTAGCGAGGACACCTCTTGTTTATTGTTAATTTTACAAGATTGTGTCGTTGAATATAGTGCACTGACAGGCACTGTTAAGAAAATTATATAACATTCAGTCAATCGCGAGACCTCATGGCTAAAAGAGGTGCAATTGACACTCGAGATCAACTTCAATCATTCCTTATTATAGACATACAAGGTTATGCGATTCAACATTTCGATCCAAAAGAGATGAGCATAAGTGACGGAGAAAGGAGCATCCATTTTTTATTTAAACCTAGCATTGAATTCCATCTATTATCGAAGAAAGATCAGAGGACCGTTCGATGGCTTGAAAATAATTATTTAAATATAGAATACTCTACTGGTTATGTATATTTTAAGGACATTATTAACTTGTTAAAAAATATCTGTAACTCATATAATAGAGTGTATGTTAAAGGACATCAAAAAAATATTGACATAATTAACTTGGAATATTTTAATGATGTACCAAAGCTTATTAAAAATGTCAATCATTGTTTTTATCATAATAATAAAACTAATGAAGAATGTATATGCACGCAAAATAATATTATAACTCTATGCAATTATCTAAAAAATAAAGAATTATTTTAACCTTATTATTTTTATTTCAATCCACCTATACATATTAATAATAATATTATAGCAAAAATAGTATACGTATAAACATGTCTATACATGTATAAAAGGCCCGCCGAGACGGCACCAATCCGAGGTAGGTATGTAAGCGAGAGATTTTTTATACATTAATTAACCATCGCCCGCCCTAAAAAGGGCCACCCGGACGACCTCCATTCGATGCAGGTATGCAACGTTAAAAATTTAAGTGCATTCCTTAGAACACGGCTAGAGCGTGGGATCGGAATGCAGCAACTCTTAATTATATCCGTTCACACGGATATACGTATGCGTGGGGAAAAAAGGGTCGTCGCAGCTGTACATAGACCACACACACTCACCCATGGGAACAGAATGCAGCCGCGCTTAATTGCATCTGCCCGCATACGTATATATGTATATATATGTATGCGCGGGAAAAAAAGGGTTTTCTCTAATTGATTAACATATCAATTGGTGTGGGAACCTGACGCAGATGGATGTATACGTCACGAATGAGTATCTATATATGCGTAGATCGACATCTTTAATTTCATTATAATCAGTATCTTCGAACAGTCAACATCGTTTTTAGTGCTTGTTTGTGTTTTACTACAAGGTATTTAGAAAGCCTAATTTATATAATATTAACTCGCAATATTTTACATTAGTTTTAAAATTGTATGCGACTTTTAAAAATTGTTTTTTCTCAATTATAAGGTTATTTTTTTAAATAATTTAATGGTATATATTTTATTAATATTTTATTTTTATATACAATTATCCAGGGTGCTTCAAAGTATTTTATTCGTATTTAGTAGCTTCTTTATATTGTTTTTTCCTTCTTTTTTTAATTTTTATAAGGTTTTAACGGGTTTTATCAATAAATTTTCAATAATACAAGTATTTTTTAGTTAAATATAAGCTGATCATAGTTTTTCTACTACTCTAAAATTTTATGGGACTTTTAAAAATTGTTTTTTCTCAATTATAAGGTTATTTTTTAAATAATTTAATGATATATATTTTATTAATATTTTATTAATATTTTATTTTTATATACAATTATCCAGGGTGCTTCAAAGTATTTTATTTGTATTTAGTAGCTTCTTTATATTGTTTTTCGTTCTTTTTTTTTAATTTTTATAAGGTTTTAAAGGGTTTTATCAATAAATTTTCAATAATACAAGTATTTTTTAGTTAAATATACGCTGATCATAGTTTTTCTACTACTCTAAAATTTTATAGGACTTTTTAAAAATTGTTTTTATCAATTATAAGGCTGTTTTTAATAATTTAATGGTGTATATTTTATTAATATTTTATTGAATATTATTTTTATATACAATTATCCAGGGTGCTTCAAAGTATTTTATTTGTATTTAGTAGCTTCTTTATATTGTTTTTTTTTTTTTAAATTTTTAGGTGCGTAAATTTATATTATTAAATTGATTATTTTATAAGGTTTTATCAATAAATTCTCAATAATACAGGTATTTTTTAGTTAAATATATGCGGATCATAGTTTTTCTACCACTCTAAAATTTTATAGAACTTTTAAAAATTGTTTTTCTCAATTATAAGGCTAGCGAATCAGTCAAATAAATTAGCAATTTAGATATATTAAAAATTAGGCTTCAATACCTTTTTATTCTTTTAAATTTATTATATTAATTATTTTTAATTCGCTTTTTCATAGAATGAATTGCATCATATGTGGGAAGTCCTTCACCCGGCGCGACAACATGAAGCGGCATGTGAATACCCTCCACCGCAATTTTGTTTGCGGCATTTGTGGAGAGGGTGTGGATACATGTGAGCATGTTGCGGGACCACCTAAGAAGGTGGCCAAAGTAGATGTTACACCATCCACAAGTTCTAATAGACCTGTGGATGCTGCACCATCTACCAGTCGAGGTGCGCCTCAGAGAAGCTGTTGTGGGTTGATGTTCCCTAATAATTCTCTGTATAGGGGGCATCTTCGCACACAGCAGCATTTGAATAATAATACATTTATGCTGCCTGATGGAGTGTTCAAAATTAATTCCTCATTTAAAAGCCGGGTCGCGAGTTACAAAATTTTAGGTGATGAGAGTGCTGACATCACAAATTTTTTATCGAATTTGAAAATGAAAGTGTGCGGCCTGATTAACGATGTTCTAGCCAAGGTCGTATCGGGTATTAAGGTACAGTTAGAGCTATTTGCTCATTATGCTAAAACCGTAGCTGATGAGGAAATAGTCGACTTAAAGTCCTTCAATACTCGGTACGTCATTGTCACCGGGTCTTCAGACTTAGAGGACGTTTTTGATCAGGCTGCTGCCATCATAAAATCGAAAGCTGAAGAGTTTTCGGATAGGGGGAGCAATTGGACACTTAAGATGGTGTCGCATTTAGAGGTTAACATCAACAGCTACCAACCTCTTGGGGGATCATCTTATTTGGAACTACGGCCCTCTATCCGAAACAGGAAAGCATGCATCAATATTAAGAACTCGGACGATGCATGCTTGTGTTGGTCGATTGTAGCAGCACTCCACCCGGCAAACATACATGCAGAGAGAGTTAGTAATTATCCTCATTACTCCAGCGTCCTAAATTTAGAAGGTATTCAATTCCCGGTTAAAATTAAAGATATTTCAAAAATTGAGAATATGAACAATTTAAGTATTAACGTTTACGGTTTGGCTATTAATGATGAAACAAAAAATCATGAGGTGGTGGGGCCAATTCATTTCACGAAAAACAGAAAAGATATCCACATCAATTTACTCCTAATTGATGATGGGAAAAGAGCCCATTATGTTTTAATTAAAAATCTGTCCAGGCTAGTCTCATCTCAAATCAATAACCACAATGGTGAGACTTATATCTGCGATGGGTGTTTAATTAATTTCAGAACATCCGAACAATTAAACGCCCATCAACAACACGATTGCAACCATGTGTATACGGTACTACCCTCAACCGACGCGCGTAAAACAAAATTTGGAGATATGCTGCCCGAAAACATTTTACGTTTCGATAGTCACCATAAGAAAATGTCCGTTCCGTTCGTCGTTTATGCGGATTTTGAAAGTATCCTCCAACCGATTCACACATGCAGCCGTGATCCAGCTAGTTCGTATACGAATAAAACATTCAAACACGTTCCATATAGTTTTGCATATCAAATTGTATGTTCGTTTGATGCAAAGTTGAATAAATTTGTCACGTATGCCGGTTTAGATTGCTCAACGGTGTTTGTCCAAAAATTGATAGAAGATGTTAAGCTAATCTATGAAAATTATTTAAAGACTATCGTGCCGATGAAAACTTTAAATAATAGCGAGCGAAAATTATATAATGAGGCCGTGATTTGCCACATTTGTGAGCTGTCTCTCAACGGAGATAGAGTGAGAGATCACTGCCACATTACGGGAGCGTTTCGAGGGGCCGCTCATTCTAATTGTAATCTAAACTTCAAAATTCCGAAATTTGTCCCTATCTATTTTCACAATTTGAGCGGGTATGATAGCCATCTATTTTTAAGAGATTTGGCACAACAAAATTTAGATATTGACGTAATTCCTATTAATAAAGAAAGATATATCAGTTTCAGCGCGAAAGTTTTGGTTGGTGACTACACAGATAAAAAATCGGGCGAGAAAAAAAATGTTTATATAAAACTACGGTTTTTAGATAGTTTTCGATTCATGGCGTCTTCTATCGATAAGCTTGCACAAAATTTGAGCCCGCAAGACTTTGTCAATGTTAGGCGGGCGTTTCCACTAGATTCACATTTCCATTTAATTAGAAAGAAGGGTGTATTCCCCTATCAATACATAGATACCTTTGGGCGATTGAACGAATCGACCTTACCGGCAAAACGCGATTTTTTTAATTCATTAACGAATGTTGATATTTCGGATGTTGAATATCAACATGCGCAAATTGTATGGGATACGTTTGGATGTCAAAATTTATTAGAGTACTCAAACTTATATTTAAAATCAGACGTTTTACTTTTGGCAGATATTTTTGAAAATTTCAGGAAGATTTGTCGGGATACATACAGTCTGGATCCGGCTCAATATTACACCAGCCCGGGCTTGTCTTGGGATGCTATGTTGAAGCATACCAAAATTGAGCTGGAGCTACTCATAGACATCGACATGCATCATTTTGTTAAGCAGAGTATCAGGGGTGGGTTGTGTCAAGTATCATTGCGGCACGCTACGGCAAATAATAAGTATATGCCTAATTATGATGCGAGTGCTCCTAGCTCGTATTTAGCTTATTGGGACGCGAACAATTTGTACGGGTGGGCAATGTCGCAGTATCTACCATTCGGTGGGTTCAGTTGGGCTAGTCAGGATGAAATTGACAATCTAAATATATCTGGGGTCGCTGATGATTCGCCGATTGGCTATTTTTTGGAGGTAGATGTCACGTACCCTGTAACTTTGCACGATGAGCATAACGACCTACCTTTTCTGCCCGAAAACATGGTGCCTCCCACGTCTAAATTTCAGTATAAAAAGTTGATCGCGAATTTACAGAACAAAGAGAAATATGTCATACACTATCAAACGTTAAAGCAAGCATTACATTTCGGCCTTAAAATCACCAAAATTCACCGCGTTTTAAAATTCAACCAGTCAAACTGGCTTCAAACTTATATCGACCTAAACACCAGCCTACGTCAGCACGCTAGGAACGATTTTGAAAAGGACTTCTACAAGCTTATGAACAACTCCGTATATGGTAAAACCATGGAGAATGTTGATAAGCGAGTGGAAGTCAAATTGGTCACACGTTGGGAGGACCATGGCAAAAGTCGCGGGGCTGGTAGTTTAATCGCGAAACCGAATTTTAAAAGTGTTAGTATTTTTTCCGAAAACTTTGTGGCTGTCCAGATGGGGAAGCTGAAAGTCGTATATAATAAACCTATTTATATCGGCTTCTCCGTCTTGGAGCTATCAAAGCACCTGATGTATGACTTTTTCCACAATTTTTTGAGACGCGTGTATGCAGAAAAGGTCCGTCTGTGTTATATGGATACGGATAGTTTTATCTTAAAAGTAGAAACAGACGATATATACAGCGACATGAAAAAAAATATATCAAAATTCGATACATCGAACTTTTCGGCAAATAATGTCTACAGCATAGCACCTCAAAACAAGGCTGTTTTAGGTTTATTTAAAGACGAAAATGCGGGTAATATAATGTGTGAATTTGTCGGATTGCGCGCAAAAATGTATGCCTTAGAGGTTGAGGGTAGGGAGATTAAAAAGGTTAAGGGTGTTAAAAAGAACGTTGTGCGGGATGAGATTAGTCTGGCAGATTACAAGCACTGTTTATTGAACAATGATATTTTATTAAGAGAGCAAAATCTTTTTCAAATCAAACTACATGAGATTTATACCGTCAAGCAAAATAAATTGAGCCTATCACCTCACGATGATAAACGTCGGATTGATGAGGATGGCATTCATACTCTCGCCTGGGGGCATTATAAAATCGACTCACCAGCTCCTTAGATGGTCGCTGCACATGCCTCGGGTGCAGCTGCTCTACCGCTTCAAATTGGGTAAGTACCCCCACCCTTTTTTGTGTAAGTACCCCCACCCTTTTTTGTGTAAGTACACCCACCCTTTTTTGTTTGCTTCTCACTGTAATTTTCTCCCACTAAATCAGTATTAGTTTGTTTGCATTCGAGTTCACACATATTCTTTTTAACCTCTAAGATTAAAATGGAAGCTAGTAAGAATACAAAATTATTATGTACATAAACTTATATCTATATATTTTTTAATTCTTTTCAGAAACTTATAATGAATTTATTGGCGATTCGCTTAAAATGATTGATGATAATATCGTTAAGGAAAAGCAACTGATTGGGCAGTCATCATACTTCCTCAACAAATGCGGTTCGAAATGGGTGAATATCGGCCTTAGTCCGGCGGCTGGATTCGTGCCCATCATCCAGATTCGATCGCCTGCAAGCTGCGTATTCTTCACATTGGACGAGTGGGAAGAATTTTGTAAGACGGAAGGTTGCAGTCCGAATCATCAAATTCGAACGTCAACATTTAGAGATACTAGCGTAATTGTATTAAGCAGTCGCAATCAGCAACTGGTATTGTCCTCCGATACCTATAGCAATTTGTTTAATTTGCGACTGCTCATTAAGAGTAAATTAGAATTTTTAGTAAATAGTAATTTCATAACATTTTATAAAATGATCTTAACCGCCTGCATGGCATTAACTGGAGATTTATATACGAATGTATCAAAATTACTTGTTGATCATTGTAATTCATTTAACGCTTTCCTTATGATGGAAGTGCTACATATTAGCTATAATTCGCTTTACTATGACTTTGAGCTCATGAAGCTTGGAAATATTGTTAATTTAAAATAATATTGTTAATTTATAAATAATAATAAATAAATTGTTTTCTTAAAAATATATTGTTTGTTTTATTTTATTTTATAAGTAGGATATACATTTCAAGCATGCGGCTATCGCAGAAGCAGACAGCCGTTGCGGTTTCCGCTGGAAACATGTTTAGACCTGTTTAAAATACGTTGAGAAGCGCGATAGCAAGCCTGGTAATTTATTCGGGAATTCTCTAGAAACAAAGAGCATCTTGATGGTCCGCCATTTTGTCTGACGTCACCTTAGTTTGGCTAGTGACCGTGGGAGGATGCTGCATTATGGTAATCATGAGAGATGCCATTTCTTGGTTAGTGGCTGTGAGAGGGCGTCACATTGGGTTGATAATGATGAAATCTGCCATTTCTTAGTTTGGTTAGTGGCCGTCAGTGGGCGCCACATTGGGTTGGTAATGATGAAATCCGCAATTTTTAGTTGGGTTGGTAATGATGAAATCTGCAATTTTTAGTTGGGTTGGTAATGATGAAATCTGCAATTTTTAGTTGGGTTGGTAATGATGAAATCTGCAATTTTTAGTTGGGTTGGAGGCCGCGAGGGGGCGCCACATCACTTGGGTTGGTAATGATGAAATCTGTAATTTTAGTTGGGTTGGTAATGATGAAATCTGTAATTTTTAGTTGGGTTGGCGACCGCGAGGGGGCGCCACATCAGTTGGGTTGGCAGAGGGCGCCACTAGGGCGAGGGGGGGTGAGGGGGAGCTGGGTGAGAGGGGGAGGAGGTGTCCCAGAACTCTCCAAAGTACCCTACTATTATCTCATGTGTGTAACGCTACCGGCTGACGGAAGATGGCGTAGGTTTCGTAATATTGGGTGTTTTGCTCTTTAAATTTAATTGGAAGCACTTATTTTAATTGCTTTGGGGTTTACAATTTATGGGTTGTCGGTTAAAAATTATTGGTGTAATTTTCCACTTTTGAGTTACCGTCTATACGCTAAATATAGGTCCGTAGTTTTTAAATTAGTCTTCTTGGCTTTCGTGTGCATTAGATAAAATGATCATTTTGTACTTAATGTTCGTGATGACAGTCTAATTTGTCTCTTTTGTTCCGTCTCTCGAACAATCAAACCTTAAGATTGCTGCAAAACGCGGTTGCTGGTCAGCACTTGTGAATGTAATGACCTTTAGATTTATCGTATTTCATCACCTTATGGTGGATTAAGTTAATTGATTCGCAAGCGTAAATTTGGTTATGTTGTCTTGGAGAAATGCTACAGATGGATATTTGTTTTAGCTGATTAGAGTTGCCGTTGTTGTAAGTATTCTATTAGCGTGATGGACTGTTCGTAATTTTCTTTTGTTTTCCCTATCATCTTCTAGTTGCAGTTAGTTAGTTATCGATGGGTAACAAATGTTAGATATCGTTTCCGTTGGAAATTTGTGAGCACGTGTATCTTGGAGTGAATATAGGAGTTTTGGAATCTCTGGATCATTGGATCGGTTGGTGAACACATATTTGTGGTACAGTTTCGAATATATGTTGCTGTTGCCATGCCTGCGTTATTTTGGAATTTGTGGGTAACCAAACATACCTTTGAGCAGACATCTCCTTGTACTTGTGTCGTATCGTCGGAGGAAATGCGCTGTGTATTTGAATGTGTGGAAACAACAAACAGGTACTGTGACGAGTTTAATTAATGTTTATTACAATTATCTGTAACTGCACCGTTAGGTAGTGCAGACAAACACAACTAAATTTGTGTAAGTTGTGTACATTTCGAACTTGTAACGTATAGTGTTGTAACGAAGTTCCTTCGTTAATTGTAACAAATTAACATTTTTAAGTTCATAATTAATTTATTTGTCAATATTAAATTAAATGTATGTGTGTTATTTTGTTCAAATATTAATATTGTATAAAGTGAATTGAATCGACCTGTATGTATGTTCAGTTGTTTGTAATAATTCATGTTATTTACTTATTTTTTAATGGAAAAATACCGAATGCCTACGTCATGCTCAAAGTCGCGTGTTTCACGTCAGTATCGTGTGCAAATTTTATGTTTTGAACGGGTTTTTACCTACATACTGCTATGATATTAGTACAATTGTTATAGGGTTGCCACGATCTAGCTCATAAAACAAAATTCTCTCTCTCTCAGGTTCCCTCGGCGAGACTGTACAATGTTCACGTCAGGAATCGTGATCTTAGGAAACAGTATAAAAAAACCACAAATTACTTGAAGACAAAAAAATGAAATAAATAATTAATTATCTTTTCTAAAATCTTTAATAAAAATTGAAAAACAGATCAAATATAATTTATTTATTATAAAAAAACAAAAAAAAAAAAAACTTTCATTAATAAATTCTCAAGAAAAAATCCTACCCACTACTTGACCAGATAGGATAAAAAAAACTTGTACTGACAAACGCGACAAAAATTTACCTAATTAATTACTAAAAATAATTCATAAATTTTATACAAAATAATAATTACTTAAAATAAATAAATTAAATACCTATAATTAAAATACATCAAATTATAGCAAACTGATACAGTAAAGAAAATTATCTACTTTAATAGCTTCTCAATAAATATAACATATTTTCAAACACGTGCAAGAAAACAAAATGAAGGATACGAGTCTACTTTTCTAATATATTAAAATTTTTTTTTATTATTATTATAAAGAATGCATTCCCTTTCTTAAAAGTAAATACTTAACTTGAATAACAGCAATAAAACTAATTCACTAACTTGATTAAATCTTGGCTCCGTAAAATAATGAAATTTATAACAAATTTTATTCAAACATCAAATATCTAATAAAAGAACTGCATTTAACGGGAGACCAAAATTTAATAATCAATATTCACACGGCAGGACAAGTCAAAGTCCATACATCCCTACCACGTCTCAAACTTCGCACATGTATACTATATTATAATATCAAGTTGAGCGTAAATAATCTTAAACAGAAACCAAAATACAGTGTGTACCAAAACATTTGCCCCACAGAAAAATAAATTTGAAATAAAACAATTTATTTAATTTTACTTATCCATGATATAAAAAAACCATAGCATATCTCCAAAATAACAATTTATTAAATCTGTGCAAAGCAAAGATTTCAGAAATTTTTATTTTCCGCACACAACATCTTACTATCGCAAATGTTTTCTCCAAATACAATATAATGTAAAAATTAAAACCCTTCTCCGCACACAGAATATAATTGTATAGTACCTCACAATCTTCTTAAGGATTGTTCAAATATGGATGAAGCATACTAATGTGATATCGTCCCTTCTTAATGCGTCCATCCATTGAATAGAGCTCATATGTGACGTTATTAAATATTCTTGTTACAATATACGGACCACAATACGGAAGATCCAATTTAGCACACTTTTGTTGATTTCTTCTGGCAACCCTATATCTTCTAACAATAACTGTATCTCCAATATTAAACCTAGTTCTTTCTTTGATTTTTTCATTTTCTCGGCGCACATACATCTCCCCTTGCCTTTGTAGTCTTCCTCGAACCAAATTATTTCTCTCTTCTAGATTATGAACAACTTCTCCATGCAAATCCCAGGGCCGACTAGGAGTCATTCCATTCATCAAAGTCGCTGGACACTCTTCAGTAAGGGTATTGGGCGAATTGTTCATGGAATCTTCTATCTGTTGGACATACTGGACCCAGCCTACATGGTGTTCATGGGTTTTCATCCTCAAAAATTTGATTACCTCTTGAATATACCGCTCACATGGATTGGCACATGGATGGCGTATCGAAGAAAAACATACATTAATATTTTGTTCATTTAAAGCATTTATAAATCTATTATTAGTAAAATAAGTAGCATTATCTGCTAAAATTCGTCTCATTTTTCCTTGATTTTGTACGAAGTTATTAATACATAAAAGTGCAATCTCAGAATTGTATTTTGTAGTGGGAAACAGCCTAACAAATTTAGTAAAAATATCCACCATAACAAATATATTTCTATACCCATAATCTCCTGGTATTAAATTTCCTAAGAAATCAATCGCTACTAAATCCAATTTATTATTCACTATTATACTTTTTATATCATGTTGCAATGTACGATTTTTATGCTTTCCAAAATAACATTCATTACAATTCCTTACCACCCTTTTCGCAATACTTCTATCCTTAACAGCATAAAAAGCTTCTCTAAAAGTTAACCAAACTTTTCTAGTCCCAATATGTCCCTGTTCATTATGGATAATAGACATTGCTTGACGAGCATACATTTCATTTACAACCACATTATACTGATCACGAATCTGTTTTTTAATAAGCCCATCATGAAAAATATAATCTTTATAATTCCCCACATTTCTCAATTCCTCTTTAATATGATCAAAACATTCATCCTGCTGGACCTGATGGATCTCAACATAGTCAAACATTCCCTCAGCTGCATATCTATTATAAGCATTTAACTCGACATGATTGAAGTTACTTTTTATATTGTACATTCTTGTTAAAGCATCAGCGGTAACATTTAGAACACCTCTGATATGTCTAATTTGAAATGAATATTCTGATAACAACAATGACCATCTATATATTCGATTATTTGAAAATCTAGTTGACAAAAGTGACGTCAACGCCGCATGATCTGATTCTACAATAAATTTTTTTAGCCAACAAATAAAAACGTAATTTATTTACTGTATGCACTACAGCAAGTAACTCTTTTTCTCCCACTGTATATCTTAATTCATATTTTTTTAATAGCCTTGAAATGAAACAAATAGGCTCTTCATTTCCCTCATCATCTAACTGAATTAAAACTCCACTTATAGCAGATTCACTAGCATCAACTCTTAATAAAAATTCTTTAGAAAAATCAGGCAGTACTAATAACAAACTATTATAAAATTCATTCTTAACCTTTTCAAAAGCATCTATTCTTTCTTTAGACCAAATAAATTTTTCATTCTTTCTTAATAATTCATACAATGGTGCACATAATTTTGCCAAATACGGAACAAATCTTTTATAATAACCCACAATACCAAGAAAACCTCTCAACATTTTCACATTCTTAGGTCTAGGATAATTTTTTATAACCTCCAGCCTAGAATCATCCACACTGACATATTTTAAACTTAAATTATATCCAAGGAATTTAATTTCCTTTTTACTAAACTCACATTTCTTAATATTAATTTTTAAACCATTATTTGCTAATACCTCTATAACCTTCCTTAAATGTTCCATGTGTTCTTCAATTGTCTTGCTAAATATTAAAATATCATCTATATAATGGGATACAAACGATTCATAAGGTTCTAAAATTTGTTGCATTGCTCTAATTAAAGCAGCAGACGAGCTACTTAGTCCATATGGTACCACTTTAAATTGGTATACAGCTCCATCTACCATAAAACCACAATATTTTCTACTCTTTCCTTCTAAAGGCACCAACCAAAAAGAACTTTTTAGATCCAACTTAGTATAAATCCTAGCGTCGTTGCACTTAGATAATAACGTTTCCACAGTTACAGGAGTCTCAAATTGCATCTTGGTACGATCATTCAACCTTCTCACATCCAAAGATAAGCGAATATCTCCACACTTCTTTTGAACCACCACCAGCGGATTGACATACCTGGTGACACCTCTCTCAATAACACCATCTCGCAACATCTTTCTTACTTCTTCTCTCACCTTCTCTTGCATATTTTTGGGAATTGGATAATTTTTAATTTTAAATGGTCTCGACTCATCTACTTCTAATGAATGTACATAATTTTTAGCAATACAGGGAAATTTATCTACTAAGGAAATATTCTTCTTTATCATATCTTTGACATTTTCTTTATATTTTTCTTCAACATTAATTTCAAGTAAATCTACATCTTCAGGCACCTCGATACACATATTATTGGACTCCATTTCTTTAACCTCTTCAACCTCTTCATAATTTTCACCATTTATACTATTTATAACTTCTTTTACTTCATATACCATTTCCATATTATTTATAACCTTTTCATTTTCTTCATCTTCTTCATCCTGCTGAACCCAAGAAACTACTTGATTCTCCACCACCATACATTTTTTTTCAATGTCTATTACTGCCTTTATTTTCTCTAACAGGTCCATTCCAATAATACCATCTCTTTGTAAACCTTTGACTGACATAAATTCTCTCAAAAACTTATTATCTTTTACCATAAATTCAACTACATAAATTTTATTTACCATTGCAATTATCTTTTTCGTCGCAGACACAATTGTAATTTTTCTTGTAGGTATATTTTTACCTGCATTCATACTTTCTAATTTTTTTATTATTTGATCATCCAAGATTGAAATTTCACTCCCCGTATCAACTAAACAATTTACTTTCACTCCTCCCATAGTAACTTTTATATGTGGCAACATCTTATTATCTAAACTATCTGAATCATTATCCATCATTGCATTCATACTACTTATCTCTTTGGTTGGCCTATCTAAAAATCCTGACACTTTGCCTTTTCCTCTCTCTCTACATTTTCTCTACTATTTTTTTGTTTAGTACCATTATACGAAAAATTTTTATTTACTCTTTCATTCTGTATATAATTACGATTTATATTTTCCTCTCTTAATTGACATGCTCTATCATTCTCTCTATTCCAATTTACATTTCTATTCTCTACCTGTTGTCTCACAAATCTATTTGACATGTTATAATTGTGTGAATTTCTTTCTCTATCATTAAAATGTCTTTGCTCTCTATATCTTATACCATTTCTATCATATTTTAACATATTAAAACTTTGAAATCTATTTCCATACTCAGCATCATCTAATCTCCTCAATAATTCTATAAATTGACTAATGGTCTTTATATTTTGTATGGCGACTGCCTGACTTACTTCAACATCAAAATGACATGCTAATTGTGTAACCAAATCAATTTCTAGCATAGCAGGAGTTAAATATTTTAAAATTGAATATTTTTTTATTATATATGTCTCACGATTATCTGAACCTCCTTTCTTAAAATTACCAAATAATAAATCTTTTCTCACCCTCATTTGTGCCATCTGTCCCCAATATTGCTGTGTGAATCTCTTTTCAAAATCCTCGAACGTCATCACCTCGTCAGAAATCATGTCCCACCAGATAAGAGCATCGTCCTTCAAACAATTTCTCACCATCTGCAGCTTTCTACCATCTCCTGGAACATTCTCCAAGCACGCCTTCAAATTCTTCAGAAAACCCATCGGATTTATTGATGTTGATCCATAAAACTTAGGCAAAGCATCATCTGCTACTGGCATCGGAATATATTTTATTATTTCACCATTTCCACGAATTTGTTCATTTTTTATTGCTGTTATCTTCTCTTCCACCTTTTCCATTTCTTTTCCATTTAATACATCTCTCTGTAGCACTTTTATGCATTTATCTTCAATAATATTCATTCTTTTTAACATTTCTTCTTTCATTACATCAACTTTAATTTTTAATTCTTCAATATCTTGTTTATTTTCTTCTATTTTCTTTATTTCTCCATCCACCTGTCCAAACTTTGCCATAAATACCTCAAAACTTCTTTGCATCCTTTCTTCCATCTTGTCCATTCTTTCTCCCATTTTCAATATCATTTCCATCAACATTTTATTTTCTCCTTCTTCTTTTTTCTTTAAGATAGACTCCATACCCTGGCTCTGCCTCCATTCCATTTTCTTTTCTCCCTCCATTTTGTTTAACACATCCAAATTTTGTTGGGCGCCTTGTAAATTTCCACTTCCTTCCATTTTCAAACCACGTTGTTTCAGCCAAAATAATTGCTTTTCTGCCACACTTTGATTGCCGCCAAAATAATTGCTTTTCTGCCACACGTTGGTTCAGCCAATTTAATTGTGCTATGATATTAGTACAATTGTTATAGGGTTGCCACGATCTAGCTCATAAAACAAAATTCTCTCTCTCTCAGGTTCCCTCGGCGAGACTGTACAATGTTCACGTCAGGAATCGTGATCTTAGGAAACAGTATAAAAAAACCACAAATTACTTGAAGACAAAAAAATGAAATATATAATTAATTATCTTTTCTAAAATCTTTAATAAAAATTGAAAAACAGATCAAATATAATTTATTTATTATAAAAAAACAAAAAAAAAAAAAACTTTCATTAATAAATTCTCAAGAAAAAATCCTACCCACTACTTGACCAGATAGGATAAAAAAAACTTGTACTGACAAACGCGACAAAAATTTACCTAATTAATTACTAAAAATAATTCATAAATTTTATACAAAATAATAATTACTTAAAATAAATAAATTAAATACCTATAATTAAAATACATCAAATTATAGCAAACTGATACAGTAAAGAAAATTATCTACTTTAATAGCTTCTCAATAAATATAAAATATTTTCAAACACGTGCAAGAAAACAAAATGAAGGATACGAGTCTACTTTTCTAATATATTAAAATTTTTTTTTATTATTATTATAAAGAATGCATTCCCTTTCTTAAAAGTAAATACTTAACTTGAATAACAGCAATAAAACTAATTCACTAACTTGATTAAATCTTGGCTCCGTAAAATAATGAAATTTATAACAAATTTTATTCAAACATCAAATATCTAATAAAAGAACTGCATTTAACGGGAGACCAAAATTTAATAATCAATATTCACACGGCAGGACAAGTCAAAGTCCATACATCCCTACCACGTCTCAAACTTCGCACATGTATACTATATTATAATATCAAGTTGAGCGTAAATAATCTTAAACAGAAACCAAAATACAGTGTGTACCAAACCATTTGCCCCACAGAAAAATAAATTTGAAATAAAACAATTTATTTAATTTTACTTATCCATGATATAAAAAAACCATAGCAATACGTAGGGGGTTTTCACATATAAAAGGCCCCATCGAGCGTGCCTCGTTCATTTACTTCTCCGACCTGTCCAAAACCCTACACCTCTCTCTATTCAGCCTCCAGATGGCGTGGAAGAGACTTGGTTAACTCCTTAGAAACGTGCTGCTTTCAGGTCTCCGTATCGTGAAACAGTCGTTTTAAAATCCGCTAATCTCGTCCGCATATGTCCCTCTTACTCAGGCCCCATGAGCCGTGGGAAGAGTGATATATTACCGCTTATAAACCGCATCCCGTCTAGGTCAGACTTTCGATGTCGTGACCGTCATAAAACCCGAATTTAATAATAATTATTCATTTCAGAGATTTTTACGACCGTTAGTTTCCGATATTATGCGTAAACGCGCACCGCGAATTTATATAAATTATCGTCTAAACACCCGCGCTATCCGAGCCCGTGATAAAATAGACGTATTAGTAAGCCACCGCGAAGCTATTGAATAAATATTGTATTAATATTGTTGTCCCAAGTTGGGCCAGCTAAAATGTATTAGTATGTGTATGATATGTAAATGAATATTTTTTACATTATATAATTTTCTAATAATGCCCTATTATGTAACTAACTCAATAGTTCATTAATTTGCTCTGAAATAGCCCAGTACTATAATCGCCCTATGTTAGCTATCAATGACCTCTTACTATTTAGAAATGAAAATTAACATTCACTAGGTTGCACTGTGAATCGATTATAACATATTAATATTTATAGATAATTAATATAAACTCCAAACTCAGCTTAAATAATTTAAATTATAATACTTTTCCTTTTCCTAATGCTTTATTGTACTGGTGGTACTATACTTTAAATGAACTATACCTATACAATATAAATGCGGGTGGGTTCTTGACGTATTATGGCATTAATTCCTAACCTTTATTTGTATCTCGTGTATTATTGATAGGTTTACAAAATTCTTTAACTAACATGACTCTTAATCTCAGGATTAATCGTTTAATTTGGATCCGTTGTGACTGGTTATGTGTACTTGATTATTTATACAACTATGTGAACATGTAGGTATTTCTTATTCTATATAATTTTCTCCAGATGATATTAATTTGATATTTGTTTTCTTTATAGGTTAATGTGCCTGTCATTACCAGATGATATATTAAAGCATAAAAACAAATAGTACTTCTAATGTAGAAAAACAACAATCTCAAAATAAATAGAGTATATTAAAAATGTTCGATATTGTAACAACAATAAAATTATGGTTCAGAAAATTGTTTAATCATGATGAAGATATGTATAATTTTATTATGGAAATAAACCGTTATAAAAAATGACACATTTATGTCTAGTGTGTTTCTTACGACATTTTTAAGTATAATTAACGACCGATAAATAATGCTTGAAAATTTTATAATATCTATTCAAATTATGTAGAGATTTCTCTGGATTCGATGTGGAATAATACTACCAATAAGGTATTACCTTTCTTATTGTTCTCAAACTTATATTCAAATTCAAGTAGCTCTAACTTATTTAAATATTAATGTAAAATATATTAATTTTGCAACAAATAGTATCAATATGATTTATATTACCTCAAATATTAATTTATATTAACTTGTAGGTTCTACCTCCATGAAGTGTATTGGTATCGTGATTTACATAATCTTCTCACCTACGATGACCTGGGACTTTCTCTAAAACTCTCGATGTGCTGCTTCTGTTCTCGCTGGGCTCCTCTTAGATATACACGTTCGGACTCAGTAAATTCGCTTCTAACCTCGCTGGATTCCTATGATGAAATTACACCTACACAATGAACTGGATCTCCGGAACTATGGTTTTCCTCTTGAAAATTCAGCAATAACCTCTTAGATATACACGTTCGGACTCAGTAAATTCGCTTCTAATCTCGCTGGATTCCTATAATGAAATTACACCTACACCATGAACTGGATCTCCGGAACTAGGAAAATTCAGCAATAACCTCTTAGATATACACGTTCGGACTCAGTAAATTCGCTTCTAATCTCGCTGGATTCCTATGATGGAATTACACCTATACCATGAACTGGATCTCCGGAACTATGGTTTTCCTCTTGAAAATTCAGCAATAACCTCTTAGATATACACGTTCGGACTCAGTAAATTCGCTTCTAATCTCGCTGGATTCCTATGATGAAATTACACCTACACCATGAACTGGATCTCCGGAACTAGGAAAATTCAGCAATAACCCTTCTTGGGTTTTTTAAATTTCTAGTCAAATAGAAATTCTTGACTTTAAATACAAAACCTTCTTCCTTTGGATGAATTTTACAAATGTAAGTACTTTTATCACTTAATATTATATTTCTTATTCCAGTATATTTGGTATTCAATAACAATTAATGATTTTATGACTGTTAGTTATTAATTTTCTTACACTTCACTTTGATTTTCAAAATTTACGTGTAAATCTGTTAGAATATTTTATTCTAACAGTAATAAACACTGTTTGTATTTTAAATATGTAAATATCAGGAAAATTCTCTTGAATTCCGAATTTACACAACCGCTTCGTATGAAAATTATTTTTCATCCCCTGTTTTTTTTTAAACAAATTGCCTTGGCAACATTATTACTTATTTTTTTAAATTCTCCAATGAGATCTCTACACATACCTTTTATAAATCAATATGTCTATCTATTATTTATCTTTTTAATATTTATCCATAAAATTTGATATTCCACACATTATTTATTCTTTTTCTAATTTTAAAACCTTCTTATAATGCATTTTTTTCCATTTACATACTATTTAAAAATACCTATACAGGAACTGTCAAAATTAACTGTCACTTCCACTTATTCAAAATACTTGCGGGAATCTTAATTTAAATTTGTTTCTACTCAAAATCAATTAGTTTTATCCATTATACTTGACATATCTTCGTAAATTAAACAATTTTGTACAAAAAACATATTACATAATATTTTAGAACAATACTTATATTATTTCATTTCTTTTTTAACAGATTTTACAAATACAAGATAGAAGAAAGAAAAACGTTCGTTCTACAACTAAACCAAATCAACCAAGAAATCTCATCATCTCTATTAACGTAGTAAATTATAATTTAGACAATAAATTCCACACCTACACTAAGATCAATATTTTAAAATTCCAAGCATTCAAAACTTTAATTATTATAAATATGGCATGGTTATTTTAAACCGTCATTTGCCCCTTTAACAAATGAAAATTTTTACTGCTAAAAATTTATATTTGTTGGACAAATAATTTAAATAATGCAACTAATCTTTTTAAGCATAACTTCACCATAAACTTTATCATAATTCTGTATATACAATATCCTATTCATTTTAAATCAAACAATTTTTTTTAAATAACATATTTTCCTTCATTACCCACTATTTCTTTTTATACTCCAAAGAACATATAAATGTATATTTCTAATCTTTTTACACTATATTTTGTACAATAATATACATATTGCTGTGGTATTTTCTTGAAAATAAATGAATAAATAAAATAAAGAACCAAACAAATAAAAATCAACAAAAATAAAATTTTATTATGTTTATTTTAAGTAAAAATAATTTTTACATATCCAATATAAATTACAATTTTATATATTTCAATATAATAAATATTTTATTAAATAAAATACAGAATAAACTCACTAATTAAGGTAAATGTATGTAGTTTTAATTATATATTTAGTGCTTACTTAAAAATTCATAACTAGGCAGCAGTATGCACATCAATGCAATATGGGTTGCATACCCGTAAAAATAATAGCACAATTAAAAGGAATGTAAGAATTAAAAAAATATTAACCTCAACTTAAATAAATTAGTACACAGGAATTAAATATCTATAAAACAATATTCAAGTACTGACCTCCGTTTAATAAAAAAGGATATATAAGAATTTAAAGCATTATTATTAGTGGTCAATAGAAAGTAGGTCAACCAAGTAATACATTCCTTTAACAGCAATTATAGTTCAGAAATAGGAATTATCACGAAGAATATAAATATTATAACCACCAACAGTGTCAAGAATAAATGTTAGGTATAACTATACACGTTTCACTTATATTTTCTGTACAAAATAGTATTGAGTGTACGTAAGGGGCACGATTTGTTTATTTGCTTCTCTACACGAATACATTGTAAGAAAGACCAAGCTAAAACCAAAAATACAATATTAAACAAAGGTCTATATACATGAATAAATAAATAAATACCATTTATTTTACGGTCACAAGATCAATTGTATATTCTTTTGCATGGGACAAGAAATGCACACAAAGGTATATGATTTATCGGTTTTCGATATACATCAATGCATCCAGAATATAAATATTGAGGCCTAGTACATCATTGGAAATAAAACATTATGCTGGCTATGCAAATTCACTGATATTTACAGAATAAAAAGACGTTGTAGAATGTACATCTAAATATGCGATGGTACATAATTTTATCCACGTATAAATGACATTCCAGGCTAAAATAAATAAATAAAGCATTAGTCAGTACATGATATAATACAATAAAAGAATACCTACCAACAAATAAAACCATTCAAAACGTCCATGGAATAAAAATAAAAAGATATGTAAAATAATAACAACAACAAACATGGTGGAAACAAGGTCACGTGATTGCATAATTTGGATAGTTATAGAAATCAACACGAGGGGCGTGACAGACGTAAAATTCGAACGAGACGCGCGACTTAAACAAAATAAGCCGTTTGTCAAATGTTTATCCCTATAAAAAGCGGGACAGAAGCGAAAATCAGTCAGTCGATAAGTGGTCCGGATTCTCTTAAACTAAAAAGAAAATAGTGAAAACAGTGCGCCGAAGAAAATAAAGGGTCTAAAGGCATAAACGCCTTAAGATTCCAACACGGCAGTCGCAAGAGGCGATAATGATAAGTGCGTTCGAAATACACGGAGGGACGGTTAGAAACACGATTGGACCGCATAAAGAACCCACAATAATAAATTCAATTAAAATGGAGGGATTGAAGTATCAGGAGGAATTTGAAATGCTATATAACGAAGAAAAGTGAGTACAAGCACAATAAATAAAATCCATCTTGCAATTCTAAAGTAAATAAATAAAAAGCCTTCATGACTGCTATATATATATATATATATATATTAGTAAATTTCGCCGGACAGCAATAAATTTTTTAGAATATTACTTAGACAATTAAAAATAGATTCTTCTTTGAATATGTCTTGGGTTAACGTGAAAATCTTAATTCAAGGCGGTTTAACGAAGAATTAATAATTTCCGGATATCAAAGCAACTTAGAATTTCACTTAATGAATTAAAAATAAATTCTTCTTTGAATATGTCTTGGGTTAACGTGCAAATCTTAATTCAAGGCGGTTTAACGAAGAATTAATAATTTCCGGATATCAAAGCAACTTAGAATTTCACTTAATGAATTAAAAATAAATTCTTCTTTGAATATGTCTTGGGTTAACGTGCAAATCTTAATTCAAGGCGGTTTAACGAAGAATTAATAATTTCCGGATATCAAAGCAACTTAGAATTTCACTTAATGAATTAAAAATAAATTCTTCTTTGAATATGTCTTGGGTTGACGTGCAAATCTTAATTCAAGGCGGTTTAACGAAGTATTAATAAAAAAAAATTTTTCAGGATAGCAATAAAAGTTAGAATATTGTCATAAACAATTAAAAATAAATTCTTCTTTGAGTAAGTCCTAGACTGACGTGCGAATCTTGGTTTAGGGCGACTCAACGAGGCATAACGCTTTTATAAGATAGCAGTAATCTTTGAAACATGAGCATACATGAAGGACTAGAACAGTAAAATTTTATTTTTTTTTCATCATTAACAATTTTGTAAAAATTAAGGATTGCAAGGTGCTTGTACCGCGGATGAAAGAGACTGGATATGACAATGAAATAAGTAATGTATTATATTGCATAGTTATGATATTTAATGATGTTTTTGTAAATATTTATATATATAAAATAAAATAAGTTGTGCTGACATTCTATATGTACTTATTTATACCCATCCCAGGAGAATCTAAGGAAAGTAAACATCACATCCACAGCCAGAACTCACTATAAGTATAAGACTGTGGCACATCATTCGATATAAAATATAATAAATTCACACTTAGACCCTGAGATCAATAAAATATTTTAATTTATTAATTCAATTTTTGGTCATTAACCAATATAGAAGAAGTCACAGCATTATTTTGGCGCCCAACTGGTAAGGGCTTATCGTTGGCCAAGATTTATTTTGGTGCCCAACCTGCTAGGCTTATCGTTGGCCAAGATTTATTTTGGTGCCCAACCTGCTAGGCTTATCGTTGGCCAGGATTTATTTTGGTGCCCAACCTGCTAGGCTCATCGTTGGCCAAGATCAATCTTAATTTGGCATTCAATGATAAAAGGCTGTGTGAATTTACTTTCCTTATAACGCCATAAGCACACAATATTCTCCTATTGGGACAGGGTGAATAAGAGATAGAATAAAAACGAAAATAAAAATGGCTGATGAAAATAATAAGAATAAAGTCGAAAAATCTGAAGAATTTGAAGGTACGATGGATGAAATGGCACTTTTTAAAAGCACAAGAGGAAAACCATGGGAAGAAAGAATGGAATGTTTGCTTCAAATTCTAACATATAAAATAAAAGAAAGCAATGAGAAATTAAATAAAAAATTGGACGAAAATATAGAAGAAATCAAAGCAAACAATGAAGATCTAGAGGAGATCAGCTTAGGAATTGACAAGAAATTCCAAGATTTTCGAACAGAGATGCGTCAGATAAATGCCAATCTAGAAAACAAAATAACAGAGTCTGTGTCAGGTTTAGCCAAAGTAATAAGGGAGAATACAAGAAAATGTGAGAATACGTACAGATCATTGATAAACGGAACGAATGACAGAATGGACGAAACGATAGAACGGTTTGACGAAGAAGAATCATTAGAAAATAAAATAATAAATACCAACGCAACGAACAATGAAGAAGAATCATTAGAAAATGAAATAATAAACACCGACAACAAAGAAATTATGAGGAATATGCTAACCCATGAAAATGATGCACAAATAGAAACAAAAGTCAAAGAAGCCTCCACAGTAATACATACATGGAGAAGAACCAAATACATGGACTCCAACAAGAAAATTTTAAGAACACATTTGGATACGTTGTTATATGAAGAAGAAGATGACAAGAATTCACATCTATACATTTCACGACAAACATTAGAAATATTCATGGGAGCAGGAAGATACACAGGTTCATGGAAACGACAGGCACTGATTATACGACTTGAAAAATTTTCAAAGACACACAAAGAAGTCAACACACCGAGGGGGACCGAAGAGGTTGTACTAATGGAAAAAGGAAGAATAAGTATAGCCACAGAAATAAATAAAGAAAATAAAGTATCACTTTACCAGTCAATAAATATACGTTCGAGTAACCAAGAAGATAGAGAACCTAGAGCAACAACGACGTATATCAAGGATATACTTCGACACAACAAGAACATCATTGACTTTCGCCTAAAGATTTTGGGAAAATAAATTCCCAATAAATCAAGGAGCACGGCGGAGGATAAATTGGGGACCTCCGATGGGACGTGGCTACCCTACTCCTACCTTAGCCGACGACGACACCCCAACCAAGGAGCACGGCGGAGGATAAATTGGGGACCTCCGATGGGACGTGGCTACCCTACTCCTACCTTAGCCGACGACGACACCCCAATCAAGGAAAATGAAACGAAACATGTACAAATATGAAGATCCAATGAAAGTACCACTGAACTACCACACATATCAGAATTGGGGAAGGAAGAAATAAATAAAATAAAAGCTACTCGACCACAGCGTTATAAATAAAAATTTTAGAGAAACAAGGACGATATATTCCTATAAAGAAGATCAATTTCATTACAACAAAATAAAGAACCCTTGATAACCATTGATAAAGTTTTCTGCGTTAATGTAAAAATAAATAAAATAAACCTACTGACAGAATTTGTAGTAGTAAATAATAAAAATTGCAACTGCATATTGGGAATGAACTTTTAAGTCAATATAGCACAAAATTGGATATGAAGGACAAGACTTTTCACATAAGAAATATGATAATTCAATGAAGCGAAGAAGCACCAGTAAAGAAATAAATGAAAAATTAATTAATAATTTGTATGTAGAAGAGATAGAAAAGGAACTCACGCAAGAAATGATTGACAATTCATATGACAATAAATGTACGCATCTCGTGAAGCATCCAAAGAATAAGGACTTCACATTAAAATGGGATGGTACAAGTATAAATTGCAATGAAAAGTATAAAAATCATGTGAGCAATCTTTTAAATAAGCACAAGAGACTAGTCGACGACAGTCCTGGCTTGGTTAGAAATTACGAGCATAGGCTCGAGGTAAATGAAAAGGAACCCTTCTGTGTGAAAACATATCCAATTCCCAATAAATATTATTTAAGTGAAATTATTGAAATAAAAGAAATGCTGAAGAACAATATAATAGAAAAGCAGAGTCGAACTTTATCAAAGAAAAATATAGAAGATTCAAAGAAACATTATCAATGAAGTACACAGATGCCAAGTGGTTTGCTACGATAGTTTTAAAAGATTCTTTTTGAACCAGGTAACATTAAGAAAATAAAAGAGAAAATACTATGTATTCAAGATAAATTCTCCGACTGATATGTGGAAGGCAATAAGATTTTATACATGCATATCAATTGTAGGCTTAATTGATGCCACGCAAGAGATATTGAACCCACACGAAGAAAATATTTCCAATTTATTATATATATTTGTATATGTTTCACTTCAAATAAATTAAGTACCACTTTCCTATTAAAAATGAAAGGTAAAACTCAAACCAAAATATCAAACAAAAATGAAGGGAGGAAAGTTAAAATATAAAACTCACGCGATGAAAAGTATGAACCCATGAGAAAATAAAGAGGGATAGCTCCAAAGATTATATTATTCAAGTTAGACAAATAAAATATTACAAAAATAAAAAGGGATAGTTCCCAAAATTATATTATTTAAATTATGTAAATAAATATTACAAAAATGAAAAAGGGATAGTTCCCAAGATTATACTATTTAAGAGATGTAAATAAAACATTAAGAAAATGAAAGGGATAGTCCCAGGATTATGTTATTTAAGTTGTATATAAATAGATATTAAGGAAATAAAAAGGGACAGTTCCCAAGATAATATTATTTAAGTTAGAATAACTAGACTTTAAGAAATAAAAAGGGATAGTTCCCACATAGAAATATAGTAAATTTAGACGTAAGAATATTAGCTAAGCAAAACTTTAGAAAATACCATTAAGTAAAGAAATTGCAATATGCCTATATTTTTCGTAGTCAACTATGGCATATTGACAGTTTCTTAACTAGGGATATGCTGTGGTATTTTCTTGAAAATAAATGAATAAATAAAATAAAGAACCAAACAAATAAAAATCAACAAAAATAAAATTTTATTATGTTTATTTTAAGTAAAAATAATTTTTACATATCCAATATAAATTACAATTTTATATATTTCAATATAATAAATATTTTATTAAATAAAATACAGAATAAACTCACTAATTAAGGTAAATGTATGTAGTTTTAATTATATATTTAGTGCTTACTTAAAAATTCATAACTAGGCAGCAGTATGCACATCAATGCAATATGGGTTGCATACCCGTAAAAATAATAGCACAATTAAAAGGAATGTAAGAATTAAAAAAATATTAACCTCAACTTAAATAAATTAGTACACAGGAATTAAATATCTATAAAACAATATTCAAGTACTGACCTCCGTTTAATAAAAAAGGATATATAAGAATTTAAAGCATTATTATTAGTGGTCAATAGAAAGTAGGTCAACCAAGTAATACATTCCTTTAACAGCAATTATAGTTCAGAAATAGGAATTATCACGAAGAATATAAATATTATAACCACCAACAGTGTCAAGAATAAATGTTAGGTATAACTATACACGTTTCACTTATATTTTCTGTACAAAATAGTATTGAGTGTACGTAAGGGGCACGATTTGTTTATTTGCTTCTCTACACGAATACATTGTAAGAAAGACCAAGCTAAAACCAAAAATACAATATTAAACAAAGGTCTATATACATGAATAAATAAATAAATACCATTTATTTTACGGTCACAAGATCAATTGTATATTCTTTTGCATGGGACAAGAAATGCACACAAAGGTATATGATTTATCGGTTTTCGATATACATCAATGCATCCAGAATATAAATATTGAGGCCTAGTACATCATTGGAAATAAAACATTATGCTGGCTATGCAAATTCACTGATATTTACAGAATAAAAAGACGTTGTAGAATGTACATCTAAATATGCGATGGTACATAATTTTATCCACGTATAAATGACATTCCAGGCTAAAATAAATAAATAAAGCATTAGTCAGTACATGATATAATACAATAAAAGAATACCTACCAACAAATAAAACCATTCAAAACGTCCATGGAATAAAAATAAAAAGATATGTAAAATAATAACAACAACAAACATGGTGGAAACAAGGTCACGTGATTGCATAATTTGGATAGTTATAGAAATCAACACGAGGGGCGTGACAGACGTAAAATTCGAACGAGACGCGCGACTTAAACAAAATAAGCCGTTTGTCAAATGTTTATCCCTATAAAAAGCGGGACAGAAGCGAAAATCAGTCAGTCGATAAGTGGTCCGGATTCTCTTAAACTAAAAAGAAAATAGTGAAAACAGTGCGCCGAAGAAAATAAAGGGTCTAAAGGCATAAACGCCTTAAGATTCCAACACGGCAGTCGCAAGAGGCGATAATGATAAGTGCGTTCGAAATACACGGAGGGACGGTTAGAAACACGATTGGACCGCATAAAGAACCCACAATAATAAATTCAATTAAAATGGAGGGATTGAAGTATCAGGAGGAATTTGAAATGCTATATAACGAAGAAAAGTGAGTACAAGCACAATAAATAAAATCCATCTTGCAATTCTAAAGTAAATAAATAAAAAGCCTTCATGACTGCTATATATATATATATATATATATTAGTAAATTTCGCCGGACAGCAATAAATTTTTTAGAATATTACTTAGACAATTAAAAATAGATTCTTCTTTGAATATGTCTTGGGTTAACGTGAAAATCTTAATTCAAGGCGGTTTAACGAAGAATTAATAATTTCCGGATATCAAAGCAACTTAGAATTTCACTTAATGAATTAAAAATAAATTCTTCTTTGAATATGTCTTGGGTTAACGTGCAAATCTTAATTCAAGGCGGTTTAACGAAGAATTAATAATTTCCGGATATCAAAGCAACTTAGAATTTCACTTAATGAATTAAAAATAAATTCTTCTTTGAATATGTCTTGGGTTAACGTGCAAATCTTAATTCAAGGCGGTTTAACGAAGAATTAATAATTTCCGGATATCAAAGCAACTTAGAATTTCACTTAATGAATTAAAAATAAATTCTTCTTTGAATATGTCTTGGGTTGACGTGCAAATCTTAATTCAAGGCGGTTTAACGAAGTATTAATAAAAAAAAATTTTTCAGGATAGCAATAAAAGTTAGAATATTGTCATAAACAATTAAAAATAAATTCTTCTTTGAGTAAGTCCTAGACTGACGTGCGAATCTTGGTTTAGGGCGACTCAACGAGGCATAACGCTTTTATAAGATAGCAGTAATCTTTGAAACATGAGCATACATGAAGGACTAGAACAGTAAAATTTTATTTTTTTTTCATCATTAACAATTTTGTAAAAATTAAGGATTGCAAGGTGCTTGTACCGCGGATGAAAGAGACTGGATATGACAATGAAATAAGTAATGTATTATATTGCATAGTTATGATATTTAATGATGTTTTTGTAAATATTTATATATATAAAATAAAATAAGTTGTGCTGACATTCTATATGTACTTATTTATACCCATCCCAGGAGAATCTAAGGAAAGTAAACATCACATCCACAGCCAGAACTCACTATAAGTATAAGACTGTGGCACATCATTCGATATAAAATATAATAAATTCACACTTAGACCCTGAGATCAATAAAATATTTTAATTTATTAATTCAATTTTTGGTCATTAACCAATATAGAAGAAGTCACAGCAATATGTTATATTAGAATTTTTTTTTTTTATAAATTGAAAATTGTAATGTACCATACATGTTTAGGATGTATTTTTTTTTATATAAAACTTTCTCAGTAATTCTGTTTTAAATTTCTTTGCTGTAATTATTTTTTATTTGTCAACTTTTATTCTTGAAATTTTTAAATTGAATATCTCATACTTTAGTAATTCTTAAATGTCTTCACCTGTATGCATATTTGAATATTTATAAACAGTACATTAAATTTACTAACTTGTATTCACTTTAATAATTGTTCTTTTATATTTTGGTGTTTATTAATTATTTTATAATCTTTATCCCAATTCAATAGTTTAAACAAACTCTTTCATATACATTCCACAATTATCTTTATTAATTATACTATTATTCATACAATAAACACTACATTTAGTGCTATATACCATATACTGGTTCATAAATTCTTTAATTAATCTTGTAGGTACTCTTATACCTCTACAAGATATTTTATACTTCATAATACATATTTTATAATCTTTATTGTCTATTTCGACATTTATATATTTTTTTATATTACTATTAAATTCCAACTAAAATCACTCCATTCTCTATAAAGCTTTATATTTTTATTTATAATACATATTCTATTATTACTAAACACCTGTACTTATTTTTGAACAAAACCATATACTTTATATTTGTACTGTATTCTTAAGATTTCAATTTCTTTTATTTTATATTCTATTCGTATACATGATATTGGTAATTCCCTATTCATTTTACATTTAAGAACATGACTACTAACTTAATATTTCTTGACTTTCAATGCTTGTTACAGCTGTTCAAAACTTAAAACATCTAAATTTTCCTATTCATATTCATCTTTTTCTGTTTCCATTTTGTGCTTTTGCATATCACATATGATACATCCCCACATTGTACTCGATACATAACAATTAAATTACGTATTTAAAATATAAGGACATCTACTAATTCTATATTTTATCAAACAAATTATCATTTCTAAATGAGTACTATAAACTAATATAACTTCCACTAAGACTTTTCCATTCTAACTAAATATGTTATTAACAATTATAAAAAAATGAAATCATTATATTTAATGGGATTTATTATTATACAATGGGAAAGTCTATTTGAAAAAATAGATTTTTGGGAATTGAAAAGATCCAAGATTGCTGAAATAAATCGGTATTGCAAAAACCGTCAAGAGTTGATCTCTTCTATATGAACCTCTTGTTCTGATTAATATGTTGTGAATGATTTAATGTGACTCGGATAAGGAAGTGTGGTCAATCACCTTCATAGTACAATCTATTCTAATACTATGTCCTGCCTGAAATGTTATGAATGATTTAATGTGACTCGGATAAGGAAGTGTGGTCAATCACCTTCATAGTACAATCCATTCTAATACTATGTCCTGCCTGAAATGTTATGAATGATTTAATGTGACTCGGATAAGGAAGTGTGGTCAATCACCTTCATAGTACAATCCATTCTAATACTATGTCCTGCCTGACATATTTGTTTTTATAGCATTTTGTGGATGATTTGATGTGGATGATTTGATGTGGATGATTTGATGTAACTCAGATTTAGGAAGTGTCGTCACTCACTTACACAGCACAATCTCCCAATACTGTGTCTTACCTATTATATATGCCCCTTTATTTACTTAGATCTGTGGCATTTATTATCCGAGTCATGTTTCCTATTACTAATTTTAATCGGACTCTATTCTGTAAAGTATTCAATATTTTTACTTGAACCCTATTTTCTTCATACCATGAATCATTTTCTTCCATGATGTAAATATTCTTGTTAACTAATCTTCCAATCTTGTTAAATATTTTCATTATGCCAGCATTTTTAAATATGTATGTATTTGTAACGTTCTGAAATTCAACTTCAGGTTTAAATAATTCTCTCGCATCTGTATCCAAAATCAATGTAGAGAAATGAACTTTTCTTTGCAAATCTCTTTCTAGATAAACTCGTCTTTCCACAATGAAATCATTCCCATTAACAGTTTCTTTCAATTGACTATACATTTTACCTTCTGCATTATCAATAACACTTCTCATAGGTGTTAGTAACATATTACGTCCAGCTTTAAATTGTTTTCCAGTAAATTGATTATAAAAACCTATAAAATCACTGAAACATCTTGACACAGCAAATTCTTGTTTCTTAAACATGTTCGTATTCGAGTTAGTACACTCACTGTAATCTAAATAAGAACCCATGTCTTTTTTTACTTTATTAGGCTCAGTTGCTTCTATATTTATAAACTGATTTCCACTAGATACTTCTACTTCTTCTCTTATCTGCATTATTATAACTTCTTCACTCATTAATACCTTTTCCATTTCTCGTTTAGCATCCGCAATTTCCAACTTAGATGAGAAATGTATATCTTTAATATTTAAATCCTGTAATTCATTTTCTAAGAATAATGTTTGAACTGATTCTTGTCTTCCAGAAACAAATGTACTTTCATCTTCATTTTTCCCATTTGATTTATCAATAATTTTATTCGGAAGAGTTGACTTGTTCTCAAATGATTTTGTCAAATCTTCTTGAAACTTTTTCATTTCTTCCCTGTATTTCCGACGTTCTTCTCTTTCTTCTTCTCTGTATTTCCGACGTTCTTCTCTTTCTTCTTCTCTGTCGATTTTTTGATATTCTAAAATTTTTTTTAACATATCTACTACCGTCTTACTTGGAATAAACTGTTGTCTATCACCTCTTTCCTGTTCACCATCCTCTCCGCTTTCACTTGTACCTGGAGTCTGTTTTATACTAGATTTAGATCTTGTATCCATTTCTTTTAAATATTTTTAAAACTGTACTAATATGTATGCACTCTATATAAAATATTTTATATGTACCTTTAATACGCACAATTATGCACCAATGTATCACATGTAATACCAAATTGCGATAAAACAAATAAAGATACCTAATAAATCTGTGTTTTTACTATTCTACAAAATACAAAATACACAAATAACCAGAAACCTTTCCTTTATCGTGCCCCTACGTTCGGGCAGCCAAAATGTATTAATATTGCCCCACGTTGGGCGCCAAAATGTATTAATATTGTTGTCCCAAGTTGGGCCAGCTAAAATGTATTAGTATGTGTATGATATGTAAATGAATATTTTTTACATTATATAATTTTCTAATAATGCCCTATTATGTAACTAACTCAATAGTTCATTAATTTGCTCTGAAATAGCCCAGTACTATAATCGCCCTATGTTAGCTATCAATGACCTCTTACTATTTAGAAATGAAAATTAACATTCACTAGGTTGCACTGTGAATCGATTATAACATATTAATATTTATAGATAATTAATATAAACTCCAAACTCAGCTTAAATAATTTAAATTATAATACTTTTCCTTTTCCTAATGCTTTATTGTACTGGTGGTACTATACTTTAAATGAACTATACCTATACAATATAAATGCGGGTGGGTTCTTGACGTATTATGGCATTAATTCCTAACCTTTATTTGTATCTCGTGTATTATTGATACGTTTACAAAATTCTTTAACTAACATGACTCTTAATCTCAGGATTAATCGTTTAATTTGGATCCGTTGTGACTGGTTATGTGTACTTGATTATTTATACAACTATGTGAACATGTAGGTATTTCTTATTCTATATAATTTTCTCCAGATGATATTAATTTGATATTTGTTTTCTTTATAGGTTAATGTGCCTGTCATTACCAGATGATATATTAAAGCATAAAAACAAATAGTACTTCTAATGTAGAAAAAACAACAATCTCAAAATAAATAGAGTATATTAAAAATGTTCGATATTGTAACAACAATAAAATTATGGTTCAGAAAATTGTTTAATCATGATGAAGATATGTATAATTTTATTATGGAAATAAACCGTTATAAAAAATGACACATTTATGTCTAGTGTGTTTCTTACGACATTTTTAAGTATAATTAACGACCGATAAATAATGCTTGAAAATTTTATAATATCTATTCAAATTATGTAGAGATTTCTCTGGATTCGATGTGGAATAATACTACCAATAAGGTATTACCTTTCTTATTGTTCTCAAACTTATATTCAAATTCAAGTAGCTCTAACTTATTTAAATATTAATGTAAAATATATTAATTTTGCAACAAATAGTATCAATATGATTTATATTACCTCAAATATTAATTTATATTAACTTGTAGGTTCTACCTCCATGAAGTGTATTGGTATCGTGATTTACATAATCTTCTCACCTACGATGACCTGGGACTTTCTCTAAAACTCTCGATGTGCTGCTTCTGTTCTCGCTGGGCTCCTCTTAGATATACACGTTCGGACTCAGTAAATTCGCTTCGAACCTCGCTGGATTCCTATGATGAAATTACACCTACACAATGAACTGGATCTCCGGAACTATGGTTTTCCTCTTGAAAATTCAGCAATAACCTCTTAGATATACACGTTCGGACTCAGTAAATTCGCTTCTAATCTCGCTGGATTCCTATAATGAAATTACACCTACACCATGAACTGGATCTCCGGAACTAGGAAAATTCAGCAATAACCTCTTAGATATACACGTTCGGACTCAGTAAATTCGCTTCTAATCTCGCTGGATTCCTATGATGGAATTACACCTATACCATGAACTGGATCTCCGGAACTATGGTTTTCCTCTTGAAAATTCAGCAATAACCTCTTAGATATACACGTTCGGACTCAGTAAATTCGCTTCTAATCTCGCTGGATTCCTATGATGAAATTACACCTACACCATGAACTGGATCTCCGGAACTAGGAAAATTCAGCAATAACCCTTCTTGGGCTTTTTAAATTTCTAGTCAAATAGAAATTCTTGACTTTAAATACAAAACCTTCTTCCTTTGGATGAATTTTACAAATGTAAGTACTTTTATCACTTAATATTATATTTCTTATTCCAGTATATTTGGTATTCAATAACAATTAATGATTTTATGACTGTTAGTTATTAATTTTCTTACACTTCACTTTGATTTTCAAAATTTACGTATAAATCTGTTAGAATATTTTATTCTAACAGTAATAAACACTGTTTGTATTTTAAATATGTAAATATCAGGAAAATTCTCTTGAATTCCGAATTTACACAACCGCTTCGTATGAAAATTATTTTTCATCCCGTTTTTTTTTAAACAAATTGCCTTGGCAACATTATTACTTATTTTTTTAAATTCTCCAATGAGATCTCTACACATACCTTTTATAAATCAATATGTCTATCTATTATTTATCTTTTTAATATTTATCCATAAAATTTGATATTCCACACATTATTTATTCTTTTTCTAATTTTAAAACCTTCTTATAATGCATTTTTTTCCATTTACATACTATTTAAAAATACCTATACAGGAACTGTCAAAATTAACTGTCACTTCCACTTATTCAAAATACTTGCGGGAATCTTAATTTAAATTTGTTTCTACTCAAAATCAATTAGTTTTATCCATTATACTTGACATATCTTCGTAAATTAAACAATTTTGTACAAAAAACATATTACATAATATTTTAGAACAATACTTATATTATTTCATTTCTTTTTTAACAGATTTTACAAATACAAGATAGAATAAAGAAAAACGTTCGTTCTACGACTAAACCAAATCAACCAAGAAATCTCATCATCTCTATTAACGTAGTAAATTATAATTTAGACAATAAATTCCACACCTACACTAAGATCAATATTTTAAAATTCCAAGCATTCAAAACTTTAATTATTATAAATATGGCATGGTTATTTTAAACCATGTCAATATCTGAGTCCGTACCAAGACAAAGTTCTATTTCACGATAAACTAGTAAATTCTTCCTGTGAGCATGTCGTAACATAGAAATAATTTGTAGAATAATTTAAATTGATCTGAATGCGTATTTTATCTCAAATTGACCGAGACATATCTTGTTTCTTGTTTATTTTTATTTTTTCTATTAAGGATGATAAAAATGTATTGGGATTAATAAGTGGCATTTCAGGGGATAGGGTTGAGCACATGTTCGATCTTAATTTAATTCACGATAAATGCAATTTCTGTTATGATTTAAAGAGGTCACTGATGTAAATCTGTTTTAATATTTAATTGTGTACATATTGTATGACTTTGTGTATGTGCGTAAAAAAAATGTAAATATAAATGAATAAATGTGTATAAATTTTGATATTGTTTTAGTAGATAATAAAGACTATTTATTTTTCAAATAAGTTTCCGCACGTGTTTTCTTTTCACCGATTAGCAATGAGTGTAGGGAATGTAGAATTTTCAATAAACGTTAAGATACATTAAAACAAAAAGAAATACTCACGTTCTTCACTGTGTTAGCCGAAGAGTTTGTAGTCTCATGCCTAAACATCACAACACTTCAACCGCCATATTTACGTCTATAAATAATGCCAACCGGGCGAAATTACAATAATGTCATTCCACTAGGGGAAGACGTTTAGAATTTCGTGACATTGGTGCCTGCGTGTATAGACAACCCGAGGTGCTTGTATTTTCCGCTATATAATGGAGGCATGCAGAAGACTAGTCTTATAGCGTTCGCTTGTTTTGTACTGGCATTATGTAAGCAAGCGAGCATGTTATAAGTGGCGCCCAACGTGGGGCCTTGTTTTAATGAATTTAAAAATTAATTCAAGCAAGAATTAGATAAATTAAAATCCGACATTAAATTCCGCCGCGTTTAAAAACTGGTCAAGCAGTTTTCCGTCAGAATATATTTATACTTATTTTAAAAATAGCAAGATTGATACACATTTTATATACATACACAGAGATAAGTTTTTATTAAAGGATAATAGGATGTACATATTCTTTTATTAACTGTGAGGGAATGAAAGGGCAGGAAAGTAAATAGCAGCTAAAATACATGTTTATTGGTCAATTTGGTACATTATAAATTATAATATGTCTGATTCAGATAAAGGCAAAAATCCAAACCCTCTTGGGTGGATATATACATTGAAAAAAGAGGACTTAAATGCTGTAGCAGAGTCTTTAGGGTTAGACGCTTCCGGTAATGTAGAAGAGGTACGCAAACGCCTTAGCACATTTTTGAAAGAGGGTAAGACGGGTTCCGCGAATAAGGGAAACGTTCTGTTTGTAACACCGCAGGTAGACACTAACATTCAGATTTCTTCCGCTGAAATCTGCACACAAATAAGGAAATGGGGAGTTCATTTTAATGGCAGCTCGGATGCTGTATTCTTCTTGGAAAGAGTTAAAGAACTTCAGGTTTGTTACGATATTAAAGATGAACATATGCTCCATGCGTTGCCTGAGCTTTTTAGGGACAAAGCACTGCTTTGGCTCCGAAATAATAAGACACTATGGGGTACGTGGGACGAGTTCTTAGAGGACTTTAAACTCCAATATCTTCCGCCCCGGTATAGCTTTTCAATAGAAGAAGAAATACGCGCTCGTTTGCAAAAACCGAAGGAATCTTTTAAAGATTATTTAACCGCAATATTAACATTAATGAGACGCGGCCGAGATATGTCCGATGATGATAAGTTGGAACGTGTATATGGTAACATGTCACCCAGTTACAGAATGTATATACGTACGGACGCGATACAATCCCTCAGACAATTGTCTAAACTCGCTGCTGAATATGAATTACTGCAGGAAGAGCAGGCGCGCTTTTGCAAGAGAGAAAGTACGCTATCCGCACCAGAACGCCCGTTCAGCGATAAACCCGGTACCTCGTCAGCAACGCCGCGTTCGCATCAATTGTCATATGCCGCTCAGAATAATAAGCCTCGTCAGTTTCCTGTACCGCCGCCGTCATTACAAAAGTTATCGCACCCGGAAAGACGCTGTTGGAGATGCGGAAAAGAAGACCATACGCGTAGTCATTGCCGTAACCCGTTTAAAATGTTTTGTTCTCGGTGTGGTAAATTAGATGTACGTTCCGTCGACTGCCGATGCCAGGGAAACGCCGAAAAGGGCGGTCTGCAGGCAAAGACCGTCCGCAAGCAGTAAAACCGCCTGAATCCGCAAGCACGTGTATTAAAGACTCGACAATACCAGATAATCGTGTCTGGATCCGCGTGCACATTTGCGATCAGAATTTACGAGCTCTCGTAGACAGCGGAGCTACTTCTTCATTTCTATCCGAATCACTAGTTGCCCGGTTGTTAAAAGATAATGTCCAACGAGTCTTGGATAGAAAATCCAATGTCGGCCTCGCAAATGGAGACGTTATAGAGTCACCTGGCTCAGTTTCATTACCGGTACGCATGGGTAGCAGAACTACATACGTTAATTTTGTAATTATGCCGAAGAGCCCGTGCTCAGTCATCTTCGGAATTAATTTTCTTAAGGAAATTGGGGCTGTTCTTGATTTTTCCGAAAGAAAACTGTATTTTAAGGGAGACAATGCAGTCTTTGCCGCGAGCTGTGGGATCTCCGAAGACAGGACCGCCAAGAAACCGTTTTAAAAAAATTCCTTGAGCAGGAATTGAGTAAATTTACTACCGTACCTGGTCGAACGAATTTAATACGTCACACTATCCGTTTACAACCGAATACCGCCCCAATAAAACAAAGATACTATCCATGCAATCCGAAGAAATAAGCACTGATCGACGCCGAAGTAGACAATATGTTACAAGACGGTATAATAGAACCCAGTAACAGCCCGTGGAGTTCTCCTATCGTCGTGGTCACGAAAAGGAATGGTGGCGTTCGGTTCTGCGTCGATTTTCGCAAAATCAATTCTGTATCAATTAAAGACTCTTACCCTTTGCCGTACATTTCGAATATTCTTGACAAGCTCCGCGATAGTAAATATTTTTCGACGCTTGATCTTAAAAGTGGGTACTGGCAAGTTGAGTTAGAAAAAGATAGCAGACCCGTGACGGCTTTTACAATCCCGGGGAAGGGCCTTTTTCATTTTGTGTCATTACCTTATGGATTACATAGTGCGGGAGCGACGTTCCAGCGCTTATTAGATTCAGTGATAGGTCCTGAGATGGCAGAATACGCATTTGTATATCTTGATGATATTATTATTTTAGGAAAGACTTTTGAGGAACATTTGAAAAATTTAAGTACTGTTTTCGCGCGTTTACGGGAAGCAGGCCTCCAACTTCAACCAGACAAATGTACTTTTGCCAAACAGAGTATAAAATATTTAGGTCATGTTGTCACACCGGACGGCATCCGTACAGACCCGGACAAAATCGCTGCAATTTTAAATGTACCTCCGCCGCGAACCAAGAAGGAAATGCGTGGTTTCCTAGGACAGACGTCGTGGTACCGTCGATTCGTGCCAAATTTCGCACAACTTACCGTTCCGCTTATAAAATTAATTAAAAAAGATGTGCGTTGGGAGTGGACGACGGATCAAGAAGCCGCATTCGCCGCCGTAAAGAAAGCTCTGACAGAGAGTCCAGTTCTCGCGTGTCCGGACTTCTCCAAACCATTCCAATTACATACCGACGCCAGTGAGAAAGGTTTGGGAGTCGTTTTAATCCAAATAATAGAGGGTGCCGAAAGAGTGATCGCCTATGCGAGTAGGACTCTAAGTAAGGCAGAATTTAATTATTCGACGACCCAGAAGGAAGCCCTTGCCGTCGTCTGGGGTATCAAAAAGTTTAAGTATTATCTAGAATTTTACCAATTTACAGTTATTTCGGATCACCAGTGTTTAAGGTTCCTGAATGACTTGAAGAATCCGCCAGGACGGCTCAGTCGATGGGCTGTTGATCTACAACAATATGATTTCGTCATACAGTACCGAAAAGGAGCGATGAATAATTTAGCCGATTCCCTGTCACGTTCACCGCTTCCTTTTAAACATGAAACCGATGAAGACGCATGTGCCTTGTTGGAAGAAACGTCTTGTTCTTGGTACAGTAAGAAAGTTTCGGATGTTCAATCAGATCCTGAAAAACATCGAGAATACCGATTAGAAAATGGCAATTTATACAGACACATACCTGATACACAACATACCGATGGAGTGCGCGCATGGAAATTATGCGTAGCTACACCTGATAGAAGTGACGTCCTGAGAGAAATACATGACGCTCCTGAAGCTGGACATCTTGGGGTCGCCAAAAGTATAGCGAGAGCCGCTTCATTATACTATTGGCCAGGCATGTTTAGAGACATCCGTCGATACGTGAATCGGTGCCGATCCTGTAAGCAATATAAGTTTAATCAGGGAAAACCTCTAGGCCAGATGTTATTCTCACCTGTTGATTGCCCGTGGGAACAAGTGAGTGTGGACCTCCTCGGACCTTTTCCGCGTGCCAAGAGAGGATTCACTTCGTTGCTAGTAATACATGATCGATTCACCAAATGGGTAGAGTGCCAGCCGCTACGCTCTGCCACTTCACGAACCGTTATCCAGGCATTGAAGGAGAAAGTCATATACCGTTTTGGTTGTCCGAAGATCCTGTTGGCTGACAATGGTCCGCAATTTGCCAGTCACAGTTTCGCAAGTTATTTCACTGGACTAGGTGTTAAGATTAAATTTAATGCTCCGTATGCTCCGCAATCGAACCCTGCGGAAAGGACAAATCGGGTATTAGGACCTATGATTGCACAGTATATAAACAAAGATCATAGAGAATGGGACCAATACCTACCTCAGTTTATGTTCGCCATCAACACCGCTAAACATGAGTCTACAGGATTCACACCTGCTTTTCTTAATTTTGGTAGAGAACTCATGCCGCCGAGCTCTCTGCGAAGAACCGCTGATGGGCAGTTAACGGACCCTGTTCGACCGAACACCGAAGAATTGGCCCAAGAGATGTCGAAGTTGGACGACTTTTTCAAGATCGTCAGAGTAAAATTGGCTCAAGCTTTCCAGAGGCAAAGTAGGCCTTATAATCTGAGACATCGTCCTTACCGCCCTCAAATTGGACAATGGGTATATCACCAGACTCATAATTTATCCGACGCCTCTAAGAAATTTACTGCTAAACTTGCTCCAAAATATGAAGGTCCCTCTAAAGTTATCCAGATCCTGTCCCCGTCTGTTCTCATGTTACAGGTACCAAACAGACGAAAGCCAGTGAAAGTCCATGTGAAAGACATCAAAATTCCGTCCGCCGACGAGCTCCAAACCGATCTCCTACCTCCGAATCCGCCGGAGGCCGTGAGGGATGTTTTGGACTAATACTTGCTGCAATCCGCCGCATCAGGTGTTTTGTTTCAAGACATCATCCGGAGCTCATACTTTGTACAATCCGCCGTACCAAGTGTTTGCTCATGACACCATCTAGAGCTCGTACTTCGTGCAATCCGCCGCACGAAGTGTTTGTCCACATGGAAACCGCCAGAAAAAAAATCACTGCAACCTCTGTAATAATTCCGGCAGTAGAGGCCTATCTCAAATTTTCGATGCATACAGTTGTCCGATGCGATACCAGCACCAGTCCTGTCGTTTTCGCTACTTCCGTCACTAGTGAAGCCGAGATTCATCATGCAAACCTGCAACGTCAGAACAATTAGTGCCAGTGCGTGCATAAAGGTCGTCTCAAGTGATGATAGACTGACAAGTGTTAGTTTTTAAATTTAATTTTCCGTTTTTGAACATTTGGAATGTAGTTATTAGAATTTCAATGTTTTCTTTTAAGGGAGGGCCTGTAACGAAGTTCCTTCGTTAATTGTAACAAATTAACATTTTTAAGTTCATAATTAATTTATTTGTCAATATTAAATTAAATGTATGTGTGTTATTTTGTTCAAATATTAATATTGTATAAAGTGAATTGAATCGGCCTGTATGTATGTTCAGTTGTTTGTAATAATTCATGTTATTTACTTATTTTTTAATGGAAAAATACCGAATGCCTACGTCATGCTCAAAGTCGCGTGTTTCACGTCAGTATCGTGTGCAAATTTTATGTTTTGAACGGGTTTTTACCTACATACGTAGGGGGTTTTCACATATAAAAGGCCCCATCGAGCGTGCCTCGTTCATTTACTTCTCCGACCTGTCCAAAACCCTACACCTCTCTCTATTCAGCCTCCAGATGGCGTGGAAGAGACTTGGTTAACTCCTTAGAAACGTGCTGCTTTCAGGTCTCCGTATCGTGAAACAGTCGTTTTAAAATCCGCTAATCTCGTCCGCATATGTCCCTCTTACTCAGGCCCCATGAGCCGTGAGAAGAGTGATATATTACCGCTTATAAACCGCATCCCGTCTAGGTCAGACTTTCGATGTCGTGACCGTCATAAAACCCGAATTTAATAATAATTATCCATTTCAGAGATTTTTACGACCGTTAGTTTCCGATATTATGCGTAAACGCGCACCGCGAATTTATATAAATTATCGTCTAAACACCCGCGCTATCCGAGCCCGTGATAAAATAGACGTATTAGTAAGCCACCGCGAAGCTATTGAATAAATATCCGAGTCCGTACCAAGACAAAGTTCTATTTCACGATAAACTAGTAAATTCTTCCTGTGAGCATGTCGTAACATAGAAATAATTTGTAGAATAATTTAAATTGATCTGAATGCGTATTTTATCTCAAATTGACCGAGACATATCTTGTTTCTTGTTTATTTTTATTTTTTCTATTAAGGATGATAAAAATGTATTGGGATTAATAAGTGGCATTTCAGGGGATAGGGTTGAGCACATGTTCGATCTTAATTTAATTCACGATAAATGCAATTTCTGTTATGATTTAAAGAGGTCACTGATGCAAATCTGTTTTAATATTTAATTGTGTACATATTGTATGACTTTGTGTATGTGCGTAAAATGTAAATATAAAGGAATAAATGTGTATAAATTTTGATATTGTTTTAGTAGATAATAAAGACTATTTATTTTTCAAATAAGTTTCCGCACGTGTTTTCTTTTCACCGATTAGTAATGAGTGTAGGGAATGTAGAATTTTCAATAAACGTTAAGATACATTAAAACAAAAAGAAATACTCACGTTCTTCACTGTGTTAGCCGAAGAGTTTGTAGTCTCATGCCTAAAAATCACAACACTTCAACCGCCATATTTACGTCTATAAATAATGCCAACCGGGCGAAATTACAATAATGTCATTCCACTAGGGGAAGACGTTTAGAATTTCGTGACATTGGTGCCTACGTGTATAGACAACCCAAGGTGCTTGTATTTTCCGCTATATAATGGAGGCATGCAGAAGACTAGTCTTATAGCGTTCGCTTGTTTTGTACTGGCATTATGTAAGCAAGCGAGCATGTTATAGTGTATTTCAAAATCCGGGTTAACTGTTCATTAGAGTCAACGTATCCATTTGAATAATTTTTTGTGGTGACATATCAGCCACTACGTTTGAATTTTTACTTGTAACGTTAGTTTAAATTATACATGTGACCTATTTGAGGTTAAAACATCAATTTTCGGCTGGTTATATAGCAAAATTATTTTCGTGTATTAGTTCTAGTAGATATTTTGGATGCCTATTTGCATTGTAGCATTCCATTGAGGATGGCATAAATTTATTGCTTTGATATTCATATAATTAATCAACTTTTCCTCTTATGTATGTATAATGTTGTACGATCTTCAACGATTTGAATTTTTCAATCACGTTCACACAGTGTAAAGCGAAGTAAACTGAAGCTATTAGTGATAATACTAGTAATAGTAATAAATATCTTTTAGAGTTATTACCCTAGTGCGATCAGCTTGTAGTCAGGCTCTGATATACAGAGTGTTACGTTTCTTTTGCTTAAGGTTTTACTGAACTGTGTACAAGCTGCTCGACATTGGAAGGACTCTTAGGCCAATGCTACCTGTGTCATTTTGTTAATTTTAAATAATTCCTTTGCGTAATTTAAATTCTTGGTACACATTTGGTGACCATGTTAATCGTTGTATTCAAATTTCAGTGTATTAAATAATTGCAATTGATTGCTCTTGTAGGATATTGTTTTCCTTAATGTGTCATGTTTTTCTGTGTATATTATTAAAATTTGTAAATGTGTTACGGCATTCGTTGACTGGATTAATAGTTGCTGTCATTGTTTTGTGTGTCAACTGAATTTTACACTTTAAATAAATAAACCTGTTGTTGAATTTTGAATGAGTGTGTTGGTTTTACTTTTCAATCTACCTGGGGTTCAAAAATAAATTAGTTCCGGATTTATAGTAGTCAGCTTGGTGTATGGCATAGATACAAATATCGGAACTGGTGCCCTAATAAGACCTTCGATTTATTTGAATTCGAACCTATGCCCATTTTCTCGACTAGCTAAAGGCAGTGCTATACATTTTAGTTAGTTATCGTGGTGGTACCATTCTCTCTACCTTTTTGCTCTAACGGTCATTTTGTCGCAAGAGGGTAGCACTTACTAATCTTTCGGTGTATAGAAATCTAGGGAAAGTATATGGATTCCAGGCATTTTTTGTCTATATGGAAAAGTGAGTATAAGGTTTTCAACAAGTGTTTCTACTTGACTTTCCGCGCAGGCAAGTTCATAAATGACAGTATCTCTTCTATTTCTGTGATATTTTCAGTACTATTATCTGTCGTACTACTTCCCGCAGTGACTAATTGTAGGGGTGAAACACTTTTTCGTTTTCTTAATAGAGTTCTTAACCTTGTTGTTAGAAACCCTTCCTTTGTGATCGGTTCATAAAAGGCTTCCTAAAAATAAAAACTTAAATTAAAAATAGGTAACTATACATATAACATACATATCCTGCTGGAGCATATGGATCCTTTAACCTTCTGTCGGGCGCGCCTGATCCAATTGATACACACCAAACGGTTTCATTTGGTACTTGTAAATTATAATGTGTAGCGACATCTACACTGGTAGCTTCATTTTTCCTAATGCCCCACATTATCAGTACATTTAGTTTTATGGCTGTTAGGCTGATCAGTCCTGGAGTTTTATATCACTTTGATACACTGCGCCCGTTCTTGTTATAATTTAAAAATATAGAATTTAGTTATTCTTGTGCGTAGGTAAGTACCTTTCTCTTATATGGATACATAAATGGCAATCATTTCATTATCGGTTTTATTTTTATTTTACCACCGCGCAAATATCAAATTGATACACCGCGCCCGAATAATAATAATAGGAAATATTTTGTAAGAAAAATATTTATCTTTCAGTTTACTTACACCTAAAATGGCTGGCAAGGGTAAAAAATATGATTTAACAAATGCGAAAGATGTAGAAGAATTGGGAAGGATGACGTTCGATGACAATGATGATTTGCAAGAAAATTTCGAGGACGAAAGTGACACTGATGGCGAAGATGTAACTGAAACTCGTGAAGGAGATTCAGGAACCGAAGACGACGATTTTCCAGAAAGTGAAGAAAACTGCTTCCTTGGGAAAGACAACACTACGAAATGGAATAATAAAACTCCTCCCTCACAAAGAGTGCGCTGCGGAGGACACAATATAATTCGAAAACTGCCAGGAGTGATAGGTGAGGCAAGAACAGCACGAACTTCTTTGGAATGTTGGAGTTGCCTCATATCTGATGATATTTTGAAAATCATTCTTCAATATACGAATCAGTATATTGAAATAATCAGACCATTGTTTCAACGAGAGAGAGATACCAGACCAATTGACGTTATTGAATTAAAAGCATTCATCGATCTTCTGTTTCTAGCCGGAGTGTATAAAAGAAATAGGCAGAGCTTAGAGGATCTATGGGGGGCCGATAGAAATGGTGTTGAAGAATTCCAGCTTGTGATGAGTATAAAACGGTTCAAGTTCATAGTGAGGTGTTTACGATTTGATGATCGCGAAACCCGAAAAGAACGGCAATGCCTAGATAAAATGGCAGCTATTCGTGAAATATTTATGATATTTGTACAAAATTGTCAGAAATCCTACACAATGGGTGAAAATGTTACTATTGACGAAAAGCTTGAGGGCTTTTGTGGTAAGTGCGCATTCAAGCAATACATACCTAGCAAGCCTAATAAATACGGTATTAAAATATATGCTCTTGTCGATTCTCAAACTTACTACTTACACAATTTAGAAATATATGCTGGAGTGCAACCAAATGGTCCATATTGTTTGAGCAACAAACCCATGGATGTAGTTCTACGACTGGCTGAGCCTCTATATCACTCAGGGCGAAATATTACTGCAGACAATTGGTTTGGTAGTATGGAACTACCTACATATTGCTGTGACTCTTACAAATTTATAGATATATAAAATAAATTTAGTTTACTTAATTAAAGCGTAACTGAGAGTCAAGCACGCATCCCAGTGCTAGGCCTTATGCTAGACTAAGATGCGGTGAACTTTCTGCTGAAAGGTAGGTTAAGCAAAACATTTTACATGCAACTAGCTCAGTTTGAAAATAAATAGTTCTCTCAGGGGCAGAAAATATGAGTTGATTCTCCTGCTCTTTAATTATCTCCAGGTCAGGTAAAGAAATAAAATACAAAATAAATCTTAATATCTAATTTATTAAAATAAGATAATTTTAAAACGAATCCAAAAGTTTTGGTCTACAAATATTTACACACCAAAGAAAAAAAAAACAATATTCAGTCATAATTCAAATTTATATATATAATCATCAATAAAGTATTACAAGAAATAAAGAATAAATGAAATTATGATGTCGTGAAAAACTTACATCTAAAAAAAAATGTGAACGTGATTATTATGATTAATATTTGTCATAGATACATGTAAACAATCAAAAATAAAATAAATTACCCGTGATGAATTGTACTGGAATATAAACAAAAATAAAAATTGTGCGGTCTACTGTTTGCTAACAAAATATAGACATTAAGGAAATGGCTTTGCCCTAATTAGTCCTGTCCGGCGCCTTTTCTCGCTCCCAACACAGTACCATCAGATAACAAATTCACACAGATGAGTATCCCAAAGTTCCACCCTACGAGCATGTCATTTTCAACTCGTTGGACGCAACCCGAACATACATCACCATGCGCACATTCCTTAAGGAATATATATAAATTTTAAATTAAATAAATAAAATGAAATAAAATAATGTCTCTGCGTATTCAATAAATTAACTCAGCCCTGATTAGTTCTGCCTGGTGCCTTTTCTCGCTCCCAAACGCAGTACCACCAAGACCAATTCGTGTCTTTCAAATTCACCAGGACTCCATGCTATGAATTAAATAATGACATAATTCATTTCACACATCCCTGATGTATTATTCAACACGTTAATATTGAACACCCAAATACAGCAAAAATATACTTAATACACATATCAAAAGAAGTAATATATACATTAGAAAATAAACTTTACCTTTTCCGCGAAATTCCAATACAAAAGACACCACTACAAATAAAGAATTTGGTACGCCACTATACACACATTTATAACAAATATTGTTTAATCACCTTAATTCTTCGTACATCGTATTAAACTCATCCATCATAAATTTTCAATAAAAATTCGATTCACTTATCTATATAACCTATATACACATAAAACAAAATTATTAATTTCAAATATCTATTTGTAGGATAAATAAATTTAAAAGAAAAATAAAGTATACGGAAATGAAATGATTATGTTATTCAAAGTTATCATTACAAATACTAGAAGGTTTTGTCATAATGTATGGCATAGTACCCCTACATGCAAAACAAAACTCTCTAGAAAAAGAAAATAAAATGAAATTAAACAAATTCAAAAACCGAGTTCATAAATAAAAGTATTTTCATACATAAGTAATTATTCAGATACATTTAGACATTTCAATGTGATACGCGCTGCATGTTAAAAATAAAAATATTATAAGTGTGGAATCTTGTTAAAATTTTATAAGTATCGAAAATCTCAAAATTTATTCTAAGTCCGGATTTTAAAATAATCCTTAAAAAGAAAGAGGAAGTGGTTTATCACCTACTTTTAGACTAGTTAAAATTGCGGTTTTCACCAGCAATCCCCGAAATTTTATCCGTCCGCGCTTTTATGCTTAAATTTCTTTATAAAAACATCCGGCCACTTTCGGCAAACACGAATCCACTTCCAAAATTGTAAATCGACGGTGCTGCTCTTATCGGTCGCATGGGGAAACAGCGTATATATGATCCTTGAAAAAGGTAAACAAACATGCGAATATAAATTCGTCTATACGTTTATGACTCAGCCGTGCACCTGATAAACAATACTTTTTACGCCGGTCCACCCAGTCAATCTTTGCCAATGCCAGAAGTGTCTGTGCGAGAAACACCTGCTCGATCCTTTTCACATAACATTTAATACGTCTTAATATTATAACCTTATAAAAAATTTACTAAGATTCTTTTATCGTTTTACTTAAATAAAAATAAAGTTTTAGTAAATTATCAATATAGTGAATATTTATACACATCATAGTAAAAATGAATAAAGTAAAAATTAATTTAAATAAAACTTGGGGTGATACGTTTGCATTTGTTATTTGTAAAAAGTTAAAATTGATATTGATGTAAGCAATAGTGAAATACAGATATAATGTACAGGATGTTATCTATCAAACATTGAATTGGTAAGTGAATAACACTATTTACAATTTTTTTAAATACAACTTAAAGTTCATTGCCACATTCTTATTATTTTGTAAATTTCTTGATTGTTGTTCACTTCATTCTTGAACCATCTCTTCGTATTGTCGGGAAGTTTTATTCGTATTTTCTTTGTTTTGCTCACATTCGGAAATAAAGGGAAAACATTCATGATCGTCGGTATACGTTGGTTAAATTTATCATGACCCCCTTTCAGCTTTTCAATTTCTAACAATGATGTATTGTTGACAGGTGGATTATCATATGCGTTTACCCAGCTTATCGTTCCTGGTGATTGACATCTTAAATTAAAGTACAAATGCTGTATCAGTTACTTGATTATCATACAGATTATACGAGGACAACCAAGAAACACACATATACACGAGTACAAACATAGATATCCATAGAGTACAAAGTGAAATTAAGTGAAGCATTACTTAGATTCAAAGTTATTTCATTCTGCTTTTCTGGTCTATAACAAATTCCATTCCCTATATAACCTGGTTACCAATTACATGTACTCCAAGTTATCCCTATTGATTGCTTACTTATGTAGAATTTATTTATTCTGTCACTTTAATTTATACAGATCACGTTTACATTACCTAATTTATTATCACTTATAAGGAATTTATTAACTTAAATAAATAAATACCAATGTACATATAGATATAAATATGAATAAACATAAATAAAGAAAAATTCTTACCTTTATTAATCACTTATGTATATAAAATGAACGCACACAAAAGAAAATCTTATTTAACTAAACATAAAATTGCAAGTGATCTGAAAACCATTTATTTACATATCATTATTTATTCAAGATCACTGCATAAATATCCCTATGGGAATATCTGCAATTTATAAGCGAGAATCGCTAATGCCAATGGTATAAATTCAAGATTTCCCATAAATACCAGTTAATACACTTATAAATTACTTATCATATATTTTACATTAAACATAAATATCCGCCATCTGTGAATAAATTTAATTTATTTCTGCATCATTTTCGAGATCATAATCATATAATTTTGACACATGAAGTCTGCCTTTGACGCGTTCATTATCCACTTCTGTTACCTCATAGGTTGTGTCATTTATCGCTCTACCTACACGATAAGGTCCATCGTAAGGAAGGTCTAATTTAGCACACTTATTATTATCTCTCCGACCTAATCGATAATTTCTTATTATTATCATATCCTCCCTATTAAAGACTTTACGATTTTTGATCTTCGCATTCTCTTCCCCGGTATATTTTTGAGCTCTAACTCGTTGTCGCTCTCGTCCACGGTCTATTACCTCTTCTAAATTTTCCACAGGAGGAGTTTCTTGTCTCCATGGACGTGGTGGATATCTACCGAACATCAGTAGATATGGGCTAAGATTAGTGGTCACACTGGGTAAAAAGTTCATTGTATCTTCAACTTCCGTCAAATGCCTCACCCAGCCCACATGATTCTCATGAGTTCGCATTCTCAAATGCTTTATAACTTCTTGTATGTATCTCTCACAAGGGTTCCCTTCTGGATGTCTCACTGAAGAAAAATTTACTTGCACATTCATATAATTTAATTCTTGAATGAAGCGATCATTATTGAAATAACTAGCATTATCTACTAAAAGTCTTTGAAGTTGACCTACTTCTTCTATAAATTGATTAATGCAAATTACCGCTATGTCGGTATTATATTTTCTAGTGGGATAAAGTTTCACATATTTCGTAAAAATATCTACCATCACAAATACATTCCTATATCCTAAATGTCCAGGTATTAAATTACCTAGGAAATCTGCCGCAACTAAATCTAACTTATTTTCTACCCTAATACTATGTACAACATTTTTATTTACACGATTTTTATATTTACCTAATAAACATAGTTCACATTGTTTATTCCATCTTTCAACTAGACGTTTGTCTTGTTTAGCATAAAATTGCTCTCTAAAAACTAAGAATGTCTTTCTATTTCCAGGGTGTCCCAACCTCCTATGAATATCTAACATAACATTCTTTGCCAATTCACTTCCCAATACTAACAAATCATTGTCCCCTATTCTTTTATATAAAATATTATCTATCACTCTAAATCCTTTGTAATTGGGTTCTTGAAGTGCTTTTCTTTTTATGTCTTGCACATCACCTTCTCCTTGACTACGTTCTATGTTTTCTCTACTATATAACTCAGGAGCTACTTCAAAATTATAAGCATTGATCTGATATGATCCTGATTGCTTACTATGACCAAAGGCTCTGCTAAATGCATCTGCAACAATATTATCTTTTCCCTTTCTATGTCTAATCTTGAAATTATATTCACTCAAAAATAAAGACCATCTGTATAGTCGTGCATTTGAAAATCTAGTTTTCATTAAGAAAATCAAAGATAAATGATCAGTTTCTATTGTAAAGAAATTCCCCATCAAATAGTACTTGAGCTTAGAGACCCCATGTACCACTGACAATAGTTCTTTCTCTGAAACCGTATAATGACTCTCGTACCCCTTTAATATCCTTGAAATAAAGCAGATTGGTATCTCTTCACCATCTCTAACTTGAAAAAGTTCAGCCGCAATGGCATGATCTGAAGCATCACACCGTAAAATAAATTCTTCCTCAAATCGAGGCAGATTCAAAACTAACGCCCTATAAAATTCTTGCTTGATTCCCTCAAAAGCTTCTATTCTTTCAGGAGTCCATTTAAATTTTACACCCTTCTTTATCATTTTAAAAAGAGTTACAGTCTTATCTGATATCTTAGGAATAAAGTGCTTATAATAATTCACTATACCTAAAAATCCCCTTAACATCTTTATATTCTTGGGTCTTGGGTAATTTCTTACTGCTTCCAACTTCTTTTCCTCTATAGATACAGTCTTACCATCTATCATATACCCTAAATAACTAACCCTATTCTTAACAAATTCACATTTCTCCAAATTAATTTTTAGACCATTTTTTTCTAATGTACTTAAAATAATTTTAACAGCTTTTAAATGACTCTCTAAATCTACATTAAATATTAAAATATCATCTACATAATGCGATACGTATTCCTCATATGGATCCAGTATCTGTTGCATGGCCCTTACTAGTGCAGCTGTGGCCGTTGATAAACCGAAAGGTACAACCTTGAAGGAATATACTAGAGAATTCATTAAAAATGAGCAATATTTTCTAGAATCCTTGTGTAAAGGTACCAACCAGAAAGAGCTCTTTAAATCCAATTTTGTAAACCACTTAGCGTTCGTACATTTTGCCAATAAAGTTTCTATGCTCTGTGGGGCTTCAAACTGTGCTTTGGTGCGACTATTGAGCATTCTAGCGTCAAGGCACAAACGTAGTTTCATCTCTTTTCGGTCATCTTCACTTTTTTTTACTACTACCACAATGGGATTAATGAAACTAGACTCTGATCGTTCTATTACACCATCCCTTAACATGTTCTTAATTTCTATTTTTACCTGTTGTTGATACTTATATGGAATTGGATAATTTCTTACTTTAAACGGCTGACTCTCATCAACTTCTAATTTATGTTCATAACCTTTCGCTAGACCTGGGCTATTATCAAATAATTTTGTATGTACTGCAAGAAGATTTTTTACTTCACTTACATATAGCTCATTACAATTCAAGTTAATGTCACCCATATTTATTTCCCGGTGTGAACATTTATTTATTATGTCACCCATATATTTCGTGGCGTCTTTCTTTTGAAGACCCTCCACATGGTGTGTACATTTATTATTTATGTCACCCGTGGCAAATGTGGCCTCTCCTTCTTGAAGAGTATCCACCTGGCGTGCATTCCTTTCCTCATTTTTTAAACTAATATTTTCAGGATGTAAATTGAAATCCTCATCATACATTTCACTACTTAAATTATTAATTACAATTTCATCTTCTTGCAGATCTTTATTCCATGAAATAATTGCCCTCTTTATGTGAAAAGTTTTATCTTCCATGTTTAATTTTGTACTATACTGAGTCAAAAAATCCATTCCAAGTATACAATTATAGTTTAAATTAGGTACAATAACAAATTCAGTTAAAAATTCTAAATTACCTATTCTTACATTTACGTAAAATATCTTATCTATAGCTATTACTAATTTTTTCGTGGCAGTAAATAAATTTATTTTTTTTATGGACCTATAATGACCTAAATTTTCTAGTTGCTTATCTACTAAACTACTATCTAAAAGAGACAATTGCGCACCTGTATCAATTAATGCATCTACCTCTATTTGGCCTATGTTTATTTTTACTACTGGTAGCTCTGTGGTTATTTTTTTAATATTCTCAAAGTCGGTCACCCTTTGAGAATCCTCTTCCTTTCTGGTTGGTTCTACTAAAAATTCAGAGATGTAGCACCTCCTACTGAGTTGTGTAACCATCCGTCTTCTACCGGAGTTGCACCTCTTCTCTCTTTCTTTATCGCTCCTTTTGATTCATCCTTCATTACAGCTTCTGTTTTATTTTCTTTATTTCCTATAATTATGTTATTAAATCCTCGATTATCTTCTGTTTCATTTTTTTCATATTTTCTCGCTACATGACCCTCCTGTCTCCAATTATTATTATTATCATTACTACTACTACTATTACTCATATTCTTGTTGTTACCATTTTCCACCTTTCCTCTTTGGTAACTGTTATTCTGATATCGATTACCATTGTATCTTTGTTGGTTATTATGGTAATTACCATTATACCTTTGCTGAGTATTATAATAGTTACCATTGTTACCTGCTTTATACCCATTTTTATTCTGAGATACACTCCTATCTTCCACGTCGTCCAGACGCTTTACCAATTCCAAGAGTTGCTCAACGGTGTCTATACCCTGTAAAGCAACTGCTTGTACTACCTCATGCTCAAAATGATTAGCCAATTGTGTAACAATGTCACACTCCTGGATCACAGGTTGTATATGTTTCAAGAAAGAATATTTCCGAATAACATAGTTCTCCCTAGACGTAATGGAACGATACTTGCCAAAGGTAAGGTCATGTCTGATGCGTCTTTGCTGAGTTTGTCCCCAGTACTGTCTGATAAACATATTTTCTAATTCTTCGTACGTCTGTACCTCATCAATTACCATGTCGTACCATAATAATGCATAATCTCTAAGACACCCCCTCATGAAATGTAATTTTGACATATCATCATTAATACCACGAATGTATGTCTTAATGGTTTTAAGAAATGCCATTGGGTTGTCTTTGTTGTATCCAGAAAACTTAGGTATGTTTTCTGTACCAATAGATATCTGTTGTGGTACAACACCGGGTGTGATTGTACCTTGTTCAACTCTTGTTTTCAAATTCTTTATTGTATCTTGACAATTTAATGTCATATCCTGTAATTTTAAAAGAGAGTCCGTACATGTCCCATATTTAACTTTACAGTCCTCAAACTTGCTTGTTAAATTTTGAACATCTTTCTGAACTGACATGGCACTACTGTCCACCTTCAGTTCCAAGAATTGTATTTTCTCATCTTGTCCTCCAATCCTTTCTTCTATTTGTTTAAAATTTTCTCTTGCTACACAGGCCCTCTGATTCATTTCATCTATTAAAAAGTTACTGCTATCCTTGCACTTCTTTTCATTTGCTTCAATTTTTTTATTGATCTGTGTAACACTTTGTTTCACATCTTCATTTATTTTATTGTTCATTGCAGACATTTCCATTCTACAAGCTTTAATTCTTTCATCAATCTTCTCATTCATCAACTTTACTACAGCTTGTATCTCTAATTTATTCTCATCCAATTTCTTGTTTATATCTTCTTTATTTTCTTTAAATTTCTCATCAAACTTCTTATTCATTTCAGTTTTATTTTCATCAAACTTTTTATTCATCTCTATCTTGTCACATTCCAACTTACAGAAAAGTTTTTCAAATAGAAAATCGAATCTGTCTCCGCCTAGCATTTCTTTCGTTTCAATTTTTACATTTTCAGTCACATTTTCATCCTCATCAAGAGGTAGAGTCTTTTCTGAGTCTGTCACCGAGGAAATACCTTGTGGTTCCCTGTACGTTTCAAATAAATATTTGGTATCTATACCACTTTCAGGATTTTCACCCTCACCCTTATTCTCAGACATATTTACTTTATCTGTCCTGGCACTTAAAGAGACTTATTTGTGGAGAAAAATAAATCAAAACTTGACAAAATTTTATTTGTGAATTATATTTATTAATTATTCAAATGCACTTAAAGGTGAAAATACCTCCCTTTAATTACACAGCTATTTGAATATTAAATAATCAATTAATTTTTATCTAAACAGTTTAAAATGTAAAAGTTTTGCCCCACGTTGGGCGCCATATAATTATGCTGTGACTCTTACAAATTTATAGATATATAAAATAAATTTAGTTTACTTAATTAAAGCGTAACTGAGAGTCAAGCACGCATCCCAGTGCTAGGCCTTATGCTAGACTAAGATGCGGTGAACTTTCTGCTGAAAGGTAGGTTAAGCAAAACATTTTACATGCAACTAGCTCAGTTTGAAAATAAATAGTTCTCTCAGGGGCAGAAAATATGAGTTGATTCTCCTGCTCTTTAATTATCTCCAGGTCAGGTAAAGAAATAAAATACAAAATAAATCTTAATATCTAATTTATTAAAATAAGATAATTTTAAAACGAATCCAAAAGTTTTTGTCTACAAATATTTACACACCAAAGAAAAAAAAAACAATATTCAGTCATAATTCAAATTTATATATATAATCATCAATAAAGTATTACAAGAAATAAAGAATAAATGAAATTATGATGTCGTGAAAAACTTACATCTAAAAAAAAATGTGAACGTGATTATTATGATTAATATTTGTCATAGATACATGTAAACAATCAAAAATAAAATAAATTACCCGTGATGAATTGTACTGGAATATAAACAAAAATAAAAATTGTGCGGTCTACTGTTTGCTAACAAAATATAGACATTAAGGAAATGGCTTTGCCCTAATTAGTCCTGTCCGGCGCCTTTTCTCGCTCCCAACACAGTACCATCAGATAACAAATTCACACAGATGAGTATCCCAAAGTTCCACCCTACGAGCATGTCATTTTCAACTCGTTGGACGCAACCCGAACATACATCACCATGCGCACATTCCTTAAGGAATATATATAAATTTTAAATTAAATAAATAAAATGAAATAAAATAATGTCTCTGCGTATTCAATAAATTAACTCAGCCCTGATTAGTTCTGCCTGGTGCCTTTTCTCGCTCCCAAACGCAGTACCACCAAGACCAATTCGTGTCTTTCAAATTCACCAGGACTCCATGCTATGAATTAAATAATGACATAATTCATTTCACACATCCCTGATGTATTATTCAACACGTTAATATTGAACACCCAAATACAGCAAAAATATACTTAATACACATATCAAAAGAAGTAATATATACATTAGAAAATAAACTTTACCTTTTCCGCGAAATTCCAATACAAAAGACACCACTACAAATAAAGAATTTGGTACGCCACTATACACACATTTATAACAAATATTGTTTAATCACCTTAATTCTTCGTACATCGTATTAAACTCATCCATCATAAATTTTCAATAAAAATTCGATTCACTTATCTATATAACCTATATACACATAAAACAAAATTATTAATTTCAAATATCTATTTGTAGGATAAATAAATTTAAAAGAAAAATAAAGTATACGGAAATGAAATGATTATGTTATTCAAAGTTATCATTACAAATACTAGAAGGTTTTGTCATAATGTATGGCATAGTACCCCTACATGCAAAACAAAACTCTCTAGAAAAAGAAAATAAAATGAAATTAAACAAATTCAAAAACCGAGTTCATAAATGAAAGTATTTTCATACATAAGTAATTATTCAGATACATTTAGACATTTCAATGTGATACGCGCTGCATGTTAAAAATAAAAATATTATAAGTGTGGAATCTTGTTAAAATTTTATAAGTATCGAAAATCTCAAAATTTATTCTAAGTCCGGATTTTAAAATAATCCTTAAAAAGAAAGAGGAAGTGGTTTATCACCTACTTTTAGACTAGTTAAAATTGCGGTTTTCACCAGCAATCCCCGAAATTTTATCCGTCCGCGCTTTTATGCTTAAATTTCTTTATAAAAACATCCGGCCACTTTCGGCAAACACGAATCCACTTCCAAAATTGTAAATCGACGGTGCTGCTCTTATCGGTCGCATGGGGAAACAGCGTATATATGATCCTTGAAAAAGGTAAACAAACATGCGAATATAAATTCGTCTATACGTTTATGACTCAGCCGTGCACCTGATAAACAATACTTTTTACGCCGGTCCACCCAGTCAATCTTTGCCAATGCCAGAAGTGTCTGTGCGAGAAACACCTGCTCGATCCTTTTCACATAACATTTAATACGTCTTAATATTATAACCTTATAAAAAATTTACTAAGATTCTTTTATCGTTTTACTTAAATAAAAATAAAGTTTTAGTAAATTATCAATATAGTGAATATTTATACACATCATAGTAAAAATGAATAAAGTAAAAATTAATTTAAATAAAACTTGGGGTGATACGTTTGCATTTGTTATTTGTAAAAAGTTAAAATTGATATTGATGTAAGCAATAGTGAAATACAGATATAATGTACAGGATGTTATCTATCAAACATTGAATTGGTAAGTGAATAACACTATTTACAATTTTTTTAAATACAACTTAAAGTTCATTGCCACATTCTTATTATTTTGTAAATTTCTTGATTGTTGTTCACTTCATTCTTGAACCATCTCTTCGTATTGTCGGGAAGTTTTATTCGTATTTTCTTTGTTTTGCTCACATTCGGAAATAAAGGGAAAACATTCATGATCGTCGGTATACGTTGGTTAAATTTATCATGACCCCCTTTCAGCTTTTCAATTTCTAACAATGATGTATTGTTGACAGGTGGATTATCATATGCGTTTACCCAGCTTATCGTTCCTGGTGATTGACATCTTAAATTAAAGTACAAATGCTGTATCAGTTACTTGATTATCATACAGATTATACGAGGACAACCAAGAAACACACATATACACGAGTACAAACATAGATATCCATAGAGTACAAAGTGAAATTAAGTGAAGCATTACTTAGATTCAAAGTTATTTCATTCTGCTTTTCTGGTCTATAACAAATTCCATTCCCTATATAACCTGGTTACCAATTACATGTACTCCAAGTTATCCCTATTGATTGCTTACTTATGTAGAATTTATTTATTCTGTCACTTTAATTTATACAGATCACGTTTACATTACCTAATTTATTATTACTTATAAGGAATTTATTAACTTAAATAAATAAATACCAATGTACATATAGATATAAATATGAATAAACATAAATAAAGAAAAATTCTTACCTTTATTAATCACTTATGTATATAAAATGAACGCACACAAAAGAAAATCTTATTTAACTAAACATAAAATTGCAAGTGATCTGAAAACCATTTATTTACATATCATTATTTATTCAAGATCACTGCAATATGTAGGTACCATGAAAAAAAAACAAAAGAGAGTTTCCGTTGGAATTTAGCTCTACAAAAGGCAGAGATCTATATAATAGCGTTTTTGGATTTAGAAAGGGATGTACGTTATTGTCATATATACCAAATAAAGGAAAATGTGTAATTTTGGCATCTACATTACATAATGATAATTGTATAGATTCTGAGAGTGGCCATAAGCAAAAGCCTTTGATGATTACATTTTACAATCATACGAAAGGGGGTGTTGATACAAAAGATAAGCTATGCGCCTCTTACAATGTGGCTAGGAATGTTCGTTGTTGGCCGATGGTAATATTTTTTGCCATGTTGAACATAGTGATCTATTTTGGCAATGATCAGGACACTATCAGAAGAAATCAATTCATAAAACAATTATCAAGTGAACTAATTTTACCTAATATAATTAGAAGAAGCGCAAATACTTCGGGGATGCATATGGACCTAAAACTGAAACTTCAGCGGTACAGACCAGTGGAAGAAAACGAGAATACGGAAGCAGTTAGCGAAAGAGGAAGTAAGAGGAAGAGATGTGAAATATGCACTGAGAAGAGACGTTTAACTAAATATAAGTGTGTCCAATGCAACAAATCAATATGTCTCATGCATTTACAGAGCTTTTGTTCAGAATGCAGTCAAATAGTTTGTAATTTGCAACAGGACGACCATGAGAGCTCAGATTGAAGATTTAAATCTATATCCTCCGTTATAGTTTACTTTCTTTTTAGTTCTTGAATTTATGTGTATTTAGATATGTCACTATTTTCATTTTCAAGCACAATGAACAAGTGCTATTATATATTCTTCTGTTCCAACATTATTGTAATAAATTCCTTTACTAAAGTGCGCATGTTTATTATTTTCATTAATTTCAGTATTCTGAGTCAAAATAAATACCTATACCAAAAGAGAAGTATGTAATTACTTTTTGTTTTAACACTTTTTTTCGCGGTTGAAAAGAAAGAATGATCATAGTGATCATTTTGATACAGCGCGCCTGATCTTATTACGATTATGACCGCGCCCGACAGAAATTTAAATTGGGGAATAGAACTATAATTGCTTCTGCACACTATTGTCGAGTAAATGCAGATGGCATGCAATTCCAAATTTTGTATTTACGTATATAATCTCCCTCTTGAGATCCGATTAGTTTTTCAGTAAAATCGGTAGACCGGAAGTAGTAGTTTACTTCAGTGAAAAAATCGAATTTTGCAAATATTTCGTCAATTACTAAGTTTAAACAAATTTATAAAGAATTCAAATGTACTCAAAATTAAATTTGAGCCACATTGTCTTGAAAAAGATTTTTGAAATTCCTACCAGAAGGTTTTTACTCTTATCGAAAATCAGTTTTTTGATCTCGCAAATTGTGCTTTCTAGGCAGGTACATTACGAGTTTAAAAGTATTTAAATGATAATTTTAAATATCTTTTGTATAAAAAAAATTTCAAAATTCGGACCGGAAGTACCACTTTTACTATTACCGAATAGCGATTTTTTGCAAATATGTCGTAAATTATGCATTCTATATATATATTTATTAAGAGTACAAAAGTATTTAGAGTTGGATTTACAATATTTTTTGTATACATGAAATTTCAAAATTCGGTCCGGAAGTAGCACTTTTGCTCTTAGCGAGTAGCACTTTTTTTCGAATATCTTGCAAAGTATGCATTCTATAGCGGTTTATTAAGATAATGAAAGTACTTAGAATAGGATTTTGAATAATTTTTTTATAAAAAAATTCTTTAAATTCTATAGTTCGAAACGCTCATACGTATAAGAAAGTCGTGTGGTGGCCACACCTCATTTTTTTCTATATTCATTTAATGTCAAATATTTTGTATAATAGTTGAAAATTTCTCTACCACCAGGGAAACTTTCTAAAGCAGTTCGTAGAGCCTGAAATTATTTTGCACAATAAATTGATGAATGTGTATATATTTACAGGTGTTAACGTACCTCTGGGGTTATACATTTCTGATGATGGCTTGTGCGAATTACTGACGTTTCAGAAGTGACTGAAGGTGACGATTCTGATGTGTCAATTGTTGATATACTGGGGCTATATGTGTATGCAGTGACAGTTGATGACGACTCGTTGCTGTGGTAGTCTAAATAAAGCAAGATAACGTATTATTTTATTACTTCACTTTTTATTATCAATTGTTAAGCGTTTATTATTCTATTGTTAATACGGTGCTCACATACAATATTACATTATGAGGAAATGCTGTAACATCACAACAAGTATTTATCCTCCAAAAGCATATTGTCAGACTAATATTCGACTTGCGTTATAAGAACAGCTGTAAACAGTATTTCATATGCAAACAGAACACTTTACTAGAATGATAACTCTCACTTAACCTTCATTTTTTTATTTTTTCTGGGTATACATGCATGTCTGTTAATTTTGGACAAACCCTCGACCCAGCTCTTCCAACATCCATCTCATATAACTGGATAACATGGACCTTCTCCTTTCGATGCCATCAATATTTTTAAAAAGTATATATTTTGTAAGCAAGTGATTTCTTACACATTCTATTAAGTGTGGGTAATCATATAGGGGCACTATTTCCTTTTCATTATCTTCAAATCCAAAGTTTCGATTGGTTTCATTTCTGTGACGATACAGGTTCTCTGTTTCTTTTAACAATAAAGTAATTGCGGCTTGATTCAGGCCAGTACTTTGTACTGTTCGAACAATCTTTTCAATAAGTACAGCAAGCTGTGTACTATTGGTGCCGGCCTGACAGAACATAAATGCCAATGGCTGTTTCCAAGTGCTATAAACACCTTGTGCTAAGAAAGCCAGAGCATGATCGGCAATTCTTGGCTGTGATGTGCTTCCAAAACACTGAAAACCCTCTATAACATCGCGATGTTTAGAATAGTGTAATCCTGCCTGTAATGAAACCTCGTCAAATATAATCGTGCACAAATGGAATTTTCTTTAATAATTGCCCCAATGTTCTTCGTGATGGTAACACAAACAGCCTCTTGAGCAGTCGATATGAACGGGGACTGTTTTTGAATATTGAAAGAGCCAAAATTTTGTCATCCAATGAAAAACGTCGTCCTCTAGCTTTTAGTTTATAACCTTTCACTTGGGATAACAGGAATTTATATATTGTGCTACTGACATTATTGCTAATGTTCTCGAACATCTTGGTTTTAGACAACTTATTTGCCATGCGCAATCTTTTCTGTATTGCCACCAGCTTTTCACTTATTCTATAACATTTGTGTATATAGTCCATATAAAAGGAGAAAGTTTTTCGGCAGCTGAGAAGAGAGCATGGCTGTACGTTGGTAATGCCCAATGTGAAACTAAGGCAGAGAATGTGAAAAACTTCTTGGAAAAACAGTTAAATGACACTTCATTCGTTGTAGGATTTAAAATTTAGTTTACTGGATGATATTAAAAAACCTGAACTTTGGCCGAAAGATATAGTTGTTAGAAAATACAATTTTTTTCGACGAACAGGAAAATTCGACAGCTAGTATAACTCTCATCAATTTAAATGTCCAATCTTTGACAAACAAAGTTCATTTGATTAGCAAGGTATTGAAAGATAATAATATAGTTGTGGCCTGCATTGCTGAACACTGGCTACAGAATAGTTTAGTAAATAGAGTAATTTTTGATGACTATAATATTGGTAATGTTTACTGCAGGGTGAATCACATTCATGGAGGTGTTATGATTCTTATAAAGAAAGGGATGGATTTCACAGCTAGAGATGATATTCAACAGTTTTCAACTGAGGTGGATATGGAAGTAGCAGCAATTGAATCCATGCATAGTATATAATACATTGCAATATATAGATCAACTACTGGTAGCATGAATAATTTTATGATACAAATGTATAACATGTTAAGTCACATTGGGAATGACATAGTTAGTAAGCGGGAGTTTATTGCTGGTGATTTCAATATTGATTTTAATGAGAAGTCAGGGCAAGTTGATGATGTACTGAATTTGTTTAGCTGTTTTAATGTTTGTAAAACTATGCCAAATGGCTCAATAATAAGCACTACAAATAGATGTATTGACAACATATTAACTAATATAAATGAATCTATGTATAGAGTTAATACAATAAACTTGCACATAGCAGATCATATGGCGGAACTCTTGATACATAATGCTGACATTGGAAATAAAAATAAGAGTGAAATAATGAATAAACGAATACTTACGGAACAAAATATATGCATATTGAGGAAACAACTAATAATATATGATTGGAACCGAGCTTATATGGGAAAAGATGCTGGAGATAAGGCGAAAATACGCATTCAAATGAGGGCGGGAAATTCTATTTTAACCCTATACACATAACCTTCCAAGCTGCCCTTTTAAACATAACCATTCGTCGTTTCGACGAGCTATTATTCGCGATATATAAAATCGGTTGAAAATATATATTTCTGAAAGTTTTATCGCACAGTTATATTAACCAAGTATATATTAAGTAAAACACACAATAAATTTAATTTTTTTGTTGGTATATTTTTTATAATCCATGTTTTTATAAAACAGTCTCTTTTGAGATCACTGTGAGATAACATGCTTATAAAATCTAAAAAAAAACAAACGCAACAAAAACAGCCTCTTCTTCTTTGGCGATACTTAACTATGTGCTATTATTTATATGAAAAAATTTTCATTACAAATTTTTTGAAGCACATTGTGTGCAAAAGTCGATTTTGTGTTCACCACAAATTGCAATCTTGCATTTTGAGCATGATGACTTTGTCATGCGTCTCTTTTTATATGAGCAGAGATTACAGATTCTTCTCTTATTGGGATTTGGTACTTCTACCGGCTGAAATTCATTGCTAGTCGATGGCAGACTTTCATCATGACCTTTGACCCCCTTTTTTTAATACATGTAGGATATTATCTTTTACATTCCGTGGCATTGTGCGACACTCCAATCGGGTTTTGAGCCAAGGTTCTACAAGTTTTGAATGTAACTGCTTCATGAACTCACGCCGGGTAATTATTGATTGTCCCAGTACAGAAGCGTTATGGCAATAAAGTATGTAGCTGTTGATACAAGATATATTTATCATACCATAAAAGACACACATTGGCCATCGATTGGTTTTTCTGTTGCATGACATCACTGAGCACATTTGGTCGAACGTGTCTACTCCACCTTTTGTAGTATTATATAACTCGACCATAGACGGCTTTTTTGTTTCAGGATTCACCGATCCCTCCTCATCGCAAGATGATAATAGGTAAACCATTTTAGAGGGTTTAGGTTTGTATGACAGTAGAGTAAGTGGGCCATCGTAGCAAAACATCGATGTATTGATATTTCTCGACCGATTGTTTTGTGTTTGACGAAATACTCTCCTAAAGGCAGCTCTCCAGTATCTGTTCCTTTTCCAAGATATGGCATAGAATCAATCACATATCTAGTGCCACTGTCACACATCATAACCAATTTAATGCCATATTTTGCTGGCTTATTTGGAATATACATACGAAATTTACATCTCCCACGAAACGCCAATAACTGCTCATCAATTGTGACATTTGTTCCAGGAATATAGTTTTGACGGCACTGAGCCATGAGTAATTTCCAAATGTTTCTTATGGGTATAAAAGGATCTTCTGTTTGCCTTTGTAATCGTAAGATTTTATCATCAAAACGTAGACACCGAAGAAGAAAGTCGCATCTTTCTTTACTCATGCACGATATATATCTAGTCCCAGAATACTCTATATTGAACAATTCGTTAAGTGTCAAATGATTATCTTTCAAAGCTGCAGTTAATACTGAAATACCAATCAGAGTTCTTATCTCATATTTGCTAGTTTCACTCTGTGAAAATTTGGCTTGCTCATAGTTTTCCTTCCTGATTGTAATCTCCGAGTTTGTCCACTTCACCATTTCTTCTAATATTTGATCAGTCATAAAATGCTCAAATAATGCAAGTGGATCAGTTATATTTTTTATAGAACGGGCAGGTCCTCTAGCAACACGTACAATATTAATTGAAGCTGTTCTTTTTTAGCTACTCTCTTTACTTGTAGCTAGGGATGTTCCGAAAAAATCGATTTTCCAGGAAATCGATTTTATTATTAAAAAATATCGGTTTTTTGAATCGATTATGAAAAGATGTGATTTTTAGAGAATCGATTTTTATTCGCAGAAATCAAATTACTTTTTAACTGTTGCGTTTCTTTTTCTTGTTGTTCCTTATCTATTTCTCCTGTTTCTTTAAAATTAGTTTTTTGTCTCAACCAAGGTACCTGATATCTATAGTGAAAATTAAAGTCACTAGTCCAGCTGGTACTGTGTGAATTTAATATAGGGAAAATGAAATAATATAAAATCAGTATCCGATTAATATATTTTGCCGATGTTACTATTGCTACGCTTGAAATGTTAAAATCGGTAGAAAATTCGGGAGACTTTCCTTATACTGTCAAAAATCGTGAAAAAGTACATCGATTTCGGTATTTCGGTAGAACATTATCCATATCGGTAGAAATACTGATTATTCGTTCGAGACCACTGGCCTTACTGAGTGTTACTGAGTTATTGCGTTCCTGCTTTGTGTTCTATGCGTTCTAGTTCTATGTGTTCAAAAAAAGAAAGCAATTGCTCCCACTGTTAAATAGTTGCTGTTAATGGTAAAAGGCTGAAGTGTATCTACTTAAAACTTAAGAAAAATGTAGAATTGATGAAAAATTTCACAATGTCAGCGTCAACCAGTACTTCTCGCATACCAAAAAATAAAAGTGTTATTTGGAAATACTTCCTACGATCGACGAACTATAATGCGAAATGTAAACTATGTTTAAAGTACATTAAAAACAGTGGAAACACTACTAATTTGAAACAACATATGACTAGGCATCATAGAAATATTGAAAAGGAAGAAAATTTAGATATCAATAACTTGCAGGTTAGTTAAATTAAGTTCCATGTGTCCAATATGTATTATCTTATTATACACAGGTATTGGAAGATAATAATATCAGCACAGTAATGGATTCGATGACTGTGAATTTAAATAATGAATTAGAAGAAGATCTTGAAACAATACCAACTGCAACAACAACTTCAAACATGTCAGGTTTAAGTACGAAACGACAACCACTTATTACTGACAGCTTTAAAGAAATCTACTCATTTTCTGGTATTTTCTACTAATATGCTAAAATAAATCATGTTAATTTTTTATTATTTATCGATGGTGGTGCTAAAGCAACAAGTATTACCAATTCGTTATTATATTTTATTGCAAAGGACAACTTACCACTTAATACAACTGACAAGGAAGGTTTTAAATTTTTCATAAAAACTGCAATACCTCTGTATAAAATCCCAGGTCGTAAAGCCATAACCAATATGATGGATGACAAATATGATGTTTTATCAGGAAAAGTTAAAGAAACTTTGAAAAAGGTACCAAACGTTACAATTACCACAGATGTCTGGACTGAAACAATGAATTTAAAAAGCTTTTTAGGATTAACTTTGCACTGTATGCTAGATAATACATTGCAGTCATTTATAATTAGAGTGGCGGAATTAGAGCAATCACATACAGCAGAGTATTTAGTTGAAAGTCTTAAAAATATTCTTGACGAATGGAATATACCAATTTCAAAAGTTACTGCTGTCGTCACAGATAATGGGGCAAACATTGTCAACGCAATTAACTTACTATTTCGCAAGGGTAAACATTTACCTTGTTTTGCCCATACTCTAAATTTAGTGGCTCAGAAAGTTTTAGAAGAAAATGAACATAAGCAAATAATAAATAGTATTAAAGATATAGTGACATATTGTAAACAAAAGATATCAGTATCTGATGAATTAAGAAAAGCACAACCTTCAGGAAAGGAGTTAAAATTATTGCAGTCAGTACCAACACGCTGGAATTCAACATTTTATATGCTAGAACGTTTCCTAATATTACTACCACATATAGCACCAATACTCTTGAAGTATCCTAAATCTCCTCCACTTCTAAGTGCAGAAGATATAGAAATCGCAAAAGATATGAAGACTATTTTGCAACCACTAGAAGAAGCAACAAGAGAAATTTCGGGAGAAAAGTACTTAACATCAAGCAAAATAATACCACTACTCCATTGCTTAAAACATAAGCTACTTGAAAATGACAATCCGAGCACGGAACAGGGAATAAAATTAAAGCAGTCTATAATGATTGAAATAGAAAAAAGATTTGGAAAAGTAGAACATGTGCACTTACTTGCTAAGGCCTCAGTACTAGACCCACGCTTTAAAAACTTATATTTTACAAATGCAATAGCATATTCACAAACTATAAATTCGCTCAATAATGAAATAAAAGATCTCAAAGATATTAGGCATGAACAACGACCTACAAATTGTGTAAGTGATAGTAATAACTCTGAAGAAGGAATTTGGTCATATCACAAAGTAATATTGTCAAAAACATTTAAAAATTTATCAGATCAAAATAAAGAAGAACTTTGTAATGACTTACAGGTATATCTGAAACAGCAAACTATCTCATTAAAGGATAATCCAATTATGTTTTGGAACAATTACTACCAAAATTCTAAAAGTTTGGTGGAAATTGCTTTGAAGTACATCACAATTGTAGGTACTTCTGTTTCTTCAGAAAGATTATTTTCCAAAGCTGGAAATGTAATTACTAAGACTCGAAATCGTTTATTAGGTAAAAGACTCTCAAAATTATTATTTTTAAGTTCTCTTGAATTTAAAGATTGGAATGTGTGAGTACAAATAATGGTTATGATAAAAATGTATATATGCATATGATATATATAGTTACCTTCTAATTGAAGGAATTAGATGTATATAGAAATAAAAAATAAAATTAATACTCTTTATATGAAAGTGTCTTTATTCTTTAATAAATCTATGCAATGGTTAAGAACCCATAGTAGTGACTAAACTATGTAGTTTTTTGTAAATAAATATGTACCTACTTCATATTTAAAGTTAATTATAGTAAAATTACTCGCAGAATTGAACAAAGGGAGTTCGACTTTATTGATTTCTATATTAAATCGATATTTTACATATCGATTTTTTTGTAGCCGATTTTGTGCAGAATCGATTCATAGTAGCTTAATTTTGGATCGATTCAAAAATCGATTTTTTTGAAGTTGTGGAACATCCCTACTTGTAGCCCAAGCATGTCGTAAGCGACTACGAATATTACTTCTTGAAAAGCTTAAAATACATGGATTGTTTGAAAATTGAACTGAAGGAGAACGCGACTCTAATGAACTGTCCAGCAAAACAAGAGAAGATCGATCTTGTGTATTTAGGGAGTTATCCCCACTATCAGAATAATCGTCTATGTGGTCGCTTACTACATCATCGAGCTCCACATCATCTTCAAGTTCGCTACCAGACGAGTCATCCAACACACTGGCATCTTCCTCTTCCAATAAGAAACGAAGAATAGATTCCTCAGATAACAGTCGTCTTGACGACATTAAAAAAACTACATAAAATCAAAATACTAGAGTGTAACAAAATCCACACAATTGTAAAAAAAAAGTACACAAATACTAACCATTCGTCGAAATGACGTACAATTTCTCGGAATCTCAAAAACTACGCAACTACGCGCCTCACACGTCCGCCTCTCAAGAGAGCTCAATGAATACTGAGTTGACAAGTAACGTTATGGCGATCATCCTGCATATTAAAAAGACACAGCGATATTTCTATCTTCTGTTCGACGATTCGACGAAGGTTATGTGTTGTTAACAACCTGATGTACAAAAGAAGCGCGTAATTTCTTTAATTCGATTTTTTTTTCTATTATTATTAATTTATCTATTTTAGTCATGTAATACATTTTCGCGCCTAAAGAATTACTCATCGCTTCTTCCGTACATCAACAACTTTGGCTTTTACGATAGGAGAAATTTCAAACTAAAAATTGCTTTGTTAAGGTCACGTTCGGACGGTCAGTTCTCAGAAGGTCATCCCTAACCGTTTACCTAAATGAAGCCTTTTCGCTTATTTTAAACACGAAATACTTAGCATTGCAGTTTCTCTTAATTATTAATTCCTCGCGATCTAATTATCAGACGACAACAGATATCACGTTATAATGTTTCTTAATCGCTCTTTTATTTCTCATGCGAAGCCTATAACTCTCAGATCAAAGATTTACGAGTTATTCAATATTTGTTCTTATTTAATTCGGTCTTAACGTAAGGTTATCATGTATCCTTAGTCACCCCTTCAGACCGCATTAAATACTCATAATACTATAGAAAGAACCCTATTGTGACTCATCTTTCGTAATCTCTTCTACTACCTGTTATGTAGGTGCCCCACAAACGTACATACCTGCAGTAATTTCTTAGACAAACTACCTCGAGTCAGGTGTCATTCTTTTCTATATTTAATAACGAATCTGATTATAATGTTTTTTCCCTGTATTTATTGATTGATTGTCCCGCGAATTATGTTCTCTTATTCTCTTAAAAACAGTTCGCGCCTTACCATCCCCACTCTGCCTTTCCGATGCGGGTCTCTCGCTTTCTTTTACCGCTGCCTATATAAATCACGATCGAAGAAAAAAGCTCTCTCTTAATTTTTTTCCTCTTACGCATCCACAGCTTTACATCGTTCCAAGTTCGCGTCCCTCCCAGTTCTAAGTCACGTTTGTTTTAGTGCCCCTAGTACTTCAACATAACAAAGTCAAGTTACAGTCCGCGACCCTTTCGCCTGTTCGTTTAATCGTTCGCGTACTTAGTCAGACCCTATTCTGATTCGCCGATTAATCCAGCTCAACTACACTCCCGGAACCACGGACAGCGAGACGCCACAAAAGTAAAGTATTCCTCATCCTTATCTATTACTTTAATTTTTAATTTTCTCTTACAACCGCTACATTAAATTTTACTTTATACATTCTCAAAATATATCTAAAAATCATTTACGGTGTGAGATTATCGAACCCCCGTACCGATAATACCTGTCTTAACCAACGATCATTCTAACGACCCACTCGTTCCCTCTCACTCTCTTCCTTTCGATCTCACCTACTCCTTACGTGAATCAATATTTGTGTTATTGTGTTTTATTTAAATAATTAATTAAAGAACTTAAGGACACTCTTGTTGTTTTATTTTCCTTAATTTTTTATCTCTTCTTTTATGTACTAATTAAAATTCTTTTACAGGAAAATAAATATAATAATCCTACATTTGTTTTATTTTCTTATTATATATTTTGTGTTTCTTTCTTTTACGTAATTCACCATTAGAGCTAGCTAATACAGCATTTTTAAAACTAACATCATTTTAAAAATATAACAAGTGGCATCAGTCTTTTAAGGATAATAGTGTATAGGGTTAAGCACTTGTGTGGGAAGAAAAGTTGGTACTGACTGTAACTTGCTTCATTTAATGATATTTTAAAATCATATTTGTTTAATTCAAACATATTTTTCATTTGTAAGTTTTGTCAACAACAGTAAATTATTTTCCTAAATTTCATACTAAATCCACAGATTATACACTGTGACTTTTTGGAAAATATCTAATTTTCAATTATGTTGCTACCTACATACATAAATAGAACAGCAACATTCATCAAAATTAGAAGAATATTCTAATTTAGCTTACATTAAATTTATCCTATGCAAAGCAGAAAAAGAAAATATTGACATAAGAAAGGAAAGGTAAGAAATTCTGTTTGAATAAGAAGTAAAAAAACTTAAAACAAGCTTAGCTATTTCGCTATCGGTATAATTTGTACTCTATTTTATCGACTGGGTGTTCATTGAGTACCGGTCCATCCGCAAGGAGGCGCTGAAAATCGTTACCACCTTGATGTATTTCAGTCCCCACCCCATGATATGCAATAACATCCTCACGCTGACGCTGCCTATTTTATACATGGTAAAATATGTTGAGTATGCCAGGCATAGTACTCATGAAAATACTGCCAGGTTATTACACAATTATGACACGATATGCGCCGCTTTACTACGTAATTCGAATCACCACCAATTAATCTATAAGCGTTTTCGACCAAAAATAATTATATATGAATAACAAATTGAAAAAAGGTAATACTAATTTTTAGTACAGCAATATATAGATACTTGCCTTCTTTAACCATCAGAAGAACACCTCGAAGGTTTGCTCCAAGCTCATCTTGTATTGTGAACCTCTCTGTTATGTCACGATATATCTTTTGAACTAAAAATAATTATTTTGTCAATAAAAAAAACAGCTATTAAATGATTATAAATAGGATTATAGTTAGATTAGTATTGCTTTACGGCATTTTATGTGCATTTTCATAGTTCTTTTTAGCTTAAAAGACTATGTACATATACTGTGTCGTTTATTCATTTATCACAAAAAAAAACAAAAAAGTAAATGCACCATAAATCTATGTATTTATCTGAAAACCTAAAATATTTATTTACTTACTTGCGTTAATTATATCGTCATATGTGTACGGTGAATATATTGTACACCATTCAATTTCTCTCCGATATTGAATCCTAAAGTATACCGAGAGTTGCTTTATTCACCGGTGTACATCAGTGATGCCATCAGATGGTATCAAGCCGTTGCTTTATTCACCGGTTGTTTCCTGATGTTCCATCATAAATGGTTGCTTTCTGCATCGGTTAATCGATGGTGTTATACCACATCCACCGAACTTCGAGTTCGATGTTAGCGATGGATTGTTTCTGTTTATATCGGCGTAACGGAAAAATTTAAGGTTATTAGACGAACGGCAGATATGGATTATGAATTCGAATATAATGGGGTGCGCTTTTGCACGCGGACAACAGAAGAACAAAGTGTGATATTAAGGAAGGGTATGTATGGTGTTTGATATTCATATTTATATTCATTTTAATTTTTCAAATTATAGATCTGGAAAAAGGGGAAGCCTTCTTTCTTGATGTATATAGTAACTATTTAAGTTCGCAAATACCCCCTGAAGATAGTGGGCATGCAATCCCAAGCTGTAGTAGTTTGCAGGAAGACAATAATTTTGGTATTACAGCAAGTTGTAGTAGTAATCTATTACCACAAATAAACGCCGAAAGGGCCCATTCATTGGAACAACAAAAACCTAAACTTGTTTGGGATACAGGAAAGACAAATCTCCTATTAGATATATTCGACTGAATATGGAGCATTTGTTTAATAAACGTACTTCAAAGAAAAACAGATTGTGGCAAAAGGTAGCTGTAGAGTTTAATACCGTTGGAGGCTATACCTGTAACTTTCAAGAATTGTACAATAAATACAGAAACCTGTTACAGACCTATAGAACAAATAAAATTAAAAAGTGTAAAAGTGGTGAGGAGGTGGTGAGATGGGAGTTTTTTGAAAAAATAGATAATGTATTGGGAAGTAAAGCAAACATTGTTCCTCTCTCAGATACTTTGGAGGGATCCTTAATTCATTGTAGCGATAGTGAGAATTCTGATAATGTCGTAAAACCACCAAGTGAAGAGAAGTCTGAAAATGTAGTAAAACCATCAACTGAGAAGAAGCCCCTACATAACAGTGATAAAAAGGAAGTGTCATTGCAAAAATATTTATATTTAAAAATGAAAAGGGATGAAGAATACAAGCAGCATAAAGTAAAAAAAGTGGGAAGAAAGTAAGGAACTAAAGCAACAAGAAGTATACGTATTACGAGATTTAGTAAATGTTATGAGCAAGAATAAAAGAAAGAGAATTCACAATAACAGCGATTCTGAGTAAAAAAATTCCAAAAATGTGGAAGTTAGCGAAGATATTTTATTTGTCTATTGATCTCGTTTTATTTTTTTTACAAGTCCCATATTTCGTTTTTATTAAGAAATCTTTTATTATATTTTATTTACGAATCTCATGTTTTATTTATTTATGGATACTTTATCCTTATTTTGTATATTATTACCGTTGCAATATTCCAGATGTTAGTTTATGCTGTCGACTGTATCGTCAGAAGTGATTATGTGAAAATAATTGTTTAGTTAAATTGTTTTGAAATAAAAAAAAAAAACAGTAGAATTATGATAAATATTTATTGTAACATAGTTATGTAAAACATAATGAAAATTCAAGTGTGCATAAGTATGGTCATAATTTCTAAACGTTTCTCATTAGCTTGAACATCATCATGTGGAACCTCAAGTGCATCGTCATTATCGTTAGTATTATCAAAAGTCTCTGTATAATCGCCACTTACAATATTCTCATGAATACAAATGTTGTGTAAAATGCATGCTGCAACAACAATGAACTTGGCATGTTGCAGATTCGTAACATGTAAATATTTTAACCTACGAAGTGTGCCCTTTAGCCTTCCGAATGCTTGCTCAATTACCACTCTTTTACTGCTTAGTAACTTATTAAATTTTCTTTGTGCTGAACTTAGAAGCTCATTATCACGAAATGGCACCATGATAAATGTTCTCAGAGGATATGCTGAATCTCCTAAGAGATGGCAATTGTCTGGCATGTATTCACCTATTATATTACGATTTAATCTATCATATATAGGTGAGTTTGTCCACATCCTAGCATCATGTGAAGATCCAGGCCACCCACAAAATATATTTATAAACTCAAATTGTGAATTGCAAATACCTTGCAATAATATGGAATTGAATCCCTTTCTGTTATAATACGAGTTATCTTGTCTAGGTCCTGGTATTGCTATATGACAACCATCTATTCAACCTAATACATTGGGAAACGAGCCTGGTCCACGCAAATCATTATATTTTTCTACTGTTATTGCTGCAGCATTATCTTTGGGTCATATTATATAATCATCCTGTAGTGTGTATAACGTTTTACACACATTAATACACATCTTATGTGCTCCCCCTTTTGTCATTCCAAATCTGTCCGCAATCCCACGAAAGGATTCCTGGTTTGCCAATGTCCATAAAGTTAGGAGGAGTGCCTCATTATGCAAAATAGGTTTTCTTGTATGTGGTTTTTGAGCTTTAATCGTTATTAACAAATTCTGTAACATATAACAGGTTTGTACATTTTATGTAATTTTTCGGAAAAAATACCTCAAATGCAGTTCGCGTCAGTCGAATATGGGACTGGAAATCTCGGTTACTGTACTTAGGAACTACACAATCTACATATGTCTCGATTCGAGCTTTTTTGACGTGCTCCTTACTTACTAGAAATTCATCTGAAGATGAACTATCTGAGCTATCTAAAAACACAATTCAGCCAATAATATAAATATTTAACTACACATTTTAAACCTGTATCCGATGACGAAACTTGTAGTATTTTCATTAAGATAAAATATTCCATAATCGACGGTGTCGCAATCTAGACGAATACGTAAAGATACCTTTTTTCGTAAAACGAGAGAAACGTAAATGATGCGTAAATGTTATAAACTGTAAACATAACCTCTCAACATAAAAGTCAACACTGCCATAACACCAGAAACCCTTGCTTTAATCATCGCAAATTACATGCACCATAAATCCATCTAATTATGACGTCATCACATCAAGCGATGTGGTGTTGATGAATAAAGCAACTCTCGAAACCTCTTAGAAGAGACACATACCAATTTTTTTTCCACAACCTTCTAATTTTTTTGATATATATCTAATAGAACATACATGTGTTCATAGAAAGTTGAAGAATTTTGACATGTCCACAGTTATAACTTCACAAGTTTTTCTTTTAATAATTCACTGGAATCAGCCTTCTTATCGTTTATTTATTCTACCTCGTATTTTCTGAGTAATTCTACAAATTTACCGATGAAATAAACTTGCACAAAACTGAATTCAATAAAAAACAACTTTGCGTATTCTTTCAGTAATATCATAGTTATAGATGTCAATTTAAATCAGAGGTTATAATTATAGGTTTGTTCCAACAAAGAAATCACTGATCAGTCTTGGATCGATCTATGACTGTTGCAATTGCGCATGTTTTATCAGAAACCAGTATCCGACCAAACTGCAATTAAAGTGTGTTGGAACACTATTTAAACCTTTTAGTTAACATATTTGTGGGTAGATGGTACTTGTTCAGTGATTGACAAGTATTTGATGAATCGTATAATTGCATAAAAGATTATTAGTCTTAGATGAAATATTCTTATAATGTTAATCTACACGTCCCTACGCATTTTCTTTTTTCAATTTATTATTAATTGTTATAAAAAATTAAATATAAATAGACAATCGAAAAATAAAATGCGTACCGACGTATAAAATATTATTGTGAACATTAATTTCTTATTAAGATAAATGTGTAATTTGATAAGAACGAAATGCATTTTTGGCACTGCTTTAGTACGATACCTGCAGTCAAATATTTGATATATTCTTGCAATCCAAGACAGGGCGAAGTTACTTTGTCTAGGTGGGGATTCACTTTACGAGCGATATTCGGAATACAGAAATCGTTGTTAGGGTTTTGAGTAGGTATTTGATTAAACGTTATTTATATTATTTTACATTTCATAAAATTGAAAGCATTATTTCGTTTATTTGATAACTGTGTCGCCTAATTCCAAAACCGACCAAGTCCACACATGTTGGTTTTTCAGGAGAGCGTAAAAACCACTGTGCCAAGTTGAATTACCCCTGAAATTCGGCTAGGATGTCAAAAAATAAACAAAAATTTTATAATCGTGTACCCTTAAGGACAATGAGGAATTATTAAAAATGGACGTACCATACACAAATCAAAAATAACTTGGTCGGTTTTGAAAATGAACTGTGAATTTAGTCAGTTCTGGAAATGAATTGTGGGGATTTAGTCGATTTTGAAAGTAAGGTTCTGAAGAATAAGTTTAAAAAGAGAATGCAACAAAATTGTATTGAAATATTAAATTTATAAAAAAAAATGAGGTGTGGTCACCACATGACTTTCTTATACGTATGAGCGTTTCAAACTATACAATTTTAAGAATTTTTTTATACAAAACTTATTCAAAATCCTATTCTAGGTACTTTCATTCGCTTAATAAATCGCTATAGAATGCATACTTTGCAAGATATTATCAAAAAAGTGCTCCTCGCTAAGAGTAAAAGTGCTACTTCCGGTCCGAATTTTGAAATTTCATATATACAAAAAATATTGCAAATCCAGTTCTAAATACTTTTGTACTCTTGATAAATATATATAGAATGCATAACTTACGACATATTTGCAAAAAATCGCTATTCGATAAGAGTAAAAGTGGTACTTCCGGTCTGAATTTTGAAATTTGTTTTATACAAAAGATATTGAAAATTATGTTTTAAATACTTTTATACCCGTAACGTACTTGTCTAAAAAGCATGACTTGCGAAATATTCGCAAAAAACTGATTTTCGATAAGAGTAAAAGACCTACTTCCGGTAGGAATTTCGAAAAACTTTTTAAATAAAATTATTCTCAATTTTAATTTTAAGTATATATGAATTCTTTATAAATTTGTTTAAACTTAGTAGTTGACGAAATATTCGCAAAATTCTATTTTTTCGCTGAAGTAAACTGCTACTTCCGGTCCACCGATTTTACTGAAAAACTAATCAGATCTCAAGAGGGAGATTATACACGTAAATACAAAATTTGGAATTGATATCTACAGCGGTTTGGCCGATATCGTGGTCACACACACACACACAGACAGACAGACACACAGACACACAGACACACAGACATTTTTTAAAAACCACTTTTTCGGTATCAGGGGACTTCAAAACGTGGACATCTGCAAAAATCTCGAGGTCGAAAATTTTCATCATCACAATACTTCCTTATACTACGTATAAGAAAGTAAAACATGTGTGCATATTTTTAAACAACACTATCATATTCAAGATCTGCCTCTTTAACTTCCAAGTCATGTTCTTCATCTTCTTTACCTTGGATTTCACTCTCATTATCCAGATAGTTTTCCAATGCCTTTTTATAGAAGTCTAGGTGGAATTCTTCAATTTTTACTTTCTTATACGTAGTATAAGGAAGTATTGTGATGATGAAAATTTTCGACCTCGAGATTTTTGCAGATGTCCACGTTTTGATGTCCCCTGATACCGAAAAAGTGGTTTTTAAAAAATCTCTCTCTCTCTCTCTCTCTCTCTCTCTCTCTCTCTCTCTCTCTCTCTCTCTCTCTCTCTCTCTCTCTCTCTCTGTGTGTGTGTGTGTGTGTGTGTGACCACGATAGCGGTCAAACCGCTATAGGTATCAATTCCAAATTTTATATTTACAAATATAGTCTCCCTCTTGAGATCTGATTAGATTTTCAGTAAAATCGGCAGACCGGAAGTAGTAGTTTACTTCAGTGAAAAAATCGAATTTCGCCAATTATTCGTCAACTACTAAGTTTAAACAAATTTATAAAGAATTCATATGTACTTAAAATTAAGTTTGAGACAAATTGTCTTAAAAAAGTTTTTCGAAATTCCAACCGGAAGTAGGTCTTTTACTCTTATCGAATATCGAAAATCAGTTTTTTGCAAATATCTCGCAAGTCATGCTTTTTAGAGAAGTATGTTCCGAGTATAAAAGTATTTAGAATATAATTTTCAATATCTTTTGTATAAAAAAATTTCAAAATTCAGACCGGAAGTACCACTTTTACTCTTATCGAATAGCGATTTTTTGCAAATATGTCGTAAATTATGCATTCTATATATATTTATCAAGAGTACAAAAGTATTTAGAACTGGATTTTCAATATTTTTTGTATATGTGAAATTTCAAAATTCGGACCGGAAGTAGCACTTTTACTCTTAGCGAGTAGCACTTTCTTGATATCTTGCAAAGTATGCATTCTATAGCGATTTATTAAGAGAATGAAAGTACTTAGAATAGGATTTTGAATAAGTTTTATATAAAAAAAATCTTAAAATTGCATAGTTTCAAACGCTCATACGTATAAGAAAGTCGTGTGGTGGCCACACCTCATTTTTTCTTTCCAGTTTTGGCCAAAATGCTTAGTGAGTAGTTCGTTAACATTATTTAATTTTTTAGGGTTCACACGAATTGTGTTTAGTGGATCTTTGTTAGGGTTGATATTGGCAATCTTTTGTCGTTGTTTGCAGATCATAGCTGGATTACTGATATCGTTTTTGTAATTAGGTTCTCCTCTAACCAACACATAATTTTTTTTCGACTTTGTAAATATAATTCGCTTACACGATTTAATTTGGAAAGGTAAATTGTTGGTAGCCTTCAAAACTTTTTTAGCTTCGTTCTTCCAGTCATAAACATCCCAGTCGGTTCCCAGCCGTTGCTGAGTGCCATACTCTTGAAAAGCCTTGTAGTATGTCTCTGGTTCTATGATTGTGTCTTTCTTCTTGATTCTCTTTTCAATTAATGCAAAAACCCTGTCAGGTGGCAGAAATGAATGACCGGTAACAGGGAAGACGAGCACGACTTTATCAATATTTTTCGGAGCTTCTAAAAACCATTTTGCGCACATGGCCAGTACAATGCTGTTTTTGTTCTGGCCTGCACATCCATCTGCTATTAGCCGAATCTCTTTCACTGTCTCAGTCAATTCCAGTTTGTTCAAAACATTATAAATGGCCGAAGCAATTTCGTTTGAACCCTTTGCTGATTCACTTTCGAACCAAGAATGTATGAAAACTCGGTTCTTTGACAATTTGCTTTTAGAAGACCCAACAACAATTGTAAAATTATATAAGTAAAGTTGCCTTTTATAATAAGTAATTTGGTCCGGTATTTTGGGTATACTAAATTCTTCTGACAGTCAAACGATATAGTCACTAAGTCTTCTCTGGTTTCTTTCAGTGCATCAAAAAAGGCATTGGCTCTTAGTTTGTGCACTCGTTGCAGTGTCATTAGTTTAACTTTCTCGTCTTGATTTTTTGCCAATTTGATTTTTTCCTTATATTCAAGGCATTGGGAGCAAACATCTACTTGTGGTGCATTGAACCCAATGTTAAATTTGTGGTTGAAAATAGAGCGAAAATAAGTTTGCCTACAATGCAGGTTTTCAGGTGATTCATTGAGATATATTTTCCACATTTTTCTAATACTTAAGTCACTGGTCAAATATTGCCTCTCACTTGTACCTCTGCAATAGTGTTTTTCTAATACTTGGAATTTTTTAATAAAATTTATCACGTTCGCTTGGCGACCTCTGTTTTTGAAGGATCTGTGATCTCCACCCCTAGTTTCCTGAGGCATTTCACCACTTTCCAGAAATCGACGCAAGACGCCTTCCAGTCGGTGCTTTTTTGCATTAAGGATACCTTGAAATGCTGGTTTGCAGACAGGGACCACTGAATGATTGGCTGTTTTAACAAAGTAACTTGCAGATACTTTACGCTGTTGTATTCTACGCTTAGCTGTACCTTTGCAAGTTTGTCGCTCTCTTCTTCGTGCAACTTGTCCAGCAGAAGCATATTTTATCAGAAAACTATCTTGTTTAATTTTGTCTGAATATCGATAAAATTCGTTATGAAACTCTTCAATATCATTGAGTGAAAGCAACGAACATTTAAATCTTTTTGAATTGTGGCCACATTTAGGAACCTTGGGATTTTCTTCGCTTGTATATCTATAATTTCACAAAACCCCATTACACAAAGTGGAATTTTTATAAACTAACTAAAACTAACCTAGCCTTTCTAGAAATATTTTTCTGCCAATTTTCTGGGGCCGATTTTCTTTTACGGGTCTTTGCGGGAGCTTCCTTTATCGTTTCCATCACTTTTACACTTGTAATAACAACCTCAAACTAATCTTATTCACCTCAACAACTGTTATAAACACAACCGGAAAAACAACATTAAAAGGCGGGCATCTGAACCACACCACGTCGACCGTCATTGTGGATATAGTCGGTTTTGGAATTAAACCTCAACTTTGCTTTCATTTTTAAAGCGGTTATCGTCGGTTTTGAACTAGAACCTTTATACAGATCGATAGATTTGATGATTGGCTAACAGATGGCACCACTAACTCATTTTCGATCAAAAGTGGAATTAGTCGGTTTTGGAATTAAGCGACTCAACTTTTACATAAATACAAACTTAAACAAAAACATTACATATGATTCTTAAATAATACTAGCTTTTTTAGTTCTTCCACTATTTTACATTTATCAAGATAAAATACTACTGACATTTATAAGTGCATTAAAAATAATGTAAAACTAATATAGAAAATTCGTCAGAATCTTTATTTTCGAAAACTTCACGCTACAGAAATCTATAAGTGATATGGCTGTAATTTTGTAACTTTGTTTAGAACAAGATTTAGATTTTTTGGCGATATCTTTTGATCTACAAGAGACATGGTTTTGACATAAAAAATAAACAACAAAAAAGCAACATATGAGTTTTTCTTACAAACCACAATGCAATTTATAAAAGTACGCAATAATAATTTTAATGTAAGGTAAACATATGAGTATAGAGGTGCTTCTCACTTAACCTAACCGTTTAACGACCGCTCGGGTATACGACTTCGACGCTCGAGCTTCTGCGTCGGGTATTCCCCGCAACAAACAACTGTTTAACGTGGGGAATACTCGGATACGTTTTGCTGATGCGTAAAAGATGCATTAAATCATCGACAGGTTTTAAAGCCGTAATAACTAGGCAGCGGAAAGGTCTGATTCATGAGATGAAAAAGCTCCTCGCGATTTGGTTGATGACCACATACAAAACAGAATGCCGATGAGCCTACTAATTATTCAGGCAAAGGCGCGAATGAGCTCTGACGTTTAATAGGAGTATTAGCGGCGAGGCAGCAAGCGTTGACGTAGAAGCAGCGAAAAAATTTATTGAGCAATTTGATAAAATTATGGATGAAGGGAATTACCGCCCTGAACAGAGTTGAAAAGTAGACGAAGCTGGTCTTTTTTGGAAAAAAAATTCCGAGAGCTTCTATATTCACGTAGGAGCGGAGACATTGCCGGTTTTAAGGCATTTAAAGATACAATTACATTGTTGTTAGGAGGTAATGTCGCAGGATTCAAGCTAAAACTTTTTCTTATCTATTGCTTTGAGAACCCACGTGCATTAAAGCATGTTAATAAGGGCACCCTACTCGTTTACTATCGTGCAAACAACAAATCATGGATGACGCAAGCATTATTTGAGGAATGGTTCCCCAACTGCTTCATACCGTCGGTTAAGCAATATTGTTTGGAAAAGAACTTGCCATTTAAAATTATCCTTATGCTTGATTATGCCCAACATCTTGATGATTTACACCCAGATGTAAAGGTAGTGTATCTGCCTAAAAACATAAACGCTATCTTACAACCAATGGATCAAGATACAATAGCTACGTTCAAATAATACTATTTGTGCACAACGTTTTCCAAAGCTGTAACAGCAACAGAGAGTAATGAAATAACTCGTGATTTCTGAAAGTCATATAATATTTTAGAATACATAAAGAACATTGAAACCGCGTGGGAAGAAGTGACAGAAAGATGTATGCTGGGTGTATGGAAAAAATATAAAAAGTCAGAAAGTGTTCAGGAATAATTTAGATTTTGACGAAGACGAGTACACTAATGCCATACATAAAGTAGTGGAACTTACTAACATACTTCATTTAGAAGCTGAAGTGGAGGATATTGAAAAATTAATAGAGTTGGAAGAACAACGGCTCCCGAAAGAGGAACCAGTAGAGGAAAGTGAATGAAACTACTAAAACTAGAAGGTATGGATTCAAATGTTGAACGGTTCACGAAAGTTGAACGGCCAATAAATGAAGTTTTACAAGTTACAAAGCAGACTACATTAACGACATTCTTTTTAAAAGCTATAACCAAGACTCCTGCTCTTGTAAATACTTCTATTTCTTCGCCGCCATCTCCCTTACTAGGCCCCTCTACAGCTTTTGATAGCTCTGGTGATAAATACAATGACGACGTTGATGAACCACATTTTGCACTACATATCATAAATAGTTATTCTTCGTTTTTCACAGAATAAATTTAAATTTTTTTAATACGTCACTTTTTAATTTTTGTATGTATTCTTATTTTCTGTAATATATAAGAGATGCAATTAAAAAGTTTCCTTTGAACTTTTGGAGAAATGTAAATGGAGAACATATTCGTGTATGTATTGCGTATATAATAATATAGATAGAAATAAATGTCGGGTATCATGAGTATATAAATAAAGTGAAACATAATTTATATATAAATTCATATACTGTACAGGGTTTTTAAAAGTAAAAACATTAACTTTGGTGGTGCTTGTAGCCAAGAAAATTCTGCATCAAAAAACTTTGTTTTTCAAAGCCTACTTTTTGATATTTTCACATACCAAAAACTTATTTTGTTTAAATGGAACACCCAGTATTTTATTGAGGCATTTTGTTCCTTTTTTTACTCTCTTTCATTTTTGTTAACAATGTCCTATACCTATCTTTTGTAATTTTTGAGATAATCAGTATAGCAGCAATTAATGGTCAATTAAAGAACTACGGGCGCTGTTCTATGCACCCAAATATTCGTCCAATAAAGGCTGGAATGCGGCTGACTGTCTGAGTCAACTGTTAAAGAAAGTCTGTATACATTTATGTCAAACTTAAAAAAGCATCGCTATTAGTTATCATCCAAATGAATTATTCTTATGAAGGGTTAATAGATATGATTGACAGTTTGGGTGAATCTGAAAGAAACTCTTTGGTAGCATCCAGACTTTATGCACAGCGAACCCTGGTAGAAGTTAACCGAAGCCAGACACCTTCAAAAGTACGGTATGAGTGAACAGAAAGTATTGAATATGGAAGAAAGAGCGGAAAAACCAATAACTGGTGAGGATAAGAAGTTTATGGTACTTGCGAGTGTAGTCGAACAGCCCCATACTAGTACTACGAAAATTAGTCGTCAGTTAAATGTAACTCAAATTTGAGAATCCAGAATAATTAGCAAATCTGAAATTCACCCGTAACATATTTATACACAGGGTTAGATGAAATAAATTTTCAGTATCGCTTACATTTTTGTTAATTGGCAGCAGATAAATTATCCTGGCTTTCTAAATTTTTATGTTGTTTGCCAACGAAGCCACCTTCTATCAAAAAGAATACGTTCATCGTCACAATCTCCGTTATTATAACACATAACCCCTCCTCCACTTTATCACACCTGTAAACTTTCAAAATCGGTGGTCATTAAAACTGTGGGGAGGAATAGTGGGTAGTTACATAATTGGACCTTATTTTCTTCATGAAAATGTTAATGGGGGAGAGTATCTTCGCTATCTACTGCAACTGGACATTGCCGGAATTCAAAAATTGAAATGCGATGCTCTTCATTCTATAAAATTATTACTTTTGGGATAGTTGGCTTTAACATTTACTTTGTTTGATAGTTGACTAAGGAAGTCGGGCGCCATTCCTGCCTTCTATTGGTTGAACGAATATTTTGGTGCATAGAGCAACAGCGCTCGCAGTTCTTTAATTGACCGCTAATTGCTCCTATAGTGATTATCTTAGAAATTACAAAAGATAGGTATAGGATATTGTTAACAAAAATGAAAGAGAATAAAAAAAAGAACAAAATGCCTTAATAAAATACTGGGTGTTCCATTTAAAAAAAAATAGTGTTTGGAATGTGAAAATTTCAGGAAGTAGGCTCTGAAAAAACTTTGTTTTTTCAGGTATTGTCGAGTGCAACTTTACCAAATGATGCAAAATTTTCTTGGCTACAAGCACCACCAAAGTTAATGTTTTTACTTTACTTACTTACTACACGTGTTTTGGTCAAATATTTTTTAAAAAAAATTAATAACTTAAAAACTATGGGCTCAATTTTGAAAAAGAAACAACAATTGAACAGACAATTTAAAGCACTACAAGAAAATCCAAAAATATATAGGGTGTTATTTAAAAAAATTAAGTTTCGTGCATTTCCGGCGAAACCGGAAGTGCGTCAGAGCTTAAAGTATTTTTACAATATGCGCCACAAGCAACCATGGATCTTCCACTAATTGTTTTTTCTTTTACTTAAAACACAAAAGAGCAATCGAAGAAGCGGCTACTAATGACTCACACTGTATATATAGGTACAATTCATTATTATTTACTTTAGCATTAAGTAAAATTATGAAAGGTAAATTATAACCTTATTCTGGTACGTTTTGTGCCTTCTAATTTTCTCATTCTCCAATCTCACGTATTTCTCAGCTCTATTCATCTGTCTCTGTTTGCCTTGATCTATTAAATCTTCAAGATTGATATTATTTTCTACCTCTTCAACATATCTTACGCAAGCATTGTGTCTCTGATGTGTCAACATTCTTAAATGTCTAGTTACTTCTTGGATATATCTTTCACTCGGATTTGCTTGTGGGTATCTAATACTAGTGAAGATTACCTCTACATTCATTTCTCTAGATTCTTGTATGAATCTTTCATTGTTAAAATAGGATACATTATCCACTAATAACTTCCTTATGTCCATGATCGTTGATAAATTGATTTATGCAATTTATTGCTGTTTGTGTATTATATTTCCTGGTAGGATATAATTTAACATATTTAGTTAAAATATCTACCATTACAAAAATATTACAATATCCTTGTTCTCCTGGTATTAAATTAGCCAGGAAATCAACAGCTACCAAATCAAGTTTGTTTTCCACTCTAATGCTATCTACAATGTTTTGATTGACTCTATTTTTGTATTTGCCTAATAGGCATTGTCTACATTTTTTATTTTCTGCAGCTATTAAATTTTTATCCTTAAAACTATGAAACTGCTCCCTGAATATAAGGAAAGTTTTCCTATTTCCAGGATGCCCTAAATTATTATGCACATTTCTAATAATACTTAATGCTAAATTCCTACCTAAAACAATTAAATTCTTATTTCCTAAAGTCTTATACACTATATTGTCTCTCATACTGTAACCTTTATAATTTCCTTCTCTTTGAATTCTTCTTTTAATGTCTAGTATCTCTTCAGATTGCTGACAATTTGCAATGCTTTCACGATTGTATAAATCTGGAGCATGTTCTAAATCATAATGATGTATCTTATATGAGTTTTGTTGCTTGATGCCACCATGAGCTCTACTCAATGCATCCGCAACAATATTTTCTGTTCCCCTTCTATGTCTTATTTTAAATGAATATTCAGATAGTAAAAGTGACCATCTATATATTCTAGAGTTATTAAATCTTGTCTTCATGAGAAAGATTAAAGATAAATGATCTGTCTCGACCAAGAAGGTATTTCCTAGTAAATAATATTTTAGTTTTGACACTGAATGAACCAAGGACAGGAGTTCCTTTTCAGATGTCGTATAATTTAATTCGTATCCCTTTAGGATTCATGATAAGAAACAGATTGACATTTCTACTCCATTTCTTATCTGTAATAGTTCTGCCGCTATCGCATTATTTGATGCATCGCACCTTAATATAAATTCTTCCTTAAAATCAGGTAAGTTTATTATTAAAGCCTTGCGGAAATCTTCTTTTACATCTTCAAATGCCTTCAATGTTTCTTGAGACCATTTGAATTTTACTCCTTTCTTGATCATCCTAAATAACATATAGGTCTGATCTGATATTTTTGGAATAAAATGTTTGTAATAGTTAATCATAATAATAATTTTTAGGTCTTGGATATTTCCTTATAGCTTCTAATTTTCTCTCTTCTATAGTGATGGTTTTACCATCTATAATGTAACCTAAATAATTTACACTCTTTTTGTAAAATCACACTTCTCAAGATTTATTTTTAAATCATTTTCTGCTAAAGTATTTAATACTTTGTCCACTGATACCTTATGACTCTCTAAGTCTTTATTAAATATTAATATATCGTCCACATAGTGAGAAACATATTCTTCATGTGGTTCTAAAATCTGTTGCATGGCTCTGACCAAGGCCGCTGTAGCCGTTGACAGACCAAATGGAACAACTTTGTATGAATATACTAATGAATTAAACATAAATGAACAATACTTTCTTGAATCTTTATGTAATGGCACCAGCCAAAAAGAACTTTTAAGATCAATTTTTGTGAACCACTTGGCATCGGTGCACCTTGTTAATAAGGTATCTATACTCTGTGGGGCTTCAAAATTAGGAGAGGTCCTTGAATTGAGACTCCTCGCATCAAGACATAGGCGTAACTTGGTTTCTTTCTGATTGTTTATACTTTTATTTACCACTACAACTATAGGATTGATAAATGTTGATTCTGTTCTCTCTATGACATTGTTTTTTAACATCTCTTTTATTTGTAATTTTACCTGTTAATAATAATAATAATAATAATAATAATAATAATAATAATAAAGCTATTTATTCAGTAATACATACAGTGTTGAACATGTCAAAATATATATATAACAGATTCACAAATTCACATTTATACGCGTCAAAATTTAAAATCAAAATACTCATCTATGCTATAGAAAGCTTCTTTGATGAGTATTTCAAACAATACAGTTTTTTGCCTTTTTTGAGGTAAATATTTTATGTGTGAAGGTCAATGATTATATACTCTTATTATTATTTGGGTGATACAACTCTTTTCCACAATACTTTTTGTTGTTTGTAGAGGCACCAAATGTGAACAGACTATACCTCTGGTCTCGTAATTATGTTGTAACTAGCTAATACGGCAGGCCTTAAAGGCCCGCTATCGCCTCTTATTCCGCTTACAGTTGAGGTACCGCTCCCCCTTATTCTTCTAAATTTATTGCGGATTTTGTCTTTATTGCGTGTCAGTTTTTGAAACACCATATAATTCCGATATATAGCGAATAACTAAATATAATTGTGTTTTAGATGTTCAATATTGCTTAGTTGTTTTTATACACCCTTGTATATAGTTAACAACTATGTAATATTTTATTCAGAATGCTTATCGGATTTTGTTATTGTAGAAAATGTTTTTTTAAATAAGAGGTAGATCAATTTTTATTCTTTATATTTTAATATTTATATTTAAATGTGTGCACCAACAATTTTTTTTTTACATGTTGTTTTTTTACATGTTTGCTTCAATACTTAAGCGACGTACTTTTCTTCCTAATTAATTTAGATGAAATGATGTAGATTTGGTAATAATAGGAATGTTTTTAAATTTAAAATGTTATGTGTTATCTTTATTATTATAATTTAATATTACTCTATGTTGTAGGTCTTCATTATGGAAATGAGATTTGGTTATTACGTATGTTTTGCGATTGCAAATTTTTTATTAGTGTGTATACAATTTTCTCAAATATGTTGTAAACATGAGTAATAGGCGTATATTTTTTTTATATATACAAATGTTATACTTAAGCTTTTCAGGAAGTTTATTTGCCTAGTAGTATAAGTAATAATATGAAAAAGTGAAGTTACTAATGTGTCTGCACAGTATTTGAGTAGACGACTTGGAATGTTAACTTAAAGACGCCGTATTCTTTGTTGAAGAACTTACCAGTCAATGTTGGCGTTTGCAATCTTTTCGTATTATCGATGTAATTAGCATTTTGAAATTTTTATGAAAATAGGCTTTGGGTTTCAATTATTATTGTACATTTGATATTTTTTTGTGAAACATATTTTTTTGATATACTACTATTTTGTAAATGTTTGTGGATTAATGAATGCTTATTCTAGTTGATTAACTTCTATATGAAATGAGATTCTTTTTTTAATTTTTTTTTTTATTGAAATTATAAATTTATATTTAAAATTGTGTTCATTAGTAATACTTTCATTTAAATCTCTATTTCTTAAGAAAGGCTCTGCTGCTTTTCAAGAAGATGCTCCTTTTTCTTTGGTTTTCTCTTGCATGATGATTTCAATTATCAGTGCTAGTCTATTTGAACTTCAACCTTTGAAAAGAAAGAAATTTATCATTATATTTTATTTATCGATTTTTTTAACTCGCAAAAAAATCTTTTAATTACTATTATGAAATATTTTCTAAGAAAAAATCAATTGTCTTCTACTTACTTCATCATTGAATTGGGTTTTTATGACAATGATGAATATTTTTTCAAATTTTAATTTCCAATAAGTCTTTTCTTTATTTCTTAATCGTTGATTTGCTTTTAAATTTTTCCATGTTTTTCACTTTTACTTTTTCTTCTTTCCTTTGTGATATTTTCGTCCTAGTTAATCGATCTAAAAAAAGAATTGGTAGTTTTCCGAATCACCTTTGAGGTACTACCACAGATTCGTTAACTTTTTTTTTTATGAGAGTTTCGCCAAGAGCCATATCTTACTCATATTCATATTCAGTTCATTTTAATTGAGAGAGCATAAAAATATGTGTATATAATGCGATTGTTTTTGAATGAATTTTGAAAATTCCTAGTATAAATTCTATTCAATCTAATGTGTACGATATGAAAATTACATTTTTGAAGTAAATATATGGAAATAGTTAATAAGTTTGACCATTTATCATTGCATAATTAAATAAAAAAATATTGTAGTTGAGGAAAAGAAGTAGAGAAAAATGTGTGATATTGTGTTGATTGTGATGTTATTATTTGAGTTATTGTTGTCCTATTCGTTATTCAATAGATTAAAACAGAACGTATCGCATTCGGAAGAGCGTGAGCGATTCAAGCTTGCCTTTAGGAGTATTTATTATTTGTATAATTTGTTAAATTGTTTAGCATCAATTTGAGACATTTTTTTTTGTAATTTGACGATTCAAAAATATAAATGAGATCAACATATTTTTCTAAGATGTTCTTTTCGCAATTGTTTTACTATTAGTATTAATATTATTTTCTATCATTATAATATGGGATAAAAACGTAATTTATATACGAATATTTTTAAACACTCAAATAAAAGAGATAAATAATAAGATTAATAAATGTAAGTGGTTGACTTGTTTTAACGGAAAACAGTAATCGTATTACTATTATACAGGTACTTTATTGTTTTGTCCTTGCTCTTAGTGGCAGTAATAATTTGATGCCAACTATAAATCGAGTGTAAGGTGCAACGTTGCCCCAGTAATTTTAGTATTGTTTGTTCCGTAATTTTATTTGGTCTGTTTATATCATTAATGTAAATTTTCTGTTTCATTTATTTGAATAATGTATTTGCACGATTAAAATGCTTAGTATGTCTTTTACATATTCTGCCAACATATTCTGATAACATTTAAGATATTAAAGAGTACATAGATTTGAATATAACGCAGTTTGGATGAATGTGCGAGGTTCAAGCAACATGCAAATATTACTGTTGAATAATGCAAACTCTGTGTGTATCCAGAGAAACGTACTTCTTCCATAGACACATTCAAAGAAAAGGTCGTTAATTTGTTTCGATAGAATTAAAAAATAATAGTATCAAAATTGTGTTTCATATATTATAAACAAATATTTTTGGAATACAAATTTATATTAATTGTAATAAATGTATTTATGACGAATGTTGTAATCTTATATAAATTTATATATATATATATATATATATAGGTATGTATATTTACTGATCCAGGAAGGTCAGAATGTGTGGGCTGGGTTAATTAAAACATTCTATTTGTGGCTGGTAACGTTTCGGAATAATTTATTCCATCATCAGACTCTACAATAAGTTGAAAAATTTTTTTTTATATAATAAATAATTAGGGACAATCTTAAATAAACAAAAGTCATGAACACTCAAAACAAGAGAACTCACTTACTTGCCACTATGGACACCGAAAATTATCTTAACAGATCCAATCATAAACATAGAGAACTCGTGTTGGTGGTACACTAAATTAAAAATATTAATATATTATATAGGCCATTAAGGTGTCACATATTAAAATTACATTTAACAATTTTAAATCAATTGCTCAGTACAATTAAAACCAAAGTTTTTGACGGACATTACTAGTTGTATTTTAGAAAGCACCAACACGAAGAACACAACAACAATTAAAATGCATGACCTATCTGACCGTAAGTGAGTATTTACAGGTCACCTCTTCGCGATGTCAAGGGCAGGTCAGAGGTCACAGTTGAATAGCGAATTATCAAAATTTCTTTAAATAAAACTGTTAATATGATAATTCTAAATTACATCTGTAATTCTGATATATTAATTTGGTAATAAACAGCAGCAAAGAAAACCAAAAATTATTTTGTTACAAGACCAAAAGACCACCGCAAACAAGGCAATATAAGGATGTTACGCAAGAAGTAGGAACCAGCAACGATAGGACAAATTGGAAGAACAAAGAAGGGGGAGGGGGTGGGTAAGGTGGAGGGTTGTCATAAAATAATACTGAAACCATGGGTTTCAAGTATTATTTCATGGGTTTCAAGTATTATTTCAGTATTATTTTATGACAACCCTCCACCTTACCCACCCCCTCCCCCTTCTTTGTTCTTCCAATTTGTCCTATCGTTGCTGGTTCCTACTTCTTGCGTAACATCCTTATATTGCCTTGTTTGCGGTGGTCTTTTGGTCTTGTAACAAAATAATTTTTGGTTTTCTTTGCTGCTGTTTATTACCAAATTAATATATCAGAATTACAGATGTAATTTAGAATTATCATATTAACAGTTTTATTTAAAGAAATTTTGATAATTCGCTATTCAACTGTGACCTCTGACCTGCCCTTGACATCGCGAAGAGGTGACCTGTAAATACTCACTTACGGTCAGATAGGTCATGCATTTTAATTGTTGTTGTGTTCTTCGTGTTGGTGCTTTCTAAAATACAACTAGTAATGTCCGTCAAAAACTTTGGTTTTAATTGTACTGAGCAATTGATTTAAAATTGTTAAATGTAATTTTAATATGTGACACCTTAATGGCCTATATAATATATTAATATTTTTAATTTAGTGTACCACCAACACGAGTTCTCTATGTTTATGATTGGATCTGTTAAGATAATTTTCGGTGTCCATAGTGGCAAGTAAGTGAGTTCTCTTGTTTTGAGTGTTCATGACTTTTGTTTATTTAAGATTGTCCCTAATTATTTATTATATAAAAAAAAAATTTTTCAACTTATTGTAGAGTCTGATGATGGAATAAATTATTCCGAAACGTTACCAGCCACAAATAGAATGTTTTAATTAACCCAGCCCACACATTCTGACCTTCCTGGATCAGTAAATATACATACCAATACACCCTGAAAACAGTGTCTAACATCACAACTTCCTATATATATATATATATATATATACAGGCTGTCCCAGATAGTGTGCTCACCATTGGGATCTCGTAAACGGTAAGAGATAGAGAGTTGGTTAAATGAGACAAAATGTACGTGACACCTGGGTTTACTTTTTTATATTAAAAAACTTTTAAAAAAATGAACGATACGTGCGCTATAGGGGAAAAACTAAAAATCGGCAATTTTAATTTCGTCGTTTAACTTATTTCATGTAAAAGATACCGAAATACTATTTTGACATTATGAAGGTACTTTTTTACGCAGAATTCAAATTTGGTATTGCAACCTCTGAAGCTTTTATACGTTTCGAGATTTTTATACAAACTTTCTTATTTTAAATACAAATCGTAGGCGGCTTTGACTGTATCAAAAAGAGCATAATTTGCTGATTTCAATGATGTATAACACTTTGGGTTTATTTGTAGAAATAACAAAGTTACAAGAATAATTAGCATATTTTTTTGTTTTATACTTACCTATTCCTGGAAACAAAATACAAAAATGACTGAAAAGTAAATAAAACACTAACTTCACATACCTAACTATTTATTTACTACTAGTAAATAGATAAATTACATTAAATGCTCAAAAAGTCCTCCATTGTTATTGATACATAACTGCGCTCTTCTTAGTGTGGAATTAATCACTTTTTCTAAAATACGTCCATTTATCCGATGAAACTCTCTTAAAACACAAGCTTGTAGTTCCTCCACATTATTAAATTGTGTTTTATACACCTTATTTTTTATGTAACCCCAAAGGAAAAAATCCATTGCGGTTAAGTCTGGGGAACGTGCAGGCCATGAAATGGGTCCTCGATTACCAATCCACCGATTACCAAATCTATTATTTAGGTAATTCGTAATAATGTGAGCATTATGTGCTGGTGCCCCATCCTGTTGGAAATACATATTCGCAGTTAGATTAAGCGGAATATCGTCTAGAAGATCTTCTATTTCACCTTGAAGTAAGTTCAAATAGCGTTCACTCGTTAAATTGTTATTGAAGATAATAGGTCCAACTATTCTTCTGCCGATAATACCGCACCACACATTGAACCCAAAACGTTCTTGATGTCGAGCTTCATGTAGAGCATGGGGATTTTCTGTCCCCCAATAGTGAATATTATTTCTGTTAAATAACCCATTGTTCGTAAATCGAGATTCATCTGACCACAACACATTAAACAGAAATGTAACATTGTTGTTATTCTGATTAATGTACCAATGACAGAAACGAGTCCGCCTCTCTGCGTCTCCTGGTTGGAGTCCTTGGCTAATGTGGACTTTGTAAGGATGATATCGATGCTTTTTTAATATTCTATAGGCTGATGTTCTAGGGATTCCGGTGTTGTTTTCTATTTCTCTTGTGGAAACTTTTGGATTTTCACACACCTGATTTAATACAATAACTTGGGTTTCCTCATCTAATCTTTTTCTATTTCTTTTCGGTTTACTAAAGGCACCGTATGTTTTTAGATTTACTTCTAATCTTCGAAATAAAGTTTCGTGTGGTTGCCGTCGATCTGGGTACAACTCCAAATAATGATTAGCTGCATTCCTTGAATTTTTGTGAGCCAATATGTAACTTTGAAGCATATCATATTTCTCTTCATTATTAAATTTCTCCTTAACGTGAACAACAATAAACAAGTAATAAAACGAACCAAAACAACAAATGCGGTGATTTTTAAATAAACGAACAAAATAGCAGACTAAATAACACAAAAATAAACGGATACGTAACTTGCTTGTAAATAAATTTGACAGATACTACTTATTGTCTTAATAATTCAATGCTGCCTCTGATGTATAGCCTATGCATTCATAAGGATACCAAAAATTGCACAAATATCATTATAACTTTGTTATTTCTACAAATAAACCCAAAGTGTTATACATCATTGAAATCAGCAAATTATGCTCTTTTTGATACAGTCAAATTACGATTTGTATTTAAAATAAGAAAGTTTGTATAAAAATCTCGAAACGTATAAAAGCTTCAGAGGTTGCAATACCAAATTTGAATTCTGCGTAAAAAAGTACCTTCATAATGTCAAAATAGTATTTCGGTATCTTTTACATGAAATAAGTTAAACGACGAAATTAAAATTGCCGATTTTTAGTTTTTCCCCTATAGCGCACGTATCGTTCATTTTTTTAAAAGTTTTTTTGCTTAAAAAAATAAACCCAGGTGTCACGTACATTTTGTCTCATTTAACCAACTCTCTATCTCTTACCGTTCACGAGATCCCAATGGTGAGCACACTATCTGGGACAGCCTGTATATATAAATTTTTTTTTTAAATAAAAATATAAATTTTCAATTATTTCGATATTCTGGCAAAATGTTATGAAAGAAAATTTACATTATATAAACAGACAAATCAAGTAAAATCAACATTATTATTTACCTGAATATGTGGTAAGCCATTTTATTAATATCTAAACAATGAGATTGCAGATATAATAGTAAGGTCCATCGGATAGTATATTAAGATGGTTTGATGTATGAGTTTCAATATAATAAAATTAATTCAAGAATAGGCCAATTTTAATAGTGTTAGAGGGTACATGTATTTGAATTTTCTGTATTGGACTTTTTAGTTTTCCTCAATTAAAATATTTATTGTTTGAAGTAATCAAATTTAATACGATTTACATCCTAAATAATTATTGAATTTTTAAGTGATATATTATTATTAAATAATTATATTTAACATTATCTTCTGTCATAAGTTTATAAAAATGTGTGTGAATGTGTGTGTATGTAGATATAAGATAGCAAATGTTTTAACTATATATATAAATGTATGTACATGTTTTTTCCTAATTATTGAAATTATTTTATTACATTCGTCTCATACTCATAATATTTCTTCAAATACTATGTTTTTGGTGTATGTCTGGTGATTTGTCCTAGATCTGCCTTGTTGAGCGGTATCTAAAACACAAACAAACACATTATGTATGCTTCGTGCTCTAGAAAAAGCAACGTATAATTGCCCGTGATCGAATACTGCATTAGGTAAGTATATTCCAATCGCATCGAATGATTGTCCTTGAGCTTTGTTAATTGTCAAACAATATGATACTCTGACTGGAAATTGTCTACGTTGTAGTACGAACGGTAACGTTGATGTATTATTTGTGATGAAGTCCACTTTTGGAATAAACACTCGTTCATTGGAAAGCCTTCCGTCGAACTGAATTATTTCACCGTCAATGTAATGTTCTCTTAAATTGGCTCTTACATTCAGGTTTCGCAAAAGCATAATAATGGATCCTTCTTTTAGTTTCAAGTTGTACTGTGGAAATCCACTTGGTGTTAGTGAATTTAAGAATTCAATTGGATATGAATCAGCTTCAATTTGATCGTCGCTGACAACACTATCGATTCCTAAATATACCACTTCGGCTACATTTTGCATACTGTCCAATATTCGTTGGTTAATTATGTGACAGTCTTCATTTAGCGGTGTTAAAATTGCCTTATTTGGAAGATCTCCATTCCGAATTTCTCCAAAAACGTTTCGAATTAAGTCATCCAACGTATCGACTACACATTCGCGTGGTATGTTGCCTTTTTTCAATTCCCAAATTATTATCATTTTCAATATTTTCATTGTTGTGGTGAAGTTGATGATCATCTTCATCAACATCTTCTTCCACATAATCTTCATTGTCATTAAGTATGATGAAGTTGTGCAGAATACATGCTGCAGCGATAATTTGGCATCCAAACTGGGAATTGCCTATATCCAGGTATTTTAATCGTCGAAACTTTCCTTTTAATCTGCCATAGGCTCGTTCTATGACTGATCGGATACTGCTTAATCTATTATTATAATTTGTCTCCCTATCATTTAAGTGGCCATTATCTCTGAATGGAGTTAATAAATTTTGAGACAAAGGATATGCAGAATCACCAATAATATGCATATCTGGTTGGATAATGGGATTGACTGCATCCGAAATTCTTCTGTATATTGGGCTATGATGATACACACGAGCATCATGCATACGACCAGGCATGCCCACAAATATATCTATGAAGATCATACGATGATCACAAATACCTATAAAATAAAATAATTCGTTGAATATTTCAGATATGTTATATTTAAGGTATTTTCTTTGTATGTTACTAACACACATGCAATTTTATTTTTTATAGAAATAAATGTTTTTACCTTGTAGTATGATTGAATGAAATTGTTTCCTAGTAATCATTGGCATTATTTATTGGTTGTTTTATAGGAATATGGCATCCATCTATAGCGCCGATAACGCCAGGAAATCCATTTGATCTTTCATTAAATACCTACGTAGAACTAATATTAGATTATTAATGAAAACAATAGCATTTTATGGCCAAACTGAAGTGGCTTGGCACCTCTTTTGCATAAACAATACTATGCATAATCTGGTGTATTTACTTTCATCCATATTAGAAATTTGTTGTATTATAAAGGTATCGAACAACCTCAGTATATTTGCAACATACCCTTATCGCTTCAGCATGATTTTGTGGCCAAACAATATGTGTTCTTAACAAATTATTTATAACATTCACTATTTCTTGAAAAATATAATGAGCTGTGCTTCTAGCAATGCCGAATCTATCACCAGCTGCTAAAAAGGTTTCTGGTTTAGCGAGTACCCACAGAGTAAATAACAGCTTCTTCTCGAGTGGTGTTTGTGGTCTAGCTGGGAAGTTACCAGCATTCTGAACAGCATTAACTAAAATCTAGATATTTATTAGCTTCCCTATTTTCTTCTAATTCCTCGGACAATTACTTACTTCAAAGGATGCTCTACTCATACGGAAATGTTCTGTAAATAAGTCACCCATATAAAGAGGAATAATTTCCTCATAGTAATTTCTATTTCTTGGCACCACATTTTGCTGTTCTTCTACAATTTGTATTGGTTGAGCTAAATTAACAGCTATATTACCGATTATTTGGACGTTTATATGTTCTGCAGCTTCGTTTACTGCAATGATATTTATTATATCGTTGTTTGCCATTTTCCACGTTTTATCTCACACAACACGAACGGATGACAAACATAAACAACTAAACAGCTGATCGGTGACAACGCAATCAGCGGACGAACCGCGAATATGCTCTCTGAATACGCTCAATTGCTGTCGATGTAGCGACCGCTACCGGTGGATCAGAGCAGATTCGTCCGCTGAATGCGACCAATGCTTTCATTCAGCAGACACAACAGTTGCGCAACTGTTCAGTGACATGTGCAGTAAACGAGCGCTCACTCTGAACATGTTCAGGAGCGGTCGCCATTTTTGTGAGCGGAAAAATTCTATGCTCACTTAGTGAGCGTATTCTGTACGCATGCGCCATTGATTAATTTCAAGACCAACCTAATACATAATTTTGAAGAAAGTTACTAGAAAAGTAATATACAGCAAATTAAAGGTATTGTGCAGAAATAAATGTATTAAAATATTGGAGTTCACCCAGTATTTTATTCGGGGTTGGAAAAACCAACCCTTCCACTAAAAACTACGCCAAAACTGAATGCAGAAAAACAATTTATTATTGTTGTTTATTCGGTTTAATCTCTATAATTTTAACATATGGCAGCAATGAAAAGTACCAGATGGCAGACGATGACATAAGGTGAGCGGTTCTGTCCAGCGAACACTCAACTGTTGTGAAGTGAACGGTTGGAGCGGGATCGGTTCCCGATCCGCCTGCTGAATGAAAGCAATGAATTGTATACACGTAACTGGAACGGCATCTCAATGCTTAATAAGTGAGGCAGGGCTAAAACTATGCAACCCGCCGCACTTAGGGGTACCTATCTCTTTCTAACACATTACATGGCTATATTAAATATTCTAAATAGAGGAAAACCCGCTTATAAATAATTATCTATAAATCTATAGAAGGAAACCTGCTTATAAATAATTATCTATAAATGTATCCAAGGAAACCAGTAGGTGAAAGATTTATTAACACATGAAATTTAATAGAAAAATTTATTATAGAAATTTATACATTGAGTTAAAGACATTTACACGTTCTTAAATAGTATAAGTTTTGTAAATTTTTGTCTAACACTTGCTTCTTCAGTATGAGTAAGTTTTTTGCATGAGAGTGTGATCTATAAGTAACATACAAATGAACAATTTTTTTAATTAGTTGCAATTCATTCAAATCTTCAGCTAAAAATTCTTCTACTGAAGGATTTCAATAATCTCAATGTTGCCCCTGGTCTTTTTTGATAATCAGATTCTGTTAAATGAGCACTACACAGTTTACTTGTTTTAGTAGGCTGCCAGTTTTCTCTTCGCACAGCATTTATCCATTTCTCTAAAATGTCTAGCCTTTTAAAGGGAAACTACAGCAAAAAATATATGATTAATAATACATTTATTTGTGCAAAAAATATTACAAAACTTGTCTTGACATCTAATCTGGTAGTTTCAAAATTACCTGTGAAATTGTATTGGTTTTCGTTTGTCATGCTCATTTTTACAGCCATAAGCACTACAAAACATAACCATTATTGCACCAGTTATCGGCTGTTTCAAATTATAAAAATAAAAAAAACTGCGTCTCGATAGACTAATTTAAATTACAAAATATAAACGTGGATCTCACAGATATACTATGATTATAAACAGATATATTAACGGGACATGAATTTTTCAACTATCGAACCATATAAAAGCTAAAGCGTTACTGAAATAGATACCCCTAACATTATAGTTGTCTTTGTCCCACACTCGTGCCTCAACGCCTGTCATGTAAAGGAATAGCTCGATGCCGTTCCAGTTATTGTAAATATGGTGAGCATAGAATTTTTCGGCTCACAAAAATGGCGACCGCTCTTGAATATGTTCAGAGTGAGCGCTCATCTACTGGACATGATCACTGAACAGTTGCGCAACTGTTGTGTCTGCTGAATGAAAGCATTGTTAAAAATGACATGTTAATTTGATACTTCTTGAAAGAATTGTATGCGTAAATTATTTATTTTCTTTTGTATCTCTTGTGCAGTTATTTTTACATTCAATATCAATCACAAATCTTCCATAACTTTATTTGGTTTTAATTTCGTATTTTTGCACTATTGGTACTGCTAATTCACCTAAAAACTTGGTCAAGAAATTGATAAGTGCAAAACAGCCAAGGTTAAGGAAAACTTGATCAAGAATTTGCCGACAATTTTTTGGTCAATAACTTGGTCAAGAACTTGATAAGTATAATATAGCCTTAATATGGGTATATTGATACATATTTTATAACCTAGGTAGTTTATCAATAAATCAATAATTTCCATTATATAACACGAATTTCATATTCAGATATTCATTTTCACTGCAAATATATTTTCACTACGCATATAGTTAAACAACTCAAAGAGCTGTTTAAATCGAATGGTGAAACATGGGCGAAAGCAGGAACCGTTTATTTTCACTGAACCCTGGAAAACAGCTTGAAAAACTGTGATTGAAAGACCTGTTTAAATAAAGCGAATTACGAAAACAGGAGCAGTTTATTTTCACCGCTCCCGGTAAACAGCTCAAAGGAACTCTTTATCAAGCGCGGTGAAAATAAATGGCCCCTGCTTTCGCTGTGATTAAAAGAGCTGTTTTAAATCACTGCGATTTTGAAATCAGTCGTTTCTAATTTTTTGTGAATATTTATAATATAAGTAATATAGAATTTGAACTTTGTTTGTAGAAAATTAACCCCAGACAATTATCATTTATTTTATTTTGCCACTTTTTTGCTTAAAGCAATTGTATTATATATAGTATGCTGATTTTACTGTTCGTTTAAAATGTAATAATGAGTGGGACCCGTTGACATTCCTCGAATAATTATGATGAAATTATTTATTTCAGATTGTTGCGTATTTTAGAGGTTATACAATTATCAATTTCGGTGGACATGGCAGTCAAAATGGCAACATGAGAAAATGTATTATATTTGAAGATGTTAGTCATATAAAAAATTTCCCCGTTACATTTTAATTAATTTTCAATTAGAAGATGTAATGAAGTTTATTTTTAAATGACTATTGACATAGACATATTATACTACGTGACCATTTTCAACTGTCCTGAGTTTACCATGATTTTAATATGGGAACACAGTGTAATTGGCAAGACTTTTTTATTTATTTTTGTGGTTAGGTTTACTATTTGATAAATGTCAATGAAATAGGGTTAGTTTTAAATAGAGTTTTTTAGAAATACAGTAATTACACTTTATTTTTTATCATAAACAATAATAAATATGTTACAACTTTATTACTGTAAAACAATCATATAATTATGTCACCAAATGAATACCCACTGTGCAAAGCCATGTTACAATACGTTGATTAAACATTGTAAACAAGTAAAACTATAAACATTATAATTTGGACATTATTCCAATGTAGTATAAACTAACCCATTATCAATATAACAGATTTTAACATTTAATAAACATATTATAAACGTTGTTAAAATACCGTTAAAAAAATTTCTTTAACCGTACATTATTTCTAATGTTATTGCGAATAACATCTTTCTTACGTTAATATAATATTAAAAAAGAGGCGCGTGTGCTGGTATGCGTGCGCATTTTTCCTAAATTCAGTGTGGTTTTCCCCCGTAAACCGCCGCTGGGGTGTGTATTGATAAACTTTCCCTTATTTCTTTATTGCAAGTGTATTTCAAGTTTGATCAAGTGGTGCGCAGTGAAAATGAGTGCAGGACCCGAGGTAAGCCCATTATTATAATAGTAATAATAAAGTTTAAAAATTAAAAATAATGTGAGGTTATGTTATACGTTTACAAAAAACCGGCGATGCTATCTGCCAATTAAAAGGACAATAATTATTAGAAAACATTCCTTCCTCATCATGCACTTATTTCTCCCACAATTTATTAGATTAATTCAGAATAATTAATATAAACCGATAATAAATACGAAAGCGTTATTATTATGTATTTTTTGAGGTTATGTCATTCTCCATGTCCTTTGTTGTGTCAATCATCGTGTATGAATTTATTGTTAATTATTATTTATTATTAAACTACAGGGTCATTATAAAAGATCCTTCATCAAGTAGGCTTTTTTAAAAAACAAAATCTGCCGCATACATGAAAATTAAAGCGTCAAGAAATTTGCATTTGTTAATCACAGCCGGCCTGATGAAGGACCTTTTATAATGACCCTGTATCATGTGTGATGGGATGACCCAGATGCACCCAGTTTACTGCGAAAACGTTGAAAGAAATGACAGCGCGCGAAATTTAAAAAGGTGGCTCGTGAACGTCGTCTTCAGAGATGGGGACCCTAAACGTCATGGAACAAATGACTGCAAATTCAAAATCTTTCTGTAAAAATGCGAAGCTTCGTGAGTCGTAGAGAACACAATCAAACACACAGTTATGGGGAGAGCACTTTATTGTATTATTCCTTTAGTAATTTTTGATTATTTATAATATTTGAAATTCTGGATTCAAAAATTTGCATAATGTTATGAGACATTAATTAATTAGAGTTATATTTAAAACAAGTCATCGATTTCAAATTATGCACAGAGATGACACATATACCTAATAAGAGAAACAAACACACAACAAACGTACTTACTTATATTTTTTACTTTCTTTATTGACACTATAATATACTCTATAGGCGATCTAAACACCTTTTTTTTCTAGAAGAAAGAATCGACTAAACGTCGTCAGACAGATGCTCCATACAGTAAACGGCATCTAAGGCGAATGAAGCGAGAAAAAATTACTGAAAATAAGTTTGATAAACGAGAACCGAATAAACTTCAAAATAAATTACATTTACTACATCAGATTGAAATTCCAAAAAACAGTACTGATGATACGGATAACGATGTACCTGTAGTTTCTTCAGTTGAAAAGGATTTTAGACCCAGCCAGGAAGAAAGAATAAGCTTTTTCACGAAGCGAGAAGATATCAAACAACACCTTTCAAATTGGATACTAGAATTTAACATTTCTCACACTGCCGCAAATGGGTTATTAGCAATTTTACAAAACGGTGGATGGGATTTTTTACCTCAAGATTGCAGAACTTTATTGAAAACCAATTGTTCAGAACTTATAAGTGATATGTCAGGAGGTTTATATCACCACTTTGGTATTGCAAGTGGGATAGTACATATATTATCAACATCGCCTGATTTTACTGTAAAAGACAATCTTATTTCGATCGACATTAACATAGATGGTCTTCCATTTATAACATGCTCGCTTGCTTACGTAATGCCAGTGTAATACAAGCGAACGTTATAAGACAAGTCTTTTGCATGCCACCAATATATTCCGGAAACTACAAGCACTTCGGGTTGCCTATACACGCAGGCACCAATATCACGAATTTCTAAATGTCTAGCGGAATGACATTATTATAACTTCGTCTGGTTGGCATTAATTATTAAATATTGTTAAATATGGCGGTTGAAGTGTTGTGACTTTTGGGCATGAGACTACAAGCTCTTCGACTAACACAGTGGAGAAACGTGAGTACTTCTTTTTGTTTTAATGTATCTTAATGTTCATTGAAAATACTACATTCCCTAACTCATTATTAAACGGTAAAAAGAAAACACGTGTAGAAACTTATTTGAAAAATAGAATAATTAGTCTTTATTATTACTAAAACAATATCAAAACAATTAATACACATTTATTTTAATCATATTTACAATTTATACACATACACAAATTCGTAAAATATCGACGTAATTAAATATAAAAATAAATTTACATCAGTGACCTCTTTATATCGTAACTTAATTAAGATTGAACGTGTGCTCAACTCTAGCCCCTGAACTGTTATTTACAAATCCCAATGCATTTTGACATTACTAACGTGAATCAACAATACACTATAAATGAGACATGTTTCGGTTCATTTGATATGAAATACGCATTCAGGTAAATTCAAATTATTCTGCATATTATTCCTATGTTACGACATGCTCGCAGAAAGAATTTACTAGTCTATCGTGCGATTGAAATTTACTTTGAAACAGACTCGAATATTTGTTCAATAACTTCGGTAAACTACTAATACATCTACATTTTTCGCGGTTCGGATAGCGCGGGTATTTTGACGGTAATTTATTTGAATTCGCGGCGCGTTTACACATAATATTGGAAATTTAACGTCTCTGAAATAAATAATTATTATTAAATGCGGATTTTAATACAGTCACGACATCGAAAGTCTGACTTAGACGGGATACTGGTTATAACGGTAATGTGTCACTCTTCCCACGGCTCATGGCCTGAGTAAAACAGACACATTCGGACGAAATTAGCGGATCTTTGAAACGACTGTTTCACGATGCAAAGACCTGAAAGCAGCACGTTTCGAAGGAGTTAACCAAGTCTCTTTCACGCCATTTGGAGGCTGAATAGAGAGAGGTGTAGGGTATCGGATGGGTCGGAGAAATAAATGAACGAGGCACGCTCGATGGGGTCTTTATATATGTGAAAACCCCCTACGTACGTAGATAAAAACCTGTTCAAAACACAACAATTTGCACACGATACTGACATGAAACGCGCGACTTTGAGCATGACGTAGACATTCGGTATTTTTCCATTAAAAATAAGTAAATAACATGAATTATTACAACAACTGAACATATATACAGGTCCATCCAAATCACTTTATACAATATTAATATTTGAACAAAATAACACACATACATTTAATTTAATATTGACAAATAAATTAATTATGAACTTAAAAATGTCAATTTGTACAATTAACGAAAGAACTTCGTTACAGGCCCTCCCTTAAAAGAAAACATTGAAATCCTAATAACTACATACCAAAAGTTCAAAAACGGAAAATTAAATTTAAAAAAACTAACACTTGTCAGTCTATCATCACTTAAGATGTCTTATACGCACACTGTCACTAATTGTTCTGACGTTGCAGGTTTGCATGATGAATCTCGGCTTCACTAGTGACGGAAGTAGTGAAAACGACAGGACTGGTGCTGGTATCGCATCGGACAACTATATGCATCGAAAATATGAGATAGGCCTCTACTGCCGGAATTATTACAGCGGTTGCAGTGATTTTCTTCTCTGGCGGTTTCCATGTGGACAAACACTTCGTGCGGCGGATTGCACGAAGTACGAGCTCTAGATGGTGTCATGAGCAAACACTTGGTACGGCGGATTGTACAAAGTATGAGCTCCGGATGATGTCTTGAAACAAAACACCTGATGCGGCGGATTGCAGCAAGTATTAGTCCAAAACATCCCTCACGGCCTCCGGCGGAATCGGAGGTAGGAGATCGGCATGGAGCTCGTCGGCGGACGGAATTTTGATGTCTTTCACATGGACTTTCACTGGCTTTCGTCTGTTTGGTACCTGTAACATGAGAACAGACGGGGACAGGGTCTGGATCACTTTAGAGGGACCTTCATATTTTGGAGCAAGTTTTGCGGTAAATTTCTTAGAGGCGTGGGATAAATTATGAGTCTGGTGATATACCCATTGTCCAATTTGAGGGCGGTAAGGACGATGTCTCAGATTATAAGGCCTACTTTGCCTCTGGAACGCTTGAGCCAATTTTACTCTGACGATCTTGAAAAAGTCGTCCAATTTCGACATCTCTTGGGCCAATTCTTCGGTATTCGGTCGAGCAGGATCCATTAACTGCCCATCAGCGGTTCTTCGCAGAGAGCTCGGCGGCATGAGTTCTCTACCAAAATTAAGAAAAGCAGGTGTGAATCCTGTAGACTCATGTTTAGCGTTGTTGATGGCGAACATAAACTGAGGTAGGTATCGGTCCCATTCTCTATGATATTTGTTAATGTACTGTGCAATCATAGGTCCTAATACCCGATTTGTCCTTTCCACAGGGTTCGATTGCGGAGCATACGGAGCATTAAATTTGATCTTAACACCTAGTCCATTGAAATAACTTGTGAAACTGTGACTGGCAAATTGCGGACCATTGTCAGCCAACAGGATCTTCGGACAACCAAAACGGTATATGACTTTCTCCTTCAACGCCTGGATAACGGTTTGTGAAGTGGCAGAGCGTAGCGGCTGGCACTCTACCCATTTGGTGAATCGATCATGCATTACTAGTAACGAAGTGAATCCTCTCTTGGAACGCGGAAAAGGTCCGAGGAGGTCCACACTCACTTGTTCCCACGGGCAGTCCACAGGTGAGAATAACATCTGGCCTAGAGGTTTTCCCTGATTAAACTTGTATTGCTTACAGGATCGACACCGATTGACGTATCGACGGATGTCTCTAAACATGCCAGGCCAATAGTATAATGAAGCGGCTCTCGCTATACTTTTGGCGACCCCAAGATGTCCGGCTTCAGGAGCGTCATGCATTTCTCTTAGGACGTCATTTCTATCAGGTGTAGCTACGCACAATTTCCATGCGCGCACTCCATCGGTATGTTGTGTATCAGGTATGTGTCTGTATAAATTGCCATTTTCTAATCGGTATTCTCGATGTTTTTCAGGATCTGACTGAACATCCGAAACTTTCTTATTGTACCAAGAACAAGACGTTTCTTCCAACAAGGCACATGCGTCTTCATCGGTTTCATGTTTAAAAGGAAGCGGTGCACGGGACAGGGAATCGGCTAAATTATTCATCGCTCCTTTTCGGTATTGTATGACGAAATCATATTGCTGTAGATCAACAGCCCATCGACTGAGTCGTCCTGACGGATTCTTCAAGTCATTCAGGAACCTTAAACACTGGTGATCCGAAATAACTGTAAATTGGTAAAATTCTAGATAATACTTAAACTTTTTGATACCCCAGACGACGGCAAGGGCTTCCTTCTGGGTCGTCGAATAATTAAATTCTGCCTTACTTAGAGTCCTACTCGCATAGGCGATCACTCTTTCGGCACCCTCTATTATTTGGATTAAAACGACTCCCAAACCTTTCTCACTGGCGTCGGTATGTAATTGGAATGGTTTGGAGAAGTCCGGACACGCGAGAACTGGGCTCTCTGTCAGAGCTTTCTTTACGGCGGTGAATGCGGCTTCTTGTTCCGTCGTCCACTCCCAACGCACATCTTTTTTAATTAATTTTATAAGCGGAACGGTAAGTTGTGCGAAATTTGGCACGAATCGACGGTACCACGACGTTTGTCCTAGAAAACCACGCATTTCCTTCTTGGTTCGCGGCGGAGGTACATTTAAAATCGCAGCGATTTTGTCCGGGTCTGTACGGATGCCGTCCGGTGTGACAACATGACCTAAATATTTTATATTCTGTTTGGCAAAAGTACATTTGTCTGGTTGAAGTTGGAGGCCTGCTTCCCGTAAACGCGCGAAAACAGTACTTAAATTTTTCAAATGCTCCTCAAAAGTCTTGCCTAAAATAATAATATCATCCAGATATACAAATGCGTATTCTGCCATCTCAGGACCTATCACTGAATCTAATAAGCGCTGGAACGTCGCTCCCGCACTATGTAATCCATAAGGTAATGACACGAAATGAAATAGGCCCTTCCCCGGGATTGTAAAAGCCGTCACGGGTCTGCTATCTTTTTCTAACTCAACTTGCCAGTACCCACTTTTAAGATCAAGCGTCGAAAAATATTTACTATCGCGGAGCTTGTCAAGAATATTTGAAATGTACGGCAAAGGGTAAGAGTCTTTAATTGATACAGAATTGATTTTGCGAAAATCGACGCAGAACCGAACGCCACCATTCTTTTTCGTGACCACGACGATAGGAGAACTCCACGGGCTGTTACTGGGTTCTATTATCCCGTCTTGCAACATCTTGTCTACTTCGGCGTCGATCAGTGCTTGTTTCTTCGGATTGCATGGATAGTATCTTTGTTTTATTGGGGCGGTATTCGGTTGTAAACGGATAGTGTGACGTATTAAATTCGTTCGACCAGGTACGGTAGTAAATTTACTCAATTCCTGCTCAAGGAATTTTTTTAAAACGGTTTCTTGGCGGTCCTGTACTTCGGAGATCCCACAGCTCGCGGCAAAGACTGCATTATCTCCCTTAAAATACAGTTTCCTTTCGGAAAAATCAAGAACAGCCCCAATTTCCTTAAGAAAATTAATTCCGAAGATGACTGAGCACGGGCTCTTCGGCATAATGACAAAATTCACGTATGTAGTTCGGCTACCCATGCGTACCGGTAATGAAACTGAGCCAGGTGACTCTATAACGTCTCCATTGGCGAGGCGGACGTTGGATTTTCTATCCAAGACACGTTGGACATTATTTTTTAACAACCGGGCAACTAGTGATTCGGATAAAAATGAAGAAGTAGCTCCGCTGTCCACGAGAGCTCGTAAATTCTGATCACAAATGTGCACGCGGATCCAGACGCGATTATCTGGTATTGTCGAGTCTTTAATACACGTGCTTGCGGATTCAGGCGGTTTTACTGCTTGCGGACGGTCTTTGCCTGCAGACCGCCCTTCTCGGCGTTTCCCTGGCATCGGCAGTCGACGGAACGTACATCTAATTTACCACACCGTGAACAAAACATTTTAAACGGGTTACGGCAATGTCTACGCGTATGGTCTTCTTTTCCGCATTTCCAACAGCGTCTTTCCGGATGCGACAACTTTTGTAATGACGGCGGCGGTACAGGAAATTGACGAGGCTTATCATTCTGAGCGGCATACGACAATTGATGCGAACGCGGCGTCGCTGACGAAGTACCGGGTTTATCGCTGGACGGACGTTCCGGTGCGGATAGCGTACTCTCTCTCTTACAAAAGCGCGCCTGCTCTTCCTGCAGTAATTCATATTCAGCAGCGAGTTTAGACAATTGTCTGAGAGATTGTATCGCGTCCCTACGTATATACATTCTGTAACTGGGTGACATGTTACCATATACACGTTCCAACTTATCATCATCGGACATATCTCGGCCGCGTCTCATTAATGTTAATATTGCGGTTAAATAATCTTTAAAAGATTCCTTCGGTTTCTGCAAACAAGCGCGTATTTCTTCTTCTATCGAAAAGCTATACCGGGGCGGAAGATATTGAAGTTTAAAGTCCTCTAAGAATTCGTCCCACGTATCCCATAGCGTCTTATTATTTCGGAGCCACAGCAGTGCTTTGTCCCTAAAAAGCTCAGGCAACGCATGGAGCATATGTTCCTCTTTAATACCGTAACAAACCTGAAGTTCTTTAACTCTTTCCAAAAAAAATACAGCATCCGAGCTGCCATTAAAATGAACTCCCCATTTTCTTATTTGAGTGCAGATTTCAGCGGAAGAAATCTGAACGTTAGTGTCTACTTGCGGTGGAACGTTTCCCTTATTCGCGGAACCCGTCTTACCCTCTTTCAAAAATGTGCTAATGCGTTTGCGTACCTCTTCTACATTACCGGTAGCGTCTAACCCTAAAGACTCTGCTGCGGCATTTAAGTCCTCTTTTTTCAATGTATATATCCACCCAAGAGGGTTTGGATTTTTGCCTTTATCTGAATCAGACATATTATAATTTATAATGTACTAAATTGACTAATAAAAAAAATGTATTTTAGTTTCTATTTACTTTCCTGCCCTTTTATTCCCTCACAATTAATAAAAGAATATGTACATCCTACTATCCTTTAATAAAAACTTATCTCTGTGTATGTATATAAAATGAGTATCAATCTTGCTATTTTTAAAATAAGTATAAATATATCCTGGCGGAAAACTGCTTGACCAGTTTTTAAACGCGGCGGAATTAAATGTCGGATTTTAATTTATCTAATTCTTGCCTGAATTAATTTTTAAATTCATTAAAACAAGGCCTTAACGTTGTAGGCGCCACTTATAACATGCTCGCTTGCTTACGTAATGCCACTGTAATACAAGCGAACGTTATAAGACAAGTCTTTTGCATGCCACCAATATATTCCGGAAACTACAAGCACTTCGGTTTGCCTATACACGCAGGCACCAATATCACGAATTTCTTAATGTCTAGCGGAATGACATTATTATAACTTCGTCTGGTTGGCATTAATTATTAAATATTATTAAATATGGCGGTTGAAGTGTTGTGACTTTTGGGCATGAGACTACAAGCTCTTCGACTAACACAGTGGAGAAACGTGAGTACTTCTTTTTGTTTTAATGTATCTTAATGTTCATTGAAAATACTACATTCCCTAACTCATTATTAAACGGTAAAAAGAAAACACGTGTAGAAACTTATTTGAAAAATAGAATAATTAGTCTTTATTATTACTAAAACAATATCAAAACAATTAATACACATTTATTTTAATCATATTTACAATTTATACACATACACAAATTCGTAAAATATCGACGTAATTAAATATAAAAATAAATTTACATCAGTGACCTCTTTATATCGTAACTTAATTAAGATTGAACGTGTGCTCAACTCTAGCCCCTGAACTGTTATTTACAAATCCCAATGCATTTTGACATTACTAACGTGAATCAACAATACACTATAAATGAGATATGTTTCGGTTCATTTGATATGAAATACGCATTCAGGTAAATTCAAATTATTCTGCATATTATTCCTATGTTACGACATGCTCGCAGGAAGAATTTACTAGTCTATCGTGCGATTGAAATTTACTTTGAAACAGACTCGAATATTTGTTCAATAACTTCGGTAAACTACTAATACATCTACATTTTTCGCGGTTCGGATAGCGCGGGTATTTTGACGGTAATTTATTTGAATTCGCGGCGCGTTTACACATAATATTGGAAATTTAACATCTCTGAAATAAATAATTATTATTAAATGCGGATTTTAATACAGTCACGACATCGAAAGTCTGACTTAGACGGGATACTGGTTATAACGGTAATGTGTCACTCTTCCCACGGCTCATGGCCTGAGTAAAAGAGACACATTCGGACGAAATTAGCGGATTTTTGAAACGACTGTTTCACGATGCAAAGACCTGAAAGCAGCACGTTTCGAAGGAGTTAACCAAGTCTCTTTCACGCCATTTGGAGGCTGAATAGAGAGAGGTGTAGGGTATCGGATGGGTCGGAGAAATAAATGAACGAGGCACGCTCGATGGGGCCTTTATATATGTGAAAACCCCCTACGTACGTAGATAAAAACCTGTTCAAAACACAACAATTTGCACACGATACTGACATGAAACGCGCGACTTTGAGCATGACGTAGACATTCGGTATTTTTCCATTAAAAATAAGTAAATAACATGAATTATTACAACAACTGAACATATATACAGGTCCATCCAAATCACTTTATACAATATTAATATTTGAACAAAATAACACACATACATTTAATTTAATATTGACAAATAAATTAATTATGAACTTAAAAATGTTAATTTGTACAATTAACGAAAGAACTTCGTTACACATTAACTAAAAGTAGTAGCAGTCAATTTTGGCCCATTTTGGGATCAATAAATACGAATAATACCTTTGCCAGTAAGCCTTTTCCTATTGGAATATATCACGGGTTCACAAAGCCAGAGTCACCAGAAGTTTTTCTGCAACCATTTGTTGACGAATTTAAGGAAATTGAAAAGAATGGGATACTGTGCTACCCGTGACTACGTCGCACTGAGATAACTGACTAAATTAAGGTAAAGAAACGGAGAATCACAATAGGAGTTGATTAAATCTGGAAATCGCAGGGCCGAGCTAACTCTGTCGCAGGTATCTGCATCGTGATCCGCTGGCAACAGTGCAAAAGGGCATAGAGGATTTAAGCGGAACAAAACCCTTTAAAACGGACCAACCTGCTTCACCTAATATAGTGCGTGATGAACCTGAGTCCAAAAGACCGAGAAACTCTTTACCAAAGATTTGAACTTTAAGATAGGGGCGTTCATCTCCTATGGCTTGCGCGAGAATAAAATCCAACCGGGCTCTAATTTGTCGATAGGCCGCTGTGTATACTGTACGCACGGGACGGCCACTTAGTGCGCACGTCGGGCGTTTCCCGAACACTGCGGACAAGAAGATACTATGGTCTCTGGACGACCACAACGATAACAAAAGCGTTTACGAGGTAAAGCACATTGGGAGTAACGATGACCTGTCTGACGACAATTCCAACATGTGACAGGATTTACTGAAACGGGTGCCACATGGACACGAGAGCGATTAGAGACGGGAGCTACGGGTGTCACACGACTTCGAGGACAACTTGGGACTGGATCTGTATTGATATAAGCCAAATCCGGTTCAAGTGTTTTACCACGCAAGGGAGGCGGTACATAAGCTTCAGCTGAGGCCTTGCGGGCTTCGAGAACTTTTCCATATTTAAGGAGTTCTGCGATAGAATTGACTTCCGTTAAACCCAACTGCGTCTGATAGAAAGGTAGTATATTACGTTGTAAAATTCGTAATTGAGTTTTCTCGGGGACTGAATCAGAAAGACGAGAAAAGAGATTTTTCATGACATACGTATAATCCGATAGTTTCATTAGGACCTTGAGTCCGTTGCTTAATTTCTTCCATAAGGCGGTCGTCGTAATCTACGGCTTGAAACTCTTCCCGTAGACCAGCAGCTAACTCTGACCAATTAGAGTAAAGATGGCGATTAGCCCGATACCACACCAAGGCACGATCCTTAAATAAGTCTATCGCTGAATTGAACAACAACTGGTCCGAGGAATTACGAGCGATTTTAAGCTCAGCCACACGCTCCAGAAAAGCACTGACCGAGAAGTTCTTCTGCCCTGAGAATGTAACATTCCAGGAGGCAACTGGGACGGGTTTAGGAGAAAAACTAGCGAAAGTTGAATGAACTGGACCAGTGAAAGCGTTAACCGGAGATCGAATAAGATCATCCTCCTCACTAGACTCCTCTTCACTCCCCTGAGGACCAGAGTTACCGGCAGTGGGTGACCGTAGCAAACTGAAAGTTGAGGCGCGTTCAAGGGTGCGAGCCTTATCGCGGATGCATTCGTCCAGATGAGCAACGCGACTCCTAAACATATGGTGTTCTTTCACCTCCTCTGGAGATTGTGGGACGGAGTTCTGAATTCGGCTCATTACAAAAGCAAGGGCGGTAGAAATTTTTTTAAATTCGGAAGACTCACGATTCCCTACGAACTGATCGATGAGCCCTTCGATAACCGTGAACTTATCCTTAATGGCCGCGGAGTCTTCCGCATATGTAAATGGATACGTAAGCTTAGTATCCGACGGATAAGACCTAGCATCCCCTAGCAGACGTCGATACATTCGTCGCATTTCGTCCAACGTAGAAGGCACCTCGGCACCCAAAACAGTCAGCAAATACTCAAGGTCTTCCTTCGAAAGTCGATTGGTCTGTAATTTAGGAGCCATGGCGAAAGTTAATTCAGTGGAAAGTCGAAAAGAAAGAAATATAAAAAGAAATGGCGGTACTGGGATCAGCAAGCAAAGTCTCAAGTCCTAAGACACACAAATAAATTCTGGATGACAAGGTAATTTAAATCCTAAGGTAAACCTCACGTTTTAATTTTTCCCAAAAAAAAGGAAGAAAAAGAAATATAAACAGTCAAAATTAGATTAGGTGAGGGAGTAGACGGAAATACAAAAAAAACTGAACGATAAGGGAGGCTTAGCGTCCACCTACTCACCTAAATCGAGAAACGGGCGTAAATCGAGAAAATTCAAAATTTGTTCCTGAAGATGGTCAGGACCGAAACGAGGAGCTTCTCCAAAGTATAGCACCACTGTGCGGTACGACGAAATGTTAGTGGCAGAAATACTTAAAGATAAGGAAAATATTCCGGAAGATGGAGAAAACTTGTCCGAAACGTTGAGCAACGACACGTTGTCGAATTTGTTCCGGAAGGTAGCGAGAACTAGGTCGAACCGTTAGGTGTCAACTTGTTAGTTGATGGATGACACACAAAAGGAAAAGAAAATTTGAGGGCGGCGAAAACTTAGCCGAAACGTTGGGTAACAAAGGGGAAATTTTATTCCGGACGATGGCGAAAAGATGGCAGAAACGTTGGCCAACAATTTGTTAATATAATCTCCAAAAGAAAGTCCCAAAGCGTTAGTGCACCAAATTTGTACGGAAGGGGGAGAAAACTTGTCTAAATGTTAGGAGACAGGAAAAGAAATTTTGAAAATGGCGGAAAATTGGCCGAAACTTGGTTGACACAAAAATAAAAAAAAATGAAGATGGCGGAAAGTTGGCCGAACCGTTGGTACCAAATCTGTTACCTTATTCCCCAAAAGAAAGGCCAGACGTTAAGGCACTAAAATTTGTTCACTTCTACCAGAAAGAAAGGCCCCAAAACGTTAGGGCGCCAACTTTGCTACCCGTGACTACGTCGCACTGAGATAACTGACTAAATTAAGGTAAAGAAACGGAGAATCACAATAGGAGTTGATTAAATCTGGAAATCGCAGGGCCGAGCTAACTCTGTCGCAGACGGCGTGAAGGTTCAGGTAAACTAGAACACCTAAAAGTAGAGCGTCGGTCGGCAACGACGCTAGTGACGTTGTCCGGGCACCAGGACACTGTGTTACCTTATGATAACCTACCTGCGCCTCCTATGAGCTACCACTGGCTGTGTCCCTCCAGCGGGTTTCCTATTGATCACCCTGTATAATATGATGCACCTAACCTTATGTACGTGCTTGTCACAATATTATATGAGATATGTAGAGGTAAAATAAAAGAAAAGATATTACGGAAAGTAGCAAGATTTAATTAAATTGAAATGTTGATTTTTAAATTTTAAATATAAAAGTTGGTTGTGTTTTTTTTTTTAAATAAAAGAAGAAGTTGAGTATACAAAATGACAAAGTGTCACAAAGCTGTCTGAACAGTTCAAATAAAAGAATAGCAAACGTTGAATGAATTTGATTTACAAAAAAAAAAGAAATGAAAGCTAGACAGGTTGATAATTTGTAAACAAAGCGTTAGGTAATATTAATGGAATATAAAAGGAAATAACAAGTCTTAATACTAGATCATAATCTCTGCGTTTCAGCAGAAGATGGTTGGTAGCAGAAACGTTTCATTACCTCACATAATATAAATACAAGTAATATCATGGAAACGCCACAACGGCAATATTAACACAAAAAGTGATTTAATATGTACGCAAGAAAATTAATATCATCCAGTACATAAGACTTAGACTAGTAAAGTGAAAAATTCGTTAAATACCAAACACAAGGTTTGATTACATGATCATAATTAATTTAAATGAAGGTACTTATTAGCAAAAGTCAAATAATTAAAGATAAAATTAGGAAGGAAATTTTATAATATACAAAAAATACACTGAGCTTCCCGAACAAAATTTACTCTTGCAGAAATGATTTTAACTAGCTCAGAAAAATTAAAGGAACTTACGTGAAAGTCAAATTTCTAACTTACGGTAATAAACGTGCAAAATTATTATCAAAAACAAGATTAAAATTCAACACATCAAAGAGACATACAATTATTCTAAAGGTAATGATAATACTAGAAATATTACTAATTTAAAGATTATCACTCCAAAAGATATAGTGCTACGGTAATGAATTTACTAAAATTAGCTTTTAATTACATATTCGACTCAACATAAGAGTTACATGATTACGGTAATGACATAACTAAAATTTTTATTGAACTAAATATTCAACATAACAGTGAGAGCCCTTATAAAATCTTCTTGGGGTCACCCTGTATTCCGCAAAACCAGTTTGCATAACAAAACAAGAAAAATAACGGTAATTTAATTAGGATTAATATGTGACCTTGCAGTTAACTAAGTGGTGCATTAGTTATTATAGCCACTCAAAATTCTTAGGTCAAATTTAGGTAAGATAAAGTCCAGCGCACTGGCATAAAGTCGTCGAAAATCAGTCGTAAATTATGATGTAAATTACAACATTAGTTGCACTTAACTGACAAAATGGACGCAGGATGGCCGCAACGATAACCAAAATGGCGGAGGCCCCCTTGATGAAAATTTCCACCTCGACGGTCAGGATGGACGTACAGGTGCAACTACTGCAACAACGAATGAAACCTCCACACTCTTCAAGGATAATGCGGGGTGACAATACCAGATATATGGCTACTGAGGGCTTTTGTGCCCGTCAAAAGAATCCTATTAAATTAGAGAAGAAAAGAAACAAAGATAAAATCCCGAAAATTAACACAAAGTTTCAAACACTTACCCCAAAATGATAATGGAGATTCAGCGATAATAATAATAATTTAAATAGGTTAATATTGCAATATGTTATAAATAGTAGTGTAAGTTAGTTTTAAGCCATTCACGTTAGATTCACGATTATTATTGATTAACGTTCAGATAATGTATTGACTTTCAATCCGAACATGTACATTAATATATACATATAGTTAGTTAACGTGATGCGTTTTAATTAATAATCCTCTCAACGAATTCCCTATCTCGATCCGATTCGCGAGAGCTAATCGAGATGACGATCGAGTAAAGGTAAGCCCTAGGACCAGGCTTATCACATGGCGATCCAATGCCAGTCCATTAAAGGTAGATAAAAATGGAAAGATGGAACGAACCACTAAAGAATAGAACATAACAGCGCGAACAAAGAAGAAAGAAAAATGGGTAATCACAATCTTTGTAAGTCGCTGCTGTGCCGCCGAACAATCCTTCATAAGCAAAAAATTCAAGAAGGCCGTCTACACAACAATAGGAAAAGAAATAAGCAGAAGCCAAGATAATGTATGAGCTAATGCCAGTCCCAGAACAATCCCGGAAACTACAGTACAGGTACTCACTAGAAATTTAAGAAAATACAATCTTAACAATAACTAATTCTAAGTATGAGCGGTTAAATAATTATAAGAAAAATATTGTAAAACTTAGGGAATTATTTAATAAAGGGGTACATAGACAAAAAGTAATCGACGACACGAAAGAGTGCGTCAAAGATATATACAAATATATAAATATATATTATATGAAATAGATAGTATTCTAGGTTCTAGGTTAAGTAATAGAGGTAAGGATACAAATGTTATAGAAATAATGGCGGAAAAATTTGATTTAAAAACCGCTGCAAGTTTGTTGCCTGTAATGAACGACAAACAAGATGTCACAAAGCTGCTGATTGACTCGATTAAGTTGTACGATTCTCTGTTAGATGCAAACGGTAAGAAAACTTTAACCCAATACGTATTAAAAACTAGGTTAACGGAAAAGGCCAAAATCAGATTAAATCGGGATTATGATAGCAACGACAACCTAATAGCTGACTTGAAAAAACATTTCATTACTACAAAATCGTTTACCGCTCTAGCAACCCAACTTATTCACGCGAAACAAGGGGGAAAATCAATTGAAGAGTTCGGACAAATAGTTGAAGATCTTTTCACAGATCTAACAATCGCACAAGCGGGAGACGACAACACGCTAACAAAAAAATTGCGCGACATAAACGAGAAAATAGCCATAAATACATTTGCAAACGGGATAAGACATAATGATTTAAGAATATTAGTAAAAGCTCGCAATCACGACAAACTAAGCGCCGCGATACAGCATGCATCAGAGGAACAACTCAATTTTGCAGAAAGCTCGCAAGTATTTCACATGCATGGAAATACTCGCCGACTGCGGGGTAATTCCCTAAATTTTCAATCACGCGTACCGTATACCTCTCCACATAACACTTGTCCACAACGTAATTTTTCACTTAGCAACAATTTTAAACATAATAACACCATACGCCCGAAATCCAACACTTTCAGAAACTACGGTAGAGGAAATAACAATAATAACAAAGGAAATCATAACAATAAAACTCATAACAGAAATTTCAATCAACGACATCCACAAAATACGTTTTCATATAACGTAGAAAACGAAACTCAGTTTTTTCGTTCCTAAGGGAAATCGACTCCAAACCGTAACAAATTTCAATCTTAACGGACTTACATATATTCATATTAAATATAATAACAAAATTTTAAATTTCTTAATCGATACAGGTGCGTCATCGACTATTTTTTTCAAAGATTACATTTCACATAGCGAACATATAGATGACTCAGCGAATGTCACGATAAACGGTATAGCCGGTAAGACACATTCTTTAGGATCAGCGAATATAGAAATACACATAGGCGATGTAAAGGTAGGTCACGAATTTTTAATAACAAGCACTTTTATTAATGACATACACGGAATCATAGGTTCAGATTTCTTAGCGAAACACCGAGCAAAAATAAATTACGAAACATTTGACGTTTCATTTCAGATAAACAACCAACAGGTAAAAGTAAATTTACAGTCGAACTACGACAAATCCTTAACAATCCCAGCAAGATGCGAATTAGTCACACATTGTACGGTTAACATTGAAGGAAATTGCGTTATCGAAGCCGGAGAAATTGCACAAGGTATTTTTATAGCCGGAACAATAGTGTCATCAAAAAATAACAAGATACCTATCCGCATATTAAATACGCGAGAAAACGATATCAAATTAAAAAACTTCACACCGACTTTAACAAGTCTAGACGACTACGATATATGTACATTTAACGGTCCCAAATATAAATCACGACCGCGTAGGCACAATTTTGCGATCAGTTAATAAAAAACATTTAAATAACGAAGAAGATATCGCCTTGCAAAAAGTTCTTGCGAAGTACGCAGACGTATTCCATTTAGAATCGGATAAATTAACTTTTACAAACATTTATAAAGAAAAGATTCGTTTAAATAAAACCGCGAAACCCACATATTGCTGTGACTTCTTCTATATTGGTTAATAACCAAAAATTGAATTAATAAATTAATGTACTTTAGTAATCTCAGGGTCTAAGTGTGAATTTATTATATTTTTATAACGGATGATGTGTCGCAGCCTTGTACTTATTGTGAGTTCTAGCTGTGATTGTGATGTTTACTTTCCTTAGATCTCCCTGGGATGGGTATAAATAAGTAGATATAGAATGTCAGCACAACTTATTTTATTTTTATATATATATATTTACAAGACATTGTTAAATATCATTATTATGCAATACAATACATTATTCATTTCATTATTATTATATCCAGCCCTTTTCATCTGCGGTACAAGCACCTTGCAATCCTTGATTCTTTATGAAATTGTTAATAATAAATAAAAATAAAATTCACTGCTCTAATCCTTCATGTATGCTCATATTACGAAATTGCCGTTATTCAACTGAAGCGTTATACCTCGTTGAGTCGCCCTGAACCAAGATTCGCACGTCAATCCAGAGCTTACTCAAAGAAGAATTTATTTTAAATTATTTAAACAATATTCCAAATGTTATTGCTATCCGGAAAGTTTACTAATGCTTCGTTAAACCGCTTTGAATTAAGATTCACACGTTAATCCAAAGCATATTCAAAGAAGAATTTATTTTAAATTATTTAAACAATATTCTATATGTTATTGCTATCCGGAAAGTTTACTAATACTTCGTTAAACCGCTTTGGACTAAGATTCGCATGTCAATCCAAAGCATATTCAAAGAAGAATTTATTTTAAATTATTTAAACAATATTCTAAATGTTATTGCTATCCGGAAAGTTTACTAATACTTCGTTAAACCGCTTTGAATTAAGATTCACACGTTAATCCAAAGCATATTCAAAGAAGAATTTATTTTAAATTATTTAAACAATATTCTAAATGTTATTGCTATCCGGAAAGTTTACTAATACTTCGTTAAACCGCTTTGGACTAAGATTCGCACGTCAATCCAAAGCATATTTAAAGAAGAATTTATCTTTTTATTATTTAAAAAAAAAATGTTCTAAATTGCGTTGCCCGTGGTTTATGAAACACTCATGAAGGTTCTTTCTTTTATTTATTTTAGAATTGCAAGATGGAGTTTATTTTATAGTGCTTGTACTCACTTTTCTTGGTTATATAACATCTCGAATTCCTCCTGGTAGCCTAGTCCTTCCATTTTTTATTGAATTTATTGTTGTAGCTTTGTACGGTTCAACACTGGTATTTCGCGCCTTTATATGTATCTGGCGCGCAGTTATCGTTGCCGCCTTTTACGTCTACGGCGTTTGAATCTTAAAGCGTTTTATGCCTTTAGATCCTTTATTTCTTCGGAGCACTGGTTTAACTATTTTCTTTTTAAGTTTTGAAGAGCTTCTGGTGGACTTCCTATGGACTGCCTTCTTTTCGCCTGTGTGTCGCCTTTTATAACGATAAACATCTGACAAACGGCTTATTTTTGTTTTAGATCGTTCCTTTTAGTTTGAATTTTCGTCTGCTACGCCCCCCGTGTTGATTTCGATAACTATCGGAATTACGTGATCATGTGACCTTGTTCCACCATGTTTGTTATTGTTGTCATTTACCTATTCTACATTTTTATATTTTATATTCTTTGGACCCTTGATTGATTTCATTTTAATGGTAGGTATCCTTTTATTGTATTTTATTATATTTACTAATGCTTTACTTATTTATTTTTAGCCTAAATGTCTTGAAGCATTTGTACGTGAATAAAATTATGTACCATCGCATATTTAGACGTACATTCAACAATGTCTTTTTATTTTGTGAATATCAGTGAATTTGCATACCCAACATAATGTTTTATTTTCAATGGTGAATTAGGCCCCAATATTTACATTCTGGGTGCGTTGGTGTATCTCGAAAACAAGTAAATCATATATCTTTGTATGCGTTTTGGTGTCCCTACGGACGAAAATATAATTGATCTTGTGACCGTGAAATAAGTGGTATATATATTTATTTATGTATATAGACCTTTGTTTAATATTGTATTTTTGGTTTTAGCTTGGTCTTTCTTAGAATATATTCGTGTAGAGAAGAAAATAAACAAATCGTGCCTCTTTACGTACACTCAATAATATTTTATACAGAAAATATAAGTGAAACGTGTATAGGGATACATAACATTTATTCTTGACAATGTTGGTGGTCATAATATTGATATTCTTTGTGATAATTCCTATTTTTGAACTATTATCTCTGCTAAAGAATGTATTGTCGGGTTGACCTAGTTTCCTATTGACTGCTAGTAATACTGCTTTAGGTTATTATATCCTTTTTATTTAAACGGAGGTCAGTATTTGAATATTGTTTTATGGAATATTTAACATAATTTTGTGCTCTAATTTATTTAAACATTGTTTTATATTTTTCATTTTTATTTTTAATTGTGAATGCTATTATTTTTACGGGTATGCAACCCATATTGCATTTATGTGAATACTACTGCCTAGTTATTAAGAATGAGTAAATACCCATCGTTATTGTACAATTTGAATTATATAAATATATTTTTACTTATAAATTAGTGGATTATTATATATTTATTTATTGAAATATAAAATTATAATTTATATCTAACATGTAAGCTTATATTCATTTAAAATAAACACAGTGATATTTTATTTTTGTTGATTATTTATTTGTTTGGTTTCTTTATTTATCTATTTATTTATTTACAAGAAAATACCACAGCATATCCCAAGTTAAGAAACTGTCAATATGCCATAGTTGACTACGAAAAATATGCGCCTATTGCATTTTCTTTACTTAATGGTATTTTCTAAACTTTTACTTAGCTAATATTCTTACATCTAAATTTACTATATTCTTATGTGGGAACTATCCCTTTTTGTTTCTTAATATCTATTTATTCTAACTTAAGTGCTATAATCCTGGGAACTATCCCTTTTATTTCCTTAATGCCTATTTACATAACTTAAATAATGTGTTCCTGGGAGCTATCCCTTTTTACTTTAATACCTTATTTATCTAGCTTAAATAATATAATTCTGGGAACTATCCCTTTTTGTTTTCTTAATATTTATTTACATTTCTTAAATAATATAATCTTGGGAGCTGTCCCTTTTTATTCTCTTAATATTTATTCATATAACTTAAATAATATATTTTTGGAGCTATCCCTATTTATTTTCTCATGGGTTCATATTTTTCATCGTGTGAGTTTTATATTTTAACTTTACCCCCTTCATTTTTGTTTGATATCTTAGTTTGAGTTTTCACCTTTCATTTTTAATAGGAAAGTGGTACTTAATTTATTTAAAGTGAGACATATACAAATATATAATGAATTGGAAATATCTTCTTCGTGTGGGTTCAATATCTTTTGCGTGGCATCAATTAAGCCTACAATTGATATTCATATATATAAAATCTTATTATTTTCCACATATCAGTCGGGGAATTTATCTTGAATAAATAGTATTTTCTTTTTATTTTCTTCATGTTACCTGCCCAAAAAGAAACTTTTAAAACTATCGTAGCAAACCACTGGGTATCTGTGTACTTCATTGATAATGTTTCCTTTGGATCTTCTATAATTTTCTCTTTTACAGCGACAATTGGACTGATAAAGTTCACTTCTGCTTTTTCCATTATATTGTTCTTCAGCATTTCTTTTATTTCTATAATTTCACTTGCTCCTTGTATTTATTGGGAATATGGATAGATTTTCACATAGGAGGGTCCCTTTTCATTTACCTCGAACTTATGCTCGTAATTTCTTACCAAGCCAGGACTGTCATCAACTAGTCTCTTGTGCTTATTTAAAAGATTGCTCACATGATTTTTACACTTTTCATTGCAATTTATACTTGTACCATCCCATTTTGATGTGAAGTCCTTATTCTTTGGATGCTTCACGAGATGCGTACATTTATTGTCATATGAATTGTTAATCATTTCTTGCGTGAGTTCCTTTTCTATTTCTTCTACATATAATTTATTAATTAATTTTTATTTATTTCTTTACTGGTGCTTCTTCGCTCCATGAAATTGTCATATTTCTTATGTGAAAAGTCTTGTCCTTCATATCTAGTCTTGTGCTATATTGACTTAAAAAGTCCATTCCCAATATGCAATTGCAATTCAAATTATTTACTACTACAAATTCTGTCAGTAGGTTTATTTTATTTATTTTACATTAACGCAGAAAACTTTATCAATGGTTACCAAAGGTTTTTTATTTGTTGTAATTAAATTAATCTTCTCTATAGATATATACCGTCCTTGTTTCTCTAAATTTTCATTCATAACGCTGTAGTCGAGTAGCTTTTATTTTATTTATTTTTCTTCCCCAATTTCGATTGATATGTGTGGTAGTTCAGTGGTACTTTCATTGGATCTTCTTATTTGTATATGTCTCTTTTCATTTTCCTTGATTGGGGTAGTTGTAGTTGGCTAAGGTAGGAGTAGGGTAGCCATGTCCCATCGGAGGTCCCCAATTTATCCTCCGCCGTGCTCCTTGATTGGGGTGTCGTCGTTGGCTAAGGTAGGAGTAGGGTAGCCACGTCCCATCGGAGGTCCCCAATTTATCCTCCGCCGTGCTCCTTGATTTATTGGGAATTTATTTTCCCAAAATCTTGAGGCGAAAGTCAATAATGTTCTTGTTATGCCGAAGTATATCCTCGAGGTACGTCGTTGGTGTTCTAAGTTCCCTATCTTCTTGGTTACTTGAACGTGTATTTATTGAATGGTAAAGTGATACTTTATTTTCTTTATTTATTTCTGTGGCTATACTTATCCTTCCCTTTTCTATCAGTGCAACTTCTTCGGTCCCCCTCAGTGTGTTGACTTCTTTGTGTGTCATTATACATTTTCCAATTTGTATACTAAGTGCCTGTCGTTTCCATGAGCCTGTATATTTTTCTGCTCCTATGAGTATTTCTAATGTTTGCCGTGAAATGTATGAATGTGAAATTTTGTTATCTTCTTTTTCATATAGCAACGTGTCCAATTGTGTTCTCAAAATTTTCTTATTGGAATCCATGTATTTGGTTCTTCTCCATGTATGTTTTATTGTGGAGGTTTCTTTGACTTTTGTTACTATTTGTGCATCATCTTCATGGGTTGGCATATTCCTCGTAATTTCTTCGTTTTTCGTTGTATTGGTGTTTATTATTTCATTTCCAGATGATTCTTCTTCGTTGTTCGTTGCGTTGGTATTTATTATTTTATTTTCTAATGATTCTTCTTCGTCAAACCGTTCTATCGTTTCGTCCATTCTGTCATTTGTTCCGTCTATCAGTGATCTGTACATATTCTCACACCTTCTTGTATTGTCCCTTATTACTTTCGTTAAACCTGACACAGACTCTGTTATTTTGTTTTCTAAATTGGCATTTATCTGACGCATCTCTGTTCTAAAATCTTGGAATCCCTTGTCAATTTTGAAGTTGATTTCTTCTATCAAGTTTTTATTGTTTTCTTTGATTTCTTCTATATTTTCGTCCAATTTTTTATTTAATTTCTCATTGCTTTCTTTTATTTCTTCATTATCTTGATCCAATTTTTTATTTAGATTTTCATTTATCTTCTCATTGTTTGATTTCATTTCTTCTTTCATGTCTTTCATGTTCTCATTGTTTGATTTCATTTCTTCTTTCATGTGTAATAGGACTTGAATCACATATTCCATTTTATCTTCCCATGATTTCTTTCTTATGTTTTTGAGAAATGTAGTTTCATCCATCGTTCCTTCAAATTCTTCAGATTTTTCGACTTTATTCTTATTATTTTCATCAGCCATTTTTTATTTTTGTTTTTCTTCTATCTCTTATTCACCCTGTCCCAATAGGAGAATATTGTGTGCTTATGGCGTTATAAGGAAAGTAAATTCACACAGCCTTTTATCGTTAAGTGCCAAATCAAATGTTGTCCAACGATAATCCTACTATGTATGGGTGCCAAATTAAATCTTGGCCAATGATAAGCCCTTTTACGTTATGTGTCAAATTTGATCGTGGCCAGCGATAAGCCTAGGACGTTGGATGCCAAATTAAGATTGATCTTGGCCAACGATAAGCCCCACGTTGGGCGCCAAATTAATGCTGTGACTTCTTCTATATTGGTTAATAACCAAAAATTGAATTAATAAATTAATGTACTTTAGTAATCTCAGGGTCTAAGTGTGAATTTATTATATTTTTATAACGGATGATGTGTCGCAGCCTTGTACTTATTGTGAGTTCTAGCTGTGATTGTGATGTTTACTTTCCTTAGATCTCCCTGGGATGGGTATAAATAAGTAGATATAGAATGTCAGCACAACTTATTTTATTTTTATATATATATATTTACAAGACATTGTTAAATATCATTATTATGCAATACAATACATTATTCATTTCATTATTATTATATCCAGCCCTTTTCATCTGCGGTACAAGCACCTTGCAATCCTTGATTCTTTATGAAATTGTTAATAATAAATAAAAATAAAATTCACTGCTCTAATCCTTCATGTATGCTCATATTACGAAATTGCCGTTATTCAACTGAAGCGTTATACCTCGTTGAGTCGCCCTGAACCAAGATTCGCACGTCAATCCAGAGCTTACTCAAAGAAGAATTTATTTTAAATTATTTAAACAATATTCCAAATGTTATTGCTATCCGGAAAGTTTACTAATGCTTCGTTAAACCGCTTTGAATTAAGATTCACACGTTAATCCAAAGCATATTCAAAGAAGAATTTATTTTAAATTATTTAAACAATATTCTATATGTTATTGCTATCCGGAAAGTTTATTAATACTTCGTTAAACCGCTTTGGACTAAGATTCGCACGTCAATCCAAAGCATATTCAAAGAAGAATTTATTTTAAATTATTTAAACAATATTCTAAATGTTATTGCTATCCGGAAAGTTTACTAATACTTCGTTAAACCGCTTTGAATTAAGATTCACACGTTAATCCAAAGCATATTCAAAGAAGAATTTATTTTAAATTATTTAAACAATATTCTAAATGTTATTGCTATCCGGAAAGTTTACTAATACTTCGTTAAACCGCTTTGGACTAAGATTCGCACGTCAATCCAAAGCATATTTAAAGAAGAATTTATCTTTTTATTATTTAAAAAAAAAATGTTCTAAATTGCGTTGCCCGTGGTTTATGAAACACTCATGAAGGTTCTTTCTTTTATTTATTTTAGAATTGCAAGATGGAGTTTATTTTATAGTGCTTGTACTCACTTTTCTTGGTTATATAACATCTCGAATTCCTCCTGGTAGCCTAGTCCTTCCATTTTTTATTGAATTTATTGTTGTAGCTTTGTACGGTTCAACACTGGTATTTCGCGCCTTTATATGTATCTGGCGCGCAGTTATCGTTGCCGCCTTTTACGTCTACGGCGTTTGAATCTTAAAGCGTTTTATGCCTTTAGATCCTTTATTTCTTCGGAGCACTGGTTTAACTATTTTCTTTTTAAGTTTTGAAGAGCTTCTGGTGGACTTCCTATGGACTGCCTTCTTTTCGCCTGTGTGTCGCCTTTTATAACGATAAACATCTGACAAACGGCTTATTTTTGTTTTAGATCGTTCCTTTTAGTTTGAATTTTCGTCTGCTACGCCCCCCGTGTTGATTTCGATAACTATCGGAATTACGTGATCATGTGACCTTGTTCCACCATGTTTGTTATTGTTGTCATTTACCTATTCTACATTTTTATATTTTATATTCTTTGGACCCTTGATTGATTTCATTTTAATGGTAGGTATCCTTTTATTGTATTTTATTATATTTACTAATGCTTTACTTATTTATTTTTAGCCTAAATGTCTTGAAGCATTTGTACGTGAATAAAATTATGTACCATCGCATATTTAGACGTACATTCAACAATGTCTTTTTATTTTGTGAATATCAGTGAATTTGCATACCCAACATAATGTTTTATTTTCAATGGTGAATTAGGCCCCAATATTTACATTCTGGGTGCGTTGGTGTATCTCGAAAACAAGTAAATCATATATCTTTGTATGCGTTTTGGTGTCCCTACGGACGAAAATATAATTGATCTTGTGACCGTGAAATAAGTGGTATATATATTTATTTATGTATATAGACCTTTGTTTAATATTGTATTTTTGGTTTTAGCTTGGTCTTTCTTAGAATATATTCGTGTAGAGAAGAAAATAAACAAATCGTGCCTCTTTACGTACACTCAATAATATTTTATACAGAAAATATAAGTGAAACGTGTATAGGGATACATAACATTTATTCTTGACAATGTTGGTGGTCATAATATTGATATTCTTTGTGATAATTCCTATTTTTGAACTATTATCTCTGCTAAAGAATGTATTGTCGGGTTGACCTAGTTTCCTATTGACTGCTAGTAATACTGCTTTAGGTTATTATATCCTTTTTATTTAAACGGAGGTCAGTATTTGAATATTGTTTTATGGAATATTTAACATAATTTTGTGCTCTAATTTATTTAAACATTGTTTTATATTTTTCATTTTTATTTTTAATTGTGAATGCTATTATTTTTACGGGTATGCAACCCATATTGCATTTATGTGAATACTACTGCCTAGTTATTAAGAATGAGTAAATACCCATCGTTATTGTACAATTTGAATTATATAAATATATTTTTACTTATAAATTAGTGGATTATTATATATTTATTTATTGAAATATAAAATTATAATTTATATCTAACATGTAAGCTTATATTCATTTAAAATAAACACAGTGATATTTTATTTTTGTTGATTATTTATTTGTTTGGTTTCTTTATTTATCTATTTATTTATTTACAAGAAAATACCACAGCAATATGTCAAACCTTACAGACTGCCGCATGCCCAAAAACCAGAAATAGACAGACAAATCGGAAAACTTTTGTCAGACGGTATAATAGAAAAAGCCAAATCAGCTTGGTCATCACCAATTATTAGTACCAAAGAAAAAAGACAATCAAGGTAATCAAAAATGGAGATTAGTTATAGATTATCGGTTATTAAACAAACAAATAGAAGACGACAAATTCCCTTTGCCTTCTATAAACGATATTTTAGACTCACTGTCAGGAGCAGTGTACTTTTCACATTTAGATTTAGCACAGGGGTACCACCAAATAGAACTGGATACAGAAAGCCGCCCATACACAGCTTTCACCACAGACAAAGCTCAGTTCCAGCTCACACGCCTACCCATGGGATTAAAAATAAGCAGCAGTGCTTTCACACGTGCCATGACAATAGCTATGACAGGTTTGAATTACGAAAATTGTTTCATTTATTTAGATGATTTAATAGTATTTGGAAATAGTTTAATGAATCACAATCAAAATTTAGTAAAGGTTTTAGAAAGGTTAAGAAAGGTTAATTTAAAGCTTAATCCATACAAATGCGATTTTCTGAAAAAAGAAATATTATATCTCGGTCACGTTATATCATCCGAAGGAGTATCACCAGACCCTTCCAAAATTATCACACTGAAAAATTATCCAGTACCAAAAGATGCGAAGGAAACGAAACGCTTCGTCGCATTTGCAAACTATTACAGACGTTTTATTCCAAACTTTGCAAAAATCGCTTCTCCTTTAAATAATTTATCAAGGAAAAATACACCTTTCATTTGGTCAGATCAATGCCAAAAATCATTCGAAACTCTAAAATTAGCTTTACAAACACCTCCCATATTGCAGTATCCAAATTTCGAAGACGGGAACATTCATTTTAAAAACAGGCGCATCAGGATATTCAATCGGTGCCGTTCTATCAAACAAAGACGACAAGCCAGTCTCATACGCAAGTCGCACATTAAATAAGGCAGAAAGGCATTACTGCACAATCGAAAAAGAGCTTCTAGCCATATGCTGGGCTGTAAAACACTTCAGACCCTTCCTATACGGAAAGAAGTTCGAGGATCTACACAGATCATCGGCCACTCGTCTACCTTTTCGGTATGACGAACCCTTCTAGTCGTTTAACAAAATTTAGATTAACCCTAGAAGAATACGACTTTGTTGTAAAATACATCAAAGGCTCTGAAAATACGGTAGCAGACGCTTTATCGCGAATACAGATAGATTCAGAAGATTTAAAGAATGTCAGTAAAGATGCATGCAACAGTATTTTTGTCACGACACGTGCACAGTCGAGGCAAGAGGCTTTTGAAGGCATCTCTACAAAAGACACAATAACAAGTACTACTACAACCGGAATTGATCACCCGGGTGTCGTGGAACTATTGAAAAAACCTAAAGAATCCGTCGAAATCAGAATAGTAAGTAACAATGACTTCAATGACATGAAAAATAATGACACATGCATGCATGAATTAAATCCAATTTATAAATCAAAATCAATGTTATATAATGATAAATCAAAAATCATTTTCATTGACGAGTATGCAATTACAGTGAAGAGAGCATTTCGTGCAACACTTGAGCAACTCGAAAATATTTGCGCAAAATACAACATATACGAAATATGTATAATTAAAGATAGTTCTTTAAACAGTCAGTTCATAAAGAAACTAATTCCATGGAATAAAGAAAAAATCAAAAACTTAAAAGTTAAAATAAATGTCATTAACGGAGCTCAAAGAATTGATAATAAAGAAGTCAAACAATTAATTTTAAACGATTACCATATGTTACCTACAGGAGGACATAGCGGAATAAACCGTATGTTCAACAACATAAAGAGATTTTATTATTGGCCACAACTAAAGAAAGACGTAGAATCATTCGTAAAACGCTGTAACGATTGTCAAAGACATAAATATTCTATACCTAATAAAGAACCAATCATTGTCACCACGACCGCAACACATTCTTTTCAAAAAGTTTTTTTAGATTTAGTAGGTCCTATACACCAAGACATAGAGGAAAATAAATACGTTTTATCCTTACAATGCGAACTCACAAAATTCGTAGAAGTGTATCCACTCAAAAATAAAGAAGCTCTAACTGTAGCCAAAGCTTTCGTAGAAAATTTCATCTTACGGTACGGAATTCCTGATCAAGGAACCGAATTTATGTCGCACGTTTTAAAAGAAATATGCAACATATTAGGCATAAAACAACTAAAATCAACCGCGTACCATCACGAAACATTAGGGTCATTAGAAAACACACATAAAAATCTAGGAGGATACCTCCGAATACAACTTGCTAAACACACAGACAACTGGTCCACATGGATACCATTCTGGAGCTTTGCATTCAACAACACGGTTCATACAGAAACTAAATACACTCCACACGAGTTAGTGTTCGGAAAACATAACCCTTTACCTACTTCAATAACAAGCTTAATAGAACCTTTGTACAATTTCGACAACTATGCAACCGAATTAAAATACAGACTACAATCGGCATGTACAGAGGCTCGAAACAATTTAATCGATTCAAAAACAAGCAGAAAAGACGCTCTCGACAAAAACAGAGCAAGTGTTCATTATAAAATTGGAGACAAAGTAGTTTTACAAAATGAATCAGGAAACAAATTGCAAGAATTATATAAGGGTCCCTTTGAAATTGTAAACATTAACGATCCCCCAAATGTTACTCTAAATATAGACAATAAGTTAGTTATAGTTCACAAAAATAGAATTAAGAAATTTAACGATTAAGAATATGAATTCTATGTATATAATAAAGTTAATATTACTTCTTGTAAGTCTAATACAAAGAAAATATATGGACTTCGTCATAATTTTCTTTTTCCCGCCCGCGAAAGGTGTAATAACCGACTAATCGACTATACCTCGTACATTAAGAACATTTAATATAATTTAACGAGGATAAGCATTACCGCAATACTTGCTAACAGAAGTGCATATTTAAGCTTTTCTCCGATGCCCATATACGGTAATACACGCACAATGTTAATGCACCCGTGACGTCAGTAATTTAAATAGGTTAATATTGCAATATGTTATAAATAGTAGTGTAAGTTAGTTTTAAGCCATTCACGTTAGATTCACGATTATTATTGATTAACGTTCAGATAATGTATTGACTTTCAATCCGAACATGTACATTAATATATACATATAGTTAGTTAACGTGATGCGTTTTAATTAATAATCCTCTCAACGAATTCCCTATCTCGATCCGATTCGCGAGAGCTAATCGAGATGACGATCGAGTAAAGGTAAGCCCTAGGACCAGGCTTATCACACTTACACAAGAATCGACTATAAAGTGCCGTCAAAAAGCGGGAACCTCTTTCATCACAAATGCGCGTCAGCTACACGCATGCTTTCCGAAACAACATGCCCGGAAATATCTCAGAACGAAAGGCGGGAGATTTCAAAAGAACATAATAGGCACAAAACTAAATTGACAATGAAGAGAGTCAACATCGTGACGCATATAAAATTAAACACAACCCTACACATAACTTAGACGAAAAGAGAATACCGAAACACTCATACAATTGTACGTAGAAAATATAAAGTCGGCAGTACGAGTGGGAATTCACAAGCTAAACGGTTGGCAAGCGTGACGCGAACGGTCACCTGAGCGACATAACCAAAAGTTTGACAGAAAGAAACAAAACAAACCTCAACGTAGATACAATTTATTACGGAAGAAGCGGATACTGCAGGTAACTATTGAAATATCCAAGATCTTTTAAATCACGCTATAAACAGACGGTTAAGAAAACCGATCAAACATGTATTTCAGCGTATCAACGACACTTAACCCCTACTGCGAATTCCAAGGAAGAATTAATCAGAAGTCTCTAATACTTAGAATAACAATGATGGAGCAGCAAGCGAACTGCAAACAATTAATAGTATGCCCCATATTCCAAGCACTTCCCCATTTAATACTCCTTACATTTTTAGTGACATAACTACGAAGGAAGAATATTAATTAGTCGTAGTAGAGAGTCTATGTCTAGGAATACACATAAACACAGGCGCCAGTAAATACAACGATGCTGGCTGATGTGTCGATGAATTTAGGAACACAAATAAATGCACTTCGCAGAGTTCGGAAGTAATAAACAAGCAGATCTTGTTAAAACTGAAACAAGGCGTAAAAAGTAACTGCAAATGCAGATAATTCGCATCTACAAGTAGGGTAAAATAAGCTAGAGATAAGACAATTATAATTAGTTCACAAGATACAGAGTTTCCTTCACATAAAGAGTGTATTTGCTCGATAATACCTATTACATATCTATCAATTCCACGGTTCGGGAGACAGGGCTCTGAAAGCACAATAGTAGTTTTAGCACACGCACGGGCATACAACAAACGATCTTTGCCAACCGGTAAACCAAACGAGGTACAAGGTTCGTTCAAAAAGTCTCGAGCTCAACAAATTCTACGCACTTAAACAAAGACACATAATCTTACGAGAACTAAATACAAAAGTAAATTTTACAGCATAACAACTGTACAAAGGTTTAGTTTTAAAAATAGAGTTGTCTAACATTTTATGTGACGCTCCCGCCAAATCATTCGTATTGGGAGTTAAAAATCACAACGCACGTTTTGCTTGTTTGAAGTGTGAGACTGAAGGCATATTTATTAGAAATCGGATGACATGCCCAAACAATAATGCACCTCATCGAACGAACACAGCATTCAGAAACAAAACATCCCAGAATTTCCATATTAAAAATACCCCTCTTCTTGAATTGAATATTGATGTGATAAAACAAGTGCCACTCGATTACATGCATCTATGTTGCTTGGGTGTGATGAAGCGGTTACTTTTGTTTTGGACGAAAGGTTCTCGCGAGGTCAGGCTTTTAGAAGAGGATGTAATCCAAGTTAATAGAATGTTGATTGACCTTAGATCATTTATGCCCTCTGAATTTAATAGACGTCCAAGATCTCTGAAGGAACTTGAAAGATGGAAAGCAACAGAATTCCGGCAGTTTATGCTATATATTGGTCCAATTGTTCTTCAAAGATGCTTACGAGCTGATTTTTATAATCATTTTTTAACGTTTCACATAGCAATGAGAATACTTGTTTCGCCTAGTCTCTGTTTGAAGTATAACGCGTTCGCTAAGGAATTACTTGAGTATTTTGTTTCTAAGTTTGGTGACCTATATGGAAATGAGTATGTTAATTACAATGTCCATAATCTGACACATTTAGCCGATGACGTGCTGCTGTATGGAAGTCTTGAAAAAAGTAGTTGTTTCAAATATGAAAATTATATGCATGTCTTAAAACTGCAGATCAAAACATCAAGATTTCCTTTGAAACAAATTGTGAAGAGAACTTACGAAAGACGTCAACACAGAACTTTGGTTCACAACACTAACCAATTGGAACGGTCAAGTGGTGGAACATGTGTTATAGACAATGTTTCATATTTCGTTTACAAAAGCTGTAAGAATGATCGCTGGAAAATTGACGCAACAAAAAATAACAGATATTTTTTGGTAGAAGATGGAACATTAGTGAAAGTTATAAAAATCATTAGCGAGAATGTAAATGCTGAACTTTTTTTAGTGAGTGAATCTTTTGATGTTGATTCGATTTATAATAGGCCCTGTGATTCTAGAACAGTTTTATCAGGAAAAATTAAGAAAAAAATGAAACAATAAGAATCGTTGGTATTGCAAATTTGAAATATAAGTGTCTGGTATATGAGGATTTTATAGTGAGTTTATGCCATGAGTTTTAAATTTTATTCAAATTCATGTGTATTCCAATTTTATGCCAGTACGTTGTTTGTTTATTTCTACATACACCTGTATTTCTTAAAATATGCAAAGAGTGACTCTGTCTATACTAGTTACCCCGGGTTATAACTGTTTCTCTGTTTCCAATCGGTATAGTTAGGTACTCAACTTTATTGCAGTAAATATCCAAGTGATTTGTAATACATTTTTCGATATGGTATATATAGTCCCTGTAATAAGTACAGTACCAACATTGGACAAGACATTTCATTCCAGTTCAAATACGCTGTGGTAAGCTTCAAGGAAAATGACACCGTATCGGCAGTTCCTACTGAGTGGATCATTGAGAGAGATGGAACTTTTTTATGCAATTGGCCAAAACGAAATTTTAGAACGGCTATAATTAAAAATACCCCTCCGGGAGAGGACTGGACACTGTATGAAGTGGATATAATTGATAGATGTGGTATAATTAACATAATATTAAGACTGGATTAATTTATTATTGAAACGTGTCTTAAACTTTTAGTAAGTTATGGAGAAGCTTTTCAGAGAGAAAAAACTGAAATCAAATCTGCTTCAGAAGCAGAATTAGGGAGAGGGAAAAGAAAAATTAAGAAGAGAAAGATAAGTGCATCTCCTCTACCACAATTGACACTGAAGAACAACACACAATACGAAGACGACATTTCCTATGAGGGTTTGTTTACGATTAATTTGCAATATATATGTATATATATAGTTATATATCTTTGGATTACATATGTGATATTTTTGCAGGTTCGTCTTCATCTATGGATGAAATGGACAATAAGTTGACTAAAAAGTGTATGTATAAATTTTATAAATTATATAACTGTATAGCAGTGTACATTTCTTTGTCATCTACAAATCATTTCTGTTTACTTTTAGCAAAATATATAAGCGGAAACAAAAAGGATAAAGAAGACAAACTTAATGAGGCGGTGTCTGGTATTGGTATAATGTAAAATTCTAGATATTAGAAATTTTATGTTGTGTAATGCAGTGGTTAATTTATAAATAATTATGGTTAATTATTTTCGGTATTTACTTAACGGAACCACCGCATACCAAGAAAAATCTATTTTTTCTTCTTTTTAAATATTAGATTCTATAATTACTGATAGTAGTTTCTCATCCAAACACGGGTGCACGTTGGGTAGCCTATACTTACATCAAGCTATGTTACGTATCCACGGGTTAATGTCGGTAAGCGTGCCAACTTTCAGAACGGTAGGGATACGTCAAAAGAAAATTTGAAATGACTTCTCGTGCTACTGAATGAAAAGTGACTATGTGAATCCAAATTGCGTATCACGGACTAGCTCTCGTCGTGAGTTTATTTATATGGGTACGTATTACTTTGTTTCCTCATAATCTAATACACTTACGTTAATGTTAAGACAGATGTTTGTTTATCTTTGAAATGCATGAATTAAATTAACCTATCGACATATCATACAATAGACGGATTTTATATTATTGTGTTTATTGTAAACAAAACTATATATACAGATACAACAAATATATTTACATTAATCACATGCCTACGACGTAACAATAAAGTAAAACAAATTAAATCGGAACATTAAAGTCGCAGTCAACGATCTATAAATAAAATATTTATTTTATAACCTAAAATTACATCCGTGTTTCAAATTTTACAATGATAAGAAATACAACAGATCTTGCCATGCTAGGAATAATTTTATCTTTAGTGTTTCCATAAAAAAAAAAAACAATTATTACTTTTAATACATTGTCCGGACTTTACTAACGCTCGACGGTGAAATTTGTCGAATATCGCAAAATGTGCGGTCGGTTGAAGCTACAGCGAGAAAGTACAACGTTTACTTCGCGATGCCGCGTGCCTTGTACTTAAGCTCGGAGGTTTGTAAAATTTTATTTACGTGCGAGAATTTATGATTTACTATGACGTTACGCGGATCTGGAAAAGAATCTAAATTATTTAATTCAGTCTGCGGTTGTTGGAATATTCTAATTGAAATATGACAATAGGCCTACTCCAATTAAAAAAAAGGTTGTAGGTTCTTAATTAAAGCATGACAATGGGCCTGCTTCAATTAAAGAAAAAGGTTGTAGGTATTTAATCAAAGCACGACAATGGGCCTGCTTCAATTAAATGAAAGGTCACGGATACTTAATCAAAGCACGACAATGGGCCTGCTTCAATTAAAGAAAAAGGTTACGGATTAAAGCATGACAATGGGCCTGCTTTAATTGACAAGGTTACGGATCTTTAATCAAAGCACGACGATGGGCCTGCTTTAATTAAAGATGACGGTGACAGAACACTCACGACAAATAGGTCTAAGTGCTCTGGCCGGGAACGGGTCGGAAGGAAGAATCTCTCTGTCTTATTTCTTGGCCGTGGACGGCTCTTTTATATGGTCGCTTCGCCATGAAAAACAAGTATGCAGAGTGGGATTCTCATACGTAAACGTGACGTAGCAACGCGCGAAAAATAATCGCGACGTCTTCGGACAATTTAAGAGCGCGAACGACAAAGAAACGAATAGATGAAATAGCATACTAATTACAAAAATATTTATAACATGATAAACAATTATTAATGATCGGTTGAATAAAATATCAGACATATATAATTTGAAAATTGCAATTCAAAGTAGATATGAAACGTGAATAAATGATATTTTACTCAATTAACGAAGGAGCTTCGTTACAGTTGTATATTTTTCAGCTTTCTTTTCAAAACCTCAGGATGACTCATCCCAACAAATTTCAGGGAAAAAACCTGAGGATCTGGTGCGTACATTTGTAGACGGCATTGAAAAAGACGTTTCTATATATACAGTAGAAACTGTAGATCCACCCATAACAATAAACTTCGAGAACCCTTCAAGTTCTTCACTTGCTTCAAGTACGTATATCATTGAGACTGATTGGCGTTTACTTTTCCTTTTTTTTTCTATATCTACTATAATAATTATAGTAATTGTTATTTATTGATAAAACTAAAAAAATATTGATAAGTACTACATAATACAATTTTTTTAGCCGTCACATTAGAAAGGAACAGTTGTGAGATGGGTGATGCAGCCACCGTTCAAAATACTACAATTTTAGAAAGTTTGTATTTTTTTGTTCTCCCAAATGAATTATTTTATATAAATATTACATCTGAAATGTTTCAGCTTTGCGAGAGTTGAAAGATGCAATAGTGGACATTAAGTGTTCAATTTCCCTAATAATGGAAACACTGACCAGACAGCAGCATCATGAACCCAACAATGATAATGTTAGCCTTGACTTAGGTAACAGTGTTCTACCAAATGATATTTTATGCAAAAGTCTAGACGATCTACTAGCTTTAGAAAACTTAGTGCAAAGCGATGCAGTCGCTGCAAAACAGTTGGTAAATATAAACGCAGTGTATCGTATTAAATATAATACTGAATCTTTTTAGGAAGTTCGATGTTCGCTACTTGGTGGCGCAACTTATAAAAAATGCATTAATAAATGCCTTAAACTGCTATTTAGCAACAAGGTCGCCAAGGATTGTTCTTGGTGTGGACAGAAAAACAACTTTAAAATTGAAGGACTAACTGTGATGACCATTATATTAAGTAATAATATAAGCAGCTAATGAGTTCCGACAGATTTGTATAATTTAAAAAAAATTTCAGGTGCCGTTAGAAAGTATCACCCAAACACGTCCTTGCACATGTTCCAGCAAGTTGTAATGGACTGGTACAGATTTGGAAAAGCACGATTTAATAACGAAAATCATTAGTGATGAAGGAGTAGGAAAAAAATATTATATTTTATATTATATGTTATGTTATGTATGTCTTTACTTTTAAATAAAAAAGTTATATAAACGTATATTAAACATTATGATTTCCACGTTTAGAAGCAGTTAATTTCACATTAAACTAATATTATTTTGAACATCAACTTAACATTGTGTGAATGTTATCATTATATTCTATTTTAGAACGTTTCAAATATTAACGTTTAAAATACATTACAGTAACTTATTTTGAGCATTGTTTTAACGTCGCAGGAATGTTATCATAATGTGATATTTATTAACGTTTAAACTATTGACGTTATTTAGGCGGACATAAGATGTTAAATCACTGATGAAAGAGACGTTATTTAGCTTTAGAACGCAACGTTGCAACACTTTTTCTTGATATTAATATAATGTTTCTCTAACATCATTCTGCACAGTGGGTACATTTTATAAGTCTTCTCATGTTATTTAACACATTCTGTAGTGTTTCCGGTGTAATATTCTGCAATTCTATTGTAACTGCCTTTTCAAGTTCATCGAGATTATGCAGTATATTCTGAAACATTTGATTATTTACATGTTCAAAGAGAAAGAGTCCAGTGAGGTTAAATCAGGAGAATAGGCTGGTCATCAATTTCGACTAATCAATCGGTTACCACAGTATCCTTGCGAATAATTAATAGTTTGTTGCGCAACATGTGCAGTTGCTCCATCTTGTTGGAAGTACCCCAGGTTAAATTCATCTTTGTGTAGGCTTTTAATGAATGGTTCCAATATTTGTTCTTGGTATCGTATTGCATTAATTGTATCTTGAAAAAAAAATTGGTCCAAAAATCTGTCTTTTCTATATTGCAATCCAAACACCAACTTTTATAAGATGGAGACTATTTTCAAGAAAAACATGTGGATTCTCTGTTGACCAGGTACGATCATTTTAAAAGTTGATATACCCCAATAAATGGATCCAAAGTCCATCCGAAAAAAAGTGAAATTTAAATCATCTACTTGTAATATTACATTAAACCAATTGCAAAAAGTCAATTTCTGCTTAAAGTGATTGCCCGTTTATGTTGTAGTAGAGAAACTTTATATAGATACGTACGTAAGTTTCTTTTCAGTGCCTTATGAGTACTTCCATAGAAAATACCTACAATTTAAATACATAATGCTGTATAACAAATTAAGTTTAAGTTAATTAGATCTCTTTACCAGTTTGAGCAGACAGCTTTTGTACAGATTTTGTAGGACTAAGCTCCAATGACTGCCCAATGTCTGCCACATATTGAGTTGAAACTGTTGGTATTTTTCAGGTCTACATTTACAATACTCTCCGTTTCCTTAAGCATTTCAATCACCTTATTGCGATGACAAGTGAATATGTTTAAGTTTATTTCAAAATTTTCATTTTCCATTATTTATAATTTACTAAAAACACAATCCCAATGTTTATTTCCATAATCTATCCTCCGACATTACGATAAATGTATCCTGTTGCATGGTATATGAAATATATTGTCTTGAAATAGACAGAAAAGCGACAACGAAACAATGAAAATACGAAAATACAAGATACATCAATACATTATGATTTTGACATTTGTCATGTAAATTTAGTATGGGCACTTCACGGAAGTAAATATTTGCTAGTTTTTGATAATACTGTGACAAGAATAACGTTATGAATTTATAAAAGGTGCAGTTAATGCTTTAATTCAGTAGGCAGATCGGGAACCGATCCCGTTCCAACCGTTCATTTCAACAGTTGAGTGTTCGCTGTACAGGACCCCTCACCTTTATGTCATCGTCTGTCATCTGGTACTTTTCATTACTGCCATATGTTATAATTATAAAGATTAAACCGAACAGACAATAATAATAAATTGTTTTTCTGCATTAAAGTTTGACGTAGTTTTTACTCGAAGGGCTAATTTTTCCAACCCCGAATAAAATACTGAGTGAACTCTAATATTATAATACATATATTTCTGCACAATACCTTTAATATGTTGTATCCAGAGATATAAAGAGGAGAGAATTTTAGAGAATGCTCTTACAAATGCGCGGAAGATAGAACGATTGCAAACGATGATGTGCGCCATTTTGACCCAAGATTGTCAAAAAGCACCAATCATAGGCATTCTTGAAAGAACGAATTTAAAAAAAAAATGAAAAAGGAATGTGGAAAGAAACGTTCGGGTGATTGGTTTATGCATTTAAACCGCAAAGTAATCGCGTTTTACTTATTTTGTCAAACATTTATTTATTGTATTTTACATAGTTTATTGTTTATTATTAACATTATTAAAAAGTAGTGATTTTTAGAAGGCGCAAGTAAAATATTCCCTTTATGAAGGTATTTTGCCACTTTCATTAGCTTTCTTTTCGTAATCGCTAATATTTTATAGTATCGTGGTAGCGCTTTACTGGATCTTTCAAAAAATCGTAAAGGAAAACGTATAAGGTCTGGAAAAAGGAAAATGGTTTATAATGTGTATTTTAAGCATAAATATATAGTATGTCTAAAACAACTACTGTCAATCAAACAGCAGACAAAGTGGGTAGTAGTAAGAATATTAAGGGAAAAGAACTTGGATGAAGCATAAAAAAATCATTTGGACGATATATGCTTTAATTTTTCTTGAGGAATGAGTTACCAAATTGTAGAAAAATGTTAGTTAATATATATGTACATATTCTGTGAGTTATCGTATAAATTATAAATGAGTATTTTGATTTTGAGATATTAATACCAATGGTGACTTATGGCCAATAAAACGAACATGTCAAAAGAAAGGTGGAATAACTTTTACCAAGAGGAATTTTTGCTAATATCAGTATATTAAAATGTGAATGACTGGAGCTTACAAAAAAACCTTTCATTTACCTCTATATGGTGTTAATGAAATAGTATGGAAGAAAGGTTGTTCTGCTATGCATTTACCTCGATATCACTGTAATTTAAACATCGAACTTGTATGGGTTCAAGTTAAACATCATGTCACTGCTAATAAGAATTCATTTAAAGTAGACACAGAGTTAAGAATTTGTTGTTAGGATTAAACATGGTTGATGCTGATTTTATCATGTCAATATGGAAGAAGAAAAAGTGTATGGTACTGAAATATTGTTGACAATATCCGATCTTGAAAACATGTAATTTTAATGATCAACATTCATGTTTTGACATTAAGTTGGTGCAAATAACAGTAGTGTAAAATTGCAAGAGTTAATTTTAGTGCTTTTTTTTTACCTTATTGTAATAACAATTAGAAATGTATTTTTTATTCTCTTCGTGCTTTCTCTTATTCAGCGTAATGTTTTGTGAAATAAAAATAATTGTTCATGTTTATAACTTTTTATTAATAACAATATGAAACGATGCTTATTGGTTTTATTATAGATATTATATTTCTTATAGATATTTCTTTTGAGGTATTAAACACTTTATCTTTACACTGCAATTAAATACTGCATATATCCATATATAATAGTTGCAATAATCTACAACAATAAAATAAGAGACTACAAAATATTAATTGCAACACAGGTAAGAGTTTAGATTTTTCATAGTTTATGTTGTGTCATAAAGCTTTTTTCTTGATTTTGCTTGACTTCTTTTCCAAGCTTCATATTTATTTTCTTTTATATTTACCAGGAGATACCATAAAAATAAATTGATTTTGTTTAACATAATATTTCTTAAATACAATAAAAAAAACTTGCAAAATTATGAAAAGTCTTTGCCAACTTTGCCTTGTTTTCCTGCAGCTTGTGTCAGAACAAGTCTCGTAACCAGAAAACATTTTGAAAAAAGTGTGCTATTATATACTTAATCTGATAATCATTTTAATTTATTACATTTTAGTGCTCTCAATTTTTTATCTAATTTTGGTTTAATGGGATCATCCGATCAAACTCTTTCCTTTTCAGAACTTAATGAAGGCACTTCATGTGTTCCTACTAACGATTCATCAGTGAGATTTTGTCCAGTAACACCAGCAAAAGTAATACTTGAAACTTCATCTACAGTAGATGTTTCCAGTATTATTTTCATAGATGCTACAGCATTGTTACACATTTGAAAGCGCTGGTGTTCCATTGGCACATAATCTTTATCTCTGAAATGTTCTAAATAAACATAGGTATTTATTCTCTGACCATAGCCAACCAGTTGCTATATTCAAAGCTTTCAAGCATATTGGAAACAAGGCACCTTCTGAAAATCTGAAATAATTTTGATATTTCAACAAATTTAAAATGATCTTGCCATCAAACCTGTGAAAACTTTATCTTTCAGGTTTGAAAAAAAGCCAGAAAAACACATTTTGTGCACATAATATTTAATATTTATAGTCAATATGCATTTGTAGCTTTTCTATTTATTCAAAATTAATATCTTCCTCTATTATACAATGTATTTTCCTCCTTGAACAAATCATCAGAAGTGGATGTATCAACTTTATATTTCCCTTGTAAAATTCTGGTTTTTTGCTGTTACGTGATATTGTTTTTTGGGAGTTTTCATCCATTGTGTAATAAAGATAAATAGTTTATTTATTATTTAACAGCGTAATGACCCTCACTCTTCTTTCTATTTCATAAATACTTTGACCATTCGCGCAAAGTCCCAGTGCTAGAACGCAATAGTACATTTATTAGGTTACTGTAAATTCAATAAAAGTAGTTTGATTTTGTTTTTCAAAACTTAATAATATGTACATACATAAATAATTTAATATTGTTTTGTATACTTACAGTTTGAAGACTATATTAGTGATTACATAAAGTTTCAGTGTATTAAAGTACATATGTGATTATTAAATTATTCAATAAGAAAGACTTTTGTACTCATTACCTATGCTGTGCCGAACATCAGAATTTTAATACACTTTAAGTTGTGGTGGTTGACCTATTCTTGTAAATGAATTCTGTAATATAAATTCCATTAAGGTATCGTTTTTTATTGTCCACATATTCGTTTAAACATTAATAGACTTCTCATTATTTAAAATAAATTCCAATGCCTTCATCTCTGTCTTTCTCTGTTATAATACACTAACTTTTGTGACTAAAATTCTTCTACAGCTTGGGGTGCACAATATTTATGACAACTTTAAATCCTTAACATTGTAATTTATAAACACGTTTCCGTGAATATTTGATGTTGTATGTTATATTGTATTATGTATGTTTAGTATTTTAAGGTTGGCAGGAACAGAAAGCAGCGCTAACTTATCAACAGTAAGAAGTGTCAGACAGACAAGACACAACAATGAGAGAAAGCAAAGCTTTTTGTTGTTAGCTAGCTTAGAGTTGTTAACTTTAATTTAATAAAGTTATAAAAACAATAATTGGTTGTCTTGTTGAAACATGGTGTCAGAAGTATTGGGAAGTAAGTGATAGTTGATACTTACTGCAAGAAAACCTATTTGATACTTAGGGCAAGAAAGCGTGTTTAACAAAATGGAGAGTACAGAATTTCAGGATTTTTTAAAGGCACAGGTAGATGCTATGAGTAAATTAACGGAGCAGTTACAGAATATGCAAACGCAAGTAAATACTTTATCGGTTGTAAATAATAATGCAAGCAATGTTCCATGGCCAAAACCACTAGATGTAAGTGATAGTAATATTGGTGAAAATTTAGATCTATTCTTAACAAATTGGAATACATACTTGAAAGCTACAGGAATGGACAAATGGTCAGCAGACAAGGAAGCACAAAGGGTTAATATACTATTAACAATTATCGGAGATGCAGCAAAAATGAAATACAACAATTTTGGTTTATCCGAAGCAGACAAATTGAGTGTAGATAATGTAATCAAAGTAATTAAGGAGAAAATAGTGATGAGGAAACATGCAATGTATGAAAGATATTTATTTTATTCTTGTAATCAGCTAGAAAATGAAACTTTCGATGAATACTATGTTAGATTATCGAAATTATTGGAAAAATGTGAGTTTGAAAAGATTGATACAGATACTATAAAAAGTATTATGTTACGAGACAGATTAGCCTTTGGTATTAAAGACCAGGAACTCAAAAAGAAATTTTTATGAGAAGATCCAGAAAAAATTACGTTAGAACATGTTGTAAATAGCTGTAAAATAAGTGAAGTGACAGAAGATAGAATTAAATTATTTAAAGAAGAGAAAACGATAAATGCAGTTAAAAATAAAACAAATACGAGTTGGATTAAATGCAAATTTTGCAACAAAAAACATGAATTTAAACCTAAGGTCTGTCCAGCAATACATCACACATGCACAAAATGCAAAAAAAGAGGACATTTTGAAGTATGTTGTTACACCAATCAAAAAGAGAAGAAACGTAATAAGAGTAAGAAGATATATAAAATAAATATAAACGATGAAGAAGAAGACAATATGAACAATGACGAGGAAGACAAAACTAGTTCAGGTTCAGAAGATTTTGCCTGTATATCCAAAATAGTTGATAGCAAGAAAGGTATAAATGTTAGTGCAAATTTAGAATTAAAATTTGGTAAAAAGTGGCACACAGTTAGTTGTGAATTGGATACAGGTGCAACAGTATGTTTGATGGGATATAAATTTCTATGCAAAATGTTGGAAAAGCAAGAGATGCAGTTGGAAAAATCAAGCTATGTTTTGAAAAGCTTTGGTGGAACAGAAATAGAAGTGTTAGGACAAATGGAAATACCATGCAAAAGAAAAAATGGAAGATGGAAAATACTTTTTCAGATAGTGACTGTTGATCATGGACCACTTTTATCAGCTAATGCTTGTAAAAAACTGAAATTAATTAAATATTGTAATAGTGTTTCAGTATCAAGTGAAGAGATAGAGAGAGCTAAATTGGAAACCTATCGATATGAAGCTGAGAAGTTGGTTAACCAACACCAAGATGTATTTCAAGGATATGGATGTTTGCCAGGTAAAGTAGAACTGGAAGTGGATGCAAATGTAAAACCAGTGATACAGCCGGCTAGAAGAATTCCACTGAACTTACGAGGTAAGCTAAGAGATGAACTGGATAGATTGGTTCACAAAGGTATCATTATTAGAGAAGATAATCATACAGAATGGGTGAGCAATATTTTATTAGTTAAAAAACCCAATTCCTTTAGAATATGCTTAGATCCTATACCTTTAAACAAAGCCTTAAAACGACCAAATTGTCAATTTACGACTTTAGATGAAATCTTACCTGAATTAGGCAAAGCTAAAATCTTTTCGACAGTAGATGCTACAAAAGGTTTTTGGCAAGTACAGTTAACAGAAGAGAGTAGTAAACTAACTACTTTCTGGACCCCATATGGTAGGTTTAGGTGGCTCAGATTACCCTTTGGCATTTCGCCAGCTCCTGAAATTTTTTCAATGAGAATGCATGAATTAATTCAAGGGTTAAGTGGCATTGAATGCAGGGCAGATGATATACTGATTGTGGGTCAAGGAAATACTTTAGAGGAAGCATTGCAAAATCATAATGATAATTTTAAAGCTTTACTTGAAAGGTGCAGACAGTATAATTGTAAATTAAATAAGTCAAAGCTTCAATTATGTAAAACATCAGTAAATTTTTATGGACATATTTTAACTAGTGAAGGTTTGAAACCTGATATTTCTAAAATTGAAGCAATTCAGAAAATACCGTCTCCTACCAACAAGACAGAATTATTACGATTTTTAGGGATAATTACATATTTAAGCCGTTTCATTAAAAATTTAAGTTCAGTGTCAGCATATTTACGAAAATTGACATTAAATGATACTAAATGGGTTTGGACTGAAAACGAGGAAAATGAATTTTTAAAATTAAAGAATATTGTTAGTCATATTGGAACTTTAAAGTACTATGAATGTAATGAACCATTAATTATAGAATGCGACGCTAGTTCAACAGGTTTAGGAGCAGTAGTGTTACAGAAAAGCCAGGTAGTTGCCTATGCTTCTCGTACTCTTACGAAAGCAGAACGCAATTATGCAATGATAGAAAAAGAGCTATTAAGTATTGTCTTTGGGTGTGTACGATTTGATCAGTTGATAGTCGGTAATCCAAGTGTAACTATACGCACGGATCATAAACCGCTAATTAATATTTTTAAGAAACCATTACTTAAAGCCCCTAAAAGGTTACAATTAATGCTAATGACTCTGCAGAGATATCCTATAAATTTAGAATATGTAAAGGGCAAACAAAATATAATAGCAGATTTTTTATCTAGAACAGCTCTTAACAATACAGAAAAAGATTTAGTAAATGAAAGTAATAAATCAACCGTCTATAAGATATCTAGATATGAACGCAAAACATTTAGAGCAATAGAAAACATCAATCTTTGTCATACAATTAAAGTAACTGACGAAAGAATGGAGTCGATTAAAAATGCAGTTCGACAAGATGAGACTATGCAAAAACTTATGATGATAATTACCGAAGGTTGGCCCAAATATATTAAAGATATACCTGAGGAAATTAAAATATATTTTCAATACCGAAATGATTTATCTGTACAAAATGGATTAATATTCAAGAACGATAGAATCCTTATCGCACACAGTTTGCGAAATTTAATGATCCAAAAGGTACATACTGCGCACACAGGAATTGAGAATACATTAAGATTAGCAAGACAAAGAATTTTTTGGCCTGGGATGACCAAACAGATTACTGAAGTAGTTAAGGAGTGTGAAGCATGTCAAAAATATTCAGAAAGCCAAGCTAGACTACCTATGATGTCTCATGAATGCCCAAGCTACCCATGGCAAATAGTATCAATGGATGTATGCTTTGCACAATATAAAGATAAACAAGTAAAAATATTAGTATTAGTCGATCATTATTCAGATTTTATTGAAATTTCGTTTTTAAAGGATTTAACTCCTAAGTCAGTAATACTAACCATGAAAGAAAACTTTAGTAGATATGGAATACCCGAAGTTGTATGTTCAGACAATGGAACACACTTTATTAATTCGGAAATGATAAAATTTTCAAGTAAATATAATTTTAAACATGTTACATCAGCACCGTATCACCAACAAGGAAACGGTAAAGCAGAATCAGCTGTTAAAATAATAAAGAAAATGATAAAAAAGAGCAATTGCAATGGAGAAGATTTATATTTTATGCTACTACATTGGAGAAATACACCTAATAAAACCGGATATAGTCCAGCACTAAGATTATTATCACGTCATACAAGAAATAGCTTACCAGCAATTGAAGATCATTATAAACCTAAACCACTTGACAATATTTCTGAGAAGATTGTAAATAGAAAACAAACAGCAAAATTCTATTATGACCGGGATACACGAAGGTTACCAGACTTGGACATAGGGCAAGGTGTGTGGGTTCAATTAAGACCTGATACGGAGAAGTCATGGCAGAAAGGTTTTATAACCAAACAGCTTAGTCCGCGGCAATACGAAATAGAGACTAATGGTATTGCATATAGAAGAGACAGGTCGCACATTAAGGAAAGAAAAGTAGAAGAGGAAAAGAGGAAAATACAAGAAGAAACAAGAGAACCAGTAGAATATGAAGAAACAAGAGAACCAACAGAAAATGGTGTAAAAGAAACTAGGGAAGAGAATCAGCTACAAGAAACCGAAACCGGCATTCAGAGTAGTGAAGCCATACAAAAAGAGGACAAGACAGAAGAAAGAAAAGTTACAACGTCCGTAGATCCAGAGATAAGAGATAGGCCGAAGAGAAAGATAAAAAACCCATAAGGCTAGACGACTATGTGTGTAATTAGTGTTAAAATTAAACGTGAAACATTACATTTATAAAGAGAGAAGGATGTTATATTGTATTATGTATGTTTAGTATTTTAAGGTTGGCAGGAACAGAAAGCAGCGCTAACTTATCAACAGTAAGAAGTGTCAGACAGACAAGACACAACAATGAGAGAAAGCAAAGCTTTTTGTTGTTAGCTAGCTTAGAGTTGTTAACTTTAATTTAATAAAGTTATAAAAACAATAATTGGTTGTCTTGTTGAAACATTGTATATAAAAAGCGTTCAAAAGTATCATTACTTCACAAATTTTATTGTAATTCGTTTAACGTGCTAGACTGATGAACAAAATAAGTTCTTGAATGTATTTAATAAATTTGTTTTTATCATCTCAGCCTGAACACGAACCCAAATATACCACTCGCTAACTGTAATCATATAAAATTTAACGCTTGTTCACACTTAAATTAGAATAACCTACCAGCTCATGGATGCGATACCATTTAATTGTGTGGATTTTCTGTGTTTTCCTTCAGATTTTTGGTGGTTTTCTACTACACTGCCCTACCATCCACTTTCTTGGCAACTGACATGTTTATGGTTAAGCCTTGTTGTTGTTTCTATTATTTCTTCGTGATTTCATTATATACTTTACCACTTCTTTTCAGAGCTCGACACTCGACATTAATAGTTATCAGATATGCTGGATATACTGTTTTCAAGATTCTGGTGCATGTAATTTGGGTTAGGGGTATGTTCAGAAATTCGTCTCGCTACTTTAAAAATAGACTATAGTATGAATCAATTGAATGCTTTCATTCAGCAGACGGATCGGGAACCGATCCCGCTCCAACCGTTTACTTCACAACAGTTGAGTATTTGCTGGACAGAACCGCTTACCTTTATGTCATCGTCTGTCATCTGGTACTTGTCATTGCTGCCATATGTTAAAATTATACGGATTAAACTGAATAAACAGTAATAATAAATTGTTTTTCTGCTTTAAGTTTTGGTAAAGTTTTTAGTGGAAGGTGTGATTTTGCCAACCCCGAATAAAATAGTGGGTGAACTTCAATATATTAATACATTTATTTCTGCACAATACCTTTAATTAGCTGTATCTTACTTTTCTAGTAACTTTCTTCAAAATTATGTATTAGGTTGGTCTTGGAATGCATCAATGGTGCATGCGTACAGAATACGCGTAGAATTTTTCCGTTCCCAAAAGTGGCAGCTACTTCTGAACATGTACAGAGTGAGCACTCGTCTATTGGACATGATCACTGAAAAGTTGCGCAATTGTTGTGTCTGCTGCATGAAAGCAATGACAAAGTCGTTTAGGTTATGTTTCGATTACAAAAAATGTCAGATAATGAATCAGAAGTATACAATACATACAATAATATGATTTAAGAATCACGAAAACAATTGCCTTGACGGACTAAATAAAATGAATATGTGTAATTTTAATTCTCACTACCTTATATTATGAATAGGCGTCGGTAGTTTAAGTCGTTTACTTATACCATAGTCGTCAAATTTTAATTTCAGTTTACACTTCTATCCCATACAGAAGATGACCTTATAATATGCAGCGATGCCTGCTTGATAATAGTGGTGGGAGAGCAACGGGGTGTCGGGGGACCCTCACGTCTTACATTTCATAGGAAACGTTTGTCGAGTGTACTGTCTTGGCAGCCTCGCTTATGTTTATCTTGACTTTATTTCGTTCGCTCGACTACGGTATACACAATCCGCGCGTTTAGGGAGTTATGGCGCCGCTAACGCTAGTCTGCGCTATCTCCAGCGCTGTCCTGAACGCGACTGCTGAGTGCTGTCGTTGGAGCTAGTGGTTGCCATATTGTCTAGCAAAAATAAATGTCGCTGGATAGCCTAACGGCGGTAAAAGAAGGCGATTAAAATTCAAATTTGAATCTGGTGAATAATACAGTCAATAGAAACGGATTCAATTATGTTGCACAATAGATCTTAAATAGTACCTACTAATTCTTTTCGATCTGTTTAAATATTGAAATGTATTTTGAAATAGATATAACTAATAAGTAATGTCCAACAGAAGAATTCCTTTTAATAAACGGCCTAATTCATAGCAATTTTGCACTAAATTGAATGAAAAATATCAACAGTTGCTACTAAAACTAATGAGCTATATATATATATAATAGTGTTTGTTTTTAGGCATTATCGTCTTATACTTTCGTGATCTAAAATACATTAGTACTGCCTTCTGTAAACGTTTTTCTTATGTAGAAGTATAGATAGCTACATAGTCTATTAGGTAATGTAATTTAATACTTTTACACAAGATCTGCTATCAGATTCTAATACGTTAAATGTTGTAATAATATTGCTTTCTCAACTACAACAATAAAACAACCATACAATATTATCAGTGTATATAATATTTATTTATTAGTTGTATACTCTACAATTATACATTTATTACAAAATAGCATTCCGAAAATAACTCAATTAAAATTGAAATGAACAACTATTCACAGTGCCGAATGATAACAGATCCCGGAACCGGAAATACAAAATAGAATGAAATCTAAAATTTATTTTGAAACAGTCGTTAATATAGAAAAAAATGTCGACGCGAACGCTATCTAGTGCAAACGTTAGCTTTATAACAAAGTTTTACATAATTATGGGTTATTAACTGCACATACATATAGTGTAAATAACGGTATTTTATTGTTGCCAATTTTTATAATATATTCAAGTGACTATTATATTGTTTGAAATTTTAATTTATATTTAGCGCCATTTTTTGAAGAGAACGTATTACTTCCCTCTACAGGTGTATAGTGAAACTAAATTTTAACTGAAATTCTTATTAGTGAATGTGCACCCGCTTCAGATAGTACTTTTTAAAAAATAAAATTTAAATTAATGCAAAACGTAAGTAAATGTTTATTTTATTTATTTGAATAAGCATAATAAATATTTGTATTTAATTTTCAGATGACTTCTAATAACGATGTAAGTTTATTTTCATATTTTCATAATGTATAGTATTAATAAAAATTGTTTATTCATAATATTAAATAGTAATATAATGTATGTTTTCTGTATTAATAATTTATTAAACTATAGCTTGCATGTGAATAACATATTAATATTATAATATTAAAAAATATCAAAATACCTAGTTGTGATTCTGAGAACATGAGTGACGCGCTTTTTAAAATTCGCAGAAATGCGATCATCAGTCTGCAATGTTTGCAAGCAATTATATGTTTTTTTTGATTTTTATTATAATAGATAAATTTCACTAATCTATAGCAAAATTCAATGGTTTTAATTGCAATTTTATACCATCACTTGCGATGTTTTTATTTGATTTATGTGTTCAGGAAGTTATGGCGCTTTGCCTGCGCTTCTAAACGTAACTGGTTAGTGTCGGCTCTTAATCTAGAGGTCGCTTTTTTATCTATCGAAAATAAATTTAGTTAGACGATTTGCGGCAGTAAAAGAAATGGATTAAATTCAAATTTGAATCTTATGTATAATACGACCAACAGAAACATACTCAATTGTTTTGAACAATAGATCTTAAGTAATGCCTAAAAATTCTCTTTGATCTCTTTATATATTTGAAAAGGTACTTTGAAGTAGATATAATTAACAATTGAGTAATATGAAACAGCATACTTCTTTCTAATTTGGCATTGAATATAATTAAAAAATTAACAGTTGCTATTAAAATTAATAAACTATATACACCCTGTCCAGTTTAAAATGCAGTACATGGGGATATTGGAAACCGTTGGAGATACAACGTCGGTTAAATGGGAGAAAAGTTGCGTATTCATTTGTCCATGAATAATCCGACATCAGATTTTGAAATTTTTGTTTCATTGGGCAGATACAGGGTGAAAAAGAAAAAAATGCATTTTTGAGAATCTTCCATATTTTGTTTCCTAGAAGAGATAAATTTACAAAAGTTGTAAGCTAGGGATAACAAGTCATGAGGATTTTAAAAATGATTAAAAAAAAAATCTAGGTCTACTAGATTTTGCGTGACAATAATCTACTTTTGTTTTTCTTATGGTGCTATATTGGATTTTGACATTTTTAATATCTTCAAAAAAAATGCTATTCAATGATGTATAACATGTTTATGTTCAAGATAGTGAAAACATGAAAAATAGAGAAAGTAAGATTTTAACATAGTAGGCCGTGATAATAAATGTGACATTTGTATTAAACAACTCTAAAAGCTGTGAAGTTTATTCTGAACTATCAGTAATCTTATTGTTAATCTCATTGTATTGTTATAAGTATCTGTACTGTGCAAACCTAAGATGGATCGTTTTACAAATAGTGACAAATATCAAATGCTGGAGTGTTTCATTTTGTGTGGAAGAAATGATGAATTGGCTGCAGAAATGTATTTCGATAGATACCCTGAAAGGCGGCAGCCAGAAAAAAGCATTTTTCGCCGATTGCGTGATAATTTGATAATGCATGGAAGTGTTGTCAAATCCCAAAAAAGGCAAAACAATGAAAATAATGAAAATATTGTTCTTCAAGCAGTAGTTGAAAATCCCCGTACGTCTTTACGGGTAATTGAAAATACACTTGGCGTCGCTAGGTCAACAGCTGGTACCATTTTAAAGCGTGCCAAATTCAAAAATCGTGAAAGAGCCAGTCAAGGGCTTCAAAATGGTGATGAAATACGGAGAGCACAATTCTGTCATTGGTTCATCGAAAAACATAATGAAAATCCAAGTGTACTTTCAATTACCCGTAAAGACGTTCGGGGATTTTCAACTACTGCTTGAAGAACAATATTTTCATTATTTTCATTGTTTTGCCTTTTTTTGGGTTTGACAAAACTTCCATGCATTATCAAATTATCACGCAATCGGCGAAAAATGCTTTTTTCTGGCTGCCGTCTTTCAGGGTATCGATCGAAATACATTTCTGCAGCCAATTCATCATTTCTTCCACACAAAATAAAACACTCCAGCATTTGATATTTGTCACTATTTGTAAAACGATCCATCTTAGGTTTGCACAGTACAGATACTTATAACAATACAATGAGATTAACAATAAGATTACTGACAGTTCAGAATAAACTTCACAGCTTTTAGAGTTGTTTAATACAAATGTGACATTTATTATCACGGCCTACTATGTTAAAATCTTACTTTCTCTATTTTTCATGTTTTTACTATCTTGAACATAAACATGTTATACATCATTGAATAGAATTTTTTTTGAAGATATTAAAAATGTCAAAATCCAATATGGCTGCCATAAGAAAAACAAAAGTTGATTATTGTCACGCAAAATCTAGTAGACCTAGGTTTTTTTTTTAATCATTTTTAAAATCCTCATGACTTGTTAGCCCTAGCTTACAACTTTTGTAAATTTATCTCTTCTAGGAAACAAAATATGGAAGATTCTCAAAAATGCATTTTTTTTCTTTTACACCCTGTATCTGCCCAATGAAACAAAAATTTCAAAATCTGATGTCGGATTATTCATGGACAAATGAATACGCAACTTTTCTCCCATTTAACCGACGTTGTATCTCCAACGGTTTCCAATATCCCCATGTACTGCATTTTAAACTGGACACCCGGTATATGACAATAATGCTTGTTTCTGGGTTTTATCGTTTTATTATATTTTCGTGTGTTTGTGAGTAGAATACTGTTGCCCTGTTAAAACTTGTATTTTCTTATATGTAGTATAAGGAAGTATTGTGATGACGAAAATTTTCGACCTCGAGAATTGTGCAGATGTCCACGGTTTGTAGTCCCCTAGTATAAAAAAAGTGGTTTTTAAAAAATGTCTGTGTATGTGTGTGTGAGTGTATGTATCCACGATATCGGTCAAACCGCTATAGATATCAATTCCAAATTTTGTATTTTCGCGTATAATCTCCCACTTGAGATTCAATTAGTTTTTCAGTAAAATCGGTAGATTGAAAGTAGCAATTAACTTTAGTGAAATAATTGAATGTTGCTAATATTTCGTCAACTACTAAGTTTTAAAAAAGAAAATAATAAATGTATTTGTTGTTTCTTTTTCTTGTTTTGTTTTAGATACCAATGATAGATGCGCCCGCCCACATTAGAGTATGTATATAAGTATTTTTCATTTATTAATTTGGATTTTTTCATTGATTATTTTTGTGAATTTTGTAAGTGTTAGTATGTGTAAGTTTTTATGTACATATATTAATGTGTGTGTGTATGTTTATGCCAGTCTGTTTTATAATATTTAATGAAAAAAAAAATAAACAGTATAAAAGTTTAATCTTCAATAAGTAAAATAAGAAAATATAATTTGACTTTCTTATATGTAATATAAGTAAATATTGTGATTACAAAAATGTTTGACCTCAAAATTTTTGCAAATATCCAAATTGTAAAGTCCCCTAAAACAAAAAGAGTGGTTTTTAATAAATGTCTGAGTGTTTGTTTGAGTTTGCCAACGATAGCAGTCAAACCGCTGTAGATATCTATTCCAAATTTTATATTTACATATACAGGGTGTCTCTACAAGGTGCGGAAAAAACGCTACCACACATTTCTGAGGGCGATCTAACCCAACTTACCTCAGTCCAAAAGTGGATGCACCATTGCATTGAATTGCCACAAGAATAACACCCAAATTACAGAAGCATATGTGTCCATATACGGAATGAATTTTTTATATCCAGATTACTCATAAACGGCTGCTCCAATCAACTCCTACCAGGTATACCTTTTCTAGGTAAAAAACATTGGAGAATAAGAATTTTTATTTAAAAGTTAAATACAGTGCGTCTCAAGAAAGTCATTACGTTTTAAATGGATACAATATGCCGCAGGTGTCGCCCTCTACATTTTGTAATGAAAATGAGAGCAGATTTAAATTTTTTACCCCACGAAACCCCCCCTACCCAAATATTGTGACAATATACCAATTATTACAGAAATTATTTATAAAAAACTAAAACCAAATTGAACTTTTGACACTCTGTATCTCCGAAAGCATCCACTTTTGGACTGAGGTAAGTTGGGTTAGATCGTCATATTTTGCCCTCAGAAATGTGTGGTAGCGTTTTTTCCGCACCTTTTAGAGACACCCCAGTATAATCTGTCACTTGAGATCTGTTGAGTTTTTCCATAAAATTGGGAGACCGGAAGTAGTTGTTTACTTCAATGAAAAAATCGAATTTTGTAAATATTTCGTCAAATAGTAAGTTTAAAAAAAATTTTAAAAAATCCAATTGTACTTAAAATTAAATTTGAGACAAATTGTCTTAAAAAAGGTTTTTTGAAATTCCTATCGGAAGTAAGTCTTTTACTCTTATCAAAAATCAGTTGTTTGCAAATATTTCGCAAGTTATCCTTTCTAGGCAGATACATAACCAGTATAAAAGTATTTAACTGATAATTTTAAATATCTTTTGTATAAAAAAAATTTCAAAATTCGGATCGGAAGTACTACTTTTATTCTTACCTAATAGCGATTTTTTACAAACATGTCGTAAATTATGCATTCTATATATATTTATTAAGAGTACAAAAGTATTTCGAGTTGGATTTGTAATATTTTTTGTATACATGAAAGTTCGAAATTCGAACCGGAAATAGCACTTTTACTCTTGTCGAGTAGTACTATTTTTCTAATAACTTGCAAAGTATGCATTCTATAGCGATTTATTAAGAGAATGAAACTACTTAGAATAGAATTTTGAATAATGTTTGTATAAAAAAATTCGTAAAATTGTATAATTTGAAACGCTTATACGTATACGAAAGTCGAGTGGTGGCTACACCTCATTTTTTTTCTGATGTCATTTGAATACCTAAAAGCATAGACTTATCATTTGTCTTATTTGTTAAATTATTCATATTAACAATATTTAATTCTTTTAGGCAAATCAGAAGGAGTACATTGTACGTATATATTTATTCTTCTACTTTTTTAACTTGATGCATTTATTGCTTTTTTATTGATAGGATTATGTGGCATGGGGACCGACAGGTGCTCCTAGAATCATGTTAAAACGCAGGCATGTATGTATATTATTATTACTTAATTTTTTTTTCTTTATTAATGTATTCCTTTTTTCTTTAATTATTTCCGTGGGTTTATGAATGTTTATCTGAATGTGACTGTATGTATGTTTATATGTCTATGGACGTACGCGTATATATGTCTTTGTGTCACTTTCTTTTATGATAATTAATTTAAATGAGGTGTGGCCACCACACTACTTTCTTATACGCATCAGCATTTCAAATTATGAAATTTTAAAAAAAGAATTTGTACAAAAATCATTCAAAAGTCTATTCTAAGTTCTTGTTTTCTTTTAATAAATTGCTATAGAATACATACTTTGCAATTTATTCGAAAAAAAGTGGTAGTGAAGTAAGTATACCTATGATGTATTATTTAAGTAATAAGTATGCTACAAATGTATCTTCTTTCTTATGTGTATTAGAAAATGTTAATTGAATGTACTACTTTTTTATTTCTCTATTTTGTTTTAGAATAATCGCAATAGTCAGGGAGGAAGTGGTGAAGTAAGTATACCTATGATGTATTATTTAAGTAATAAGTATGCTACAAGTGTATCTTCTTTCTTATGTATATTAGAAAATGTTAATTCAATGTACTACATTTTTGTTTCTCTATTTTGTTTTAGAATAATGACAATAGTCAGGGAGGAAGTGGTGAAGTAAATATACCTATGATGTATTATTTAAGTAATAAGTATGCTACAAATGTATCTTCTTTCTTATGTGTATTACAAAATGTTAATTCAATATATACTAATTTTTTGTTTCTCTATTTTGTTTTAGAAGAATCATAATGGGCAAGGTGGAAGCGGTGAAGTAAGTATACCTATGATGTATTATTTAAGTAATAAGTATGCTAGAAATGTATCTTCTTTCTTATGTATATAACAAAATGTTAATTCAATGTACTAATTTTTTGTTTCTCTATTTTGTTTTAGAATAATCATAATGGGCCAGGAGGAAGCGGTGAAGTAAGTATACCTATGATGTATTATTTAAGTAATAAGTATACTACAAATGTATCTTCTTTCTTATGTGTATAACAAAATGTTAATTCAATGTACTAATTTTTTGTTTCTCTATTTTGTTTTAGAATAATCATAATGGGCCAGGAGGAAGCGGTGAAGTAAGTATACCTATGATGTATTATTTAAGTAATAAGTATGCTAGAAATGTATCTTCTTTCTTATGTGTATAACAAAATGTTAATTCAATGTACTAATTTTTTGTTTCTCTATTTTGTTTTAGAATAATCATAATGGGCCAGGAGGAAGCGGTGAAGTGAGTATACCTATGATGTATTATTTAAGTAATAAGTATGCTACAAATATATCTTCTTTCTTATGTGCATTACAAAATGTTTATTCAATCTACTAATTATTTGTTTCTTTATTTTGTTTTAGAATAATCATCATGGCCAGGGGGGAAGCGAAAGAGTAAGTATACCTATGATGTATTATTGAATCAATCAGTATGCTATAAGTTTATCTTTCTTGTGATGTGCATTACAAAATGTTGATTCAGTGTACTAATTTGTTGTTTCTCTATTTTATTTTAGAATATAGACAACCGAGGTAGAACTCGAGGAGGAGTAAGTATACTTCTGACGTATTATTATATTTTTTAATTTGTATCTATATTTAATTACTGTTAACATTATAATTTGATTATTGTCCGGTATCTATTATATTATTAACATACGTAGATCTATCCTCAATCTAATTTAGATCTATAAAAGTACAGACATAAATTTAAATTTTTTTAAATTTAGTAAATTTTTCACATTAACTATACTTACATACCTTTATTTGTTTCAGCAGAACAGAAGAAACTATTATGTATGTATATACATATTTGGTTTTATAATATTATGAAGTTGATTAATTTGTAATTTTTTTTTATTAATAGAAAACGACGGAAAGAGATGGAAACGGTGTTCCCCGCACCGTATGGAAACGGAAAACAAACAAAAGAAATGTATTTTTCGGCATATATACTTACTTTATATATATTAATGTAAATATTTATATTTCAGAACGACAGAAGAAAAACAACTGTAAATAATTTCTATATCAAGGGTCTAAAAAATTTTACAATTAGATTCTAAGAAAAATAAATAATAATAAAAAATAATTTTGCTAAAACAAATGTAGAACTTAATTTACACCTGAAACTCGTATGACATTCATTCTTGTCGTGAAAATGGATATGCAAACAATAATAAATCAATCTGTAAATTTTGCTTTAAACAGCGTAAACATTGTTTAATGTTTATTAACCTTACAGTGCCCAAATGTACCCATGACTTTCAGTATGCTAAACGAAGTAGCATAAATATAATATTTTTTTTTATTAAATCTCGCATTAGTGGTAGGCTTACCGATGTTTATTGGTGAACTCAATTTAATTTTTTTTTTAATTTATATCGATCTACTATTTCATTTCTCTTTATCAACGAAAAAAATCAATTTTTTTTCATATCTCAAGTAGTATACAGACATGCCATGCAGTAGTAATATTAAAAGTTGCCTCGATATTTAATGGAATGAAGCGGAAGGAAGAAATTTTTGCAAGTTTTATAACATGATTATTTTAAATTAGTTTAAATATTCAAATTTCCAAAGGGTACCATATTATAGGAATGTTTGATAGCTTTAAATATAGTATATGATTGGCAGTGGTTGAAGAATAAATATATTTGTCCAAATCATTTCAAATAAGAAGGTTATGTGGCAATGAAGCACCAGCGACTCCGACTGTGTCGTACCATTTTTGAAAATAAAATTTAAAAAAATCAATTTTACAGATAAAGATTCAAATATTAATTTGACCGATGTTAGTGGACAAAATATCGCGGATGAATGTTACCAGAAAAACAGAATGTGATTTCATGAAGTTCTAAAAAGAAGAGAGCATGACCCGATGATTCTATTAGATCAAGTTTACATCGAAAATTAAGACGACTAAAATGTAATAAATCACTTACTTAAAATGATTATCATATTGAATAATTATTTTCAAAATGTTTTCTAGCTGTGTATGGGACTTGTACCGACAGAACCGCTGCAGGAAAGAAAAAGCAATGTTGAGAAAGTATGTAAGTTTTTATGTTATATTTATGAAATATTATGTAAAATATAATCAATTTATTTTTAAGACATATCCTGTAGAATACATACGATAATATGAAGCTTTGAAAGGGAGTTAAGTAAAATCAAGAAAGGAGTTTTACACTACAGCACGACGAACTATGAAAAATTTGAACTTTGACCTATGTTATAATTAATATTTTATAATTTGTTATTTTATATTTGTTGATTATCGCAGTTATTGTATGTGGATAAAAAGCACAACGTAATTAATTTCAATGTAAAGATAATGTGATAAATATATTATTTTATTGTTATCCCTGTGATTGATTCCATGAATTTACAAGCGTTGAAATCAATAATCGCGAAATCACTATAATTAATAATGTATTCTCATTGTTATAAATCAAGTCGTTTGGTATAAATATTTTACATCAATGTATTTAGTAAATATAAAAATGTAAACCAATATAACTTATTGGCGTATTATAAGATGTAAGACGTATCGAAACATCCGAAGAAATATGTATTGTTGTAACTGAAGATCTAAAAATGCGAAGAGTACGGCTCATATTTTCAAATGGGAATTCAAAACTAAAAATTTCTACTTCCACATATTATTATAAAACTGAATTTATTGTCAATAACTCTCACAAAAATATGATACGTATACGTAATAGGCGATATTATAAAAATTTCATGATATAATATATAAATATCAGAGTCGATGGTGGTAATATGAAATAAAAGTTGAAGTACATTAACGTTATTAATAACCTGTATTAAACGATAATTGTAAAAATTATTGTTAATATAAGTAATGGAATAGAAATGTTTCATAATTTTTTTTTAAAACATTTTCCAATTTTGCCGGTATCTTAATTGTGATGTGCATAGTCAGTTACGAAATGTGACATATTACTGTCAGGGTTACTAATCTACACGAGCCAAACAATGTGAAAAGAATTACAGTTTTAACAACTATATTTAGAGTTTCGTTAGTTGGAAAAGTGCAAGCTGAAGAGCTATTTTGCACAACTTTCGTTTGACATTTCGTTGTAGGAAATTATATGGTAAGTAATCTACTTTAACATATTTCTTTATTTTATTTTCGAACTATACAATGTTAAGAATTTTTTATACAAAAAGTATTAAAAAACTTGTTCTAAGTACTTATATTCTCTCAATAAATCTCTATAATGTTTACTTTGCGAGATATTCGAAGTGCTACTTGCTAAGAATAAAAATGTTACTTCCGGTTTGAATTTTGATATTTCATGTATCCAAAAAATATTGCAGATGCAACTCTAAATACTTTTGTACTCTTGATGAATATACAGAGAATGCATAATTTACGACATATATGCAAAGAATCGCTATTCAAGAAGAGTAAAAGTAGTATTTACGATCCGAATTTGGTTTTTTTTTTATATAAAAGTTATTGAAAATAAAGTTCTAAATACTTATATAGTCGTAACGTAATTGTCTAAGAAGCATGACTTGCGAAGTATTTGCAAAGAGCTGATTCCCGATAAGAGTAAAGGACCTACTTCCGGTAGGAATTTCGAAAAAGTATTGTAATAAAATGTTCAATGCTCAACTTTTATTTCAAGTACATATGAATTCTTTGTAAGTTGTGTAAACTTAGTAATTGACTAAATATCGGCAAAATTAAATTTTTTCAGTAAAGTAAACAACTACTTCCGGTCTGTTGATTGTATTAAAAATCTAATCAGATGTCAAGAGGGAGATTATACTCGTAAATAAAAAATTTGAAATAGATACCTATATCAGTTTGACCGTTATCGTGGTCACACACAGACATTTTTTAAAAAAACCTTTTTTGGTATAATGAAACTTCGAAACGTGAACATCTGCAAAAATGTCGAAATTTTCACCATCACAATACTTCTTTATAGTACGTAGAAGGAAGTAATACACTTCAAGATATCTGAACTCGTAAAGGCACAATTGGACTTACACGCGGAGATGAGTCACCCTGTATTTAAGATGTCTTACAATTAAAAAGACGATTTTAATAATTTAAAAGGCAAATTAAATAGAAGTGATAATAAAAATGAAAAGCGCAAGTTTTAAATTGAAGCACTATTGAAGCGCCTTTCCTGTAAAATGCGATCACTGGCACGACGCCTTTTAGAATGTCCACTTTTATACACATTTGAAGCACCTCTACATATAATTTGTTAAACCAATAGTATATTGTATTTAAAATTCTTCGCGAACTGTTTTTTACACAAACTGGTACACACTCAAGAGCGAGAAAGATAATTTAATGTTAAACATAAGTCATGTTAAAGTATCGAAAGAAACAATGAGCTGAATGAGCGCAACATTTTCATTGAGACAGTGTACAATACTAATCTGATGTTTTCGAATCTACTATCGTTAAGAAAAAATGTAGTATTAAATTTAAGCCATGTTCAATTACGTTTCGAAGAATCGCCAAATTGAAGACGTCAACCTTTTCGAAATCCACCATCGTTAATAAAAGAGCATAAAACATTAATAATAGTAGAGAGCCCAAGTTGTAGATGTAAGCCAAAGCGGCTTTCCTGTAAAGGGTGATCACCGGGATGACGCTTTTTAGAATATCCACTTTTATAAACTTTTGAAACATCCCTGTATATACATATATTTTGTTAAGCCAATAGGATATTTTATTTAAAATTCTTCTCGAATTGCTTTTGACACTAACCGGTACACACTCAAGAGCAAGGTAATTTAATGTTAAGCATAAGTCATGTTAAAGTATCGAAAGATGCAATGAGCTCAAAGAGCGCAACATTTTCCTTGAGACAGTGTACAATACTATTCTGATGTTTTCGAATCTACTATCGTTAAGAAAAAATGAAGTATTAAATTTAAGCTCTGTTCAATCACGTTTCGAGAAATCGCCAAATTGAAAACGTATTAAGCGACCACAAACACCCACGTATCGAAAATTCAAGAAACATTCATCTATTTTTAAAAAAATCTTCCGCTATTTATAAACTTTTGAAGCACCGCTGTATATACATATATTTTTTTAAAGCAATTGAATATTTTATTTAAAATTCTTCTCGAACTGTTTTTAACACAAGTTCTAGAGCGAGAAAGGTAATGTAATTTTAAACGTGTCATGTTAAAGTATCCAAAGACACAATGAGATCAAAAAGTCGAACATGTTCATTAAGACAGTTTACAATACTATTTTGATGTGAAAGTGTAAAAGCCTGTCAACCCTTTCGAAATCCAGTATCGTTAATAAAGAGCACAAAATAATACTAAAAGTAAAAAGCCCAAGTTTTAAAGTGAAGCCCTATTGAAGCGCCTTTCCTGTAAAAAGCGATCACTGGCATGACGCTTTTTAGAATGTCCACTTTTATAAACGTTTGAAACACCCCTGTACATAAATTTTGTGAAACCAATAGTATATTAAAATTCTTCTCGAACTGTTGACACAAACCGGTACATAATCAAGAGCGAGAAAGGTAATTAAATGTTAAAGTATCGAAAGACACAATAAAATCAAAAAGGTCAACATTTGTATCAAGTCAGTTTACAATACTATTTTGATGTGAAAGTGTAAACGTCTGTCAATCTTTACGAAATCCACTATCGTTAATAAAAGAGCACAAAACATTAATAAAAGTAGAAAGCCCAAGTGTTAAAGTGAAGCCCTATTGACACGCCTTTCCTGTAAAGACGATCACTGGCATGACGCTTTTTAGAATGTCCACCTCTATAAACTTTTGAAACACCCCTGTACATAAATAAATTTTGTGAAGCCAATAATATATTAAAATTCTTCTCGAACTGTTTTTGACACAAACCGGTATACACTCAAGAGCGAGAAAGATAATTTAATGTTAAAGTATTGAAAGACACAATAAGATAAAAAAGGTCAACATTTGTATCAAGACAGTTTGCAATACTATTTTGATGTGAAAGTGTAAACGTCTGTCAATCTTTTCGAAATCCACTATTGTTAATAAAAGAGCACAAAACATTGATAAAAGTAGAAAGCCCAAGTTTGAAAGTCAAATGCCTTTCCTGTAAAAAGCGCTCACTGGCATGACGCTTTTTAGAATGTCCACTTTTATAAACTTTTGAAGCACCCCTATATATATTTTGTTAAGCCAAAAATATTTTTTATTTAAAATTCTTCTCGAACTGTTTTTTACACAAACTGATACACACTCAAGAGCGAGAAACTTAATTTAATGTTAAACATAAGTCATGTTAAGTATCGTAAGAAACAATGAGCTCAATAAGCGCAACATTTTCATCGAGACAGTGTACAATACTATTCTGATGTTTTCGAATCTACTATCGTTAAGAAGAAATGAAGTGTCAAATTTAAACCGTGTTCAATCACGTTTCGAAGAATCGTGAAATTGAAGCCGTAATAAGCGACCACAAACGCCCCGGTATCCAAAATATCACAAACAGTCATCAATTTTCAAAAAACTCTTCCTCCACTTTCTTTTTTTTTGCCATTTTGACTTTGTATTTGTGATCGGCGACCTAAGACACCTCCGTACCTAATATTTCACATTCATACGTCAACGTTCAAAAAATTCTTCAGCCATTTTGGTTTTTTTGACATTTTGACTTTGGATTTGTGATCAGCGACCCAAGACACCCTCGTACCTAAAATTTCACATTAACACGTCAATTTCCAAAAAATTCTTCCGCAATTTTCTTTTGACATTTTGACTTTGGATTCGTAATCGGCGACCTAAGACACCCCCGTATCTAAAATTTGACATTCATACGTCAATGTTCAAAAAAATCTTCCGCCGTTTTGGTTTTGTTGACATTTTGAGCATGGATTCGTGATCGGCGACCAAAGAGACCCCGTATCTAAAATTTCACATACATACGTCAATTTTCAAAAAGTTCATTCGTAATTTTTTTTTTACATTTAGATTAGTGATGGGCGACTTCGAAAAGCACCGAAAGCAAAATTTTACAAACGCACGTCAATTTTCGAGCAACCTTTAACATTTATAGTACTTAAAAGGAAAAACCAGTCTGTATATAAGAATTTAATTCGAGCGACCGGGACCATTATGTCGAGAAACCGTCGTTTTGTCGTATTAAATGTCCGTAAATATTCATATATGAAATCAGTCGTATTCGGAAAAAAAAAGAACTTGTTTCTGCCTAAATTCGAACCCGAGCAGTCAGAGTTACTGTATTGGGTAGCGATGGTTTTACCATTAGACCACTGAGGCATCTACAAAGTGATCGTTGTTTTGGGTATTTATATATATGCTTTCGGGCTACACTGGGAGATGATGAATTTTTTAATATTCGCGAGAAATTATATGTACGTGTAATCGTAAAAAGAATAAAAATAAATGTATTAATCGCGTCCCGATATTTAGTGCCTTATGTTTGTCGTAAAAGTAAATATATTATGTGTATACATTTGCCACATGAATTTAATCTGACTTTTATATAAATAAAGATGGCCGATATACGCAAGCATTTTTCTAACATATCCGTCTGCAAACGCACTTTTAATCGCCCGTACCTTTGTCTCTGTACCACCAGAAACGGGAAAGAAGCACGTAAATGCTGGCGAAAAGGTGGTACTTTACAAATGGGAATCTTGTTGCGCCCTCGAAAGCTTTAAAATTTGGAATTTCACGCTTAAAAGTGAAACTTTGCATACGTATTCGAGTGCCTGTCACTTTGACGTTTGTCGGGATTTCTATTTCGGTATAAAATAATTCACACGTCCTCCTTATGGGAAAATGTCGTAATGCACAGGTTTTTTACTGCAAGTGCAAAAATTTTAAAAAAATTCTTTTCGCCACCTTACCACCGTTTCGAAGAGATAAAAATACGCCTATACAAAGTAGAATTGTACACCCGACGATATAAAACTCTAAAAGCTCCCCTAAAATGCCTCAATTCCTCAAACACTCAAAGGTCGTTTTCGCATTTTCACCCGCATTTTCCCTCCTCTACTAAATCCGTGAGAGCGGTAAAGGGTCCCGCTCGCTTTTATTATATATAATTCTTGCTCTTTGAAAAACTCATAATTCTCCCTTACAAACTTCACATACTCAAGAACATATAAGCCCGTCAATGTATGTATTTTTGTCCCTTAAAAATTTCCTTGCATGAATGAGTCTTTCTCACACCAAAGACACTACGCAGGCACGACTTCTGTAGGATAAACACTCTGGATGCATGAACCGATGTTCCCCACAACATGATGCCATAACCAAGTCTCGACTGCACATAAGCATAATATGCCGACAGACCTGCTGACTGATTTACAGATCCCGCTATTATACGCAATGCATAACTGAATGATGATATCTTTGTTGCCAAGTGGTCAATATGCTTCTTCCAGTTCAATTGAGGATCCATCCACAATCCCAGGAACTTAACTGCCATGTGTTCCATATTTATCTGTTGATCTCCATAAATAACTTTTATTGGGTCCCTCTTGAAATAGCCAAAGTTCAACACATTGTTTTTTTCAATATTCAGCTTGAGCCTGTTTCTGTCAAACCACGAACCACAATCCTCAACAGTAGACAGTATTTCATTGTTTGCTGCATCTTTTTTGGTTCTTACATTTACCGAAGTATCATCAGCGTACAGTATCGTTTTATGTTTAGTCTTGCAAGGGAGATCATTGACATATATTAAAAACAATAAAGGACCCAGAACGGAGCCCTGGGGCACTCCTCTTTTCAGCGCCCCCCAATCAGAAGCAACACCCGCATCACCACCGACCACGCACTGCTTTCTATTATCCAGATAGGACGGTATCAACTGCAAACTATGTCCCCTTATTCCAACTCTTTCCAATTTTTTAAATAACACACAGTACTCAACACAGTCGAAGGCCTTACTAAGGTCCATGAAGATACCAATTGTGCACTCATCATGATTCAGACTGTCAATAATCTCATGTATGGCTTGATAAGCAGCTCTGATCGTAGATCTGCCTGTGATGTAGCCATTCTGGTATTCACTAAGTACATCATGTTGCAAAAGGAAATCCATTATACGTTTAAAAATAATTTTTTCGAATATTTTTGAGAAATGTGTCAATATAGATATCGGTCTGTAGTTTTCTAGTTTTGTAATTTCACCTTTCTTGTATATTAATCTAATAATAGATTTCTTCAATTCATTTGGGAATATTCCCGATTCTATACATTTATTGACTATTGGTTCTCTATATTTATTGGGAATGGGCTAATTTTTTACTTTGAATGGTTGTGTCTCATCAACCTTGAGTTTATGTTGATATCCTTTGGCTAACCCTGGACTATTATCAAATAATTTCTTATACAGGGTGAGTTTTTTTTCATTATTTGTATGGGGATCTCGAAAACCATAAGAGATACGCATTACGTTAAATGGAGGAAGATTTGCATCTTTACAAGCCTCATCCAGATACGTTTTTGTCAATTTAAGAAAATGCATGGTTTACTAGATATTTGCAAAAAATAGAAATTCTCCAAAACCTTTTAAGTGCTATAACTCTTCTATTCTTAAAGGTAGAAAAAAAATTTTTGAATATTGTTTTTAAGAAATTCAATTTCAAACAACGACAACTTCTTAAATTTTTAATTTTGCATAGCATTTTTGAGTTAGCAAGCAAAGTCTAATTTTTTTAAATGGAAACCATAGTTGGCTATGATATATTCTAATAGTGCATTTTTTTCTGCTTGCAATGATGTAAGGTTTGTAGCACTTATTTTAATAAATAACAACACAATACATTATTATTATGTTTAAGAAAAATCATGTCTGGAGACGATGAAAGACGATTAAATTTTTGTGCTTGGTTCGTAAATATGTGCCATGAAAATAATAACTTTCCGATGCAGATCTTATGGACCGACGAAACCCGTTTTACAAACTGCGGCATGTTCAATCGCCATAATGAACACCTGTGGGCGCAAATAAATCCTCACCGTTTAGAAGAAAGGCGACCCCAGATTAGGTTTGGCTTCAATTTATGGTGTGGTGTTATTGGTTCGCAACTTGTTGGGCCATTTATTTTTTATGAAACTTTAACCGGAAATCGATATTTGCAATTTCTTAGGGAAGATTTCGACAATATCCTAGATGAATTAAATTTACAGACCCGTACAAATTTACGGTGGTTTCAACACGACGGTGCCCCGCCTCACTATCAGGCACAGGTCAAAAGATATTTAGATGAATTATTTCCAAACTCGTGGATCAGCAGAAATGGCCCTGTTTTATGGCCTGCACATTCCCCAGATCTTTCACCGTTATATTTCTTCGTCTTTGGAGCAATAAAAGATCTCGTATATGAGCGATCATATGCAACCCAAGAGGAACTATTGGAAGCTGTTATTAATGTATTTGATAGCTTAGATGGGCGCAAAATTAGGAGAGTTATTAACTCAGTGTTGGAAAGGTGCCGTATGTGCGTCGATAATAATGGTGGGCATTTCGAACACTTAATGTAAATTTAGGGTGTTACGTGTTGTTAATAATTAATTCGTTTAGCATTTTTATTGTTTCTTATATTACATTGTATATTATAAATTTCTTTTCTTTTCCATGGCAAGACATGATTTTTGTTAAACATAATAATAGTGTATTGTACAGTTATTTATTAAATAAGTGCCACAACGCTTACATCATTGCAAGCAGAAAAAGGTGCAATACTATAGAATATGTCATAGCCAACTATAGTTTCCATTTAAAAAAATTAGACTTTGTTTGCTAACTCAAAAATGCTAAGCAAAATTAAAATTTTAAGAAGTTGTCGTTGTTTGAAATTGAATTTCTTAAAAACAATATTGAAAAAGTTTTTTTCTAACTTTAAGAATAGAAGTGTTATAGCACTGAAAAGGTTTTGGATAAATTCTATTTTTTGCAAATATCTAGTAAACCATGCTTTTTCTTGAATATACAAAAGCGTATCTGCATGAGGCTTATAAAGATGCAAATCTTTCACCATTTAACCTAATGCGTATCTCTTATAGTTTTCGAGATCCCCATACAAATAATGAAAAAAAACTCACCCTGTATTTACTTAGAAGATTGCTCACATGGCTTTTGTATTGTTTATCGCAATTTAATACTGTACCATCCCTATTTATCGTGAAGTCCTCCCTTTGAGGATTCTCCACAGGATGTGCACTTTTATTGACAAATAAACTACTATCCATTTCTTTTGTGAGATCTTGTTCAATATTTTTATTTATAAATAAATTATTAATTAAAATTTCATCTTCCTGTGCATCTTTGCTCCAGGAGATTACTGAATCTTTAATATGAAATGTTTTATCTTCCATATTAAGTTTTGTACTATATTGACTTAAAAAGTCCATTCCCAAAATACAGTTATCTATCTTAACATTTATACAAAAAACTTTGTCTACTGCGATCATAAATTTTTTATTTGCAGTAATCAAATTTACCTTTCTAAGGGGCATATAATTTCCCAAATTTTCTATTTTTTGAACAATAACGCTACTGTCTAATAGTGATAATTGCGCTTCTGTGTCCAATAATGCCTCCACTTCTTCATTTCCAAGCTTGATTGTAATGTGCGGTAGTTCTGTTGTGATTTTCATAAGATCTTCAAAATTATAGATGTTTTGTATATTATTTTTCTTTTTGACTGGTTTCCTTAAAAATCCAGTGAAGTTGCACCTGAATAAGTAGTGTTCACCCATTCCTTATTCATGGGTAATTGTCTGGTATCCTTTGGTATAGCTCCTTTCGATTCATGTTTTTCTTTTTTAACTGTATCCTTTTTATCCTCTTTGACTTGGACATTATTTACTTTCCTGTCCCTGTCATCAGCCCTTTCTTCCTTCCTATAATTCTGACCATTCTTTTTCATATTTTCAAAATTCCTTGTCCTATTATTTGTGTACGGGATATTCTCATAGTTCTGTCTATTCTGACTTGGATTGTTTACTTGTTCATTATTGTTCTGCTGTTGTCGAGGTGAATAGTTTGTACCTGGATTTGGATTACTTCTATTGTATCCATTACCCCTCTCATCCACATCGTCTAACTTCTTAACCATTTCTAGTAGTCCTTCTACAGTATCTATTCCCTGTAGAGCTACTGCCTGCGTAACATTGTGATCAAAATGTGCAGCTAATTGCGATACAATGTCACTTTCCTCTATCGTAGGTTGTATGTGCTTAAGGAAGGAATATTTCCTTATTATATAATTCTCTCTGGAAGATCCTGACCTGTATTTACCAAACACCAGATCATGCCTTATCCTTCTTTGTTGTGTTTGTCCCCAGTACTGTCTTATGAAGCGGGTTTCAAAATCTCTAAAGTTTACCACATATCATACCATTGAAGTGCATAATCTTTAAGACATCCCCTTATGAAATGCAATTTAGACATTTCATCCGACATGCCCCTCATGTAGGTTTTAATAGTCCTCATGAATGCCATAGGATTATCCTTGTAGAATCCTGAGAATTTAGGTATATTTTCCGCACTAACTGGTACTTGCGACAAACATACACTAGGTATATTGACCCCATGTATTACTTTATCCTCCAGTTGTTTAATTGTATTTTCAAATGTTAGAGTTTTGTCTTGTAATGTTAACATAGTATCAGTACAAGCTCTATACTTATTTTTACAATCTTCCATTTTATATGAAAGCTGTTGGAACTGTTCTTTATTTTCTTTTTCATCATTTATTATCTTTATTTCTAGAGAATCTATATTGTTCTCAACCTTATTAAGACTAATTTGTGTTTTGGCAGATCTATCATTGATTTCTTGAATCAAAAATTTACCTTTGTTCTCACATTTTGTCTCATTACTAGAAATTTATTTCTTTAAACCTAATACTGATTGTTCTAATTTTGTTTCTAGTTTCGCGTTTAATTCTAAAGTTTCTTTTCTTAAAGCCATAAAATGTTTATCTATTTTTGAATTAATTTCCTCTTTATTCTCTTTTAGTTTTAAATTATTTTCTTCAAACTTTTCTTCTAACTTTCTATTCATACTTTGATGATTATCTTCAATAGTGTTTAACAATTTTTGAAAGAGAGTTTCAAATTTCTGCTCACTAAATACACCGCTAGTGTCCTGAGGCTGTATACTCTCTGCCGTTATTGAATCATCTTCTCTATCACCTTTTGATTCTTGTTTGTCTGATTCTGAATCAGAAAGTGTTTGACTAGGATTTCTATAATGTGTGAACTATTTTGACTTTAAATCTAATTCGGTTTCAGGTTGTTGGCCTTTACCATTACCTTTACCTTTATTTTTATCTGCCATGTCCCTTATTAACATACATAATAGTGAAACTATTGCTACTTAATTCTTATCCTTGTTTAAATAAGAAAATGTTGCAAAATTATATATTCTCTCCCTATATTGGACGTTAAATGAATATCTGCTGTTAATTAACAAAGAAGAAAACAAAAATGCACTGCTGCACTAAATTGAGTGCTAAATAATTACTATTAATTAACGATAAAGTAACAAAATTCACTGCTCCATTTTATTGGATGCCATGAAAATATTGCTAATTAACAAACAAAAAAGGAAATAAAACAAGAATACACTGCTCCACTATGTTGAGCGCCAAATATATATATGCAGTATCTGTACGCCTGCAATCAATTCAGCATGAAACAAAATTTTTACGTTCGAACAATTCAAAAGATCGGCAGCTTTTTCTCTCCCTTTATCGTCGTTCGCGGCTTTTTATCATCTCTCTCTGTTTATGTTGGCATTGTCCTGCTCATATTTGTTTTCTTCACGTTTTTCCCCAGGTTGAACTATACCTATATTGTTTTTGACAGTTAGAAATTGCACAAAAATATACACACACAAATTGTTTATTATTAATGTACGTGCACTTTCGCGATTCCTTGTCTTGAGTAGGTATATTCTTCTTCCATTAACGCCATCCCTCATTGTATTTGTAAATGAATTTGTTGCCTCTTTCATCATTGTTAAATACTTCCTTTTTCCATTATTTAACACTATCCGTATTTTTCTTTTGCAGGCAGCTTCGTTAGAAATAATCGGAAAGACATTGCATACAGATGGATCCTTCCTTTTATGATTACTTTGTCAGGAACATGGACCTTGACAACTCTATCCCTGTCTTCGAACCACCTTCTCTCATCTTCGTGTAGGTTGATAAATTTTATCCTATTATTTCTGGAACTTTTCTGGATTAAACCAGATTTATCCTGCCATTTCTGAAGTGTTTGCTTTATTATATCGTGTCGAATAAAAAACACCTTTCTATATATCCTTTTTTTTAAAATTACTATTAAATATAAGTATCGGGTATTTATTGTATTGTTAAGTGTGACCATAAAATGTCTAACAGATAACAATCTCTTTACAAATTTTATTTCCTACGTCTATTCATGATGAAAGGTGTTTTCATGTCGTGAATGTCTAATTTCACCTTTTTCATCTTTCTATAAATATAGAATACATGAATATATTTTCGTGTTTATTTTTGTACCTTTCATATAAATTTTATTTCAATTTCAATTACTATATACCCATCATCATAATGTTACGCCGTTGCGGTTATGCACCTCATAATTCATTTTTCAACAATTATGTTTACCACTAAAAATTATTTCCTTATTCTAATACTTAATTGCCTAATTATTTTATAATGCCTAACCAATAGGGATCACGGCAGTATGTCATTTTGAATGCATCGCTCCATAAGGGCGGTACTTATAAACTGGGAACTGTACAATTTAGATTGGAATTGGTGAAGACCCTATGCTCAGCTGTGCAGATATGGATAATAGTTCCAGGATTACCCGTCTTGGTAAATTTGATCGTACAAAACCTGGCAATCGTCCACCTATTAAGGTGTCAATCTCGGCGAGTGCTTATGTGTCTACAATTTTGAAAAACACCTAATGTTAAGTCCAACCCAAAGTTTACTAACCTCTCATTTTATCCTGATCTTACTCCCATGCAGCTACAAATATATAAAGACTCCAAAACTGCGTAAGAAAATCGTTTGGGGGAATGGTGAGAGCAACCTGCGAATTAAATACATTAAGGCCTTACCGACAATAGTGTCTTCTTTAAACTAACTGCGTCCAACGGTTCCATAAATCCCATTAGCATCTATTATCAGAATGCGCGTGGAATAAGATCTAAAACTCATGACTTTTTCGGAAGTGCTTGTTAGTGTGTATATGATATTATTGTAATTACTGAAAGTTGGCTTAATGATTCACTTTTGAATTCTGACTTTGTTCCTCCCTACTATAATGTTGTTAGAAGTGATAGAAACTTCGACTTGATTGGGCGATCTACTGGTGGTGGCGTCTTTGTGGCACTCTGGGTCTGAATTAATTTTGAAATTATTGATAGAAACACAGTATCTACTCTTGTTCCGTTTGTTGATTTAGTGATTTGTAAGTGTAACATTCCTTCTAGTCTTCTATATTGCAGCCATATACATACCCCCTATATTTCTCAAGATGACTTTGAAGTGGTATTACTTGATAAACTCGTTCTTTCTCTTCTCAGCTCCACTCTGACATTGAATCCACTGACTGAACTTTTTTGGATGCTCTGGGTGATGTTAATGATGCACTTAGTGAGTTTTATGCGTGTTTTACACAATTATTGAACGTTCTGTTCCCAGAGAGGTGACTTGCAGTTCCAATTCCAAATATTCTCACTGGTTCTCGAAAGATATCACCTCCATTCTAAAGCTGAAAGAATATTATCGACATAAATGGAAAAGTTCACATAACACATTTTTTCTACAATGAATTTCAACGACTTTCGTATATTGTGTAAATTTCAGATAAAGTCAGCTTATTCTGAATATCAACAAGAAATTGATCGAGCCATTATTACTAATCCTAGACAAGTTTTTATGTATGTATATTCCAAGTCAGGTTCTACTAGAATTCCCAATGCCATGTATCACATTGAGAAAACAGTTGTAATATAAATTTATTATACCAATTTTATTTTAAGCGTAAACATTTTTATTTTTATATTAGAAACACGTTTATTTTACCAGTAAACATTATTTTATTTTATATATGTTTATATTAAAAATTAATATATATTATGTTAAAATGTATGCATCGTAAAAGATCGTTCGTATCCGTGGTACCTCGCTTTTGTTAGCCAATCATAAGTTGCGTCGTAGATAATCGAATGAAATCGTTTAGGGGTAGCGGTTGAAGAAAATCGGAAAGTCACGTTCGTTATTACGCCATTACTCAGTTATTTTTTTTTTAGAAAAAATAGGTGTTAGTTAAAATAAAGTTCATCGGACTATGAAAAATATACTTACAGCGTGGGGATTTGAAAATCCGGTTGAAAAATTTCAAGGTAAATACTTAACATATTGCAGTGATCTTGAGTTTTATGGTAAATTGTAAATAAGCATAATCAAGATCACTTCTAGATTTAATTTAATTAATTACTATTTTATTTATTTTATCATGATCAGTGTATATAAATATTTATTAAGTTAGTATTTTAGTAAATTTAAATTAATTTAAGTCAAATAATATAAGAATGTTATTGTAATTTTATTCAAGAAGCTAATATTAAAATAAGCCTGATATATCAAGTGAATATTCACAAGAAAGTGTTTACCGCAAGCTTTAGCGGAAGAAAATATGACCGAATACGTTCAATGAATTAGCCCGGCGAAACAATATTCCCCGCGAAGATACTATTTACAATCACAAACGTAAACAAATCGATATCGAGATGGATGTTTGTTTACATTTTTAAATAAATAATACATCACTTTACCGATAGGTGCAGCACTATAGAAATGCAATTGAAGAGGTGGAATCGGTATCGTGCCGAGGATAACCGTACGTTTTTATTAAGAAAAATATGCATATAAGCGACGACACATACATTTTAAAGGAGATGCTTGGTGAAAACCGCTCTCTAAAAAGAAAAGATTTTTCAAGCAGGTGTGAACCGCTTAAATAAAATAAAATACGGGTGCCTATACCTTTACTGAATTATATTTTAACTTAGAAGAAATTTTATTATTCCGGAACTTGTAATATTTTTCCTAAATTTTATTTGGAAAATTTTCAATCATTCTGAACTTATAATATTTCACAAAAAATTGTATTTGTACTTAGAATACTTTCGTCTAAATATGACTTTGATATTTCTAGCGAGTTAATTTTTTTTTTATTTTTATTGAACTAATATGTTTTATTCTTATACGCAGGGTAATTACACCGTGCGTTATGGTAGAACATTTTTAGTAATTGTAATGATTTAGTTTAAGATTTAATGCGAAAGTATTTATTGTCAAGTTGGAATAAAAGTATAGACACTTGGTGTTTGAGATTTTTATAAGATTAAAGAATCAGGGTAATTAAAAGTTTTTTTTTTTGAATATTTCTGTACTGTTTGCAAAATAACATAATTTTTTATATTCTTTTAAAGTGGATGAATTCGATATCCTATATGAGGAATTAAGGTGACCAAGTGCTATTTATTTCTGTTTCATTTTATAATTAGTGTTACATAATTTTTCTTGTGTGGTGTTTTGTACTGGAGTTGTAGAACGAGGTTAATATTTTTTTATATATAAATATATTCTTTATTTATTTTCTACTTTATTGTGTTTGTTTATTGGAATTTTGACTGGTTGGGTAATAAGTCTGGGATGTGTGAAATGAATTAAGTAAATAATTAATTCATAGCATGGAGCCTTGATTAATCCTAATAACACGAATTGGTCTTGGTGGTACTGTTTCGGGGGCGAGCAAAGGCGCTGATCAGAACTAATCAGGACTAAGTCAATAATTCTGAATACACAAAGGCATTTGATTTGAATTTTAAAGACGTATATTCATTAAGGGATAAGCACATTGTTGTGTATGTTAGGGGTGTGTTCAACGAGTTGAAAGACATACTCGTAGGATGGAACCCTGGGGCACGTGCCCATATGAATCTGTCTTTTGGTGAAACTGTTCGGAAGCGAGAAAAGGCGCTGAGCAGAATTAATCACGACAGAGCCATTACCTTAATGTTTATATATTTGAAACCGATAAGTGATAAAATTTTTATTTTTTCTTTATAATCCAGTATAACTCACAGCATATAATAATTTTTTTTTGATGCGTTGATTCTTTTACAATTAAATAGAAATAAATTAAGTAATTATGAATGTTTACTGATAGTTTTTTTTTATATATATTATTTTGAATATAATTGTCATATTTATCATATTATGTTATTATGACATGCAAAAAAATTTTTTAACGTAACATTTATGATATGGTTAATTATAAAGATATTGATTTTATTTGTAAATTAGTTATTTAATAAAGTATATTATAAGGTTTATTTTGTACTTTTATTTAATTATCTGACCTGGAGACAACTTGAAAGCATTCATATTGGAGAAGGAACATCGTTATTATTTTCTGCCCTGAGAGAAAATTTCATTAGTAATTTTAAAACTGAGCTAGTGATTTGTGAAATTGCTAAACCTACTGTTTTGCAGAAAATTATAGTACTTTGGTCTAGCATAAGGCCTAAAACTAAAGTATATGCTTGATTCTGCTCTTGTTTATTATTTAAATTAATTAATATTTTTAATGCAATCATTAATTTGCAAGAGTCATAACCTAGCTTAGTTCATGTCTTATTTGAATTCAAATAAGTATTGCTAAATAATATAATTGATATTTAATTATTTATAATTTGTTCCACCAACAAAAAAATTGTGTGTAAGGATATAATTTAAGAATAGGCCACAGGTCTGATTATTCTTAATTTCTTAAAATGTGCTCTTTTTAATATTTAAACAGTTCATACTTTTTTAACTCATTTGTAGAACATGGCATCGATGAGGATTCTTTCAAGTTATTACATCTCGTAAAACATATTATAAAAGAGTTAATACCCCAAATAGGGATACGACTTAAATTTCTGCAAAAATATGATACGTACATTAAAGTAAGCGAAATAGTTGTCTAATGCAAGGCAGTTAATGCTAATAATGTATTACAAATATGTTGAAGTTTGGTCAATTCTCTTAATGAGTACCTATGTAATTTCGTTAAACGCTTTTGAATTACGTCAGTGTTTACATCTCAAGAACATGTACATGAGGATTATTTCCCTTTCTTCTTTACTTATATTCACTTGCATTTCTGCCTAGACGTGGTTATAATAATAGAATGATTGTTATAATATATGTATGTACAATTTGCTTTTATCTAAAAAAATCTATACTGGGCTCTGTGCGTGTTATTTGACTCTAGCACTTATATATAATAAAAATGTAATAGTAACGTCTGACAATGAAGGATAGCACATCTGTTGAGTGATGAATAACATCTTTGTTAAAACATCGACAAAATTCACAACGGAGTTTACTATGCTCTTGTGATTTTCGGAAAACCTGTTTATTAAATGTTGCATTAAACTAATTATATGATTAATGAACTATTGAATACAACAAAATAATTATAGACTTATACCTACTTACACGAAAGATTTTAGAGATTTGAATGACGACCAACATGATACTTTACTTGCACTTAAAATAAATAATGCGATCAGTAGTACAGAAAATGTTTTCCCTGGGGTAATTTAGAAATATTTTATTTATAGATTATGGAGACTTGAAGTTAATGTTTTAGGGTTTAAAAGCACTATTAAATTCTACATATGATGGGAGAGCCATACTCCATTCAGGCATAAAAAACGAAGCGTGCAGGGAACAATCAGCGGCATTATTATTAAATATTTAATAAATAAATATGCAAATCGGTACATACCGATTTGTACACATGTACAGGACATTCATTGCTTACTTTTGAAAATACATCTATTCAATTTTAAGGGTACCGCATCGTGCATTCGTGGAAGCACCGGCAGTAATAGAGGAAACGTTTGCCGACTCGGCAAGTATATATTTTCGCCAGTACCAAGCCCGAACGGATAATTTTCCACACAAACAAGCTGCAGGAAAGCTTTGGTCAAAATATAACAACATTAAAAGAACTTTACGTATTCTAAGTCCTGCTAATGAAAAAGATATAGAAACTAAAGGTAAGCGTTTTTTCTTTTTCTTTTTTTTTTTAATTTACTTGTAACTAATTTGTGTTTAGATTATAAACTTCGACTCAATGTTGAACATATTACAGATCTTGGAATACCAAGGGCAAGTTGTTGTAGTCAAAGACAACAGTCTTTGACTCTACTTTGAGTTTCATACCTCACATCACAAGTACTTGTCTCACCGCCTCGAGAAACTTAGGATTTTTAATCGCTTTTTTTTTTAATATATCCAATTCTTTTTTTCTTCAACCATGATTCGGATGAAGAAAGTATATTCTTCCAACGTGCGTTCCAGATTCTGAAATTATCATTGATAATAAGGATATACAAATTTTCTTTGTTAATACGAGAGCGATTCCATTCTTTATGTATAGGACGGACTGCAGATTGACAGACGATGAAGGAGATAATGGACAGTTAGATTTAGTAATTTTTGAATACGTTCCCTTAACAGGAAATAATTTTATTGTAGAAGTGAGATTTCCATCTCAACAAGCAAAAAACGATTTCATAAAAACGGCATTTCGAAATACGTAAACAGAAAATGTAATTACTAAGTTATGATTTTCTATGAACTGTTTTATTTTTGTTGAAGTGAAGACTCGCGACTTCTTCCGTGCGATATTTATATTTATTGTATGTAATATTAATTAAATTTATTATGTAAAAATAAGCTTTTGTATTTCTTGGGTTTGTGCTACTCCAAATTAGAAAAGTAGGAAGATGGTTGTTGCCTTTTTTAAAAAATGTATTTTTCTTGGTACATACTAGCATTTTTTGAAATTATTAGTTTAATATATTGAAAATTTCGGAAATTATTTAAAAACTACAATAGAGAATTTTTTTTATACATACTGCCGTGAACTTTACCTTAGAATTTAAGACAATACTGTACATAAATATATAATGTTAGAAATAAACATGATTAATGTTGACACCAAGATATACTAGTACATTTAGATTAATATTAGCAATAAGAAAACACACTCGTAGTTTAAGAAACATTTATTTTAAAATAAATTTTATTAAGCCATACAATAACACAGGTATGCACATAGGGTATAAGCATTTTAATTAAGATTATATGTATATAAACACTATTTAGATATAAGTGAGGCAAAACCTCAACAATAATAGTAAATGTCACAAATGAATATTTATTTTCAGAAGTGATAAACCAGAGGTAATGTTTTATTTAGAAAATAAAGAACCTGACTACAGGTTAGGAACAAAAAGAGCTCTGAGTATATTATGCAAAGAACCTACATTTAAAAATGGAAAGACCCTTAAAACCAACAACCGTGAAAGAGTGATGTTAACCAACGGGACGATTGTAAGAGTCAATCATTTAAAAGCAATTAAATTATACTCAGAGAATAAAATAAGATATGCTCGTAATGAATATGAAGAGGCTTAATGCACTCACATAACTTAAAGATAAAATACATACAGTTGCGATGAAAAGGATATTAAAATAAAGTATATCATAAAGAACAGCACAGAATCGTATAATATTTCAATATACACAACAAAAAGTATTAATTCTCTTCGTAATACGAATAACAGCAGTCCTTTTCATGGTTCCAAACTTTGTGCACATACAAATAAACATCTATAACCAAAGAAATAAGCAGCATTACTATAAAAGCAATGATTCATTACAGCATATTAAACATACAAAATTCTCCAAGAACGGAAAAATGGTTCGAGGAAAGAACAGCACAGACGGAGGGACTGGCAATTGAAACAATAACCAACTTCTTTCCATTCTTTCCGATCAAAAGCAACAAAACAAAGGTGCGAGTAAGGCTAGCGCTCGGACGAAGAATCTACCTGAAAAACAGTAAAAGTAGCAATGAATACATTTATAAGTACAATAAATATTTACGATAGCAATAAAAGAATAAAATAAATATCAATATACTTACTGTACATTAGATATAAATAAATAAAACAACAAATACCGTCGTTGGTAAATGTGGAGAAACATCAAATGTCAGAAATAAACATAATAAAAATAAACGCCAACCTAAAATTTGAGAAGAATAAGAAGAGATATGGAATAAGTATCGAGATATCCGCTAGAGGCGCCACGACGAACAATTTGAAAATAAAAGCACGCAAAGACAATCAAATAACGAGCGGCATTTATTTTCAACTATAAAAAGGGAGTTTTTACAGAAAAAGAGTTAGTTGTTAGCTGATACCTGTGACTTTAAAAACTTCCAATACACAGCAAAGTGATAGCATCTTTTAAAGTAGATAATACATTTATGCGTCAAGCGAGTAGTGGTTAAGTGGAGTTTTTACACACTTACCATTACTATCGCAGTGTAAATAAATAAACAAACCAACTAACAACTCACAAACTAAGTAGAAGCATACACGCTCCTAGAGGAATAATTCCCAATTGTTTTATCGTCGCCATATTTACAAGAAGTAAGCGTCACCAGTAAAATTATAGAAGATTCAACGGAAGGAAGAATCAACAAGAATGGACAAACAATTTCAAGCAGAATTCGAAGAATTGTATGAATCTACGCAGTGAGTAGTTAATAATATTGTCATTACAATTAAATTCAATCAAAATACACAGGTTCTCTCCAAGCACTCCATTTCTTTTAAATAATTATTTATTTAAATAATAGAAAGTAAATATAGGGACACAATATTTATTAAAAATAAAGAACACTTGTCTTAATAGTGTACTGTGTGCGAATACTTGCACAACGGACCAGTGTTCAGTAAAAAAGACATTAGTAAGCACAGCTTTGAATAATAGTCAAACTTTTATAAACGGGAACGCCTAAAAGCTTCGCACTAAGAATCTAAAGACTCCGTGAGAATAGAGGTTTAGACAATTAGTTTGTGATGCATTAGGAACGTACCTGGGGTGGTGATTGATCCAAGCTTTATGTAGTACGTGTGAATGTTTGCATAAAGCCGATTAGTCAGTACCTTCATTATCTAGTCAACATAATTTGGACCTAATATACAGGCCTTTAGTAAGAAAAGAGTGAAGGTGGAGAAACCCTGTACTGACTGAATTCATATTAAAATAAACGATTACAATATTATCATGAAAACTGCTACTTATATAGTATTGTAAATAAGCAAATAAAATAAGTAATATACATGCAACAATAAATTTTAATTATTGTAATTATTAAGCAGATAATACATATTTTTATACATAAATAATCTGGTGTCATAGTTATTTGAATTCCTATCCCACACAACTTTAAAATAATAATAATTAAGGAGAAACAAGTAAGGAAAGAAGTAAATCACAGTAGAACCTACGAGAGATAACAATTTATGTTGTTTTGCCTATAAAGCTAGCATAAACTACAATTTTATTTATTTATCTAACTAATAAATAAATAAATTATATAAATTTCATTTAGAGGCAAATACTACAGCATATATATGGCGCCCAACTTGCTGGCTGTGTTTTTCTTACAAAATAAATTAAATACACAATTTGTCAAATATCAAAGCTAAACTTAAAAACACAACTTGCTGGCTGTGTTTTTCTTACAAAATAAATTAAATACACAATTTGTCAAATATCAAAGCTAAACTTAAAAACACAACTTGCTGGCTGTGTTTCTTTCCTTGCAAAATAAAATTGTTTCTTTCATGTAATCTTATTCAAGTGGGATAGGATTCATTTAAATTTCTATTAAGTAAAATATTAGATAGAAAGCGTTATTTGTACACAACAAAAATGTCAGACAAAGAACAAAACAGTAGCAAAGGTGAAAAACCCAATATTGAAAAAGAAATAGAAACAAAGCCACAATTCACTCAATATAGGGAACCTACGCAACTAACCTCGGACTCAGAGTCGGATAAGACTGAGACAAAAGAGGATGATTCAGGAAATGCGACAGTTGAGGGAAGCATACTCACAGAGGGCACAAGTAGTACAACAATGGAACAAAAATTTGAAAGCTTTTTCCATAAATTATTCTGTAAAATAGAGGAAAATAATAACAAAATAGAGGAGAATAATAAAACCCTAAGCCACAGAATAGAGGAAAATAATAAAACTCTAAGCCAAACTCTAAGCCACAAAATAGAGGAAAATAATAAAAATTTAAACAAGAATTTAGAAAGAATCAACTCAAAAATAGACGAGGGATTTAAAGAACTAAGGCAAGAAACACTAGAAATAAATGCCAGATTAGAGGAAAAACTGGACAAAACAGTAGCAGACCTGAGAAAACAAATAAATGACAACACAGAAACGTGCAAGAATACAAGAAAATTCTTTGTACAAGAAATGGTAGAAAGAACTGCGAAGACGCAAGAAAACTTCAACATAGTGAATGAGGAAATAGTAGCTATCAATAGAAAAATAATACACAACGAAGTGGAAAATAAAGAACAAATAGAGAAAATTACACACAAGATAGAAGACTGCGAAACAAAATATGAAGCTTGCAATAACGCTGTGTTCAATCTACAAGGGAAAACATCAACTTTTGAACACACGATCAAACAGCTTGAGGACAAAGTAATGCACGGGGTTCATACACCTAGTGTGTCTTTGCCACAAACTGTGGGAAGCATAGACAATGCACCGAAATTCTCAGGACACTATAAGGACAATCCAATGTGGAGTGCATAGTCTCAAAGACTATGCACTCCAATGGTATCACATGATAATGGATGATGTGATAGACTTTAACGATTTCGAAAGGCGATTCACAAGACAGTATTGGGGTCGAACGCAACAAAGAAACATTAGACACGACCTGATATTTGGAAAGTATAGGTCTGGATTATCTCGAGAGAACTATGTCATAAGAAAATATTCTTTTCTCAAATACATTATACCCAGAATAGAGGAAAGTGACATAGTATCGCAATTGGCTGCACACTTTGATCACAATGTTACTCAGACCGTCGCACTTCAAGGAATGGAAACAATAGAAGAACTCCTTGAATTAGTAAAAAGATTAGACGACATAGATGAAAAGGGCTATAACGTGAACCGAGGGAATGGAAACATGAACAATCAACCTCGAAACAACGACAGCAACAACAGAAACAACTACAATGGGAATAGGCGAAACAATAATAATTACCAAATTACCTATAACCCGGACAGAAATAATGATGGCAAAAGGAAAGATAATAGCCAAAATTACAAGAGGGAAGAAAAGACAAGTAAAGAAGATAAAAGAATTCAAAATATACAAATTGAAAAGGAAGTAAAAGAAGCAACAACAAAACAAAATCAAGAATCTAGGGGTGCGATACCAAAAGAAAACAGGCATAACTCAACAAACAAAGAGTGGGTGAATGCAGTATATTATTCTGGTGCAACGTCGCTGGATTTTTAAATAAGCCAGCCAAGAGAAAACGTAAAATACAAAACATCTATAATTACGATGATTTAAAAAAGATAACCACGGAACTACCACATATAAAAATCAAGATTGGGGAACAAGAGATAGAAACATTGCTGGATACTGGAGCTCAACTTTCACTTTTAAATAACAATATCATGAACAAAGATATTGAAAGTTTGGGGTGTTATAAACCCATAAAGAAAATAAATCTTATTACTGCAAACAAAAAATGTATGATAACAGTAGATAAAATCTTCTGTATAAATATAAAGATAGATAATTTAAATTTATTAACCGAATTCATCATAGCACCTAATTTGAATAGCGACTGTATATTAGGGATGGACTTTTTAAGCCAGTATGGTACGAAATTAAATATGGAAAATAAATTATTCCACATAAAGGACTCAACAATATCATGGAGCAAAGAAGCCCATGAGGAAGAGATCCTTATCAATAATCTATATGAAGAAGATGCTCAAGAAGAAATCACAACAAAAATGGATTGTAGTTTACACAATGAAGTTAAGAAAAGTGCACATCCTGTGAGGCAACTTCAATGCGGAGACCTCACGCAAAATAGGGATGGTACTAAATTAAATTGTAATAAACTGTATATAACCCATGTGAATTATCTTTTGAGTAAGCATATAAAATTATTTGATGATAGTCCAGGATTAGCCAAGGGTTACGAACATAAACTTAAAGTCGACGAGACACAGCCCTTCAGAATAAAAACATACCCCATTCCAAAAAAAAGTATACAGAGCAAGTCAAATTAGAAATAAAAGAGATGTTGAAAAACGGCATAATTACAAGAACGGAATCAACGTTCATAAATCCAATGGTTGTAGTAATAAAGAAGAAACTTAATGATGAAAAAGACGTCAAATTACGCGTATGCCTTGACGCCAGATGTCTGAACTCCAGAACCGCACCTAATTTTGAAGCCCCACAAAACATTGAAACCCTATTGACAAAATGTACAGACGCAAAGTGGTTTACGAAACTTGATTTAAAAAGTTCTTTTTGGCTGGTACCATTGCACAAAGATTCTAGGAAATATTGTTCCTTCATGTTTAATTCATTAGTATACTCTTACAATGTGGTTCCATTTGGATTATCGTCAGCTACTGCAGCACTAGTAAGAGCAATGCAGCAGATCCTGGATCCACACGAAGAATACGTCTCACACTACGTAGACGATATTCTAATATTTAATAAAGACATAGAAAGTCACAAAGAATCAGTAGAGAAAATCCTGAATACATTAGCAGAAAATGGTTTAAAAATAAACCTCGAGAAATGCGAATTCTATAAAAATAAAGTGAATTATCTGGGATACATAATTGATGGAAAGACGATATCAATAGAGGAGGAAAAACTTGAGGCGATACGAAAATATCCCAAACCAAAAAATATTAAAATGCTTAGAGGATTCCTAGGAATGATAAACTACTATAAACACTTCATTCCTAAAATATCCGACCAAACTCACACGTTATACAAAATGATCAAGAAAGGAGTAAAATTCAAATGGACCCATGAAAGGGAAAAGGCATTCATCGACATAAAAGAAAATTTCTACAAGGCATTGATCATAAATCTACCAGATTTCAATGAAGAATTCATACTAAGATGCGATGCCTCCAGCAATGCTGTAGCCGCAGAACTCCTACAAATAAGAAATGGGGAAGAAATACCCATATGCTTCCTATCAAGAATTCTAAAGGATTATGAGCAAAATTATTCCTCGTCAGAACGGGAATTGCTATCCATTATATATGGAGTGTCAAAATTAAAATATTACCTACTAGGAAACACTTTCCTACTTGAGACAGATCATTTATCTCTAATATTCTTAATGAAAACAAGGTTTAATAATTCACGAATATACAGATGGTCTCTCATACTATCTGAATATTCATTTAAAATAAAGCACAGGAAAGGTACGGACAACATAGTTGCAGACGCACTAAGCAGAGCCCATGGAGGTAATAAACAATCACACTCATATCAGATAAATGAATATGATATCGAACATGCTCCAAATTTATACAATCGAGAAGATATCGAAGACAGTCAACGAACACCTGAGATACTAGAAATAAAGCACAGAGAAGATAGAGAACTCACGTTAAATAAGAATAAAACATATCAAATAGGAGACCTAGTTGTAGTGAAGAACTATCGACTAGGTAGGAGACATTTAAATAAATGTGCAAAACTGGACCTACCCTACAGTGGACCTTACAGAATAAGTAGGACACTAGGAGATGTAACTTATGAACTACAAGAAGTAGACAATAGAAATATAAAAGGAAAATACCATGTGTCCATGCTACATGACTACGATGAAATAAATGATCAATAAAATTGCATTTGTAGTTCACGTTAGTTGTGAAAACATAATTTACACATTTGTCAATTCATTATTTCATAATGGCAAACCATGGTTTTAACAACTAAGGGATATGCCGTGAACTTTACCTTAGAATTTAAGACAATACTGTACATAAATATATAATGTTAGAAATAAACATGATTAATGTTGACACCAAGATATACTAGTACATTTAGATTAATATTAGCAATAAGAAAACACACTCGTAGTTTAAGAAACATTTATTTTAAAATAAATTTTATTAAGCCATACAATAACACAGGTATGCACATAGGGTATAAGCATTTTAATTAAGATTATATGTATATAAACACTATTTAGATATAAGTGAGGCAAAACCTCAACAATAATAGTAAATGTCACAAATGAATATTTATTTTCAGAAGTGATAAACCAGAGGTAATGTTTTATTTAGAAAATAAAGAACCTGACTACAGGTTGGGAACAAAAAGAGCTCTGAGTATATTATGCAAAGAACCTACATTTAAAAATGGAAAGACCCTTAAAACCAACAACCGTGAAAGAGTGATGTTAACCAACGGGACGATTGTAAGAGTCAATCATTTAAAAGCAATTAAATTATACTCAGAGAATAAAATAAGATATGCTCGTAATGAATATGAAGAGGCTTAATGCACTCACATAACTTAAAGATAAAATACATACAGTTGCGATGAAAAGGATATTAAAATAAAGTATATCATAAAGAACAGCACAGAATCGTATAATATTTCAATATACACAACAAAAAGTATTAATTCTCTTCGTAATACGAATAACAGCAGTCCTTTTCATGGTTCCAAACTTTGTGCACATACAAATAAACATCTATAACCAAAGAAATAAGCAGCATTACTATAAAAGCAATGATTCATTACAGCATATTAAACATACAAAATTCTCCAAGAACGGAAAAATGGTTCGAGGAAAGAACAGCACAGACGGAGGGACTGGCAATTGAAACAATAACCAACTTCTTTCCATTCTTTCCGATCAAAAGCAACAAAACAAAGGTGCGAGTAAGGCTAGCGCTCGGACGAAGAATCTACCTGAAAAACAGTAAAAGTAGCAATGAATACATTTATAAGTACAATAAATATTTACGATAGCAATAAAAGAATAAAATAAATATCAATATACTTACTGTACATTAGATATAAATAAATAAAACAACAAATACCGTCGTTGGTAAATGTGGAGAAACATCAAATGTCAGAAATAAACATAATAAAAATAAACGCCAACCTAAAATTTGAGAAGAATAAGAAGAGATATGGAATAAGTATCGAGATATCCGCTAGAGGCGCCACGACGAACAATTTGAAAATAAAAGCACGCAAAGACAATCAAATAACGAGCGGCATTTATTTTCAACTATAAAAAGGGAGTTTTTACAGAAAAAGAGTTAGTTGTTAGCTGATACCTGTGACTTTAAAAACTTCCAATACACAGCAAAGTGATAGCATCTTTTAAAGTAGATAATACATTTATGCGTCAAGCGAGTAGTGGTTAAGTGGAGTTTTTACACACTTACCATTACTATCGCAGTGTAAATAAATAAACAAACCAACTAACAACTCACAAACTAAGTAGAAGCATACACGCTCCTAGAGGAATAATTCCCAATTGTTTTATCGTCGCCATATTTACAAGAAGTAAGCGTCACCAGTAAAATTATAGAAGATTCAACGGAAGGAAGAATCAACAAGAATGGACAAACAATTTCAAGCAGAATTCGAAGAATTGTATGAATCTACGCAGTGAGTAGTTAATAATATTGTCATTACAATTAAATTCAATCAAAATACACAGGTTCTCTCCAAGCACTCCATTTCTTTTAAATAATTATTTATTTAAATAATAGAAAGTAAATATAGGGACACAATATTTATTAAAAATAAAGAACACTTGTCTTAATAGTGTACTGTGTGCGAATACTTGCACAACGGACCAGTGTTCAGTAAAAAAGACATTAGTAAGCACAGCTTTGAATAATAGTCAAACTTTTATAAACGGGAACGCCTAAAAGCTTCGCACTAAGAATCTAAAGACTCCGTGAGAATAGAGGTTTAGACAATTAGTTTGTGATGCATTAGGAACGTACCTGGGGTGGTGATTGATCCAAGCTTTATGTAGTACGTGTGAATGTTTGCATAAAGCCGATTAGTCAGTACCTTCATTATCTAGTCAACATAATTTGGACCTAATATACAGGCCTTTAGTAAGAAAAGAGTGAAGGTGGAGAAACCCTGTACTGACTGAATTCATATTAAAATAAACGATTACAATATTATCATGAAAACTGCTACTTATATAGTATTGTAAATAAGCAAATAAAATAAGTAATATACATGCAACAATAAATTTTAATTATTGTAATTATTAAGCAGATAATACATATTTTTATACATAAATAATCTGGTGTCATAGTTATTTGAATTCCTATCCCACACAACTTTAAAATAATAATAATTAAGGAGAAACAAGTAAGGAAAGAAGTAAATCACAGTAGAACCTACGAGAGATAACAATTTATGTTGTTTTGCCTATAAAGCTAGCATAAACTACAATTTTATTTATTTATCTAACTAATAAATAAATAAATTATATAAATTTCATTTAGAGGCAAATACTACAGCAATACGTAGTTTTGATGTTAACGTGTATAAACTTAACTGTCAAAAAAAATTGAAAATAGGGTCCGGCAACGAAGCGGGGACGAAAGATTACATGCTTATTTGAAAGTTAGTCAAATAGTTAGTCATTCTTGCGCACCATCAAGCGCACGTTTTAAAAATATTTTGGCCTATACAGCGTGTTCCAGATGGAAATCCCAGACTAAAGTTGCTTTTTTTTAAATATAACACTTGTATATTAATAGATAAAATGATCCGCGCTTGAAAGCTTTTTTTTTGTTTTTTTTTTGTTTTATAGGCACCACGGGGAGGGGCAGCGCAGCTTTGTAGTGTGGGACTCCCAGTCGGTGTAGTGCAATAACTGGTTTACCCACTATAACCACCCTATCTTCTCTCCTAGTGCATTTCATGGTACCGTCTGTTGGACATCTCCGTCATGAATGCACCGAGTAAGTTTCTATTTTACGCTCGTTGTCTCTCGTCTTCCGTTGTCTCTCGTCATTCCGTGCAGAGCGCTTCAACTTTCCACAGAGTCCAGCATACTATCGATTAGATTTTCAGGCTATATCTCTCCCTCGATTTGCAGTTCTTCCTTAATTTTTCCTCTTTTTGAGCTCCATCGATTACATAAGAAAATGGTATGTTCTACCGTGTCTGGTTCCCCGCAGTGCATACACACATCGTCGGCTCCCTTGCCTATCCTTTTTATATATGTTCTGAATGGTCCATGTCCGCTGAGAGCTTGCGTGAGATAGAAATCAATATTCTTATGTCCACACTTGATCCACTTCTTCAGGTCCGGTATTAGCTATTTGGTCCATTGCCCTTTAAGGGTGGTGCTGTTCCATCTCTCCTGCCAGCAGTTTAGTGTTCGGCTTTTTGCGTCTATCTGTATTCCTTTCCCGTCCATATCAAAGGTGTACTTTCTTTCCTTTGCTAATAAATCTATAGGCGGGATCCCTGCGATAACCTGTAGCGCACAGTGGAAACTGTTTTATATCTTTTCTAACAGGAGATTGTTCCTCTTCACTTTAATCTTGTGCTCCCATATTGCTTGTATATTAATAGATAAAATGATCCACGCTTGAAAGCTGGTTACATCGATATAATGCTGTATGGGTCTAAAGTTGATAGTTTCTGTGTTAATAATTATTTTACTTGATAAATTAATACTTTTCAGTAGGCTATTCTGCATAAGGAAAAACAAAAGATCTGAAACCAACAGAATAGAATACCTTTTTTACTAGTATTGAGTTTCGTTGCTACGTGAAATAAATGTTGTAACACCGTTTGCGTTGTCACAATTTCGCAAAATCGAAGAAATCTCGTAATTTTTAAATGGAACGCCCTGTATATTTTTAACTCATTGAAAAGCTCTTTTACTACGCTTTCTATTGATACCTCATTCAATGCACCTAGGATATATCATTTGCTAATTATTTCTTTTTAAAATTGAATTAATGAAAAATGCTTGCCTTTTTAGTGACTAATTTGTTGGATATTCAACAAATAATCCATAAATGGTCTATAACAAGAAGAAACCCCATTTAATATGAGAAACAGTTGATTGTCACTCAGCAGTAGTATTAAAAGCAGGGATGGGCGTTTACGCGTCGACTTTAATAGATTACATCTACACGTCGACAATGCGTAGACAATAAATGTACACGTCGACAATGTAGACAATGTAGACTATCTCAAGTAAATAAAAATTGTGAGGTTATATTTTAATGTTTGTTCTGCTGCTAAGCGAGGATACTCATTTTTCGCGCTAGGTTTTGTGTTATAACAATATGAGTGGACGCAGACGAAATAATAATTTTGTAAAATTAGAATTTGAATTAATTAAAGTGGGCGGAAGATATGCCGCCAAGTGCCTTGTTTGTACAAACACTGCTGCAAATAGGTTACAATCTCATAGGTGAGTAGTAAGTAGTGAGTACCTAATTGTTGTTTAAATAAACATATATGTGAGGTTTATTCTATGCTGTATTAAAACATTGAAAATATTTTTTTTTGCTTTTTAGGAATATATGCATTGCTAAAAGTGAGACCCAGTCAACCGTCAAACGTATTGAAGAATCAAGAACTGCTGACAATAGTAAACAACAAGTACGTATAGTTGTTGCATTATAAAGTACATATTTCATTTATTATTTATATTCTATTATTTTAGTGCGGACAAGAAACCGCTGATTTATTGGTTATGCATACATATGTGGTTTCAGAGGAAGGAACACTCACGCCAATGGATGCAACAACTAACCCGATTGCTATTGTCGATATTACGACACCGACAGCAAGCTCTTCCGGGAGTTTTAAAAGAAACTTATCTGCTAGTACACCAAGTGGAACCTTTAAACTACTTAAAACAATTTGCAGTTATTTTGATTTTTTAAAGGAAGAAGAAGAAAAAAAAATTAATGAAGCTTTGTCTAGGTTTATATTTGGCTACAATCTACCATTTAATATTGTTGAATCTCCCTTATTCAAAGATTTTATTAAATCCATTCGACCGGCTTATTTAGATAAGATTCCCAGTCGAAAGAAGCTAAGCACAACATTTTTAAATAAATGTTATGATGATTGCATAATTAAAACGAAAATACATGTAAAAGAAGAAGCAGTTATTTTATGTGACGGTTAGAAAAATGCTGCAAGCAATTCTAAGATAGTGGTGACAATGCTTCATAGTACAGATGGTGCAAATGCTTTTCTTGAGGCCTGGGATTTGACTATGGAATCTGAAACTGGTGATAAACTTGCTGAAATAATTACAAAATCTGCTGATATTGCCAAACAAAAATATGATGTGAATGTGTATGGTATCGTTTCTGATAATGCTAGCGCTATGACTAAAATGGGGGCTCTTCTGAAGCACTCAATGTGGCATAGTACATGCAGTAGCCACACGGGCAACTTGCTCGCAAAAGATATATTGGATAAAAAGTTGGTCGAAAATGTGAAACTGGTACTAAAAGAATTTAAACAACCAGATTTTGAGAAAATAATAGTTATGAAAGGAGGCCATCGAATCAAACTTCCATCCGAAACAAGATGGTGCTCTTACCGGGATTCCTTCAAGAAACTCTTGGAAAATGTCGATCACATGAAACAAATTATTGCATCTACGAAAAACAAAATTTAGAAACACACAATCCAGTTTGTGAATTAATCAATATGTGTCAAAATTCAGATACTTCTATTGCAGATTCGACAAATCTCTGGCTAGACTTAAAATTGCCAGAAAAATTTCATGAGCAATTGAAAACTCGACAGGAAATGGCTCTAAATGTATATGCATTATCAGCATTTTATTTTCACCCAGCATATAATATCAGTAAGCGTTCTGCAAAACATAAAAATAAAATAAATTCATTCCTATTACAACAACTTGACAGCCAGGGACTAGAAGAATGGGATAAATTTAATACAAAAACAGGTATGCAATTTGTTTATTCATATATCATATTTATTAATGTAATGTTTTTTAAACTTAAGGTATATTTCAAATTCTACACGAAAAAGATGTCAAAAAACCTTTAGTTTTTTGGAGACTGGCAAAAATGGAGTGCCCCAACTTAGCTGCTTTAGCAGTTAAACTGCTTAAAATACCGGCATCATCCGCACAGATTGAACGACTGACATTTGAAAACTCCAAAAAGCTACTTCATATTTATTTTACTTTAAAGGCCGAAACGGCTGAAAATAGTGAATATAATTTCACTGAAGGTGACGAAGAAGAAGAGATGCTGTAAGATAAAATATATAACTTTATAATTTATCTATATTATCTAAAAATGTGTAAGATTGATTTAAATAAAAAAGTGTAAAATTAATTTTGCTATTGTTTACATTGTCTACATGGGCAGATGTGAAAAAATTTGTCTACGTCGACATCATTGTCGACAATTACATTGTCTACGGCATGTAGTCTACGCCGCCCATCACTGATTAAAAGTTTGCGCTATTTTAAATAAATACTAATTATAAACCACAACAGAAATTTTAATTAACGAAAGTTACAGCACAGTAAATCAAAAATAAAGGAAATGTAAATAGTAAATGCAAATAAATCAAAGATAACTTTCAAATGTCCTTCCATGTCTGTCAATACATAAATGAAGCCGCCTGGTGAAATTCTGCTAAACATGCTGTAATGTTTCTTGGCGAACATCCTAAATGCCTCTCTTATGCGTTCCATATTTTCCCTTGTTGTAGGAACTTCCACATAAACTAGAGCCTTGACATATCCCCAAAAGTAGAAGACCAATACAGTATAATCTGGACTTCGTGGAGGCCAAGCGATTGGACCACCTCGCCCTATCCATTTGTCTGCCTTCCACCGCCCTAGAAACTCCCTAACTTTAAGGCTATAATGAGCAGGTGCACCATTGTGTCGAAACCAGAAAATTTGTTGGGTGTCAGCGTCCTCATGCTCACGTAAATTAGGCAGTTCGTTCTGCAGAAATGCCAAATACGTATTGCCTGTAACGGTTGCATCGAAAAAGTACGGCCCAATGATATGTGGGCCATGCAAAAAATATATTAGAAATGATTCATATTAAAAACCAAAAATACTCAATAAATGACAGATCTGACATTGCAAATCTATCAAATTTCTATTTTTCAATAATACAAAATTAGCAATGAATACCGTATGTGTTAATTTTCAATAGGTATAGGGATTCAATGTTTACGTGCGATTTATACGTATACAAGTAATACGTGGCAACGTGGCACCCCTACTGTCCGTCACCAATCCCGGCAACAATCGACATCACAACGATTTTCTCCGATCTTCCCACTTCTCTCCACCAGATTTTACATTCAATGTTTAGCTGCGAACACGTTGCGATCTAGTCTGCAATAAAAGCCGTCTTATTACTGGAACGGGAAACATCAAATGGCCGCCGCGATCTCCTGATCTAGTAGTTTATTATTATTTTCAGAATCCTTTTTTATTTACCTTATTTTTAATTTTATTAGAATTACGCTTTTGTTTATGTCATGCAGCGTGAACGCAGCTTAATAATTCTCGGCATTTACTGAAAGGAAAAAAGAAAAACAAATCCTTGCAACTCGTAAATATTATTTCTGAACGCATTACAAACACCCAAGCCGGTGGTCAAATAGTTACTGCTAACCATGCTAACTTGTATTTACGAGCATGCATCGGTCGTGCTGGCATTGGAAACGAAAGAAGGGGTACTATGTTGCCACGTACTGTATGGATTAATCGCCTATGGCTAATGAAAATTGACATATGCTGTATGAAAAAATAGCCTAGAAAATATGAATGATTGACGAAATGAATTTTAAGGTAGGTTGCCCGTTGCCATATATAAAAATAAAAAGAATTATAATTATTGTTAGTATAAATCATATTGTACCGTAGACTGATATTTTGTAATCTTTTACAGTTATATGTTTTATAAACTTTGAAAAAGATGTTAAGTACATCGAAACGTTAGTAAAATATATTAGTTTTAATTAAAAGGAACACCACAAACCCAAGAAAGAAAATAAGTTTATATAAAATAGTGGTAAAGAAAGAAATACATATATTGTTTATTATTATACATCACTGTACTATAAACGTCCTATGGAAAATAAGTGGCTTTGTTTAAGTAGAAATTTATATAACGTGTGTATAAATTGTCGTAAAAGCTACACGCAGCGATATTCTTTGTTCAGTGCTGAATAAAAAATGCGAAAATGTCGTATCTTGCTGTGTTTGTTATCACGGGGTTCTTGAAATTCAGAGTTTTAGTGCGTAACTAAGCCTTCTTGTTCGATATCTGTCAATAAAGATAGCTGCAGTTTAGTTTTAAAAATAATTTTTACTAGTATTATTTCGTAAACGTTTTCGTTTTGATTAAAAAGTGTATTTTTAACATTTCTTCATTAACGTACTTTCACGAAAAACACATTTGACGAGGTTGTAGAACAATGAGTTTGTATTTCAATGTGATTTGAATCAATATAATTACTGTTGACATTTACCTGTGCATTTAATTCGACTATCGTGTTTCAGTTTGTGTAAACACTGCTTCTTCGCGGTCATTTGTATTGTTTTGATTAGTTGTTGTGCTACTATGTTTTATCGTTTCTTTGTTGTTATTTTATATCTCCATAATGGATTTTACATTTAATTAATATGCCGATATGTACAGTTATGTGCAATAAAGTGTCAAAATGATTGGTTCTAAGTATCTTTTATCGATGTTATTACTACCATGCCATGTTCTAACAATATTAGCCGTGTGCACAGGACAATTGAGGGGTATAGAAGCAAAACCGGCAATCTCCACTCTAGCTACTTTTTCAGAAAACGCGTTTTAATGATAGAATGTTTAATACTTATGGTAACACTTACACCTTCTACTTTTTAGTTATTTCGATGCTTCTGGTTACTGTCATTAAAAAAAAAACTTAGATTATTTCAATATTTTTGGAATAATTTAGAATTTTAATTTGGAGATTGCCGGTTTTGGTTCTCACTGGTGGATATTGCCGTTTTTGCTACGTACTACTTAAATCAAAAACCTGTTACACTGTCACACTGACTGAATAAATTCATTTATCTTTTTATAATAAAACTCACCTATAATTTTTGAAATGCTTTATAAAAAATTTAATACAAAAGTAAAGTAAAAGTGCTTTTTTTTAAAACAAAATAATCTCATACAACTAAATCGGGAAGTTCTTCGCAACCATCTGTTTCTCCTTCAATAATTTCTTCTTCTGGTACAGCAGTACTTTCATCATTCTGAAAAATATTTTTAAAAAACTGCAAGTTGTCAACTGTCTCCCAATCTTCCCCCCCCCCAATGTTTAACCAGCAATTTTTTTACGTCTCGTAATTTTAAACTGTTTACCGGCACACCCATTTCTATACGGTCTGGGTTTATCATATTTACATTTTTTGCAGATTTACAAACACTTTTGGTTTCTCCTATGTCGTTGCGATAATGTGGCTCTCCGCGTATCAAAACATTCATGCCGTTTTTAGCTCTACTTAATATAATACGTTTTGTGACAGAAAACTTAAAATGCCAGGATGCAGTCCCTTTAAAAATCCTGTAAGCCTCTTGCTTCCAATCCGCAACATCGCAATTTATTCCCATACGAATTACTGTTCCAAAACTTCTATATACTCTTCTGGGCTTGCTATTACTTCTTTTCTTTTTAATTGTTGTTCGATTCTACCAAAAACCCGATCACTAGGCAGAAAGGAATGTCCTGTAACTGGGTATACAATTTCAATAGAATTTAACTGGTTAGGGGCCGTTAAAAACCATTTAGCACAGGTAGACACTATTATGCAATTTTTGTTTTGTCCACCACACCCATCGCATACTAATTTCAGGGTTGTTACACCATCCAGTTTAGTCTGAGACAGACGATGGAACAGTGCTGAGCTAATTTCGCTAGAACCTTTAGAAAATTGATTTTCAGTCCAGATGTACATAAATGTATTGTCTTTAGTTTGTTTTTCTTTTGATGAACCTTCTACAAGACACAGATTGTAGATGTATAACTGACGGCTATAATATGCATTCTGATCGGGAACTTTTGGCAAAACTTGGTTCTTTTGGCAGTCAAAACTAATAGTAAGTAGATCATCCCTAGTCTGCCGAAGAAGTGTATAAAACGCATTGGCCCTTAGTTTATGAACCCGTTTTTCAATTATATGTTTATTCTTCTCATTAGCGTTTATGTTGTTTTTTATTTGTTCGTCCAGAGATAAACAAGTTGAACATACATCAGTTCGAGGTGTTCCGAAGCCTAAATTAAAACTTTTATTAAAAATATTTCTGAAAAAATTATCTTTAACTTTTAGGTTCGGGTCCTCTGTTTCACTATTGTACATTTTTGACATTTTTTTAATGTTTAACTCGGAGGGAAGATAACGTCTTATTATAGTTGAAGATCTAGTATAATGAGCTTCCACACATTTAAACTTTTTTATAAAATTAATTACTGCCTCCTTTTTATTTTTAAATTTGAAACTAATGCGATCTCCCCCTCTTCTTTCACTTGGTGATTTGCCTGTCATTACATAATTTTTCATAACAAATTGCAGTCTGTGTTTTTTAATATGCAAAATATTCAAAAATGTGGTCTGAGAAACTGGCACCAGATCTGCTTTTACTCTTACAAAACATTTGGTGGTAAAAGCTTTAGGATTGTTGAGTTGATTTTTTGGGCGCCTTCTTTTACAAGTTAATGTTTTGCAATACCTCGCCAAAAATGCATCTTGCAGCTGCTTGTCTTTAGAAGCATAGAAGTCACGATGAAATTTAGCGATATCAGACATTTTTAATGTTGCACATCTATATGACTTGGTAATATGATTGCATTTTGGAAAATCCGGAGGTTGTAGAGGTGCATATCTGCAGAAAAAATAAAAACAGATAGCCCCTTTTTTAGTGAAAACGCAAGTTATTGTGGTATAAGCTAATTACTGAGCAAAAAGGAAAATTATAAACATAACCTTACCGTTGTCGCTTTTCTATATTTCTTTTCCATTTATGCACTTGTCTGATTCGTTTGCGAGCCTTTGTAGGTGTAACCGGCATTGCTTGGGTCTCCATTGTTACTCAAACAAAAATATTTTCACAAAGTAAACTAACTTAAAAGCACACGTTGATTGTGAAGATATTAAACGTTTGAACAATTATGTGAATGTTAAAATGCAGTTCCCACGTGGTCGATCGCTGATTGGTCAAAATGGAGATTGCCGTTTTTGCAACTAACAGCTCTAAGGAGATTGCCGGTTTTGCTACTATCTTTAAATTTAAACGTAAAATTTAAATGGGATATTACTGGTTTTGCGACCTAATAATTTTACTGATTGTAGATATGCTTGTAAGCTATGGTATGCAACCTTTAACTCAATTTTGCCGAAAAGTGGAGATTGCCGGTTTTGCTTCTACACCCCTCAATTGTCATGTTGATATATAAAAGTTTCGGGATATAGTTGACGAACAGAAGGCACCATTACGTTTACTAGAATATGGATATAGTTTTCAGCATTTTATGGCCCGTCTATTTTAAAGCAAACTTCTAGCCCTTCATATAACTGCACCAAATCCAAACATTTACGCTGAAACGTCCACCCTTTCGTACCGGATATACAGGGTGAGTCATCTAAGCGGGTAAGGCCGATTATGTCTTTATGAGTAAAGATATTTCGAAGCGGTTTTTTCTTTATGATAGCTGTTCATTACGAGCACATTTTAAAAATATTTTGTATTATACATAGTGTTCCATAACTTGGTGGCTAACCATAGTTATAGTTTTTTTAAATAGAACACCCTATATATTATTGCATTTTTGAATTCCCCGTATAATTTTTAGTCAAAAAGTTATGAGATAGTATAGGCCTAAAGTGTAAAGTTTTTGACTTATTCCAATTTTTCTGAAAAATTCAGTGTTTGTATAAAATTATATTTCTCGAAGACGACGTATTAGATGGACAAAATTTTTTGCAGTATTGTTTACAAAAAGAGGTCCTAATAGAAGCATGTTTTATTTTTTTACAGTTACTAACTGCATGTGCAGGAAATTGGATTAAAATTAGATGACACGTTTTTGTATAAAAGTCAATTTTTTTAAACGGAACACCCTGTATATCAGTTCATTTTTGAATTGTTTATTTAATTTCATGTCAGAAACATGTCAGACGTTAATACTTTAAAAGTGAGAGTTATTGTCGTTGTTTGATATGCTGTTGTTAGTTTTTGCAAAAAGTCAATTTTTTCAAATGGAACATCCTGTATATTATTTCATTTTTGAATTTCTTATTAAATTTCACATCAAAAACATGTAAGACGTTAATACTTTAAAACTGACTATTACTGAGCTATTGTCTCTTTTTGATATAATTTTGTCAGTACTAGACTAAGTATAATAATTAAACCACAAAACTGACAAAATTATATTAAAAAGAGACAATAGCTTCGTAATAGTCACTTTTAAAGTATTAACGTCTTACATGTGTTTGATGTGAAATTTAATCAGAAATTCAAAAATGAAATAATATACAGGCTGTTTCATTTGAAAAAATTGACTTTTTTGCAAAAACTAACAAAAGCATATCAAAAAACGACAGTAGCTCAGTAATAGTCACATTTAAAGTATTATCGTTTTACATGTTCTTGATATGAAATTTAATAAACAATTCAAAAATGAACTGATATACAGGCTGTTCCATTTAAAAAAATTGACTTTTATACAAAAACGTGTCATCTAATTTTAATCCAGTTTCCTGCACATGCAGTTAATAACTGTAAAAAAATAAAACATGCTTCTATTAGGACCTCTTATTGTAAACAATACGGCAAAAAAATGTGTCCATCTAATACGTCGTTTTCGAGAAATATAATTTTATACAAATATTGAATTTTTCAGAAAAATGAGAATAAGTCAAAAACTTTACACTTTAGGCCTATACTACATTCTAACTTTTTGACTAAAAATTATACGGGGAATACAAAAATGCAATAATATATAGGGTGTTCCATTTAAAAAACTATAACTATGGTTAGCCACCAAGTTATGGAACACTCTGTATAATACAGAATATTTTTAAAATGTGCTCCTAATGAACAGCTATCACAAGGAAAAACTGCTTCGAAATATCTTTACTCATAAAGGCATAATCGACCTTACCCGCTTAGATGACTCACCCCGTATATACAGGGTGAGTCATTTGTAGCCGCTTCTTCGATTGCTCTTTTGTGTTTTAAATAAAAGAAAAAACAATTAGTGAATTTATAATAATTAACATATCATCGAAATATCAATGAATATTGTGGCTATAAGATGAAACTGATGCAGATTTGATTTCAGAACTTGAAATACAATAAATTAGCTGTATTTACTTAAAAAGTGATTAACATATATCTTGCTCATTCGATTTAGTAATTCGATTATGATTGTAATTGAAATTTCGCAGAGATATCTGTATCAAAATACGTTTCATTTTAATTTTACGATGTCAGTCGTATATGTCGAAAAATTGCTGCTTCTTCAGATGAATTAGTAATTTGTAATTTGTACATATATGTAGGGAAAAAGTAACATTTTGTTGGCAAATATATGTGCAATTAGGGATTTGTCAAATTAGGGATATACAACGTATATTTTAAAGTTAAACAATTCGTAAAATTTCTCGTAGAATTTGAGTTATACACAACTGATTTTCTCAGAAGAACCTATGTATAATTAAAAATGCGTTGTTTTCTTTTAGATTCTACAAGATATTCAGACAGACAACGAACCCTAAGTAAACGAATAATAAAACATTCACACATTTACCACAAAACGGAAATCATCCCGCCGTTTTTTCCCTGTCCATCTCCGTTTTATCCAAATAATTACTACGAACACATCCTTACGTTCTGCCACTAGTTGATGGAACATTTGATACCGCTATATATCGGGGTGCATACTTAATCGAGTCTGTAGGCTATTACATCATATACAAAGAATATCAAGCAGATGTTGTCGCTGTCGGTCTCAGAGGTCGGAAAATCATCCGGGATATCAATTAAAAGATGTGGCAGAAGCAGCGTTATTACGTCGTTGATCTTCGGTTGGATTGTTAAAAATATCTTCGAGTAAATTGCTCTAAGTGTTAGTAAGCAGGTTGTCGCATTGTTGACGTTTAAAATGTCGAAAAGTTCACGAACTTTGTCTTAAAATAGAACGCGCTGAGTAATAAAATGGAATTAAATGAAATTACGCTTTATAGAATTCACTGAAACAATTAATGCTGGTTGTATTTAATTAGAGATTTTATTCGACGTGGAATAAGTAACTATTAATAGTATTTTTCTACTGTCGTCTTTGAAATACCTTTATCGTATGTGTTTTCATGACGCTAAGTGATATTTTAAATGAATACAACAGATGCAAACTATGTGCGAATTTAAGAAAAACGGAAAAAAAGTTCGTATCTTCATTTTTTGAAAAACTTCTAAATGTTGAAAAACCAAATCTTTCCACCACTTCCAATTTTAGAGTTATAATGATATTTCGCTAGTAATAAACAATAATGTTGGATTTAGAAAATTTGTTAACAGAAGCTATAAAAGAAAGAAGATAAATTTTTCAATCTCTTCGAGCTTGAATTCACCTCTTTCGCAACTGCTTATAGCTTTATTACAATATCCTGTAAAACGCGAGCATTGCGGTGATGTATTTTACAATGTTCAATTTTTTAAACGTTTGACGCCCCCTGTATATACGTCTAATTTAAGCTTTTGCACAAACTGTCATTGTGTCAAAAATTAATTGACGTTTATTAGTTCCTACAAACTTCAGAAATCTACTGAGAGACCTAATTGGCACATTGAATGTCATTGTTTACATAAATAAATGTTACAATTGCGTGTAATTTTTGTTTATATTAAGGATCATTTTCATAAAGAGCTCGTTATACTTACATGTGATACTACACTTTCATTTTATTGACAATTTATAGTAATACAGACTAAAGAATGGTAGATATTTTATTAGATATTAGTGCCTTCGGCATAGAATAAATACATATAGAAAAGAACGATACAACAGTAATAATTGGTAATAACAAAAATACATGTCTAACATTTTAGAAAAGTATCACACTTGAACTTGCATTTTTTCATTTTTTTGTCATTATGATTCGTACAATGAGTGCTCATTCGCGCCCATATAAATGTCTGACATGGTTCATAAGGTGAAAATCCAATTTTCGTAAGACTATCGTCGAAAATCAAACTTCAGTTGGATGTTTGAAGTTTCCTGTTACTTTAAAGGATATTCTACACTTAAAATTAATTACATACATAACATTAGCACTTTATTAACTGTTTTTTGTTGGTGTATGTTATTCGGCTACGTATAATACAGTTAATGTTTTCACGCAGAAGAATTAAAAATGTGCATATTTTTCCATGGCTTCTGTATGTTTAGTTTAGTTTACGTTTTGTCGTATAAGTACTAAATTCGTGTTCGATGAAATTAATGCCCTTTAGTGCTTTCGTATTTCTGGATCTATATATTTGCATGTCTTTGATATTTTCAATTCATTGTAACGAAGTTCCTCGTTAATTGCACAAATTAACTTTTTTTAGTCCATTATTAATTTATTTAGCAATATTAAATTAAAAGAATGTGAGTTATTTTGTTCAAGTATTGTATAAAATGTTTTGGACGGACCTGTATATGTATTCATTTGTAACGATCATTCATGTTATTTGTTTATTTTTCAATATAAGAGTACCGAATGTATACGTCATGCTCGTGGTCGCGCGCAAATTGTATATTTTAAACGAGTTTTTCCTACAGAAATAGGGGGGTTTACGGATATATAAAGACACCGGCAAGTGTGTCTCGTACATTTTATTCTCCTATCCTTCTGCTGCCTTTACCTTTCTTTACTCAGCCTTGATGGCGTGGGAAAGTTAGGTGTTTATCCTAGAAACGTATTATATTCAGGCCTCTTTCTGTGCCGTGGAATAATCGTTTCAAAAATCCGCTAAAACCCGTCCGAAAGTGTCTTTTTCATTCAGACCAGGGGTCGTGAAGGAATAGACATTTTTACCGCTACTACCTATAATTCCCGTCCGAGTCAGGCTATAAATGTCGTGACTATATATATATCTCTGTATTTAATATTTGTATTTCATTTTCAGAAATGTTAGATTTCGAATTTTGTTTGTAACGCGCGTATAAATTCAATACATTGTCCGCGCTCTGTAGCATAAACAAAGATATAATAATAATTCACCGAATAGACGCGCAAAAGTCCGTACCGATTGAAAATATTTTCCGCGACAAATTTATAAAAGACTCTTCTGCGAGCAGGGTAACATACAAAATTTAGTTGTAAAATAATTTAAGCAAACCTGATCATCCGCATTTTATTTCAAACATCATTTTATTTATGTTTTTTTTCCTTAACGGAATATTCTGGGACTGTAATTGTTAATTCAGGGACTAGGAACGTACAAACGTTCTTGCTTAATTTCATACGTGACTTATAGAGGTCATCGACGCATATTTATTTTGTATACTATTTATGTACATAGACTTTGTGAATTTGTAATTAATATTAGACAATAATGTGTATCAATTGTGACCATAATTTAATTGCTGAATCGTTTATTCGTTTGATATGATTTAATAATGTTTTAACAGAAATAAAAGTTAATTGTTATGTACTTTTCAAATGAATTTCCAACCGTGTGTTTTTTTGTTTACCTTTACCGTTTGACAGTGAGATAGAGAAAGTAGTATATTCAAGAGTAACGAATCATATTAAAACAATAAGAAGTACTCACGTTTTTCTCCGCTGAGTCTGCTGTGAGCAATAGGTCTTTTGTCCCAAGGCACCACACTAAAACCACCATAATTTTGATTTATTTTAAACTGCCCGAACAAGTTGACATTAAGGTCAACGGCCGTACTTTTACCAGATCATAACATTGAAGCCTGAACATATAGGCGGCCAGGAGTGCGTATTTTGGTGTCTTGGCGACATTCAGAAGACAAATTCTATAACCGGCTAGTTTGCCCTTGGTGTTATATAAGCAAATGGCACTATGTTGAATAAAAGTAAGCTAGCCAGGTTATAGATGGCGCCCAGAACGTTTGGCCGTGTTTTAAGAGATTTAAAAAATTAAATTCCGCCGCGTTTAATAAAACTGTTTGAATAATTTCACAGTTTTCCGCCAGATATACATGTATACTTATTTTTTAAAAATAAGACAGGAAATTGATACACATTTTTATGTACATACATAGAGATAAGTTTTTATTAAAGGATAGTAAAACGTACATATTCTTTATTAATTGTGAGGGAGTAAAAGGATAGGAGAATAAATTGCAACTACAATACATTTTTATTTTATTATTATTTTATTTTTATTTTGTACATTGTAAGTTATAAAATGACCGATCAGGACAAAGGCAAAAATCCAAACCCTCTTGGGTGGATATATACTTTGAAAAAAGAGGATTTAAATGCCGCAGCAGAATCTTTAGGGTTAGACGCTACCGGTAATGTCGAGGACGTACGTAAACGCATTAGCACCTTTCTGAAAGAGGGCAAAACGGGTTCAACGAATAAGGGAAACACTCCACCGCAAAGGGACACTAACGTTCAGATTTCTTCCGCGGAAATCTGTGCTCAAATAAGGAAATGGGGGATTCATTTTAATGGCAGCTCGGACGCTGTATTTTTCCTGGAAAGAGTCAAAGAACTCCAAGTATGTTACGGGATTAAAGACGAACATATGCTACATGCATTGCCTGAGCTTTTTAGAGACAAAGCACTGCTTTGGCTCCGGAATAATAAAACTTTATGGGGTACATGGGACGAGTTCTTAGAGGACTTTAAACTTCAATATCTTCCGCCTCGGTATAATTTTTCAATCGAAGAAGAAATACGCGCTCGGTTGCAAAAACCAAAGGAATCTTTTAAAGATTATTTAACCGCCATATTAACGTTGATGAGACGCGGCCAAGATATGTCCGATGGTGATAAATTGGAACGTGTATACGGTAACATGTCACCTAGTTACAGAATGTATATACATAGGGACGCGATACAATCCCTCCGACAATTATCTAAACTCGCTGCCGACTACGAATTACTGCTGGAAGAGCAGGCGCGCTTTAGTAAGAAAGAAAGTACGCTATCAGCACCGGAACGGCCGCCCAGCGATAAACCAAGTACTTCGCGTTCGCATCATTTGTCATATGCCGCCCAGGATAATAAGCCTCGACAATTTCCTGAACCGCCGTCGCCGTTACAAAAATTATCACACCCGGAAAACCGTTGTTGGCGATGTGGCCGAGAGGGACATACGCGTGGTTATTGCCGTAACCCATTTAAAATGTTTTGTTCACGGTGTGGCAAGTTAAATGTACGTTCCGTTGACTGCCGATGCCAGGGAAACGCCGAGAAGGGCGGTCTGCAGGCAAAGACCGTCCGCAAGCAGTAAAACCGCCTGAATCCGCAAACACGTGTATCAAAGACTCGACGGTGCCAGACAATCGCGTCTGGATCCGTGTGAACATGTGTAACCAGAATTTACGAGCCCTCGTGGACAGCGGAGCGACTTCATCGTTTTTGTCCGAATCGCTAGTTGCCCGGTTGTCGAAAAATAATGAACAACGTGTTTTAAATAAAAAATCTAAAGTCCGCCTCGCAAATGGAGACGTTATCGAATCGCCTGGCTCAGTTTTGTTACCGGTCCGCATGGGTAGCCGAACTACAGACGTTAATTTTGTAATTATGCCGAAGAGCCCGTGCTCAGTTATCTTCGGAATTAATTTTCTCAAGGAAATTGGGGCTGTTCTCGATTTTTCCGAAAGGAAACTGTACTTTAAGGGAGACAATGCAGTCTTTGCCGCGAGCTGTGGGATCTCCGGAGTACAGGACCGCCACGAGACCGCCTTAAAAAAATTCCTTGATCAAGAATTAAGTAAATTTACTACCGTGCCTGGTCGGACGAATTTAATACGTCACACAATCCGTTTGCAACCGAATACCGCCCCAATAAAACAACGATATTATCCGTGCAACCCAAAGAAGCAAGCACTAATCGACGCCGAAGTGGACAAGATGCTACAAGACGGTATAATAGAACCCAGTAACAGTCCGTGGAGTTCTCCTATCGTCGTGGTCACAAAAAAGAACGGTGGCGTTCGGTTCTGTGTCGATTTCCGCAAAATTAATTCCGTATCAATTAAAGATTCATATCCTTTGCCGTACATTTCAAATATTCTTGATAAACTCCGCGACAGTAAATATTTTTCGACGCTTGATCTTAAAAGTGGGTACTGGCAAGTGGAATTAGAAAAAGATAGCAGACCCGTGACAGCTTTTACAATTCCGGGAAAGGGCCTATTTCATTTTGTGTCATTACCGTATGGATTGCATAGTGCGGGAGCGACGTTCCAACGCCTATTAGATTCGGTGATAGGTCCTGAAATGGCGGAGTACGCATTTGTATATCTGGACGATATCATTATTTTAGGCAAGACTTTTGAAGAGCATTTGAAAAATTTAAGTAATGTTTTCGCGCGTTTACGGGAAGCAGGCCTTCAACTACAACCAGACAAATGTACTTTTGCCAAACAGGACATAAAATATTTAGGTCATGTTGTAACACCGGACGGAATCCGTACAGACCCGGACAAGATCGCTGCTATATTAAATGTACCGCCGCCGCGAAACAAGAAAGAAATACGTGGTTTTCTGGGACAAACGTCATGGTACCGTCGGTTCGTACCGAATTTCGCACAACTTACCGTTCCGCTCATAAAATTAATTAAAAAAGATGTGCGTTGGGAATGGACGACGGAACAAGACGCCGCATTCGCCGCCGTAAAGAGAGCATTGACAGAGAGCCCAGTTCTCGCGTGTCCGGACTTCTCCAAACCATTCCAATTGCATACCGACGCCAGTGAGAAAGGTTTGGGAGTCGTTTTAATACAAATAATAGAGGGTGCCGAAAGAGTGATTGCCTATGCCAGTAGGACTTTAAGTAAGGCAGAATTAAATTATTCGACGACCCAGAAAGAAGCTCTTGCCGTCGTTTGGGGTATCAAAAAATTTAAATACTATTTAGAATTTTACCAATTCACCGTTATTTCCGATCACCAATGTTTAAGATTCCTGAATGACTTGAAGAATCCGTCAGGACGACTCAGTCGATGGGCTGTTGATTTACAACAGTATGATTTTGTCATTCAATACCGTAAAGGAGCGATGAATAATTTAGCCGATTCCCTGTCCCGAGCACCGCTTCCTGTCAAACACGAAACCGATGAAGATACCTGTGCCTTGTTAGAAGAAACGTCTTGTTCTTGGTATAACAAGAAGGTTTCGGACGTTCAGTCAGATCCTGAGAAACATCAAGAATACCGATTAGAAAATGGTAATTTGTACAGACACATACCTGATACACAACATACCGAGGGAGTGCGCGCATGGAAATTGTGTGTAGCTACGCCTGATAGAAACGACGTCCTGAAGGAAATCCATGACGCTCCTGAAGCTGGACATCTTGGGGTCGCCAAAAGTATAGCGAGAGCCGCTTCGTTATATTATTGGCCAGGGATGTTCAGAGATGTCCGCCGCTACGTCAATCGATGTCGATCCTGTAAACATTATAAATTTAATCAGGGAAAACCTCTAGGCCAGATGTTATTCTCACCTGTTGATTGTCCATGGGAACAAGTGAGTGTGGACCTCCTCGGACCTTTTCCGCGTTCCAAGAGAGGATATACTTCATTATTGGTAATACATGATCGATTCACGAAGTGGGTAGAGTGCCAGCCGCTACGCTCTGCCACATCACGAACCGTCATCCAGGCACTGAAGGAAAAGGTAATCTATCGTTTTGGTTGTCCGAAGATCCTGTTGGCTGACAATGGTCCGCAATTTGCCAGTCACAGTTTCACCAGTTATTTTAATGGATTAGGTGTCAAGATAAAATTTAATGCTCCGTATGCTCCGCAATCGAATCCTGTGGAAAGGACAAATAGGGTATTAGGACCTATGATTGCACAATACATCAATAAAGATCATAGAGAATGGGACCAATACCTACCTCAGTTCGTTTTCGCCATCAACACCGCTAAACATGAGTCTACAGGATTTACACCTGCCTTTCTTAACTTTGGTAGAGAACTCATGCCGCCGAGCTCTCTGCGAAGAACCGCTGATGGGCAGTTAATGGATCCTGCTCGACCGAATACCGAAGAATTGGCTCAAGAACTGTCGAAATTGGACGACTTTTTCAAGATTGTCAGGATAAAGTTGGCTCAAGCGTTCCAGAGGCAAAGTAGGCCCTACAATCTGAGACATCGTCCTTACCGCCCTCAAATTGGACAATGGGTGTATCATCAGACACATAATTTATCCGACGCCTCTAAGAAATTTACCGCTAAACTTGCTCCGAAATTTGAAGGTCCCTCTAAAGTTATCCAGATCCTGTCTCCGTCTATTCTTATGTTACAGGTACCAAACAGACGAAAACCCGTGAAAGTCCATGTGAAAGATGTAAAGATTCCGTCCGCCGACGAGCTCCAAGCCGATCTCCTACCTCCAATTCCGCAGGAGGCTGTGAGGGATGTTTTGGACTAGTACTTGCTGCAATCCGCCGCACCAGGTGTTTTGTTCCAAGGCATCATCCGGAGCTCATACTTTGTACAACCCGCCGTACCAAGTATTTGCTCATGACACCATCTAGAGCTCGTACTTCGTGCAATCCGCCGCACGAAGTGTTTGTCCATATGGAAACCGCCAGAGTAAGAATCACTGCAACCGCTATAATAATTCCGACAGTGGAGAACTATCAAATTTTCGACGCATGTAATTGTCCGAGGCGATACCGGCACCAGTCCTGTCGTTGTCACTACTTCCGTCACTAGTGAAGCTGAGATCCACCACGCAAATCTGAAAAGACAGAACAATCAGTGATAGTGCGTGCGTCATAGACATCGTGAGTGATGATAAACTGACGAGTTTTTAGTTTTTTTAATTTTAAGATGATAGACTTTCAAGAATTAATTGTTTAAATTTTAATTTTCCGTTTCTGTACTTTTGATAGTTAATTGTTAGGGTTCATTGTTTACTTTTAAGGAGGGGGCTGTAACGAAGTTCCTCGTTAATTGCACAAATTAACTTTTTTTAGTCCATTATTAATTTATTTAGCAATATTAAATTAAAAGAATGTGAGTTATTTTGTTCAAGTATTGTATAAAATGTTTTGGACGGACCTGTATATGTATTCATTTGTAACGATCATTCATGTTATTTGTTTATTTTTCAATATAAGAGTACCGAATGTATACGTCATGCTCGTGGTCGCGCGCAAATTGTATATTTTAAACGAGTTTTTCCTACAGAAATAGGGGGGTTTACGGATATATAAAGACACCGGCAAGTGTGTCTCGTACATTTTATTCTCCTATCCTTCTGCTGCCTTTACCTTTCTTTACTCAGCCTTGATGGCGTGGGAAAGTTAGGTGTTTATCCTAGAAACGTATTATATTCAGGCCTCTTTCTGTGCCGTGGAATAATCGTTTCAAAAATCCGCTAAAACCCGTCCGAAAGTGTCTTTTTCATTCAGACCAGGGGTCGTGAAGGAATAGACATTTTTACCGCTACTACCTATAATTCCCGTCCGAGTCAGGCTATAAATGTCGTGACTATATATATATCTCTGTATTTAATATTTGTATTTCATTTTCAGAAATGTTAGATTTCGAATTTTGTTTGTAACGCGCGTATAAATTCAATACATTGTCCGCGCTCTGTAGCATAAACAAAGATATAATAATAATTCACCGAATAGACGCGCAAAAGTCCGTACCGATTGAAAATATTTTCCGCGACAAATTTATAAAAGACTCTTCTGCGAGCAGGGTAACATACAAAATTTAGTTGTAAAATAATTTAAGCAAACCTGATCATCCGCATTTTATTTCAAACATCATTTTATTTATGTTTTTTTTCTTTAACGGAATATTCTGGGACTGTAATTGTTAATTCAGGGACTAGGAACGTACAAACGTTCTTGCTTAATTTCATACGTGACTTATAGAGGTCATCGACGCATATTTATTTTGTATACTATTTATGTACATAGACTTTGTGAATTTGTAATTAATATTAGACAATAATGTGTATCAATTGTGACCATAATTTAATTGCTGAATCGTTTATTCGTTTGATATGATTTAATAATGTTTTAACAGAAATAAAAGTTAATTGTTATGTACTTTTCAAATGAATTTCCAACCGTGTGTTTTTTTTGTTTACCTTTACCGTTTGACAGTGAGATAGAGAAAGTAGTATATTCAAGAGTAACGAATCATATTAAAACAATAAGAAGTACTCACGTTTTTCTCCGTTGAGTCTGCTGTGAGCAATAGGTCTTTTGTCCCAAGGCACCACACTAAAACCACCATAATTTTGATTTATTTTAAACTGCCCGAACAAGTTGACATTAAGGTCAACGGCCGTACTTTTACCAGATCATAACATTGAAGCCTGAACATATAGGCGGCCAGGAGTGCGTATTTTGGTGTCTTGGCGACATTCAGAAGACAAATTCTATAACCGGCTAGTTTGCCCTTGGTGTTATATAAGCAAATGGCACTATGTTGAATAAAAGTAAGCTAGCCAGGTTACATCATAATGAACGACACCTGCAAACGTTTAAGACTGCAACTGTTAAATGTTATACCAAATATTAGTATATTCACCTTGCGGTATAATTCTTTCCACATTACTTTACGATATGGCTCGTCTTGCCCGTCTATCTGCCTTCTAAATGTCAGTACTTTACACATCGTGCTGATAATTATGAATCGGGATTCGTGTGACAATATCACGCACTTTTTATAAATTAACACCGTTCATCTTTATTAGAAAATCTCGATCGATCACAAAAATTAAACTTCTCCGTGCAGCTGTCAAAATCATACGTCCGTTTGAATTAATGACACGTTCTCGCCAACTCGTCATCGCGAGAATTTTTAACCCCATTCCCCTGCAGAAAGGCTGTAAATGAATCGTACCTTCGACAGCGAAAGATTTGGCACGTGGACAGTGCACTCAATCGTTGCGGAAAACTCCGTACTTTCATATTCTGAGCCTTTATCAGCACTCTAAACTTCCGTAGCCTGAAATTTGTTCGTCAAAGTGAAAGTTCTACAATTTTTCCATGCGCCTGTCATACCTGACATTTTTACGATTTTTAACGTGTTTTGCTTGAATTTTTCATCACAAACGCCGTTAGTCCGAATTTGTTCATAACGCCCGATTGCCGATTTTTGCACGCTCCTCTTCAACAGCCGATATCTCTCCACACGCTCCACTAAGACGGAAAATCTCTCCGTCGACCGGAAATTTAAAGTCGCCCGTACGCCCACGCCAAACGACAGCTTTTAATTCCCCGTATCCAGAGAGGAGTTCTTCCCCACGTGTAACCAATTCGAGTCGATTTTGACGGTTCGGTTAAGCTCTTTCAACCAAGGCGATTAGAGCGGGTCACTCGAACGGCTTTTAGTATGTATAATAAAAAATAATAGATAAGTACCAACATCTTGACAAAACAAATACTTGAAGTGTAGTATTAAGAATACAAAAACACTTAAAATTGTTGATATATCAAAGTGTTGCATTAATAGAGTTATTTCTTCCTTTTATATTGCCTGTTGCCCTCTCTGATGAGAAACCAACAAAAATCTCCCATCATGACGGGATTTCACTCACCTTGATATCGTGTCTCCATTTCTGCAATCTCTCGATGGAACCTTTATCCCCTGTTCATCAATCGTCTTTCCTAAATTAGCAGGAAAGGGACCCAAAATGGAAAAAATGAACTTTGAACGACATTCGGCACCCTAGATTTTTGTAGCTTTCTTGCAAATTAGCCACGATATCTTGGTACTTTCACTTTTTGATTTCCTAGAAAATATTTGCATATATTTTTAAAAGAAGTCCATGCTGCCATCTCTAAATCATTCATGGTACGTTCAAAATTTTCGATTTTGAACAGCTTCCTAACTTACAACCAACAAATATTCCTTCGCGAACTTTTGCATCAGGCAGCGTTGGAAACGTATCCCTTAAGTAGTTAAAGCAGTTGCCTTATTTTTCTAGTGCTTTGACAAACTGTTTAATAAATCCCAATTTAATATGTAGAAGGGGCAGAATCAATAAACTAGAATCAACTAACGGCTCAAATTATATTAAATTCTCCAGGAACAATGCTGGTCCGTGGCTGCCATACTTTTATTTGGTAATGATGCTTATCTACTCGGCTATCCCACATACACAAAAAACAACAATATTTGGTAAACCTTCCTTGCAATCCAAGTAATAAGAATATAACTTTAAGGACACCACAGTTTTGCCAAAGATGATTTGAATATTGAATGAGTTGATATACTGCCATACGTTTCTTTTGTGTTTGTAGAATGAACCATTGAGATTGATGGTTTCGAGTTACCATTATAAAATAAAACGACTTTGAAACTTTTCGAAGAGTCGATAAACAATCGCCATTCTGCAGGATTAGGTGTATTCAATACTCATTTCATACAAAAGTTGATTTACATCAGTACAGTAACAGAAATTTCTTACAGCTTTGTAAAATGAACTGAATTTTTCGTGACGTGTCTTCAATACAGAGATGCTTGTAGTGGTATGTAAAAGATTTCTTTCTTTTAAACGAGATCCCAAAATTTCTGATTTTTCTTTGGTTAAACCCAAATCCCGTTTCAGTCAATTCAGTAATTCATGTAATTGATTAATGAGATGTGGTTCGTCAGAAGGAAGATAGTCGGATAGCTTAAAAATGACACGTTTTAGTATATTCCACAATGATTAATATATTAGAAATCTCTACTCTACTATCTATGGAATGCGTGACGTTGTAGCCTTTGTAGTTGCCGCTGCCTTTCACGGTATAGCCACGAACATGCTAGAGCTTGTTACAATACTTTTCAATTTTAAATTTTACGTTAAACTTAGTGAATTCAGAAAAAAAAATTATTTTGAAAATCTGACGTGATACCCTATGTTAGAGTACAGTTTTTATGCTTAAAACAATGCAAAATATTGAAATTTTTGGCTGTTGAATCAGTTATAAAAATTGTATCGGCTAGTGAATTATTTATTTAGCAGCAAAAACATTTTTTGAACAAATTTCCTTTATCAATTAGAACTGAAGCATAATTTATTACAAAGGTAATAAATATATTTAACTAACCTTTAGACCTTGAACAATTTGAAGTGAAAAATTATTTAAATAGGTAGTATCACTTACTACTTTCTCATACGTAGTATTAGAAATTATTGTGATGACGAACATTTTCGACTTCTAGAGTTTTGCAATTAACCATGGTTTGAGTCCTTTGACACCGAAAATGTGATTCTTGCAAACATGTCACTCTATATGTGTCTCTGCCTGCCTTTCTCTCTTTGCGTGTGATCACAAGAACGGCCAAACGGTTGCAGCTATCAATTAGTATCAATACCAGATTTTATATTTACGGATATAATTCTTACTTTTCACATTTGACTAGATTTTCAGTAAAATCAGTATAATGGAATTAGTAGTTTAGTTTAGACAAATTTATAAACAACATAAAAGTACTAAAAAGTGAATTTTAGAAAGATTTTATAAAAAAAAGAGTTTCAAAATTCGAGATGTTTTGCCTTGACGAAATAGAGTTTTTTCTAAATAGCCCGTAAATTATGCATTCTATACAAAATTTTACCTAGAATACAATAGTATTTAGAGTCTGAATTGGTACAGTTTTTGGTTATAAAAAATTTCAGAACTTGGACTGGAAATAACACTTTTATCGAATAGCAGTTTTTTGCAAATATTTATCAAATTATGCATTCTATAGAAATTTATTAAGAGAAGAAAAGTACTTTGAGCTGGATTTGGAATAATTTCCGTATAATTTTTTTTTTTTTCTAAATTCGGCCTGGAGCTAATATTTTGCTCGAGGTTTATTTTATTAAAAATGTAATATCTACTTACAATTAAAGATTTCGTTAAAATGTATACATGTTTTTGTTGACTTGCAATGATGCATGTTTGACTGATCGTCAATTGTGAATATCAAATTATGCATTCTATATAAATTTATTAAGAGAAGAAAAGTACTTTGAGCTGGATTTGGTATAATTTCTGTTTAATTTTTTTTTTTTAATTCAGACCGTAACTAACATTTGCTCCATGTTTATTTTATTAAGAATGTAATACATTACAATCGCGATAGTGAGAACACAAAAATACAGTGAGTCGTTCAAACTAACGGGGGTATTTATAGAAACGAGGGTGTAATTAAACAAATTAACTTTATTACTTAAACTTAAATGGATTATACATGAACATCCCTAAGATGTAAAAAAAACTGTTTTTTTTTCTGAACATTATTTTGAGCAATTTTAGCCAGAACTGCTTTTTCTTGAATTGCTTTCAAAGTGATGATGTCACTCATATATATGGAATTTTGATTGGACCATTCTACAGCTACATTAAATGCTTTAATTACATCGGAATGGCAAATTTTTCGTTTAATGGACTCAGTTTCATCCTCATCTGAAGAAGACATTTCCACAACATCTGCCGCCTCACCCTTTTCCAAATCTTCCACATCAGCAGTAGTGTAGTCAGCATAAAATTTGCAGTTTTGATTATGCTATTGACTTCTAAAACCACTTATGCATTCACTTACTGGAGCAAGTTCCTGTAGTAAATTTATTGTATCCATAATAGCATCAGGAACCAAAGTTTTTTCACATCTTAATTTTTCCCGTAATGTACTTAATGGAATGTTATCTTCGTCTGCATTCTCATTATGTTCATTAAAATCTGGTAGGATATTTCTCCAACACTTTTCGATTATTGTTGAGCTAAGTTTCTCCCACGCCGTAGCTAAGTGTATTATTGCATCCTTTAGTGAAATCTTACCGAGTGCTGCAGCTATTCCTTCTTCCGTTGATACAACAGAACTCAGCAAACTGTTTCTATAGTATAGTTTGGTGAGCCTTAAAATATTTTGGTCCATGGGTTGGATCAAAGATGTAACATTAGGAGGTAAGAATTTTATAAAAATCATCCCATCTTTAGTCCTCAGTTCTGTTGCTGATGGATGGGACGGGGCATTATCCACAAGGAGAATTGCTTTCTGAGGTAACTGCTGATTGCGCAGAAAACATCTTACCTACGAATTAATAATTTTGAAATAATCAGGCGTATAAAACACACCGTAGATAATTTTAACTCTCACCTCAGGTACAAAATGTCGAAAAAACCATTCCTTAAAGAGTTCCCCGGTCATCCACGCATTTTTAGTGTTTTTGTACTGCAATGGATTGTTAAAATTCTTAAAACACCTTGGATTTTTTGATTTCCCTATCACTAGGGGTTTCAACTTATGTAGTACTCCTGAAGCATTTACACAACCCATAAACGTCAGTCGTTGCTTAGAAATTTTTAATCCAGGAGCAGTTTTTTCAGCTAATGAGACATAACTTTTATCAGGCAATAAGCGCCAATACAATCCTGTCTCATCAGCATTATAAATCTGGTGCAACTTTAGGTCATGCTCTTGAATAATATGGTTTAGATCCTCTTTAAAAGGGTCTACTGCATCTGGGTTGGCTGATAATTTCTCCCCTGTGATTTTCAAAAACCTTATGCCACGACGATGTTTAAATCTTTGTAGCCAACCATCACTGGCTGTGAAAGTATCAATATTCAATTGTTTTGATAGTGACAATGCCTTCTGTTTCAGCATAATCCCTGAAACTGGAAAATTCTTGCCTCTTTGTTTAAGAAACCAGTTGTACAATTTCTCTTCTATAAGCGGAAATGCTGACTTTTTCAATGTGCATTTTTTCGATGGTTTTAGCGTGTGAGTTAACGTATCGACAATAAGTTTTTCATTTTTTTTAATAGCACAAATGGTTGATTTTGAAACTCCGTATTTTTTAGATAACACTGTGACTGACATTCCTTTTTTACGTTCTTCGTTGGCTTTTACTGTTAAACTCAAAAATTTCTTTAATTTCCCCATCTTGCTCTAAGCATTTACACTATGTATTTACACTGGAGGCACATTCACAACTATACCTTTATACACGGCGACGGCGCATTTAGTATACATGCTTCAATGTATGAAATAAGGGACTTCCCCGAGCGGTAAATAAATAAAACTCCGACATAAACATATAATGCACTTGTTCGCACCATCGAGGGTCCACGCTGTTCATACTACTCGGCGTTCAATGTAAATAATTTCGTGTTCACACCACCGACAGTTTTTCAGTACCGCATGTTCACACCATCGCGATTGTACTGTATCTACTTACATATATGTGTTAAAAGAATATATGTTTTTGTTGATTTGTAGTGATGTATGTTTGTTTGATTGTATTTTCAATGTGTGATTGGCCTTAAAATTTGGACAGTAATTCAGATGAATTTTAATAATGAATAACTTAAATAATAACCAAACAATTTTAACTATGTATACGTCCACATGATTCAAGCGGGCTCTTCCTTTTAAATACACATTACAGATATAATATCAACAATAGCTTGCTAGTTCCCTTGTGACAAAAACACAAACGCACGCATTTTATTACAAATAATGAAAGGGAAGCAAATATCATAAAAACCGGATGTACGGGATGTTTCCTGTTCCGATGTCGATGACGACTTGCCGTCATCAATCGACGTGTTTTGCCACAAGAACGACCTTCGGCTTTTATTCTGTCATTCGGTGCCTTTTTCCTACTTAACAAAACGAGCTCGTTAGAGACGGAAACGGATCAATTGTGGAAGATGCGTGTGCTTGTTAGTTTTGTGCGTGTGTGTGTGTGCGTGTGTTTGTGTGTGTGCGCGCCAGAGAAATCCGTTGGTGCGTGCAATATGATGTCCCTACTTCTTCGTACCACCCGGACACAGGAAACCGGAAAACGCATAAAGAAATTGAAAGGCTATTTACATGAATAACGAAAAATCGTCGGGGAGATAACGCATACAATGCCGTTCAAAATAAAGAGACTATTATCAAATGCAGGAAAGTTAAATAATGTTTAATCTATTAAATATGATAATTTGTTGACAAATACATTTTAGTCGGTTATATTTTTAACCATAAGTAATAATAAAGTCAATTTCTTAATGCCGAGGTATGCTTCTGGATCAGATGATTCATTCTACGTAAGCACAGCACATACAAATGTGCTATCAAAATCCCCTCTCTATCATATACAGTGTGCACGCGATCTACCTGCGGATGAATATACTAGACAAGCTGGTAGACTATAAGTGGGAGAATAAGGGAGTAGCATCTGTTACTAACATTAGAGCTACGTTAAAGTCGACATAGCAGAAATTGATACTACGTTAGTCCGTTAAAATTCCTACTGTTACTGTTTATAACAAATTCTTTAACCAAGAATAAAGTCATTTACTGTACTGCTTTAGAGAAGATGGAAATAATATTAAACAATAAAAAGCACTACCTAGATTATTTATAAGTAGAGGCTTAAATAATTTTAGTAACGGATTTCATCACAGCTTCCCAAATTGTATGAGTAAATAAAACAAATGATCATCAATTTTAAAAACTTAAAAATATTTTTTTTTCTTAAAATATCAAAGAAAAGAAATATAGCTGATATAAAAAACGAGAACGTAACAATAGCAAAACTCTTATTAAGATAAAAAGTAAATAATTCCGTAGTATTATAAAATAGAAAAGGAAACAAACTAAAATTCTGAAAGTAAACAATAAATTTGTATGAAACTAAACAAAATGTCACAGTAAGTATAAACGCAAAAACAATGAATTCAATTGGAAGTTAAGAATGAAATTATTAAAGAAAAATGAATTTCTATAAGTACTTAATTATTATTTATTAAATGCTCAAATAAGTCTCCCTCTTGAGCAGAACAGTAACCTAGTATCATAAAAATTTCGACGGACATTTGTTAACATTTCAGTAGAGTATAAAATGTTACTTCTGGGCCAGGACATTTGGCGTCTTAAAAAACAAGGCAAAATCTTACAAATTTAACTGTTTTCCCAAAAGTCAACAACTAAAAAAGGCCTAAGATCACTCAAAATGCATTAATTTTTATCCACCCCAAAAGTATCCAAATATGTGTAGACCACCAAAAAATGGGCACATGAAAAAACAGGGTAGAATTCTACAAATTTGTTGTTTTTCTAAAAGTAACCATCCGAAAAAGATCTAAAAAACTTACATTTTAGACACCCCAAAAATAGCTCTTCATTTCTGGACCAAGCCAATTGGCGCATGCAAAAATCAATTAAAATTGTTAAATCTCTAGATTTCACAGACCTCAAAACAGCTTTTCATTTCTAGACCAAGCCTATTGGCGCATGGAAAAAATCAATGAAAAACAACTTAAAATCCTCGACACTCCAAGTAAAATTACCTACTTTAAAAACCAGGAAAAACCTTTATAAATTCCCTAGTTTTTAGATACCCCAAAAATAGCTTTTCATTTCTGGACCAAGCCAATTGGCGCATGGCAAAGATCTTAAAAATTATTACCAAATACATTTTGCATACCCCAACTGTATTCAACTATTATACGCACATAAAAAAGATACACCTAATTGTTCCAAGTCTACTAAAATATCTGAACACTCCATTATGGATTTTCATTTAGAGATCGCTATTAAAACTTTAATGTTATCGTAAACATGTTCGGTTTGTGTCTTAATTATCAAAAAATATCACACGTATACGACAACGTTTAACGTTAATCAAGCGTTGGTAATATTAACAAAGACGTGAACGTAAACGTTGTCATTATGGCATGGAAATATTTGTTTTCAACACCCCAATATTCGACTATGCATTCATGATAAATCTTGGATTCAGAATATTTAAAGAATTAATAAAAATAAGTGCAAAACATTCCCCGTTTTCATTCCGACTACAATCCGATCTATTCTTACAGCATCTCCTCTTTCACGACAGCTTATACCGTTTATAGGTATGTGTCTAATATAAGTTATTAGATTAATAAATAAACAAACGAGTTATAAACATTGAACACAATAATATTTTCGCTATGGGCATTTTTGTGGATCCTTCATTTAAAGATGAGGATGTTCAAATACCTAACAATTCCTTCGAAGAAGTAAAAATGATAGATTAGTGATAATGTTGGCTTCAGAAATAAATTTTCCTTAACACAAAGAAAAATTGCCAACTTAATTCAGCAAAGAAAATGCCGCCGCTGCAGAGATTGTCGAACAAATATGTGTCAGAAATAGTATTGAAAAGAACTGAAAACCCGTTAGAATGGTGGAAAGAACGTGCATGGATCTATCGAACCAAGGATTTTTGCAAAATAATGAAGAGCAGAATAGAACAGAATTTTTTATTTTTCTTTCAATTTTTTTTTCTGACATTTTCATAAATAACAATAATAATAATGTAACAATAACTACATATTAGTTTTTGTTTATAATTTAGTGAACAACAACAATAATCTCATAATTTAGAATACGCCTCTAGGGCGGTTTTTAAGCTATTCATGGCACTTTTTTGCTTCTTATTAAGAAAATTTGTAAAATGCTCATTTGATGAAATTTTACGAAGCCTCGTACCTAAGTCGTTGGCGGATGTAGGATGGGCCAATTTATTTCTGATGGCTGTAATTGAACTGATCTCCCGATCTAAGTGATGTAATGACCGGCCCTCGAGGCGTTCCTTGAAACTATTTAATTTTGCACGTTGTTTATTATTCAACTTCATTCTTTCCAATTGCTGAAACTTTTGGAGGAAAACCTAAAAAATGAGAATTCATATAAAATACAAAAAAACTAGCCAACAACACATACCCAACAAAATATCAAGTGATTCAAAATGAAAAGAACAGAGTTGGCTTTGAAAACCAAGTTGTTTGTCTGATAGATTGTGAGATATATTGGAACTACTTTATTATTTTTTGCAACTACTGCAGAATATTTCATGAAAAGTTGATAAAAGTTGATCTTTATAAAGCAGAACGTTTCTTATTTAATTTTTACTTATGGACAGAATAATGCTGTAATAAAACTACCTAAATCTTATGTGGAGAACTAGCAACGACATACGATTTGTTTTTCAAAGGCTGCTCTGTTTTTTTAACGGGCCACTTAATAAGTTACTTGAAAAGATAGTTTTGTTAATTTACCGACATGCTAAGTAAAATTAGTAGTAGTTTACTAAACATACTCGTATAATTAAATAAAATAAATAATTTGTTAACTGGCTCTTCACAAAGTGAAAGCCACCTCAATTCTAGCATAATTGTAGTATCTTTCTTTTTTTTAAATCACAAAACAACTACCACCAACATAAAATATCTAAAAGAAATAAAACAATATACCCAGACGTCACATAAAAAAAGAAGAGGCAAAATAAATCATGCCTTTTAGGTATTTATTGTGGAGTATCCATACGCTGTTCTTTAATCGTGTTGGTATCAAAGTAAATACTCATATATATAGTCAAAATGAAGAACAAATAGAATGTTTCATTTTTGTTATAATTTATGAAAACAATTATTGCAGCATATGAAACACTAAGACTTTAGAAAATGTATCGAGATTGTTGAAAGATGTAGCTAATATTTTAGTATACTGACCTGGTAGCCATATCGACCAGCTACCAGCGAGTCCGGTACAAAGATTTTTATGACCTAGGCCGTCTTACTTTACAGTTGCCCCCAGACAAACCTTTCCGATGATTTCGCGTTTCGGTTTTTCTTTATGGACATTCATTTTAATAACGCAAAATGCAAATAAACGTAAAAGCACAAAGACGTTGTCAAAAAATTGTTGCCGTCGTATCATAGTAACAACCAAAGGCATGGCTTTCTTATTCAAACCAAAAATGCGACCCTTTTGATTATTATTAAAATAACGATTATCTCAAATTATTCGCTTTTACAATAATTCGTTTCAGTATACTAAAAAATCCCTTACGTCACAAAGCCGGTAGCAGGCATTTATGGCCTAGTAACGTAAATAGCTATTTCCATAACACCCTGTATGTTAAAATCGGTATGTTATTTCATTCTTTACGCTGTTTTATATAAAAAATGTTATATAAAATACAAAGATCAAAGATTTTTGTACATACGTGACATACACGCAAAATTTTATATGTAGTGTCTCAAAATTGTGTTATACTCGTTTACCTAGCAACGGTTTGGGTATAGAAATATTAAAAAATTAACGGTGAAGTCAGCATTGTTGGAGTATTGGATTACAATTTCTTATTTCTTCTTAACCGTGCTTTTAGTTAATACGTACAACTACACAATGTGTATTTTAATTAATTCGGTCCCTTCGTTACTATCTACTATTCAATAATGAAATTATTATTCTTTATTACGAAAGAAAACCATTTTCACAAATCAACTAGTATGTAGTAGTGGGAAAAAAATTTAAATACAATTTTATCAGAAAAAGATATCTTGTCAAACGGCCTTTAAACACAGGCAGATTTGTCAGACTTAAAATCATTAAATAAGTGCAAAAAAAACGATACATTTTCTATAGCCAATATTGCATGCTCACCCACCGAAACCATCTTCATGTATATGTATTTCTCATTTACACCTTCTCGTCTCTTCCCAAATTTTTTTTTTTCAATTCGCCTTTAAAATCTTCGGCTAGCTGGCCCGTTTCCAAAAATCCCAATCGTATCTCGTGCTGACTGATTATTCCTTCTTGCTTTTTTACGATGATCTCGTGCTGACTGATTATTCCTTCTTGCTTTTTTACGATGATCTCGTGCTGACTGATTATTCCTTCTTGCTTTTTTACGATGATCTCAAGGTTATTGATTCGTTCCGTAAGGGTGATCTGTTGATGCTCCTTCTTTTGGAACAACCTCTTTACTAGGGAGCGTAACATTTTTACTACAAAAAAGGGAAAGGTATTTAATATTTACGTTTTAAACTAAAATTTGCTTGGAATAAAATGAAAAGTAATAAAAGCAGAAGCTAAATGACAAGGCTGATAATTCTGATGATAATTTTTATACTCAAACAGGATACGTTTTTTTGTGTTATACTTGTTATGCATTTAAGTTTTTATTACTCATGCCAGCAAGTTCAAGCGACATGTATTCCATGATTTTTTATCTAATCTGTAGCAATTTCACGATGAAGTAAGTGTCGGTTAAGTGGTTGCTGTAAACTTGTTTGGTCTGAAATTTAATATTTTTGATTGTATTTTGATAATGATTTATCATCTTTTGTTTCTACAACCAAAGTGAGTAGGTATTCATATACCGGACAAGTTTGTTTTAAAACTGAAAAAAATTGTTTAATAAAGTGTTTTGCTTGTTTTTCAGCATTTTTTAAATGAAATATCAATTTTATCTACTATCTATTATAAAAATAGCTATCTTCATTTTTAATTATTAATATTTCATTAACTAAGTATATTTTTTTTATTTACAATAAATAAGAGAAATGACTAATACTAGAGAAAACAAAATTGTAGCAGAATATTATACACCATTAAAAAGAAGACAACAATCTGACCTCCAGCAATTTAAAAATAGTTACAAATCTTTTACTCAAGATAAAAAACTAAATATACCAAGAAATATCAATGAAGTAACTCAAATGAGAAATCGTAATTTTGCTATTGAATATCTCAATTCGACCGTAAATAAAAAACTAACAAAGACAGATTTTTGCAAGTCTAAAAGTATTTCCAGAAATTCCCTCAATATGGGGCTAAATTCCGTTGGAATTAAGATTGCATGTAAAACGGGAACAAATGAGAACAAACGGGAACAATCCGGAACAAAAGAGAACAAATCAGAACAATTGGGAACAAAAGAGAGAAAAAGTAAAATAAAAAGTAAAAAAATATTCGATAATGTAGAACACAAAGCAGGTAGTCGCAAACATGTAAGTTTAGATGAAGAAGCAGATGAATTAATTAGTAAATCTTTAGAAACTTTTCAGTCATAAATGGACAAACTAGTTTCATACATTCCCAACGATGAGAAAGAAAAATGGAAAAAAGATTTAAAACCTATTATTACTGAAATAGACAGATTAGAAGATGGAGCAAAAATAGTTGGTTTCAAACAAGAAGTTGTAGATAAATATATTGCAAGAAAAACGGCTAATTTATTCCTTGAACAATTAATTATGACTGACTGTGAACTAGAGTCCGCTAATAATAAAATAGATGAATTGGAATATAAATTAGATAACTACAATAATTACGATCCTAAGAAACTAGCAGAATTAAGAAACAAAACAGTAGTAATACCATCAAACATCGATGATGTAAAGAAAAGAACTTTGAAAATATTTGAAAGACATACTAAAAATATGAGAGCAATAAATGAAAAGATTCAAAAATTGTAAATTAAATGGAAAGTACTGTATTCAAGAATTTAAATATATTCAACGAAGAATATCCAAAATTCCGAAAAAAGTTTTCGAGTCTCATTCAACAAGTTAATAAATTAAAAATTATTATTTTTGTTCTTATGTTTATTATCGTAATTGTAATTATTGTTTTCTTAATTTATTACTTCAACACTAATAAAAAATAGCGATTTATTCAACAATGTCCATGAACGTACCTATGATGATACTAATACGTGTCCATAAGCTAATGTATCTGTAGAATTAGGTAAAAGGTATCTTTTATCATCTTTCCAACTTAGAGACTTTTTCTTTACTTCTTCAGTAAATATATCATGTTTATAACTCCTGATCACTTTCTGTCTATGGAAGTATTCTTTTTGATTGAACAAGCAATTTTTGTAATCTTCAAAACTTATTTCTTTCTTCAATACTGCTTTTTTGATACCTTTTAATTTTTTCGAAACAGACGTTTCAGTTCTGTAACTGTACATTTTTGACCTTAAACCTATGCATTCTAATATCTTAATACCATTCAATTCATCTTTGAACTTCCCTATTACTTTCTTATTTTTATCAGAATATAATGGATGATCCTTTGGATAATCAGATGTATCAAAATAGTCGGGATTGTTTTTCATAAATTCATAGAAATCGGCATTTTTAATCTCATATATAAAGCTATCAGTGTCTCCATAAAGAAGTTTTACGTTTTCATTAAATTCTTTTTTAATTACATTGTAATGGAAGTTATACATTAACAATTTCGATAAATCTAATACAGCTTGCCCAATATAAATTGGTTTATTAAACAATACTTTTGTTTTAAAATTGTATTTGCTAAATATAGTTCTGTGTTTAAAATTAGGTTTGTTTATCGCTTTTTGTAATTTTTCTTCATCACAATATAATTTAATATTTTGTTGGTTTCTAACAGATTGCATAGACTTACCATATGGGGCATTAACCATTAATTTCCAGAAATCTTTTTCAAAATCATTTTTCGCCTTTTGTCTTTGTTCAGTATTAAATTTTACATATGGTGCTATGAAATTTGACTGAGTAAATTTTATACCTCTGTGAACCTTTGTTATTCTAATACCTAAATTTTTGTAAAGTTTTAATGTTTCGTAATGAATTATATAATTTTTCTTATCATAGAAATGACAAAGTAGTTTTTCTACTTTTCCGCCCGGAGGAATTCTATTTTCCGGAGCTAAAGGGAGATCATTGAATTTGTTATGAATAGCTAAGTCTACTGGAAATGCTAAATCGACTTCCAAAACATAACCCGTATCACTATCTGATACCAATATACCGTCGACATTTTTAATTTCATCACAAGTCAACCATTTAAAGTCTTTTTCTGGTAATTTCTGAGATAAAGCCCATCCATAGAGATTATTAGCATCTATATAGATAATCTGAGTATTTTCATCTGCTTGCGAATACCTGTTACTACACTGTGAAATACCTCCTCTAATTCCCTTTTCAAAAAACAAATACATTTCATAATCAGTTAATAATTCCAACTCCACTGAAGTATATTTGAGCATACAGTCCCAAGCTAACCCCGGAGTTGTATAATACCAAACAGCATCGAGTCCATAACTCTTTTCCAAACATAAGTCTCTAAAATTTTCAAATACATCAGTTAACAGCAAAACATCTAGTTTTAAGTATAAATCATGCCATTCACCCAAGTTTTTAATTTTAAAATGTTTCCATACTTTCACTGCATGTTTGAATTCTTCTTGAGAAATTCCTTCTTTTGTGAGCGAAGAATAAAATTTATCTATTGATGGAAGTTTTGTTTCAGAAAATTTCTCAAAAGAATCCATGTATTCATAAGGATATATTCTTTTTCTAATTATCTTGCTTTTTCCTTTCCTAAATAACACATCTAATTCATTATTTGAAAAGTATTTAATTATTTCTCTCAACTGACTTGATTCCAGATTAGATGACAAATTGTCTAGGCTACTTGCTAAAAATCTAAATGAATCGATAAATCTCAATTCGATATATCCATTATCATCCATTCTTAAAATTTTACTGAAAGAAATATACTTCTCTTCGTTATTAGGTATTAATTTCAATTGACTTTTATCTTCTCCTAGATTTTTTATAAACAAATGACAATCGTAAGAACTTAAATTATGAAACAAAATTGGAATAAACAATGGTTGCCTATATTTCAAATTGCATTTTCTACAAGCAGCTCCCCTATATTTTCCAGTGTAGTGATCATGATCTCTTACTTTTGGATTTTCTATAGAAAACACATTTTCACAAAGATAACAAATTTTTGTTTTTTTATATTCTTCTAGTTCGATATCTTTTATGGGTTTATTTTCTTTTAAAAACTTATATATTGTTCTGGCATGTTCAGTTATTCTTTTTATAAAACATTTATCACTTTCCTCTCCTCTGTAAATTTCCAATGGGTTATCAATATTATTATAAGCACTCTTAACGTATAATCCATAACCACAGGCAATATGAGATTGTGTTTTATGAGTATATGATGATTCAGGATTTGGTTCGCATGTATGAATAGGTTTCAAAATAGATTCAAAATCGGAATAAATTACATACGGATGTCTTAACATTCTTTGAATATTTTTAAATTTTAATATATTATCTTCAGGCATGTTCGGAAGACATGGTTCATTACTAAAGCACACATTTTGATGTTTCTTTAAAGCATCTTCAGTTCTAGCGGAGTAGTTTAAACATCTTCTACAGAAATGTTTTTTGTTTCTATTTACTTCCAACTGATCATTTAACAATCGACTCAAATTCTTGATCCAACAATAATGATTGTTGTCTTTATTTCCAAAGTATAGTAAGTCGATATTCATTTCATAAAATCGCTTCTTATTATGATACAAAGGATAAAATATTTGTTCTTCGTAACTAAACACGGTAACATTAATTTTATTATGTGATTCAAATTTAGGTATGTCCTGGATTTTTACAGGAAAATTTATTCCTTCAAAATTTAATTCGTTTATATATTCCGGCTTATTATAATGATTCAGTCTATCTACATGTTCTTTTGCTTGATGTAAAGAGGATATTACGCTGTACATAAAGCATTTGTTATCGTTGTTTTTAACATTAACGCAAGCTTTTTTATCTTTAATCCACTTGGGTAATTCTACATATGAATTTCCGCTTAAAGGTGTATATTTGTTTATATTAATGCGCAAATGATTTATATTTTTCAGAGTCCATCCAGATCCTTTTTCTTGTAGTTCATCACATCTTGATATAAATAAATCCTTTTGTTCATCCCAGTATTCCTCCAAGGCGTCTTTTTCTCTTAGTATAACATTTGGTAACTGAAATTTATGTATCATTGTGAAGTCTTCATTTTCCAGCTTCATAAACTCACATTCCATCTCTAGATTGGTTTTAATATTTTTATGGAGATTTAAAGCATTTATAATTATTTTAATAGCCTTTTCTTTTATCATATCCATGTATGTTTCCATATCTATACCTTCTTCTAGATTATTATGTTGATACGTTAATAATCTTCCCTTAAAAGCAACCTGAACTAAAATAAAATCTGGCTCTGGATTATGTCTTGCTTTATGCAACTGCATTCGACTTTCCTTAATATATTTTCCACATTTATCACACTTGATCTTTTTTACTCTTTCTTTTTTCGGTTTAGAAAATATGGCATCATTAAACGGAAATATTTCCAAGCTGTTTTTGTTTCCTCTTTTTATTTTTAATTGCTCTTCAGCATTAATAATCTCGTTTATCAATTCTGACTTATTGTATCTTTTAATGTATCTTATACCTAAGGATTTTGCCATATTACGTAATTCGAGCAAACGACGACTATTCAAATCATGTTTTAATTTATGCAAATGTATTCGACTTTCCTCGATATATGTTCCACACATATCACATTTTATCTTTTTTACTCTATTTTTTTTTGGTTTAGCAAATATATCGTCATCAAACTGAAATGTTTTTAGGTTCTTTTTGTTTTCTTTCTCTTTATGGAGCTGCATTCGGGTGCTTTTGATATATTTTCCACATACGTCACATTTGATTTTCCTAACTCTCTTTTTCCTTGGTTCAGCAAATAAATCATCATAAAATGAAAATATTTCTGAATTCGCTTCGCTCATGAGGACTCTGTCCGAATTCCGCAAAGGAGGCATAATTGATTTTTTTCCGTTTTTTATGTCCTTATGTAATTGCTCTTCAGCTTTAATAATAGCTTTTATTAAGTCTGCTTTATTATTTTTTCTAATATATTTGATGTCTAATGATTTTGCAATATTAAACAGCTCAGATAAACGAAGATTACTTAAGTTCCTTCGTTCCATTTATTATAGGAAAAAATCTAACAAACAATTTTTAGTGAATAAATAAATTCAATCCATTTTTATGCAAATCTGTTTTTATATGCCTTTTAAAATTAGTTCTAGTGTAATATCTACCACAATCACATAATAAACGAGTAGAATTAACTGCTTTTTTACATTGTTTACATGTTTTTTCATATTTATTTCTATAGTTATAAAAATCATCTGGACATTTTAATTCCAAACAAATGGAGCAAAGACTTGTCATTTATTAGAAAATTTATTCATCAAGGACTTCAAGATTACGAATGTGTATTTTAAGAAAATCTAGTTTTGCCAAGGTTAATACGTTATTTTCATACATTTTAAACTGATTAAACATATTCCGATATACTAATCGTTCAAAGTCATTATTGGCTTTACTTCTCATATCGTTTAACCTTTTCTGAAACATTTGCCATGTTTCTTGGTCATCGTTATGTGAGCGATTCATTTAATTTATCACATTTTTTTTCATAAGAAATTATTCATAAACAATGCATGTTAAAGCACACTGTCCTTGTTTAGGTAGAACTGTGAGAAGCCTCAGAATTCAAGAATACGTGTTATATATGGAGGTGATCATTTTAATGATCATTTAATCAATTGTCGAAAAAAATAATAAATAATACTTCTAATAAAAGGGACCCAGTACAATATATGAGGCAATATGAAACCTACATATTATAAAAAGTCTACATAAAATAAATGAAAAGCTAGATATCAACGTAGGTTCAAGAGAAAAGACAGCAATTATTTTAGAATAATAATAATATAAATAAAGCTATTAGAATTATGATGAAGACAAATAACGTATGGAAAGAATTTTATCAACCAAGAAAGAAGAAGCGAAAAATTGACATCAGAGGGTTTTCCCACAATACGAAAGCATGGCAAATGAATTGGAGCAATTGAAAAACGATAACCTGAAACTGAGACAGCTAGTATAAATGGGATCGTTCACCCAATAATAAAAAATAAATTAAATTATTGACATAGATAATACTGTTACTTGTAAGTTTATGATCAAGACGTATTTTTCATATTAGACAATGATAATCAACCTTTGTTTAAAGGTAAAGATTTAGCAGAAATATTGGGTTATGAAAAATCAACAAATGCTATAAGTAAAGACGTAGGTGTTGATTTTAAGAGAAAATTGATAGTCGTATTTTTTGGAAATATGTTGTTTTTGCAGAAAAAGAAAAATATTAATCACAAATAATTTGCTTCAATTCATGGGATTTATTGAAGAAATAACGCGATTTTAAGAACTTTTTAAAGGACAAGGAAATCTCATACGAAGAAATAGATTATAAACATGCTAAAGCAAATTTGTATAAATATATACAAAATGATTAAAAATTTTAAAGAATTAATAATGATGTTGAATAACAATAAGGCAAAAAAAGTTAGAAAATATTATTTTAAATTAGAAGAATTGCTAGGTAAATAGGAAACTAACGTTAACGAATATAATCTTTTAAAGCAATACATAATTATAAAATTAATGCTAATCCATTAAACCTGTTGGACTTTATAAATAAAAATAACTACTCCTATAAAATTAATTTGAGTACGTGGTTGACCGATATATGGTTTACGTTATTTAAAAGAAAAATATAATAATAACAAATGATCTTTTATGCTTTATACAATATGGAATTTCAGTGGGGGGTGGCTATCCCCCACTGAATTTACGCGATATTAAGAAAGATTTAAAGAAAATTGATAACAAAATATATTATAAATGTTTCGCCAAACAATTTAAATAAAACAATATGGATTTTATTGAGTGTTCGTAATATTAAATCCTTAATAATAACATTAAATACAAAAACGGATCAAGAAATTAAAGAATATTATATTACTTTGGAAGAAATATTTTATTCATATTTGGAATACACTAAAAAGTTTTATTTGAATATAGGAGAATCACTCGAAAAGATAGTCAGATAAAGCAAATTGAAACGATAATTGAAATTAAGAGAGATGGTTAAAAATATTATCAAGTTAACCAAAGATCATATAATAGTATAATAGTTTTATAGCAAAGATTCGGTAATAAACAATATAACAACAATTGTGGTAAAGACATGTTTTCATTATAATTTAATCGATGATGATAATGTAAACAGATAACTCATCTTTGATAACCTAAGCACAACAAATTGTCCTTAAAAAAATCCAACTTTTAGATTACTTCAATATTACTTTTTTTTGGAATGCAACTAACTTTGAGAGAAATTGTGGTGTTGATAGAATAAGTAGGTATAAGTTTATTAATGGTCAAGCTTATTTGCCTGTAAAGTATGCTATTATAAAGTAACTGCGAAAGGCAATTAGTTAACTTTAACAAACAAGTTGAGTTTAATGAATAATTGGTATTCTGAATATAGGTATGCCTTTCTTCCGATAAATGAGATTATTCACTTACTTCCAAGTATGTATATAAAAAAAATACCTATTGTGTGATTTGGACCTAAGAATAGAAACAACTTACAGTACGAGTCAGCTTTAAGCAGATATTTTCTCTGCGATATTTAAAAACCTTTACAAAAACACAAATTCAGATAAGCAATTTTGCCTACCGTACAACACGTGTTACAACTTCCCAGTGATAACAGTATAATAAATATAATTATTCTAGTTATTAATTACTGCCATGTTTTGGACGCGAAAACAATTACAATATAAAAACCACGTTCGTGGGTCAGGATTCAGTTATTTGATTTACTTTAATTTTAGACACAATCGTTGAAAATAAACATAATGTCAGACGAATTACATTTTACTTATAACATTTAATAAATATCAAGACATTGACTTACCTGTTAATCGATACACAACACCCTCACAGGCTGCTGCAAGGAACTAAGGAAGTTGTTAATTGCTGCTGCTGTGTCAACTGTCAACTGTCTACGCAACAGACGACAAGTAAAAAGCCAAACTGAATTATCGACCGAAACAGCGCCGCGCGCGATCCTGGTCTAGATGGCGCCATCCAGATTATCGTTTTGCATTAAACTTTATTATAAAAAATATCTACGCTTTTTAATATCACAATTACAAAATTTAAAAAAAAAAACTCAAATTTAGTAAGTTGTGTTACAAAAACAAATTATAACTACGTAACAATAGTGACATTGTTGGTTGCCTATCGTTTTTTTTAAACGAGTAGGCCGATGTGCCAGCGTATTTTTGAAGGATACCAACGCTCGACCATCGACCGTCTTCTGTTTAATAAAAACGCTCAAAAGTCAAAATACGTTATTCGTTATTAAATTTAAGCGCTGCACGATCGAGCGTATTACGTGCGTGTTTATCTTTAAAAAATAAATTTAATTTGGATACAATAATTGTTATGTACACTAGTGCGTAACGTGCGAAGCGAATTTCATTTTTTTAATCAATAAGAAAATTAGCATAATATATTCAATCCGAAAACGACTGTATGTATAAGATCCATTATAGGCGTGTTAGTAAGATATTCGCGTTCAATCCAAGGGGTCTCGGGTTCGAACCCCCGCGAATCCAACTTTTTTTTAATTTCGTAATATTGCGCAATTTGATGTATTATTGTAGCTGATTAGAAATTATAATGGGCAAGATCTAAATAGCTCAGTTAGTAAAGAGTTAGACAGATAATTACAAGGTTTTGAGTTCGATTCCTATCGCCGCCTTTTTTTATTGAGAATGCAGTTGTTCTTAAATCTGAACTGGTGAGATCTCGAGTGGCCATAGAGATTGAGGACCCACGAAGATTGACGGGCAACTGAGTGCTGCCAAATATTCTCAAAACATTTCTCGGTTTTAGGACTCTTCCATCTATTCATGACTTACAGTCCTGTTGATTCGCCAAAGGCTCATGAGTCGAAGACGAATTCAGGATTGATGGTCGTGCCGATGATTCTCCTCGATAGACACATACCTATAAACGGTATAAGCTGTCGTGAAAGAGGAGATGCTGATCGGATTGTAGTCGGAATGAAAACGGGGAATGTTTTGCACTTATTTTTATTAATTCTTTAAATATTCTGAATCCAAGATTTATCATGAATGCATAGTCGAATATTGGGGTGTTGAAAACAAATATTTCCATGCCATAATGACAACGTTTACGTTCACGTCTTTGTTAATATTACCAACGCTTGATTAACGTTAAACGTTGTCGTATACGTGTGATATTTTTTGATAATTAAGACACAAACCGAACATGTTTACGATAACATTAAAGTTTTAATAGCGATCTCTAAATGAAAATCCATAATGGAGTGTTCAGATATTTTAGTAGACTTGGAACAATTAGGTGTACCTTTTTTATGTGCGTATAATAGTTGAATACAGTTGGGGTATGCAAAATGTATTTGGTAATAATTTTTAAGATCTTTGCCATGCGCCAATTGGCTTGGTCCAGAAATGAAAAGCTATTTTTGGGGTATCTAAAAACTAGGGAATTTATAAAGGTTTTTCCTGGTTTTTAAAGTAGGTAATTTTACTTGGAGTGTCGAGGATTTTAAGTTGTTTTTCATTGATTTTTTCCATGCGCCAATAGGCTTGGTCTAGAAATGAAAAGCTGTTTTGAGGTCTGTGAAATCTAGAGATTTAACAATTTTAATTGATTTTTGCATGCGCCAATTGGCTTGGTCCAGAAATGAAGAGCTATTTTTGGGGTGTCTAAAATGTAAGTTTTTTAGATCTTTTTCGGATGGTTACTCTTAGAAAAACAACAAATTTGTAGAATTCTACCCTGTTTTTTCATGTGCCCAATTTTTGGTGGTCTACACATATTTGGATACTTTTGGGGTGGATAAAAATTAATGCATTTTGAGTGATCTTAGGCCTTTTTTAGTTGTTGACTTTTGGGAAAACAGTTAAATTTGTAAGATTTTGCCTTGTTTTTTAAGACGCCAAATGTCCTGGCCCAGAAGTAACATTTTATACTCTACTATGTTTAACGTTAATCAAGCGTTGGTAATATTAACAAAGACGTGAACGTAAACGTTGTCGTATACGTGTGATATTTTTTGATAATTAAGACACAAACCGAACATGTTTACGATAACATTAAAGTTTTAATAGCGATCTCTAAATGAAAATCCATAATGGAGTGTTCAGATATTTTAGTAGACTTGGAACAATTAGGTGTATCTTTTTTATGTGCGTATAATAGTTGAATACAGTTGGGGTATGCAAAATGTATTTGGTAATAATTTTTAAGATCTTTGCCATGCGCCAATTGGCTTGGTCCAGAAATGAAAAGCTATTTTTGGGGTATCTAAAAACTAGGGAATTTATAAAGGTTTTTCCTGGTTTTTAAAGTAGGTAATTTTACTTGGAGTGTCGAGGATTTTAAGTTGTTTTTCATTGATTTTTTCCATGCGCCAATAGGCTTGGTCTAGAAATGAAAAGCTGTTTTGAGGTCTGTGAAATCTAGAGATTTAACAATTTTAATTGATTTTTGCATGCGCCAATTGGCTTGGTCCAGAAATGAAGAGCTATTTTTGGGGTGTCTAAAATGTAAGTTTTTTAGATCTTTTTCGGATGGTTACTTTTAGAAAAACAACAAATTTGTAGAATTCTACCCTGTTTTTTCATGTGCCCAATTTTTGGTGGTCTACACATATTTGGATACTTTTGGGGTGGATAAAAATTAATGCATTTTGAGTGATCTTAGGCCTTTTTTAGTTGTTGACTTTTGGGAAAACAGTTAAATTTGTAAGATTTTGCCTTGTTTTTTAAGACGCCAAATGTCCTGGCCCAGAAGTAACATTTTATACTCTACTCATTTCCGGGGTAACATGATTCGAAAATTCAATAATTTTGACGCGTAATTGTTTTAAATTAAATGGACAAAACGCGATTTAAAAATGTGTTAGTCGACTAGACATCGACTGTTAACAAAATTCAAATGAAATACGCAAGTACAGATGCTATCCTTGTTGCACTGATTAAACGCGAGTCAGTCTAGCATCAGTGAAAATGTACTCCCAAAAATTCCCCACTACACTCGACCAACAGAACAATTTGTATATTGCTTTCTCGTATTAACTCATAGAAACTCTCGGTGTCGTCGTTTTATCATACAGTAAATGCATCCGTAGTTGGTATGTACGAATATGTGCTGATCCCTTCTGGAGAAAATAGTTGCTTTCTTTACTGTGTTAGAAAGTCAGTTTTTTGTGGTTTCTTCTTCACACTAATTACAATCTAGTTTTTTATTCATTTAATTTTTGCATATATATTGTGGTAGTTTGCCATTACTAGCCAACAATATAGTATATAGAGAAATTTGGAGAATTTAATTTGAATTATTAATTCAGCAGAATATTTTGTTGATAAAATATTTGAGTTTTACTAAAAGTATTGATAACGTTATTTTCTGAATAGTTTATTTTGTTTTCTTCATGCATTTGCATAGGTAGATGTGTATCAGGTTACATTGCTGCATTGTTTTTCTTCAGTATGAAAGTAGAGATTTAAATATTACTTGATTTGTTTGTATATGTAATATTATTTTTGTGAAAGCTTGTTTATTTAACAAAGCATATGAGAATGGTAATTAGTAATGAATTTTGAAATATAAATGCAATAAAATGATTAATTGCTAGCGCGCCTAAATTCAAATTTTGGAACTGTCAGATTTTGACATTTAAGATAATAAAGTATTAGAAATGGGTATTAATTTGCAGAAGCATAGCAAATGAATTAAAATATTAAGTTGAGATTTAAAATAGTAAAATATTGGAGTTTTTAATAAGTATTTAAAGCATTCAAATATAATTTGGAATCTTTGTTGGATTAATATAATGTGTGGAGAAATGTAATTGGATAAAGGGAATTAATTATTAATTAATTAATACTGATCGTCTAGGAAATGTGGAGTAAAAAAAAATAACAATTCTAAAATTTTTAGAAGAGAGTAGATGTGTTTATCGAGTAGATAAAGATTATCCTCGATATATACCGGGAATTGTGCTCAATTGTAGCTTCAAAGTGAAATAGAAGTGATTTAAATTAAGCAGAGAAGAAAGTGATTTCTTTTTAGGAAGAATAAATAATTCTTAGAAATTTTCCAATGATAATATATGGTGAATATTAAAAAAAAGAAAGAAGAAAGGTTTATAATAACGATTAAATAATAAGGAGAAGAGAATTAAATAAAAACTTACCATATAATTGTTCATCCACGAAGAATAGTCCAAATCCGCCAGGTTCATTTCTATAGGAAAGTTGCTGAGTACCTACATATGATCCATCGTTCCAGTTGAAGCTGAGAAGAATTCGAGTCCGTGCGATAGCATTTGAAATACAAGTTTACCAGTACAGGAGGGAAATATTCCATGACATATTCAAAACAAACAGTCCAGGGCTCAAACATTCCAGGAGAACGGAAATCTGAAGAACAACTGGATAGTGTTTTTATTCCAGGTGTTCAAGCAAAGGAGAGTTTTTATCCGAGATACTTCCGAATAGCAGTTCAAAGGCCGACTATTCCAGGAAATTGAAATACCAACATTATCGTTAGAGTATGAAGACGGAGAGCTAGAAAGGAAAACGTATTGAAGACTAAGAAAGAAAACAAATTATATTTACATCAGGTTGTATAATTATTTGAAATAATTTCCGAATTCAAGTAATTGTTTATGTTTAATTTCTGATAAGAAATTATAAATCATATATAAAATTGTATAAATTACTGTATATAATTATCTATAACAGTAAATCTAAATCTCTACATGACTATATAAAATAATGATCTCAATTTAATGATTTTTAAAGAAATAAGTTGCTCATAAAATATTACAGCGTGAAATAACATTTATCCTTGCTTGAAATATAAAATTTCTACTTTTAAATACCTCATAAATTTTTGAGAATGTTGGTACAAACAGGTTTCATACATTATAATAATTAATAGTAAAAGTATTTACTTACATTATTGCATTTGTATCTATTATTGACAATAGAAAATTTTGAACTAGAAACATCTCATATTGTTGGTTAGACGAGCTGTGTACATCTTCAAAAATGTTTTGTGGTAGATTTTAAGAATTTCCTTGGTCAAATTTATATTTTACAAACGAATTAAACAAATCTGTAACTGATATTTTTCTTTTATTTGGCATATTAGTAAAGTTCTTGAGTTGAGTAGAAAAATGAGCAGTGACGCTTGTGACAATAACCTAAAAGGATAAAATAAATATCAGTAAATATAAACAATATTAATAGTTTATAGAATTACATACCTTGTCATAGTATTGCTAAAAAAAGATTTATTCAGATAGAATAGGTTCTTGGACAATTCAACATCTGTGCATTGTTATTTTATCGATGTAATTTATTATTTTTAAAGATCGGTAAAGACGCGAACGTATAAGATTACATTTGATTCTGAACAATTAAGATATAGGAATCTGCATGATTTATACAAGTAACTGGAAGTCAGCAACCCATTTAGCACAAATAGTATATGCATTTAATTAAAAAAATAAAATAATATAAAAATATAATTTAAACAGATTAGGATATAATTTGCAATAGATATTCTAGTATTCTTTTTACATTAGTACATTATTTTGGTTGTTCTAGCGGAAGGTATTTATATCCTTATGATTAATGTGAATATTAAAGTTGAATTTTACCTGAATGTAATAATACTCTTATAATCTAGGAGTATTGTCACAATATTTAAGTTTTCTTATTATTAATAAACCGTATTTTCAATTATTAATTATCGTCATCACTTTCTTGTTTTACCCTGTAAATAGGTATTTCTGTTGGTTAATAAAGATCATTATTTATCAAAGTTCAAATTCTAAAATCAAGTTTTTATTCGTTATTTGTTAAAAAGCAAATAGATTTTCGTCTACTTAATTATTAAAACTTCAGGTTTATTACACCTTTATTAATTTTAAATATAACAAATACATTGTGTAGAAAATACAATATACTGTTAAATATACAATACGATATAAAAATATAATACCATAAAATTAATTGGTGTGTGTGATGTTAGCCCCCCCCCTTTTTTTCTAAAATCGAAAATCTGTGAAAATTGTCCGAGATAATTGAGAAAACGGACTTTTTTACTCAGATCCCGAAAATTGAAATTCTGAAGACTGTGTCAAGTTTGTTCTAAAATTTTTCCAAAAAATCTCGAAAAAAATTCAATATTGACCGAGATAATGGAAAAAAAACGAGTTTCGCCCAGCCCCCCTTTTTAAAAATCATAATTCTGACGGCTGTTCTAAGTTGTTCTAGATTTGTTCTAAACAAATTGACCAGGAAGTACTAATTTTATTTGAGAATTCTAATGAGAGTAGTAAAGAGAAATTCGACAGTACGTTGAGCTACTTCATATTCGTCAAAACAGTACTTAGTTAGTAGAGGACCTCTAAAGACTCCTTTTTCACAAGTTTTTATAAAGTGTTAAATTATATTTTCCAGGCAAATATTGATCTTTATCGATGTAAATGTTTGCACTGACAATAGCGTCATTTGTAATTCTGAAAAATGCAAACATTAATATACATTATACGAGTAGACTCAATTTAGGATAAACATTTGTTTGTCTATGACCTACGTGACTTGAAAAGAATCGCACCATTTCTTAATTTTATATTTAAACATTTTATTATTAATTAGAAGACGTAAAATACATTAATAATGATAATAATAATAATAATACTTTATTGTGTACCCAACAGTAAAAAAAACCAACAAGGGGAACACTGTAATTTACAATAGATGTGTGAATTACAAACAATATAATACAGTAAGTTACACATAAATCATTCATTTAAGCTTGAGCGCCAAAAATTATCATTAAAATACTTGTTTCCATTACGGCACATTTGATGTAGTGGACTCCGTAACTTGACTTCTGGCAGACAGCCGTGGCGCTTTAAAATGAATCAACCCCGACCATAGTAGAACGAACTTATTATGCTCTTCCAACAAGACTGCATGGTCAGTATTTGTACATGGATGCACTCCACTGGCCTTATAGCTCAAGAACTTTAAAATTCGTCTCTGGATGCTTTCCAATTTCAATTTATAGCAGATATAAATTGGATGCCAAATAACAGCAGCGTATTCTAGCTTACTACGAGCGAAAAATAAAGAAGTTAAATAAAGGCTTCATTAGCAAAATGCCTACCACTTCTAAGAATATAACCAAGTGTACCAGAGGCAGAAGTGCATACATAATAATATGTTTAGCGAAGGATATATGCCGATCAAATAGCACTTCCAAATCCTTTACCTTCTGATCGCAGGCCAATTCATAGAGTATCGAAATCACACTCTAGACGTAGAGCATCTGACGTGACAGCAAATTGAGCAGATTTGAATCCATTATAGCACACATAATTGATTCGTTCCCGAAGATTTGACGACAGAAAACTAACCAGATTACCATGAAATCCCAAGCCATCAAGCTTCCTCAACAGAATGTCATGTCTAATAGTGTCAAATGCACGCGCAAAGTCTGTATATATGACATCCATTTGAGAGCGAGAATCAAGAGCACTGATATCTTGTGTGATACAAAGCAGATTATTCGTCGTTGAGCTGTATAAGAGATATTCTTCTGGGATAGTAAACATATACAGGGTGAATTTTTTTGAATGTTTAGCATTGGGATCTCAGAAACTACTGGAGATAGAAAAACGCTTAAATGGGAAAAGATGCGCAGTTTTACGAGTTTGATTTAAAACTGCTTTTGTTTCTCCGATAACTTTCATGGCTTATTAGATATTCAAAGAAAACGAAATTTTACGATTTTCTTTAAACATGCTTAGCATCGTTAATAGTAATTTTAGAGAAAAAGTGTTCAGACAAAAGTTTTAGATAATTTTACGACAAATAAAATTGTGTAGCTAATATTTTTTTTTCGTTCACCATTATCGAGTTATGACACAAACTTGTGTTTTTTTTAATGGAAACCATAGTTGATTTTGACATCATTAAAAAGCTTATTTTTTGCTTATTACAATGATATAGGTTTGATATGGTTATTTTAAAAAATAAAGAGGATATAGACATTTTTATGGTTTTTATAGAAAACAATTGAATTTCGAACTGATAAAATACAAACCAAACGAAAACTTATTTTAAAATCTTATGTAGTAATAAAATGAAAACTATAAGAACTTTTATTAAGGGCACACAACATTATTTATGTTCAAAGATACCTCCATTATTATTAATACACAAATTGCATCTATTCACAACAGAATTTGTAGCATTGCGTACTTTACGCCTATCGATGTTATTAAAAGCAACTAAGACAGCTTCTCTTAAATCGTCGATTGTTTCATATTTTCTCTTGTATACTGTGTTCTTTAGTACACCCCACAAGAAGAAATCCAAAACTGATAAATCAGGGGATCTAGCCGGCCATTCAATGGGTGCATTTCGTCCTATCCATTGATTAGGGAAGTTCAAATTTAAATAATTTCTAACATTCAGTTGATTGTGCGGAGGCGCTCCGTCATGTTGAAACCATTGCAACATTGCTCGGGTTCTTAAATTTAAATTATCTATCATTTCCTCGAAATCTTCTTGTAAAAGATTAAGATAACGATTGCCAGTTAGTGATCCATCAAAAATAAAAGGAGGAAGAACAGTTGATCCTATAAAACCACACCAAACATTAAACCCAAATTTAATTTGTTCAACGTGAAGTGGATTTGTTTGAGATCATATGTGCTCATTGTGCCTATTAAACATTCCACAATTTGTGAAACGAGATTCATCAGTCCATAATATTTTCATTGAAAAGTGTGGATCGTTTTGACACTGATCTTTAAACAATCTACAAAAAGCTATTCGTCTGATGTTATCACCTTCATGTAAAGTTTGTGATACTGATAATTTGCAGGGACGAAATTTATGCTTCTTCAACACTCTGACAATAGTGCGTTGAGAGGAGCCCATTTCTGTTGAAGTTTGTCGGGTCGATGTAGATGGATTCTGAGCGACACATGCTAATATGTTTATTTCTCTATCTTCATCCATCCCTTTTTTTGATTTTGGTTTAACGAACGAACCATAATCTGCTAAATTATCCCATAATCTCTTAAAAGTAGGTAGCGACGGCTGACGTCGGTCAAAATAATTTTCAAAATAAACTTCAGCAGCTCTAGCAGAATTTTTCTGGCACTGAATGTAACATTCAACCATATCACGCTTTTCTACGTTAGAAAATTCCATAGCCAATGCAAACTTATGATTAACGGCCGTTTGCACCGCTTATAGTTAAGTTACAATTAAATTAATTAATAGTTAATTGTCAATGTTTGACAATTAACTTGACTTAAAAGTAAAAATTAACAGCTCTCACTTCTGTGACTCAACGTGAAAGCAATGTTAGTATATTTATCTCGACTGCTCCAACGAACACTATTGTAACTCAGATTTTTCGTTTTTTGAATTACAAAACACCAAAAATTTTTTTTTTAAAGTTTATATCTTATAAAGTGAATAATCATAGAAATGTCTATATCCTCTTTATTTTTTAAAATAACAATATCAAACCTTATATCATTGTAATCAGCAAAAAATAAGCTTTTTTTTTTGAAATACAAAACACCAAACGTTTTTTTTTTAAGTTTATATCTTATAAAGTGAACAATCATAGAAATGTCTATATCCTCTTTATTTTTTAAAATAACCATATCAAATTTTATATCATTGTAATCAGCAAAAAAATAAGCTTTTTAATAATGTCAAAACCAACTATGGTCTCCATTTAAAAAAACACAATTTCGTGTCATAACTCGATAATGGTGAACGAAAAAAAAATATTAGCTACGCAGTTTTATTTGGCGTAAAATTATCTAAAACTTTTGTCTGAACACTTTTTCTCTAAAATTACTATTAACGATGCTAAGCATGTTTAAAGAAAATCGTAAAATTTAGTTTTCTTTGAGTATCTAATAAGCCATGAAAGTTATCGGAGAAACAAAGGCAGTTTTAAATCAAACTCGTAAAACTGCGCATCTTTCCCCATTTAAGCGTTTTTCTATCTCCAGTAGTTTCTGAGATCCCAATGCTAAACATTCAAAAAAACTCAGCCTGTATACAAAATAATTGTTTATTATAAAATTAGAATTATAAGTATTATAATGCTGCACATCAGCATTGCTACTCTATTTAACTTGTTTTTACTGTAAATGTAGCATAGCAGTAGCGAATATAATTGGAAAACCTGCAATTATTTGTTATTATATTATTGTTGTTTAATTCTCCCATAACTATCTGTTCCAAACATCATTTCTTGGACATGCACATATATACAACTTAGATTTCTCTGTTTATGACGGCCAAATCCATGTGCAAACATACGCGTTCTCGTTAATTCTTTCCACACAGATTTTCGACGTGTTCCACGAACTAAATATGCAGTCAAATGTCCGCATAAAATTCCGTAAAAACAAACACCCACTGCGTGTGTTTGCGTGTATTTGTGTGTATACACACAAATAGTTTTATATATGGGGGGCCCACCTCTTAGATGTTCAACGACTTCCGCTGTTTTCTCGTCCGGATAAATAAACACCGCTTCGCAATGCTTATTGCCGTATTTGAGAGAGGAATTGGTGGCGCGGGGCGAATTTTTCGTACGGTTTAGTTTAAACATCGCCGCATCCAAGTTTTAAACACGGAGTTTTTTCTTTCCTTTTCTTGGTGTGGCCGCCGTGTTCAAATAATACGACAAATATACATCTTGGGAAGAATTTGTTTTCAATAATAAAGTTAAAGGAATGAGTACCAATTACTTTGAGCACTTTAGAATATGTTAAAGGATAAGTAAATTTATAAATAGCTGTAATTTATTGTGATTGTACAAGGTGGCGCAAAAGCACCTTCACGAATTACAATCAAACAAATTATAAGAAAAATTAATTAAATTTATATTTTCTAACTCAAAATACAAAGTTTGTTTCTTGATGTTTTTACAACTGTTTACGTAAAATGATGCCCCCATGTCGCGATGACAAATATGAACTCGTTTACGCACATCTTGCATCACCTTTCGTAAAGTTTTTTCAGATATCCCCAAAATCTTCTGCCCAATATTCGCTCTACGTTGTTCTTGATATTTTTTTTTCGAAGGGATTATTCATGAAAAATTGCAATTTTGGTCAAGTCACCAATTCACAGAAAAATCTATACAGACGTGTTGGAGGATCCTCGAAACGAATTTGACATCCAAATATGGATATTAGTTATGCATTCCCCTCTAACACCCAAAAAAAGTTGAAATAACTGACCGCTAATTTATAGGTCAAGAAGACTTAATATCTCGAAATAGACATTTGCCATGCACATACGGATCGTACTGTATGGATTGAGTTCTACTATTTCATGTACAATTAACCGACTTTTGCACAACTTTTTATTTTTGTCGTTTTTTTTTATAAAGGACTCATGAAAAATTGCAAGTTTGGTCAAGTTATCAAATGCCACGGAAAAGTATACACACACGTCTTGAAGGGTGCTGAAAAAGTTAATTTTGCATTCAAATATGAATATTTGTTTTGCATTCGCTTCTATCACCCATAAAATTTGTAATAACTCACCACTTATTTAAAGCTTTAAAAGAACTCAATATCTCAAAATAGATATAATTGCGTTGTTCAGGGAACGTACATATTCATATTCTATGGATGGAGGACTACTATTTCATGTACAATTAACAGGCTTTTGCATAACTTGATGTTTTCGTCGATTTGTTTTTCAAAAGGGTTATCTCATGAAAAATTACAATTTAGGTCAATGTCACCAATATATATATATATATAACATATATACTGGCCAAAATGGTTTTCCCAGCAGATGTTGATGTGAGTATGATATTTTATATGAAATACAAATACTAAAATATTTTGCATTCATTTATTATACAAAATATGGTTGGAAAGAGTTAATAATCCTAAACTTCTGTCTGAAGATCCAGTTAAAGTTAGAAGAAACTATAGAGTTTGTGATGTACATTTTTCATCTGAAGATACATTAATTGGTCGACGTGGTGTTAACATAAAGGGGGAAAATGTACCTGGTTTACATTTGATCTTGTGAAATCGAAGGTAGATTTGCAGACTATACAAAATCATATTGTTTGCAAGAGTGAATGTGTTATTATTTTAGATGTATCGCAGAAACAATATGAAGAGTGCACATACTTCTTCAGCTGTCAGCAGTGGCGGCTGCTGCAGGGAGGGCAACGAGGCACTGCCCCCCCCCCCCCGTGACAAATTGTCCCGTAACATATTTCTTTTAACAGATAAATTAATTATAAATACCTAATTTGTATGTAATTTTTCTGATTTGTTTGATAACAAATAATATGCTTTCAGAAGTAACAGTCCGTCTTTTCAGCGCGTTTAAAAGTCGCAGTCTGACGTAGGCTCCGGGGCATCTCGCGCGACTGCCCCGTCTGCATTAGAAATCGAGCGATGAAACTGGCGCGGGTAGCGCATACGGTATGTGTCAATTTTCATTAGGTATATGGATTCAATGTTTACATGCGATTTATACGTATACAAATAATATGTGGCAACGTGTGTCACCCCTACTATCCGTCACCAATCCCGACAACAATCGACATCACAACGACTTTCTCCGATCTTTCCCACTTCTACATTAAATGTTTAGCTGCGAACACGTTGCGATCTAGTCTGCAATAAAAGCCGTCATCATCAAATGGCCGCCGCGAACTAGTAGTTTATTATTTTCAGAATCCTTTTTTATTTACCTTATTTTTAATTTTATTAGAATTACGCTTTTGTTTGTGACATGCAGCGTTAACTCAGCTTAATAATTCTCTGCATTTACTGAAAGGAGAAAGAAAAATCCTTGCAATGCGTAAATATTATTTCTGAGCGCAGTACAAACACCCTAGTCAATAGTCCAACAGCTACTGCTAACTAGTGCTAACTTGAGCTTGTATCGGCACAGTATGAACATATCCAGTAGTTGCAGTCAGTGTCGGCACCTTTGATCTTTAGAAACCAAGTTGTATGTTCGCGCATTGTAATGCGCAATGTCGCATAGCGGAGAGATCGGAAAGTTATTTAATAAGCAGGTCCGGATCTAATCCTATTTTAAAATAATCGGGGCCGGATTAACTAAATTTGTTAATAAATGAAAGTATTTGAATTAGAAATATTTAAACAATAATTATGTACGTTAGATTTGAAACCTGTGGCCAATTTAACAAATTTTACAAAATGTTGAAAACTATTTTGGAAAAGTCTACTAGATGGAATAAAATGATTTGGACGAAAATTATACATTTAATGCTAGTTTGAATATATGAGTTACATTTAAATATTACTATATTTGATATAATTTGTAAATGTTGCAAAATAACAAAATTAAAAACTATCTTGGAAAAAAAAGCCTAATAGATTGAATAAAATTATATATTTTAATGCCAGTTTTAATATATGAGTTACATTTAAATTTTACAATATTTGACATATTTTATAAATGTTGCAAAATAACTTAAAATTAAAAACCATCTTGGACAAAAGTCTCATAGATGGAATAAAATTATATATTTTAATGCTAGTTTTAATATACGAGTTACATTTAAATTTTACAATATTTGACATATTTTATAAATGTTGCAAAATAACTTATGGAAAAAAGTCTCATAGATGGAATAAAATTATATATTTTAATGCTAGTTTTAATATACGAGTTACATTTAAATTTTACAATATTTGACATATTTTATAGATGTTGCAAAATAACTTAAAATTAAAAACCATCTTGGAAAAAAGTCTCATAGATGGAATAAAATTACATATTTTAATGCTAGTTTGAATATATGAGTTACATTTAAATTTTACAATATTTGACATATTTTATAAATGTTGCAAAATAACTTAAAATTAAAAATCATCTTATAAAAAAGTCTCATTGATGGAATAAAATTATATATTTTAATGCTAGTTTGAATATATGTTACATTTAAATTTTACAATATGTATTATAAATGTTGCAAAATAACAATTTTCTTACTTTTTTTATTTTGCGTTTTAAAGTTTCTATTTGCAAATTTAAGTGTGTAGTAAATGCGAACTCTTATATATAAGCAAAGTAAGTAATCGTGTGGAAAATTTTGACATGGACTAATAAATTGTATTTCTTGGAGCTGGGCTTTAATTTATCACCCAACGTTTGGACCCACTGACAACTGAGGAAAAATGGAAGAAAAGGTTTCTTCTAATTGTAGAAGATACTCAATAAAATTGGAACAGGGCATCAGTAATTTACCAAAAGTATCTCTTTCCTTATTCTGATACGCTTTGAAGTAGCAAAACATATTGTTTTCATTAAGTTCTGAATTACTTTTTGAAAAGGCAACGCACTGCTCACACTGATGTCTAGAAAGACACTTCTTAAACAAATAACCAGCGATATACACAACAGCATTTTGTTCAGGTAAATCTAAATTTTGATAATCAGTGGTATCCACTGCTAATACATTAATAAAAACAGTTTCTTCAGGAAAAAGTACATCTAACTTTTGAAAAGATGCAGATTGCAAGTTTAGTAAAACTGAATCTAAATCATCAACACAATTGGATCCCCCTGATAAATGAAAATAATTCAAAGTAAATAACTTTTTGAATGCTCGAGAAAACTGTATACATGTTGGATTAGTAGAGTTTCCTCCCTGTTGTCGAACAGTTCCAAAAAAATTTTCAATTGCATCTTGATTGAGTCTTCTGGTACACAAATATTTTATACCTTTATTTTTAGTAATATCCCATATTGCCATAACAGAAGAAATTGAAATTATCCAACCATTAATAAAATTTAAGGTCTGTGTAACATCATCATTATTCACATTTAACACGATTAAATTCTTGAATAGGTCCAACATGTCATTTAGAACTTTAAGCTGGCTTTCAGTTCCGGAAAAAGGTCTATTTAATACCTTGCTGCTCTTAAATGATTGTGAATTCAGCACATCAAATAAATCATCCATTTTGGATATAAAAGTTGCAGTTGCCATTGCTGTTTGTGGGAAAAAATTAAGAGCTATATAAGTATTTATACCAGCAGCAACTGATGCACTTATAACTTGTGCAGCCAGCTTTACTTTCATTTTTTGGAAGTTATTTGGTTCTAGATGCATATCTGATAAACGAGGGGCTTGCCGAAAAGATTGTTGCTTGTCTTTGTTATAAAATTCACTAATATAACACTTATTTGTTATTCCTTCTTTTATTACAAATTTATGTGTAAATATGTTATTTCTTGTAGACTTTAAAAGATGTGGTATATCAAATATATAGAAATTTTTTTTATTATTTACTTGGAAATAAGGTGTTGTAGCAGATACCCCAATTTCTTTGGAAAGTTTTAAAAAATTTGTTCCTTGATCAGATATGCATGCTAGTACATTTAAATTAATTAGAAATAATCTTTCAACCGTATTAAAGATTATAGCTTTTAAATCGTTTACCTTACAAGAATTATTTATAAAAAAGTATGCCAGTGGCTGTTTCCAATTTGAATAAACACCTCTGGCCATCAAAACCAATGCATTATTAGCTGGACTATATGTTTTTGTAGTAGTTTCATGAAAGCCTATTATTTCATCTTTAGATCTATTATAAAAAAGAAATGTCTTTAATGACATTTCGTCAATACACAGCACACAATGTCTCGCTTCTTCACTCATCATTTCAACTTTTCTTCCTATTACCATAAAAAGAAAGTCATTCAACCCCACTGTTATGTTCCATTTACTGGTTAATCTGCATAAAGTTGCTTTTGATGGCAAATGGAGAATATCAGATAAAAATCTATAAACTTTAGGGCTGAGAAAATATATAGTTAACGCAAACTGTTTAAATTCATTTGTATATCTGAAACCATGAGCCCTTTTACTTGATAATTTCAGCTGCATTTTAAACAGATTAACCGTGGCCTCATTAAAATGGCTTTCACAAAATGTAATAAAATCAGCATCAGAAATCGGATTTTCTTTCTCTGTCAGAGTAGAAACCTTCCCTTCCGCTCTCTTTAGAACACCTTTCAAATACCGAATCTCAGTTTTTAATTTGCTCTTCCTGGGACTTGTAGCTGACAGGCTTTGCGGTGTTTGCACATAAATGTTAACTAAACATAAGAAATATAATTTAATGATATCACATAAAACATCAAAAACTGTTATTACCTGTATGAGTTTCAGTATGTTGATCGGTAATCACATTAACATCTTTACTTGTGCCTGGTAGTGGATCATCTTTTAACACAGGTGTAACATCTGTACATTCTGTAAAATAGAATTATCATATATAAAAAAAGGTGTATGTAATCTTGGTTGTTAGAAAAATCACAGAGGCATCAAAATCAAATAAATATAGCAAAGCTAGTTGCAATCAATATATTTGTGATTAATTTGATATAATCATCATGTAAAAGAATTTTTTATTAAGAAAAGATTAATTTCAAAAAATAAACAGTTGATTTTATAAGTTTATCTATCCTAGGGCTTACCTGTAAGAAATAAAGTGGGCACTGCAGTAATTTCTAGCCTGTTTTTCATTACATTTTTGAAGTAAGAGTTTTCAAAATGAATGCTACAGACTTTGGCATTTTTCTTTACAGAACTTGTTTCTCCAATTCTAGCAATCCACTCCTTACGCCTAGTGCAGAAAAAATTATTAATCATATGCAACTATTATTATGTACAAGTATGCTTGAATGATGTAGCAATTTTAACCATTAATAATTTATGTCAATATTTTTTTATATTTTACAATAACTTTTTATAAATTCTATAATCCTTTATGTCGTACTTATGTGCATGTATATCTGAATATTTATTTGAATTTTACGCTTACCTTATTTCCTCAGATGGAATATTAAAAAAAACTAATGTCTTTTATGTCCTTTGAATACACACTTTTACACTGCGGTACACAACACTTTATACTCATTGTACTCGATTAATTTAACACACTAAATCAAATAAATCTTTCGCAATTATCCACAAAAACCTAATTCACTTTCAAAACGGTTGGTTATTTTCAAAAGCACGTACTAAGATCTGTTGACAAACAAACTATAAACAAGTCTAATTCTGTTTCTTACCGTCACTGCGACACTGCGCATTACAATGCGCAAGAAACAACTTGGTCTCAATAAATTTTGGGAGTGCAACTACTGGGAAGGTTTATACTGTGGTATCGGTCTCGCGCTCGCATTGAAGAGGAAAGGTGGGGTGCCTTGTTGTCACGTATTGGCAATAGGCGACTAATTCATGCAATACGGTATTGCATGAATTAATCGCCTATGGCTAATGAAAATTGACACGTGCTGTATATGTAGGCGGCGGGGCACCACCCTATGGTGCCGGGTCCGAGTGGCGGTCCAGTATGTAATATACAGCGGTGAGTGTATGTTGTAATTTCTATCGGTGCAAATGCAACTATGAATTACGTTAGTAACATTAAGACAGAATTAAAAAATCTAGGTCTCCCTAGACCAGATTTATTGATTAAACTAGAAGATCACAATTAGAAAACTAATAAAACCGTGACGAGAAAATTCAACAGAAGCTCTTACAGTTTATCAGACTGGTTGTGTGGGTGTAATGTGCAAATTGCTTTTTTATATTTCGGTGCTATAAAGTTCACTTTACGACATCCGTTTTGGTTTCAAAAGTATTTCTTTATCGCACGCTAATTTTGTTGTTTTGACGTTGGTAACAAAAAAAAATGGAACCAAATTATATTTAAATGTCAAAATGTAAGCCTTTAATGTAACAAACATGTGCAATAGAAGTTGTACAAAGAATAAAAAGCGCACATGCTAACATTTTATTTACTAATTAACAATATAAATCGTTAAGCAGATTTGGATGATAAGTTTTCTGATGCTACTATTGTAATGTACTTCCAAGGTTGAATAGTACAACTGTTATAAAACTTTGTTTTTGATAATATGTCGAGACTATGTTGGCGAAAGATTTTGTAAATTGTCTTCTGCTATTTTGCGAATCTCTGGGGGCGTGCAAAATAGAAAAAATCAAGTGAACGGTGTTTTTCTACTTTGAAGAGAATAAAAACATTTTCTAGAAATACCATGCAGGAAAGCAGACTATGTGCCTTAGCAATGTGTTCCATTGAAAAACAATTACTGACATCAACACCAAACTTCAATGAATGAGTTATTAATCATTTTGCTGATCGTAAGGAACGGCGGATGGATTTTATTTTCAAACAAGTTAATTAAATAGCCTATTGAGTTTGTTTTTTTGTCTGTACTTAATTTTTGATATTATTATAACACTCAGGCCCCCGGTGCCCTCCCGTCCCAAAAAATCACGGGCCGTCACTGGCTGTCAGTAAAGTAGAATGTGAAAGTAAGAATAAAAATCCGGATAACAACATTTTAATCGCCAGTCTATTATTTCAAACATATTTCAAAATGACCAAATTTTTACACACAGGTGGATGATTTAGTATCATCAGAAATGAATTCAGCTACTACATCGACAGCTGCAACAGGTAGGTGATATAGTTTGTAAAGATTTACACGAATAATTAAATATAAAATTTTCAGAGACATTGTTCCAAACACCTGTTATCGCAGAAATATCTCTATTTGTGCAAATATTAAAAGTCAATCATATAAGGGCAAGTAAAAAGTTACTCAAGAACTATTCATATTTTAATAATTATAATCAATGTATTTTTTTTAATAATATGATTGGCTATATTTTTTTCATGTAAAATTATATATGTACATACAATAAATTATTATGTTAACTTCTTGTGTGTTTTTATTGTATTTTATACATTGTATTTATGCAATACTTTTATTTGTAACATTAAAACTGCTAAATACAATATTATTTTTTTTTATTATGGGTCACTAAGAACGTCAGATATTGGTACTTTCAGTAGCATTGGCGTGTCCAATCTATAAGTATTCCTAATCTATGAATAATGCCATTCACTAATCGGGATCGTATTTTTAAATATTCGTACAAAAAAACAGCATATATAACTATCTGAAGATTATCATTTTAAATGTACGTCCCGGTTACTTGTCCCAAGCTCAGTTAAGTTTGCGAAGCACACTCGAGAAACAAGAAAAGAACATCATTACGTTAGACTTGTATAAAATATATGTTTATATCATAATATACATAGATGAAATATTGCAAAACGTACATTAACGTAAATTTGATATTAATATCGTGGCCATTGTTAGTACTTTACGGTTATATTTCTTATTGTTCTTTCTTAAAACAATCTCGACCTCGTCGCAATATATCAACTGGGTATGCCACAATGACTAAATAAAAAACAATTGAGAACAATGAGTTAGATTCACGAGAAACAATTGGAAATAACAGGATGTTCGGAGCACTGAGGAAATCGTATTTTCACTACTGTTTCCTGATGAAAAGAGAACAAAACGCGGAGAGAAACAGAAACGGCTTTTAAAATTAAAATTAACAATAGGTGAGTAAAGAAGCTTCGTGATAATAAGAAAAAAATAATGCTCCGTGATTATTTTATGAGAATGTCACATCAACGAAGAATACGTCGGTTGTTTCCTTTATTAAGAGGAATCATCCCTGTCTGCTGATTTCAAATGCGCGGGGTCGGGTGGAAGGGCAACAGCTTGGTAGGCGGGCGACTTGCGTTTCTTTCGTACATTTCGTAGACAGTACAGGCAACGTAACAAACTGCACAGTGCATTTTCAATGAAAAATAAAGTATTAGGAATAGGTAATGTTTTTACTATACGTAAATAAGTACATAAATATATGATTTGAAAGCTATATTTTTTATTACATAATTACAATGATTTGTATAGCAAGTTTTCTTAATAAAACGATCATATGTCTTACTTATTGTCCAAATATTGATTTTTTTTAAAACATATATAGATATAAAATATAATAATACACCATAACAAAATTTAACAACATTCTACATGTATGTAGGTAGGACGCTTATATTGAACACAAACGACTGCACGCACTATTTTATATTGTAAGTGGGAGAATGGTCACTATTATAGTAACTGAAAAATATATCAAATTTTAGAAATATAGTTACTGCCATTGTTTGAAGTGACCTTCATTTGACCAATTTTTTCGCCGTTTTAAATGCCGACGGTATTTTCTTTGGTCAAGAATAACCTGTTTGAAAAATAATAATCTGAGGTATGTACCTCTACCTCTAATACTTGATACCCTCATTTAACATTAGATCGGGTGTCTACACATATGTTTCTCAGGAAATGCCGATTTGCTTGAATTTTTTTTAATTGACCATTGGGGCGAGTCTAGCATGTCTGTCAAATTAGAGTTCAGGAAACCAAAGCGGGGTTTGGCAAAGTGCAAAAATCTGAAAAATTTGCGTAGAATGATGGTGACCCTCTTAAGCAAATCGTCAATTTTTACGGTAGAAGGCTGGAATTTTGCATAGTTATATTACAACAAGTCCTACAAATTACACTTTTTTCGTTTTGAAAAAAAAATCATTAGAAGCGGTTTTATTCAAATTTTTCGGAACGTCAGTAGTGTAAAATCGCATTTCATGCAATAAGGCATGGTCAATTTTTGAAATGGAAAGTTGAAGTCGTGACACTAAATTATTCTACGACTCAAGCTCTATCAGAAACATTTCTCCGTTTTTAAAAATATTGTCTAGATAACATTTTATTTAAACATTAAGGTTCGGAGAGTTTTTTTAAACCTCATGCACTTTATAGCAGTTGTTTCAAATCCAACTGGCGTAATTTATTTTGTTTTTAATTTAACAGTCAATTTGTTATATTGTATGTAAATTATTCACTTCAATGGTACGAGGTGAATATACTTATGCAAAAATGCTCTGAGTATGAAAAAGAAGTGTACAAGCACGAAAAGGTATGCACAAGTACTATTTTCGTCAGCACATTAGGAAGAGGATTTAACTGCTGAATTGTGCTATAGTATCATACTTGGAGAAAATATTTTCACAAAACAATGTATATTCCGCAGATTTGCTTTTGCCTTTAACCATTTGCTGCTTTATGCGACTTTGTAACCATTGCAACTTGCTCGGCGTAGAATATACAATGTTTCGTGAAAATATTTCTTCCAAGTTATGAGACTACAGCACAATTCAGCAATTAAATCCTCTTCTTAATGTGCTGATGAAAATAACACTTGTACACTTCTTTTTCATACTCGGGGCCTTTTTGCTTAAGTATATTTACCTTTTTTCTGCCCCCTTTGGGGCATTTTTTCCATTAGCTAGTAAGAAAACTTACATGAGTTTAAAATTTTAAAACATGTAGCTTTTTTTTTTGAGCTGTATGTTTTTTTTAATAGAACAGTATACCTATTAATCCTTATTGTTAAGGCCTTTCCTATTATATTTTTCTTGAATAGCCTCTACTATGTAAGTCGGATCCCTAATTCGCATGTGTCTAGTGTGTCTAGGATCGAGTAGTTCTGGCAACAAGTAGTCATGATAAAATTTAGTTAGCTTCAATTCCATTTCTTGCGACCAATATACATTATTCCTGGCCTGGCAATCTCTTCAATTTTTAGAGGCAAGTGTTCACCTACAACAATTGCTAAAATACACTTTGTACGCCGGCTAATGCGCAGCTGGCCTTGTATTTGAAAATACCAGTCATGCCTTTGGTTAATTGTAAAATCTTTCCTATAAAAAGGTAGTTTCCCATTTTGTATTGCAACATTTATATCTTGCTTATAAACGGAAAAAGGACATTTAATTTCAACGATAGTCTGTTTATCTATGATACCATCCGGCGTGGCTCCCAAAAAATTAAATTCTTCATCTATAAACATTCCACACTTAAAAATTTCTTTTCCCAGTTGTTCGGACAACATAGTTCTGGCTATATCTTCAAACTTTTTGCCATGATTTACAGAATTGCAGTTGATAATTTGGGAAGAATATAGTAGCGATTTTACCAAGTTAACACAACTTGTGGTTGGTCTTCTCGTACACACTTTTGAAAAATTAGATGCTGTTAATAACTTCCTTCTCTCCTATAACCATATGCCACTATCTGCTTGTAAACGCGTCTCTTTTTCAAAATACATCCTTTTAGCTTCATCTCTTTCAATAGTATGCAAAAATCTTTCCTTTTCCTTTGCAAATTCTTCCACATCCATATCCTCTTTTTGACAATAAACACCATAATCAGCATCTTCAAATGATTTTTTTTACGTTGTATGTTACGTAGTGGTTTTTTTATTAACTTGTTTGTACTTTAACACTTGTGTAACTTTTTTTCTTCGCCGCAATTCAAAAGTAGATTTTATTTTTGATGGTGATTTATTGCAGAGGGTCTTATGTAATGTGTAGTGACTTCGATTTTTGCTGTTGAATGAAACGACTACTCCATAGCATCGCGCTTGGTAGGAACCACTTTTAGAAAAATTTATTCGTTTGCCGCCGACAAACTTTGCAACAACCGAATGAAACTGTTCCACAATGTTGCTATCGACATCATATATAAGGCTCCTTGAATGCTTTGCAACGCAAAACAGAATTGTCTCTATTTTATTAAATAAATCTGGGGCCGATGTCTTCATTTGCAGAATAATGTTCTCACCTACCTTTAGATCTTTCTCTTTGCAAAAGTAGGATGCACAACGAGAATGTTCACCGAACACATGGTATAAGGTATTTTCAATGTCTTTTTTTAGCAACTCTACCTTCTCACTCCTTTCACAAGGCGTATCCTTTCTATATCTTATTGCATGTGTTATTCCAGTCCGCATTCTCAAAATTGATTGTTTTAAGGCTTTTCTAAAGTGAAGTGGGTGACGAGTTTCGGAACAAAGGGTTTGAAGTTTATTGCAAAAATTTCTCAAAATGTGGTTTCGGCACTCCACTTTTTCTACAGTAATATCGCTATATGGCTTAGATTCCAAGTTTTTCTTCTGATTTTTTACAAATTAAGCAGAATTTGTTTTTGATGCCCAAAAACAACACTTCACCAAATTGTTTGCCCAGAATTGCACCTGCTCCCGACAGAGCACTGTAGTTAGTGCGATAGCTCCGTTTTGACCAACATCCATCGGCGACCACGGTTATGCAAGGAATGCCATTTTCGTCTACGTTGCCCTGTTCAATTGCATAATCAGCTTCTTTTCTAGCAGCTTCCCTCATTTTGATCACTGCCGCTGTCTTCCAACCATTTCCTACAATAGAATGGTGCTTCTTGTAGGTTTTATCTCCCATGCTGGGTATTTCTATACTCGAACAAAATTCTTGCAAGTTATAAAAACCCCCACCTATACTCATTATGCCTTCAACGGCAGCCGTATTAATATCCATTTTGTTTTCCGCGGTGTCATTTGTTGAAATCTTGAATTGTTCTTTACACATATCACATTTATAGTGTATTATAGAGCTCAAGCCAATTCTTGTTTCAGAATGTATTTCGAGATTTTTCAAAGTGCAACCAAATTGTAATCCATGAAGACTGATTTCTTGTAAACATTTAAAATGATAGTGATAATCAATTATACGCCTACCAATAATAATTTGCGTTTTTTCTTCCTTTTTTGTCAGCACTGAATTAGTCGGAGACTCTGAATTGTCGAATCCTTGGGATGTTTCGTCTATGGCTTCATTCGAAGGAACCTTTTTAATTGACTCTGCATTTTCAGTCTTAACATAAAAAAAATATTAACACATAAAACACGTGAATAAAATGTATATATTACATAGCTTGAAGTGCTTGGTTGTACAGTAATACTGGCTTCCGGTTCCAGCACACTAAAATGGCAATATTAATTTTCTCATTTAATAGTTGTATCACTAAAACTTACCTAGATTTTTCACCTTTAGTAATTGCGTTGTTTCTAGCAGCACTTAGAAAGGGCAAATCAGCTTTCTTGCACCTCAATAAATAAATAAAATTTCGAATTAAAATTTATATTATTACATAGATAGTTGTTACATTCAAATAGAGCAATATAAAATCCGACAAGTAAGGTTAAAAAGCGTAATTTTAATAGTGTTTGGAAAAGAAACCTATATTAAAATGTGTTTCATTATTTTACAGAATTTAAAACAAAAAATCACTTACCTGTTATATTCCATTAAATTACGATTCGATTTTCTACGTACTGCTGATAAATACAGACGGCTTTTACTACTTTTCCTTTTTGGCATATTGTTTTAGTCTTCGTATTATTTTATACTACATACACTTATTTAATCAACACGAAATGATAAATTGGCCCAAGTATTCTCCTTCTACTAAATAGAACTTTTATTTTGAGTGTACTAATGAGAGTGGGGTGTTTGCAGCGAGACACACTGTCAGAGGCAGCACTCTCTAGGCAAACAATTTGCCACTGCAATGCTCCACAAGTCCTATTAAAATTAATAGTAATAATAATTTTTTTTAACTAATTTTAATGTACTATTGTAGGAAAAAGGATAGACTAGACTTCTGTTGTGTTACTTTTCTTCTTTATGTTTTCGCAATTCCTAAAAACGTGTGGTCAAAATGACGAAAAATAGCCAACTTCAACCTTCATAAAAAAAAATTAAGAATATAAATTTGAAAAAGTAACACCAGAGAAACATAGAATGATAAATAATCTTCGTACCAGTACTTTGATTTGTACAAAAATATAATATTTAGATGTTATTCTAACAGGATTGCTAGACCTCTGCATACTCTTCAGATCACGACCAGGCGGATTCCTCTTAATGAGCGGATGATGGTAATCATTAATTACAAAATAGGTAGTTTTGTGCTAAACTTAAATTATTTTTTATACAGTCATATGATTTGGTATTTTCTTCTAATGATACTGTACGAGGGCTGTTCAATTAAAATATTTCTTTCGGTTATAAAAACAAAAATTACCACAATTAAGGTTTTTATATACCATTGTTTCATCAATCTTTCATGGTATTCTTTAGGCCGATGATTTAAGAATTCTATCATAACTACTTTCTAGATGGATCTTATTGATACCTTCTTAGATGTGGGAGGAGGGATTTACCTGACCGGCGTATGTCACAAATGGTCAATTTTCACGCAAAGAATCACAAATATCAAGGCATTTCAAAATATTAACACTACATCAACGAAATAACCAATATTTGTTCTAGTAGCACATGGTTTAAATTTGTAATTATATTAAAAAATAGTTAAAATACGGTTTTTTGAAAACTTTCCGTTTTTTAAGTGAAGTAAAGCTTACCGTGCTTATAAAATACTTTTCTGAACCGTGAGACCCTCTATATTTTCATTCTGAACACGGATTTGTAACATCTGTCCATCGGATCTTTTGGGTCACGTTATCAATTGCGTGGCGTTTTCAAGGACACCGGCACCTAGAATGTATATATATTCATTTCTTTCCAATCTCAATGACTAAATAAGGATAGAAATTTTTAACTTTAACGTGGGGTTGTCTTCCCCGTAAGAGTAATAAGACAGACAGAAAAAATATACCGCCATGACACTCTGTTACTGCGTTATTCACTTCATTAAATTTTGACATTTAACATTGTTCTCTGCGTTTTGGTTTATTTTCGTTATATTGCTTTTCAACTTAGTTTTTGTTCCATCTTGCAAATAATTGTTTTTCTCAGAACAAAAAAAACTGTATTTAATACATTTTCTGTAAGTATTCTAATCGCTAAATTTATTGGTCATAGGTTAAGATTTTACATTTGTTAAAGAGTTATGCCTGGGAAACGTCTGAATTCACAATCTCAACATCTTGTATTAAATGTCATGAACTTTTTTGAAAGAGAAAAACAAGGTCGTGTACCTCTCATAAATATAAATGCACCTATTGAAGTCAGAATTATATACTGACATGGTTTAAATAACCATGCCATATATAAAAATGTTCAATGATATGGACCTAATGATGTTTCAATTCTTAAAATAATGATTTTAGTGTTGATGTAATATTTATTATCTATAAAGTTGTAAAGTTACGTTATTGTGCTGGTTGATATTTGATATGATTTCTTGGTTCACCCCGAATAGTCGTGGAATTATGACATAGAAGAAAGAAAACCTTATTTCTTTCTTCTATGTCATAATTATAGAATCTGTTAGAAAGAAATGAAAAAATATTAGTATTGTTATAAAATATTATGTATTATGTTTTTTGTACAATATTGTTTAATTTACGATGATATGGCAAGTAGAATATAATAATCTAATTAATTTTGAGTATAAGCAAATTTGAATTAAGATTCCCGCTGTTATTTGAACAGGTGGAAGTGACAGTTTAATTTTGACAGATCCTGTGATAGGTATTTTAAAATAGGATCTAAATGGTAAAAAAATGCATTGGAATAGGGTTATTTAAATGGAAAAAGAATAAATAATGTGTGTAATATAAAATTAAATGTATATAAATATTCAAAAGTATATATAAAAGAGATATGTTGATTATTAAAGGTAGGTTTAGATTTCTCATTGGAGAATTCAAAGAAGTTTAAAAAGGTTGTCAAGGTAATTTGGGAAATAAATAAAAAAGAGAATTTTTCTATTAAGTTGAGTGCGGATGAATTATTTTGATGTGGAGTAAATAACATCAAAATTTATACATATTTGAATATCTGTGAGCTATTAAAGTTATTAAATAAGTTAATAGAGCATAATCAAAGCAATAAAGAAGATTATTAACAATTACCAACGTCGAGCGGAATTCCAAGCCAACAATATATTACTGAGAGAGCTGTAAGTGATTTAGATTGAAATACTATAAATAATAAGAAGATTTGATAATACATATATAAAAAATAACTTACCTCAAACTTATAAAAACCGGATTCGAACAAGTGTGAATACATCATAAGGATTTACAATTGAATAATAAGAAGTTTCAAAAATACTCCAGGTCCGAGAATCCGAAAATAATTCAAGTTTAACCATTCACACTCTAATCATCAACACTAAAATCATTATTTTAAGAATTGAAACATCATTAGATGAGCTGTAAGTTATTGTCCAGTTTCAAGAGTCGAAGATATTGTCAAGTTTATCCAATCGATGCATTATTATCTGTTATCCAGTTCAGGAAGCTTTGAGAAGTATTTTTCCAGTCCCGAAGTAGTGTTTTTTTTTTTTAAGGTACAGCCAAATTATAATATTCAAGAACCGCAACTAATAGTAGCAGGTAGTTTTGGAAACATCCATAATCTCCAAGTACGTAGGAAGGTGTAACACTTCAGATCACGCTACCTAATCAAGGATATTGGTTCCATAAAATTAGTAAATTTGGATGAAACAGAACGAAATTAACTCAATTTATAAAAGGCTGATGTCGAATCCGAAAAAAAATTTTTTTTTGATTTTTGGTTTCGCCTAAAATGGTACCGAAAAAATCCATTAGATGGGTGTTTTAATTCGAATTTAGGAACACTTTCTGTATTAATTTTTGGGGTTATAATAAAAACTGCAAAAAATCCATATGCAATCACAGCTTCATCTATGGACCCCCGTTAGGATTAGGCATCGAAGACCGCACCGTTAATATTACAATGAAATGTAAGAAATATTTTCAGGTTATGACATTTAACCTCAAAAAAAGTCTAGTGTATTTGTATACATTCTTTTTCTTTCATACATTTGGGACAGACTAAACGTGAATAATCTTTAGTTCTTGAAGACATTTTCAAACTGTCCAGTACGTATTGAAACAGACAACCGTATAATTACAAGCTTCCCTTTATTTAATTGGACCTCATAAAGACAGACCCTTGCACTTATCATATTACAATTCTTCGTTTACAGGAATAGACATAACGAAACAGGAACTACATACTCGTTATTAAATAAAGAATTATCTGTTTTAAGAAAACAGGAAATATTCAACTTCTTTAACATATATGTGTATTAGATAGACGAACGGATGACATGACCATACTGGGAAGGGGTGGCAACCCCCTAATATTAGAGCGTAAGGGCCTTGCAGAGGTCATTCCATCCAAGAACGTCTTCTAGCGCAGGCGTTTGTTTCCGTATCGACAGTCAGCTGCTCGCACTGCCGCTGAATATAACGATTTCACGAGTAGTAGCCCGCTTTTTACTTTCTTATACGTAGTATAAGGAAGTATTGTGATGATGAAAATTTTCGACCTCGAGATTTTTGCAGATGTCCACGTTTTGAGGTCCCCTGATACCAAAAAAGTGGTTTTTAAAAAATGTCTGTGTGTCTGTGTGTGACCACGATAGCGGTCAAACCGCTTTAGATATCAATTCCAAATTTTGTATTTACGTGTATAATCTCCCTCTTGAGAACTGATTAGATTTTGAGAAAAATCGGCAGACCGGAAGTAGTAGTTTACTTCAGTGAAAAAATCGAATTTTACAAATATTTCGTCAATTACTAAGTTTACACAAATTTATAAAGAATTCAAATGTACTCAGAATTAAATTTGAGACAAATTTTCTTAAAAAAGTTTTTTGAAATTCCTACCGGAAGTAGGTCTTTTACTCTTATCGAAAATCAGTTTTTTGCGAATATCTCGCAAGTCATGCTTTCTAGGCAGGTACATTACGAGTATGAAAGTGTTTAAATGATAATTCTAAATATCTTTTGTATAAAAAAAAATTCAAAATTCGGACCGGAAGTACCACTTTTACTCTTACCGAATAGCGATTTTTTGCAAATATGTCGTAAATTATGTATTCTATATATATTTATTAAGAGTACAAAAGTATTTAGAGGTGGATTTTCAATATTTTTGGTATACATGAAATTTCAAAATTCGGACCGGAAGTAGCACTTTTACTCTTAGCGAGTAGCACTTTTTTTCGAATATCTTGCAAAGTATGCATTCTATAGCGATTTATTAAGAGAATGAAAGTACTTAGAATAGGATTTTGAATGATTTTTGTATAAAAAAATTCTTAAAATTGCATAGTTTGAAACGCTCATACGTATAAGAAAGTCGTGTGGTGGCCACACCTCATTTTTTTCTCCGAACTAAAAACATCTGCCAACGCGAGAGTACTTCTTTGACAGTTCACCTTACACAGTCTACCGCGATTGTTATTTTTTTTTAATTGTTATTTTATTCGGCGTTTGTGATTCGGGCCACACCTCATTTTTTTTATAGATATTCAGCAACTATACGAGATTTTTCCATCATAATAATGAATTATGATGGAGATTTTTCAATTATTAAGATGGAAAAAATCTCGTCAATTTAGGAGAAATAAATATTTTTTATGAATATAGAAAATTTATTTTGGCTATAAAATACACTTATCAATATACCGAATGAAATATATTAAAATAAAAAAATAAAATAGTTTTACGAATTTCCCGAACTCAAATTGAGTAAATATGCAATGTTTATATTTTATGAACGAATAAAATTTATTTTGGGTTCATAAACATTTGTTATTTCTATTTACCCAGAAATTAATTAACCCGTCAATTTGACGTGTTTTCGGTAAACCAGGCATACTACATATTGACATTTGAAATTGCAGTGTTTAAAGGGGGGAAATTAGCATAAATATGAATATCAATAAGGTGGCCATCTCGCCCATCTAAATTACATTGCAAACATGTTGCGAACATATTGCACCAGAAACCGTTAGTAAGCCACAAAATTACAAAAAAAAAATACGAGCATAATCTACAAACTTATCTCCAGGGGACTAGGTGGTTTTAATAAGGGAAGTTTGTTCGATTAATGTGGAAAAAAATGTTAAAAAACAGGAAGTTTTTATACCAAAAATCTGCTAGTTTATTCCGTAATTTCTTGGAATATATAGATAATTGCCAGATATTAGATAGCTTACCCCCTGGAGAAATAAATTCTCTTTCTTTTGATGCTTGATACAAAGCAATTAAGCGTATTTTATAGCTGTCTTGTGCTTTTAAATGTTTTCACCCATAAATTCCGATTGATTTGTATCTAAGAGACATATTCTTATGGGAAAAGTAGATTTCGTTTATTATAATCACTGTGGTAGGTCAGCAATTCTTAAACAGAGGGCGCTGCCAACGATCGGTTATTGTTAGGCATGTTGAGTGTTGCAAAATTTGAATGTCTACGGCAAATATAGACTCGACATACTGTAAATTGCTTACTCCGTCATACTCAGTTACGTTATATATGTGTTTGTCAGGCATCAAAAGAGTATCTTTAAAGCAAAAAAGGTTACAAACAACATGCTCTTCAATTACAAAAAATCGAAAATAGAACTCAGGCGTCTTGGATTCTCATTTAATAATAAATCTACTGAAAATATCGGGCCAACAGAGTATTTCAAGTACCTATTGTTCAACCATATTTTACGAAAAATATTTATGTTTTGATGATTATGTACAGTGTATCTCAAAATACATGCTAATCTGAAAATACCTTCTGATTTAATTTCCATTTAATTTGCAGTCGATTTCCATAAATTTGCTTTTAATTTGCAACATATGTACAGTATGTTGCAATATACAGGGTGAGTCATTAGTAGCCGTTTCTTTGATTGCTCCTTTATGTTTTAAATAAAAAAAAAACAATTAGAGAAAGTTTCATGGTTGCTTAAGGCGCATATTCTAAAAATACATTAAGCCCTGACGCACTTCCGGTTTCACCGGAAATGCATGGAATTTATTTTTTTAAATGACACTCTATAAATTTTTGGATTTTTTTGTACTGTTTAAAATTGTCTATTCAGCTGTTTTTCCTTTTCAAAATTGGGGCAATAGTTTTTGAGTTATTAATTTTTTTTTTAATTTTTTGACCAAAACACGTCCAAAAAAAACATTTTGTCATTGTTTTTAATTACATTTTTGTCAATGGGCAGCAGATAAATTAGCCTGACTTTCCCAATTTTTTGTTGTTTACCGACGAAGCTACCTTCTATTAAAATGGATACGTTAATCGTCACAATTTTCGTTATTATAACACATAAAAACCTTCACTTTATCACACCTGCAAACTTTCAAAATTGTTGGTCATTCAGTGGTAGTTATTGGTAGTTACATAATTGGACCTTATGTCTTTGATGAAAATGTTAATGAAGGAGAGTATCTTCGTTTTCTACGGACGGATTTTCAAATCTTGTTGAAGACATGAACATTATAATCAGAGAAGAGTTTATAAGAATATGTAAAAGTTTTATACAACATTAGTACTTCTTTGGAAAACAGAATACTCACGTGCATTGCACAAACTTGTGGTTATGTTGAACATATTCGTTAATGAAATTTGTTTTTCTTACTTTTGATTATTGTTACGTTGCACAACAGTTGTAGGTTATTTAAATTGCGTTATTTTGTTGCAAAATTTATTTCTATTAAAGTTGTAGGACATCAATTTATAATTTTGAAAAACTACAGGCATCTGTTATGAACAGCTTCAACAATAAAAGAATACGAGCAATTAAGCAAATTAAATTGAAGATAGCAGCGTTGTTTCATACACCTTTTAGAGAGGCGGCATCTTCAAATATGTCAGTAAACTTATGCTTTATTATATTTGGTTGCTAACCAATAGTTTAAGAAATGAAATACTGCAACTGGATATTGCCGAAATTAAAAAAAACTGAAACGCGATGCCCTTCATTCTGTAAAATTATTACTTTTGGGATAGTGGATTTAACCTTTACTTTGTTTGACAGTTGAATAAAGAGGTCGGGCACCATTCCAGCCTTCCATTGGTTGAACGAATATTTCGGCGCATAGAACAACAACGCTCGTAGTTTTTATTAGACCGCTAATTGCTCCTATAGTGATTATCTCAGAAACTACAAAAGATAGGTACAGGACATTGTTAACAAAAATTAAAGAGAAAAAAAAAGAAACAAAATGCCACAATAAAATACTTCCATTAAAAAAAAAATAAGTTTTTGGTATATCAAAATTAGTAGAAGTAGGCTTTGAAAAAACGTTTTTGAGGTATTGTCGAGTCAACTTATACCAAATGATGCAGAATTTTCTTGGCTACAAGCACCACCAAAGTTTATGTTTTTACTTTTAAAAACAATGTGAAAATGATTTTTTTCTGAACACGTGTTTTGGTCAAATATTTTCAAAAAAATATTAAAATTGAGAATGACATATTATTTAAAGAAAGTATTCTAAAATTATACGATGAAATGATGTAAGTTAAATTATTTGATGATTAGAGAAAGTGTAGAAATGGTGTATTATAATTAAACAATTTTTTTTTAAATATATATATATTTTCAAATATATATAAATCGTTGGTACGTTTGTGTGCGATCTTGTAGCTTCTAAACGACTTGACCGATTGAGGTCATATTCACGCAATATATTTATTTTGTCGAGACGATGGTTCATAGCTAGGCAAGGATCCGATAAATGGTGCTGTAGTCAAGTTACTTAAGAAATTTATATAAAAAGCAAATTTGCGAGATATTTCAAAAAACTGCTATTCGATAAGAGTGAAAGTCAGTTGCAGTCTGATGAGTTCGTTTAGGTGAAGCAATTACATAGACAAGACTGATTCGTTTATTATTGCTGATATACTCCCAGTAGCCGAACATATCACCGATAATAAACGAACAGTCTTGTCTATCTAATTGCTTCTCTAAAACAGCCGTCACTGGCGAAAGTGCTATTTCCGGTCCGAATTTTGAATTTTTTTTTACAAAAATATTCCAAATCCATGTTTAAATACTTTTATACTGTATAAAATGCATAATTTTCGTGATATTTTCAAAAAATTGATATTCGATTAGAATAAAATTGCTAGGTACTTTCAGTTCGAATTTTGGAAATTTCTTATTACAAAAATATTCAAAATTGAGCTTTCAATATTTTCATACACTCGATATGTTTGTCTAGAATGCATGACTTGCGATATATTCGCAAAAACCTGTTTTACGATAAGAGTAAACACCTACTTCCGGTAGGAATTCTTTTATAAAATTGTTTTCTAATTTACTCTTGATCACATTGTTATACTTTAGATATTTGCCTAAAATTAGTAATTGACGAGATATTGCTATTATTTGTTTTCTTCACTGATATGAAGTACTACTCCCGATTTATCGATTTCACTTAAAATATAATCAGATTTCCGAGGGAGATTATATTCCTAAATATACACTTCGGTATTGATGGCTTTTGCCGTTTGGCCGCTATCATGGTCAAACAGTGAGAGAAATTTTTTTTTGCAAACAAATACATTAATTAATTAACTCGAAAATTAATGCGTAATGACGTATTTCTACACGCTCGCAGCTGACGTAATAGAAAATTGAAAAAAATTGTATGCAATGGTTATAGAAGTATACTTTTTGACAAAAGAACCTCAATAACTCAAACTTAAAAATTTAATGAATTGAGATCAAATTTCGGCCACTGGTCGACCACTAGTATTAATTATAAGGCAAGTTATTTAGGTACCTATACAAAATTTTTAATCTATTTTCTTCAATCCTATAATAAAAATTACTTACATACGTAAGAAATTTAATTCAATATTCTGCAGATCTCGTTTTTAATTATATTTTAGTAAATTATTATGAACGTGGGAAATCCACACTGTCGGATAAATTTTAGGGTAGTCTTTCAAATTTTTTTCCAACTGAATCGGGCATTCTAATAGCTGATACGGTATCAAAAGTAATACAAAGAAGGCATTTTATAATATCCAAAACTACTTTCTGGGCACACATGTAGATTTAACCTATTTAATTAGAGTGTTATAGGTATGTGAAATAGGTATATTGATTGTTTCTCTTTTTCTTACTTTTACACACACAATAGGCCTTGTGTTTCTTACATTGACAGGTTCACTACTTATGGGTTTTCTTAAATAAACAGTTCATTTTTTAGTCAAATTTGAATAAATACTTGGCGAAATACTTCTATAAAAAAACTATTTATCTATAAGAATAAAAATGTACTGCCTCTGTGAAAGTAGATTTTTTTATGCAAAAGTTGTTCCAAACTTACTTCTGAATACTTTTGTATCCATTACACATTTTGAAAAAACTAACCATTGACAACATACTTGGTAACTATGTATTTCGCGCTCAAGTGTTACTTCTCATCTACTAATCTAATTCTTCCAACTAAGACATGGTACATGCTCAAGTTACATAACAAAACACAAAATTTACCAACTTTGCCAAACTCAAACCTACTCTCTATTCCAAATAATAAGCGAAATACCCATGGTGACCATCAAAATTGAATCAGCCTATATATTCCTTTTTCAAAAATGCAATAATCACTAAAAAATACCTATTTATTATCTAAATCAAATAGATAAAGGACAGATCTACATAGGTATTTACAAAACAAACATTATATGTAACAGTATGTTCCTATTATTCTTGTAAGGACGCAATTTGCATTTTTACAATTTAGGGTAAATATCAATGATTTCAAAATAGACACATATTCTATTAAATCGTGTATGAGACAAAAACTCTGTTTTTTGTCTCATACACAAAAAAAACAACGGTCTGGTCTGCCAGTCTCTGTATAATTTGGTTCAATCTAAGAGATACGTGGCGTTAGTACTGCCATCTTTTATCCAATAAATTTGTTTTACAAATAATATCGCTGCTACTGTCAACCAGATGGCTAATTAAAATACAGTCACGTATGCAACACATAATACACGCCTAATGAGTAGAGGGACCAAGCCGATTCGAGAACCTCCTCATGACCTTGACCTTGACCTCGACCTTGGTCCGACCTTCGGCCGGACCAAGGTCAAGGTCATGAGGAGGTTCTCGAATCGGCTTGGCCCGGGAAGGTCAAGGTCAAGGTCATGGTCATGGTAGAGTAGATAGGATTAGAGAGTTCTAGATCACACACTCCACCCGAGGTCACGGGTCCAAAATCGCTGCTTTTTACCCCCTCCACTTTTGTAGTTCCGAACGCGGCCACCGTGGTTGGCAGAGGTCAAGGTCAAGGTCAATGTCAAGGTCAAGATCAAGGTCAAGGTCAAGGTCGATAACCTAGTTAAAAGTTGGGATCAAGAAGGGTGGAGTAGTAATGATTATCGTATATATGTATTGAAAGCGGTGTTGTTGAATGTTAGTAGTGGTTCATCACCATGTGCACTCACAAAGAAAGAAGATGCAACATGTTGTTGTTTCATGGAAGAGAACAAGGTTCAAGTAATACCATACAAATTATACCAACTAATACTGATAATGGAATGGTGTGGGTGGCAGTTATGAACGTTAGTCATGATATATTTGATAGAGAAACTGTAGTGTTGGATGAATTGGACAATATGGATGATTTCGAGGAAGAAATCCAAACAAATTAACAAATATATAATTATGTATTAGCAGTTATGTATACAATAAAATAAATTGTAGATACAATTACTATGGATGTTTGTATTTATTTATTATTTCATTTGTCCTACTAATATTAAAAAATTCATCATCATTGCTTCTAGTCTGCAATTTATCTGCCAAACACTGATGGTTGGATGCTCGTAGTGCCTCAATTAAATTTTGAAATGCGTGTGGTCCTCTCGTCAGCAAGTCAAACATAATTTCAACTTTTTCTCTACGTGTTATTTTCTGAAATGTTAATACAACATTAATACAAAAAATATGAAGTTATATGGACACAAACCTCGTCATAGTTATGCCAACTTTTCGGAAATATGTTGTATTCGAACAGTTTAGGTAGTAGTGCATCAAAGTTGCAATTTTCTAAAAAATCGCAGTGCAAAGATTTTATTATTAGTTTATGTCTGTTATCCATTGCTATCTTGTATGATACTCGTGTAATACTAAGTAAGGGAACTCTGTTGTACAGCATATATAGGGAAAAAATCGTACTGTGCAGAAGTGCGTAAACAGTTAAATGAGAGAGTTAAAAGAAAAAATTACCACGAAGTTATTGACACGGTGCAAGTTATTTCAAGTTGAAAGTGATCCTAATGATATAAACAACACAAGGTCAAGGTTAAATGTAAGAGGAGGAGATGCATCAGCACAAAGTCAATGGCACGGTGCAGGTTACTTCAAGTTGAAAGTTATCTCAATGTTATAGCTACCACAAGGCCAAGGTTAAATTAAAGAGGGGGAGACACGTTTGCAAGAAATTGGAAGGGGGTTATATATATGTAGGTCTGAAGTCAACATACTTTACAATCTGACTTAATAGTAAGAAGTGTGTTATAAATTTCTAAATATGTTTGAGTGTGAAAAGTGTAGCAAAGTGTTTACTCGGGCAGACAATAGGAACAGACATATGGTAACATCTTGTAAGGGCAAGAGAATGAAACCAAATGAAATTGTCACATCAAAGAAAACTAAAAAATGTGATATATGTCAAGTATTGGTCGATAGCAAGTGTTTTCATTCTCATTTGAGAAGTAACATACATCGAACTAACGCATTTGTAGTGGTAGATGATGGTGTTGAAAAGATTGTTGGAGCATTTGGGGATAGAATAACGAGTTACAGAGTAAAGGAAACATCAAAACATTATCTAGATATTGAAGAATTTGCAACAGTGGTAAGGGAGAAGATTCTATCATTAATAGATGCTGTTGTAGTAATTCATAATGCCCTAAAAGTAAATATGGAGTTATTTGGCTTGTATTCTCTAGTAACTAAAGAGAATTTAGAAATAAAGTCATTTAATACTAAAAATAAGATTATAAATCCAGGAGTTAATTTGTATGAGAAGTATGAAGAATATGTAGATGAGATTAGTTCAAAAATGTCAGAATTTCAAGAACGAGATTCAGGTAATAAAGTGTTGTTGCATATGAAGGTGTAATTTAATGTGTATAATTTTTAGGATGGACCCTGTGTAAATTATTATATTTTGAAGTAAATATAAATAAATATAATCCAATGAGTGCTTCCAGTTTTATCGATTTACCAGAGGTAATTAAATTGAAAAGGGCCGTAATAAATGTACAGAACAACGATCAAGCCTGTTTCGCGTGGGCAGTTACATCAGCCTTATGTACACCGGTTGGTCTTCCGCAAAGAATTTCCTCTTATCCCAGTTACGAAACCGTTGCTGACTTCAGTGATATGAACTTTCCAGTGAAATTGAAAGACATAAATATATTTGAAGTAAAAAATAATATGTCTATTAATGTTTATGGATTAGAAAAACCATATGAACATGGAGAGCACATGGCATATGAGGTAGTCGGGCCTTTATATTTTACAACGCAGAAAAGAGCTACACATATCAATTTATTATTGGTTAGCAATGCAGATGGTAATACTCACTACTGCTGGATTAAGAACTTGTCCCGACTAGTTTCAATGCAAAAATCTTTGGGCGGCCACGAGAAATATATATGTGAAGGTTGCTTGGTATCTTTTACAAGTCTAGAAAAATTGCGGCGACACGAACAAGAAGACTGCAAGAAAGTAAAGGCTGTACTACCGGGAGTAGAGCCGAAAACAAATAAGTATGGTGAAACTATGCCGGAAAATATTTTACAATACGAAAAATTCGAGCGACAATTAAGAATTCCCTATGTGATATATGCGGACTTTGAAACTGTGTTAAAACCCATAGACACAACTGAGTCCAATCCCAATCAACCATATACAGTAAAATGTTATGAACACGAGCCCCACTCCTTTGCATATTACGTGAAGTGTTGTTACGATGATAGTTTGTCTCGATTGGAGCTGTATCGTGGTGAAAATGCTGGATCAGAATTTATTAGACAATTGGGAGAGGTCACAAAAAGACTGTACAAAGAGTGTTTTAGTAAATCTAAAGAAATGAATCCATTGACTGATGAAGACATACAAAAACATGAGCAAGAAGGAATATGCCATATTTGTGATAAACCAATCGTTGATGTGCTTCAGAAAGTATGTGATCATGATCACATGACCGGTGCATATCGAGGTCCAGCACATATGATTTGTAATATAAATTTCAAAGATCCACGGTATATACCGATAATATTCCATAATCTTTCTAATTATGATAGTCACTTGTTTGTGAAAACGATGGCGCTGGAAAAGGAAGAAGTTGAAGTAATAGCACAAAACAAAGAGAAGTATATTTCGTTTTCCAAGAAGGTGTATGTGGGAGACATAATAGATTGTAATGGGAAAAAACGCAAAATCCACTATAAATTAAGGTTTATAGATTCATTTAAGTTTATGAGTGCCTCATTAGATAAACTATCATCGTATTTGGAAGATAGTCAATGCAGAGAGATTGCTAGATACTTTGCAGATGAAAAGTTCAAGTTACTTCGGCAAAAAGGTGTTTTCCCATATAATTTTGTAACTTCGTTCGAGAAATTGAATCATCCACATTTACCTAGTAGAGATGAATTTTACGATAAAATTCGCGACAGTCACATAAGTGTAGAAGACTATTCAAGGGCAAGGAGAGTATGGGACTTGTTTGAATGTGAGACTCTGGGACAATATAGTGATCTGTACTTGCTTACCGATGTGCTATTGCTAGCCGACGTTTTTGAGAATTTTCGAGATCTGTGTTTAAGTAATTACAAATTAGATCCAGCCCATTATTTTACTGCCCCCGGTTTAAGCTGGGACGCCATGTTGCGCATGACTGGTGTCAAATTAGAGCTACTTACTGACATTGACATGCTAAACTTTTTCAAAATGAGCATACGTGGTGGAGTAAGTATGTGCAGTAAAAGAAAAGCAATCGCAAATAATATTCACTCACCCAACTATGACGAAACGAAACCAAACAAGCAAATAGTATATTTGGATGCAACAAATTTATACGGACACGCTATGTGTTTTAAATTACCTGTATCTAATTTTACTTGGTTAACACAGGATGAAGTAGATTCCTTAGATGTGAATGGTATTGCGGATGCTGGAGATGTAGGTTATGTCTTGGAAGTAGATTTGGAATACCCAACCATTTTACACGATTATCACAACGATTTTCCTTTTTGTCCGGAGAGTGTTATTCCTCCAAATTCTAAATTCAGTAAGTTAATTCCCAATTTATGTGATAAGACCAAGTATGTCATGCATTATTTAACACTAAAACAATGCTTGAGACATGGTTTGCTATTGCGGGGTATACGTCGAGGCATAAAATTTCGTCAAGAACAGTGGCTGAAGAACTACATAGATTTTAACACAGCGAAACGTAATGAATCTACCCATGAATTTGGTAAGCAGTTCTATAAATTGCAGGTAAACAGTATATTTGGTAAGACCATGGAGAACGTGGAGAATCGGGTCGACATAAAGTTATTAACCCATTGGGAGTCGAGGCACAGAAAGCTTGGTGCAGAAGCTTATGTTGCCAAACCAAACTTCAAATCTTCTAAAGTATTCAGCGAATTTCTGGTTGCAATCGAATTAGCCCTGGTTCGTATACAATATATGAAACCTGTTTATATAGGTTTTGTAATTTTGGAAATAGCAAAAATGGTTATGTACGACTTCTATTATGATTTTATTAAGCCAACTTTCGATACTGCTGCAACACTATTGTACACCGATACCGATTCTTTAATACTCTCCATAGACAATTGTAATTTCTATGATATTATGAAAGCGAATTTGGATCGATTTGATACATCGAATTATGCAACTGATAACCCACATAATATACCCCGTAGTTTGCCTATGTTGGGTCGGATGAAAGATGAATATGCCGGCAAAGTTATTGAATCATTTTACGGAACTGGTGCCAAAGCCTATTGTGTGCAGTTACCATATCAATGCATTAAGACAGCCAAAGGAGTTAAAAAGTATGTAATAGAAAAACAATTAACTGTGGATGACTACAAGCACATAGTAGAACAAGGTGGTGTGTTATTGAAGAAGATGTATGTGTTTCGCTCGGATTATCACACAATGTTTACGGAATTGAGGAACAAAGTAGCTCTATCCGGGAAAGATGATAAACGTTTCATCCTACCCGACAACACCAGTACGTTAGCATGGGGACATTACAAAATACCGGAATTACTAGGAGCACAAACTTTGGAGGGACTACTTTCTACAATAAATAACAATTAATATTAATGTTTGTAACATACATTTATTATTTATTACATAGAAAACACAACTATTTTTTATTTCTATAAATATGTATACATATATTTCAATATGTGTTGCTACAGTTTGTAAATAAAAGTAATAAAAGCTAAATTATATTGTCTTTGGATATCCATGAATTGTGTCTTTTATCCATACCTAACCATTTCACTAGTACTTTATTTTTTCTTCGCCTTAGAACTTTTTCAACGAGATATATGTCGGGATGTTTAACTTTCTTCAGCTCATAGTCATAGAAAGCCCCCAATATAGGTTGTTGGTTTGCATCTTTAAGAAGATATGATCTCGGATAAGTATTTTGTACCTTTGCCACAGAGAATATTTCATTGGACCAGTTCGGAGTGTACATTTTAGAAAATGCATGTCTGTGTTTACTTATTCGAACTGGCGCATCGATTTGAAATCTGGACATTCTTGGATCAGCAATCTTGATATTACTATAGACCGAATTAAGTATCTGTTTGGCATTGCGATGGTTGACTTGGACTGGTTTATAACCAGTCGTTGAGTGTGTAGAATTGTTGTAGTCCCGTAATATTTGTGAAAGAATGTCTAGCCAACGATAATTGCCATTGAAACTGAACTCCTTCCACATTCTTCCTTTTAGTGTTCTGTTAAAACGTTCGACAATCGAACTTTTCTTAGTAGAATACGAACTGTAATGATTAATTCGGTAGCGGTCCATCAGTTTCCGGAACGTTGCGTTGTAAAATTCCTTACCGTGATCAGTTTGAATATTCTTCGGCTTTCCCTTACGGTCTGCTGTCAAAATACTTTCCATAGCGTTGGCAACTTCTACTGCCGACTTATTTTTTAGTGGTCTGGCCCACGCATACTTTGAAAAAGCATTAATGCAAACGAGAATGTACTTGAAACCTTCATTTTCTTTAGAGTAGGGGATCATTTCCACCAAATCTGCCTGAAGTAGATCATTCAACCCCTTAATGATAACCCGTCTACGAGGAAATTGGATTCTAGCTGGCCCATGTAATTCGTTAACCACATCTCTCTTAACTTGTGTCATCTTCCTCAATAAGTATTTCTGCTGATACGAGTCCGGTTTTCTCTGGTATTGGCTGAGGACCCACGTATCGAAGGCTGATCTTGGTTTTATCTGTCACTATATAGGGTGTACTTTTAGCCTTCTCTTCATCAAATTCTTTGAAGTTCACAACAAGCTTTACTTTGGATGTTTCATATGGTTCCGTGGAGTTAATGGAATAACGTACTTCTAATATTTTCCCTCGATACCAATTCGCTTCATAAAATAGGTCATTATTTTGCAGGAAATATAAACGATTGGGCCCGTTTATTTCACCATTACTGACTAATCGCAATACTTTCCTCGGTTTGCTAAGAGATCTTGGCCGTCCTAGTATTGTCGTGCCCCTGTTTATGTAATCTTTAAAGTATCCCAAAATAACTTCTTTCGCCTGGTGCTGGTTAAGAAATTTTTTCGTATTATTAGCGGATGCCAGATGCTTCTGAATAATATGTGTGTGGATGTGGCGACTGACTTCTTTTGGAATTTTGTATGAACTGATGTTGCAACCTCTCGGGTTGATGTTTTACTATAGCAGCATAATTAGGCGATTATTTTTGCTTCCTTCAATTCCTGTAAAATACTTAGTATTTCATTGTCATGGCTCGTATGCCCGGCGAGTTTGGATGCAATCAAGAGTTGCAATCGTTCAGTCAATTCATTAACATCATCCCAGTATTTGTACTCTAGTTTTGTATTTGGAAGGATTTGCTTTTGTAATGTTTCACCAAACTGCTTGGTAACCCCTGCTCCAATTTTCCAGTTCCTTGTCCACCACACGTTAGGTGGTTTCCCTTCAAGAACGGGTTTGATGATGTTCTTATATTTAAAAGCTCGTCCGGCTGCAACCTTCCTACTAGGATCGTAGTTTACTCGATAAGCATTAGTATCCTTCAAAATATACTTGTAATTTTTAACGTCTGCGAAAGTGAATTTTCCAGGAACTTTTTTGAATAACAGCTCATACAAACCCCTTGTACCAGCATACGTAAAAGCACCAATTATAATATTTGATCCATCGAACCCAACTTCGGCTGAACCGATTTTCAATTTACCGTCCTCTTCACGAATTCCGTACTTGTTATCGTAGACATCGGTTTCATCCGTTGCTAACCCAGCGAGAAACGGACGCACTAATGGATCGTGATTTTTTAATGACTCTTTTACTACGTCAGCGTCTAAACGGGTCTTGTTAAGTGATTTATTGGCTATAATTGATTTTGTAGGAGCTGTTTTTAATAAGGAAATAGCATGTGCCATGGATTTATCCAAATCTAAACTAGTGCTACTCTCACCCTCTCCAGACTCACTTTCACCACCGACATCCATACTTCTCTGTTCTGGAGTCTCAGGCAATAGATCACCAATATATTCATCTTGTATAAAGGATGGCTGTACCATCGATGGTGTGTCCTGATAAAGAGAGGGTTGTAGATCTCTTTTCCTTACCCCTTTTGTTGGCGAAGAATGGAGAACGGGACTAAACCATGATACTCGACCAGGTTTTCGAATAGGAGTTGTTCTATGAGTTATTATTGAAGTTCCAGGTATATCATGAGGCTTTTCCATTGATTCCGAAAATGTTTCCATCTCTACTTCGGAAGTATCTTTGGAGCGCTTTTTGGGTCCAACTTCAGCTCCATCTAACTTAGATAGTATTTCTTTTAAGTGTACTGTCACTGGAGCATACTGAACATCGATGTTGTTCTGAGCTTGTGCAATGTCGGCTTTCAATGACTTCAATTTGTGTTTTAGAGCATTACGAGCCTCAAGCAACTTACGAACTAACTTCTCTTCCATAACTGTCTTCATTCGTGGTCGAATATGGAATACTATAGCTCCAGACATGCACCAACAACTTATACTCTCAAACGAATGTATTTGTCGAATCCTAGACGGTATCTCCCTTCGTTGAACGCGCAATCGCTGTCAATAACTAACATTTCGTAGGGATTTTTCCAACAGTTTTGACACATATGCAGGAAGTTTTCGTAACTCAGGTCGTGAACATGATCATTAAAGATGTGTTTTAAATTAGTACCATCCTGCTTAAAGACCACCAAAAAATTGCAATTGTCTCGAAGTAATTGTTTGGGAATAGCACTGTACGTCTGACACAAATAAAAGCAATCAATATTTTTATGCCTGCCAAAAGAGAAATACTGCTTGACCAAGTTCTGATCTACCGTAGGAATGTCATCAAAAATTACGATCGAATAGTCTGCCACTTTTTCGGGAACTAACATAGCACTTGTGTCTGTATATTCATAGTATCCAATTTCAGGAACTTGGTGAAGCACACGCTTTAAATAATTATATTTTTGCTGAGGCAAAGATTTTGAACATATGTAAATATTCTTAAAACGTAAACCGTTAGGATGTAGCAGCAAACTAAGCAATGCATTGGTTTTGCCACATCCAGAGGGACCAACTATTAGTGCTCTTTTGCAATTACCCCCAAAAAGCTTACTATGGCGTTTATAACTTTCTTCGACAATATCATAATTTTGAAGTGGTAGTAACACTGCTTGTGTTTTAAGCTCCATCGAGCTTAGTTGCTTATAGGTGAAAGGATATAGATTAAATAAAACAAAGTTATTTTCATAAATACATTTATTTGTCACCCCCAATCACTGCCGCTGTCGTCCTCGTAACTGCAAGATTAAATAGAGTTAGTTTATCAACGCTAATACGTGATCTGTTATACTTACAGTTGTAGCAGCGGTGATCGCCTCCTGCCAACAACTTCCGCCCAGGGTGCAGTACTGCGCGTCGGCGCATTCTGCAGCCCCTCCGTAGGCGGTTGCTGGTTGGGGGGTGTCAAATTCACTTCGTTCGGAGGCCGCAACTCCGTGGAAACTTCCACGTGCGGCACCCCGTTCACCATCGTGATCTTTATGTTTACGTTTTCTATCTCCACTGTCAGGGTTGCTCTATTAATTTGTAATGTAATTCCTGGCTTAAAATATTTCCAAACGTCAGTATCAAAAGCGTTGCATTTTTTCTCAATTGGTAATGGGATATTGAAAGAAGTTGTAGTAGTCTTGATGGAGATATGACACAGTCACTTTTTTGATCGTAGTTTAGTAGATGTAGTTAATCGTGAAGAAATTTAGGCAAACGAAATTCAGATAAATGGTGTGAAACTTACAGAAATAAAATTTAGACAAGTGAAATTTAGATAAATAGTGGCAGGGCATTGCCCTCACTCAGGTCTGCTTTTTTTGGTTCTTTTCTAATAGCTCTACAGTCCCTTTTTTTGATCGAGGTTTAATAGATGTGGTCGATTGTGAAGAAATTTAGATAAATGGTGCGAAATTTACAGAAATTTACACAAGTGAAATTTAGATAATAGTGGGAGGGCATTGCCCTCACTCAGGTCTGCTATTGAGAGCTTGTCTAATACCTCTAATATGTCTCTCCAACCGATTCAAAGCAAGTAGTTGCTCTTGAATATGGGCATGATCCGTTTGGAACATATTCCTATTCAAGGAACCACGAAGAAAATATCGGTGGAAGCACATACTATCCAACAACTGATTAAAGTCTCGTTCAGCCTTTGCCACTAACGAGGAGAATATTGTATCGAATCCCTCAGTGGGATCCGATAAAAGAGCACTGGAGTATTGTTGGAAAATATAAACCACATTAGTTATACAATACTTTATTAAAATTTGAATTACATATACATGTTACATGTAATTAGTTAATACCAATACACACATAAATGAAAATACATTATTAACATTACTATGACTTATTATATATACAGAGTGTGCAATCCTTTCTTCGCAAAACGTTTTCTAAACAACAGCAGCATATAAGTTCTTCTACATTATAGTGCTCTCTACATGGTAAACACTGCATAATTTCGACATCATTTTTGTAACAATTTGGCAATCTGTGCCAAACAAACTCTAAATCCACAGCCCTCACCTCCGTCATAAGGTATGATTTCGGAATATAATATAATTCATAATCTTCTATTCTGGCAAATGATGCGTCCGATTCATAGCGACCAATAATTTCTGACACTTTCCCAACTAGTGTGTTACTTTTCGTTTCCTTCGATGATTCGCACCCCATATCGTGCCTGGGATTTCTGCAATATCGATTCTTTGCACTTCTTACCGATTATGTATTGATTCAATAGCAAAACATTTGACAGCGCACACACGCAATCAGGTCGAGTGTGAAATGTGCAACTTGGTTGTCGACTTTCTATATTTGGCGCGTGTTTCAAATCAATTACATTGATATTAGAATCGATTCTTTTTATGAACTTCGCTTTCTCGGAACCTTTCACATACACTGTTCGCACGCGAAAGCTCAAGCGTTTAATAATTTCATCAAAGTCCCCTACTAATATATAGCCATCGTCCCATCTTAAACAGTGATGCTGACTCATAACATAATTCGCTCTTCGTCGATCGTCTTCGTTGAGAGAACCGAAACTCATTATAGGTCGAAATATGAAGTGGCTCGATTTCTGATCACTATCTTGACTAGCCAATTCTTTCGGTATTATTTGATCTTTCCATTGAAACCATTGGAAATCAATAACGATATGAGCTGTTTTCATTTTTTCTTACTTTTGCACACACCCTCCCAATTGTTACGCTGTGTGTAGATGTTTCTTTTCAACTAATACATTTGTTGCACCATCTTTGTAAACGGTGAATACTGCATCATCTTGTCATGCAAAATTAAGCAATAACCTACGGTATTATCGGGGACGTTATTCTTCGTACTGAACTCAATTCGAATTTCTACACCGCTTTTATGCAGAGCATCTTGTTGATATGTGCAATCTATACCGAACAGTGGATTCAATTTAAATTGCTCTAGACTCAGAATCGGATCCGAATCTTCATAGTTGTAGTAGACCTTCTGAAACCTTGCATACATCTCGTACAAATTAGCATAATGATTGTTATCATAATCGAGATTCAAGTTTTCATATGGATATCTTCTCCCGTTCAAAAACACTGTCAGATTTGTTAAATTCAAATCATTAAATACTGACATATTTTCTGCAAGCATGCCCCTCTTGCCAGTCTGGAATCCTAAAATTATATATCTCGGAGTCTCCAATTGCGGAGCAGTTTTAACTGACCAACTATGCTTATTTGTTTGGGGAAGTGACGGATATTCGTGTATCTCCCAGCCTCTAAATGCCATTTGCATGGTATTATTCTTCTCAATCAACTTCGTCAATAATAATTCTTGTCTTAACCCCACCCGTACGTGTGGCATCCTCCAAATTACTTTTTCAATAGTTAATTTTACTTTCTCCGTATCTACTGTTTGATATATCACATCTCGGTCATCGTTACTTCTAATTAGGACCAATTCCTGCCTAACATTCATAACAATCTTCTTAAAATCCTCTGCAAATCCCATTAGTGCTTTCAACGATACGCTAGCAGAAAAATTACCCTTACTATCGATATTGGGAGCCTTCCAGCTTCTTACATCCCAACAGGCATTCTGCAATTTACCAACATCTCCATTTGAAAACGAGAACAATCCCTTCATGGTTGTAGTAATCCCAGCATTCCTCACTCCATCCACCTCTACACCATTCATTAAATATCTTATATCGCTGAACATAAACGCAATAGCATTACTTATCAGACTTGCAGTAGTACTGCTTTTTGTATCATCACTTTCCAGTCGTAATCTCCCTTGCACATATAGATTTGACTCACTTGGTAGTGTGAAATTATCTATCTCGGGAACGGCTATTCGGATTTCATCATTATTCTCGTATTTCGGTGTTCCGAACGGTATATGATTATGATACTCGTAGCCAATAATGGAATCACTGACCCGAACTTTCTCTTGTACATTTAGTATATCCATTTCGTTATGCTTTCAATCAACACTTGTTCTTTGATCGACCGTCGGCTTTCAACAGAACCGACTAACTGTAATACGTGAACTTATATCTACTTGCACTGTCTTATTTCTAGTACGCTAGTCTATCTCCTAAGAATTACTTATAATCCCTCGCTTTCATCCAAACCGTTACCATTTCACATATCACTCATTCTAATTAATCCAAAACTTTGAAACCCAGACTCTGTAGAAACTTCCTATTGTCTTGTGATAACTTTACTTGTCCACCTCTCCACTTTCCATCCCTATTCACTCTTCGTGTACGATTTCTTATATTTCCATTGTCCACAATCCAACTGCTTCTTTTTTTCCTTCTTCCTTGCGGCAATGATACTCTGGCAAACGATACCCCCATTTCTATTCAGCACCTCTTCTTCGTAACCGTAAATATACTGTAATTTCTTCACCTCTAAAATTGACCGGATTTCCACTTTGGTCGACAACTTTCAACACAATACTACTCAAGACGTTTGCATTCACTGGCATATAAATCTTTTCTTGTGGTACTTCGATAATCTTATACCCTGGAGCCACATTTGGATAAAAGTGGTATAACACGTGCGAGGGTTTACCATTAACATACGACCCATCCACTACATTACACAATATTTGAATTGCATTAATTTTGTTGATATTCACAACATTATCGCTTGTAACTGTTGTATATCTTGGAATAATAACATTTCCGAAACCAAACAGTGAACCTATAGAATTATTTATACCAAAATTCACATATACATCTGTCCTTATTGACACCTTCAGTGTATTACTATTTCCCCTCATAATAAAAGATTTATCATCGCCCTCTCGTTCCTTCAAAGCTTCTTCAATATAATTTTGTACATCGTCTATGTCATACGTTCCTTCTGGTACGTGAATCTTCTTCCAATTTAAATCATCTTCCTCGTGGGAACCGACATTGTAACAGAAGATATTATTTTGTGGACCCACGTTCGCTATTGAATTGTAAGCTTGCAAATTTACGATACACAATTCATATTCCCCATTCAAATATATAACTGGATTGAAAATCGATACTAATTCTGAACTGTCCCCTGTCAACACCAGGGTCAAGCTATCAACTGCACCGGCATCCATTTCACTACTTAAACTTTAATTTGTCTTACTCAAACTTTCCTTTCAAAAACTGTAATGACAAATGGCCACAATTAATAGCATCGGGTTTCTGGTACCTTTTATAGTTATAGTGTATTACCCCGTGACCGTTTGATAACAAATACTTTTCTACCTCGCGTGGCGGCCTTAAATCTCCAAAACTATCGAAATAATTAATCTTTTGATTTTCTTTGGAATATGCTACCCAATGAGTGCCTCTGCCTGCACCATCATCTAAATTTACGACACCTTTTTCATATTTTCGTATTTTTTTTGGTAGAGAGTCTCGACTATAAATTCCTCTGAAATTATTAATTTTCCACTTCTTCGCATATTTCTGAATATCTCTATCTGTCAACGGTCGCCGTGGTAATACCCCTAATGGTTTTTTGAATGTTCTGGTAAGTACAAGCCACACCCCGACTTGTATGGTTTCACATAAAACCCACTGCCAATGGCTTTCGCTTCCATCGCTTGATTGTGTCTTTGCGCCTCCTTTAATCCATCCCTGGCTGCCTTCGCTTCGTTAACTGCTTTGGCTATTGCTGCTGCTCCACCCCCGAGTGATCCCAGAGCACCCAGAGCAGCAAACAGCGGAATCAGCGGCAAAAATCCGCCAGATTTTGGAATAGCTACAATTCTAGATCGTGGCAATATCATCTTTCTCGTTCCTTGCAACCTTTTCAGTGTCTGATACGCAATTCTGGTGTTCTCTAATAAACTCCTTCTTTTACCGCCTTTTCGTATTGCTTCGCGAGCTCTTTTCATTGCCTGCAAAAACGTCACAGCACCCCCAGTCCTCCTCCGTTTCCGAGATTGCATTTTCGTATTATTTCTCCGTTTATTTTTTCTTGCATTCATTACGTGTTTTGCACTTCGTAACCCTACACCGAATGTCGTTTTTCCTTTCATGATACCTGCTACTAAGGTGGCAGCAACTTTCTCCTTTACGCTTGCGTCTTTACTCTTTATTCGCTCAACTGCACGTCGATACAATTTGTTGTCCGCAACGTTTCGATTTACAACCTCTTTCGATTTGGAATAAGCTATATCGTGCTCCTTACAAGCTTCATCCAATAAATTTACTCCTTTATCACCTCTTTGCAATCGTGCATCTAATTTTGTACCTGGACCGCAATAGTTATAACTTGGTATGTGTAACTCCACTGGTAATTTATCTATCAGTTTATTAATTATTCCACGACCTTTCTTTTTGGTTGACCATTGCAAACTAATCAATCGACCTCGTTTCACAGCCATTTCAAGAGCTGTACGACCATCGCCTTTGAATACTTTTTAATCAATACCAATAAACAGATTATTTACATACTCTTAAACTACTTTATCTTTACTTATAGTCCACACCTTGGAATACATAAAAAACATTATCATTTCATACATTTATTCATTGCATTTACATTGTTACATATATTAATTGTTATTAATTATATACAGCTTTATAAAATTGTAAATCAAAGTATATTTTTTTCATTCCATAAGTACTCAACTCTTTGGTTATAGCAACACACTCGGACATTGTTCCATTTCGCGCACTCTCTATACCACTCTTTACATCTCCCTCCATCACGGCCAAGACTTCCATTAAATCTTTATAATACTTCCCATATTCTATTGCTTTGAGATTTTCCAACCGACACGCTATTAAATCTTTCAGATACCACAACTCCGATAACCCATCATGTGAAATGTATAGACATTCGCTATTCTTCTCCAGTTTTAGTATCTTATTTATTCCATCGAAGCAATCAAATGACATTTTTATATTTCCAATGTCTAGGGTTGGATAACTACTTTTATCCTCCTTGAAATATTTCATTAATATTGTTTCGTATTTTTGGAACCGCTTCCACTCTTCCGCTTTCATAGACAATCTCTGCTTCTTTAGACCAACAATTCTCACCACTGGCTCAAAATATAATTCTACCTCTAGGCCTACAGCAACCCACTTGGAATTACTTTTATTTAAAAAATATATGCTTTGTGATAGCAACGGCATATCTATCATGGTATTCTGAATATTTTCTTCATCTGTTGACTTTCGCATAGTTTGACTTGATTCTACTACAGATTCATTATCAAAACTTTGCGCGTGTGGTGTCATAAAGTCGATTGCCAATTCGTCTATTATTGATTGCGACAATTGTTCCTCGCATTCTTTATTCTTTTGGAATTTACACTGACCGGGGGGTATATCTGGACTGTTACCCATATAATTTTTATTGCTTCGGTCTATTCTGTCGTCTTGATCACTCACTTTGCTGCTTTTAGACATCTGAATAACTTGCTCACCTCTTAACCTCTTTACGGAATGCATCTTACTCACTGTTGTGTTTGACTATTAACTTCACACTGATACTGTCCCCATTATTACCAACTTATATACCACACATTTGCTGATTTGACCTTGCTGCTTTGAGATAACTTGCTTCTGAAACCTCCACATCGTCCTCATGACCTTGGCCCCAGAGCTTGATATTACCGCCTTCACCTCTTATTCAGCGAACCAACTCAAATAGTTCATGAGCGTTCTACTTCTCCTTCTTCCATCATACTTATAATATTCATATACATCACATAAATACATTAAGTTATATTTATAGGATTCATAAAACTGCTGTGCAATGTTATCTTTTATTAGAGCCCATTCAAATTCTCTTCTGCATACTGTCTCATCTCTTTTATCATCTATCGCATTGTCTCGACTTTTCGACAATATATCGCCAACATAATTGAAATTATTAAATTCCTGTTGCACTTCCAGCAGCACTTTACTAGACAGTTCTTCATTTTCGTTCATATTTGGGATAAACCTGCTGCTTCGTACAACTTCTTAACACATTTATTATATTCATTGACCTTTTCGGCATCCTTATATACTATTTCATACTTCAATTCTCACTGGCTCTAGTAATTCTCCTCTATTAACCGATACCCTTGACCTTGACCTTCCCGGGCCAAGCCGATTCGAGAACCTCCTCATGACCTTGACCTTGGTCCGGCCGAAGGTCGGACCAAGGTCAAGGTCAAGGTCATGAGGAGGTTCTCGAATCGGCTTGGTCCCTCTACTCTAATGGTTAGAAAAGGATAGAGCAATGTGACGATTCTCTTTCTATTAAACGGCTACCATAAATCAATAAAATTTATATCACTTTCATAAAAATTACTTTTAATTTTTTTTATCTTAAAAAGAAATGAATTAGAAATCCGTCAAATTGACAGCTCCCTAAATATAGTGCGTTTAATAAAATCACCGGACAAACATTCCGGTGTAAAGCTAGTATTATTTAATCGTTTTGTTCTTCCATCCATTATTTTCGTTAATTATTATGTGTGTGGATTTTGTGTTTTTTTTTCTGTTGTTGTTGACAGAATTGTAAAAAAAAATTACCGTTGTGGTTATATCATCATCGCACACGTGGTATTATACATATCCGTGGAAGCCTGTACAATAGAAGATATACATAACATAAACATATTCGTATACATAAAAATAACACAACAGCAATCAAATCGGCTTATATACACGCCTCTATATACAAATATATACACACTGTGTACGTTATATTTGTGTACCAAATGTATACCTAACGTATTTATACGGGAAAACGATTATGCCAATTGAAAATCGGTGATAATGGGTTTCCTTTTCCTGTATATAGATGTCGGACCTGTGACGGACGCCACTGTATGTATTTATTGAGCAAGGATACGGATATCCTGCCAGCGTCCTTTAGATTTCCATTTCATTACGTTACTGGCTTTTTGTGCGATATTTCTGGGGACTTGACAACAACACAAACGATCGCAGTACATACTTCCAAAACCACGTGCGTCTTATATATATATATGCAGATGTAAAAGACTATTTTGTATATAGCCCTGAGAGTGGTGAGTGAAAAATAATATAATTTAATTGGTCATTGATGATGTATTTGACTATGTACTGTGACTTATTACCGGGTGGTAGAATTCGGGATAGAAATGTAAGAAAATATCTGTTTATTGGCTCGAGACGTTTCGGACAATCGTTTTTGACCTTCTCAAAACCTTTTGTATGAAATTTATAAATTTATTTTATAGAAACAAAATAATGAGGTGTGGCTACCACACGACTTTCTTATAGGTATGAGATTTTCAAATTATAGAATTTTAAGAATTTCTTTATACAAAAATTATTCTAAATCCTATTCTAAGTACTTATATTCTCTTAATAAATACCTATAGAATGCATACTTTGCAAGATACTAATAAGAAAGTGCTACTTCCGGTCCGAATTTTGAAATTTCATTTATAAAAAAAATTGCAAATCTAACTCTAAATACTGTTGTACTCTTGATAAATATATACAGTGTGGAAACCACTTATGGAATAAATTCAGTAACTTCCCAACTAATGACATTTGTCGAAAACGCTGAAACAGATCAATTTTTATTTTAAATTGCTCTAGTTTTAAATCACTGCACCTATTAGTGACGTCATTTTCTTTAGAGCTGTGACGTCATACGCATTTTTTTAATAGAATGCTATATTTTTTTATAAATTCGTAGATAGTACTATTAAATACCTTTTCAATGAACTAACACTAGTTAACTTTATTTTCAACAGTTTTTGAGATTTTTACATTTTACGTTCCAACCAAAACAACAACAATTATGAAAACGTCAAAGTTTACTAATTCTTTTTTGATCAAAGCAAAATTACTATCTTTCTTGTATTCTACTACTGTCAGGTGCTATCAATTTCATCACACAGTTTTTTCGTGTTGTTTTTTTTTTTAATGTAAAAATCTCAAAAACTGTTGAAAATAAAGTTAACTAGTGTTAGTTCATAGAAAAGGTATTTAATAGTACTATCTACGAATTTATAAAAAAAATATAGCATTCTATTAAAAAAAATGCGTATGACGTCACAGTCTAAAGAAGATGACGTCACTAATAGGTGCAGTGATTTAAAACCAGCATAGTTTAAAATAAAAATTGACCTTTTTCTGGGTTTTCGACAAATGTCATTAGTTTGGAAGTTACTGAATTTATTCCATAAGTAGTTTATATATAATTATATATATTTATAATAATTTACGACATATTTGCAAAAAATCGCTATTCGATAAAAGTAAAATAGAGTTACTTCCGGTCCGAATTTTGAATTTTTTTTTATGCAATAGATACTGCAAATTATGTTTTAAATACTGGTAATGTACCTGCCTAGAAAGTATGACTTTCTCTAAAATTTAATTTTGAGTATATTTGAATTGTTTATAAATTTGTTTAAACTAAATAATTGACGAAATATTGGCAAAATTCAGATTTTACTGAAAAACGAATCAGATCTCAAGAGGGAGATTATACTCGTAAATACAAAATATGGAATTGATATCTATAGCCGTTTGCCCGCTATCGTGGTCACATACATACACAATTTTTTTGAATAACACGTTTTCGGTATCATGGGTCATCCAAACATGAACATCTGCAAATATCTCTAGGTCGAAAATTTTCGTTATCACAATACTTATAATACGTATAAGAAAGTAAAAGGAAGTAACATTTTCACTCTTATCAAGAAGCAGTTTTTTTGCAAATCGTGCATTCCAGATTTATTGAAGAGATAAATGTATTTAAAACTTAATTTAGATATTTTTTTTTTAAAAGATTATTCATATTCATATTCTTTATTCGTCCCTTTAATATACAATAAATATACAGGGCAGGTCATAAAAAAAGTCTGGTTTTACAACATCTATACAAAACATAAATAAAATAAAAAATAGGTTGTTGCAAGCTTGCTTCCAAATTAAGTGATTCATCTATGTATATCCAACCCCAAAAATGTGACTGAAGAAATATCACAATACAACGAAATCCAGTGCACACTTACGTCTAGATAATTGGGAGAAGTCGATTCAATAAACCGGTATTAAACAGACTATTACAAAAATTACGAAGTACGTAATTAACAGTCAAAACAATAAAAAAACGAAACTAACCTAAGAATGAATAACAATTTTATTTCTCTTGCGAAATATAAGGTAAATATAATAAATTTTAAAAATCCCTCACGCTCCAATTTACGCCGATGAAAAAAGGATTTTACTCATAAATTCCTTATTTTATGGGCATTTTTTTTGCTCTCATTCTCGAGCACTTCTCGGCTTAAACAGATGTTGCAGTTCACCATATGAATTAGTGCTATTCAGAAAGCGTGTGTTGTTTACATTATTTCTTTGCTCCGTTGTAACTTCGTCATAGTTTAAACCGGTCATGTCCGCGCCCTATTAATGACTATTAAATATAAATCACAGAACTAAAATAAACAGGCAAATCAAGTACGATTACTTAGACAAAATTTATGTAATACCACTCTGGCTATTAAAGAAAGGAACAGCTTAAACCCTAGATCTCTTTACGTTTCATTAATTAACCCTCACAGCAGGGGGTGCCGTATAATATCTGTTTAGTCAAATTAAAATATCTTAAAACGAGCTATACTATAAATGCTCAAGATACATCTTATGTATAGATCAATATATACAATAACTGTACAATTCAAAAATACACTTGAAAATAAAATATTTGAATTGATTTTTGTTGAAGAATTAGAAACGCATCGTTTACGAAGCGTTAATAGTGTTATTATGGTATCAGATTAGAAAAATTAAATTAATTTCGTTAATTTAAAAACCCCTAGCAATTTTTTAATAAGCGAAATATCTATATTGGAAATATTATCTGGGCCACATTATATAGGTACATACACTATTTCCTTTTTCATCTTCAAATACTTCGCCATATCCACACCTATTTCTTGTCGAATTTCAACAGCTTCCCGTCAATCGTCGATTCTATCGCATTCGCCTCAGAACACCACCGTGCGAAGGGGAAATACTGAAAAACCGTAAAACCTGTACAAACACGTTCCGATGTACCGCTTGTCACCGTTAGTTATACACACGGGGCACAGATATGTATATATATATATATACGTACATATATAAATGGGGTTGGTTTTAAAAGGTACAGGAAGGGGTGTTTCCTATAGTCGATACTATTTCCGCCAGACCATGCGACATCCGCAAATAAAGTTATTTTCGGCAGGAACAACAAAGGCACTATACACAGTCCACAGGCACAATATGAAAGAGACTGGATGCCAGAATGGATAAGAAAGGGGCAGGTTTGGAATGACAATCTTCGGAAATTTATGGCATAATATATATGGGGGTGAGTGTTTCGAATTTGGCGTTTGTAACTGGATGGAATCGATGATTTGTTTTGAGTGAGATTATTATGGACTGACATATTTTAAGAAGTTATTCATAACATTAGTAATAATTTTTGCAGATTAAACTATGTAGGTATAGAATAATATTTATTTCACTAGAGTAATCATCCAGTTATATTATAGTTTTGTTGTCATATTTCATTTAAGGTTAACGTTAAATATAGCCCGTCTCAACCTTATTATTCAGTGGAGGTCTTATGGCAATTGACAACATAGTTGCCAAATCATTTGACATGTTGCAATATTAATTTTATAAGAACTGTACATTGAATTTTATCTCTAGGAGTTTAAAAATTACAATCTTCGTAATTTTTTAATGAAAAATCACCTTGTAAATTTCAATATATATTTATACACGGTGATTAATTTTGAAACGGGCGTTAGAGAATTATAAATTTGCCATCCAGCTAAGAATTTGTGACCTCGCATAAAGCTATAATTCAACATTGCGATTCTAAGCAAAATATTTTTTGACATGGGGGCATTTCCGGAGATGCCGGAAGTTAAGGTCACCTGTGATATTTAAAATAATACCTTAGTATTTTTATTTTGTTTTTGAATTTATCTCTTAATTCTGAGTACTAGTGACCTAGGCTGTTAATATCTATCTACCTGTCATAATTTTTGACATAGGACAGTTTTTGTCGAAAAGATTGGAAATACAAGGGTTCAGTAGGAAATTAATAACTCGCAAACCTTTTAAGAGAACAAACTAAACTTTTTTGGTGGATTCCTTAGAGTTCACGGAAGCTAATGAAGCTAACCTGATGTGTCAATTTAGTAGGTATCCACAGCTTGCTGGATTTTATGAACATGCCAAACAAAAAAAAAACTCAATTTTTTCAAGGTTAGATTACATTTTTGACTTACGCTTATGTTTCACCTACATTATTTATTGTAGTTTACCCTGATGAAGCACAGGTTCTAATGTGCGAAATAATGATATAGTCGAGTCGTTTTGGCAACCGATACGGCCAAAGTACTAACTAAAGACGATGATTCAATACCACTACAAATTTCGAACGACGGGAATAATTTCAAAACAATAAAATTAAACTAATAATCAATTTATATTTCAGGATATATATCTTCCCATAGTAGTAAAATACTAACAAATTAAATATTATATGTAAATAAAGCTATTAAATATTATTTTTTCTACACCTATATTTTATATAACATTTGGCTTTATTTACAAATTCAAAATGTTTAGATGACAATTATAACAAACGTCAAAAGATAATTATGATAAATGTCAAAAGGTGTCTGAATATTATTATATTATGACAGTCTTGAAATGGATTTTGTAGGTTATATTACTTGACAGGTAAAATCTCAAATTTGACGCCATTTTAATTTAGTGGCGCATGTCGGTTGCGAGAGCAACTTAACTATATTAAAGAAATAGATGATTATTAAATAATGTATATTTAAAGAAGCCAAACCTTAATATATAGAAATATAATATTACTCTCTTTTATAAACACCTTCTTTCTGAATTTTTAACTTTAGCGGATGGGTATGTAATTCTAAAAACATGTATTTATATTTCTAATAATTAATCTTTCATTGTTAATCATTATTTTATAGCAATTTACCGAAAGTTATACAGTTTTCTCGAAAAATGGCCATACCTCAAAAATAGTTCAAAAACTAATAACACAAATATCTATCAGTTTAATCAACCATAAAGGGATATCATAAAATGTATAAAGAAAATATATCATTCCACTTAGAAAGAGGTAAGCTTGTGTTGGTTTGTCTTTGTCGAACACTCTGTAAAAATAAGAATATATTTAAATTGTAGTTGTAGATTAAGATTATATACAATTTTGTATCAAACATTTTTCGCTATCAGTACAATATTACAATATACCAATAATGGACTTTACCGATGTGAAGGTTCAAAAATATTTTTAGTTTTACGATTTATTCATAATTCATACAATACCTTTCTTTTCGTCTTTCACACACAATTTATCAAATAATAGACAATATGTAATTAATTTCCATTATGTTTTCTCTGTGTGTATGCGTGTGGAGCCTTACGAGAAATCCACCATTGTAATTCAAATTAATCATTTATATGCAAATGACACACACAAAAAGTTTCGTAACAGATAACGTGACAAGCAACCGGATATCTTTATTATTTATGTCATGTTGTGCAGTATATATTTGAGAAAGAAAAAGAAATGAAAGTGATAAGGTGAAATATCGATTGCTAATGCATTATTTCATGTTAATTTTCTTGCATTTCTAAATTTGTAATTATTTTACACTCGCCTTAGCACAAAATACCGTTTAGCGTAATCATTGATTAAGAACGTCGTTACTCGAAGAAATTTTAACCGGTGTTTCGAGTACCTGACAAAATATTAAACAGTGATTAGGATTTCTTGGACATTCCTTAACCTTTGTATTATACAGAATGTGGTCTTTAAAAAAATAAAAGAGCACAAAGAACAAATTCAAATATAAAAAATGGCGCGAATTTATTAGAACAAAATATACTAATTTCGACCAAATGCACTAGCAACAATATTACTCGCTTTGTACAATAAACCCTTAAACATTGGTTAGATAACTGGCGTATTTTTGCGTACTGAAAAACACCATTTAGAGATAATCAATGATGAGATTTAATTAATAATTAGTTAATGGAGTATTTTAATCGGCATTGGAAAAATCGGCGTTTAATATTTCTACAAAATTCGGTTTAAAATACTAAAATAATTATAACACAACTCTTTTAAACGTCATCGATTATAGCGTCAACTCGGGTATAGCATCATAATCGCCTTGGTCCGTGGAATTACCTATGTAGTAGACAATCTAAAAACATTGCATATAACGGCATCAACCTTTGGCAAACCTCGGGTTTAACGTCAATTGAAAAAATTTGTACAGCTCTGTGCAGTAAAGTGGTGTACACGTCTTATTGCTGATTTTGACATTATTTTACCAGTGTGAACATGGCTTATTTTTTCTTGTATTTAAAATGTTAAGTAACGCCTTCATTATTTACATTGGTTGTCAAAATGATTGGTTCTGATTATCTTTTATCTTGATGATTATTTTATTTAAAATTATCGTTTGTAAAGATATTATCTTAACATTAAATAGAACTTATTATATTATATAATTCTTTTTTATTCAACTCGAAAAATAAAATACAAATAAAAATAAAACAAGAAAACATTAATATTTAGTCATACTGCCATTTCCTTCAATGACTTTATTTAAACGATGAGGCATTGAATTAATTGCAGCATGTAATTTTCATTTGTCGCTAATTCTTCCCACGCATTTTCTATAGTATCCCAAAGATGATTCATATTTAGAAAACGAATATTTTCGGTATAAATTTTCTTAGTTAATAAACCCCATATATTCTCAACTGGGTTCAGATCTGTGCTGTTAGCAGGCTACGGCAAAGTTTCGATGTTATTATTACCAAGCCATGTTCTAATAATATTAGCCGTATGCAGAGGACAATTGTCATGTTGATAATAAAATCTTCGGGATATAATTTTCGAACAGAAGGCAGCATTACGTTTTCTAGAATATGAATATAGTTTTCACCATTTAACGGCCCGTCTATTTTCAAGCAAACTCCTAGCCTTTCATAGCTGCACCAAGCCCATACATTTAAGCTAAAACGTTCACTCATTCTTACCGGGTATATATATATTGTTCATTAAATCGTGCATTCGGCAGTCTATACACACGTATGTGACCATTGTGCGTAAACTGAAATCCTTTTTCATCAGAGAATATGACGTTTTGCCAAAAGGGCAATTCTCTATAAACGTAATTCAAAGAAAATAGTAATCCAGCTTGTTTGTGTTCCTCTGTTATGAACCAGGAAAATTTCCTGCAGTTTAAGCATTTCTAACGGTATCAGAAGCACTTCTTCTATATAATAATAATAATAATAATAATCTTTATTCATTTCAACAAAATACAAAATACCCAGGAACACAGCAGTATTTGTTCTGGAAATATGTCACAAAGAGAAAGAATAATAGAGTTACAATATAAGATTTATTTATGCCAAACTGCTGTGCTACTGCTCTAATTGACGTTATCTTCGATTTTCGCTATAATACGAGCCTTACTCATCAAAATCTAAATATTCGGGCATATTGAATATTTGTATCTGTACTTAAGTATGACTTCTCCGTACGCTCCTATCTTCAGTAGCTGTTACCTTTGAAATACCGTCTATATATGTGCATTTTCCTGTATTGTTAAAAATACCGCCAGTTCGTTTTGTTCATTGATTACCGGTTTATTTATTTATCTCTTCTTGTAGGTTACACTACCAGTTTCTATAAATCTCTCTAATAACCTTTTAAATGCTTCCGGTCTTGGCTTTCTTTCACATTAACCTAACCTATTACTAGAATACTAAAATGAGTCAAATTTCTTTTAAACACTGAACGAAATACTGTGTAACATGAAACGAAATTTTTGACAACTTATTAAGTATACACGCTTAAAACTGACACCAGATAACTTGATGAGCAGTGAATCTATTGAAAATGCTATATTAGATTATATTAATCTGTTTGCTTTCACCGCTGAGTGAAAATCAACTGTTTCTCATACTAAATGGGGTTACTTCTTGTTATAGACCATTTATGGATTATTTGTTGAATATCTGACCTTACAGAAGGTTTTAAAGTGCAAATTAGCTAGTAAAAATACAAGCATTTTTCATTAATTCAACTTTAATAAGAAATAATCAGCAAATGATCTATCCTAGTTGCATTAAATGAAGTATCAATAGAAAGCGTGGTAAAAGAGTCTTTCAATGAGCTAAAAATATACAGGCTGTTCCATTTAAAAATCACGAGATTTCTCCGATTTTGCGAAATTGTGAACACTCTGTATAACGCGAACAGTTACAGAATTTATTTCACGTAGCAACGAAACTCAATACTAGTAAAAAATATTCTATTCTGTTGGTTTCGGATCTTTTGTTTTTCCTTATGCAGAATAGCCTACTGAAATGTATTAATTTATCAAGTAAAATAATTATTAACACAGAAACTATCAACTTCAGACCCATACAGCATTATATCGATGAAACCAGCTTTCAAGCGCGGATCATTTTATCTATTAATATACAAGCTGTTCCATTTAAAAAAAGAAGCTTTAGTCTGGCATTTACATCTGGAACACGCTGTATAAACCAAAATATTTTTAAAATATGTGCTTGATGGTGCGCAACAATATCCGATGACTAAATATTTGACTTACATTCAAATAAACATGTAATCTTCCGTCCCCGCTTCGTTACCGGACCCTGTATATAGGTTTTAAAAGTGTATACTGATTGTTCTTAATTCGTAAAAAAAAGTTTCATCCAATTTTGTATCTTCAATTTATTGCCAGGTTTTAACTTTTTCGAAGTTTGTGCTGTAATAATGTTTAGCAAAGCATTTGGTTGTCTCTCTTCAATGCTGATTCCTTTTACACTAAAATTTAAACAAAAAACTTGCCCAAGTAAATTCAAATTGATATCCTTCCAAGATAAATGTGTCAGGTACCTACTTTACTTCTTAACCTAAAATATTAATTAAATTTTTAAATAGGTACCCATCACAAATTTACTGTAATTGTATAAATAAATAATTTGCTTAAAATTTTTAATGCAGCATATAAGATAAACAATATTTCATTAAGGTTATATAATATTATGTAGTTTTGACATTTAATTCACAAATAAATTCAAATGCTTTCCAAGTTCGCGATTCTTCAACGTTATTTTTTACTCTATAGAAAGTTTCATTATAAGCTTTTTTCTTAAATTTACCCGAATAGTATATAGAAGAGTTTTCTTAAGAAATATACTTTATATGAAAACTAGGAAACATGATGCTTGCGTTCTTTTATTTTAATGAGAGTTAAAAAATGAGGTGTGGCCATCACACGACTTTCTTATAATAATAATAATAATAAATTTAATTCATATCAGACACATTACAGTGTATATGAGCGTCACAAAAATACATATATAAAACAAACAGTTACAAATCAAACATAAATGTGACAAATCACTTTATCCCTGCAAATATTCATTGACACTATAATAACATTGTCGCAGTAGAAATGTTTTCAATGCCGTTTTAAACTGATGAGCATTATGCGTGCCCTTCACCTCCGATGGCAACTTGTTATATATGACCTTAGCGGCATATGTTGGTGACTTCTCAAAGCAAGCAGTCCTATGCCGGTCAGCACGCAACAAATGGGCTTGCCTCGTCGGGTATTCATGACCACCACAGCAATACCTACCCAAGTTATCTCTTGCATACCGTGCACATTGGTAAATATACACACCCGGCACAGTCAAGAAACCCTCCCCCACAAAAACCGGTCTGCAAGAGTCATCAGACTTTAGGTTAAAAATTAAGCGTAATATTCGTTTCTGTTGAATAAAAACACGCCTAGCCCCAGAGGAATTACCCCACAGAACAGTATTATAAGAGAGAGCCGAATACACCAGAGCATAGTACACACTCACTATGGAGTCATGATGGAGGCTAGATTTCAATTTTAAAATGGCATAGTAAGCGCTGTTAATCTTTGCACAGACACAATCGATATGATTACTCCAAGTTAACTGTCCATCAATATGAACCCCCAAGAGTTTTATATTGTCAACCATACGCAACACATCACCATTCGGAAAAACAAACCCGTCTGTCCCCACAACTCTGCGTTTATAAAACTTAACACAGGCCGATTTACTCGTATTCAGTAACAAGTTATTCGCGTAACACCACTCACTGAATGCCGCCAAAATCCGACTCACCTTGGCAAAAAGAGAGTCTTCATCACGAGAGACCACGAGCATAGAAGTGTCGTCAGCGAAGACTACCAGCTCATCAGGACCAACAAATTCAGGCAAATCATTTATAAATATTAAAAACAGCAGTGGTCCGAGCACAGATCCCTGTGGCACACCATGTTGAACTGGATACTCAGTAGATGTTACGCCATTTACTCTAACAGTCATTGTTCTTCCTGCCAGATACGACCGCAACCACTGAAGCATTGCTCCCCTAATGCCCAGGGAATACAACTTTTCCAAAAGAAACCCATGGCGCACAGTATCAAACGCTGATGTCAGATCAAAGAACAGTCCGTATGAGCATTTCAAACTATACAATTTTAAGAATTTTTTTACATAAAAATTATTCAAAATACTATTCTAAGTACTTCTATTCTCTTAATAAATCGCTATAGAATACATACTTTGCAAGATATTCGAGTAAAAGTGCTACTCCCAAGGAGTAAAAGTGTTACTTCCGGTCCTAATTTTAAAATTTCATATATACAAAAAATATTGAAAATCTAGAATTAAATACTTTTGTACTCTTGATAAATATATATAGAATGCATAACTTATGACATATTTGCAAAAAATCGCTATTCGATAAGAGTAAAAGTGGTACTTCCGGTCTGAGTTTTGAATTTTTTTTTATACAAAAGGTATTGAAAATTATATTTTAAATACTTTTATACTCGTAACGTACCTGTCTAAAAAGTATGATTTGCGAAAAATTCGCAAAAAACTGATTTTCGATAGGAGTAAAAGACCTACTTCCGGTAGGAATTTCGAAAAACTTTTTAAATAAAATTTTTCTCAATTTTAATTTTAAGTACATATGAATTCTTTATAAATTTGTTTCAACTGAGTAGTTGACGAAATATTGGCAAAATTCTATTTTTTCGCCGAAGTAAACTGCTACTTCCGGTCTACTGATTTTACTGAAAAACTAATCAGATCTCAAGAGGGAGATTATAAACGTAAATACAAAATTTAGAATTGATATCTACAGCGGTTTGACCGCTATCGTGGTCACACAGCCACAGACACACAGACATTTTTTAAAAACCACTTTTTCGGTATCAGGGGACTTCAAAACGTGGACATCTGCAAAAATCTCGAGGTCGAAAATTTTCATCATCACAATACTTCCTTATACTACGTATAAGAAAGTAAAAAATGAGGTGTGGCCACCACACGACTTTCTTATACGTATGAGCGTTTCAAATTATACAATTTTAAGAATTTTTTTTATACAAAACTTATTCAAAATCCTATTCTAAGTACTTTCATTCTCTTAATAAATCGCTATAGAATGCATACTTTGCAAGATATTCGAAAAAAAGTGCTACTCGCTAAGAGTAAAAGTGCCACTTCCGGTCCGAATTTTGAAATTTCATGTATACAAGAAATATTGCAAATTCAACTCTAAATACTTTTGTACTCTTAATAAATATATATAAAATGCATAATTTATGACATATCTGCAAAAAATCGCTATTCGGTAAGAGTAAAAGTGGTACTTCCGGTCCGAATTTTGAAATTTTTTTTATACAAAAGATATTTAAAATTATAATTTAAATACTTTTATACTCGTAATGTACCTGCCTAGAAAGCATGACTTGCGAGATATTCGCAAAAAACTGATTTTCGATAAGAGTAAAAGACCTACTTCCGGTTGGAATTTCGAAAAACCTCTTTAAGATAATTTGTCTCAAATTTAATTTTGAGTACATTTCAATTCTTTATAAATTTGTTTAAACTTAGTAATTGACGAAATATTAGCAAAATTCGAATTTTTCACTGAAGTAAACTGCTATTTCCGGTCTACCGATTTTACTGAAAAACTAATCAGATCTCAAGAGGGAGATTATACACATAAATACAAAATTTGGAATTGATATCTACAGCGGTTTGACCGCTATCGTGGTCACACACAGACAGACAGACACACACAGAGAGAGAGAGAGAGAGAGAGAGAGAGAGACATTTTTTTTAAAACCACTTTTTCGGTATCAGGGGACTTCAAAACGTGGACATCTGCAAAAATCTCGAGGTCGAAAATTTTCATCATCACAATACTTCCTTATACTACGTATAAGAAAGTAAAAGATGCAAATCAAACACACTTTGAAGATGAACGGAGCATGGCCGAATACTGTAATGAATTCTTTGTAAATATTGGTATTCAAATGGCGCAAAAAATACCAATACCCAAACAAATGACTACAACAACGAGTCACAGTATAGATTCAATGTACTTAACATCGGTGGATGAAAGCGATATAATAGATAGTATCAATAAACTAAAAAAATTTAGTGCCCCGGGTAATGATTTCAATACAAAACTGATAAAGGAAATACAGCCTTACATCTTAAAACCGTTAAAACACATATTTAATACAATATTTACCACAGGTATAGTCCCGAAGCATTTCAAGGCAACAGTAGTTATTCCGATCTATAAGTGTGGAGATACAAAAGATATAAATAATTATCGTCCCATAAGTGTAACAAATAGTTTTACGAAAATATTTGAAAACTGTATAAAAAACCGACTTGTATCCTTTCAAACAATTGGAAATTATTCCTATATAAGCGTGTATGCTTCTTGTTTGTTTGTGAGTTGTTAGTTAGTTTATTTATTTATTTATACTGCGGTAGTAATGGTAAGCGTGTAATAACTCCACTTGACCACTACTCGCTTAACACGTAGATGTATTATCTACTTCAAAAGACGCTATCACTTTGTTGTGTATTAGAAGTTTTTAATGTCACAGGTACCAGCTAACAACTAACTTCTTTTTCTGTTGTGACTCCCTTTTTATAGTTGAAAATAAATGCCGCTCGTTATTTGATTGTTTTGCGGACTTTTATTTTTGAATTGTTCGTTGTGGCGCCTCTAGCGGATATCTCGATACTTATTCCTTGTCTCTTCTTCTTCTTGTCGTATTTTAGGTTGGCGTTTATTTTTATTATGTTTGTTCCTGACATTTGATATTTTTCCACATTCACCAACGACAGTATTTGTTGTTGTTTCATTTATTTATATCTAATGTGCAGTAAGTATATTGATATTTATTTTGATGTTTTTCTTACGTTATTTTATTCTTTTATTGCTATCGTAAACATTCATTGTACTTATAAATGTATTCATTGCTACTTTTACTGTTTTGCAGGTACATTCTTCGACCGAGCGCTAACCTTACTCGTATTTTTGTTTTGGTGTTTTTGATCGGAAAGAATGGAAAGAAATTGGATATTGTTTCAATCGCCAGTCCCTCTGTCTGTGCTGTTCTTTCTTCGAACCATTTTACCGTCCTTGGAGAATTTTGTATGTTTAATATGCTGTAATAAATCATTGCTTTTATATTAATGCTGCTTATTCCTTTGGTTATAGATGTTCATTTGTATGTGCACGAAGTTTGGAACCATGAAAAGGATTGCTGTTATTCGCATTACGATGAGAATTGATACTTTTTGTTGTGTATATTAAAAATGTTATACGATTCTATGCTGTTCTTTATGATATACTTTATTTTAATATCCTTTTCAACGCAACAGTATGTATTTTATCTTTAAGTTATGTGAGTGCATTAAGCCTCTTCATATACATTACGAGCATATCTTATTTTATTCTCTGAGTATAGTTTAATTGCTTTTAAATGATTGACTCTTATAATCGTCCCGTTGGTTAACATCACTCTTTCACGGTTGTTGGTTTTAAGGGTCTTTCCATTTTTAAATGTAGGTTCTTTGCATAATATACTCAGAGCTCTTTTTGTTCCTAACCTGTAGTCAGGTTCTTTATTTTCTAAATTAAACGTTATCTCTGGTTTTTCACTTCTGAAAATAAATATTCATTTGTGTCATTTACTATTATCGTTGAGGTTTTTCCTCACTTATTTCTAAATGGTGTTTATATACATATAATCCTAATTAAAATACTTATATTCTAAGTGTATACCTGTGTTATTGTATGTTTTAATAAAATTTATTTTAAAATAAATGTTTCTTAAACTACGAGTGTGTTTTCTTATTGCTAATATTGATCTAAATACACTAGTATATCTTGGTGTCAACATTAATCATATCTATTTCTAACACTTTATAGTTATATACAATATTGTCTTAGATTCTAAGGTAAAGTTCACGGCAGTATGTTTCTCCATCACAACTAAACAACGTCCCAACTTTGAAGAATTAAACATAAGGAACACACACAAGGTAATAAAGGAAACAGACCAGGTGAAATATTTAGGAATATATACCGTGTGGCCGCCGTTCATAGCGCGATGCATGTATTAGTAACTACTGGTCGACTATAAATGGGCGTGCCAACTTGAATTGCCACACCGACAGCGGGCGTATAAGTTATACGTATAAATGTATTCGTAGGCAAATCAAGTGAAGAGCAGTGTAATAGGTAATGCGTTCCCGTTGTAAGTAATTATTTGTAGTTGTTTGAAGCATCAGATAATCACTGATAATATGTCAGTGAAGTAACTCATCACAGCTTCATAAACAACATAAAAGAGCAAAAATAAATAATAAATAACTCCTAGGCTTTAAAATAAAAAAAACTTCTTAACTAAAATAATATTTTTCAACAAATATTATAATCTAAAAACTCAACTATAATAAAATACTGAAACATAAAATATTTACTTCTTAAAACAGAATTGTAATTCAACATTGCAATTAACCTGTAATTAGCTAAAAAAATGTTATTCTTAAGCAATAATAAAACTCGAACTGACGCCCATATGTGGAAGCGACTGCCCGACTACACCGTATAAATGTCGATTTTTTGGACAAATACGAGTGCATCATAGGCATATGCGAAATACTAGCTCTGTTGTAATCCAGTATAACACTGCGTCTACTTGTTTACCGTTCTAATACACAGGCATCTCTATCTGTTTCGCTTACTCTACAGGTATCGCGATAATGCAGACGCACGCGGTCTTATGGTATAGTTGCAAATCTCAAATGGAAGGTAGGGGAGAGTGGTACACAATGACACAATTTTTAAAAAAAAACCTTGTTGCACGCCAGCAAAATATTAAAATGAAAAATCAGTTAGTATGTCTTTTACCTTGTTTATCTATCTTGTACTATTTGATATGAATTTATAAGAAAATATAACTGATTAACAAGAAATTTACAAAATAGGTTATTGCTGCATCTGTGTTAATGTGTACCACTAGTAGTACACAATAAAACAAATTAGTAAGGTGTTAAAAATGATCAAGAAAGTCTTTATTTTTGCTAGGTTAACGTACAATTATATTATTAAATTCTAAGCCAAATTTGTAATAAGAGGAAAGTCGTTTGTTACTTGATTTTATAGGTTCCGGTAATAACATAACAAAATCAGTCCTTAATCCCATGTGAATATCAGGAACGTCCGGAAAATAAAATGAGTTTATAACCTTGCTACTTTTCCTTAAATATGTAATTTTAAATTCTTCTGAGTTTACGGCCTCTAAAATTCTGGCAACATAGTGAACATTGTTTTCAAATTTTACCAAAACAAAAGAATCTTTCAAAATTTTAGTGGATTCAGAAATTTCATAAGACTCCAAGTTATGATTCTGTTCCTCCTTTAAGCAAGTCTGTAATGATAACTCCTCATCAGAAGAGTCCATTAACTCCAACTCTAAAGTTTCAGCTTCTGATTCCGAATCTGTTCCATCTATCATTTTTTTTATTCTTCTTTTTTTATTGTTACCTTTTGTCTCTAAAACTTTCGATATATTTTTTTTTACTTTTTCAACTGACGATACTTTAGGGGTTCTCTTTTCTTCTGTTTTATAAGAAAGTTCTTTCATTTCTGGCGTGCTAGTTAAAATAACGCTTTTCTTTGATTTTCGCTTTGGATTTACATATTTTCTGGGGCCAGCTTTTGGATACTCAGGTAGCTCAAATGAGAATGGATTTCCCTCCACAATATTTGAACACGAAGCGTTGTCTTCTTTATCAAATGAAGTTTTTTTCTCTGGAATAATATCTCGTATTACCACTATCGCTCTTTTTGTACTAACATTTGCAGAATTAAGTTGATCCCTGTCGGTAACTGACGATGGTAAAAAATCAGCTTCCGTAAAAATATCTTTGTTAAACGGGTAAATACCTGTGCATTTAAACCCGTTCATTATATTATCTGGGATCATAGATTTTGAATGGGCCATACCAACACATTCTGCTATTTGGTACAACGTCATAGGAACCGCTGGATGGTTAAGAAGCCACGAATCAATTGCGCTGTTGTAAAAGTTTTTGAATGAAAAAAATACAGACTTATCTAAAGGCTGTAGCTTGTTGCTTGTATGTGGGGGAAGAGTTAAAATTATTACACCATTCGCCTTTGCTGTTTCTGCTATTTCCAGGGATACGTGAGATTCATGGTTGTCATATATTAATAACGACGGATTTTCCTTCGTAGTACCAGAATGCTTTATAAAATGAGCCAATATTTTTGTGAACAGCTCAGCGGTCATCCAGCCACTCGGATTAGTTAACCGCAATGTTCCTGGTGGTGCCCCATTTAACATAAGATTATTAAACTTCTTACGTGGGAAAACTATGGCTGGAGGTAAAAATGTTCCATTTGCTCTAATTATTGCACAAGTGGTAGCTAGCAACCCTCTCTCGGCACTAGTGCACTGATTCAGCTGCTTAACTCCTTTTTGGGCAACTACTTTATGTGGGCGCTGGACAGTTGTCGTAGCCGTTTCGTCCAAATTATATATGCGGATTTCTTGAAGAATTGATGGATATTCTTCATATATTTCTTGTAACTGTGAAAAAAATCTGTCAACATTAGGTTTGGTAAACGATGTAAGCCTAGACAATGAACATGCTTCAGGCTTCCTAAGACTTAACGTAGAATTTCGTTTTAAGAATGCTCGTAGCCAATCTTTGCTTGCGCTTTTGTTGATTTTCCAAGATTCCGGTGTCGTTATATTGTTTTTTACTGCCATTTCATATGCCAGTTGTCTAACTTTACTGGTATCTAATCCAAACGCCATTTTGCTGCATGTCTTAATATAACTACACAGTAAGGCCTCTTGCTGTGGTTCAAATACTAGTCGTACAGCATAATTGGGTACCATTTTGGCATCTGGGTTATCCCTTTCTTTTAAAACATATCTTCTCAGTGTTGAAAAGTTAATATTAAACATCTCTGCAGCAACGCGAAGTGAAGTTCCATTAGTTTTAACTTCTTGGACTGCTGCCGTCATTTGTTGACCTGTAAATTTCGCCCTTGATCGTTCTTTCTTCCTTCTTACCATAGTAAACCTACAATAAAATAAGATGGTACACAATGATACCGCACGGTACACAACGAAACATGTATCATAGTGTACCACCGACATGTGTTTCAATGTGTACTAGCACACACTGTAACGTATAACCCGACATAAATGCTAAACCTAAATAAGATTAGCTACAACCTTTATAGGTTAGAATATACATATCAGTAGCTATTATAATTATGTTAAATAAAAATGAAAACTAATGAAATGTAAATAATATACCTTTGTATAGTCACTCACTATTTTAAAATTTAAACACTAAAAGCAAGAAAATTCTGCGAAATAGGATAATCGTTCGGCGTTCTAAAGCAAACTACCGGCGGGAAAGCAAATACCTTAAGTGTCGTTAGCGGGAGCGCTAGTAGAGTTCTAGCGGCGAATTCAAATGAGATAAATATCTTGTTTCATTGTGTACTATGTATCAACGTGTACCACTCTCCCCTACATATAGAGTATATCTGCAAAAAAATTAGATGTCATACATAAGTTTTATATAATACGTGAAATGTTAAACAGAAAATTATTAATCATGCTCTACAGAAGCCTGGCGGAATCAGTACTAAGATATGGTATAATAGCTTGGGGCGGAGCCTATAATAACACTCTAAAATCCTTAAATTCTGTTCAAAACTACTTGCTTAAAACAATATACAAGAAAGATAGACTTTATCCAACAATACAGTCATATTCCGTAGACATACTTAACATCAAATCTTTATATATACTGACATCAGGTACTTTTCTTCATAAACATCCTGAAATAAGAGAGTCTATAAATCATAAATACCTTACAAGAAACAGGATAATAGGATGTCTTCAAACAACAACAAGTAATACCACATTTTACCAAAGATCCTTTTATTACTTAGGACCGAAAGTATACAATAAGATTTTACCTGAAATAAAAATTATTAAAAGAATAAAAACATGCGTAATGCACTTAAGAAACTTTATTTTTATTAACTTGGAGGCGTTAACGGGAATGTTTTAAGAACACAAGTTATTTCTTAATGAAATAATTATAGTTATTGTTAGTTAGTTAGTTTTAGTAACGTACACTTTTGTACACGAAATATGTATTCATATTAGGTTAATAGATTTCATAGAATTTATAATGTAATTGCACATACAGGTGGCCAACACCTAGGTGCATATGTATTTAAATTTAAATAAATAAATAAATAAATAAAAAAAAATATTACGAGTTTACCTACTAATTTTAAGATTCTTGTAATCTTAATAATAGGAAAGTTATAAATGATTTTCGATGTGATAAACAAAATTCATCTAAAATATCCATATTAAACTTACATTCTAAACTAAAAAAATATTGCAATGTTGCTATAACTTTCATTTTGCAATTTCATTTAAATTACTGTATCCTTAATTATGCAGATCCTTTTATTACTTAGGACCGAAACTATACAACAAGATTTTACCTGAAATAAAAATTATTAAAAGAATAAAAACATGCGTAATGCACTTAAGAAACTTTATTTTTATTAACTTGGAGGCGTTAACGGGAATGTTTTAAGGACACAAGTTATTTCTTAATGAAATAATTATAGTTATAGTTAGTTAGTTAGTTTTAGTAACGTACACTTTTGTACACGAAATATGTATTCATATTAGGTTAATAGATTTCTTAGAATTTATAATGTAATTGCACATACAGGTGGCCAACACCTAGGTGCATATGTATTTAAATTTAAATAAATAAATAAATAAATAAAAAAAAAAATTACGAGTTTACCTACTAATTTTAAGATTCTTGTAATCTTAATAATAGGAAAGTTATAAATGATTTTCAATGTGATAAACAAAATTCATCTAAAATATCCATATTAAACTTACATTCTAAACTAAAAAAATATTGCAATGTTGCTATAACTTTCATTTTGCAATTTCATTTAAATTACTGTATCCTTAATTATGCAGATCCTTTTATTACTTAGGACCGAAACTATACAACAAGATTTTACCTGAAATAAAAATTATTAAAAGAATAAAAACATGCGTAATGCACTTAAGAAACTTTATTTTTATTAACTTGGAGGCGTTAACGGGAATGTTTTAAGGACACAAGTTATTTCTTAATGAAATAATTATAGTTATAGTTAGTTAGTTAGTTTTGGTAACGTACACTTTTGTACACGAAATATGTATTCATATTAGGTTAATAGATTTCTTAGAATTTATAATGTAATTGCACATACAGGTGGCCAACACCTGGGTGCATATGTATTTAAATTTAAATAAATAAATAAATAAATAAAAAAAAATATTACGAGTTTACCTACTAATTTTAAGATTCTTGTAATCTTAATAATAGGAAAGTTATAAATGATTTTCAATGTGATAAACAAAATTCATCTAAAATATCCATATTAAACTTACATTCTAAACTAAAAAAATATTGCAATGTTGCTATAACTTTCATTTTGCAATTTCATTTAAATTACTGTATCCTTAATTATGCAGATCCTTTTATTACTTAGGACCGAAACTATACAACAAGATTTTACCTGAAATAAAAATTATTAAAAGAATAAAAACATGCGTAATGCACTTAAGAAACTTTATTTTTATTAACTTGGAGGCGTTAACGGGAATGTTTTAAGGACACAAGTTATTTCTTAATGAAATAATTATAGTTATAGTTAGTTAGTTAGTTTTGGTAACGTACACTTTTGTACACGAAATATGTATTCATATTAGGTTAATAGATTTCTTAGAATTTATAATGTAATTGCACATACAGGTGGCCAACACCTGGGTGCATATGTATTTAAATTTAAATAAATAAATAAATAAATAAAAAAAAATATTACGAGTTTACCTACTAATTTTAAGATTCTTGTAATCTTAATAATAGGAAAGTATAAATGATTTTCAATGTGATAAACAAAATTCATCTAAAATATCCATATTAAACTTACATTCTAAACTAAAAAAATATTGCAATGTTGCTATAACTTTCATTTTGCAATTTCATTTAAATTACTGTATCCTTAATTATGCAGATCCTTTTATTACTTAGGACCGAAACTATACAACAAGATTTTACCTGAAATAAAAATTATTAAAAGAATAAAAACATGCGTAATGCACTTAAGAAACTTTATTTTTATTAACTTGGAGGCGTTAACGGGAATGTTTTAAGGACACAAGTTATTTCTTAATGAAATAATTATAGTTATAGTTAGTTAGTTAGTTTTGGTAACGTACACTTTTGTACACGAAATATGTATTCATATTAGGTTAATAGATTTCTTAGAATTTATAATGTAATTGCACATACAGGTGGCCAACACCTGGGTGCATATGTATTTAAATTTAAATAAATAAATAAATAAATAAAAAAAATATTACGAGTTTACCTACTAATTTTAAGATTCTTGTAATCTTAATAATAGGAAAGTTATAAATGATTTTCAATGTGATAAACAAAATTCATCTAAAATATCCATATTAAACTTACATTCTAAATAATTAAATGAAGTGATGGAAATCTCTTGGTGAAACATGTCGAAATATAAGTAAGTAATAACAAAAAGCACACTTGGTATTGTTTCACAAATAAATATAATTAAATACTCGATGTACATTTCGCCTTGCGGCATCATCAGGAGTTCTCGAGAAACTAAAGTAAAATTTAATATACTGTAACTACCTACTTCTAACAAAAATGTAAATAAAATTGTACAAAAATAGAAATTATGAAAAGGTCATGGCTTATCTGGAAAGACCGTTTTTACAAGGCTAGGGTTTATTATCGGAGAATTTATGAGTTCTGTTTGTTCATTAAGAACATTGCCTGGTTGTAAAAGTAAACTTTCTTTTATAAAATAACCTTCTAGAACATTCATTTTTTTACTTTTATTTAAACTATATAGTACTTCTAAATTGTCTATTGAAAATTGATGTCCCGTGTCTAAAACATGGTTAGCTACACTTGAATTTTCATAATTTAATTTAACGGCTCGCATGTGTTCTGAGAATCTTAATTTGAAATTTCGCCCTGTTTGACCTATATAAAATTTACTACAATCACTACAATTAATTCTGTAAATTCCTGATTTGTTTAGTTTAGGATTCGCTGTTTTATTATTTGTTAATTGACTTTTTAAAGTGTTATTATTATAGAAGGCTATTTTAAAATCCAGTTTCTTTAAAACATTACTAATTTTCATACTTATACTACCTAAATATGGAATTTTAACCCATTGTTTTAATGTCAAGTCCTGGGACGGGGGAAATGCTGATTTTAATGTAATTGATTTGTTCATTCTATTGACTAATTTATCTATTAGAGATGAGTTATAACCATTATTTTCTGCAATTATTTTAATAGTTTTTAATTCTTTATTAAAGTTAAATGTGTTCATCGGTACTTTCAATAGTCTATAAATCATTGAATTAAACGCAGCATGTTTCACGTTAGTGGGATGATTGGAGGTATTTGGTATCAATGTATCGCAAAAGGTAGGTTTTCTAAAAATACTGTAATCTAACTTGTTGTTACTAATCTGGATTTTTAAATCAAGGAAATTTAAAGAACGATCAGGTGCTTCTTTCTCTATAGTGAATTGAATATTATTATTAATTTTATTAAGTTGTACTAAAAAGTTATCTAGCTGTCTATCTGAACCTGACCACAAACAGAGAATATCATCCACATATCTAAACCATGCTGATACCGGTGACGTATTTGTCCTGTATTTATCAAACAAGTTAACTTCGAAATGGTCCATGAAAATGTCTGCTAGTAATGGTGACAAGGGGGAACCCATCGGAAGGCCATTGTTCTGTTTATAAAAGTTGTCACCAAACTGGAAATAATTTTGTTCCAAACATAAATTCAGCATTTCCTCTATTTCTAAAGATTTATCCGGGCAATGTTTCTTAATTCTAGACTTGTTTCATTTGATGTAAAAAGTTTATTTACTTCCATTCCCATCCCGGAAGTAAAAAATATTGTATATTCTAGAATTAAGAAACATTGCCCGGATAAATCTTTAGAAATAGAGGAAATGCTGAATTTATGTTTGAAAACAAAATTATTTCCAGTTTGGTGACAACTTTTATAAACAGAACAATGGCCTTCCGATGGGTTCCCCCTTGTCACCATTACTAGCAGACATTTTCATGGACCATTTCGAAGTTAACTTGTTTGATAAATACAGGACAAATACGTCACCGGTATCAGCATGGTTTAGATATGTGGATGATATTCTCTGTTTGTGGTCAGGTTCAGATAGACAGCTAGATAACTTTTTAGTACAACTTAATAAAATTAATAATAATATTCAATTCACTATAGAGAAAGAAGCACCTGATCGTTCTTTAAATTTCCTTGATTTAAAAATCCAGATTAGTAACAACAAGTTAGATTACAGTATTTTTAGAAAACCTACCTTTTGCGATACATTGATACCAAATACCTCCAATCATCCCACTAACGTGAAACATGCTGCGTTTAATTCAATGATTTATAGACTATTGAAAGTACCGATGAACACATTTAACTTTAATAAAGAATTAAAAACTATTAAAATAATTGCAGAAAATAATGGTTATAACTCATCTCTAATAGATAAATTAGTCAATAGAATGAACAAATCAATTACATTAAAATCAGCATTTCCCCCGTCCCAGGACTTGACATTAAAACAATGGGTTAAAATTCCATATTTAGGTAGTATAAGTATGAAAATTAGTAATGTTTTAAAGAAACTGGATTTTAAAATAGCCTTCTATAATAATAACACTTTAAAAAGTCAATTAACAAATAATAAAACAGCGAATCCTAAACTAAACAAATCAGGAATTTACAGAATTAATTGTAGTGATTGTAGTAAATTTTATATAGGTCAAACAGGGCGAAATTTCAAATTAAGATTCTCAGAACACATGCGAGCCGTTAAATTAAATTATGAAAATTCAAGTGTAGCTAACCATGTTTTAGACACGGGACATCAATTTTCAATAGACAATTTAGAAGTACTATATAGTTTAAATAAAAGTAAAAAAATGAATGTTCTAGAAGGTTATTTTATAAAAGAAAGTTTACTTTTACAACCAGGCAATGTTCTTAATGAACAAACAGAACTCATAAATTCTCCGATAATAAACCCTAGCCTTGTAAAAACGGTCTTTCCAGATAAGCCATGACCTTTTCATAATTTCTATTTTTGTACAATTTTATTTACATTTTTGTTAGAAGTAGGTAGTTACAGTATATTAAATTTTACTTTAGTTTCTCGAGAACTCCTGATGATGCCGCAAGGCGAAATGTACATCGAGTATTTAATTATATTTATTTGTGAAACAATACCAAGTGTGTTTTTTGTTATTACTTACTTATATTACATTCTAAACTAAAAAAATATTGCAATGTTGCTATAACTTTCATTTTGCAATTTCATTTAAATTACTGTATCCTTAATTATGCAGTTAATGGAATAATGTGATCAATTCATAATTATTCGAGTATATCGTAAAGTCATTAACTTCATATATAAAAGAGAGGTTATGTGTAATTGTAATGTTGCAAATTAAAAGTATAAAGTATAGTTTAGAGTTACACTTTCTATTTTGTATTACATCATGTAATACAAAATAGAAACACATCACCAATTGTTTCACTGATGCCTTTTGTATTATAATTTGGGACATACCGTTAGGAGTTTAAACCCCTTAGAGGGGGTGGTAAGCGTATTTACTTAATCTGCATCTATACGAGACGTGATTGGCCGAAAGTCTGGCTAAGAAAGGGTAGGGAATGATTGCAATAAGGAGTTGAAGAAATTTCACATAAATAGTCAAGACACGTACCATCGACCATGGGGTGGGATGATTAATGAGCATAAATGAAATTAAAATTTTAGTTTTGCTTTATATGGTAGAGGGCGACACAATTTCTAAATAGAACGTAAACAAGGGAAGGCGACATTTTGTTTATTTTTCTTCTTGCGTTCTGTTTGGTATCATATCCTTTCATACATATTCTTAAATGTAATTTATGTTACTGTTATTGTTTTTACTGTGCTTTAAGTGCTTAATAGGATATTTGTATTAAAGTGATAAAAAATATGTTTTAATAAAATATTGAAAAGACAATAATTTTCGAAGTAAAGATATTGGTTTTATAGGTAAGCCATAAGATATATATATATTAATAGTAGTGTTTACTTTGTAAATAAGTTAACTATGGGAAAATGTTTTGTTTTTCCGACACTTAGGCTACGCGCACACATGCAATTTTCAGTTGCGTAACAGTTTGGTCCTCTGAGTGACTGCCAAGCATTTATATGAAAGTGCGCACACATGCAACTACAAATTCGAGCAACCAAACAGTTTGTATTTTGTCAGAAACTAAACGATTGCGCAACTGCAAGCAACTCATTTGTGTCATATAGGTTTAAATAGGTCCCCGCTCACTGCAACTAAACAATTGCGTCAAAATAGTCAGTAACGTTCGGCACCCGGCTAGAAAACATGTCTTCTCCCGAAGCACAAGGTAGGAAATGCTTTTTAAATTTCGATTTTTTTGAATTTAGAAGTTTATTTAACCAACTAGTAGGAGGGCAATGCAGCATATGGAAGAAGTGATGGCTACCAGTTTCAAGGATTTGCAGTAAATTCAACTCGTTTATGTTCTACGGGCATTTATATCCCAAACAATTTGCCCCACACGGACAACCATCGACATCGTCGACGCCCATGTCAAGCAATTCTTCACAATGTAGTAATTCTATGGATCCAGTTTCTCCGATAGACTGTTTTCATTTAAACAGAAAAGACTGCTGTACATAGGACAAAATAAAAATGTGAACAATAATATATATATAATATAAGTGTTTAGCATTACAGTGCCTTTATATTAATTATATTACTTTGTTTTGGCTTATTTTTAAAGGAAACGTTTATTTCCCAACTGCTTTCTTCGTTTTTCTTAATCCTTACCTTAAAGTAATTGATAGTCTTTCGACCGTGAGGAACGGCATTTCTCCATTTAGTTCCTTGGTATGTTGTAGCGAAATGGTTTCTTTCCATTTCTAGGGTACTGTTGACTACCCTTTAGGAAGTCGACGGTGGTTGAATACAAACACTTACATGGGTGATGTATGGATATATTTACAATGAATATATACAGTGGTACAAGTGCTTAACTTACTCGTACTGTTAACAACTACATCTCTACATAATAATTATAATAATCTCTTAATGATTATAATACTCTTAATGTTAATCTTGATATTCTTAATACTGTCTCTTATAGTAATGTCCTCTACTTTATATATGGACGTATGTTTATTGTATACTTAACATGTATATTTACAAGTAGTAAACAATACATTAAATGTTATTGTTTACTAATGAATGTTATTCCATAACATTCATTGAGATGCATCGTGCATGTATAAGCATTCTTACACCGACCTTTCATTATACATAACATTACCTTGTCAAATAGGATAAGGTCTTCTTTGGTGTAATCAAATGACTATTTGTTTATACTAGCACGTCACATCTCCTTCGCAAAGGAAAGAAAAATTTTGTTCTATAAATAAAATTTTTCGTAATATACCATAGTATTGTATCTTACAATTTTCCCTTTTGTTTCTATCACATACACATAATCTTACATTATATATTACATCTTTATACATTTACATACATAATCTACTTTGTAATTCTTAAATTTCTATTACACTAGATCTTATTTATATATTACATTTTTGTACATTTACATACATAATCTACTTTGTAATTCTTAAATTTCTATTGAAATAGATCTTATTTATACTTAATCTACACTTTTGTCCTTATACAATTTCACTTTGTTTTTGTGCACTTCTACTTGCTTATTTCTAATTTTTACCGTTACATTCGGTGTGTTTTCCCTTATTACTGCGTAAGGACCCTTATATAGAGGTTGTAACTTGTTTGTAGTTTCATTTTTGACTAAAACTTGATCATTGGATTTGTAAGTTACATTCCTTACACGTTTATTAAATTTTTCCGTTCGTTTGACTTTAGTTTCGATTAAGTTATTCCTAGCATCTTTCCAAGCACTTGAAAGTCTATATTTCAATTCATTTGGATAATGCTCAAAATTATATATTGGATCGCTTGACTTTAGTATGTTACTTGGTAATTTACATTTCTTGCCGAACATTAGTTCGTAGGGTGCGTACTTAGTCTGTGAGTGTTCGCTCGTGTTGTACGCAAAACACCAGAAAGGTACCCAAGAACTCCATGTGTCCGGATAATTGGACGTTTGGATTCTAAGATACGATCCCAAATGCTTATGTGTATTCTCCAATGCACCCAAGGTTTCGTGATGATAAGCTGTGCTATTTAACTGTTTAATTTCCAAAATGTTGGCTGTTTCTTTGAATATCGCTGCTAAAAATTCAGTGCCTTTGTCAGTAACTATTTCATCTGGGACTCCATACCTAAGAATGAAATTATTCACAAATGACCTAGCTACTGTTTCGGCTTCCTTATCTTTAATAGGATATCCCTCAACAAATTTAGTTAACTCGCATTGAAGCGTTAATATGTATCTATTATCATCAGAATCCTGGTTGATTGGACCCACAAGATCTAAAAATACTTTTTGAAATGATTTTGTTGCTGTCGACGTGATTGTCATCGGTTCTGGGGCGCGCATCCCATGTTTGTATCGTTGACAATCGTCACATTTTTCAACAAATTTATTTACATCTGCCTTCATACCAATCCAATAATAATATTTCTTTATGTTACTATACATACGGTTAATTCCAGCGTGGCCTCCCGTCGGCAAAATGTGAAAATCGTTTAAAATTAACTGTTGTGTTTCATTACAATCAATCTTTTCCACATTTGAAATGATATTTACCTTTAACTTGTACTTCCGGAGAGTAGCTAATTCTCGTTTCATACGGGCTATTAGATGCTCATTAATCGAGCTTTGAAATATACATATTTCAGGAATTCCATAATTATTACATATTTGTTGCAAATTCCTCAGCTCTGTACCTAAGTCAGTTACTGATAGGATATCTTGCATAATGTATATTATTTGTCTAGACATGTCATAAAAAAATTTGCCCTTTTTTATTAATTTATCATTTCCTATTTTGGTAAAATTAGTGCCTGTCACGGTTGTTAATTCCGTAATGTTAAATGGAGGTTTTAATAATGCCACCATTCCTGGATGCCGTATATTTTCATTATTTCCGTTACTTTTTGTTATTAATTTTTGTTTTATTAAATCCGATTTTATACTCGACCTAGTTATTACATTAACGTTTGCTGCCATTTCCTTAAGATCGCTTGATTCTAAACGAATTCTTGATAATGCGTCGGCTGCCACGTTTTCTTTTCCTTTTATATAATTAATTGTAAAATCATATTCCTCTAGCAAGAGTCTAAATTTTATTAGTCTCGAAGACGGATTTGTCATACTGAATAAATATATCAGGGGCCTGTGATCTGAGTATATCTGAAATTTTCGGGCATATAGATAAGGCCTGAAGTGTTGTACTGACCATACGATGCTTAATAATTCTTTGTGGATCACCGGAAAATGTATCTCGCTTTTGCTGAGTGCCCTACTTGCATATGCAACAGGTCGCCCGTCTGCATTTGACAGAATGGCTCCTATAGCATAATTCGATGCGTCTGTTGTTAAGATGAACTGGTTATCCCGAGAGAAGTCTGGGTATTGTAACACAGGCGGATTTATTAAAGCTGTTTTAAGAGTTTGAAATGCTAACTCGCATTCTCTATCCCAATGAAACGTAGTTGATTTTCGCGTGAGCTTATTTAAAGGACTCGCAATTTTTGCGAAATTAGGAATAAATCTCCGATAATAATTTGCGAACGCTACAAATCGTTTCGTCTCTTCCCCGTTTGTAGGGGTAGGGTAGTTTTGAATAGCTACAATTTTTTGTGGATCTGGCGAAATACCGTTTTCTGAAAGAACATGCCCTAAGTATAGAATTTCTTTTCTCAAAAATTGACATTTTACAGGATTTAGTTTTAAATTTACTTTCCGTAATCTATCTAAAACTTTAACTAAATTTTGATTATGATTTCGTAAATTGTTCCCGAAAACAATTAGATCGTCTAAGTAAACAAAACATGATTCGTAGTTTAAACCCGACATTGCTATTGTCATGATTCTTGAAAAAGAACTAGGTCTCGATTTCATTCCCATCGGTAATCTTTTCATTTGCCAATGCCCTTTATCCGTCGTAAATGCCGTATACTTCCTACTTGACTGTTCTAACTCTACTTGATAGTACCCTTGTGACAAATCTAAATGTGTGAAGTAAACTGCTCCCGAAAGTGCATCTAAAATTTCCGTTATATTCGGTAATGGAAACCTATCGTCTTCAATATTTTTGTTTAGAAGACGGTAGTCTATGACCACTCTCCACCTTTTGTTACCATTTGCATCAGCCTTTTTTGGTACAATTAACAAAGGTGATGACCATTGCGATTTACTTTCTTCTATAATGCCTTGCTTCAGCATTTTATTTATCTCCGTATCTATATCCTTTTTTTGTGCTTGAGGCAACCTATAAGGTTTTACGTATACTGGTTTTACATTGTCTTTTATGTTAATTTCTTGTTGAGCTATATTTGTTACAGTTACTGGATCATTTTCTAATAAAAAAACGTCACTGTATTTTGCGCATATTTTCGCGATTGAATCTATTTCTTCCTTATTTAAATGTTCTATGTCAATTGAATTTAATACTTTCTCAACCCTATTTACCGTGATTTCGTTTACATTAAAATTGTATACTTCGAAATCTGTCACATTAGCTGTGATTGGTTTAAAATTTCTAATTGTGATTTCTTTATAATTCGTGTTTAAAATTCTAACCGGTATGCTATATGAATTAGGTTTTGCAATAATACCTGCGGTAAATACTCCTTCCGCAATCTCTGAAGGGTATACGACACATTTGTTCGAATTGTCTATTCGAAAATGTCTTATTACCTCACATCGTGGCGGTATTATAGTCATACACTCGTTATCTGACTCTAAATTAGTCGATATTTTATTATTATTTATATTGAATGAGAAAGAAAATTTCTCGAAATTTATTTCTGCTCCGTATTTTGTTAAAAAATCTGTTCCTAAAATACCATCGAACCTATTCGTAAAACTATGTATTACCTGAAATTCATGATTGAATTTATGTTGCTGTAATTCTAAGGAAAGAATTGCTGAACCTTGTGATTTTAAAGTACCAGCTATGCCTTTTATTCTACATTTTCTATCTGTATTTACCTATTGATATTTATTTAAACATTCTGAAAAGAATACACTAATATTCGCTCCAGTATCTATTAAAAAAATTACATTGTTTCTATTATATTTCAAAGTTATATAGTTTAAATTATTGCTTTTATTGACCTCGAAAAAACTGCATTGTATGCTTTTGGGTTATATTTGAACTTGAACTATTCGCATTTCTATTGTTAACTATCGCTGCGTTTGCATAATTGTTTTTATATGTCGAACCTCGTCTCTGTTTGTTATTATAAAATTTGTTTGCGTTGTTTTGCTCATACGTTGACCTATGCTTTCCGTTATTTTTTCTGTAACCGTTGTTATTATCGCGTTTATTGACATGACCATGAAAACGTTTATATTTATTTGCTGTGTAATTAAATACGTTCATTGAAGCCGGTCTATTAAACTCTTCTTCAATTGCTACATTTATTGCATCTTTCAGAGTGTCAGTGTTTCTTGATTTAATTATTGTTCTTAATTCCGCATTTTTAATACCGTTGCAAAATGAATTGATCGCGATTTTCTCATTAATTGGTTTCAACGTTTTTACAAGATTTTCGTTATCTCCCGCTTGTGAAATAGTCAATTCGTCAAGAAGTTTCTCTATTTGTTGACCGTATTCGCGTATTGATTTATCATTTTGTTTCAGTTGGTGTAATTGAGTTGATAATGTTAATGCAGATTTTTTAGTTATAAAATTTACCGTTATTTCTTTTATTAGTTTCTCTACTGTGTCATATTCTGAATCTAACCGAATTTTTGCATTAGTGGTTAACCTGGTTTTTAACACGTATTGTATAAGTAACTTGTGTTGATCCTCCGCTAATGTACTAGCATAAAATGAAATACCATCTATCAATTGCTTGGTTGTATCCTCATTGCCATTCATCATCGGCAATAAACCCGATACGACTTTTAAATCAAATTTATCAGTCATATTTACTTGTTTTTTAACCCGTTTTTCTAATAAAGTTTGCAATGATTCGATATCAAGTTTAATTTTTTGACTGTAAACCCTAACTTCGACACGCAAACGAAGTCTGTTTTATGAACATCACCTGTAAATCTACGTTTTAAAGTGTTGAACCTCTGTATAAGTGTTCCTAACTCAACAAGTTTGTTTTCAGTATGTTGGGAATTTTCCCTTCTTTCTTTATTATCCTTAACTCTATTATTTTTAAACTGTTCAATATCCGCGCACAATTTTTTTGAAATCTTCTATGTTCATTTATATAGTTTTTTTCCACTAACCTTTTATTATACCTTCTCCAGCATGTCCAGTTGTTCTCTGCTCTTGATCACTTCTGTTCGTATCTTCTTTTCCCAGTGCTTCATGCATCTGTACCATACGAAGTACGAAAATACCATTATCAGGAGTAGTACTGCTGTTGCTGACCCAATTTGTGCTGGTGTGAATGTTGTAACATCGGCCGTTGTTCCACTGTTACCTGTTTGTGCAATTATCACCTCTTCCTTTGATGCCGTAGAACCCATTGCGTAGTGCTTGTCTTCCTATTATTTATTCCAAATTCCAAATTTGTGCTGCAGGTAGCAGACTGCCATAGAACAATTTGTTGTTGTTCTATTTTATTTGCAGGACTGGCAGGATCGCCATGTAGCGAAATGGTTTCTTTCCATTTCTAGGGTACTGTTGAGTACCCTTTAGGAAGTCGACGGTGGTTGAATACAAACACTTACATGGGTGATGTATGGATATATTTACAATGAATATATACAGTGGTACAAGTGCTTAACTTACTCGTACTGTTAACAACTACATCTCTACATAATAATTATAATAATCTCTTAATGATTATAATACTCTTAATGTTAATCTTGATATTCTTAATACTGTCTCTTATAGTAATGTCCTCTACTTTATATATGGACGTATGTTTATTGTATACTTAACATGTATATTTACAAGTAGTAAACAATACATTAAATGTTATTGTTTACTAATGAATGTTATTCCATAACATTCATTGAGATGCATCGTGCATGTATAAGCATTCTTACACCGACCTTTCATTATACATAACATTACCTTGTCAAATAGGATAAGGTCTTCTTTGGTGTAATCAAATGACTATTTGTTTATACTAGCACGTCACAATGTGATATAAGGCCGTATCTGATCCAGAAGAACATCAAAGCTCTTGACACTCATTCGGTAATAATTAAAAAACTTTTCTGGATAACCTCGTAGCTCTCCATGCAACTTATAAAATTCCACATTTCTCAAACGTTGGCTTGTAAGGGGACACACCCAATATCGCTTCTCTCTTTTAATTTTCTTTCTTCTCCCTAACTCGAGAGCACACACAGCAGTCAACTTAACGAAGTCCATAGTAACAGTGAAATCTATTAGTTGCTTGTGTGCGCACATGGGCAGACTAAACTATTTAGTTGCACAAACAGTTGCGCAACTGAAAATTGCATGTCTGCGCCTAGCCTTACATGTGAAAGTCCATATATATAATTTTGTTTATTGAATAAAGTGTATCTGTGAAATTCTGCCATAACCTCTGTATTTCAGATACGAGTAGGTTGTACAAGTGTGTTGTTCATGGCTGCCTGGATATTACATCTCTACGGCATTACTTTCCTAATCCAGACAAACAACCCGACAAATTTAAGATTTGGCTGAATTCCACTGGAAATGTGTCCTTACAAACGGTACCATATAAGACAATCTATTCTAGTCACAGAATATGCCAGCTTTATTTCTCTAAAGAATTTGTTACCCGAAATAATCGTGTAACCCCATCTGCAAAACCAACATTATATCTACCAACAAATACTGAAGGTAATTTTACATCTATAAGTTTTATTTCAAAAATAAAAGTATTTATAATTGCATGTCATATTAAACTGGTTATGCTGCCCCTAAGGACACATATTTAAATATTAATTTGCAATTAATATGCTTAGAGCTCAACAAATCGAAAATCACTTTATTATATACTACTTCATATTAAGGTTGTAATAGTACGGCTTTATTTTTGACTGTAATTAATAAAGTAATTAAGTTGTTCTTTTGTGAGAGAAATTTTAGGTTTTTAAACAGACTCAAATTTAATAGTGAAATTAATTAACTTATTGAACACTCCTCGTTACTAGCTCAGATGGGAGGTCGGTTCGCATGAGAATCTTATTTTCAAGTCGGTTCAGGTATTAAGACACTAAGATTATTTTTATAGACGTACTATCTTTATAATCCAGATTTTTATGTTAAGGTAACCAAATAAGATGCAAAATGATATTTAAATACTATGAATATATTGATTAAAAAACAAACAACAAAGATCAGGTTACAAAACAAATATTACAAAGCGAAATACAATTAAAATTGTATATATCAATATAAAATACGCATAAGTTACAAAATAGGCAGACATAATAGGTTAACAAGACGATGGCGCTTTACAGAGACAACATACCGTGAATTTAATTAGATCTTAATTGATTGGTTACGTAAAATGCATGCATGATATAGGCCTCTAATTAGATTACACGTTGGGTACCTTTACGATGATGCTATGAAGATGAAGCGGTGTTTTCATTCGTTGATACGGGCAGCTTCCCAGGATAGATGGATGCCGTCTTCTTTGCCTCGAACTGGGGCACACACACTAGCTTTAATTTTACTTTTATATCGTGTAGCACACTATTTGATTTATTGCCTATATATCTCTTTTCTCTTAAGGAGTGCTTTGAATTACCATATTTTTATTAGCACTATTAACCTGCGAGATCCTTCCCTATGAAATTATAAACGCCAGGAAATTTCTTCTGATGCGTTCATAATTAACTGGGTTGGGTCCAGCCGATTTATTTATTCGACAAGAGGGACCTGTCAACCTGCTCCTTCACTAGTCGGGGAACGTCTAACTGCATCTTCGCCGCTTAAGGAGCGTCTCACGGTATTCTTTACGGGGATTCCCCGGACCACTCTTAGGGACTTCACTACTTTTCCAACTTGTTCATGAGAAAAAGCACTCCGTAAAATGTTTGTTCGTGCTTATTTAGCATTCAAGGTTGCCCACGTGTCGATTGCACACAAATCAGTTTCTGTCAACACCGCATAACTTCTTGGCTGGCGTTGATAAGGTTGACGACACATGTGTTTATTTTACATAGATACATCTACGCACTCTTTTTTTTTTACACCACGAATATATACAGAATTTACATGGAGACATTTTAAGAAGGAATATAATATTTTAATACAAATAAATAAGTAATATATATTTCCCGATCTGTGTTGTTTAATTATATACATTAATTTCATGATATCATTACCTTTGGTAATTTTACCTTAACGTAAATAGCTTTGATGTTATTATGTTTATATTTTATTTATGATATACAGGGCCCACCGTTACAGATAAACCCCCCTTTGCCTTTTCTGATAGGCTGATAAGTCTAAATGAAAAGCAAATAATGGTAACGTGTATATAGTAAAATATAAAAAGCTCAAAAAAAATTTTGAAGTTACATAGAGGAAAGTGTCCTAATATGGGGATACTGCCTAATATGGGGTATCTCAATATTTTTTAAACTATGGCAGTGACATCTATTATGTGATAACTTTTAATAAGGTTTTGGTGTCTGCAGACATCTGTAAAAGATTTATCGACTTAAAATGATTGTACCGACCAAACATTATCCATAACTCATTTAGGCGGCGGTTGAGTTTTTGCAACTGTATATGTGCATTGGTTAAAACAGGAGATAAAAGTAAGTATTATTTACTGTTTTTGGTTGTTTAAAAAGTAGATGGAATAGGTAATGATGCGTGTATACTGATGTGAAAAAATCTTTATCCGATTTATTTTTATATTAACCTAAATCTGTGAGCTGATCTTTGCCTATTATGGGGTACATAGATGTGCTTATTTTGGGGTACCCCATATTATGGCACAAATGGTAAAACACAAATAAATTAAATAATTCTTCCAGATGTCGGGTAAAAGAAAGCAGTGGACGCGTGAAAATATGATAGAAGCTATTAAAGCTTGCGGAGAAACAAAAGAATGGGTTATAAAAAAAGTGCCAAGACATACAACGTTCCACAAACAACTCTAGAAAGATATGTAGCAAGGGGAGAAGAGCCAGAGAAGATTGTGAATGAGAGGTTAGGAAGAAAGCCAGTATTTTCAGCACAAATGGAAGAAGAATTAGTTAATCACTGTCTAGAACTGGAAAGAAACTTTTTTGGAGTCACTCAGAAAGACATTTGTCGCCTGGCGTTTGAACTTTGCGAGCAAAACAATATAAAAAACCCTTTTAACAATCACAAGCAATGTGCAGGTTCTCGGTGGCTAAAGAGCTTTATTAACCGCCATCCAATCCTTTCCTTTAGAAAACCGCAAGGAATGTCCTACGCTCGTGTGAAATCTTTCACTAAAGAAAATGTTGAAAATTTCTTTAATTTATACGAGAATGTTTTGGAAAAAGTTAATAACAACCCATCACGCATTTTCAATTGTGATGAAACGGGTATAACCATTGTACAACATAAACAACAGAAAGTTATTGCCTTAAAAGGGAAAAAGCAAGTCGCTGCTTTAACATCTGCAGAACGTGGGGCCTTAATGACTGTTGTCATGTGTTTTGGGGCTACCGGTCAGTATATCCCTCCACTAATTGTTTTTCCTAGAAAAAATATGAAGGCCGAGCTAATGAATGGAATGCCTCCAGGAGCTGTTTCAGCATGCCATAAATCTGGATGGATACAGCAAGAAATCTTTGTTCAATGGTTTGAACATTTTGTTCGTCATACTAAACCTACTGAAAACGACCCACTTGTTTTGCTGCTGGACGGTCATTATTCGCACACAAGAAACCTTGAACTCATTAATCTAGCAAGAAACAACCATGTGTATATTTTTTGTTTCCCTCCTCATAGTACAAATAAAATGCAGCCCTTGGATGTCTCATTCATGTCTCCTTTTAAAACATATTATGCTCAGGAAATAAGAGATTGGCTTAGGCAGAATCCAGGGCGAGTTGTAACAGTCTATCAGGTTGGAGAACTTTTTGGTAGAGCCTATTTAAAGGCTGCCACATTAGGTACTGCCATACATGGCTTTCGGAAAACAGGTTTGTTTCCTGTTAACAGGCACGTTTTTAAAGAGCATGAGTTTGTAGCTGAGCAACTATCTAAGGAAGATAATCCTGTGTCAGTAGCAGAATTAAATCACGAGATCCCAGATATGGAATCAATTGAAGAAGAAGAAGCAATGGAACCAAAAGACAATCTTTTTCATGTGGCGCCTGCTGATTTATTACCGGTCCCAAGTTTAGCAGAGAAAATAGTTATCAAAAAGCGATCAAACGCTGGTAAAGCAACTATTATCACGAGTACCCCATACAAAAAAGAGTTAGAAGAAAGTCTCAATAAGAAAAATTCTCCATCTACATCAAAGGTTAAACGACAAGTCTTCTTTAGTAAGGATAAAAAGAAGGAAGGACAAGAAAAACCAACATCGAAAAGGAAACTAGTAACCCGAGGCAAAAAGAGACAAATGTCTTCATCCTCGTCAGATTCATCTGCAGAAATCTTTTTGCAAGAAAGTGACGATTCACCAAATGAAGATGAAGATGCAGAATGTTTGTTCTGTAACCAACCATTTTCGGAAGATATGTGTGGAGAACTGTGGCTTAGATGCTCTGTCTGTTTAAAATGGGCGCATAGTGAGTGTGCAGGAGAAAAAGGCAAACGTTACATTTGTGACTTATGCAAATAAAAATCACGATTATAAATTTATGTTTATTATAAACAGGAAATTCTGACTTTAAGTTCCCATATTTTATAACAAAAACATATTTGACATGCATGTATAGATACAGATATGTATGCATTTGTGATAATTTTTTGAATAAAGCAACAACATTTATATTTTTTCAATTTTTTAGTTTGATTTAGAATGTTTTTTGCCTGCCCCATATTATGGCCCTATTGTAATCTAATTTGGGGTACGCACATTTTTTTTTGGTATCATTTTTGTCCGTAATTACAAAAAAAGAGGAATGACTGATTACACATCGAAAGCTAGCATAACAATGAATCTGTAGTTTAAATTTTAAGTATTAATTACTAAAACTTTTGGAATTACTAAGGTTTGAAAAAAAGGACCCCATATTAGGCGATTTTCCTCTATACTTCTGGTTTGCTAAATGAATAATAATAAATGGATAGTAATAAATGAATAGATATGAATTTCGTATTTACAGACTAATTTTCTATCCGCCCTATATCTCTGTTGGGTCTTTTGGCGGTTTTTTATACTTTCTCAGATTCATAATGTTTTGGGTGCATTTGTATTCTTTGGTGATTGGGTCTCCTAACCAATAAGCATTTTCACTTACTCGTCGTAAAATTTCATAAGGTCCGTTATACAAATGAAAAAACTTTTTTATTTCCTTGGTTAGTGCTGACGAATAGTTGTGGTTCTTCACTAACACTTGATCACCTATTTCATATATCGTCGGAGAAATTTTTTGATCGTGCCTTGTTTTGCGTTGATCTGCTCGTTTTTGTAAGCGTTCTTGAGCCAAGATTATTTTTGGCCCCTCCCTAAAAAAAAACCATAACGGAATATGCAGTAAAAGTGTTCAAAAATTAACAAAAATAGCAAATTCTCAAAAATCAAAACAGAATCTAGTAAGATTAAAAATTAATCTAAAATCAACAGCAATAGTAAACTTTCTAACATTAAAACAGAATCTAGTAAAATTAAAAATTAATTCACATTAACAATCTTAAAACTAACACTTGAATAGTGTCTTTGCATCACTCACGATGTCCTTATAATCTGAATGTTCACACTAACTATTCTGCTGTTGCAGGCGGGCGTAGTGGGCTTCTGCATCTCGACGGGTCATGGAGATTAGCTCACCATTCACTCGAACACGGATTCGCTTGTTCATACGCTTCCTCTTCTTGGATAGCTTACCAGTGGTACCTTCCTTTCTTACCCAGGCCCCAGGATTGACCAGACATTCTGTCGACGGCGGAATCGTCGGAAACGGTGGAGGATCTGGATTAAGAAATGGCATATCCAAGGAAACTAACGAGTCCAGTGACATGATCGGAAGGAGTGAAGATTCGTCTGTGTGGAGCGGGGACGGGATAGAAATAGTAGGGGGAGAAATGGGGAGATGCGGCTTCTTCCTGGATTCGGGTGTTGGTGGCAGCGGAGACAACAAATCTGGGACCGGAGAAGCCCCAAATAATTGTAAAAGCCGGAATCCCAGATAGGCCTCGGCATCAGGGCTATACAGTGCGGGTCCTATGTCGATCGTCGTCTGGTCGGCGGGCGGTACAGGAACGTCTGCTTTGGGAGGCGTCAGACAACAGTACGTCCGATACTTCTCCTCCATTAAAGCAATAAATTTTCTCTCTGGCGGTTTCCATGCAGACAAACACTTCGTGCGGCGGATTGCACGAAGTACGAGCTCTAGATGGTATCATGAAGCAAATACTTGGCACGGCGGATTGTACAAAGTATGAGTTCCGGATGATGTCTTGAAACAAAACACCTGGTGCGGCGGATTGCCCAAAGTATCAGTTCAAAACATCCCTCACGGCCTCCGGCGGATTCGGATGTAGGAGATCGGTTTGGAGCTCGTCGGCGGACGGAAATTTAATGTCTTTTACATGGACTTTGACGGGCTTTCGATGGTTGGGCACCTGTAACATAAGAACAGACGGGGACAGGATCTGGATAACTTTAGAGGGCCCTTCGTATTTTGGTGCCAACTTGGCGGTGAACTTCTTCGACGCATCGGACAGATTATGCGTCTGGTGATACACCCACTGTCCAATCTGCGGGCGGTAAGGACGATGGCGTAGATTATATGATCTACTTTGCGTCTGGAATGCTTGAGCCAATTTTATCCTCACTATCTTAAAGAAATCGTTCAACTTGGATAGTTCCTGGGCTAAATCCTCGGTACTCGGTTCTACAACTGACCATCGGCGGTTCTTCGTAGGGAACTACGCGGCATGAGCTCTCTTCCGAAGTTAAGAAAAGCGGGCGTGAATCCTGTAGACTCATGTTTAGCAGTATTAATTGCGAGCATGAACTGAGGTAGGTACATATCCCATTCTCTATGGTCCTTTTCAATATACTGAGCCATCATAGGCCCTAACACACGATTTGCTCTTTCAACAGGGTTGGCCTGAGGAGCATATGGAGCGTTGAATCTGAGCTTAACACCTAACCCATTGAAATAATTTTTGAAATCGTGGCTAGCAAACTGGGGACCATTGTCGGCCAATAGGACTTTAGGACAGCCAAAACGATAGATGAGCCTTTCCTTAAGAGCCTGGATAACAGTCCGAGAAGTGGCAGAACGAAGCGGCTGACATTCCACCCACTTAGTGAACCTATCCTGTAAAACTAACAAAGAAGTGAATCCTTTCTTCGAACGCGGGAAGGGTCCAAGGAGATCCACGCTTACTTGTTCCCATGGGCAATCGACAGGTGAAAATAACATTTGTCCCAATGGTTTACCTTGATTAAATTTATGTCGTTTACAGGATCTGCACCTATTCACATACCTACGGACGTCTCGAAATATTCCTGGCCAGTAGTACAACGAGGCGGCTCTCGCCCTGCTTTTGGCGACGCCCAGGTGTCCTGCTTCCGGAGCGTCATGAATTTCCTTCAAGACGGTGTTTCGATCGGATTTCGCTACGCACAACTTCCAAGCGCGTACTCCACTCATATTATGCACGTCAGGTATATGTCTATATAGTCTGCCATTTTCCAGCCTATATTCTTGATGTTTTGCAGGTTCGGAGCGGACATCAGAAACCTTCTTGTTGTACCAAGCGCAAGACGTTTCTTCGAGCAAGGCACATGCGTCTTCATCATTTTCATGTGTGTAAGGAAGCGGCGCGCGTGATAGGGAGTCAGCTAAATTATTCATGGCTCCTTTTCGGTACTTCACAACAAAATCGAACTGTTGGAGATCAATCGCCCAACGACTAAGTCGTCCGGAAGGATTCTTCAGGTCATTTAAGAACCTCAGGCACTGGTGATCGGTAACAATAAGGAACTGGTTAAACTCTAAATAGTATTTAAACTTTTTAATACCCCAGACGACTGCCAAAGCTTCCTTCTGGGTGACGGAATAATTAACTTCTGCCTTACTCAAAGTCCAACTCGCATACGCTATCACTCTTTCGGTACCTTCTATCTCTTGAATCAAAACGACTCCCAAACCTTTTTCGCTGGCGTCGGTGTGCAGTTGGAAAGGTTTGGTGAAGTCCGGGCATGCGAGAACGGGGCTCTCTGTCAAGGCTTTCTTGACAGCAGCAAACGCGGCTTCGTGTTCCGTCGTCCATTCCCAATGCACATTCTTCTTGATTAAATTTACCAGCGGAACAGTAAATCCGTGCAAAATTTGGTACAAAACGACGATACCACGAAGTCTGTCCCAGAAAACTACGAATTTCCTTTTTATTTCGCGGCGGTGGTACATTTAAAATCGCAGCTATCTTGTCTGGATCGGTGCGGATGCCTTCTGGCGTGACTACGTGTCCCAAGTATATTATGCTTTGTTTCGCGAATGAGCATTTATCAGGCTGTAGCTGGAGACCGGCTTCACGGAAACGTGAAAAAACAGCGCGTAAATTCTTCAAATGCTCGTCGAAAGTCTTTCCAAGAATTATTATATCGTCAAGATACACAAACGCGTACTCTGCCATCTCCGGACCTATTATAGAGTCCAATAAACGCTGGAACGTTGCTCCCGCGCTATGAAGACCATACGGAAGCGTTTTGAACGAAAATAGGCCCTTCCCTGGAATTGTAAATGCTGTAATGGGTCTGCTAACTTCATCCAACTCCACCTGCCAATAACCGCTCTTTAAATCGAGTGTTGAAAAATATTTACTATTACGAAGTTTGTCTAGTATATTGGAAATATATGGCAGGGGATATGAATCTTTAATCGTGGCGGAGTTAACTTTGCGAAAATCCACGCAGAAACGTACACCACCATTCTTTTTCGCGACCACTACGATAGGTGAACTCCACGGACTATTACTGGTTTCAATGATATCGTCGCGAAGCATTTTGTCTACCTCAGCATCTATCAGAGCCTGCTTCTTTGGGTTGCACGGATAATACCTTTGCTTAATCGGGATTGCGTCCGGTTTTAGTCGAATAGTATGACGAATAAGATTCGTCCGGCCAGGCACAGTAGTAAACTTTCCCAATTCTTCCTCCAGGAATTTTTTCAAAGCGGTATCTTTGCGGTCCTGCATTTCAGAGAGCCCACAGTTCGCGGCAATAACTGCGTCGTCTCCTTTGAAATACAGTTTCCTCTTGGAAAAATCGAGGACAGCTCCTATCTCTTTAAGAAAATTAATCCCGAAGATGACTGAACACGGGCTTTTAGGCATTATTATAAAATTCACATGTATTGTGCGGCTACCCATGTGTACGGGCAAAGAAACAGAACCAGGTGACTCTACGATATCTCCATTTGCTAAGCGGACTTTAGATTTTCGGTTGAGAACACGTCGGACATCTTCTTTTCGCAAGCGGGCGACTAGAGACTTAGACAAAAATGAAGATGTAGCGCCGCTATCTACAAGCGCACGCAAACTCTGTTCAAAAATATTAATGCGGATCCACACGCGATTGTCTGGCACTGCTGAAACCCTGTCGCGAATATACGGAAGTTTAATCGGCGGTGTCCTTACGAACGGGCGGCCTTTGCCTGAAGACCGCCCTTCTTAGCGTTTCCCTGGCATCGCCAATCCTTGGATCGTACATCTAACTTTCCACAACGCGAGCAAAACAACTTAAACGGATTCCTGCAATTTGCTCTCATGTGATCCTCACCTCCGCACCTCCAGCAACGTCGTTCTGGATGTGATAGTCTTTGCGCTGGTGCTGATTGTGTCTGAACTTCGCGAGGCTTTGGACTTTGTACGACGTATGATAACTGATGCGAACGCGGAGTTATCGAAGAAGTACCGGGCTTAGCACCAGATGATTTTTCTGGTGAACGGATTACACTTTCTTTCTTATTGAACCGTGCTTGCTCCTCCTGAAGCAACTCAAACTCGGCAGTGGCTTTAGACAGTTGTCTGAGTGACTGTACCGCGTCCCGACGCACGTACATTCTATATGCAGGCGACATGTTATTGTACACGCGCTCTAGTTTCTCCTCTTCGGACATCGCTCTGCCGCGTCTTATTAATGTCAACATTGCGGTTAAATAGTCCTTAAAAGACTCATTACTTTTTTGTAGACGAGACCGTATATCCAAATCTACTGACAAATCATACCGAGGCGGAAGATATTGAAGTTTGAAATCTTCTAAAAATTCCTCCCACGTACCCCAAAGCGACCTATTATTCCGCAGCCACAAAAGTGCCTTATCTTTAAATAGCTCAGGCAGCGCAGTAAGCATCTGATCGTCCGTGATTTCGTAACAAATTTGTAACTCATTTATCCTTTCTAAAAAGGAAACAGCGTCCGAACTACCGTTAAAGTGTAAACCCCACTTTCTTAAGCAGTCGCAGATCAGAATATTTCCCTTAGGCACGGAACCCTGCTTAAATTCTTTCAAAAATGCGCTAAGGCGCTTACGTACTTCATCTACTGTACCAGAAGCGTCTAAACCTAAGGCTTTCGTAATTGCATTTAAATCATCCTTTTTGAGATTATGTATAGTTCCACTAAAAGTTGGATTTTCCGGTTTATCCGGTTTATCTGGCTCCGTCATTGTTCGAAATTATAATGTAATGTACAAAATTGTTTACCAAATAAAATTATATTCCCGTTTTATTTATTTATTTATCCTTTTATTCCTAACATTTAACAAAGAACCTGTATTATTTGTATGACTATCTATTTGTAAAACTTATACTTTATATACTTTCAAAGCAAAACTGTAATTGAACTGGTTACGGTCTATCATAAAGTTCAATATTTATATTTACCTAATTTAATTTTGCTTACTTGAACTAATTTATTTTTATACCAAAAACAAAGGCCTACACGGCTGGGCGCCATCTTGTAATGCGGTGGTTTATTTATAAATAATTATTGTTAATTATTTTCGGCTTTTATTTAACGGAACCACCACATACCAAGAAAAATCTATTTTCTTTTAAAATATTAGATTCTAAATGACTGTTAGCAGTTTTTCATCCATATACGGGTGCACGTTGGGTAGCCTATACTTACATCAAACTCTGTTACATATCCACGGGCTAATGTCGGCAAGCGTGCTATCTTTTCAAACGGTAGGAATATGTCAAATGTAAATTTAAAGTGACTTCTCGTGCTAATGAATGAAATGTGATTTTGTGAATCTAAATTGCGTATCACGGCCTAGCTCTCGTCGTGAGTTTATTTATGTGGGTACGTATTACTTTGTTTCTTCATGTTCTAATACACTTACTTTAATGTCTAGACAGATGTTTGTCTTTTTTTAAATGCATGAATTAAATTAATTTATTGACATATCATACAACAGATAGATTCAACGTTATTGTGTTTATTGCAAACAAAACTATATACAAATACATTAATATATATACACAAATTATACGCATACGATTTAACAAATTAAATCAAAATATTAATGTCGCAGCCAGCGATCTATAAATAGAATATTTATTTTCTAACCTTAAACTACATCGGAGTTTCTAATTTTACAATAAAATAAAATTCAACAGGTCTTGTTATGCTAGGAATATTTTATTTCATCTGTAGTGCTTTTAAATATTACTTTTAGTACGTTGTCCGGACTTTTGCTAGTACATGACCGGTAAATGATATCGATTATCGCGAAATATTTGTTCGGATAAAATTATTGCGAGAAGATATAACGTTTACTTTGCGATAACGCGTGTCTCGTACTTATGTTCGGAGATCTGGAATTTTATTTACGTGCGAGAATTTTTATCTTATTATGACGTTACGCGGATCTGGAAAAGAATTTAAATTATTTAATTTGGTTTGCGGTTTTCGGGATATTTTAATTGAAACACGACAATAGGTCTGTCTCAATTAAAATCTAGCAGGCGGTTATTATTGTTACGGATTTCAGGATATCTTAATTGAAACACGACAATAGGTCTGTCTCAATTAAAATGTTGCGGATTCTTAATTGAAACACGACAATGGGTCTGTCTCAATTAAAGTGTTGCGGATTCTTAATTAAAACACGACAATGGGTCTGTCTCAATTAAAATGTTGCGGATTCGGGATATCTTAATTGAAACACGACAATGGGTCTGTCTCAATTAAAATCTGGCAGGCGGGAACGCTTTTACTCATGACAATAGTCTAACTAAAAGCGATACGGTTTTAGACAGGTCCTAATTGAAACATGACAATGGGTCTGATTCAATTAGGAAAGACGGATATCAGAACACTCATGACAAATAGGTCTAAGTGTTCTGGTCGGGAACAGATCGAAAGCAAGACTCTCTATTTTCTTGGCCGTTGACGGCTCTTTTATATGGTCGCTTCGCCATGAAAAACAAGTATGCAGAGTGGGATTCTCATACGTAGACGTGACGTAGCAACGCGCGAAAAATAATCGTGACGTCTCCGGATAACTTAAGAGCGCGAACGACAAAGAAATTAACAGATGAAATAGCATATTAACTACCAAAATATTTACAACATGATAAACAATGATTAATGACCGGCTGAATAAAATATCAAACATATATAATTTGAAAATTGCAATTCAAAGTAGATATGAAATGTGAATAAATGATATTTTATTCACTTAATGAAGGAGCTTCGTTACAACTTCGCCAGTTATGTCCGTCCTACTTGGGTATTTAATGAGTCTTTCGATTTGTCGCGCCGGCCTTTCTCCTTTCATTAATTCATACGGCGTGAAACCTGTGGAGTCATGTTCTGTGCAGTTGAGCCAATTCTCGATTGTTTCCATATATTGTGTCTTATTCACCCAATACCATACGTGCTGAGTCATAGTCCCGAATTTCGCATTGTATGTTCTAGGCCTCAGTAATTCCATCCAAATGCTTTTGTGTTCGCTTTCGGACCAATACATCTTCAGTAGTTCTTGTTGGAAGTTTTCTATATTGTCCCACTGATGTTTCACTGCATTGGCCCATACTCGTGCATCGCCTTCCAATTGGCCTATCGCAAAATCGAGCTTCTTTCTTTCTGGTATTGTTCCAAATTCGAAATGTCTCCTTAGTGCTTCCAGGAATTCCTTTGGGTGAAGCCCTCTTTTATCTCCGTTGAACATAGGTACTTTCTTTTCTTCTATTATTCTTTCTATGCCCACTGGCGCTATTTTCTTTAAACATTCAATTTCCTGTTCGACTTCTTATCTGGTCTTCGCGACCTCCTTTTTGGTGTTTTCAATTTCCATGTTAGTTTTTTCAACATCTTTGTTTACTTGTTCAATTTTCTGATTGACTTCGTGTCTTCTTTCTGCTTTTTCCTTCTCTAATTTTCTTTCGAATTCATATGCTTGATGCTGGACCTTCTCGTCGACTGCTTTCAATTCTGTTTCTGTTTTTTCCTTGAAATCATCGATTTCCTTTCTTAGTTGTCCTTGGCTCTTTGCTATTTTTTCATACATCTGATAATTTGCTTCTTGGATGTCTTTCTTTAATTCTTCGAATTTTTCCATATTTTTGTCTATTTTTTCAATCATATCCTTCTTGGATTCTGCCATATCTTTCTTTAAATCTTTCCTTAATTCTTCATTATTTTTCTTTGATTCTCTGAATTTTTCATCACTATCTTTCTTTAATTCCTCATTACTTTTCTTTAAAGTTTCCTTATTTTTATCTAATTTTTTGAATTTCTTATCACTGTCTTCCTTTAAATCTTTCCTTAATTGTATCATGAGGTCAAAAAGTGCCTGCATATCTCCCATTCCTTTGGGCGTCGCTTCCTTTTCGACCACGTTTTCGTCCGGGGTTTTATATACGGATGCTCCTTGGTTTGTTTCTTCACTTTCATTTTCTATATCTGAATTTCCCATGATTATTTCTTTTTCTCCTATCATTTTACCACTCCTTAAATACATTCACTTCAATTCCTTCTTTAATATTCTTCCAACTTTATTTCCTTTGGTGGCTACGTTTATTTTATACTACGGCGGCTTTATTTAAAACAACGATAAAGGCATATAAAAAACAACTAAATAAAAATTTGACAAACAACGCGATAAAAGAAAATTCTTTTCCCTTCAAATTTTATTCTACTTTGCCTTTAAAAGTTCTGCTAATTGTATAAAATGTTTATTTACTTAATTCCGGTGACCCCCCAACCAGGTGTGCCTATTCCTTTAGATCACCCTGTATAATACGTTGCCAATTTGCTTCCAAAATTACCGCTTATTCGCGTAAAATATTTTTGGTTTTATTCCTATTGACCCCCCAATAAAGTGTCCTTTCTTTCGAAACACCCCGTATAATACGCATTATTGTACCGTATAACTTATATGCTATGCGCCCTGCAAATGTTTACACAAACTTTTGTAACACCCTGTATATCAAAAAAAATATATTTAAATTGTATGAATTTTAATTCTAATTTAAACTGCGCTTTTATTTAAAAATTAAAATTTTGTTCAAAAGAATTTAAAAATTACGTGAAAATATTTTTAAAATATTTGAGAAAGCTTTGTTCCTACCAAACTACTCAACACAAATTTGAAACGAATTGAAAATTTAGTGTCTTTTCGAGCCCACCGGCTGGTGCGCCATATGTAATAGTACGGCTTTATTTTTGACTGTAATTAATAAAGTAATTAAGTTGTTCTTTTGTGAGAGAAATTTTAGGTTTTTAAACAGACTCAAATTTAATAGTGAAATTAATTAACTTATTGAACACTCCTCGTTACTAGCTCAGATGGGAGGTCGGTTCGCATGAGAATCTTATTTTCAAGTCGGTTCAGGTATTAAGACACTAAGATTATTTTTATAGACGTACTATCTTTATAATCCAGATTTTTATGTTAAGGTAACCAAATAAGATGCAAAATGATATTTAAATACTATGAATATATTGATTAAAAAACAAACAACAAAGATCAGGTTACAAAACAAATATTACAAAGCGAAATACAATTAAAATTGTATATATCAATATCAAACACGCATAACTTACAAAATAGGCAGACATAATAGGTTAACAAGACGATGGCGCTTTACAGAGACAACATACCGTGAATTTAATTAGATGTTAATTGATTGGTTACGTAAAATGCATGCATGATATAGACCTCTAATTAGATTACACGTTTGGTACCTTTACGATGATGCTATGAAGATGAAGCGGTGTTTTCATTCGTTGATACGGGCAGCTTCCCAGGATAGATGGATGCCGTCTTCTTTGCCTCGAACTGGGGCACACACACTAGCTATAATTTTACTTTTATATCGCGTAGCACACTATTTGATTTATTGCCTATATATTGTAACAATACCTTTAATTAATAAAGATACAATTACACTCAGATAAATTTAATAATATTTATTTTTACTATGTATTTGAAACCTGTAATTATTCTCGTCAATATATAAAATTGAAATCTTCTATGTAATATTTATATCTATTTTCAAATTCTCTCAGGTTTTTCTTTTTTTATTTATGCCCTCACTAACTCAGTTCTTATTTAAAATATTTAAACTAATTATTTTATATGTTGCTAACTTCACTTGATTCATCAAAGCCAACAGTTGCATATATGTAACTTCTTCAATACCTGTATATATCGTAGGATATTTACGTTTTATATTTCTTAACTTTATAAATCAAATTTTACAAAACAGTCATTCTCAAGTGAATTATGATGTGTATTTCAACTCTATCTTCAAATAATACTTACTGTGAACTCAATCTCAAGGTATATATTAGCATACTATTCAAATAATAAAAATAATCACTGACAGTTGTTTTTCTATTTATAGGTTAAGGTTCTAAGCGTCATATCTGTTTCATCAATTTAATTCAAAAACCTTCTTTACATACCAAATAAAAACAAATGTATCAAAACTAATTTGTTTAATAAATCAGGCAAATTATAAATTAAATGGTAGTTCTCAACACAAACCCCAATAAAACATACATGGAAGTACCAAGCTTGTTTAAGAAAAACTCTTATGAAAATTTATATATGCACGAAAATACACCTTTCGTGGATCGAAATATACGCAAGTAAGTATATTAATTATACTATTTTAAAAATACTGTATAGTACTTGTTTGTAAATCAAATTCCCACACAATTTATTTAGTTTTAGTTTGCCAATCAGATTCTTTGATTTCTAAAATTATTCAAATGATGACACAAATTAATGTTATGAAAGGAGAATACAAAATATCTTTTCTTGATTATCAACACTGTTATAATGTACGATTATATAATAGTTTTCTAAATTTTGATATACTTTTTCAATTCGAAACTGTTAAATTCAGATTATTCCAAATAATTATACGACCTGTCACAAATACTGAACTGGTATTCTTTCTTGTACTCCAAACGATTTTCTTTTTAGCTTGTAGAAGACATTTACTGGAATCAAAGATGTAGATCCTTTCCTTTTCCTAATTGTCTGGAATGCTCGGAATGTGGACTGTAATGACTGCTATTCTGTAATACCTTCAAATCTGCTATCAACTGGAATTTCGAACCGTCGAACGCTTGCGTGCTGTTCCTTGAAATCTGCCTTTCCACGAATTATATCTCCACTGGACTGGAATACCTGTGTTCGCTGCTATGTTGAAGTTCTCGAATCCTTCAAGTCCTGGACTGAAATACTTGTACAACTTCTGGAACTCCACCAACTCTCCAATGCAGTAAGTTTATTTTTAAATTGTAATTATGTATTTATTCGCTTTCTTCTCAAATTTAAATATTCTTTATTTATTTCTTTATTCGTAACCAAAATCCTTTCTTCTTATATTTATTAATTATATTTGTATGATGATAAATGGTACTATTCTTGAAAATATTGAAATCACCTAAAAAAATATCTGCTTTCTTTTCCACTATATCTTAATCACTTCTTTTACACTTTTATACAATGATGAATCTCTTTATTATGTGTTTTTCGGAGAAAAACTTCGTTTTCCCGAAAACACATCTACTGCTTTCTAAAATTATTTTAGAATCTTCTTTTTTATTTATCCCTCATATCCCTGGCAATAATTCCTTAATTTTTATAATATCCAATCATATTTGTCCACACATTGTGATAATCCAAAACATGTTTTATTTGTAATTGAATATTTAAAATACCTTTTTGTAATTCCAAAAATTTATCAATTTAATTCTTTACTTTATTTTTTACAACCTTTAACACACTTCGGCAAACCAAATACTCAATACTATAACGATATTATTTAAATGTCAAAATCTGACACTTCTTACATTTGAATTTAAGCGCGTAACTATACATCATTTTTTAACCTTTATGATTCAAAATCCATACTAATAATCTCTATTTTTCAAAAGTGTTAATTAAACAAGCTTTTACAAATAATATTACATATAAAAATACATCAAGTAACATTTAAAATTCTACTTTCAGAAATGGGTAAAATTAATGCAACAAAGAAACCTGATAGGCAACCAACCACTCGATGCAAGACAACTTCAACATACCCCGATATGCAACCAACTTTGCACGATTCACAAAAACCATAGGGATATATCCATTTAATATTCTCACAATTATTTTAAGTATAATTCAAATATTCCCACATCTATTTATTTAATTATAGTTTGGTCTATAAAATATTACCAACTTTCATTTTTATAATACTCACTTCAAGAACATATACAGTATATTTTATTAACACTAGTACTTCCCACATATCATTACTCATTCATGTTGGTGAACTACCACAATATCTATTTTCTCACTAGGCTTTTCTTTTCTCTTAAGGAGTGCTTTGAATTACTATATTTTTATTAGCACTATTAACCTGCGCGATCGTTCCCTATGAAATTATAAACGCCAGGAAATTTCTTTTGATGCGTTCATAAGGGTCGGGTACAACTCGGCGCGACCTATTCGGCGCAAGACAATTCGGCGCGACCGACTCGGCGCAGATCGATTCGACGCCAATCCAGTTCGGCGCAGAAACAAATTAGTTCTGTTAAAAATTTTTTGTAGTTTTATTATCCTTTGACTTTCTTATACTTATAGAATAAGGAAGTATTGTGATGATGCAAAGCATATATTTGACATATTTTTGGGAAAAATGTGATGTTATTAATTAGATAAATGCCCGTTGCGCCACCTACTTATTAGGTTAGGCACGTTTATATAAGAACCTATTATGGAAAGGGTAAAATACGTCATATCCGGGGTCTAGAATTTTCGGGCATATTCTATTTTCCCCCTGCTAACTTCAGCTAGACGCCACCCTTCGCCAATACTTCGTATTTGTATAAAGACATGAATGTTAGCGAAGAAAAACTAACAGGCAATGTCGTAGACGCACAAAAAAGAAAAGGCGACATACATACATACCGTTTCTCACAGTATTTAGAGTTATAAAATAATATTTTAATACGTTGCAATAATATTTGAAATGAATAGAAAAAGATGTCTGGGCTTGAATCAATAAAGAATTATTTCGGAGAATTTTAGAAGAGAAAAATAATATTGAACAAAGGGGTTATTGATGAACTTAATATTTAAAGTAAATATATGCAATGCAGATTTTATTGTCGAAATGAATTTGAGTTTAGAACGCAATTTACTGGAAATATGATTTAAAATGTACTTTGAATATATTTAATATGCAATATATACAGGGGTTGCCCCCGATAGTGAGGTGATTAACGTAACTATATGATCATTACCTTTTACCTGCATCGATACCAGGATTATGTGGGATTATGTTATTGTTTATCCAATTTGTTGGCAAAGTCAGTTATTAGTAAAACCGTGCATGTCCCTTAAAGATAATCCTTCCTAATTTTGAATACCCACCCCACTAATTTCTCCTACTACCTATAAATTGTCAAAACAATTATTTAGGTCTCAGTGTGCACTTTGTTAAGTTGTGTAGTGAAGGTACTATGGCAGTTTCAATCAAAAGTGAGAGAGGAAAGAAGAAATTTGTTCATGACGGGTATTTATATGTGTTCGACCGATTAAGTAGTACTGGCGAAAAAGAATTTTGGCGTTGTGAACAAAAACATCGACAGTGTAAGGCCAGAATTCATGTGAGTGGTGGAGAAGTAATAAAAACAATTAACTTTCATGCTCATGATTCATCTGCTGCTAAAGTGGAAGCCGATTCTGTCCTAACAAAAATTAAAAGTCGTGCGGGAAACATAATGGAAGGTACTGTACAAGTGATCAACGAGTGTTGCAGCGATTTAACCCAGGCTGCACAGGGAATTATTCCTAATCTGGCAGCACTAAAAAAATGTGTGAGAAGACAGAGAATCAAAGATCAAGTTGCACCTCCAAATCCATTTGATTTAAGAAGTTTAGTGATACCGGAAAATTACAAGACTTATGAAGCTCAACTTGGAATAAGGGAAGATTTCTTACTTTTTGACAGTGGACCAAGTGAAAAAAGAATTATTATATTTGGTAGAAAAGAAAACCTAAGCATTCTGAAACGGTCAAAGCATTGGTTTGTCGACGGCACATTTAAAATTACTCCTCCGCTTTTTTACCAAGTGTTCGTTATACTGGCTGAACAATTTGGTGGAGTACATCCGGTGTTATATGCACTTTTGCCTGATAAACAGAAAGTGACTTACGATCATGTATTTCAGAGTGTTATTCATTTAATTCCTGGGATCCAGCCTACATCAATATCATGTGATTTTTAATTGGGGATAATAAAATCTATAACAGAATGCTTCCCACTGACTAAAATTTTTGGTTGCTTTTTTCATTTAAATCAAAATATGAAAAAGCACTTGGGACAGCTTCATCTTTTGAATCAATATAACAATGACGGCAATTTTGCGTTGAAGGCAAAAATGATAATTTCCTTGGCGTTCGTTCCCCCGCAAGATTTAGATGCGGCATTTGACGCGTTAGCAGAAGATCTACCAGAAGAGCTTTCTATGAGCAGTGTGTTGCCCATCGCCCACCACCACAAAAACTAAAGAAATATGTAGACGCCGATGAACGAATATTTGCACTAACAGCCAACTACGATGACACAAATATTGTAACGTATTTACGGGGTATAGCTCATAATTTTAATATGTTTATCTGTAAAAAAAAAACAGTTCAACAACTGCTTATATGATAATTCCCAATTTGTTCTTTCATTTGAAACCTACCTATTTATTTAATTAAATTGTTTCTGCGCCGAGTTGTCCTTGCGCCAAACTGTTCCGGTGCCGAATTAGTCGGCGCCGAATAGTCTGCGCCGAGTTGGCCGCGCCGAATTGTCCCATTTCGGTTCATAATTAACTGGGTTGGGTCCAGCCGATTTATTTATTCGACAAGAGGGACCTGTCAACCTGCTCCTTCACTAGTCGGGGAACGTCTAACTGCATCTTCGCCGCTTAAGGAGCGTCTCACGGTATTCTTTACGAGGATTCCCCGGGCCACTCTTAGGGACTTCACTTCTTTTCCAACTTGTTCATGAGAAAAAGCACTCCGTAAAATGTTTGTTCGTGCTTATTTAGCATTCAAGGTTGCCCACGTGTCGATTGCACACAAAGCAGTTTCTGTCAACGCCACATAACTTCTTGGCTGGCGTTGATAAGGTTGACGACACATGTGTTTGTTTTACATAGATACATCTAGGCACTTTTTTTTTTTTACACCACGAGTATATACAGAATTTACGTGGAGACATTTTAAGAAGGAATATAATATTTTAATACAAATAAATAAGTAATATATATTTCCCGATCTGTGTTGTTTAATTATATACATTAATTTCATGATATCATTACCTTTGGTAATTTTACCTTAACGTAAATAGCTTTGATGTTATTATATTTATATTTTATTTATGATATACAGGGCCCACCGTTACAAGGTGTAATATATATCTTACTATTTTCATAAATAATGCAAATCATATGGCATTGTAACTTTAAAGATTTTAATTGCAGCGATTAATTTGTAATACTGCTGTTATAGGTTCAAGCAATTTGGATGAATGTAGAGCATCTACGAACAACGATTTACCTGACCTAGTAAATAAAAGTACAGTGATTATTTTAGGAATGGCATGTCATGCTTGGCTTATAATAGAAAAAGTTGTTATTGTAATTGAGTTATAAAATTATTTGTTTTAACATTTTAAAAGCTTGTGAATAGATAAACGCTATATATAGTATTTACACATAAGATCCTTGTAAATGTAATTAAATAGTAAGATTAGTGCTATTCCTAATAGATGGTATTGGTTTCTAGATTGCTATTATTATAAAACTTCTTACCTTTAAAGTGAATGTATTATACTTTTATGTATTCTAACAAATAAAATAATATACATTTTGATTTCAGGATATATCAAGATTGCAAAAAATTCTACTCCTCGTAAAAGGCGTTTATACCAAGAAATGACGATAATTCGTAAACGATTGGCATTGTGCAATTTGATTGTATATACAGGGTTAGTTTTAAATAGCGTCATTAAAAAAAAGGGGGGCGAAAGAAAAGATGAGAAACGCCCGTACAAAAAAAATTGAGGTCCAATTTGCACGCAGTGACGAGAAATTGAGTTTTCTTTCTTCGAGTCCGACCCTGTCGCAGTTAATATACGAGCGGCAATATAGAAATTCACCGCTACTAACAGCACTGATGGGATTTCCATTTAGTTAGACATAGTCTTCATTGTGGTTAGATGCGTTCGCAATGGCAGCTTACAAAAATATCGAATATACCGATATGATTTTAATTCATGGCGAAACAGGACAAAATAGCGTTGCGGCAAAAGAATTGTACGCAGAACGTTTCCCAAATCGACGCCATCCTTCGACAAGGACAATTGTTAGAGCCGTTTGTCGACTTAGGGAAACGGGATCAGTAATTCCCCGTTTCGAAGGTCGCGGTTTTTCAAAATCACGCAGAGTGTAACAAGCAGAAGAGGATATTTTAAATATTGTGGAAGCGGATCCCGGCATTGGTACAACAACTCTAGCATGAGAAGTAAATGTGTCTCAAACTACGGTGCACAATATTTTTAAAACTAATTTATTTCATCCGTACCATATCCAACGCGTGCAAAGATTAACGGAATTAGATTATCCTCGCCGACTTGCCTTCTGTGAGTGGTTTCAACACAGAGAAATTCATCAGCGAGATCTTGCATCGGCAATTCTCTTTACCGACAAAACAACGTTTACCAAAGATGGTATTTTGAATTATCGTAATTTGCACCTCTGCACGTAGGAAAACCCCCAGGAAATACACCAAAGTTCCTCGCAAGTTAGGATATCCGTCAATGTTTGGGCAGGGTTATTGGGCGATCCATTACTTGGACCACATATACTCCCAGAACGATTAAATAGACAATCAATCCTATTTACACTTTCTCGAACATGTATTACCCGAGTATTTAGATGACGTACCATTGGCGATACGGCAAAAAATATGGTTTATGCACGACGGAGCACCCGCGCATAGTAGTAGACTTGTAAAAGAATTTTTAAGGCGAACTTTCCTGCAATGGATTGGACGTGAAGTCACATTCCGTGGCCGGCCTGAAGTCCCGATCTAAATCCCTTAGATTTCTTTTTATGGGGATACATGAAAAGCTTGATATATGATCGTCACCATGACATTGAAAATGCCACAGACTTAGTAATTGACGAAATATTTGCAAAATTTGATTTTTTCACTGAAGTAAACTACTACCTCCAGTCTACCTATTTTACTGAAAAACTAATCGGATTTCAAGAGGGAGATTATACACGTAAATACAAAATTTTGAATAGATATCTACAGCGGTTTGACGGCTATCGTGGTCAAAGACAGGCAGACAGGTAGACATTTTTTAAAAACCACTTTTTTGGTATAAGGGGACTTCAAAACCTGGACTTCTGCAAAAATCTCGAGGTCGAAAATTTTCATTATCACAATACTTCCTTATACTACGTATAAGAGAGTAAAAAATGAGGTGTGGCCACCACACGACTTTCTTATACGTATGAGCGTTTCAAATTATAGAATTTTAAGAATTTCTTTGACAAAAATTATTCAAAATCCTATTCTAAGTACTTCTATTCTCTTAATAAATCTCTATAGAATGCATACTTTGCAAGATATTATCAAAAAAGTGCTACTTGCTAAGAGTAAAAGTGCTACTTCCGGTCCGAATTTTGAAATTTCATATATACAAAAAAAATTGCAAATCCAGTTTTAAATACTTTTATGCTCTTGATAAATATATATAGAATGCATAACTTACAACATATTTGCAAAAAATCGCTATTCGATAAGAGTAAAAGTGGCACTTCCGGTCAGAATTTTGAAATTTTTTTTATACAAAAGATATTGAAAATTATGTTTTAAATACTTTTATACCCGTAACGTACTTGTCTAAAAAGCATGACTTGCGAAATCTTGAGGTCGAAAATTTTCGTCATCACAATACCTCCTTATACTACTTATAAGAAAGTAAAAATCTTACGGATTTGTTGTGAATATTTCTACAGCAACTAATAAGTCTTACCGTGGTGTTAAATCAGACTCTGTTTTACACGCATTAAATTATTATCATGTATGAAATCCATGAGTACCTTTTTGTTTAGCACACGATTTATTCGAAGGAATTGTACCAGTTGATTTAATGATGGCTTTAAAGAAACTCGTTCAAGAAAAATGTTTAAAGAAATAAATCTGCACCTTCAAAAGTTGACCTTTGAACTTGAAAGTAAAATACATTTACCTCAGTTAAAAAAAGGAGATAAAACTGTTGGTTCGGCCTATCAGAATATGATGTTAATCTTAATATTGCCTTTTGTAGTACCAATGTCTGGCAAATTAGTGTCAAATGATATGTGAAAAATGATATTAAAATTAAGAATTGTCAGTCTTGTTTTAGCATTTAAAATATCCATGGCTCAAATTGCTTATTTAAAAACACTGATTTATGAATATATTTCTGAGAGGCAAAGACTTTTCCCAGATGAATCATTAAAGCCTAAACACCATTATATTGTCAACTACCCGTACTTAATTACACAGTTTGGTCCATTAAGGTATTTATGGACGTTGCGGTTTGAAAGCAAGCATCAATATTTTTAAATGTAGTACGTCATTCTAACAATTATAAGAATGTTTTATATTCTTTAAGTCAAGTCATAAACATCAGTTACTGCAAGCTCTAAATGTCACAAATGATACATTATATTGCGATCATATGATTTGAAAAAATGCTAAACAAATTACTATATATTACTATAAATTGTCAATAGAATTAAATTGTACTATCACATGTAAGGATAATAATAACAATAACAAGTATTTTATATTATAACAATAGTCCTTAATGCCAAAAAGAAATATTACACACAATTGCCACATTTACTTATGCCAACAATGACATTCAATTTGACAGTTAGGTCTCTCAATAGATGTTTGAAGTTTATAGAAACGAATTAACGTCAAGTAACTTCTGACGCAATGACAGTTTGTGCAAAGGTTTAAATTAGACGTATATATACAAGGAGAGTCAAAAGTTTAGAATAAAGGAAAATTATAAAAAGCATCATGGAAATGCTCCTGCTTTACAGAATATTGTAATAAAACTGTAAGCATAAGCAAAAGAAGCGAATTCAAGCTCGAAGAGATTGAAAATCCAGCTAGTTGATATTAATAATAGCTTTATCACAAATATAATTGAATTTAAAGGCATCAACCAAAACGAGTATGGATCATATATCCTAGGTGAAATTTCAAACATTATTATAACCTCAGTAGTAAATGATAAAAAGTTGTGGGTATGTGTCGACGAAACGACAGATCGAAAAAAACATTTTATTGTGAATATTATAGTGCGTGTACTAGATCCTGTCAAATCAACATTTCCCATTTTATTAGCCAGCAAAAGATTGGAAAAGTGCACTAGCGAAGTAATTACGAAGGTAGTGCGAGCACTACCTTCGATACGCTACAAAAATTTCAAGTTTCAACTAATCAAGTCCTGATGTTTATGAGCGATGGTGCTGCGACAATGCGTTCTGTAGGCCGTGGTTCTACAATTCAATCCTGCCGAAGCTGTAGCCATTAAGGAAAGCCAGAGACTCTTTCAAAACCCTTCCCTTGATGCAGATTTACAAACTATTTATAATAATCATATAGGATTGTTTAACGCAATCGAGAAATTTCAAAATACTGCATTATCGTTAGCGAAGTCACTGCAAATACTGGACGATGTACACGGCCAGCTATGCGCAGTAAATGACAACAAAAATGTGAATGTAATAGAAAAGTTCGAGAGTGTGATAAACAATGATTTTGATTTTACCAGATTAAAACAAATTAGTAATGGTGCAAGTGTAGATTCGGTTTATATCTATAAAGATTATTTTAATTGTGCGTGTGTTACATCCGTAGATGTCGAGCGGTCTTTCTCAAAATATAAAAAAATTTATTCATCACGGCGTACATCGCTCACCGCTACAAATATGGAAACGTATCTAATGCTACAAACTTACTACAAGTCTTATCCACTTGGCGCTATGCAATAATAATCGTAAATAAGGTAAGTGTGTTATTTATATACAGTACACATAACTGACATACCTAAGTGATATAAATAGCGAATGCATGTAAAGCAATAAAATCACGCATGCATCACCGATCGAAACAAGGTCATTATATTCGTGCGTTTACCTGAATACTATCCTGGCACACCACAGCAATCCCTCAGCTCTAACCATTACAAATGACAAACAACATGCAAACCGACTGCTGCGATATTGTGTTGAAAGAATGATATTCAACCTAAATAATGTATATGTATTTTTTCTTATTATGTTTAGAATCTACCAATAAAAATAGGACTTATGTTACGATGCGAAATAAACGCAAATTGTTAGGAATGAATCACTTTTTGTAGTTTTATCACCACGCAAGTTTATATTATTATATTTATGATACCATAGGCGATGTACATATTTCGGAAGTATTGTCTTCTTTTCCAAGCGTGAGTTCAGTAATATAAACACATTTCATTTAATATGATTTTTAAATTTAAATGACATTTAGGATATTCAATGCAAATTCTCTATAGTAAACAAACCACAATCGCTGTCTAATATGAAAGCTGCTTTGTTTTTTTTTTCTGTTTACAGATTTGCGACCAATGTTGTACGAACATCTGCAGACAGCCCCGAGCCAAGGTTTATAGATATCGATGGTTAAATTCTAACATGTTGTAAGCCACAATTTTTAAGATTTTGCGTTTACGTCATTTTTAAACTCTTTACACGGCTCCCGAACTAATTCTAAGAGGTCGGAAACCTCTGACCAATAGAAAGGCTTTATTTTCAAATTTTGAAAAAGGTCGTATCACGATTGGCTATTGAAGTAACGGCAAATAGTCGTAGCCCACATAGACGCTGTGTTGAGTTAGTCCGTTAAAATGGTTTTGTTCCGTTTGTTATTGTGTCGTGTTGAAGTGTGTTAAAAGGGTGAGTATTTAACTGTAATATTTATTTATTTTATGTTTAATTATGTGTACCATCCGTCTACTTCTATTTAAATTTACTAGAATGTTATTAAAAACAGAAATTAAAGTGCTGTTTTATGCTTTTGTCCTTTTGGAATTATTCTTTGGAGGTAAATTATTGACGATACGACAATTTAGAATTACTGTGGTAACTAATGAATAACTTAAATAAACGTTAGGTAAATACTTGACTTATAATCAAAATTATTTAACATACTAGTATTTTGCCACCAAGTTAATAATTTGGAAAATGTTATTTTTTGTGATTTATCATAACTCTCTGCATGTTTTTTTCTTGACATAATACACACGGAGTTGTTATACCTACTCACTGTAAAAAAATATTATACATTTTACATCGTACAGTTTGCTATGTTGTACATTACTAATTTTTTGTTACGTTTACAATAGATGGGGAGCAGAATTAAAAAAATACTGGCGCTTTGCTTGGAAAACCTGACCACCAATGTAGTATACAACTGCAAAGTTGTTGGTGATACACTTCTTGTTAAATCACCTGAAGATACATTAGAATCTCGATTAGAGCATAACGAACATTTGGATTCCGGTATACCTACTTAAGGTGCGTTCGGCATTGCAGCGTGGAGTTGGAGCGGAGTGGCGTTAGAGTGGGGTATGGAGTGAAGTCACGTGGTCATAGAGTAAACAGAGCTTATTATACAAACCCGAACGATCTGAGGTGACGAGGTTATGGTGATTTGATATTGACATTAATGACATAGACATTCAGACATTGACAGTTGTAAAAAGTGTTCAGGGTACAGGGCTTGTACAGGGTATCAGGGTCCTTTTTCTTGTTTTACTCTCAATACACAAAAATGGATGGATTCAGAAGAAGAATGGTATGCTTAAGGTTCATCATTGCATTCGCCCGAGATGTGTTATTTGATGACGATGACGCATCAGAAGAAAATGAGGTTTTAGAAAAAGTCGAAGGTTTTGCAGAAAGCACAGTACCGCACATGACTAATCGGCAGTCTCAAATGCATTTTCGTTTAACTGCTGAAACATTCGAGGATCTTGTGGGAAAACTACACGCAGTTCATCAAGAGTACAATAATATCAATCCGGTAAAACATGGATTTCCTCGAACTGTCTTAGAAAAAGAAGCAATGATTGTAATTTGGTGTCTAAGTAATCCAGAAAGCTTTCGGTCTATAGCAGACAGATTTGGGGTCACCAAATCTACGTGTTGGGATATATTATACAGAAATCTGCATTTACTTTTACAAGTCAATAAAAAATTTAAAATTATTTGTTGGCCTTCACAAGCAAGACAAGAAGAAATACGAAGACGGTTTCAAGTTAACGGGTTTCCAGGAATAATTGGTTGTATTGATGGCAGCCACATTCCCATTAATGCTCCCAAGGAAAATCATAATTCTTATATTAATCGAAAAAGCTTCCACTCCGTGTTACTGCAGGGAATATGTGATCATCGAAGGCTTTTCACTGATGTGTATGCAGGAGAAGTTGGATCTATACATGACTATACTTTATATAAGAGGTCAGATCTTTACTCAGGAATTAGAGATGGAGAAATTACATTTTATGAAAACAATCACATTATTGGTGATTTAGCTTATAAGCTAGAAGCTCACCTAATGGTTGGGTTCAAAAGGAACAGAAATCTAACACAACGGGAAAGAAATTTTAACTACATTTTGAATAAGGCAAGGGTTAATATTGAAAATGCTTTTGCATTGCTCAAGGGCAGATTTAGAAGATTAAAAATGGTGGAAACAATGCGTTTAGACTTTATACCATTGTTAATAGTCTCAGGGTGCATACTTCACAACCTTTGTATTCTGAAGGGAGACTTGCTAGAATATATTATCAATATGCGGGAGGAAATAAGAGCCGAAATCTTAAATAATCCTCATAATTTATTAGATATTGACCCCGACCAAGAAGAAAATAATGCAAGGACAAAAAGATATGACATTGTAAACTTTCTACCCATGCGTTTAAGACATTGAAAATTGTATTTGAGTAATAAATAAAATATTCATGTAATTTATCAAATCTTTAATGTGAAATAATAAAGTATTAAGTATTCAGATTTAACAAAAATAAAATGAAATTCTATTCTACGCAACAAGAGTACAAAAGTCTCTTAACGCAACGTAAAACAACCATTACATATAGCTCGTTGTTTTTCTATAATACTTGTCAGTGTCAAAATGGGACCTAATAACGCGGAATAGAAGGGTAAGCGGAACCTGATTCTGACTGTCGCAATCCCTATGTTTATTTTGAACCATCTAGATTTTGGCTGGGTTCGGCTTATCCTGCGATTCCGCTTCATGAGGATTGAGGACCCACTTTGACAGTGACAGGTATTATAGAAAAGAAACGAGCTGTATTAATAAAGGTAACAAAAAAAATCATCTTCATCAAAGTAATCAATAATTACAGTTTTTCCAGTAGTTTTTCAAATAAGTCGTTAAATCGATCCTGGCGAGCCATTTTGTCGCTGTGTCTTCTCTCTGCCATTGACATTCGAGCCTTTCGTTTTTTGGTAAATGAACTCTCAAATTCATTTGTGTTTGTGGCTTCAGACGAGCCACCTTCTTCAACTTCACTTTCTCTCTCAAAATTACTTTCTTGTTCCACATGCTGTGATTGCTGTGGTTCTCTTCTGCTGCTGCATGTGGCTCCTTCTGCACATTGGAGTCCTTTTCTCCAGCTGCATGTAGCACTCGGTGTAATTTCCGGTTTTTTGTACATAAATTTGTGAATTGCACTGAAGAACTCCCATTGCCTTCTTTTGTTACCTGTCTGCTGATTATGGAGATGTATGCTTTTATAGGTTCTTTTAAGACTTTTGCATTTCGAATCGCATTGCTTATAATCTAAATTCTTGCCAAATTGTTTCGAACACTGTTTTGCAATTTGAATCCAAACGTTCCTTTTTACTTCTCTTTCAAACTGCTTTTCTGCGTTTTCGATTTGCTCAATTAAAAATAGTATCGTGGTTCTGTTCCATAACTTATTTGTGTGATTTTGGTCTTCTTCATTTTCAGACGTTTCTTCATATTCAGGTAAATCAGGGGATACATTTCTGACGTTAAATATATTCTTCACATCGTCATTGAATGGAACGTAAAGGAGTTCACCGTCTACACAACAAGTAAAAAATTTTTAATTGCCTATTTAAATTCTTACGAGTATAATAAATTAGCTTACTATTTCTGTTTTGCAGGAGAACATCTCCATCCGTTATTATGGGCTCGCCTATTGTGTTCTTCACAACCTCAAACATCTCTGCCGATATTTCATCCATTATACAAATATCTAGAATAATTATCGCAATTGGCGCAAACAATCACAATTTAGAAAAAACTTTCTTAAAAGTCAAAACAAACCGACCGTGATATTGAACATAACCACACTTTACGAGCAACTCCTAATGCTCCACCTCGAGAGGTTGTGCAAATAGAGTGAACTCTCTTCACTCCACTCCGTCATACCCGAACGACACGATATTGGCTCTTTTCGATCTAAATGGTCATACCCGAACGCCTAAGGTGTCACTAGAGTCAAAAGTGTTAACAGAACAGTAAAGCCGAACGCACCTTTAGAGGAAGTTTTAGTAGTCTAGTATTTTGCCACCAAGTTAATAATTTGGAAAATGTTATTTTTTGTGATTTATCATAACTCTCTGCATGTTTTTTTCTTGACATAATACACACGGAGTTGTTATACCTACTCACTGTAAAAAAATATTATACATTTTACATCGTACAGTTTGCTATGTTGTACATTACTAATTTTTTGTTACGTTTACAATAGATGGGGAGTAGAAGTAAAAAAATACTGGCGCTTTGCTTGGAAAACCTGACCACCAATGTAGTATACAACTGCGAAGTTGTTGGTGATACACTTCTTGTTAAATCACCTGAAGATACATTAGAATCTCGATTAGAGCATAACGAACATTTGGATTCAGGTATACCTACTTAGAGGAAGTTTTATTTTTCTAAAAATTATGGTTCCACTGTTTTTAGTGACCAAAGTGGCCAATAATAATTATGACATACCGTCTGATAGCAACAATGAGGCACTTATTTCTCTGCAAGATGACACATTCGCTTTGAAAGGCAGTCCAACAAAAGTTATTAACGCAGAGAATGACAATGAAATAAGTGGAGGTAAAAATTAATATAATATTTACTTTAGTAAAAACTTATTATTTTACTTTACAGACATCTCATCTGATGAAAAATGTTTAAACATTTATTCGACTGAAACAGAAGAAGCCTTTTTTGAATTTTCCGAAAATAACAGTTTGCCCATAAATAGTTTAGAAGATGTGTTATTATCTCAAGTTGAAATAAATTCACGTAAGTCTAAAATATTTCAAAATATAAATATAGATACATAATTATTAGCAAAGCATTTTTTGTAACTACAGAACCAGCAGAAAACAGCGTCTCTGAAACTGTTAATTTTGAAGATAACTGTCCCACAAATGATAATCAAAATAAGGCTACTGATGAAAACAACATGGATAATGAAATTGATGACCCTGACTGGCGACTTGCAACACCTGAAAGACTTGAACTTTTAGAAATGAGAGAAGTTGAAAACTTAGAATACCAAAAGTTACATAATAAAGATGATAAAATTTATACATCAGAAGAGAACAAAATTAAAAAGAGAGTCCGAAGAAACATACCAGAGCCTGAAGAATGGCAAAAGAATAAAAGCAAAAAATTGAGAATGTTAGGAGAAGCTTATATGGGGTATACAAAAAAAGATGGATCTGTCAAACAAAATGTTCTACGGGCTGCTCGAAACATTAAGGAAGGTTGCATAAATGGAGCATTTTGTAAAAAATCATCAAAAAGAAGCTGTGATTCATTTACCTCTGCGAAACGCAATGAAATATTTGAGTTGTTTTGGAAGATGGACTGGTCACAAAAAAGGTGTATGTTTTGGGCCTGGTTCTTTATGAACCAAAAAAGAGATGCTATGTTCAAGGGCGATCAAGAAGACACGGTTCATTTATTTATCACTTGAGGGTAGACAATACAAATCTTCAGGTCTGTAAGAAAATGTTTCTTTCAACGTTAGGTTTAAAGGAAAAAATGGTGCACAACTGGGTTCTCAAAAGCCTAAAACATGGTCTGACCGACAGCAAGGAAGTTGAGAATGGAAGGAAACATTTAAAACGAAGCGATTCTAATTTTTTTAAAACAACTGCTAAACAGACAGATTTTCTTAGAACTTTCTTTGACCTTTTGCCAAAAACAGAGTCTCACTATTGTCGCAAGGATTCACAAAAGCAGTATTTTCAGCATCCTTTTCAAACAAAAAGTGAAATTTACGATCTATATAAAAAGAAATGTGAGACTGACATCGAAATAGCTGTTTCAATTACTACTTTTGATAAAGTTTTTGATAGTCTTAAACTAGCATTGTATAAGCCCAGAAAGGATCAGTGCGACATTTGTCTTCTGTACAAAAACAAACAATTGGGCGAAGAAGATTATCAAATGCATTTAAAGAAAAAGAATGAAGCTCAAGAAGAAAAGAAAAAGGATAAAGAAGAAGGAGCTCATGGAAATCATTATATTTTTACAATGGATGCACAAATTACGTATGGAACGAGACTGAAGGAGACTTGCAGGCATCTGTATTTGTTTCCTGCATAATATATCATCTCGAGAAACATTGCTTAAATGAAAAAAAGGAATAATTATATTTTCAGATGGCTGCGGCTATCAGAATAGAAATACGACTTTATCCAACGCATTCAGTTTCTTTTCTACTAAACATGAAGTGCAAATAGAACAAAAATATCTAGAGAAGGGTCACACTCAAATGGAGTGTGACTCTACTCATGCTCTCATAGAAAGGAAGTTGAAAGGTCGCGAAATTACGCTTCCTTCTCAATATACACAAATTATCCGAGAAGCTCGAAAGAAACCTTTTCCGCTTGATGTAGAGTACCTTTCCCATGATTTTTTTCGGAAATATGATGACAAAGCTGTTACTAGGTTTGAGTCAATACGACCAGGCAAAATAAAAAGTGACCCAACTGTGTCAGATCTAAGATGCTTAAAATATTTACCTGATGGGACGATTCACTACAAAGTTAATTACGGTGAGGATTATAAAGTTTTTTTCTAGACACCACATGAGTGGAATAATGTCCTTAGCCACAATTCATAAAAAACAAAAAGCCGTAAACCACAATTGTAAAATTCAAATATGTCGTATCCAACGCTGTAAATTAAACATGGCAAATAAAGAATTTATTTTTTGTTGCATATAGTTCTAAATAGGTTTTATAATTTTATCAGTCATTAAATTAATAGATTTCATTTCCAAGCATTGTAAAAATAGTTTTTTGTCTCTCCTGTAAAATTCTGTCTAATGGGGATACGACATATTAGAATTTAACCATCGATGTACAGGTTGCCTGGTAACTGTTAAGAAGAGGGGGTGAACCACCATATTGCGCGTCATCAAGCGTGCCGTTCTGCGAACGTTCGGTAGTTTGTAATTGACGTATACAGGTGTGTCATTTGGATTTAATATACTTATCGTGCAATAAATGTCTTTTGCGTTGTGTATGTTTGGTTTTATTTTATTTTACAATTTTTTTCTTCTGTTTATAGAGTGTTTAATACATATAAACTTAAGTTAGTATTGTACAACCGTTCTGGTATTGTTTTTTTTTGTATTTTTATGGTAAGTTGTAATATAAAATGTGTAGTATACCACGTGGCCCAAAAGTCGCGCAACGTCAAAATGAAATACACATGCGCCATTCTCCCCCTAATGCTGTTGACGGCTGGTCTGTCGGCAGTACAGCGGGTGTCTGTGTGTGAAGCAATATCTTGTCGGAGTTTGTAAAGGTGGGTTTACATTATATGTTTTGTCATATGTGTGTTCGTAAGATATATCATAAGCTCAATATTTGACTGATCACACGATGTGAGTTCTCATAGCCGATTGCTCATAAGTGAACTCATAGCTGAACTCATAAGGAAACATACGTCTGCTGTCAGAATAGACCAGCACCTATTTGCGATGAGAAAACATAAGCGTGAACGCGGGCTTTTTCGTATAGTTTGGGGAATTTCTGTGTTAGGAACATTGTAACACACCTGGTAACACACGCCGACACGCGACGAAAGACCTCTTGTTAAGGTTATGTTTCTGATTGGTGCATGAACGTTTGGTGGTTGGTCACAGAACGGAATATTTGGTTTTAAGAACGACTATTATTTTAACATATAAACAGTAGCAATGGAAAAGGTAAGTCGATCAGAAAATTTACGCTACATAAGTATGTACCTATGTAGGTATAATGAAACTTTGATTGTTATTAGACTGAATGGCCCGTGAAGCTAACGAACAAACTGATTGAGGAATACGAAACGCACCCCTGTTTATTTGATACAACGCATAAATTTTATGCAAATAAACACGCGAGGAAGGACGCAATTTTCAACATATGTGAACAATTAAAGGTTGATAACCCCAATTTAACAGTGGAGGACATCAAGAGGAAAGTGACGAATTTACGTTCACAATTCACACATGAACGAACAAAACTGAACGCTAGTCGCCACAGCGGAGGTGGCGCCGATGAGGTCTATGAACCAAAAGTTTGGTGGTACGAAAAATTAAAGTTTCTGACACCACATATCAGAGCCAGGAAGGGTAAAAGTTCCTTGGAGTTGAAGGTAATGTATGGAAAGTTCTCACTTATAGTTGTTCTATTAAATCCCATACATTTAGAGTCAAGATGATGTGCACAGCCAAGAGATGCAGAGCCAGGAACCAGATATGGACTCGGATGGAGAACTCCAAGCACAAACACAATATGGGGTATCTGTTCGATATCACTTAAGTGACAGTGGAAGTGAGAATGAAAACAGGGACCCTGTGCCAACGCCTTCAACCTCCTCCTCATCTGCCACTCTCAAGAGGAAGCGACAAGAACCAAAGTACGCCAAACTAGATGATCCCAATACAGATCAGTTGATCACAGCAACTATGCAAACGTTGACGAAGTTAACCAGCCAGAAGCAACTGCCACGAAGAGGTCCGTTGGCAGAGGAACATCAAGTGTTTGGAGAATTTGTAGCTTCAGAACTCTCCAAAATTGATGATGTGGAAATCCTAAACGATGCAAAGTTTGAGATAAACACCATTTTATACAATGCAAATAAGAAGTTTATTGCAGCAACCAAAGCTGGCATACAAATAGATGTAGAATAAGAGATAATATAGCAACATCATATTTCATTCATTAATAAACAACCTTAGAAAGTACCAGAATTTCCACTTCACTACAGCGTTAAAAATTGAATTTTTTGATAGCTTCCCATTGCCAAGGTACAAATCCATGAGTATTAAAATAGTGCATAAAGTGATTTCTGATTTCCAAGGGCTGATTTGAACTTCTATTAACTCTACATCTTTCTAAATTTGTCATGTAAACATTTTGTCTCCACTCCCCTTGCGTCAAAGATACATTTTCTGTATTTTCATTATCCACTCCAAATAAGTAGTTTCTTCCATCTTTCTTTTTTATATAATTATGCAATGCACAACAGGCCAATGTGAGTTTCTCTACTTTATCTACTTCTAAATTTATGTCTCGTTGTAAGACCTGAAACCTATTAGCTAGAATGCCGAATGCATTTTCGACTACTCGTCTGGCACGACTCAAGCGGTAGTTAAAAATCTTTTCTTCTTTAGTTGACCGTTGTCCAAAAGGTTTAATAATTCTCGTTGATAAACGGAAAGCATCATCAGCAACGATCAGATATGGTACCTTAATTTGAGAATTTGGCAGATAACTATCTTCAGGGAAATCCAACAGATTCTGTTCAACTGCAGTGCTTAAGTTATAATTACTATATACTCCGCCATCACTGACTCTACCATTACATCCAACATCAACATAAATAAAGTTATAGTCAGCATCCACAAGTGCCATTAACACAATACTATGAAAGCCTTTGTAATTGTAATAGAAAGACCCATCTGATTTTTTAGCTCTAAATGCTATATGCTTTCCGTCTAACGCTCCTAAACAATTGGGAAAGTTCCAAGCTGTAAAAAATCCTTTAGCGATTTCTAACCATTGCTCTTTTGTAGTGGGAGTAGTCAAATAGTCGTCCTTTATTACTTGATGAATACTTTCCACTACTTCCGGAATCATATTTGATAGTGAAGGCACAGATATCCTGAAGCTGTAGGATAAGTTTTTAAAAGTTTCTCCTGTGGCTAGGTATCGCAAGGTGACTAGCAATCTAGAATAAATTTTATTTGCAATTATTGCAATCTAAAAGTGTTACCCAAATACCTGGTCCTTGCTGATATACATTCCCTAAAACATGTGTCTTTTCGTTCTATAAAAGGCGTAACTCTTGACAATAAATCTTCAAAAGTGTTTACAGACATCCTGGTAAAATTTTTAAAACTTTTAGGGTCTTCCACTGCTATTTCATTAAAAACTAGATTTGCCATTCCTCGGCCACAATCTCTTCTACATAGCCATTGTCTTGTCCAGGTTGTTCGTCGTTTTCTTATTATTCCTGCCCTCTTATCCCTATTATTACTAAACTTCTTCTTTCGCAATAATAATAGTAATAACAAAGTAGTGCACGTTATTTGTAATACAGTGTTACGATCCATTTGCACTGATGAAGTAAACGGTAACAATAATCACAGTAAAAATGTAACGATGTATAAGTAAGGTTATGTTGTTTCACTTGTCATTTACAAAACTCTTAACATTCTCCTAGCCAAACTCTTGTAGATGTAAACGGCTGAACACAAATCTTTTGAAAGTCATGTGACTTAACAAATCTCATATGATTTGTCTTTAGGAACACATATATGAGAAAACATATAATGTAAACCCAACTTAAGTGTGTGAACGCGTTATCATGGCAACAAGCCCACATTATCGGTATACCGTAGCGCAACGGGTATTCTTGGTGTCTTCGTACTATCGTTACCGTGCTGATTATGATAACATTTTTTCTGATATCGCGGTAAAATTTCCTGACTGTCAAGTTCCGAGGCGTGAGACTGTTTATCGCTTGATCAAAAGATTCGAAAAAAACGGTTGTGTGGATGATTCCAAGCGTACAGGCCGGCCACGTAGTCTGAGGACAGATGATAACTTACAAACTGTAGCTCAGAGTTTTATTGAATCGCCTGCGCGATCTGTCCGAAAAACCGCAAATGAACTGGATATTTCTCGTTCTACCCTACAGCGAATAATGAAGGAAGTAGGTTTGAAGGTTTACAGACCAAGCCTCTTACAAGCATTGACAGAAGATGATCCGGATCGTCGGCTACAGTTCGCAGAATGGTATGTCATTCAATGTGAAGGCTATCAAAATTTCTTCAAAACAATTTTGTGATCGGACGAAGCTCAATTTAAATTAAATGTGCCCACCAATAGACACAATTGTGTGTACTGGTCCACTGAAAATCCGCATATCACCATTCAAGAAGAATTAAACTTGCCTGGAGTAACAGCATGGCTTGGTGTTTGCGCCTTCGGAATCGTCGGCCCCTATTTCTTTGACAATACTGTGACAGGTGTTGCATATCTCGATTTGTTGATGGAACTACGTGAAGAACTTGCCAATAACCCAGTGTTTGCTGGTCAATGTTTAACTCTTCAACAAGATGGTGCTCCAGCACATTACGCTTTAATTGCTCGCGAATTTCTCGATGAATTTTTCCCCGGATGGATTGGAAGAAGAGGTCAAGTCGAATGGCCTCCGAGATCTCCGGACGTAACGCCACTACATTTCGCTGTGTGGGGTATTTTAAAGGATAAGGTATTCCATCATCAGTTTCGGATATTGAGACCATGAAAAATGTTATAACCGAAGAAGTCGCCAAACTCAATGATGACAAACAATTACTTCGGCGCATTTGTAACGCGGTTAAAAAGCGATGTCTGAGATGCATTGAAGAAGGTGGAGGACACTTCGAATATAATCTGTGATCCCAAAGAGTTAGTTTTTGTTCAAACATATTTGTATTAAATTTATTATGAAAGAATAAATTTTGCATTTGTACTTACACAATTTCATTTCTTTTTACTTTCTTATACGTAGTATAAGGAAGTATTGTGATGATGAAAATTTTCGACCTTGAGATTTTTGCAGATGTCCACGTTTTGAGGTCCCCTGATACCAAAAAAGTGGTTTTTAAAAAATGTCTCTGTGTGTGTATGTGTGTGTCTGTCTGTCTGCCTGTCGGTCTGTCTGTCTGTGTGTGACCACGATAGCGGTCAAACCGCTGGAGATATCAATTCCACATTTTGTATTTACGTGTATAATCTCCCTCTTGAGATCTGATTAGTTTTTCAGTAAAATCGGTAGCCGGAAGTAGCAGTTTACTTCAGTGAAAAAATCGAATTTTGCCAATATTTCGTCAAATACTAAGTTTATACAAATTTATAAAGAATTCATATGTACTTAAAATTAAAATTGAGAACAATTTTATTTAAAGAGTTTTTCGAAATTCCTACCGGAAGTAGGTCTTTTACTCTTATCGAAAATCGGTTTTTTGCGAATATTTCGCAAGTCAAGCTTTTTAGACAGGTACGTTACGTGTATAAAAGTATTTAAAACATAGTTTTCAATATCTTTTGTATAAAAAAGATTTCAAAATTCGGACCGGAAGTAACACTTTTACTCTTACCGTATAGTGATTTTTGGCAAATATGTCGTAAATTATGCATTCTATATATATTTATTAAGAGTACAAAAGTATTTAGAGTTATATTTGCAATATTTTTTGTATACATGAAATTTCAAAATTCGGACCGGAAGTAGCACTTTTAGTCTTAGCGAGTAGCACTTTTTTTCGAATATCTTGCAAAGTATGCATTCTATAGCGATTTATTAAGAGAATAAGGCCCGGTTTCATAACAAACGCTGAAAGTCGGCTTTACATAAATCTAGCTTTGTTGAAAAGTGTACTTTACAAGTGACATAAAGGTGCCTTGCGTTTCATAATAAATTGTAAAGGTCACTTTAAGTAAAGATTCCTTTCATCATTCGAAGTTGAAATCGATACAGTTGGTAGCACGATAGTTCTGTGTGGATCATGCGTAGATTCCACCTAGTACGAAAACCCGCGAAAAAACACAGTCATCTAACGTTTACATTATAAATTAACCTATCATTGCTATCACAACGAACGTAAATTTTAGAAACATGAATCCAACACCAGTAAAAAGACGTAAGTCGTGTGTATTTGGTGTCGAGGAACAACTAAAATTATTAGAATTGATTGAGAAGGAGAAAGAAATTATTGAAAATAAAGTAACAGATAAAGTTGCTAATGATGAGAAGGTATTCTTTCTTTCTTTGTATATTTCTTCAATGTATTTCATTTAACTATTTTTAGGATTTGGCATGGAATCGAATTGCAACTGCTTATAATGCAGTTGCATCAGAATATAGAACAACTGACCAACTCAAGTCAAAATATGATAATTTAAAAACAAAGGCACGGTAGGCTGCTTCAGATAGACGGTGTAGTTACACTGGTACAGGTGGTGGTAAACCCCGTCCCGATTTAGATCCAATCTTAGAATTAGTTTTAAGTTTAATAAATATCAAGACGGTGGTGGGTGAAACCAATGTATTTGATGATGATGTAAATATATTTTAATTATGTATATTTTTAATGTGCAAAGAATCATTCAGCAATTTCACTACATATATAAATGTGTGTATATAGTTGTCTTTCTATTTTGTTGACAGCATTGTTCTTTCTATTTTGTCGACATACATGTTATTACTGTCATGAATCAATGCACATGGAATATTTACCTTGTAGCATCAAAACTAAAATTCCTTTCTTTTAAGAATGATTTAGGAGTTCCAGAAGAGGGTATGCCAAAATCAATAGAGGCATTTACAAACAATGTATCTGTACGTAATTATAATTACCTGCTTATAGAAAGTAATATTTTAATGTTTTAGATAATAGTCGAGGCACCACATGAAGGCAACCCCAACATAGACCTAGGAAATTTAAATGAATTTATTAGTTTATCAGTTGATGTAAGGAACTATATCTGTACCATATATGGTTTTTTAAACAATGTATCTTTTAGGAAAAGAGCAATGAATCAAAACATAAAAATGAAGCTTCATGCTCTTATGAAGTACAAGTATGTATACAAATTATTAATTTCACTTATATATTTACCGTTACAATTTCCAGGCATCAAGTAAAAATTATTGGGGTAAATATACCCCCGAAAAGTTAAAAATGCCCAAATCTAAGAAACTCCATCCTATTAAACGCAATGTGATTAAACCACTACAGGAACAGTTGTATGCTAAAAAAATAGAGTATTTGGATGGAGAAATAAAGGCAAGGAAAGAGGAAGAAAGACGACGTGAGGAAGAGCATGAAAGAAAAATGAAGTTATTGGATTTGGAAATTCAATTGAAAGAGGAAGAAATAAACAAAAAAAAATGTATCTTTTTAAGTTAAATATTAAATATTTAAAACAGGAAAAAGAGAATATTATTTTATTGATTATTAAATATTTATACAGACATAACTTTTTTTTTACCAGAATTACATCAGTATACACAGAATTGAATGACGATAGATAAGGTACATATTTTACATTTAAAATCTTTAACAAATAAGTAAATATGTATGCTGTTTCACTAAAAATTAGCAAAATGTTCAGTGATTATTAACTGTCGCACTTGCCTTGCTACATTAATATTGTCTACATTTGGCATCAGCTGTTCATCAACAAAATTATTTTCATTATTATTAAGCCATTCGTTTGGAACAGGTTCTGCCATTTCTAGAGCCATATTATGCAAAAAAGCTGTAGCAACAATTATAGCCTTAATTGTACATTGTTTCAACCTCATGCCAAAAGAGAGTATTGGAAATCTTCGTTTCCAAACTCCATATACTCGTTCAACAACATTTCTAGTTCTTATTATTGACTCATTGTACAAGTTTTCTGCTGGAGTGTGGATTTCATGAAGTTTTACCATCAGGTATCTCTGCAAGGTGTATCCACTATCTCCAACGAGAAGGTATCTGCCATATAACCCATTTTCAAAATTTCTTTTTATATTACTATTATTGAAAATGGTTTGTTCGTGTGCAGGGCCTGACCACCGAGCTACTATATTCAAAATTTTCAATTTCGCGTCTCACACTGTTTGCACATTGTATGCAAAGTAATTTTTTCTGCAACGATATATTTCTGCATCGTTTCCTCCAGGAGATTGGATTTTTATCAATGTACAATCGATAGCCCCAATAACCCTGGGAAAACGAGCCACTGTGTAGAACTCTCCTGCAACTCTTTCCATATCTGCATTCGTTTCAGTCATTTTAATGTATTGAGGTCGTAGAGATGCTATGGCAAATGACACTCTTCTTATTATTCGACTCGCACTTGCTTTACTACCCCGATAACATCTCCAGCAGTTATTAGGAAATTCCCAGTTGCAAAAAACCGTAGAGTCAAGAGTAGCTGTTCCATAGGTTGAACACAACCACCCCTATAAAAAAAAGTATTACATCCTACACTGCACATTAAAATAGTGTTTTATGTATGTTCTCACCTGTTTGAAGGTGTAGGTAAAAGATGAATTATTTGTTGTAATAATAACAAAACTGTTGGTTTCGTTAGACGAAATCTTTCAAAGAAGGAACAATCATCATATTTTATGAGGCATTGTTCGCGTTTTCGGTATAATTTTGGCCTGCTGATAACTTCGACCTCTTCCTCTTCAGATGAACTGGAACTTGTGTTTAACATTTGCAACATAATTGAATATTGAAATAACGGACTTCGATTAACACAATGCTAACGACGATTGTCAAAATAATATGAAGTATAAGGTTAGGTTTATGATATAAAGGACGCTTTCCCGCTGAAAAGTAGCAAAATCGAAGCTTTACGGAAAAGGACGGTTTAAAGTCGGCGTTGACCTTTATGTTACTTTATGAAACGCAACTAGGGAATAAAGCATACTTTCCAATTTAAAGTCTCCCTCAAAAATGATTATGAAACCGGGCCTAAAAGTACTTAGAATAGGATTTTGAATAAGTTTTGTATAAAAAAATTCTTAAGATTGTATAGTTTGAAACGCTCATACGTATAAGAAAGTCGTGTGGTGGCCACACCTCATTTTACTTTCTTATACGTAGTATAAGGAAGTATTGTGATGATGAAAATTTTCGACCTCGAGATTTTTGCAGATGTCCACGTTTTGAGGTCCCCTGATACCAAAAAAGTGGTTTTTAAAAAATGTCTCTCTCTCTCCCCCCCCCTCTCTCTCTCTCTCTCTCGCTCCCTCCCTCCCTAGTATTTAGAACATACTTTTAAATATATTTTGTATAAAAAAAATTTCAAAATTCAGACCGGAAGTACCACTTTTACTCTTATCGAATTGCGATTTTTTGCAAATATGTCGTAAATTATGCATTCTATATATATTTATGAAGAGTACAAAAGTATTTAGAGTTGGATTTGGAATATTTTTTGTATAAATTAAATTCCAAAATTCGGACCGGAAGTAACACTTTCATACGTATAAGAAAGTCGTGTGGTGACCACACCTCATTTTTTTTTAATAAACTAGATGATAAGGTTTATTTTGCATTTTATTTACTTTTCCTGACCTGGTAATAACTAAAGAGCATTCAAGTTGATTGGAGAGTTTATTTATATTTTCTGCCTCTGAGAGAAAAATTTCTTTAGTCATTCTTAACTGAGCTAGTTAAATGTAAAATTGCCTAACCTACTATTTTGCAGAAAATTTATTGAATCTTAGTCTAGCATAAGGCCTAGCACTAGGATGTATGCTTGATTCTTACTTACTTATTGATTGAATAGTTTAAATTATTTTTATATAAATCTCAATTTGCAAGAGTCACAGCAATATGTAAATATTTACAATAACACTTTACAAATTATACTGCATTTGTTACGATTTGATTTTACTTTCAAAATATATTATATAATTTGCATATCGTACGTATGATTGATATACATTTGACCAAATATAGCCCATTTAGTTCGTATTTTAATAATTCGGTAATTTACCGATTTTACTTTCTTATACGTAGTATAAGGAAGTATTGTGATGACGAAAATTTTCGACCTCGAGATTTTTGCAGATGTCCACGTTTTGAAGACCCCTGATACCAAAAAAGTGGTTTTTAAAAAATGTCTGTGTGACTGTGTCTGTCTGTCTGTCTGTGTTTGACCACGATAGCGGTCAAACCGCTGTAGATATCAATTCAAAATCTTGTATTTACGTGTATAATCTGCCTCTTGAGATCCGATTAGTTTTTCAGTAAAATCGGTAGACCGGAAGTAGTACTTTCCTTCAGTGAAAAATTCGAATTTTGCCAATATTTCGTCAATTACTAAGTTTAAACAAATTTATAAAGAATTGAAATGTACTCAAAATTAAATTTGAGACAAATTATCTTAAAAAAGTTTTTCGAAATTCCAACCGGAAGTAGGTCTTTTACTCTTATCGAAAATCAGTTTTTTGCTAATATCTCGCAAGTCATTCTTTCTAGGCAGATACATTACGAGTATAAAAGTATTTAAATTATAATGTTAAATATCTTTTGTATAAAAAAAATTTCAAAATTCGGACCGGAAGTACCACTTTTACTCTTACCGAATAGCAATTTTTTGCAGATATGTCGTAAATTATGCATTCTATATATATTTATTAAGAGTACAAAAGTATATAGAGTTGAATTTGCAATATTTTTTGTATACATGAAATTTCAAAATTCGGACCGGAAGTGGCACTTTTACTCTTAGCGAGTAGCACTTTTTTTCGAATATCTTGCAAAATATGCATTCTATAGCGATTTATTAAGAGAATGAAAGTGCTTAGAATAGGATTTTGAATAAGTTTTGTATAAAAAAATTCTTAAAATTGTATAGTTTGAAACGCTCATACGTATAAGAAAGTCGTGTAGTGGTCACGCCTTATTTTTTTCATTCGGTTGCGCGACTTGTGGGCCACACTGTATACCGGGTGTCAACGAGATCATGTATCAGCCCGCCATTTATTTATTAGTTAAAATAAAACTTTGAAATTCGGACCGTATATATGAGTGAAGTGACGTTAATTTTGAATTTTTAAATACAACATTTATTATTTCTATTCATATTCTGTTTCTTCTGAAAATTTGTCATCTAGTGCAGGTTAACTTTTGACATTTCTGTCAAAGATAGCGATATCTGTAAAAACTATCCATTAAAGTGAAACTGCTTCGCAACAATTGTCGAAATGCAAAAACCATCAAAGTTAGCTTTGAAAACAATTAAGAAACGTATTTTTCACATTTACACGCATTGGCGAAGGAAACATGTATTTCACGTTGAAATTACTAAAGAAAATATTTTTTTTTTTCATTTTCAAATGACAGGTACTCGTTTTTTTAAATAGTAACACCTATTTTTTTATTGCTGTGCCATATTGGCATAATCTTTAGCTTTCAAGTGATATAAAATATGCTGTGGTTTAGCGGTAGACAGGTAGTACAAAATATAAAATGTTTTAAAAGTAGTCTAATTCCAAAGCAACAGAACAATTACATTTCAAATGAAAAAAATACTGTTATCATAGGGAATAAACGACTTCCATAAATTTAATCAATTACTAGATATTAAACAAAGATACACACATGTTCAATGTTTGCATTAAAACTATTAGTAACACAACAATAGCGAAAACAGTAATTTACAAAATCTATGTTATGAGTATTATTGAAAGGACCTAGATGTAAGTTATTATTATTTAGGTATTTATTATAAATGTTCAAAATGTCGCTCTTCCTGATCTCTACATAAATTAACACGTCGTATAAATTCCCTCACACAATTATGTAACTGGTGCCTGGTTATATTATTTATTGCTTGCCTCACTCGTGCTTCCAGTTCTTCGCGAGTAGCAGATTGTACAGTGTATACTTTTTCTTTCAAATATGGCCAGATATGGAAATCTAAGGGTGTTAAATCCGGTCATCTAGGAGGCCACCTGACTGACCCATTGGTACCAATCCAGAGGTCACCAAAAGTTTGATTTAAGTAATCCCTAACGAGTCGTGAATTATGAGGTGGTGCGCCGTCCTGCTGAAAAAATACAGCATATCTTTGCTCCATTGGTAAATAATTTAAAGAGTCATTAATTTCATTATTTAAAAAATCCAAATATCTTTCGGAAGTTAGATGTCCGTCAAAAATTATAAGAGGCAAAAGATCGTCCCCATTCATTCCCAGCCAAACATTAAAACCAAACCTCACTTGATGGTTACCTTGTCTGTACAATCGCTGATTTTCCTGCGCCCAGTATCTCGTGTTTTGTCGGTTAAATAATCCAAGATTTGTGAATCTTGATTCATCGGAAAAAATAATGTTACCAGCAAAATTACTGTCTCTTCGGATATTATCTACAGCCCAGTTGCAAAACTCTAATCTTCTCACATTATCGGTTTCGAACAGGTGCTGGTTGATCTGATACTTGAAAGATTTGTAGTTAAGTTTCTTTAGAATTTTTCGCGCAGATTCATAACTAATAGTTAACTCGCGACCGATTTGTCGGAGGGAAACCGTTTTATCAACTTCAACTAAGGCGAGTACATTAATTTCTGTTGCTTCGTCAACAATAAGCTTTACATTATTATTTTGTGGATCGTCTTCTTCGCTCCTGAATTGAGATTCTACTCTTATAAAATAATTTGGGGGTAGGTGCTGTCGGTCTGGAAAGCGCTGTGCATATAGCGCTGCAGCAGCTCTTGAATTTGTACGGCAATCTCCATAAATTAAAAGAATATCCACTTTTTCATTTCGAGTATACATTACCAAATATGTATTGTTTACTGTACAACTATAAAATACAAAAATAACGTGAACTATCAATCAACTTGTATTGACAGTTCACAGCCTGTTAGTTGTTTACAGGTGACGTTTATTTCCTATGACCACTGCTGTTTATACTCTATGTCAACGATTTCCCGGACGTTGTGGACAGCTTGGCTGTTATGTATGCCGATGGCACCTCCATTGTGACTCAAGCAGCTGGTGAGAGAGATTGTTCCAATAAATTAAAGATACAACTTGGAAATATGGAGGAGTGGTTCTCCAGTTATAATTTAAATCTTAACATACACAAGACCAGTTTCATAAAATTCACCAACTTTGAAGAACCTTGGCAAACGCCACACAATGGAAATATACTTACTTCTGTAGAGAGTGCACCTTTCCTGGGATGGTCCATAGACTCTCATTTGTCTTGGCGTCAGCATGTGGATTATCTAGCTGGTAGACTAAGCAGCTCGTGCTATGCTCTGCAAATGGTGGCAAAAAACGTTGGTGTTGGTGCCGCAATGACTGTTTATTACTCTAATGTGTACTCCAGACTTAAATACGGCGTGATATTCTGGGGTAACTCGGTGGACTCGGATAGACTTTTTATACTTCAGAAGGCCTGCATAAGATCGGTTTTTGGTGTGCGTCCAAGTGACTCTTGTGTCAACATTTTCAAGTTAAACAATATACTGACATTGCCATCTATGTTTGTGTTAGAATGTGCACTATTTGTGAAGCAGAACTATCTTGAATTTTTTAAAAAATATGAACTATCACACTGCCATAATACAAGAGGAAACTCTCATAATTTTTTGTCACAACCGCGAACGCACTTGACAAAAATTCAGAAAAATGTTCTACATCAGTGCATGAAGATTTATAATCATCTTCCAGCCAACATCAGAGAACTGCCACAAAAACGATTTAAAAGTACACTTAGAAATATTTTAATCGTAAGAACCTTGTATAAGATCGAGGACTTTTTTAAAGAGCCTGTAAAATTTGAATGTGTTGTCTAAAGTCTGCTTTTACTTTTATATACTTATTTATATACTTATATACTTATTTATATACTTATATATATATTTTTTAACTTTATGTGTATGACGTGTTCTACGCTCTATTGCAACATTGAATAAAGTGTATTATTATTATTATTATTATTATATGTATGTACATGTATAACAAAAGGACTTGAAAATGTAATTACAATGTAAGTACATATTTCATACTTCAAATTCACAATTTGTAAAAAAGATTAGATTATATATTATTTGTTAAAATAACCTTTAGTAGATGAGAATTTGTTTTAAAAAATATAATATATGTATACTATAGGATTTTATTGAATATAAAATTAAATAAATAAATAATCCTGTTTGTTTTATTTCATTCATTTATTTATTGACGAATAAAACCTACATTAATTTGTTAATTAAATTTATTCTCGTATTTTTTTATTATTAAAATGCAAAATTAAAACACTATTTTTATATAGACATCATATAAAGTCTCCAATTATAATCTAATGTACATTACAGCATCTTTAATACTAGTAATAATTTTGAATGGGCACGCTGGATGACGTTTTCCCGTGGAGCTTTCTATTGGTTGAAAGTTACCAGGCAACCTTATATATCTATAAACCTTGGCCCCGAGCAACCCAAGATTTAGCTCGCGAATTTTAAATATGTTCTATATAATGCCGTATATTTTCTTACAAATATGCATCAAATTATATTATAGTTATATTTCATCGAGATTTAATATATCTTTTTAAAAGTCTAGTGGCAATAAATAGAGAAAATTTTCAAACTATATTATTTATTAAAATAATTACAGAATAATACATATTTCTTTAAATATAATTTATACCCGTGCTTCCGTATCATAACCATCATCACATAGACCTACCATCATACCATACAACATAAATATAAAAAGTGACATCAGAGTTCAGTAGCGAGTAGCAAAATAGTAATAATTTTAAGAAAATAGTTAGAAATAGTTATAGGGTAAACGTCTTTATATATATTATCACTTCTATGCTAATCACTTTAGTTTTTAGGATGGATATGAAGAAAGAATTCAGTGAAGTAAGTAATGAAGTCATTTATTCTTGCGATGAATGCAAAAGGAATTTTAAAAGAAAAACAGCTCGTATGTCCCATAACAAATGGAAACGTGAAACGACACATCAGTGCTCTTCATGTTATAAAATATTTCAGAAACGGTTTAATTTATTACGGTATGCCACAAATTGAGCTTGTAAAAAGAGACATTTCAATATAAATGCTCTCTTTGTGAAATTTATGCAAGTAATAGAATAATATTATTTAACCATTATCAAGCAGATCATAAAATCAATTTAACAGAGAAGAAATTACAGTTTACTACATTAGAAGAATTTTATATCTGGAAAAATAAGTTTAAGGCCGGCAATACACGGACCGCTTGAAGCAGTCAGGGGCGACAGCTTCAAGCTGCGACTACACAGTGAATTGCAGAGTTCTATGGACGCACATACACGAACCGCTCGAGCAGTTGCAACTGATTCGGGCGGTCGACAGCACGGTGAATTTTCATCGTGCAGTCAAGCAGTCGCCAGCCATACACTGACTGCTCGAGCTGTCGACAGCTCGAGCGCAGCCTCCATCCGCGCTCTTCATTCGCGTCCGACAACGCTTCCCGGCCGCACGCTTCGTTTGTTTGTTTATAAAATAATGGAAGACAACATCGATTGTGACGCGCTTATAAGTGAAATAAAATCACAAGAACTTATATGGAATTATAAAATTGATGACCACAGTGACAAAATAAAGAAAAATAATGCATGGGCAGCAATTTGTGAAAAAGTAATTGTAAATTTTAAAGAAAAACCGGTGGCGGATAAAAATAAAATCGGTGAGTTATTGATATGATTTTTTTTTATTTTCGAAAACAAATGATAGCAGTAAGATATCAGTGGCCACCGGTCAAATAGTGATAACTCCAAAAAGTCGTTTTGGTGATTATAAATCCATTTGTATCAGAAAAAAACTCTGATATCCCTGACGATTTTGGAGTTATCACTAGTTGACCAGTGGCCACTGATATTAACACAATAGATAGGTATAAAAAACAGCTAGTTCATATCATATTCCATTGCCAATCTAGTTTTCCTTCTTCACTCACAAAGTAATTTGCAAATTCTTCTCTGATTGTTGTTAAAATAGGTCCACCTCGACGAACATTCAGAGTTGATTCTATTATAGAGTTTGGAAGACCCTCTAATGTGTCTTCAAATTTATGTCCATCTCTTTGCTTTACATAGTTATGCAAAACTCATGCTGCTTTTATTATATCTACTGCAAATTCGACATCTACATTAAGTGGTCGATGGAATATGCGCCATTTGTTAGCAAATATACCAAATGAGCATTCAATAAACCGTCTAGCACGTGATAATCGATAGTTGAAGACTCTCTTTTGCTCCGGCAAATTGATTCCTCCGTAAGGACGCAACAAATTTTCTTGTAAGCTAAACGCCTCATCTCCTACAAATACATTCCGTAAAACAGGTCCATTTCGTGATATTGAAGAAGGTGCAGGTATATTTAATTTTTTTCCATTAACCTTTTGTAAGAAGTACTTTCTTCGAAAATAGTCGAATCTGCATGCCTTCCATATGAACCTACATCCACGAAAGTAAACATGTAATTACTGTCACAGACGGCCATTAGTATTATAGAAAAATAATTTTTGTAATTATAATATGCCGATCCACTTTGTGCGGGTTTCATTATTCTTATATGTTTGCCGTCCACTGCTCCAAGGCAGTTCGGAAACTCTGCAGTTTGCATAAACCCATTTATTATTTCTTTCCATCTATCTTCAGTTAATGGTGCTATGCACATATCTTTCATACAGATCCATATATTTTTACATACATCTCTTACTATACCACCAATTGTAGAAGCTGAAATTCTATAACTGTATTGCAAATCCATAAATGTTTGTCCAGTGGCTAAGTACCTGAAAATAAAAATATATTAATACATATGTATGTCATTGTTACAGCTACGTCATTACAGAAGAAATGGAAGGTATTAAGAGATAGGTATAACAGGTATACGAAAAAAATGAAACCAAAGAGTGGTTCAGCAGTCACCAAGATACGACCCTATCCATATTATGATCAGTTGTCATTTTTGAAGGTCTTTGAGGCGAGACCAGAAAAATCAGACAGCCTGAAAGAAACATCTGAAGGGAGCGATCATAATAAAGAATCTTCAAAAAAAAAAAGTGGTAGTGCTTTAAAAAGAAAACTTAATAAAACTGAGGATGAACTAATTGAAAAATTGTCTAAACGTATTGATGAAAAACCCAGTTCATATCTTGCAGTAGAAGATGATGACAAATTGTTTTTACTATCACTAGCTGGAGAGTTCAAAAATATTAAAGATCAATATAAATTAGATGCAAGGTCAGAAATCATCAACGTTATTAAATACTTCAAAGGAATATCCCAGCATACACAGTCAAGCTATTATGGTGAAAGTAGGGGATATTTTGCACCTTCAGCTAGTGAGCAGCGTGGACCTAATTACAACTATTCAAGTTACAACAAGGGTTATCAGTCTGCAACCTCTGCATCAACAAGTGATCAACCTTATAACTCCGTACCAGTCTCAGCTAATGATGAGTTTTCTCAGTCATCCTATGAAGACAGTCTTCCACCTTCGTCTGTTCTATCTGATGATATTATTACTGATATATTCAATGAATAAACAAATAAAAAAATTAATAATTTTTTTTACTAACCTTAGTGTAACAGCTAGCCTTTCTTCTGGTGGAATACTTTTTCTCATAATAGTATCTTCACGTTTAATTTTTTCCTTGAGTATATTACAAAGTTCGTCAAAAGATGTAATTGACATTCTAAAATAATTAAAAAACTTTTCTCCGTCACGTCTTACTTCCAAAAACAAGTGATTAAATTCTCCATTATAAATTCTTGTTTCTAATATTAGATGAACCCACAATTTTCTATTTTTACGCCGCCGTCGTCGTCGTATGAGCAAAAGCAGCAGAAGTGCTTCCTCTTCAAAATCCATGTTGCTACTGATTTGAAATTGCCCACCGCTCGAGCTGTTGAACCAACTGCTCGAGCAGTTATCACTGGCAGCTTCAAACTGTTGACTCTTGACTGCAAGAGCGATCCGTGTATGTTGATAACTGGGTAACTGCTCCAGCAGGCCGTGTATTGCCGGCCTAAATGTGATTCCAAATCTTTTTTGTGAAGACATTGAATAGTTTTGAGACGCTCACGCGTGGTGGCGCTACACAAAAACACAGTGTCTGAACCGACAATTTTGACTAGACATGTCGTAACACATTGCTATGTAATTAATAATATATTAAACAACAATACAGTCCACTAAGTTTATAGTTTTATTGAAACACCAACAAATTGGTCCAGACGAACCAGATGGTAACAGAACACAACGGATAGTGCAAATAGAAGAACGATACAACAACACAAGTGAACACAACCTAGAAAGATGCAACGTGGGACGCCAGAAATAAGGTTATAGTTTTACACCAAACCAAGTAGGTCCACTTCCTTTTACACGCTAATTACTTTACCTTAAGCTTATTGAGTTAGAACATTGTATTTTACCTTTCATTGAGTGCCTACCTAAACATGACAGACCTAGCAAATTTAGTTTTAAAACGCGGTCAATTGAAAGCGCAAATAACGCGATTTCAAACATTTTTGGATGGTAGCGATAATGATATTACCAAAGCAATAGAAGTAGAAACACGTTTATCGAGACTTGGTGATATATTAGATAGATTTGAGGAATTACAATGTAGTATCGAAATTTTGTCGGGAAACGAGGTTCAAGAAGAAGAGAGGCAGATGTTCGAGAATTCATATTATAGGGCAGTTTGTTTAGCTAAAAATGTATTAAAACCACAAGGTCAAATGCCAAGTACACACGCGAATCAGCTGCTTGAACAGGCAACGCATTCTCAAACGTCTAACAGTAGTATTACAGACAATTTGGTTGTTTTACACATACAGGGTCAGGTTAAATTACCAAATATAGCGCTCCCAGATTTTTACGGGCACTTTAATCAATGGATGACGTTCTATGACACATTTAACACGTTAATAAATAATAATCAGCAGCTATCAAATATACAAAAGTTTTATTACCTACAGGCATGTTTGAAAGGTGAAGCCGCACAGGTGATTGAGTCTATTGAAATGTCAAACAATAATTATGAGATAGCTTGGGCATTGTTAAAGGAACGGTATGAAAATAAAAGATTAATTATTAATACACACATGCGAGCAATATTTGATTTACAACCGGTAAAATTCGAATCATTCGTATTTTAAGAAAACTACTTGATCACTTCAATAAAAATTTTCGCACGTTAACAGCCATGGGGCAACCTACTGAAGCATGGGACACGCCTATGATTTGTACGCTAACACCAAAATTAGATTCGGTTTCAAAGAAAGAATGGGAACAACAAATCGCAAGGGACAAAGATGAACGCATAACTATTAAACATTTTACGGACTTTTTAACTCAACGTTGTCAGTTACTGATTGATAATAAAGGTAAAAGAGGGACAATAGTAAGCAACTATCGCGAAAATAAAACTTTATTATCTCACGTGACAACGCGGGATGTGAACTGTTCATTTTATAAACAAAATCACCTTAACCAAAATTGTGAACAACTTCAAAAAATGCCTATTAAAGATAGATTGATTGAAGTAAAACAGAGTAAACTGTGTATCAATTGTTTGCGGCCAGGACATTTTGTGAAGGAATGTCGTTCGCCCAATTGTAAACTCTGTCACAAGAAACATCACTCACATTATTGCATAGAATTGATGAATCAAGCGAATTAGATACCCGTGAAATAAAAGTAAATTTGGCATATGACGCTGAACGCGACAACGACTGGGGTAGTGACGGTGATGAAACAAAATCCATGACGTCGATAGCTTCGACCTACGAAAATAGTAAATCGGGAGAACATACTCAAATTATATTACCCACAGTTATGGTTCGGACTTGTGATTCACAGGGAAGCGATATAGAATGTCGTGCATTACTGGATAGCGACTCTCAGTCGAACTTTATGTCCATAGCATTACAAAAGAAATTGTGCCTAAATGCAATGAATGTTAATATTCCAATAGCGGGTATAAGCAACCAAAGAAATAGTATTTCAAAAAAAAAACGGAAACGGTTATTTCGTCATTAGACAATAAATACAAAATCAAGGACACGTTTTTAATATTGCGGGAAATTACAAATAATTTACCACAACTGTCTTTTGATCTGTCGAAATTAAATTTACCTGAGCACATCATTCTTGCTGATAAACAATTTAATGAATCGAAACCAATAGATTTATTATTAAGCGCTAGTATATTTTTCGATGTATTATTAACACAGCAAATAAAATTGGGTAAAAATAAACCGATTGTTCAGGAAACTATGTTTGGGTGGATAGTAACGGAGCGTGTGAATGTTCCAACAAGGAGGACATTAACATGTAATTTTTCTATTGCGGGTGATAATTTACATGAAAAAGTTGAACGTTTTTGGACAACAGAAGAAATAAATGCCGAAAGAACGCATACGCGAAATGAACTTGATTGCGAAAAACATTTTTTGGATACATTTAGGCGAGATAACGAGGGTCGATTCGAACTTAGTTTGCCATTAAAGGGTAGCGTGACAGATTTAGGTGGCTCTTTGGACACGGATGTTCATAGATTTCATTTGCTTGAAAAACGATTTGAACGTAATCTAAATTTAAAGGATGAGTATGTTAAGTTTATGGAAGAGTATAAATCGTTAAATCATATGACAGAAATATATTTAACTAAGGACGACACCAATGTTAAGAAATATTATTTGCCACGTCATGGTGTGATTAAGGAAACCAGCACAACGACGAAACTTCGAGTTGTTTTCGACGCGTCTTGTAGAACGACGTCAGGCGTGTCATTGAATGACATTTTGAGAACAGGTCCCATAACGGTTCAAGCTAAACTATTGTTGCAACGACTATGGCAGGCACAAATTTCATGGGACGAGGTCATTCCAGTGGATTTACAACCCTTGTGGAAGCAGTTCTATGAAACTCTACCGAATGAAATTAAAATACCTAGGAAGGTGCTCACTTCTATTGTCACTGATATTGAACTACATGCATTTGGTGATGCATCGGAGTCAGCCTACGGCGCGTGCTTGTACGTACAGAGCACTGATTCAGATGGAGTACATGTCGTGCGACTGTTGTGTGCAAAATCAAAAATTGCACCTTTAAAGATGATCACACTACCGCGTCTAGAGTTGAATGCGGCGGTACTTTTGGCAAGGCTGGCAGATAGGTCCGTGAAGGCATTAGAGGTTCAATTTACACGAAAGTACTTCTGGTGGGACTCCAGTATAGTTTTGAATTGGATAGCAGCCGAACCTATTACTTGGAATACCTACGTAGCCAATAGAATGACGGAAATCCAAGAACTCAGTAAAATGGTTGAGTGGAGACATGTTCCTTCTTTGCAAAACCCGGCGGATATAATATCACGAGGGGCAAACCCTCTGAAGTTGATGGAAAGTGAAATGTGGTGGAATGGTCCTGATTTTTTGAGAAGGGATGAAAACGATTGGCCCGAAACCCAAACACTCATAAACAGTGAAGTACCCGAAAGATGCAGATTGAATCAACTGGTTTTCACTACAGGGACTTGTGACTTTATTTTTGACAATTACTCCAGTTTTACTACGCTTCATAAGGTATTTACTTACGTATTAGGGTTTTTATTTAACACGAATCCTAGAAACAAATTAAAACGGGCAGGTGAACTTAATGTAACGGAATTAGACGATTCGCTGACAATTCTTTTAAAATTGTGTCAGGGACAACATTTTATACAAGAATTAAATAATTTAAAGAGAAATAAACCTATAGCAAATAACAGTAAACTTTTATCACTAAACGTTTTTCTTGATGAAATGGGCTTGATTAGGGTTGGCGGTAGAATAAAATATTCGAATGAAAACTTTGACAAAAGGCATCCAGTCGTGTTACCTGGGGATCACAAATTAACTCGACTTATAATAGAAAACGAACATTTGCGACATTTACATGCAGGTCAACAAGCTGTACTAGCTGCAGTTCGTCATAAATATTAGCCAATCAATGGTAAAAGAATTGTAAAGAACGTACTAAAGAAGTGTGTCATATGCTTCAAGGCCAAACCTAGTAATTTAAATCCATTAATGGGCAACATGCCCAGACCACGACTAATACCATCTCGACCTTTCTCGTCAGTGGGCGTGGATTACGCCGGTCCGATTCTGATTAGGAATAGTTACTTGAGATCGAGAAAGCTTGTTAAGGGCTACATTTGCGTGTTTGTTTGTTTTGCGACAAAGGCCGTGCATATCGAACTGACTTCTGATATGACTGCTGCTACCTTCTTGAACTGTTTAAAACGTTTGATTGCTAGGAGAGGATTTTGTTCTAATATTTATAGCGATAATGGGTCTAATTTTATAGGCGCGAATACTAAAATTCAAAATATTATCAAGTCTGTAATAAACGCATTAGACTCAGATGAAATACGTAATTTTTTATTAAAAAATTTTATCACATGGCACTTTAATCCTCCGTTCTCTCCTCTTCAAGGTGGTTTGTGGGAGGCAGCTGTAAAGTCTGCAAAAACTCACTTGACTAGAATTTTAGGTCAGGCACATCTGAGGGATTATATACTGTTTTAACTCAAATAGAGGCTGTACTCAACTCTAGACCACTTACTCCTTTGTCCAATGATCCTGAAGATTGTTCTTTCCTAACACCTTCCCACTTCTTGATTGGTGACACACTGATGAACGTCCCCGAAAGAGATGTCTCACTGGTACCAATCAACAGACTTAGACTCTCGAACAGTTGCAAAGTATGAGTCAACATTTTTGGAAGCGGTGGTCTGCAGAGTACCTGACGACCTTGCAACAACGAGCTAAGTGGAGAAGAAATCAGCCAAACCTGTTGATCGGAGATATGGTGGTCATCAAGGATGACAACCTACCCACCCTGCGCTGGAATATAGGACGCGTCACCGCCCTGCAAACTGGTGAAGATGGTGTGTGCCGCGTAGCCAGTGTATTAGTGCGTGGCAAAATAATAAAGCCAGCTGTTTGCAGGTTATGTAAATTACCGTTGGTAATCGAGTAGAAAGTAGCTTAACCTCTGGTTTTGTTTAGATCTTTTTTACATGTTACATATTTATGTTATAGTTTAAGAAATGTATTTTGTATGTGTTGGAAGGCAACGCTTCCAAGGCGGGCGGCATGAATAGTTTTGAGACGCTCACGCGTGGTGGCGCTACACAAAAACACAGTGCCTGAACCGACAATTTTGACTAGACATGTCGTAACACATTGCTATGTAATTAATAATATATTAAACAACAATACAGCTCACTAAGTTTATAGTTTTATTGAAACACCAACAGACATCTCGTACATATGAAAATAAAAATGGCAACCAAATTCTTAAATATATTTGTCATAGAGATGGAAATTATAAATCTAAAGGCACAAATATTAAACATATAAAATACATGGATCTAATAAAATAGATTGTTATTGTCCTGCTAGGGTTTATGTATATGCTTCGGGGGAAGGAGTTACAGTTAAGTATAAGATAACATAGCTCAAAAATGACCCTCAAAAATTCCATTTCAACAAATACTCAATGAAATCCGAGATTCTGTAACAAACAATCAACTTAATTAGACGCACACTTATTGACTAGAAAAGATTTGTGGAACATTGCAGACATGTATAATTTAAATAATGAAGGAATTTTACATAAAAATGATTATGTAACTGTAGATGCCTGGGTTTCGTTAATTAGACTCTATAAGCCTCAAGGTGCAACTTTGAAAGACCATTCTCAACTAAAATATGAAGACTTTTTTCTAGTCATAATGTCAGTTAGAAATTCTACAAAAATTTGGCGGCGATTGTATTTGTATAGATGGCACCCATGGTCTAAATAAATGCTTATGATTTTCAATTATATATTGTAATGGTGCTGCTTGATGATCTTAGACAGGAATTTCCATGTTCCTTTTTATTTTCAAATAGAGGAGATACATTTGCAATGGAATTATTCTTTAAAACAATAAAGAAAGACCTGTTTAAATGATGAAAAAATAATTCCCAGCACTTTTATGTCCAATATGGATTGTACCTTTTATAATGCTTGATGCGCAACAATGGGACCCGTAAGAAGACCGAATCAAAGCCATAATTAAGGAAACAAGAATAAATGATCATCAACCTTATTATTACACTGTAAGTAATCTTTATGTCTTTTGGTGATTTGATAACCGGAATTGAACAACTAACAGTAAATACAATCGTAACAATGCCTAACGATCATCCATATACCAGAAGCTCCATCAGCCAAGCTGAAATATCAACAATCCCTATTTTTTCCGGCGATTCGAATGTTTTACCATTGTATATAGATGCATGTGAAGATTTAATGCGCACATATGGGGACGTTGTCACTAAGACTAATCCTATAAATCCATACTTAGTACGCATAATAAAATCCAGATTAGGAGGCGAAGCACAAGCATTAACTGGCTCTCGTAGTTTAGACACTTGGCATGATATTAAAAATCTTTTACAAAAAACTTATTTAGACCAAAGATCGGAAGATTGCTTGTTAAACGATTTAATGTCAGAACAGCCCAAAAGAAATGAAAACCCGTATACTTTTGCACAGCGAATAAAAGATTTGTTAAATTTGTTATTAACTAAAATGAAAATAGAAGCAGACGCAAACATTGCCCCATTAAAAACGACATTATATAAAGACACAGCTTTACAGACATATAAAAGAGGTCTTATGCGATTTGGAAGATTAGGTGAAATGATATACCTGAAAAACCTTCAATGTTTAGAAACGGCAATGTCAGCAGTTTTAGAGTATCAAAATTGGCAATATAGATGCGGAACTTCTGCAGCACCACAACATCAGTACAAATCCATACCACTCATTACCCCAGGAAATATGAACAGTGCAACAAGAATAACAAATACATTTCCAAATATACCGCAACGACAACAACCATCATTTCCTATACAAAATCAGTTTCCCTCACAATTCCAACAACAACCATTTCAACAAATACCTCGATTCCAACAACCGCAAATGCAACAACAACCATTTCAACAAATACATCGATTCCAACAACCACAAATGCGACAACAACCATTTCAACAAATACCTCGATTCCAACCTCCTCAAAATCGACAACAATCATTTCCACAACAGCCACCACAGAAACCAAACTCCTTTAAATTTGCTAAAACACCTGGACAACAAATAGAGAGAAGACAACCCAGACAACAGCCAATGGATATAGATCACAGTATGAGTAGATTCAGAACTAAAATGACACCTTTTGGTCCATCTGTACCACAAAACAAATGGGTAGCTGAAGAATTACATCAGCAAGAACAATGGGAAGAAGAAGAGCAGGAACAATAAGAATTTCAACCAGAATGGGACGAACCCACTGAACCATTTGGATGGGAAGTGCAAGATGAGCAAAATTTTCCAGAAGCAGCCTCTCCACCACAAGACCCACCACCGAACAATCAAAATTAGAAGACCACATTGAATTTAATCACCAACATGCTATTCGACTACCTTACATTATCATTCCTGAAATAAACGCCAAATTCCTTATAGACACAGGAGCATCAGCCTCTTCCATCTCAACAAATATTTCCCAAACTGAATTTCCTAAATACATTAAATAATCTCCTTTTTCCGTCACCACAATGCATGGAACCACTTATCATAAATATATCCTGGAAATACCATCCCTTTCTACATTTAATGCTTATGGACAAACACATAAATTGAATATAGTCGACTTTTCGAAGAAATATGATGGGATACTAGGATTGAAACTCATGGAACAAATGGATGCAACAATCGATCTCAAAAACAAAATCCTCAAGGCAAAATTCTGTCAAATACCACTACATTTTGAAGATCCTACCATCACGATAGGCCCGAGAGAAAGAAAAATTGTGCAGGTTCCAGTCAATAGAAACCTCCAAGAAGTTTTGATTGCCCACCAAGAAATAATCCCAGGAGTAGAAATTCCCGAAAACATAGTTCTCGCACAAGACTATCAAGCAATTACTGAAATGGTGAACTTTAACGAATACCCAGTACAAGTCAAGTTAGATAAACCTATTTATACGAAAATGTACAATCACGACCACGAGGAAATACAAAATCACCTACCATTAGAAGAAATAAGACAAATCCAAAAAGAAAATGTGCTGAATAAATTACGTCTTGACCATCTAAACAAAGAAGAAAAAGCCATCATACAAAATTTGTGCTTAGAATACAAAGACCTTTGCCACGACGATCGTTTACCCTTAACATTTACGTCTCAAATAAAACATCACATACGATTAAAAGATGAAAACCCGGTGTATCAAAAGCCCTACCGAAAATCCCCTAATCAAAGAGACGAAGTGAATCAGCAAGTAAAGAAGATGATGCAACAAAATATTATCCAGGAAAGCTGTAGCCCATGGTCGGCCCCTGTTGCAATAGTGCCGAAGAAAGTCGATGCATCTGGTCTAACCAAATATCGAATGGTCATAGATTACCGGAAGTTGAATGAGAAGACAATGACAAATTTCCGATACCTAATATAACAGACATACTCGATAAATTAGGAAGAGCAAATTATTTTACCACTTTGGATCTGGCATCAGGCTATCATCAAATTGAGATGAATGAGGAAGATCGAGAAAAAACAGCCTTTTGCACTGAAGAGGGGCATTGGGAATTTACTAGAATGCCTTTTGGACTCAAAAATGCTCCTGCGACATTCCAAAGAGTCATAAACCACATCCTGAGAGGCCTAACATCAGATACATGCCATGTTTACTTGGACGACATCGTCATATACTCAACATCACTCCAAGAACACCGAGAGAAATTAAGAAAAGTATTGGATCGACTACGTCAAGCAAACATGAAGATATCCCTTGACAAATGCGAGTTCCTACGCAAAGAAGTTTCCTACTTGGGTCACATAATAACACCATCTGGAGTCAAACCTAATCCGGACAAAATCGAGGCAATAAAGAAATATCCAATACCAAGAACACAGAAGGAAATAAAAGCATTTCTAGGATTATTAGGGTATTATAGAAGATTCATTAAAGACTTTGCAAAAATAACGAAACCAATGACCAAATTCTTGAAGAAAGGTAGCAAGGTAGAACTCACGGAGGAATACACAAAAACCTTCGAATTATGTAAGAACATCCTATGTAACGAACCAATACTGCAGTATCCCGACTTCACAAAGCCATTCCTCGTAACAACAGATGCAAGCAACGTAGCGATTGGAGCAGTTCTATCCCAAGGAGTTATTGGCCAAGATAAACCAATAGCATATGCCTCAAGAACGCTTTCGGACACAGAACAAAGATATTCCACGATAGAAAAAGAACTTCTAGCGATTGTTTGGGCATGTAAACAATTTCGCCCATACATCTACGGGAAAAACTTCACCATAATCACGGATCACAGACCATTGGTGTGGTTACATAGCCTCAAGGAGCCAAACATGAAATTACAACGTTGGAAAATAAAATTAAGTGAATATGATTACAGTATCGAATATAAGAAAGGCGCAATCAATAAAAACGCAGACGCTCTTTCCAGAGTAGAGATGCATCACATGGATGAAGATGCATTATCCACTATGCCACAAATAACAACCGAGGAATTAGATGAAATACTTGCATCACAACAACCACCACAACAAGCACAAAACATCGCAAAGAAGAACATCAAAATAAACGAACCTCCAGAAAACATTGAAGAACTAAGTGAGTCTAGCCACAGCAATGCCACAATAGAACCTGACCACACTATACCAATTACCGAATTAGCCATAGATTCCCAAAAAATCCAAATATTCCTTGAAAAACACATCTTTCCAACCGTAATATCCCATAAAACCGACAATGGAAAAACAATTTATCATGTAAAAATTTATAAAGAAAACCTGTCACAAGAATTAATTCGTATAATGAAAGAAATAATGGCACAAGGAAAATATTTCATATACACCACCGACGAAATATATCAAGAAATGTGCAAACAATACATACAACACTTCAACAACAACGGACCGAAAATATATCGATGCACAAAACGTGTAAGAACGATAGACGATCCTGAAGAGAAGATAGAAATAATTCTACAACACCATGAAGGTAAAACGGACCATCGTGGAATAAACGAAACCCATAAACAAATAAGTAAGAATTACTATTGGTCACAAATGAAGACAGATATCACTAACTATATCAAAAATTGCGAAATTTGTCAAAGAAACAAATATGACAGAAATCCACCTAAAATACCGTTCCAAGTAACCGAAAAAGTAGATAAACCTTTTGACAAAGTACACATAGACACTCTTAGTATAAACAGTCAAGCTTTTCTCACGATAATCGACGCCTTCACTAAATACGCTCAAGTGTATCCAGTTCAAGGCAAGACAGCAATGGAAATTGTCGACAAACTGATCGAAAGTTTTAGTATCCATGGATCACCGCAAGAGATGGTTATGGATAGAGGCTTGGAATTCAATAATATAACCCTTAAAGAACTCCTTAAACTTTACAAAATAAAAATCCATCACACTACACCTCAAAATCCAAACTCAAATTCCTTAATAGAACGCCTTCACTCTACCCTATTAGAACACATCCGCATATTAAAAAACCAAAGAACATCACAAGACATTAAACAATTGATGCGATTATCGGTGTTAGCATACAATTCTACAAATCACTCAGCAACTGGAGTAACACCATTCGGATTGTTATACGGACACACCAACACCAAAGAACCTATGGACTTATACTACGATGATGTCTACTTTCAAGAATATATCCAAGACAATAAAGAACGGACCCGGAATCTATATGAAAGTATAGCACGCAAAATGCAAGAAAATAAAGAAAAATCTATCAACAAGAAGAACGAAAAACGTAAGGTAGAAGAGTTAAAAATTGGTCAAAAAGTATATGTCAAACCTTCAAAGTACGACACTCAGAAGACAAGCGAAAGATATTGGGGTCCATATACAGTAACTAGAATACTAGAAAACGGTGTCGTAGAAGTTAAAAACGCCAAAAACAAAATACTGAAATATCATGTAAACTCACTCAAATTGGGTTTTGTTCCAGAATCCTCAGCGGAAGAGGATTAGCCGATATCGAAAAGGTAGAAAACCAAGTTGGGTTATTACCATTAAAATTAGGGATTGCATTCAACATCGAAGATCAATATGAACTCGTCATTCGTAAGGACTACTCTCAACTAAATAAGTTTTGGAACATCTATCTACAGCAGAAGCAAAGTATTCCAGCTAGTAACACCTCGAGTGAAATAAGAAGACTAAAATACCTACGGGATATCGAAGAAGAAAAAGTCAAAAAACTCCTAAACTCAATCCAAATAACATCACGACAAAAAAGAGGAGCTTTTAATATAGTGGGCGGAGTTATAAAAGCTATCACTGGAAATCTCGATGACGAAGATGGCCGAAGGTATGAACAACAAATTCAAGAACTTCAACAAAATCAGAAGACCATGAAAATCGCCTTCTAGGAACAGTTGCGACTACTCGCAAATGCCACCACTCAGTTCGAGGAAAACGCCCGAACATTATTAGCAAACCAGAAACATTTAACCAACCTAATGGAGACCAACCGAGTCACCCATAATGAAGAAGGAGTACTCCAATACCAAATTCTTTTCCTAGAAATTATGAAGCAAGAAGTAGAAGAAACCATCACGGCTCTCACATTTGCGAAGAATGAAATATTGCATCCCATGGTAATTAGTCCTCAAATACTATTAGACAACATAATGTCTATTCATTTAGATAAACATAGTAAGTTTCCATTTAGCACATTAGTAGAAAATATTTATCAGATAGAATCATTAATTAAAGTAAAAGTATATCAAACTAAGACTTATTTTACGTTTATATTATCAATACCTGTAGTTAGTAAAGAATCATATCAATACTATAATTTAAATGCTTTACCAATATTCTTAGGAAATAGTACATACAAACAAATTACCCCTAAAATTAAATACATAGGTTTAAAGGAAAATAAATTTATAGTATCAGATAAAGTTTGTAAACAATTATTTAAGAACAATTATTTATGCGATCATGAAATAGAAAATTTAATTTCAGACAAATCTCCTTGCGAGGTCCATATTTTGCAATATGATGATAATTACAAAAATTGTATTTACCAGTTATTCACAACAAACAATGTAGAAATTAGAAATTTAGAAACAAATGTAAAATTGCTACTCAGTCCTAAGGAAAATAAGTTAATTAAAACCTGCGATCAAGAAAAAGACACTCAAATTGTAAAGGGCACATATTTAATTAAAAACATTGAAAATTGCGTATTCTCTATAAAGAATCAAATAATTCGAAACTATAAAACAATGATAAACTCAGAAGTAAAATATATAGAATACAATATTCAGCACGACCAAATAGTCACGTTAAATATTTCAAAACCCAACGTATATAACTTGTCAAAAGAAATTGAATATCAAAGTAAACTACTAGATTCCATCACATTCACACAAAAACAAGATCAAACTATTAATTATATTATGTATTGCATTTTATTTTTAGTTACAATCATATTAGTCTTTACTTTCAGAAAAACATTAATTAACGTATTCCGGCAGGTCAGAGATAAGAAGAAACCCAGTATACAGGGTGATCAACAACAAAAATTACCTGCACATCTTTAGCTACTGTAATTTTTTATCTAGGGCGGCAGGAGTCACGTACTGCACCTGGTCAATGAGATCATCATGAACTCATCCTAACACGATGACCGCATGCTTTTCTTAGAAATTAAGATAGATCGCTTAGCTTAGGTATATTTTGATATAAAAAGGGAAAGTAAGAATCCATAGGACACAGTAGTAATTATCGTTCATAGTATTAAATATTAATTGTTATAAACTATTTTATGTGTGGCTTTTGTATAAATAAATGAATTTTTAAGTTTTGTTAGTGTTATAAATTTAACTCATATATATATAAATACTAACTGACCCGGCAAACGTTGTTTTGCCATATAAATTATTTCTAGTGAATATTTTGGTAGTCTAATAAAAAATAAGTAACTTATTGTAAGTGTGTGGGGATGTGGTATATGACTGAAAGAGGAATGGAGAGCTGTGAACGATGACGGCCTATAAAAATAACAAAACACCAAACATTCATTTTTTGAATTCATTGTACTTTTATTATCTTAACTAATAAATTTCTAATTACATCTCTATCACAAATAATGACAATTAAAAAAAACTTTATCAGTCTCTTAGTGCAATGAAGTGTAGGATATTTTTAGTGAGTCCATCTTTAGCCAACACAAACAAACTGCATGGTTTACCCACGCGAGAACATGCCACATATAATTGTCCGTGTGAAAACACGGTGTGCCCAAATCTAAGCCACAAACAGATATCGTTTGGTCTTGAGAATATACTGATAAAGTAAAATGATAAGTATAAGCGTCACTGCTACGATCGACGCACAATCAATAATAATGGCCGAAAACGGTTTAGGCCCTAAACTTTAGTGAGTGAGAGAAATCTTATTGTGTGAGAAAGACAGGAGACCGACTTCATTCTCATCCCTACTCTGTGCTGTTTACGGGGTGTGAAGTGACACTGGTAGACGCCTGGCGGGAGTAACTGATCGAGTGGTAACTGATCAATTATCGACCGCCGAGAGCAGAACATTCTTAAAGTAATAATATCGCTATTAAAAAACAGGGATTGGTGGTGGAAGGGTGAAAATTTAGGGTTGTATGTATTTTTTAATGCCAAATCATAAAAGAAATAAAATACAAAATTTTGTCCAAAAAACAAACAAAAAAATTTTGGGGTGGACCACCTTTATTACTTAGGGGTATGAAAAATAGTTTACGTCCTATTCTCAGACCTGCTAAATATACATACAAAATTTCATAAGAATCGGTCAAGCCGTTTCGGAGGAGTTTTGTGACAAACACTGTGACACGAGAATTTTATATATTAGATTTAAAATTTAAATATAGGGACTTTTAGAGGGATTTGAAAGTTGAATTTAGGGTTTTTTTGGGGTAATTTGAGTTTGGTTTTAGGGATAAATTTGTTTAGGAGTTGGCAACCCTGTGTTCAAGATCTGTGACACATCTCGTAAGAAAATATTTGTATCCACTACGGTAGAAGATGATATTTACAACAATATTATTTTGAAAGGTATAGAAAAGCTTTAAAGTATTAATAAACTTTTGTAAGGTTATATTGGTAAATTGTATACATAAATTTAAAATTTATAGTAATCGTACATTATCCATTGTTAAACTGAAATAGGGTCAGTGTCGGTTGAAAATTTAACATTAGTTTTTGTACGTTCTATATTTATTATTTTCTAATCCACTAACATTATTTTATATGAATCACATATTGCTAAAACAACACAAGTCACTTGTTGGCCAAATTGAGTTTCCACATATTTTCTGTTATATTGTCTGTTCTGCATTGTTTTGCGCTAAAAGAACTCAAGTGAGCATATCGCTTATGTTAGAAACTTCCACAGTTATATATATTATATATATATATATATATATATCTAAAGAAAAGAAATATTGCGGATTATAGAATAATAAAGTATAGAATTTCATGGGGTAACTCCGCTCAAAATGCAACTGCGGACACGTGTTTCGAACTACTTGGTTCTCGTCAGCGCAGTGTAGCCTAGGAATAGGATGGGATAACCTTGGAGCTGAAAAACATCAATCAGAGACATACACAAGGGACAGCCTACCAATTGAGGCTTCAGCTAGAGTGTCCTCGATACTGAGAATGAATCTAACGTCACCGCGAGGTAGACATTGTCCACCTGCAATCTATCTGAACCCACAGGATAACAATAAAGTTATAAGGTTATCCCATCCTATTCCTTGGCTACACTGCGCTGACGAGAACCAAGTAGTTCGAAACACATGTCCGCAGTTGCATTTTGAGCGGAGTTACCCCATGAAATTCTATACTTTATTATTCTATAATCCGCAATATTTCTTTTCTTTATTGTTATCCTGTGGGTTCAGATGGCTTGCAGGTGGACAATGTCTACCTCGCGGCGACGTTAGATTCATTCTCAGTATCGAGGACACTCTAGCTGAAGCCTCAATTGGTAGGCTGTCCCTTGTGTATGTCTCCGATTGATGTTTTTCAGCTCCAAGGTTATCCCATCCTATTCCTTGGCTACACTGCGCTGACGAGAACCAAGTAGTTCGAAACACGTGTCCGCAGTTGCATTTTGAGCGGAGTTACCCCATGAAATTCTATACTTTATTATATATATATATATAAAAATTTTTTTTTTGATAGGAATTATTTCCCTTCTTTTTTCTTGGCCGTATATATTTAATATTTCTTTAAGTAGGATAGGAACAAAAACATGTTTTAATGACAATATGAAACATGGATCTATAATTTACACGTATTTTAAATTATAATTTTTGAAAAAGACTAAATATGTATATAGTCGAAACGTTAAATGTAGTTTGTTTTTAATTTATAAATAATATTTCATCATAAAAAAGGCCGCTACACCAAAAATCCTACTTAAAGAAATATTATATATATATATATATATATACAGTATGTCCACGGATCGAGTTCCAAAGAGGAAAAACTTTTTTATTTTGCATTTTACAAGAAAAATGTATTCTTGATAAAAGTTTTTGCATGTCTCGAAACGGCCAAGTCAGTTTTAACCTTTTCAAAATTTCTTTTAGTTTAAGATAAAAATCGAAAAATTGGTCGTTTTATTTGAAAATTTTTTAAAGTCCCAGAAATTAAGTTGCGTTGTCATGGTAATTATCCATATTTAATTATCTAATTAACTGTCAGTTAGAAAAATCAACCATAATAGTTGAAAATGTTGTCAAAAGACCAAGGAATTTACCTAATTCAATGCTATGGCAAAGGTAATAAAGCGATCCGTCTAGTTGTCGAAGAATTTAATCAAAAGTTTCCGGATATTTACATCTCAAATAGAGGTGCACGAGCATTGGTCAAAAAATTCCTATCCACTGGTTCCATACTGGATGTAAAGAAAAAAAATATAGCACGCGATGATGACGACGCCGCCACTCTTCTTGTAATGGATTCAGTACGGAACTATCCCAAACTTTCTTTGCGGCGCAGATCAGTCCATCTGGGAATTAGTAAATCGCTCATTCAAAAGATTTTGAAACAAAGGAAGTTCCATCCCTACAAGCCCATTTTTAATCATGCATTAGAACCCGGAGATCCTGCGAAACGTTTGTATTTTTGTCTGTGGATGGGCGCTCAAATTATGGATAATCAATACTTTTACCGAAATATTATTTTTTCTGATGAGGCCACGTTTTCTACTAATGGTACTGTTGCATCTCAACATGTGAGATATTGGAGCGATTACAATCCGAATTTTCGCATGCCTCACAATCGACAATATTCGGCAAAAGTTAATGTGTGGTGTGCAATTTCTTACCATGGGATCATTGGACCATATTTTTTTTGATAATACTGTCAATCAGCATACGTACTTGGATATGCTGCAAAATTTTGTTGATGAACGTTTGGACGATCTACCGATTAATTACCTCGCAAGGTGTTATTTCCAACAAGATGGTTGTCCGGCTCATTATGCTAGGATTGTTGTTGAATGGTTAAATCAGCAATTTGGACAGAATTGGATAGGTCGAAATGGTCCCGTGATATGGCCACCAAGGAGCCCTGATTTAACAATGGCTGATTTTTATCTTTGGGGTCGTTTGAAGCAAATAGTTTATGCAAATAATCTTCCTCCGAACGTAGAAGATTTAAAGGAGAGGGATTATAGAAATAATCTCGACTGTCCTATGCTTATTGATTACATTTTCATTTATACATTTTGATTTACATTTTATATTTGTCATTGTTTTCTAATTGACAACCAGTTGTCATATTGTTATTACTTTTAATTCATTTTATGCCACTACTACCAAGAAGATTTTCAATTTTTCAATACATTTGTATAATTGGCAAAGAATTGTAATATATTTTATTAACTGCCTGGTTGAAATAAGGCATTACACAGTATTAGATATTTTCACAGTTGTTTTACACTTGGACATTTTGGATTGACATTTTAAGGTAATACTATATTTTTTATTCACATATTAATGCTTTAACATACACTTTCTTTGTTATGCTGCACTGACGAAACCAAACTAGGTAGAAACATATATGTCTGTAGCTACAAATACATCTTAACACATACATAGTTGCATCGTTAATTGTTTGTGTATTTCAATCAGAATTGTACATGTTTAGGTGAACCTAGACCATTTTGATAGGATTACATGAGTAATTATCGATTGTCCTATGCTTATTTGCTTTCATTTACATTTATACTTGACTATTTTACATTCTATATTGTTATATTATCAACAGTTCTACTCTTAATTTTTCTTTACATAGTTGCGTCGTTGTTATTTGTATATTTGGATTGACTGAACAGTTTGTGGTAGACCCCAAGCCTTTTAATGTGATTATAGAAATAATCTCGACTGTCCTATGCTTATTGATTACATTTTCATTTATACATTTTGATTTACATTTTATATTTGTCATTGTTTTCTAATTGACAACCAGTTGTCATATTGTTATTACTTTTAATTCATTTTATGCCACTACTACCAAGAAGATTTTCAATTTTTCAATACATTTGTATAATTGGCAAAGAATTGTAATATATTTTATTAACTGCCTGGCTGAAATAAGGCATTACACAGTATTAGGTATTTTCACAGTTGTTTTACACTTGGACATTTTGGATTGACATTTTAAGGTAATACTATATTTTTTATTCACATATTAATGCTTTAACATACACTTTCTTTGTTATGCTGCACTGACGAAACCAAACTAGGTAGAAACATATATGTCTGTAGCTACAAATACATCTTAACACATACATAGTTGCATCGTTAATTGTTTGTGTATTTCAATCAGAATTGTACATGTTTAGGTGAACCTAGACCATTTTGATAGGATTACATGAGTAATTATCGATTGTCCTATGCTTATTTGCTTTCATTTACATTTATACTTGACTATTTTACATTCTATATTGTTATATTATCAACAGTTCTACTCTTAATTTTTCTTTACATAGTTGCGTCGTTGTTATTTGTATATTTGGATTGACTGAACAGTTTGTGGTAGACCCCAAGCCTTTTAATGTGATTATAGAAATAATCTCGACTGTCCTATGCTTATTGATTACATTTTCATTTATACATTTTGATTTACATTTTATATTTGTCATTGTTTTCTAATTGACAACCAGTTGTCATATTGTTATTACTTTTAATTCATTTTATGCCACTACTACCAAGAAGATTTTCAATTTTTCAATACATTTGTATAATTGGCAAAGAATTGTAATATATTTTATATATATATATATTGATATAGGTAGAGTTGGTAGAGTTGCCTATTTTAAAATTATTAAGGTTACACTTTGAGGTAATAAGAGTTGCCTATTTTAAAACTATTAAGGATGAGTTAATCTAAGATTTGAATTTTCTTTGATTATGACAGAAATAGTTAAATATGCAAATATTAATTAAGCTGGTTGTATTTTTGAAAGAATTGTATATTGAATTAAAGGAAATTTTTTAGTTACATGGCTAAATAGAAAATTAATACTATTGGAGATGAGGTATATTCTCTATGCATATGTACCAATAATCTGTAAAGAAAATTTTATATTAGTATTGTAATTGTTTAGAAATGTATTTTAGCATTGTAAAAAATTTGTTCAATTAATATTTATGATGAGAATAGGATAAAAAGTTTTTAGAATATGAAAACAAATCGATAAAGATTTGATAAAAAATTGCCGCCTTAAATTGTATTTTGGATGTGACAGTAATTGTCAATGTGACAGATTTTGATTACAATACCGAAGCAAAGTTTAAAAATGGTAAAGAATGTGTAAAAAAACTTTATTAAATTCGTGAAATATTTTATTTTGATAGTAACTTTGAATTATGTAAGGTATTTATAAAAGTATTACATATTTATAATTTGTATTGATCTTGAGTTTAATGTGGAATTAATTTATTGGTTGAAAAAGAATTGAGTAATATCACTAAGGTAATTTTAAAAATAAGTAAGAGAGAATTTTTGAATTCAAATAAGATGTGGATGTGATTATCGGGAAATTAATCATTTTCTCAGATAATTACATTATATCAGTGCCAAAATAATCAGAGAGTGATAGAAGACACGAATAAACATATAGAGAATTGAAGCAAAAGTGAATTGTAAAAATTTAAAAAGAAAAGTTATAATACTATACAAATATACCAAGTACTCACCAATTTGGATTAAGAGACAAAGGAGGAAACAGGAGATTGTTCTTCTGGATTATTTTGTGTATCCAGAATCTTGAAGTTAATATTGAAATCCAGAATCCAGAGATTACTATCAACTTATAGAATCCAGAGGTTATTATCGAATTGCAGAATCCAGAGGTATTTCAAGAGTTGCAGAGAATTTTCTGATACAGTACGTGTAATAGAAAATAGCGGATTTCTTCTAGAAGGAAACCATTGACTTCCAGAATCCATAGGTATATCAAGAGTTAGCTGAGAATTTTCTGATTCAGTACGTGTAATAGCAGATAGCGAATTGCATCAAAAAGGCAACTATTAACATCAAGAATTTCAAGACCCAGAATCCAGAGATACATCAGAAAGGAAGGCAAATATCTTCATAACCATCTGGAACGTAGGATTTATAGCTACAAGTAAAACATATTAAATACATGAAAGAATTCGAGTGACAACTGGACATATATTTTGAAAGGTCGTATAAAGTCTTGTAGTATACTAAGAATTTTAGGTAGTAAATGAAAAGACAAATTTAATTTATATTTAATTCTGTATTAAAGTCAAGTAATCATAAAATTACTGAATTCAATTATTCAAAGTCAGATAATTAACTATCTCAAAATAATAAATTTCATAATCGTAAACTAGTAAAGTTTGTAAACATCCTAACAATTTCTGTCATATTAAATTACTTACTTGGTAAAAAACGTCGTCTTTAAAAGAAACTCATCCTAAATAGTCCTTTATATATTTGATCAAGTTTTATGAGTATCAAGAATAGATTTATGATATATAATCCGGATCTTAATGTAAATATGTATATGTGTTTATGGAAAAACGAATATATTGTTCTATTATAGCCAGTGTTATTTTTATCATCATTAAGGTTATGTAAAGAATTGACAGATCACATTCCTAAAAGAAATAAAGGATACAAATTATAGATTTGGTAATAGAATATTAGATTGAGTTATAATTACCTGATGAGAAGTTCATGTTAATTTATAGTCATAAGATTTATTATATAGAATTTTAGAAGTGTAATTTATTATACTTAAAGAAAACGAAAACAGTTTGGTTTCAATAAGAGATAGAGTACCATTGAATTCAGAATACCAACTACAAAATATAAAAATACTATTACAAGTAAAAATTGCTACTGAAGGATCCAGGACCGGATTAAGTGCATCAAGTAGGTGTTTAATACAAATAATTTTAAAAGTGAGTCTCATGTTCTTATTGTTTTAAAAAAAAATAGTCAGTAGATATTAGAAAATTATACTGAACTAGTCCGAGGCATTTTAAAATAAATATAATAGTACAAAAAGATAAAATACTTACCCTGAGATAAATAGTATAAAACATAACATTTTTATAATACAAAAATTTTATTATTGAGTTGCTAATTTGTGGGATATCTTAAGAAAGCTAGTATATCCACTTTAGTACATTTATGACGCATCAACGTGGGGCCTTGTAAATATAAGACTCACAACATCGTATTTTGAATATTTTATTAATCATATTAATAGAGGTAACATTAATATACATTTTACAAAAGGTAATAAAGTCAATTACAGGTATATTTAGGAACAAGTAATTTTGTTTGATTTATTTGTGTACTCTACTTATTTAAAATGAACACCAGATCTAAAAGTAGCTCTGGTATACATAGAACAGATTCATCTAGCGATGATGAGGTGGAGGTTAGTCAGGAAGGAATTTCACAAGAGGGAGGAGAAATTACTTTACAGATACAGGAAGAAAATCAACAGACAGGAGAGGTACAAGATAGAGGAGACAAGTCGCAAGTGCAAGGAGAGACATCTAAAATAGAAATGTCTGCTACAGTAGTAGATATGGCATCAGTTTTACAAATGTTAAAGCAAATTAGTGTAGATATAAATGATAAATTTGACAAGGCGAGTGAAGATAATAAGAAAAATAGGGAAGAGGATAAAAAAGAATTAATTGGTAAATTTGACAAGGCGAGTGAAGATAATAAGAAAAATAGGGAAGAAGATATTAAGAGAAGCGAGAAAAATAGGGAAGAAGATATTAAGAGAAGCGAGAAAATTAGAGAAGAGGATAAAAAAGAATTAAGAGAAAAACTGGATAAGTTGGAGAAGGCGAGCGTTGATATTAGAGAAGAGAATAGAAGAAATCTCGAAGAATTAAAGAAAACATTATTAAGAAATACAGAAGAAAATGTTAAAAAAATTACTATCGACATGGATAGTCGGGAAGTTAAATTGAGGAAAGAAATGGATGAAAAGTTGCAAATTAAAGATACAGAAGTTAAAACCTTGATTACGAATAAAGTGCAACAGGTAGAGAATAAGGTAAAAAGTATACAAGATAATGTAAAACAATTAGATAAAAATAATCTTGAGAAACATAAAGAGTTAGCAGAACGAATACGACTAGAAGTAGATCAAGTAAATAAAGTACTTGAAGATAGAACAGAAAGAATGGAAGATTCTCTTATTAAAAAAATAGAAAGTACTGAAGATAATTGTCTGAAAGAAATAAAATTAACAGTTGATTCTACAAATATTCAGAAGGCAGGAATGAAAGATATTTTAGAAGAATGCAATGCCCAGAAATTACAAATTCAAGAACTGATAGTAAAAGCTCAAAATATTAAGATTCCTCAGACAACTTGTTCTCCGGCTTATAATATTTTGAATACAGGTATTCGAGTAGAAAATATCACTCATTTTAGTGGGGATAAAATGTCAACTCACCCCATGGCGTATTTAACAAATATTCTAAAATACATAGAAGATATCCCTGATTTTAGAAGTCAGATGAATGTGATAAGAGCCACATTAAATTATGGAGCTGCAGATTGGCTGCAAAGAATTGAAGACGAATGTAAAGATTTGAATCAGTTTGTGGAATTATTTAGAAATAATTTCTGGAGTGAAACTCAACAAAGCAGAGCACACCAGAGATTATTGACAGGTAGATATCAACCGGGAAAATCTTCGAGGGAAACATATGCACAACGTATGTTTAATTATTGCAGGTATATATCTCATTTGGATGAGAAGACTATCTCTCAACATCTATTGCAACATTTTATACCGGTGGATACGCACGCGATTATATGCCAAAATGTCTACGATATGAATGGTTTAATTAATATTCTTCGTCGTCTTGATGATTATTCCGATGGATTGAAATATAGAGAATTTAGGCAATTGAATGGTAGACAAGAGAACCCGAATCACCAACAACGTAATAATAATTACAATAATAATAGTAATAATAATGGATATGGAGATAGGCAGAATTATCAAAATTTTAATCAAAAGTCTTATCAAAATAATAGAAACAACAATATTCAGGGAAACAGAAATGATAATTGGAACTATAATCGAGGTAATACAAATGGATTTAATTCAAGACCGAATGCTAATCGTTATAATTCTGTTAATATGCAAAACCCAAAACTATTACCTCAGGAAAAGAGTTATCAAGATCAGAACAATAAGTATTATGGATATAATAACTCTCGAGCAATTAATACAATACAAACACAAGATTGGAGAGATTTTGAACATGGAAACAATAATAAGAAGGATACAATTAGTGGTATAAATGAAGAGAAAAAAAAACGCCAATTTTGGAAAATCCCAGATCGTACCAGGATCCTATACCAGGAACCTCACATTAGAGAATATTTCTTTATTGTGTGATGATATTTGTAATATAACCAAATATCAAGATATAACGGGAATAGGGGAAATAATTAATTTAACAGATATGGAAAATACCATAAATAATTATGAAAGTTTACCTTTCTTTTCTATAATTATTAGAAATATTAGTTTTAAAACATTATTAGATTCTGGAGCGGAGATTTCACTTATTAAGGAAGAGATGGTTGTAAATATACCGGATTATTTAAAAAATATTATCAAGATTAAAAATACAAAGTTTATATCTGCAAATAGAAGTAAAATGGGATGTATTAATAAAAGATTGTGCATTGATGTAGTTTTAAATGGACAAACTTATATTATGCAATTTTATATATTAACAAATCTGTTCTATGATTGTATTATAGGAATAGATAATATGAGATTACTAGGAATGAATTTAGATTTTGTTGAAAATAAGGTTAAAATAGGAGGTAATGAAATTGTTTTAAATAAATTAGAAGATATAAAAGAAATTAACGCATATATGAAATTTAAGGATGAAATTCAACATGAAGTGAATAATGTAATAATAGCTGATAGAGCTGAGAATGATGATACTCAAGAATATTTAGAAGAGGCAATGTTAGAGTTACCTAGAGAAACAAGTTATGATGATTATGGGAAAGCAGCAATAATTGAAGAAAAACAAGAGGTAAAGGTAATCAGAAATAAGATGGATATAACGACATTTATACTTAAACAAAATTTACCTGAACCATGGATAGAAGAAAGCTTAATTGAAATTTTGGCAAATAACATCAGATTGATAAATGATGAAGTTGTATTTGCTAAAGATTACGAACATAAATTATTAATAAATGATGATTCTCCTTTATCGTGCAGAAATTATCCAATTCCATATTTTTTCCAAGATCGAGTAAATAAGGAATTACAAAAATTGGAGGAAGCAGACATTATAGAACGATCTAATACTTATTTTATAAATCCTGTGGTGCTTGTGAAGAAGAAGGACAACACATTACGCATTTGCATTGACGCTCGTTTAATTAACCTAAGGATCATGCCTGAGCATGAAATGCCACAGAATATAGATGTATTGCTTACTAAATGTGGTAATAAAAAATGGTATAGTAAATTTGATCTCAAGAATGCTTTTTGGTTGATTAGGTTGGATGAGAATTCGAGAAAATATTGTGGGTTTAATGTGAATGGAATAACGTATAATTTTAAGGTTTGCCCTTTCGGAATTCGGAGTAGCCCTGCTGGATTAATCAGATTTCTTCATATAATACTAGATAAGTACGAGAAATTTGCTCTTCATTATTTGGATGATATTATAATATTTTCGGATGATATTGAATCTCATATTAATCATATTGAGATAATTATAAATACGTTACAAGAAAATGGTATGAAATTAAATTTATCTAAGTGTCAATTTTGTCAAAAAGAGGTCAACTATTTAGGGTATGTAGTGAATCAACAAAATATTTTATTAGATCCTCAAAGGTTAGAAGAAATACAAAATTATCCACGACCAAATAAAATTAAAATGTTAAGAGGTTTTCTTGGTCTATTAAATTACTATAGAAAATTTGTATCGAATTATAGTCAGAAAACAAGTACGTTATTGAATTTACTAAAGAAAGGCACAAAGTGGAAGTGGACACCAGAATGTGAGGAATGTTTTCTACAACTTAAATCGAATTTTGTTGAAAATCTTAAACTATATCACCCTGATTTCAATTTGGAGTTTATTGTTAGAACTGATGCATCGAGTATAGCTGTGGCTGCGGAACTTGTTCAAATAAAGGATGGTATAGAAGTTCCAATTTATTTCGCGTCACGTACTTTAAAACCATGTGAAAGAAGATATGGCATATCAGAACTCGAAATGCTTGCCGTTATCTTTGCTTTGACGAAATTACGCTATTACTTGATAGGGAAGAAATTTATATTGGAGTCGGATCACAAGGCGTTACTTAACATTATGACAACAAAGCTAACTAATAATCGTATATATAGATGGACTCTGTTGATTCAACAATATGATATGGAGATCGTGTATAAACCAGGAAAAGAAATGATTGCCGCGGATGTGCTTAGTAGAAAACATGGAGAAACAAAATCAACTAACGTACGAATTAATGTGGTAAGATTGGAATCAGAAGGAATTTTTTCTTTACAACGTATTAGAGAGGTTCAAGAATCACCAGAATTTGAGAGAATAAGACATAAATTACAAGAAGAGGGTACCTACAAAGGTATGAGAATTCATGAAGGGATTATTGTTAAAAAAATTGGGGATACTGAAGTATACATTACTAATGAAGAACATACTATAGAAATTGTAAAACAGATTCATGTATTATACATACATATTGGTGCTAGGAAGTGCTGGTTAATTTACAGAGAGGCATTTTATTGTTATAATGATGAGAAGATTATTAAAAGAGTATTAAGACAATGTGAAACATGCGTTTTAGCAAAAGAGAAAAATTTTACAAATCAAAACATCAGTTTAAGTATAATAGCTTTGGACAGATTACAATTGGTTGCTATTGATTTTATTTCAAATCTTATACCTAGTACAAAAAGATACCGAAATATTTTAGTAATGTGTGATATTTTTTCCAAACATGTTAAATTAATACCAACACAAAAGTGTAATACAGAAACAGTACTACAAGCGCTCCAAGAATATATAACTGAATTCGGTACACCAAAATCTATTTTATCAGATCATGCTACTTATTTCATGAATCAGAGATATCATGATTATTTAGATAGTAGGAATATTAAATCCTATCATATTTCAATACGTCATCCACAATCGAATCCCTCAGAAAGATATATTAAAGAAGTACTTAAATATTTACGTATCTTATTAGTGGATTGTCATCATAAATGGGCAAAATATATTAAACAAATTGAATTAGTTATGAATAATACACCTAGCACTGTGCATGATTCGTGCCCAATCACGATTTTTACAGGACAACCTTCGCAAAGACCCTGGCAAAACGACGATATTGATAATCTGGAAGTTAAATATGAGCAAGTAAAACAAAAATTGTTGAAGAGGAAAGAAAAATGGGAGAGAAAGAAAAAAGAGAAACAACGTAAATACAAAACATACAATATAAAGGATAAAGTTATTGTGCGAGCATTACGAGTAACAGACAGAAAAAATAAAATAATTGCTAAACTAATAAGGCCTTATGTCGGACCATATACCATACATCGTAAAATAGGACTAAATAACTATGAGCTAATAGATGAAAATACTGGATATCTCAAAGGGACGTATCACATATCCATGTTACATGATTATATAGAAGAAACATAGTAAAAATCGTATATTATAGTCAGGACAGAAGAAAAAAGAGGTCGTCTTCTGAAGGTATTTACGACACCTGCTCATCCCAGTATAAATTAGATCTCAAATTATAGTCAGGACGAGATTTTTCTTTTATAAAAAAGAAAGAGATCAACTCTCGACGGTAATAGCAACACCGGCTTATCTTAGCTATTTAATTGATCTCATTAAATTCAAAATTTTGTTTTCGAACATATAATATTTTATGTAATTTCCTTTGATCTTATATTATAAACAGGACAGAAGAGAAGAGATCAACTTCTGAAGGTTTTACTACACTTATATTTCCTAGTATTTTAATGGATCTCACATTTGGAAAATTATCTTTCTAAATAAATCATTCTAGATAAATAATAGATATCCTCATATTGTCATAATAGTCAGGACGAGTATAACATACTGCAGTGATCTTGAATAAATAATAATATGTAAATAAATAAGGATAATCAAGATCACTTTAAGATTTTATTTAAATTAATTTTTACTTTATTCATTTTTATCATAATGTGTATGTAAATATTCACTATATCAATAATTTACGAAATAATAAGAATGTGGCAATGAACTCTAAGTTGTATTTAAAAGTTGTAAATAATGTTTTTCACTTACCAAGTCAATGTTTGATAGATAGTATCCTGTGCATTATATCTGCATTTCACCATTGCTCACATTAATATCAATTTTAACTTTTTACAAAGTAATAAACGCAGACATGTCACTTCAGGATTTATTTAAATTAATTTTTATTTAAGTAAAACAATAAAAGAATCTTAGTAAAATTCTTATAAAGTCATAATATTAAAAGACGCATTAAATGTTACGTGAAAAGGAACGAGCAAGTGTTTCTCGCACGGAGGTCGACCGTATGGCCGGCGAAAAACAACATTATTCGCCAGATGCACGTATGAGTCATAAACGTATAGACAAATTTATATTCACATGTTTGTTTACCTTTTTCAAGGATTGTTAATACGCTGTTTCCCCAAGTGACCGATAAGAGCAGCACCGTCGATATACAATTTTGGAAGTGGATTCGTATATGCCGGAAGTTGCCGTACGTTTTTATAAAGAAAATTAGGCATAAAAGAGCGGACGGATAAAATTTCCGGGATAGCTGGTGCAAACCGCTCTCTTTAAGTAGTCTAAAAGTAGGTGATAAACCAGTCCCTCCTCTTTTAAAAAGGATTACTCTTAAATCCGGACTTAGAATAATTTTTGAGATTTTCGATAGTGGTGTACCAAATTCTTTGTTTGTGGTGGTGTTTTTGTATTGGAATTTCACGAGAAGGTAAAATTTATTTTAATGTATATATTATTTCTTCTTATATGTATATCAAGTATATTTTGTTGTATTTGGGTTTTCAATATTAACGTGTTGAATAATACATCAGGAATGTGTGAAATGAATTAGGCACTATTTAATTCATAGCATGGAGTCCTGGTGAATTTGAAAGACACGAATTGGTCTTGGTGGTACTGCGTTTGGGAGCGAGAAAAGGCACCAGGCAGAACTAATCAGGGCTGAGTTAATCTATTGAATACGCAAAGACATTATTTTATTTCATTTTATTTATATAAATTTTATTTAAATATATATATATATATATATTCCTTAAGGAGTGAGCTCATTGTGATGTATGTTCGGGTTGTGTCCGACGAGTTGAAAAGACATACTCGTAGGGTGGAACTTTGGGATACTCATCTGTGTGAATTTGCTATCTGATGGTACTGTGTTGGGAGCGAGAAAAGGCGCCGGACAGGACTAATTAGGGCAAAGCCATATCCTTAACGTTTATATTTTGTTTGCAAATAGTAGATCGCGTAAATTTTTGGTTATTTATATTCCAGTACAATTCATCATGTGTAATTTATTTTATTTTTTTGATTGTTTACATGTATCTATGACAAATATAATTCATAATAGTCACGTTCACATTTTCTTTAGACATAAGTTTTTCACGACATTATGACTTCATTTATTTTTATTTCTTATAATATTTTATTGTTTATGATGTATCAATTTGAATAATGATTGAATTATTGATTCTTTGTATGTAAATATTTATATATTAAAATTTTTTGAATTCGTTTAAATTTATTTTTAATAAATTAGATGTTAAGATTTATTTGGCATTTTATTTTCTTTACCTGACCTGGAGATAATTAAAGAGCAGGAGAATCGATTGGAGAATCTACTTATATTTTCTGCCCCTGAGAGAATTATTTATTTTAAAGTGAGCTAGTTGTATGTAAAAGTTTTGCTTAACCTACTTTTCAGCAGAAAATTCATCGTATCTTAGTCTAGCATAAGGCCTAGCACTAAGATGCGTGCTCGACTCTCAATTACACATTGATTAAATAAATTAAATTTATTTCATTTATATATAAATTTGCAAGAGTCACAGCATATATATGGCGACCAACGTAGTGGGGCAAAATTTTTACATTTTTATACTAATTAGATAAAAATTAATTAATTATTTAATATTCAAATAGCTGTGTAATTAAAGGGAGGTATTTTCACCTTTAAGTGCATTTGAATAATTAATAAGTATAATTCACAAATAAATTTTGTCAAGTTTTGATTTATTTTTCTCCACAAATAAGTCTCTTTAAGTGCCAGGACAGATAAAGTAAATATGTCTGAGAATAAAGGTGAGGGTGAAAATCCTGAAAGTGGTACGGATACCAAATATTTATTTGAAACGTACAGGGAACCACAAGGTATTTCCTCGGTGACAGACTCAGAAAAGACTCTACCTCTTGATGAGGATGAAAATATAACTGAAAATGTAAAAATTGAAACGAAAGAAATGCCAGGCGGAGACAGATTCGATTTTCTATTTGAAAAACTTTTCTGTAAGTTGGAATGTGACAAGATAGAAATGAATAAGAAGTTTGATGAAAAGTTTGAAGAAAATAAAGAAGATATGAACAAGAAGTTTCAAGAAAATAAAGAAGAGATGAATAGGAACAAAAAGGAAATGAACAAGAAAATGGATGAGAATAAAATAGAGATACAAGCTGTGGTGAAGTCGATAAATGAGAAGATTGATGAAAGGATTAAAGCTTGTAGAATGGAAATGTCAACAATGAATGAGAAATTAAAGGAAGATGTGAAACAAAGTGTTACACAGATCAATGAGAAAATTGAAGCAAATGAAAAGAAGTGCAGGGATAGCAGTAATTTTTTAATAGATGAAATGAATCAGAGGGTCTGTGTAGCAAGAGAAAATTTTAAACAAATAGAAGAAAAGATTGGAGGACAAGATGAGAAAATACAATTCTTGGAACTGAAGGTGGACAGTAGCGCCATGTCAGTTCAGAAAGATGTCAAGAATTTGACAAGTAAGTTTGAGGACTGTAGAATCAAATATGGAACATGCACAGATTCACTTTTAAAATTACAGGATATGACATTAAATTGTCAAGATACGATAAAGAATTTGAAGACAAGAGTTGAACAAGGTACAATTACACCTTGTGTTGTGCCACAACAAATATCAATTGGTACAGAAAATATACCAAAATTTTCTGGATATAACAAAGACAACCCAATGGCATTTCTTAAAACCATTAAGACATATATTCGTGGTATTAATGATGATATGTCAAAATTACATTTCATGAGAGGGTGTCTTAGAGATTATGCATTACTATGGTACGATATGGTAATTGATGAGGTACAGACGTACGAAGAATTAGAGAACATGTTTATCAGACAGTACTGGGGACAAACTCAGCAAAGGCGCATCAGACATGACCTTACCTTTGGAAAATATCGTTCCATCACGTCTAGGGAGAATTATGTTATTCGGAAATATTCTTTCTTGAAGCATATACAACCTGTGATCCAGGAGTGTGACATTGTTACACAATTAGCTAATCATTTCGAGCATGAGGTAGTACAAGCAGTTGCTTTACAGGGTATAGACACCGTTGAGCAACTCTTGGAATTGGTAAAGCGTCTGGATGACGTGGAAGATAGAAGTATATCTCAGAATAGAAATGGGTATAAAACAGGTAACAATGGTAACCACTATAATGCTCAGCAAAGGTATAATGGTAATTACAACAATAATCAACAAAGATACAATGGTAATCGGTATCAGAATAATAGTTACCAGAGAGGAAAAGTGGAAAATGGTAACAACAAGAATATGAGTAGTAGTAGTAGTAATGATAATAATAATAATTGGAGACAGGAGGGTCATGTAGGAAGGAAATATGGAAAAAATGAAACAGAAGATACCCGAGGATTTAATAACGTAATTATAGAAAGTAAAGAAAATAAAACAGAAACCGTAACAAGAGATGCGTCAAGAGGAGCAATAAAGAAGGACCCGGATTTTTGGTAGGTCCAACCAAAGGGAGAAAGAAGAAACAACGAAGCAAGAGAAACGTCGTAGATTTAAGTAAAATAACCACTGAATTTCCACTGGTAGATGTTAAAGTAGGGGATGTATATGGTGTAGCTGTAATAGATAGTGAATTAGAATTGTCACTTTTAGATGGGGGATTATTTGATAAAAGGTTTGAAAAATTAGGTTTTTACAAGCAAGATAATGTATTTTGTATAAATATAGAGATGGGTGATGTAAAACTTGTAACACAATTTATTGTTACACCGAGATTAAAATATTGCTGCGTACTTGGGATGGATTTTTTGAGTCTATATACATCAAAATTGGAAAGGGAAAATAGAACCTTCCACAATAGTAAAGTAAACATGTCTTGGGACAAAGGTGCTCAAGATGATAAAATATTAGTTGATAATTCAATCATTGATAATTTTGATAGGGACCTCACTTTAAAAATAAATAATGATAGTTTGATTGACAAGGATAAAAGTTCACACCATGTGGATGATCTTCAAAGGGAAGAGTCCATGTTTGTTACGGGTGACACAAAATATAGATGTACACACCATGTGGAGGGTCTTCAGAAGAAAGACGCCACGATTAATATGGGTGACATAGAAAATAAATGTGCACGCCGAAATTTTATTATGGGTGACAAAAATTTGATTTGCAACAAACAGATTAATAATGATAATGTGAGTGATCCTTTGACAAAAGATGTTAAATTATTTAATGGTAATATAGATTTAACAGTAGGCTATATAAGTTGTATTAAAACAGAAACGACTCGTCCATTTTCCCAGTACAAAGTAAGTGTAAAGTTTAAAATTAAAAATTTGTTAAAAGATGAAATTATTGAAAATTTAGTATATAACTTAATCAACCCCATCGCAATAGTAATTAAGAAATATTTAGATTATTTAGAAAACACTAAGAATAATAAATTAAGTTTATGTTTATTTCAATCAATAAAACAACAGCTACAACTCCCCAAATTATTAGAAACATTATTGTCAATAAGTACTAATGCAAAGTGGTTTGTAAACGTTAATTCTCTTTTGTTGGTACAGCTATATAAATGTTTCATGAAATTATATCCAATAGTGGTAAATTTATTAGTGAATTTAAATAAAATTGTTCATAAGGAACAAAATATTTTACATTATGGGTATGTAAAGCCCGTACAGCACATATTGAACTCACATGATGAAAATGTGTCACATCATGTGAATGATAAAATGATTTTAGGAATGAGTGTGAAATCTAAATGGATTCATGAGAGAATAGAGGCTTTGGATGCAGTTGAAAAGTACCCACAGCCCAGATATTTAAAAATGTTAAGAAGTTTTCCCAAAATAGTGGACTAGAATTGCCACTTCATTTTAAGGGAACTCAGCAATACAATTACAATATTTGTAATACCAATGAAAGGTGTAAAATTTAAAGAATTTAAGTACACTTTTGTATATATAGTAATAAGTAGTTTTATTATTTTAAGTGTTTTAAATGTTATTTGTTTAAACTTTCTCGTCATGAAAGGAGTAAAGTTTAAAATAAACTCCAAGAGTTTTGCATATTTACTCCTTAAGATTTTATTTAAATTAATTTTTACTTTATTCATTTTTATCATAATGTGTATGTAAATATTCACTATATCAATAATTTACGAAATAATAAGAATGTGGCAATGAACTCTAAGTTGTATTTAAAAGTTGTAAATAATGTTTTTCACTTACCAAGTCAATGTTTGATAGATAGTATCCTGTGCATTATATCTGCATTTCACCATTGCTCACATTAATATCAATTTTAACTTTTTACAAAGTAATAAACGCAGACATGTCACTTCAGGATTTATTTAAATTAATTTTTATTTAAGTAAAACAATAAAAGAATCTTAGTAAAATTCTTATAAAGTCATAATATTAAAAGACGCATTAAATGTTACGTGAAAAGGAACGAGCAAGTGTTTCTCGCACGTAGGTCGACCGTATGGCCGGCGAAAAACAACATTATTCGCCAGATGCACGTATGAGTCATAAACGTATAGACAAATTTATATTCACATGTTTGTTTACCTTTTTCAAGGATTGTTAATACGCTGTTTCCCCAAGTGACCGATAAGAGCAGCACCGTCGATATACAATTTTGGAAGTGGATTCGTATATGCCGAAAGTTGCCGTACGTTTTTATAAAGAAAATTAGGCATAAAAGAGCGGACGGATAAAATTTCCGGGATAGCTGGTGCAAACCGCTCTCTTTAACTAGTCTAAAAGTAGGTGATAAACCACTCCCTCCTCTTTTAAAAAGGATTACTCTTAAATCCGGACTTAGAATAATTTTTGAGATTTTCGACACTTATAAAATTTTTAACAAGATTCAACACTTGTAATATTTTTATTTTTAACATGCAACGCGTATTACATTGAGATGTCTAGATATACTTGAATAATTACTTATGTATGAGATAATTTTATTTATGAATTCGGATTTTGAATTTATTTAATTTCATTTTATTTTCTTTTTCTAGAGTGTTTTGTTTTGCATGTAGGGGTACTATGCCATACATTATGACAAAACTTTCTAGTAATTGTAATGATAACTTTGGATAGCATAATCATTTCATTTTCGTATAATTTACTTTTCTTTTAAATTTATTTATCCTACAAAAGGGAATTGAAATTAATAATTTTGTTTTATGTGTATATAGGTTATATATAAGTGAACCAATTTTTCTTTAAAAATTTATTATGGATGAGTTTGAAACCATGTACGAAGAGTTAAGGTGATTAGATAATATTTGTTATAAATGTGTGTATAGTGGTGTACCAAATTCTTTGTTTGTGGTGGTGTTTTTGTATTGGAATTTCACGAGAAGGTAAAATTTATTTTAATGTATATATTATTTCTTCTTATATGTATATCAAGTATATTTTGTTGTATTTGGGTTTTCAATATTAACGTGTTGAATAATACATCAGGAATGTGTGAAATGAATTAGGCACTATTTAATTCATAGCATGGAGTCCTGGTGAATTTGAAAGACACGAATTGGTCTTGGTGGTACTGCGTTTGGGATCGAGAAAAGGCACCAGGCAGAACTAATCAGGGCTGAGTTAATCTATTGAATACGCAAAGACATTATTTTATTTCATTTTATTTATATAAATTTTATTTAAATATATATATATATATATATATATTCCTTAAGGAGTGAGCTCATTGTGATGTATGTTCGGGTTGTGTCCGACGAGTTGAAAAGACATACTCGTAGGGTGGAACTTTGGGATACTCATCTGTGTGAATTTGCTATCTGATGGTACTGTGTTGGGAGCGAGAAAAGGCGCCGGACAGGACTAATTAGGGCAAAGCCATATCCTTAACGTTTATATTTTGTTTGCAAATAGTAGATCGCGTAAATTTTTGGTTATTTATATTCCAGTACAATTCATCATGTGTAATTTATTTTATTTTTTTGATTGTTTACATGTATCTATGACAAATATAATTCATAATAGTCACGTTCACATTTTCTTTAGACATAAGTTTTTCACGACATTATGACTTCATTTATTTTTATTTCTTATAATATTTTATTGTTTATGATGTATCAATTTGAATAATGATTGAATTATTGATTCTTTGTATGTAAATATTTATATATTAAAATTTTTTGAATTCGTTTAAATTTATTTTTAATAAATTAGATGTTAAGATTTATTTGGCATTTTATTTTCTTTACCTGACCTGGAGATAATTAAAGAGCAGGAGAATCGATTGGAGAATCTACTTATATTTTCTGCCCCTGAGAGAATTATTTATTTTAAAGTGAGCTAGTTGTATGTAAAAGTTTTGCTTAACCTACTTTTCAGCAGAAAATTCATCGTATCTTAGTCTAGCATAAGGCCTAGCACTAAGATGCGTGCTCGACTCTCAATTACACATTGATTAAATAAATTAAATTTATTTCATTTATATATAAATTTGCAAGAGTCACAGCAATATGTAGTACCATTATCGTTAGTATTACAACATTGGCTCATTTTAGTAATGAAATGTTCTCACAAATTAAATTTTTATTTACGAACAAACAGAGGTCTTGTATATTTTCGATAAACACAATTGTTAGCCAAGATAAGGAAATTAAGTTCACCTGATAATGAAATAGGGGTAGAGTAGTATATTATGGAAATTGATATTTGTCAGTAGCAGCAATGATAATCATAGATAGATTTATTACAAATAAAGTAGGTTCCATAAATATCATAACTTTCCAGATAATGAAGTAGGGGCATATTTATTGATAAAATAGGGTTACGAGAAAATCAACTATAAGATGAATTAAGATTCCTATTTCCACAATATAAAAGTAGATTAAATGAAATACCGTCCAGATTTGTGTTTTTTTTGAAATTAAAATCATAGGTTCGTTATAAATATTAGAAGTAGTATTACAATTTTTTTTATTGTTATTCCCTTATTCCCAAGTAAAATGTTTGTACATAATAGTTAAATAATGTATAATAAGTGGATTGTACAAGTTAGTGTGTGCTCAAGAAAAGTTAATTTAAAATACCTGATGTTTTATATTAAAAAAAAAAATAACAGAGAATTTGATTATGAAGAAAGAAAATATTATAAAGAAATGAGTTAATAAACGAGTAATTAAACAAATTGTGGATATAATACGACAATTATTGCACGAAAAAGTTGAATTTTATGAACAATAGGTGTGTTTTTAAGTATAGATTATTAAGAAGAAGAAAAAGGTCTTTTAGGAAGAAACGATACTTGTTAAAAAATATTAATGCTTACTATAAATAATTTAAATAAAATAAACCATGATATTATAGTATTATAGAGTTAAATATATGAGAATGGGTAAATAAAATCCCAACATTATTATAAAATATTGAATAAAATGTCTACATGAATATTAAGGTAACGTTCGCCTATAAAACGAAGATAAAGTTATTAACTTTCCAAATGGAAGTTTGAGATGAAAAAGAAATGTTTAAATAAGTAAATATGAGTTATGTTCGTATAAGAACAGATTAAATGGATAAAATAAATAAATGAGTAAGCATGTTAAGAGGCCATAAAATGTATAATCAAAGAAAACACATATTGAATTATATGACATTCAACAAAAAAATGTAATAAAACCGAGGTATTAATTTTAAAGAGGTATAATATTTTCTATAGAGAAGTAAAATTAAACTCAATTGCATACGGGTATACAACATTCTAAATAGATATTTTTCTTATATACAAATATCGTTATAAAAAATATTTAAAACTTATACATAGAGCAAAATTAAAAATAATTGTAATCAAGACATTATTTGTACAAGGATATTCGCTTAATACATTATGGTAGTTTATATAACCTTAGTAAATTTTATATATAAAAAGTTTTGTTATAGAACATATACATATTTTCTGACAATTGTGAATAGTGCCATAGTTTGCATTACAGATACATGTAAAAATATTATTGATGTTGGTATTTTACAAGTGTGATACCTAAAAATTTATATTTAGTTGGAATTTATGAGGATGAAGAATAATAGACGGATTATATTGTTTACATAACAAGTTCTTATTTAAGAAATATAAATTAACAAATAAATTGTAATTTGAATTTCTTAAAGGGGCAATTGATATAGGTAGAGTTGGTAGAGTTGCCTATTTTAAAATTATTAAGGTTACACTTTGAGGTAATAAGAGTTGCCTATTTTAAAACTATTAAGGATGAGTTAATCTAAGATTTGAATTTTCTTTGATTATGACAGAAATAGTTAAATTTGCAAATATTAATTAAGCTGGTTGTATTTTTGAAAGAATTGTATATTGAATTAAAGGAAATTTTTTAGTTACATGGCTAAATACAAAATTAATACTATTGGAGATGAGGTATATTCTCTATGCATATGTACCAATAATCTGTAAAGAAAATTTTATATTAGTATTGTAATTGTTTAGAAATGTATTTTAGCATTGTAAAAAATTTGTTCAATTAATATTTATGATGAGAATAGGATAAAAAGTTTTTAGAATATGAAAACAAATCGATAAAGATTTGATAAAAAATTGCCGCCTTAAATTGTATTTTGGATGTGACAGTAATTGTCAATGTGACAGATTTTGATTACAATACCGAAGCAAAGTTTAAAAATGGTAAAGAATGTGTAAAAAAACTTTATTAAATTCGTGAAATATTTTATTTTGATAGTAACTTTGAATTATGTAAGGTATTTATAAAAGTATTACATATTTATAATTTGTATTGATCTTGAGTTTAATGTGGAATTAATTTATTGGTTGAAAAAGAATTGAGTAATATCACTAAGGTAATTTTAAAAATAAATAAGAGAGAATTTTTGAATTCAAATAAGATGTGGATGTGATTATCGGGAAATTAATCATTTTCTCAGATAATTACATTATATCAGTGCCAAAATAATCAGAGAGTGATAGAAGACACGAATAAACATATAGAGAATTGAAGCAAAAGTGAATTGTAAAAATTTAAAAAGAAAAGTTATAATACTATACAAATATACCAAGTACTCACCAATTTGGATTAAGAGACAAAGGAGGAAACAGGAGATTGTTCTTCTGGATTATTTTGTGTATCCAGAATCTTGAAGTTAATATTGAAATCCAGAATCCAGAGATTACTATCAACTTATAGAATCCAGAGGTTATTATCGAATTGCGGAATCCAGAGGTATTTCAAGAGTTGCAGAGAATTTTCTGATACAGTACGTGTAATAGAAAATAGCGGATTTCTTCTAGAAGGAAACCATTGACTTCCAGAATCCATAGGTATATCAAGAGTTAGCTGAGAATTTTCTGATTCAGTACGTGTAATAGCAGATAGCGAATTGCATCAAAAAGGCAACTATTAACATCAAGAATTTCAAGACCCAGAATCCAGAGATACATCAGAAAGGAAGGCAAATATCTTCATAACCATCTGGAACGTAGGATTTATAGCTACAAGTAAAACATATTAAATACATGAAAGAATTCGAGTGACAACTGGACATATATTTTGAAAGGTCGTATAAAGTCTTGTAGTATACTAAGAATTTTAGGTAGTAAATGAAGACAAATTTAATTTATATTTAATTCTGTATTAAAGTCAAGTAATCATAAAATTACTGAATTCAATTATTCAAAGTCAGATAATTAACTATCTCAAAATAATAAATTTCATAATCGTAAACTAGTAAAGTTTGTAAACATCCTAACAATTTCTGTCATATTAAATTACTTACTTGGTAAAAAACGTCGTCTTTAAAAGAAACTCATCCTAAATAGTCCTTTATATATTTGAACAAGTTTTATGAGTATCAAGAATAGATTTATGATATATAATCCGGATCTTAATGTAAATATGTATATGTGTTTATGGAAAATCGAATATATTGTTCTATTATAGCCAGTGTTATTTTTATCATCATTAAGGTTATGTAAAGAATTGACAGATCACATTCCTAAAAGAAATAAAGGAGACAAATTATAGATTTGGTAATAGAATATTAGATTGAGTTATAATTACCTGATGAGAAGTTCATGTTAATTTATAGTCATAAGATTTATTATATAGAATTTTAGAAGTGTAATTTATTATACTTAAAGTAAACGAAAACAGTTTGGTTTCAATAAGAGATAGAGTACCATTGAATTCAGAATACCAACTACAAAATATAAAAATACTATTACAAGTAAAAATTGCTACTGAAGGATCCAGGACCGGATTAAGTGCATCAAGTAGGTGTTTAATACAAATAATTTTAAAAGTGAGTCTCATGTTCTTATTGTTTTAAAAAAAAAATAGTCAGTAGATATTAGAAAATTATACTGAACTAGTCCGAGGCATTTTAAAATAAATATAATAGTACAAAAAGATAAAATACTTACCCTGAGGTAAATAGTATAAAACATAACATTTTTATAATACAAAAATTTTATTATTGAGTTGCTAATTTGTGGGATATCTTAAGAAAGCTAGTATATCCACTTTAGTACAATATATATATATTTGCTATTCTTTGTTGCCGTATTTATATATTGTTTGACCTCTTGATGAGAATAATTGGGATTTTTCGGCAAGTAATTAATCAAACACGCTTTAGAAAATCATAATGTTTGCATTTATTTTTACGTTTCGACCTTCTTTTTTTTGGTCTTCCTCAGAAAAGACATATACAGCCGAGAAAAATTATTTTTTCCAAAAACACGTAACACACAATGTCCTTGCAACCTCTTTTACACTGTATATTTTACTTTTATTTCGCGCATAATTTGACGTCGAACAGTACGGCAACTATGTATATGGTAAATTATCGCGAATTAAATGAATTAGAGTATAATATATTTAAGTACGGTCGTCAGGAAGAGCTATTGAAACTTGAATAAGAAACATATATCAGCGTTTCATGACACGTTGATACAGGCATGCATATTTTTTTAAAAATATTATGAAAATAATTAAATTCTACATTACATTGTAAAACGTAAAAAATATAATAAAACCGAATAAATAACTATGAATTTTCAAACAATTTCGAACTGGTTAAGTAAAATTCGGCATTTTAATTTATTTACACTTTTACGTGGTGCCAATATATTTCACTCCATGCTATATTTTATAGTAAAAAGCATGTAATAAAAGGAAGTTACACTTTTCTTAAACATTGCCTTAATCGTGGTACACAGTATTTTTTAAATATTCTATTGAATATTGCGAATATCTATTTATCAGGAATGAGTGGCTTAGAGAATACAATCCCGGGATCGCGGGATCAGACTATGTGGTTTCTAATGGGGCCCAAATGGAAAAAAAACTTAAGTAATTTCCTAAAAATTATTTATTAATATTGTTGTACAACACAATACACAATATACCTAGTAAAATAAGGACCAAAAAAAAGGCAATACAAAAAACTATTTAGAATTTCGAAAATACAATCGCAGAAATATCAAAGCATCCAATGTTTGACTTCCAAGCCTACTTCGTAGTTTATCGCCAACATAAGCAGCAGCTGAAAACGCTTGCTCAGGTTCTACACTGGTTGGAGGAATAGACAATCGATATTTATATGCTAGTTCTAAGTAATATCCACGAACTCCTCCATTTTCAAACAGACTCATTTCGCGTCTAATACTATTTACCAACCCTGATTCATTTTGTACTTCAGGATCTGGGGATTCCATGCTCTTATTAATTTCCAGCTGTAACTTTTCCTTTAGTGTCAATTGGGGTTGGGAGGTTTGTTGCCTTGGCTCATCATCTGTTTGTGATCCTGACTTTTCTTCCTCTTTCATGTCATCTCGACTATTTAGTCTTTTAACAATACTCTTTATTTGCTTCCTCACTAAAGCCTGTGTATTATAGGAACTGGAAATAAGTCAAGCCATTTCAAAGCCGATAATAACTGATTTTCATCATCTTTTCGTGGATTTTGTAAATAATTCAACACTCCAGTTAAAATCATCACTTCGTCGTAGCTTTATACGTTCCACTAAGGATGTTTTCATTTTATTGGCGAGTGCTGAGTTTTTGCTAGACAATTGTTTTATAAGAAATTTCAAAGCGGCATCAACTGTGAATAAATTAGCATCTCGCTGACAGATTGCTTCTACTGTCCATTTAATTGGGATCAGCACATCAACAATTTTATTTACCAAGTCAAAATCAGCATCTTCTAAACAAATTGGATGATTGAGATCTATAAGAGCTTTCTGAATGCAGGTTTTTAAAAGAGAAAATCGTTCCAGCATGGTTAAAAGACTTGCACCTGGTTTTACAGTCCAAAAGAAGTGACAGCTCTTTTTCATGTTCAATTTTCACATATTTTTGAAGTACTGTTTCATTTTTCAATGGTGATCTTTTAAAATACACTACAACTTTGCGGATTTTCTTTATCAGCTCATTAATGTTTCATCTTTTGTTAACTCTGGTATGTGTTCTCGCTCGGGATCAAAAAAACGGCCGGGATCCCGAGATCCCGCGATTCGGGATCCTGGGATTGTATTCTCTAGGAGTGACTGAATTTCCTCAAAACTTTGTATTAGGTAGATAGTTTTGACTATAAATATGTTTGAAACCACTTAGTGTTTCTGACAATTGCTAGTATCAGTTCAAGGAAGCGTATGGTGGTCGCTTACATCATTTATGCAAAAATGTTAAAACGGTAACTTCGCTATTCAAAATTTACAGTTTATGTTCCTTCCATAAAAGAATGATTCTACTAGACTAATAAAAGTGACAATTTGGAAATGCCAAATATTGTCAATATTATCATTGAGACTCTTGAAATTTCAACTAAAGAAATATAATGTCCTATTTTTGATATAACTCAATGCAAAATGAAAAAAAGGAGTTCTTTTGCCAAATCAAAGAGGGTGGGCCAAAGAAATGTTTGTGTTTACTGTGAGACTTTAGTGATAAATTTTGCTACACATATAATTAGAAACCATATTTATGAAGTAGAAGTTCAAAGAATTGCATCTTTTAGGAAAAAAGGCAATTATTTAAATATAGAAGAAACTGCTAAACGTTTAAAAAGTTCAAAATTGAAAACAAATCTATTACCATATACTCATTGCTTATGGCTTTATTCTTCAAAACATCTTTCTCGACATCGAAAAAAAAGTGCCGCGCAACCAGATTTGGCGAGTAATCACGAAGCTAATGCACAAAGTTTTTTAGTTCGACATTTAAGAGTGGTACCAGAATTATGATAGAAGGTATTTCTTCGCATCCGAGCAGCGAGTCTTAATTTGCGCCTCTGGTGCTCGGTATATCAAAACGCACAGAGGAAACCACTGTATAAATGTGTCATCTAGAAAAATGCGTGAATTTGCAAAACTTTTAATTGAATTAAAAAAATTGCAACCAACAATAAGACATTTATTTAATGCAACGTAATGTGATTTATTGGTTGAGGCAACAAAAACTGTAGTTAAGTATGATGCTGTATAAGAATTTAAACATTCTGCCACGTATGCTATAAATATTGGTACAGCCCTGAAACTGTGCTGAGATATTGCCATTTTGTTTGTATTGAAGAGGAAAGATATATATTCTACTGTTCTAACTGCCAACATAGAAAGTGAGCTAAAAACAATGACACAGCTTTTGACGTCACATTGCAGATTCGAAGTTTCTAGTTTGGATGCCAACGATTTAATTGTAAATAAGTGGAATAAAATTACTTTGACACATTTAGCTAGCGACCTCAAACGTTTAAAAGATTATTTGACAGAAGAAGGTAATAAAGAAGAGTTATCGTTATGCAATAACAATGACCAGGCGTCGTACACTTGGCTTTTATTGCTTAATAGAAAACGTCTTGGAGAACTGCAGGGCTTATTGCTTCATATTTATGAAACAACTGGCAACAATCAGAATTATGAAGAACTTTCCGAAGCAATTACTTCTACAGAAAATATCTAAATGCAGTCGTTCAAAAGAATACTTACCAGAGGAAAGCAAAGTCGTCCCGGTACTTTGTAGTAATGAAGTGCCAAAAGCACATAAATATTCTTTTAGAACATCGACCCCATACGGCATCTCTAGAATATTTATATTTATTTGGTAATCCTAAAACTACAGAACCAATTTGTGGCTGTAAAATTTTAAAAAAATACGTCACAGCGAGTCAACTTTCACACAAGTCTTAGATATGAAGGAAAACGACATAGAACAACTTGCTTTTTTCATGGGACATACTACTACTACTACTACATAGATGTTTTTACACATTGCCGGACGATGTTCACCACACTGCAAAAATTGCAAAATTATTATTACTAATGGAAGAAGGAAAAGCGGCAGAATTTAAAAGAAAGGCGTTAGAGGAAATTGATCTTAATATATATGACAACTTATTAGTAAATAATGACATGGAGACAATAATTTTGATAATAACGGTGATAATAACCATACCATTATTAATATTGATTTCGATAAAGAAGAAAAGTCAACAAGTATGATGAAAAAAAACCCAATTCAAACAAAAAAAAATGCCTGAAAAGATTTGGAAAATGCAGAAAGTCATAATTTAGGCACAACCAATAATCCCAGGGCATTGAAGAAACGAATTCTAGTATCATGAACTACTCAACAAAAAGGTATTGTAAAATCATACAGCATATAAAAGCAAAGAAAGCTCCAAAAAGAAGTGAGTAGTATGACGCACTAATTAACGAACATCGAGATATATTATACAGTGATGTGCAAATGTATGGAACCAAGTAAATATCTCTGGAGTTTCTAGAGATGTAGAAATTAAATTTGGTGGGTAGATATTACACTATATTTTGTATTTAGTTCGAATGTTTTTATCGCAATTCAACTTCCAGTTTAACCGGAAGTAATGTCAGCTTGAAATTTTTAAATAGAACACCCTGTATATTATTTTAGTTTTGAATAGAACACTTTATTGCGAGTACAAAAATAATGGGTTCGATATGTTTTATTTCATGGCCAACCGTGATATTAAGAAAAAAAAAATTATTTTTGAATGAAAATGTAATAATATCTGGTAGTCCATGTAATAATTGTAGCAGTGACAGTTATTGTCAAAATGAGTAGTATTTTAGTTTTAACGCAAAAATGGCTCATTTAAGCGAAAGAGAAAGAATTGAAATACTAATGATGATTGGATTTGGCGACGAAGAAGAACGCATCAAGAAGTTTGTGACCTTTTTAACAATATTCATCCGAATAGGCAAATAACACGTTCGATAGTTACAAAGACTTTGCAAAGGTACAATACAAATGGCACCGTCGGAAATTTAAGAAAAAGTGGACGTACAAATACTGCTACAAATGAAGAAGTAGCTCAAAATATTGCTATATCTTTAGAGAAAAATCATAATTTGTCTACTACTGAACTGGCCAATATGCACGAAATTAGCCGTCGTTCAGTAGGGAGGATATTAAAACGAGAAAGATATTACCCGTACAAAATTCGCCTTGTTCAAGAACTTTCCGACGACGACTTCAACAGACGGCTAGAATTTTGTGAATCAGTTATGGATATTTGTAACCGTGACGATAATTTTATACAAAATGTAGTGTTTTCTGATGAAGCAACTTTTTGTTTGAACGGTACAGTTAATCGACACAACTGCCGTTACTGGTCCCAAAATAATCCTTACTGGGTACAAGAAGCTCATACGCAACACTCTCAAAAACTGAACGTTTGGGCCGGTATTTACAATAACAGAATTATTGGGCCTTTCTTTTTAGAAGGAAATTTGAACGGGAACATGTATTTAGAACTTTTGGATGCACAAATAATTCCGGCGCTGGAGGAAAATGGACAACTGCCAAATAATATCTGGTTTCAGCAAGATGGGGCACCACCTCATTACGCTCGCATTGTTCGAGATCGTTTAAACAGGACATTTCCTAATAGGTGGATTGGAAGAAGAGGTGCTATAGAATGGCCTCCTCGATCACCAGACCTTAATCCACTGGACTATTATCTATGGGGTTTTTTGAAGTCCAAAGTTTATTTTAATCGACCAGATAATTTGCAAGAATTAGCTGAGAGAATAACTCAAGAGATTCAAAGAATTCCACCAGAAACAAAGGGCCAATGTTACAATGGCATTTAAAAATAGACTGGCCTACTGTCAAGAGGTAAATGGTGCTCAGTTTGAACATTTAATACACTAACGGTATCCTAACGCTTTGTCGTAGTCATGTTTTATTTTACTATGTTTAGCGCCCTTTTCAGTAATTTAAGTACTGTTGTACTCAATTTCAGTTTTGGTATTTAATGTTATTGTTACATTTGTGATTTACACTCGCAAAATACTAGATCTTAGCATTGTAACAAAAATCACTCTTTTGTTAATATCACGGTTGGCCATGAAATAAAACATATCGAACCCATTATTTTTGTACTCGCAATAAAGTGTTCTATTCAAAACTAAAATAACATACAGGGTGTTCTATTTAAAAATTTCAAGCTGACATTACTTCCGGTTAAACTGGAAGTTGAATTGCGATAAAAACATTCGAACTAAATACAAAATATAGTGTAATATCTACCCACCAAATTTAATTTCTACATCTCTAGAAACTTCAGAGATATTTACTTGGTTCCATACATTTGCACATCACTGTATAATAAAGATTGGCTAAAAGTCATAGTATTTGTTTAAAACACTTACATGAAAAATATGTAGAATGCAGAATGTAATTTTAGTTTTTCATTTGTTATAAAACATTTTAAAAAATTTAGTTTCAAAATGGAATTTACATTTTAAGTTGCTAACGTTTCTTTGAAATATAAACAGTTAAAAAATACCACACCTTTCATGTATTTATACCGTGTTTTAATTTTCTTAGTTGCCTAAATAAAACCTACAAGCAAAGAAAATTGTTGTATTTTCCTTGCCTATTTTCTATTTTTTTCTAGCTATTCCGACGGAATCGAATTCATGTATTTAATAATAATAATTCATTAGACAGCATTTTCCAATAGCTTAATGCAAATTGCAATGATGTTGGTTATAATCCCTCTTACGCATTCGTTTAGAACAGTAAGGCATACGCCTAGTTCACGACAAATCATATGCATATTATCACAACATCAATTTCTATTCGCGACTGAATAATACATGACCGCAATTGATATGCCCAAATTTTGCTAAATCTTTCATGCTTCGCAGTAAGCAGAATACGAATCAATGGTCTTCGAACTTACAAGTCAGATGTATACAAACTATTTAAATTATATGGTATTTATGTTCCCACTTTAAATTGCATAATATGTTTTCCATAGTAATATGTCTAAGCTGATACTGATATTTCATGTTTAATCTGTTTGTCGTTATGATACAAGTTTTCAATTGACTTGCATTTAAAAACTCGATTCAGTATATGCTGCATGACATGGAAAGTGCAACACCAAGAATGGGTGCGAATTTTTTGACCAAACTTGGTAGAAATGTATAACTAGTCAAAAGCAATAATTGATTAAAATTTTGTTGCGATAGATCAAGTGGTCATGACACATCTGACACTTCATTCAGTTTTCGCTGACATTAATGTGTGGTGTATTAATTGTTTGTTTGAAATTAATTTCAACGGTTTTGTCTTATTATACCTTTGTTTAACGTGTTTAAAGAGTTTTATTACGCCTAGAGTGCGGCAACGTGGAAATTATCGCCAATTAAGCGAATTCGACAGAGGTCGAATTGTTGGTTTGCGAGAAGGTGGTTTTTCATACAGGGAAATTGTAAATCGCCCTAACCGGAACCAATCCACCATTATGCGCTGTTATCAATCATGGACTAGGGAAGGTCAGGAAAGACGCCAAAGAGGAACCGAAGGCCGAAGAAGAACTAATGAGATACAGGACCGCCGTCTTCGCTTAATGGCACTAAGAGACAGGTTTTCCAGTACCAGATCAATTGCTGACGTGTGGTTAGGTAATATTGGTCGTCCTGTAACCCTTCGAACCGTTTATCGTCGAATTAGGGGTTTCGGCTTACAATCTTATCGTCCACATCTTGTGTTACCACTTACGGCTCAACACCGACAGCAACGTTTGGAGTGGTGTAGATTGCGACTGCACTGGAACGTGGAGTGGCACAGGGTGGTATTCAGTGATGAATCTCGATTTTGTCTAGGGATGCATGATGGCCGTATGAGGGTCAGACGAAGACGTGGGGAACGTCGTGATATTCAGTTTTCCGTTGAAAGGCATGTGCATCGAGCAGTGGGTGTTATGGTGTGGGGTGCTATAGCATATGGGAGTAGGTCTCAATTGGTGTTCATCCAAACCACCATGAACGCCCAGCGTTACATTGATGAGGTGGTAGAACCCCATATTCTACCATATCTTCAAACGCTCGAAGACCCACTTTTCCAGCAGGATAATGCCCCTCCCCACGTAGCGAGAATTTCTATAAATCGCTTGGAAGAGGCTCATGTCAATATCTTGCCATGGCCACCCAAATCCCCCGACCTCTCGCCAATAGAACATGTGTGGGACATTATGGTACGAAAACTTATGAATTTAGCCAATCCCCTGCAGACACTAATAGCTCTCCGGCATGAATTACAGGTTGCTTGGGACACCATACCCCAAGAGGATATCGACCACCTAGTCGAATCAATGCCACGAAGAGTGAGGGAGTGTGACACTAATAGGGGCGGTTCAACACATTATTAATAAAAATTATGTTAAATTGTGTTAGTCTTTTGTTTTTTTTCTTTGAAATTTTAATCAATTATTGCCTTTGACTAGTTATACGTTTCTACCAAGTTTGGTCAAAAAATCCGCCCCCCTTCTTGGTGTTGCAGTTTCCATGTCATGCAGTATACAGAATTCAATAAAAGGTTTGGCAACTATGTCGGATGCCCAAAGCACCGCAATGTGAAAGATAATATACATTACGGACGTTGGATAATCGGCTTACTGAAAGATAATGTATATATCAGACGTTATATAGGTAGAAGTATGAAATGAGTTCAAAATGATAGAAATATAAAAGTCATAAAATTCAAACTAAGTTGAAAACTGTAATGATTTAAAGCAGGAAAGTAATATATTTGAATCAAAATTGACAGGAGAAGTTCCCTTCTCCTGGACGCCAAAACAAGAGTTTATGAAAGGACGCCCAATTGATACGCGGATTTATATATATATATATATATATATATATATATATATATATATACAGTAGTGCTCACAAGGCTACGTTAATATAGAGAGAGGAGAATATAAGTGGGGGGTGTACATCAGACAGCGACGAACCTAAGAGGAATCAGTTGCATATAACCTGTGGGAGAGCGCAGAATAGGATGGAGTATTCATTAGCGGAAAAAGTACAAATCGTAAAGTGGTATTATCAAGGTCACTCGACTCTATCCATTAGAGGCCTTTTTAGAAATAATTTTGAAAATCGGCCTGTTCCTTGTATTGATACAATTCGCCGCTTTGCAAATAATTTTGATAAATTCGGATGTGTTTCACCTTCTAAACATAAGAAACCAAAAGAAAATGCGAACGAAGAAAATATTCGTTTCATTTAAAATATCCTATTTACATTGTATTTTATTTACTTTGATGTTAGGAAATAGGGACAAATAAAAATAACATTGAAGAATTCACATGACAAATGTTTTGCGTTGTATGTGAATACGTTCACCGCACTTTCTCGCTAGCCAGGGTGTTATAGTATGCGGCTACGCTAGGCATACCCCACCCATATTCCCCATTCCGTATATTAACGTAGCAGTGTGCGCATTACTGTATATATCTGACTTAGGTTGTTTCTACACTATACAGCGCCATAACAATAATAACATAACCTTAAAATTAAACGAGATTTAGTAGTTGCTGTACCTAAGCGAGTGATTGTTATTAATATTGTTAATTTGTATAAAATGTTTATTGTTATTATCAAATGGCTCCTCAGAAACGCAAAAGAGGAGTTCGCAACGACCCAGTTTATAAACGAAATGTGATTCTAACATCTAGAGTCAAAGGATTAGAATACAAGAACTACAAAAACAAAACGGTATCTGCCATAACTCCAAATCTTAACATGAATCTTTGCAGGTAAGTAATTAACTTCTTCATTGCGGATAATTTTTCAATATTACTTTATTTTAGCTGTGCGATGAAATGTTCAGCTAAAATAAATGTCGACATGAGAGAACGTATTTTCAAAAGTTTTTATGGCTTGCCTAACAAAGACTCACAAGATCTTTCTTTATCTTCAGAGTACAGTAACGGTTGTGAATGTTAAACAGGAAAGAAAACGTAATCCTAAAGGAAAAAAAGGGACGTATCATACGAGTACTCTGTACAGGTCGATGGCAAAAAGATTAAAGTTTGTCAAGGGGCATTGTTGAACATACACACCTGTAGTTTTTTTGTTTTTGTAAAATTGAAACGTTTTTTTCGTCTCCTGAAGACTTGCATAAAGTGACTTATGATGTTTCAGCAATATGTGATTCATATGAATTGCAGCATCAGAAAAATTTAATATAAATGGTAACCAGTTTATACTGGAATGTGATGGGACTATTATTGATGAAGATGGCGTTCTAAAAGAGCTTCAAAACGAATTATTATTACTATTATGTCCAGGGCAGACATGGCAATCAGAGTGCGAGGACTCTATTTCGTTATCTTCGACAAAAACAACATCAAGCGCTAGTTCAATTTTAACAAATTTTAGTAATTCAGAAGACCGCGAAATACAATATAATAATTCGTATCCTAATGCTAGGGCTTACAATACCGGGATCCCGGGATCCCGAATACCGGAATCCCGGACGATTTTTGTCCGTTATTAAAAACCGGTATTTATGTAAAAATACCGGTATTTTGGTATTACATTAGTTGATAAAAATTGAATTTATGCACAATATAAATCTAATTTAAAAGAATATTAATTAATTACAAGAAATTTTTTTTGAAGATAAACAAACAATTTCATTGTATTAAAATCTATATCAGGCACATTTATTACACATACCGAGCCAAGTATGGCACCATCGAGAAGCGGCGGTGTCGGCAATATAAAGCGATTATTTATGTTTTACGTCTACTACCCAATGAATAGGTCTCGTTTATACAAATACATAAAGTGTGTAACACAAAAATTATTAAATAGTTTAGATTAGATTGTTTAATTTTGCAAATCAGCTGTAGTATTTACAAGTAAAAATTATATTTTATATTTTCAATTTTATTTTTCATTCCGTTGTGTCTTGTGGTGTGTGGATTATGTGCACTTGTTTACTGGTTTTATTTCTAATAATTAAAAATTATATAACGGTATTTAAATACTGATTAATCCATATGAATTATATGATACGGTAAGTTTATATTTGTATTAATGTAAGTTAGAGTGTAATTAATTTACAAATATTAAAATTAATAGGCATAAACTGCTATACCCCCTGAAAGATGAATACATTTACGGAGCACCGAAAAGGACAGGACGAAACTTCAGTTTGGAATCATTTTTTGATTGAAAAAAACGGACAGGTTGCTAAATGTAAAAAGTGCGCGAAAGAAATAAAGTGTACAGGAGGATCCACAAGTGGCCTTCATACTCACTTAAAAACGATACATGGACTAAATCTTAAAAAGAAATGTGAATTTCCCCATGATGTCGAATCAAGTGTTTCTAAACAGCCTAAATTGTTAATAACAAATTATTTTGAAAATAATAAAAACGAAAAACTTTCAGAAGTGCTTGCCCTAATGACAGCTCGCGATGGTTTGTCTTTTAATATTTTTATAAAATCGTATGACATAAGAGAAGGCTTAAAGGCAAGAGGATTCAAAGACATACCAAAATCTGCAGTCACTATTAGAAATATGGTACTTGAATATAGTAAAATTATTAAACAGTCTACAGTGCAGGAAATTGTTAGACTGAAATCTGAAGGTAAACGTTGCTGTATCACATTTGACGAATGGACATCTATTCGTAATCGGCGCTACATAAACATTAACGTACATTCTGTTGGAGGAACAATGTGGAATATCGGATTAGTGCACGCTTACGGATCCGTTCCAGCAGAAAAATGCTTATCCCTTGTAGAAGAAAAATTGAAAGATTTTAATTTAGACATATCTAAAGACATAGTTGGAGTAACTACTGACGGTGCATCGGTTATGGTAAAATTAGGAAAAATTATAGAGGCTGAACATCAACAATGTATGGCACACTGCATAAATTTAGCAATTACTGATGTTTTGTATAAGTCAACTTTGAACCCGAGTGTGGATATTGATGTGGAGCAAAATTATAATGATGACGATGTTAATGATGTTGACGATGACGATGATAACAATGACGACGATATCGACGAAGAAGATGCTAATGGAATTATTATAGAGTTAGATGCTAGTATTACTACAAGTAATATAAATATTAGACATACTGGTATATCATCTCTAGTTTCAAAAATTCGGAAAGTAGTGAAAACATTTAAAAATTCACCTTCTAAAAATGATAAATATTTACAAAAGTACGTGAGAGAACAATTAGGTAAAGAAACAGCGCTAAAATTAGATTGTCAAACAAGATGGAACAGTATGTTATTTATGTTAGAAAAATTTGAAGAAATTAAATTTTGTATTCAAAAAGCGCTTATTGACATTAGTTCCGATATTCATTTTTCTGACGAAGAATTTAATTTATTATCTTCAATTATTGCTGCTCTTACTCCTGTAAAATTAACAGTAGATGCATTATGCCGAAAAGATGCAAATCTTTTGACGGCTGACGCTTCTTTAACATTTATGTTAGATACTCTTTCCCAGCAAAAATCTGCAATTGCATTAAAATTATTGGAAGCATTAAAATCTCGAATTTTACTGCGACGAACTGAATTATCACAAATACTTCAGTATCTGCAAAAGGGCTCACAAGATGTTGGAGAAGTATTTAAACACATATCCAAATTTACAATCATTAAAAAAATTGTAAGCTTAACTAAACGGCTCACACATGAAAATCTAGAAGATACAGAAGATATGAAAGTTGTGCAAGAACCATCCCTTCCAATATCTTCCCAAATTAGTAATGAAACAGTATTAGAATCTGACAAGGTAAACGTAAACGCATTAAAGAAAAAACTACAGGCAGCAATAGACGAAACACTAAATACTTCACCCGTGCCTGCGTTTAAAAAAATTCCAGGTCTGGAACAAGAAAGAAAAGATGAAATTACTTTCTTTGAAAAAACAGGAACAAAAGGAACGTATTTACACACACTTCACTTCATTTCCAGAACCTTTACATCTCATCCCCTAAAAATGTTAATTTTACCATGTATTTTACCATGAAACATTGTGCGGGAACTCCGGGCAATACAGTATCGGATACGGTAAAACAAACACAATTACACAGGTGACATTTTAGGTGCGTTTATTCACAGGTGCTATTAACAATACGTGTGGTACATCTCTCCCTGACTCTATTCTTACTTACTATATATACATATCCCCTTAACCTACTTATCCTCTATGTTATTCTAAACTAATCTACTTACATGTTATGTTTACATACTATTGCACGATAGGTGTACCATTTACCTAGGCATCGCTGTGGCAATATCCTTGAAGAGGAATGCACAATAAAATCTTGCCCTAGTTACTACTACAGTTCAAAGATTATAGTTACAGAGAAACAACTACTAAATGCCGACCATGCTTGCATATAGTAAAATTCCACAGAATATGTTAACGGTTTGTGGGAAAGGTGGTCAGAATAAGCAAGGAATTACGGAAGTAGTTCATATCATAATAAATGAATTAAGACAAATTAATACTTTAATTCCTGTCAGAATTCTACGAAAAGTAGCGGTTGAACTTGCTAAAAGATACCCCAGCACGTTTTGCGACATTGATGAAGATGGAATTATAATCGGTTGTGGTTCGGCAACTACATTTTCTAAGCTTCTAGAAAGAGCAACATATTTACCCAGACCTCATAAACGGCAACCAGACAGTGACATACCCGTAAATAAGAGATTGTCAGAAAAAATGTAACTTAACAGCTTAATAGTTACATTACTATAAAAAATTGTAAAAAGGAAGAAAACGAAGAATGTAATATGCTAAGTTCTTTGCGAAACAAACTTGCTGATAGTGAATTTAAAATCACTGATATTACTGAAAAATTAGATAAGTCAAGGGATGAATTGGCAATTGCAAATGAGAGACTTGATTATAAAAATAAAATTATAGGCGATTTAAAAGCAACGATTGAAAAAATGACAATGCACGAAACACGAAAAACTCTTATACATTCGGAAACCCAAACTGACTCAGTTTACTTATGTAATTCGGAAACCCAAACTGGCTTGGTTCAGGTATGTAATTCAGAAACTCAAACTAATATATTAAATAATAATAAAGAGATTGCAATAATGAATAGCAATAAGAATTATAACAACTTTGAAGATCTTATTGGAAAAGAAGGAGCTGAGTCAAACGGACACCGAAATGTGCTCATATTTAGCGACAGTCATGGGCGGTCATGGAGTAGTTTTGTTGGACATAGAGTTGCGGAAGACACAGTTGTCTCAGCAGTAGTTAAACCAAATGCTAAAGTGGATATCATAGTCCAGAATTTAGAGACAGAAATTAGAAACTTTAATAAAAAAGATTTTGTCGTCATACTTGAAGGCACAAATGACAACAGATTGTTACAATAGTACAAATATAGCAAGGCTAACAAATAAATTTGAAGATATAATGAGAGCAACGATACATACAAATTTAATTGTTTGTACAATTCCATTTAATTGTTATAATGCAGTAGACAATAAAATCATCGAGCATGTCAATTACAGGACTTATAATTTGACAAAAAAAATATAGTCATGTGGAGATGCTCTGCATTAATAATTTAATTTCAATCAGCGACTACTCATATGACAAAATCCATATACGGAAATCTGCCAAAAAATATATATGCACACAATTAGTGCAAATAATGCAATCCAAGTGGGCAAGTGCAGCAGATTATTGGAGCGGACATAGCAGAAGTTTCCATCATGCACCAGAATATTCAAAGTCTTGGCAACAAGATTGGCGAACTGGAGGTGTATTTGGATCGGGATGGCTGCGATATACTTTGCCTATCAGAACACTGGTGCACAGGAGGAAATATACATAGAATATTTAAAACTTGATGGATACAAGTTAATCAACCACTTTAGTAGGTCATTATCCATGGAGGCTCGGCAATTTTTATTAGTGATTTGCTGAGTGGTAACCCTAGTAATATTGATGCATTGGGTGAGTTGTCTATGGAGTTGCATTTCGAGTGTGCAGCGTCAATATTTAATATAGTTGGTCAATCCTTTATAGTGGTTGTCATTTATAGGAGCACGGAGGGTGACTATGCAATTTTTATGAACAAATTTGAAATGACTCTTGAAATATCAAATCAATTTAAAAATCATAATATAATTATTTGTGGTGACTTTAACGTAAATTTCTTAAATGCTTGTGATAGGGTGTATAAGTTCATTGATTTGTTAGATTGCTATAATCTAGCAGCAATGAAGAAATGATTACGTATAAAAAATATATAGAAAAGTAATTAAAAATGCTAAATTATTGTATAACAACAATATTATGATACATTCAAAAAATAAATCCAAATCAGCATGGAATATTATTAACTTAAAACAGAAAACTAAAAACAACGGCGATATAACGCTTAAAATTGAAGACCAAATAATATCTAATCAAAATGATGTGGTGGAACATTTTAACAAGTATTTTGTAAAGTAACGAATAGTATAGTATAGGATGTGCCACATGAAAGCAATATAGAATTCAATCCATTTACATTTTTCTTACACCCAGTTGATGAACACGAACTGCGTAAAGTAATTCTAAGCTTAAAAAGTAAATTTTCCGCTGGTTGCGATAATATAAATGCCTGGCTACTTATGCACTGCATTGATGAGGTTATATTTCCCTTAATGTCATTAATCAATGAGTCGTTTTTGGAAGGTTCTTTCCCGGAGCGGTTAAAAATAGCAAAAATTAAACCATTGTTTAAAAAACGATCAAAGGAGCTTGTTGAGAATTACCGTCCGATATCTTTGTTAAGTGTCTTTGCTAAAATGTTTGAAAAGCTGGTAGCCAATAGACTAGTGCAATTTATGCAAAAGTATAATCTGTTTAATGACCACCAATTTGGCTTCAAAAGAGAATTTTAGCAGATTTAAGTAAGGTATTCGATCTAATTGATCACATACTGTTGCTGCAGAAACCATTTAGGTATGGTATTAGGGGTACGCCTTTGAAATGGTTTCAGAGTTATTTAGAGGACCGCAGTCAATACGTTCAAATTGGAAACGCTATTTCGGGGAAGTGCACACTCAGGTGTGGGGTGCCACAGGGGAGCGTGCTAGGGCCCCTATTGTACATCATATACGTGACTGATATTCATTCCATCAGATAACGCCATCATGTACGTGGATAACATTTCACTTTTAGTGCCCACTGAGAAGACGAAAGACTTGGAACGACATGCGTCTAATAGTTTGGGTGTCTTAAATAACTATTTCCTGGACAACAAGCTTGTGCTAAATAATGATAAAACTGTATTTATTATTTAAGGCAGCGTCGCGCGATCGAGATCAATCTCGTTAGGTGGCTTACTGCAACTATAGCGCAGGTCGACAACACTAGGTTTTTGGGCTTAACTGTTGACTCTACATGCAATTGGAAAGAGCATATAAAAATGTTGTGCAGTAAAATCGGCCGGTATGTTTTGCGCTGGGTGGACTAAGGGATGTGGTGAGTTATACAGTATTGAGGATATTCTATTTTGCTTCTCTTCACTCAGTGATGGTATACGGCATAATAGCATGGGGACCATCACCAGATATAATTCGCGTTTTCAGAATGCAAAAGAGAGCATTAAGTATTATGTCGAGAGTATCTGCAGGGACTAGTTGTAAGGATTTGTTCAAGGAGCACAAGAGTATGACGCTGCCGTGCGATGTCGAGATTCCTAGACATAGACTAAGTTTTACCGAAAATAGTCCCAGTTATCTAGCCATTAAAGTATATAATAGATTGCCAAGAAAATTTAAATCAATGTCTGATGATCAATTCATAATGGCAACTAGGGAATAACTAATCGAAAAGGGTTACTACTCAGTAAATGAATACTTAGGAGATACACTTTTGTAGTCGATAATGTGTTTTATTTTCATGTGCATTTGACTTTCATTTGTAGAGGTATTAATGTGCTTTATAGTTTATGTTATATTTATATTTATATAGATGAATCGGTTATTTCTTAAACACCCTAAGTCATTTTTCGGCCTTTTTGAGTTAATACACGATTAATATGAAAGCGGCTGTTTCCTATCGTTTGGTGCTTATACAATCTAAGTACTATATTGCTTACCTTGGAAACATGTAAACGAAATTTTCCATTTAATGCTTAAACAACTCAAGTCATTGACTTATGGTGTTTTAGCACTACATGAATAAGCGCTTCTTAGTAACAGCTGATTCATAACCTCTAATAATCGTGCAACTTTTGAGTGCATTTGTCAGTGCATTTCGATTATTATCTGTGAGATTGTTGCTAAAGATATAATAAATTATTACATTATGATGGTCGATTGTGCGGAATCTCTCCAAAAATGGAAGAAAGGTGTTCGTAATGATGGATTATACAAAAGAAACCTGATCCGGGATTCTCGAGTCAAAGGAGCAGAGTATAAAAATTACAGAGGGAAAACTGTACCTGCGAAAACTTTAAATCTAACGAATTGCAAATATGTTCTCAGGTAATTAAATAGTACTACCGTTTTATTTATTGTATGTTTTCTAATGTAGATGTCCTATGAAATGTGGAACTAAAATAGATCTACATACTAAAAAGGAAATTTTTCAAAGATTTCATTCTATGAAAACGAAAGATGAACAGGATATTTATCTTCAATGTTTGATTGAATTTCGAAATATAAAACAGAGGCGTAAGCGCAACTTAGAAGGAAGAGAGCGTAGTAGATCATATAGCTATTTTGTGAATCTTTTTAACAAAAAGATTAAAGTTTGTCAGTTTACTTTTGCAAACTTACATGGTGTAAGTATTGAGAGACTAAAAAGAATTAAAAAGCTTCTATTAAACAATAAAACGCCTTCCGATAAAAGAGGAAAGTATCCTAAAGGAAATGCCATTACAGCTGATATTATGAATTTAGTTAAAAGTCACATTTCTTTATATCCTGTAAAGCAGACACACTATTCAGGGTCAGACTATCAGTAATTGGATGCCAATCTGAACGTAAAAATAATGCACGAGATGTTTTGTGCTACATATCCTGATTTAAAAGTAACATACCATTATTATTTAAAATTTTTCCATGAAAATTTTAATCTTCACTTTGGACGGCCACAAGTTGACACTTGCAATAAATGCGAGGTACTAACTTTGAAAATAAAAAGTACATCTTTAGAAGAATTTGCAAAAAAAGCTGCAGTAGCTGAAAAGATAGCCCAGCAGCGCCGTGCAAAAAAATTTTACACAGCACTTCGGACTGCTACTGAAGAATGTAAAAGCAACGAAAAACTTGGAGCAATAGCATTCGATTTCATGCAAAACCTACAGCTCCCATTAATTCCTGTACAGGATTTGTTCTATTTAACCCAATTAAACGTGTCTGTGTTTTGTATACACGATTTAAAAACCAATAAGGCTTATTTCTACACATACACCGAAAATGTTGCAGCAAAGGGTCCCAATGAGGTAGCGTCGTTCCTAATGGATTACATTGAGAACTATTTGCCTAAACAAGTTCAAGAACTGCGATTGTTTTCTGATAACTGCCCTGGGCAGAATAAAAATCACTGCATTATTCGATTATGTATGGCTTTAGCAGAAACAAATTGTTTTAAGAAAGTGCAACAATTTTACCCTATAAGAGGCCATTCGTTCCTTCCTTGCGACAGGGACTTCGGCGTTGCCAAAAGAAACCTCCGGAAATATGACAGAGTTTACAATTTACACAGCTACACAGAAATTATCGTCAAAGCAAGCTCGCAAAATAATTTTACGGTCAAGGAAGTTAAGGGAGATGAAATTTTAGATTTCAAAAATTGGTGGACAGCCTATTATAAAAGGGACACTACTTCCGAGGAATCGGCGAAGGTTTCTAGAGATGCAAAGGTAACATTTGCCATATCGAAATTTCACCACTTCACTTATCTTCAAATCCTGGATATGTAAAAGCTTCTGAACTAATCAATGGTTGTTTTGTGGCATACGTTTCCCTTAATGCATGCTAGGAATACGAAAAATAGACTGCTGTGTTTTCCAAAGTCCTGTGCTTACGAAGGAAGCATTCCTATCTTGTAATGCGGTGGATTATTTATAAGTAATTATTGTCAATTATTTTCGGCTTTTATTTAACGGAACCACCACATACCAAGAAAAAAAAATCTATTTCTTTTAAAATGTTAGATTCTATATTCATCCATATACGGGTGCACATTGGGTAGCCTATACTTACATCAAACTCTGTTACATATCCACGGGCTAATGTCGGCAAGCGTGCTATCTTTTCAAACGGTAGGAATATGTCAAATGTAAATTTAAAGTGACTTCTCGTGCTAATGAATGAAATGTGATTTTGTGAATCTAAATTGCTCATTACGGCCTAGCTCTCGTCGTGATTTTATTTATGTGGGTACGTATTATTTTGTTTCTTCATATTCTAATACACTTGCTTTAATGTCTAGACAGATGTTTGTCTTGTTTAATGCATGAATTAAATTAATTTATTGACATATCATACAACAGATAGATTCAACATTATTGTGTTTATTGCAAACAAAACTATATACAAATACATTAATGACAAATTGATATTTTGGGTTATTTGCCGCGTTAATTCAAATCAAGTATGCATATACGAAATAATTCGTATATGCATAAGTGATATGAAATGTAATGCATATCTACACCACCAATTGCTGACATTGCAAATATCAACGTGTAGACAGCTGTTTCGATCTAACCTGGATCTCGTCAGTACACGAAGGTGATATTTGCAATGTCAGACAAAGTTGGATTTCCTGCCTATATACTTGATTGGGTACCAAATGCCTATGAGAAGACTCCCAGCGGCATCTGTGATCCAATATCAAGAACGCAAGGAAATGTTGACCCTTAGTAGAACATCTACTTTATCGGGCAACTGTAGATATGCATTATGTAGGTGACTTTACCTACTTAATAAACTACCTCCCCAGAAAGGTTATGTCAAAAATGACGTTTTCGCGGTTATGTGATGACAAATTGATATTTTGGGTTATTTGCCGCGTTAATTCAAATCAAGTATGCATATACGAAATAATTCGTATATGCATAAGTGATATGAAATGTAATGCATATCTACACCACCAATTGCATTTCAACAACATGATAAACAATGATTAATGACCGGCTGAATAAAATATCAAACATATATAATTTGAAAATTGCAATTCAAAGTAGATATGAAATGTGAATAAATGATATTTTATTCACTTAATGAAGGAGCTTCGTTACAATCTTGAGCACTAAACTGGAACATCTTAAAACATTGCTGCAATGGGTCAATGAAGACAACAAACCTTTCTATGAAGCAACTTCAGTAAAACAAAGGAACGGAAAAATAAAGCTGCAAAAAGGGAATAGTGAGTAAAGTTCTTAAAAAGGTATAACTTGTATTACAAATCTTGCGTTTGTTGCAGAAACAACCTAAGTCAGAATTTTTGAATATTTTTTTTAATATTATAATTTTAATTAATATAAAATATTGTTACTACATTATGTCTAAAATGTTAAATAATCATTTGAAATAAAGTAAACAATAGTTTGTTTTGTGTTTCTAGGAATAAAACGTTTTTTTTTGTTTCCTAAGAACCTATAAAAAATGACTTAGGGTGTTTAAGAAATAACCGATTCACATGTATTATATTTTAGTAGTTTATACAACGAGTCAATAATGAGAGTTATTATTCCCGAGAGAGCGGCGAGGGAGTAACTCAGCTCGAGGGAATAATAGTCATTATTGCGAGTTAGTATACACTACTTTATCGACTAACTGAAAATTACTAAAAAAAATCAAAATAATTAAACGAAAATGTCAGATTACTATATCAATATGACGTTTGACGGTTAGATAGTTAGTAAAATTGCCGGACTTGTCTATCGTTACTACGACAACGTTAGGAATATTATGTTCTTAATGGCGGAATGCAGGGAATAATGGTAACGTTATGGCCCATTATTCCCTCGTCGCATTTCATTATTCCCTCCGGGTATTATGAGTGTTATTATTAGCCAATAGTGATTAATATAATACCTACCTTATTGTTTAATCGTCGATAAACAATATTATGACGCTCCCCATACTCTTTTTGAGTCGCGTGGAATAAAGATTATTATTATTATTATTAAGCTGGCATTGCGAACAACAACGTGTAGACAGCTGTTTCGACCTTACATTGGTCTCATCGATGCACGAACGTGTTGTTCACAATGCCTTAAAAACTTAGATTACCTGTGTATGTATTTATACTTGAGTGATTTAATAGTGTGAGAGCGCTTACTCTCTAAGAATTACTTTATTACATTATATTGAAATAGGTACGTCGCCTATGGCGTGTTCATTGAATGCACGTATATCTACAGTTGCCCGATTAGTAGTTGTATTACGGAGGGTAACATTACCTTGCGATGTCGCGTTTGTATAACAGATGCCGCTGGGAATCTATCATGGCATTTGGTACGTAAGTCGACTATATCAGGTAATCCAAGTTTTTAAGGCATTGTGCTCGTGCACTGATGAGACCAATGTAAGGTCGAAACATCTGTCTGCACGTTGTTGTTCGCATGCCAGCTTAGGGTAGATGTGCATTCATACATTTTTCATATACGAAATTTTTCGTGTATGTATACTTGAGTCACGGATAATCGGATTGTTCATTTAAATTGAGGGTTTTATCCGCCTAATCTACCTAATGCGGACATTATTAGATGGGGCCACGGTTTTAGAAACAAGAGACCTATAAGTAAATTTGAATCATGACTTTAACCGAATAACTTGAGAATACTTAAGACGGGGCTATGACTGTACAGATCCCTACAGTCGGTAACTAATTTTATACTTCATATAATTTCGAAGTAATATAAATTTAATTTGCAAGTTTATTATTCTACTTGCTCCTCCGAGAAAATCGATTGCGATAGGCGACCCATGGACCTCCCTCCCAGCACGGACACGGAAGAAACGGACGCCGACACCGATGTAACCTTCACCAAAGTGGAACGAAAGAGAAAGAATAAGGAAAAGAAAGAAAGAAAGAGAAGCAAGAAACACGAGACGCAAAAGGATGCGCCGACACCCTTCACCTCTGTAACGGACCAGCAGCAGGAAACACCGACGGACATGGAGACGCAAGAAGTCTCAGAAGAACCCAAGGTCGTTACGGCCCCCTCCTACAACGTGGTGGTTTATTTATAAATAATTATTGATGAATTATTTGCGGCTTTTATTAATCGGAACCACCATGTGATAAGAAAAATATTTATTTATTATAGATTCAAAAATTTCACTGCTAACAGTTTTCCATCCATAGGCGGACGCACCTTGGGTTGCCTATACTCACACCTCGCTTCGTTGCAAATCTTCTAATCAAAGTCGGTAAGCGGAATATCTATGCTAGCGAACGAAATGTGTCAAATGTGATTATAATGACGACCTGTGCATATGAATGAAATGAATTTTATTTGTGAATCTACTTGCTCGATTCGGCCTAGCTTTCGCCGGGATTTGGTCGCAGGTAAGTTGTTTGTCTTATCTTTATCTTAATACAATTATAACAATGTCATGACAGGTCTTTTACGGGCGGTAAATGAAAGAAAAATATTGATATGTCAACAACGGATGATTTCAAACTAATTGTGTTTATTGTCAACAAATCAGATACGGATACATATTATATACAATTTACATACAGGGTGTCATTTTGAAAACGTACCACCCTCTATATTTCGGCCCCTATAGAAATTCCAAAAATATGCAAAAACACGTCAAACTTATTTTTAAGGGGGACATTTTGTAGGCTGGTTTTCAATTAAATTACATCAACCCTCTAGCGGGGGTGGACATAACCTCTAAAAATTTAAATGGAAATGGGGGTTGAGTGATACCTCATTTTAAAGGTCGTTTAACCCGCTTTTCAAAAATGCTAATTTCTTGTCCTTTATTTTTAATACTTTTGAAGAAATCAAGTCAAACCATGAACATACAAGTATCAAGTGTTTTGCAATAAAACATTAAAAAACTAATAAAAAGTAACTTATTTTATAAAATTTTAAATGCTAAATTCTTGCCTTTTCTTTTTAGCAGTTCGCGAGATATTTGGTGAAAACTGTAAAGAAATTTAGATATCAAAAACACTTTGTGATATTGCTTTAATGAATTAAAATAAATGAAATTGAGGTATTACATAACGGTAAATTTTTAAACTATTTTTACTCTAATATCCAACGAAATAATAAAGACGCATACTATTCAGTTAAACATTATTATTGGAAAGAATGTGATTTACCTGAACTAGTACTTGTGATAGTCGTACAGGTAGTTTAACGTAGAAAAAAAAAGCCCTGGTTTAAGCATTCTTGACATTCTTGTCAAATTTTTCTTTACTTGTCACTCCATTTATTTTAGCCAAAATTACTTTATTGTAAAATTAGTTTTGCGAGGTAAAAGTTGCGATTTTATTACCTTATTTTTAAAAATGGTGTTTACTCTTCAACAAAGAATTGAAATTATTCTTATTTATGGGGAATGTGGAAGATGCGCAAGAAGAACGTCAAGAATGTTTAATGAAAGGTATCCGAATAGTAATTTAAATCATAAGTATGTTCTACAATTAGTCGCTAAGTTTAGTGAAACTGGTTCCGTTGCTAACAAAAAAAGAAATATTAGCCGTGCCTTGGATGAAGCAGCACAAATAGAAGTATTAGGCACCTTTACTGCAAATCCCTCCACATCACTTCGCATTGTGGCACGCCAAGTAGGAATGTCTCACGAAACAGTAAGGAAAGCACTAAAGTTAAATAAGTTTCACCCCTATAAAATGCAAATTCTACAACAGCTTTTTGACGACGATTTCGACAGAAGGATTGAATTTTGTGAAACAATGACGGATTTTATAAATGAAAACTAAAATATCTTGCACAATATTTGCTTTACTGATGAGTGTACTTTTTTTCTTAATGGGCATGTTAACAAGCAAAATTGTCGCTACTGGATCGATGAAAATCCGCGACTTTTTAGGGAAGGTCACACACAGTATCCAGAAAAAGTTAACGTTTGGGCTGGTATCCTTGGGAATACTTTTATTGGACCTGCCTTCATTGAAGGAAATCTAACTGGTGAGCTCTACTTAAATTTGCTTGCAGAAATAACAGACCCCTTAATAACAACTACTTTGGAAAATCAAATTGACGCGGCTGGTAACATGGTTTTGCAAGAAGATCTTCTACACTTCCAACAAGATGGAGCTCCACCACACTACTATCTTCCAGTTAGACAGTGGCTAAATGATAGATTTCCTGGCAGATGGATTGGTCGAAGAGGAGCAATAGAATGGCCACCACGATCACCCGACTTATCGCCTTTAGATTTCTTCCTATGGGGGCATCTAAAATCGATTGTTTATAAAACACCGCCTCGAGATTTGCAAGATTTAAAGAGAAGAATAACAGCTACATGTAGAGAACTTCAGGCAGAAGTGTTTCGAAATGTTAGAGAGGAGTTTGAGAGTAGACTTTTATCACTGTTTAGAAAATAATGGACATTTCGAAAATTTTATAAAATAAGTTACTTTTTATTAGTTTTTTAATGTTTTATTGCAAAACACTTGATACTTGTATGTTCATGGTTTGACTTGATTTCTTCAAAAGTATTAAAAATAAAGGACAAGAAATTAGCATTTTTGAAAAGCGGGTTAAACGACCTTTAAAATGAGGTATCACTCAACCCCCATTTCCATTTAAATTTTTAGAGGTTATATCCACCCCCGCTAGAGGGTTGATGTAATTTAATTGAAAACCAGCCTACAAAATGTCCCCCTTAAAAATAAGTTTGACGTGTTTTTGCATATTTTTGGAATTTCTATAGGGGCCGAAATATAGAGGGTGGTACGTTTTCAAAATGACACCCTGTACAAGTTTACAAATAATCTATATACAATTATGTCTTTTTCATTTGAGAAAGAAAACAATTAAGGTAAGTCTGCATACGGCAAAATAAAATATACAATAACAAACAATTCATAACTACCATTTGAAATTATTCTATTGATCGGAGATTCTAACCTTATAATTTTAATAAACGTTACGATAGGTTTCATTACATGAATAATATCCTATTTCATCTTAAGTAACTTTGAAACTATTTCTCAGCACATACCCCGTCTTATAAAAGAGATTGTAAAATGTTTAACGGTAGGTTTACAGTCATTCTAAATAGAGATAAATGAATTTAATTTTACGACGACACGAGATTCATTTGTTCGGCGTTTAAGTATTTTGTGCGTCAGAAAATATCTTTTATGTCGGCTCGCGGATCTGTGAAATAAATTGAATTATTAAGAATTATATCGGATATTTGTTCACGCAGAAAACCTTATACAATACACGACAAGGTGGTCTGGGTTATCTTAATTAATGCACGACAAATAAGGTCTGTATCAATTAAGACTTTACAGGCGGTCAGGAATATCTTAATTAGTACACGACAAATTGGGCCTGTTCCAATTAAGACTTTACAGGTAATTCCTCTTCTGCATACGACAATAGGTCTATGTAGAATCGGAACGGGTTGACAGGCCCCAATTAATCCACGACAAAGTAGGTCTGGATCAATTAGGATATACGGATGTCAGAACGGCCACGACAAATTGGGTCTGGTCGATCTGTATAGGATTAAAGCGGACAGGAATCTCTCTTTATCCTTTTCAGCACGGTCACGACAAGTTGGTCTGATGGGTCTGAACAGGATAAAGGCGGGCAGGATTCTCTCTTTATCCTTTTCAGCACGGTCACGACAAGTTGGTCTGATCGGTCTGAACAGGATAAAGGCGGGCAGGATTCTCTCTTATCCTCGGTCGTTACTAGCTCTTTTATATGGTCGGTTTATGATAAAAACAAGTATGCAAGAGTGGGAACCTCATACGTAGACGTGACGTCGAACCGCGCGAAAAGTAATCGTGAGGTCCGAATATTTACCGATCGCGTACAACGGAGAATTTAATAGCATTTGGTAGATGAAATAGTATATTAAATATCGGGATATATATACAATATGCAAAACAATAATTCATAGCCGGCTGAATACAATATCAAACATACTTAATTTGAAAATCGCAGGTCAAATTAAATATGTTATTAAAATAAATGACATTTTACTCATTTAATGAAGGGACTTCGTTACAAGCAGCCGCCCCCTACACCGCCTAGCGCTCCAGGGCCCCTGTGCCGAAGATTTACGTCTTCGACACGGACTTCCTCCGATGCGCGAAGGGCCTCAAGGTAGTAGCCCTAATTCTGTTTTTAGTTTCAGGACCGACCACCTGTGCGTAAAGCTCCACTCCAGCGAAGACTGGAAGAAAATCGCCGCCAAGTTGCACGAAGACAAGACACCCTACTACACGTACCAGCCGACGAACGTGCGCCCCATGAAAGCCATCGTCAAGCACTTCCCTCCAGGTACCCCGGAGGAAGAAATTACCCAGCCCCTGCAGGAACAAGGAATCGACGTCACAAAGGCCGTCAGTCTGAAGAACCGAAAAGGCCAACTAACGACAGTCTACATGATCTACGTGCCGAGGCACCGGATCGAGAAAATCTATGCAGTCCGCACCATCGGCTACATGAGCGTCAGGATAACGCCTTTCAGATCGAGGGATGGCCCATCACTATGCCACAGGTGCCAGCGTTTCGAACATTCGTCCGAAAACTGCACCTTGGCGTGGGGGTGCACCAGGTGAGCACAACACCTCGAGCTGTAAGGTGACCGTCGAGGACGCCAAGTGCGCCCACTGTGAAGGTAAGCATCCGGCTAGTTACAGGGGATGCCCGGAATACCAACGAATCCTCAAGAGGAACCGAGACCAGCGGGCTCAGCAGAGCGAGAAGCAGACGCAGACCCCAGCCCCGCAGAAGACCGCAGCCACCTTCCCGGCGCTGAAGAAGAAGGTGCAGCCACCTCCGGTCCCAGGAAGCCAGTCACGGCGGAGATTAAGTTCTCCGAAGTGGTCGCCCCTCCACAGCAGACGCAGACACAAGAAAACCAACCGAAACACAAGATCACCAAAGAAGTCCCCAGGAAGGTCGAGGCCCCGAAGGCAGCACCTCCGAAGAAGGAGAAGGCCGCAAAGGAGCCGATAGTACCTGTCTACGCCAGTCAGGTAAGAACACCTACCGAGAACTCTAATGAAGAAGTAATTTCTTTCGCAGCGATGAGAACCTCCTTCGAGAACTTCCAGCAGATCGCTAGGAAGGTCGCCATAGGCATGAGGAAGCTGGAGCAGCTGGACAACTATCTGGAGAGGATGGACTTTTCGTATAACTGGCGAAATCCATCTTCGGACAATGAGCTACACCAGCAGCTCTAGAAACCTCCACTTTGCCTACTGGAACGCCCAGGACATCAAGGACAAGAAGGCCACTTCCTCCGAGAAAAGCAGATCGACATCGCGTTCGTATCTGAAACATTCCTGAAGACAGGTATGAATTTCAAATTATGTAACTATTTTGTTTACAGAACTGACCGGCCCACACGAGGTGGGGGCAGTGCCATAATCGTCAAGAGATGACTGCCGCATTCACACTTCATCCTACCGGATAACTCCCTGGAAGCAGTAGCAGTAAGTGTAAACCGTGGAGGCAAGAGGGCATTGTTTGTGGCATGCTACAATCAACCCACGCGCCAACCTTACACGCAAGATCTTGACAATTTTTCAGATTTAGCAGACCACGTGTTCGTGGCGGGGGATCTGAACTGCAAACACAGTTCATGGCACTCCCGACACAACAACGCCAACGGAGTTCACCTGAGGGCATGGGCGGACCAGCGCGATGATGTGGTGATCACCGCGCCGACAGAACCCACGCACTACTGCGCAAACGACCTGCACGATGACGACGTCTTGGACATAGCAGTTCTGATGAGGTGGCCGTTCCTCACCACCTGCCGGACGCACCAGAAGCTGTCATCCGACCACTATTTTGTGGTGGTAAACACCTACCTAGCACTCCCAAGGCTCAGTGTCGGCCCCAGGAAGCACGACTGTAGTCCCTACAGGAAGCTGGTGGCGGAGAAGGTGAATGAGAATCCCCACATAGGTACAGTCGAGGACCTGGAGGAAGCGGTGGCCGCTACAACCGGCCACATCCAAGCTGGCATCAAGCCCGCAAAGAAGAAGAGCCGAGCGTTCGACGGAGAGATCCTACCGCGAGAAATCGTGGAAAAGATCAAATCCAAGAACAGACTACGGAAGGAATACCACAGGGCAAGGTTCCCAGGACTGAAGACCGTCCTGCATCGCCTGCAGAGGACCATAAGCTACGAAATCCAAAAGTACAGGCCTGAGAAGTGGGAGGAGTTCGTGGAACGGAACCAGGACTCAGATCCCAACAGGATACCCAGATTTCTGAAGTCAGACCGAAGACCCATTCCGGAACTGAAGAACGGAGGCGAGAGGATCGACACGGACCTCAAGAAAGCCAATTTACTTACGGTAACTTATAACAACCATTTTACACCTCAACAGATCACAGACAGGGACCTGGACCTGACGTGCAAGGAAACACTCCGGAAGATCGACGAGATGGAGGCGAGAGCCCCCGACGAAGTCACTCCGGAGGAGGTCCTGAAGGTGATCAAGACACTCGCCACCAACAAGGCACCTGGAGAAGACGGTATAGTCAATGGCGCCCTGAAGAAGGCGCCGCCGAGGTTGATTGCCAACCTCGCGGCGATCTTCAGTGCCGCGCTGAGGCTTACGCACTTCCTAGATAACTGGAAGTCTGCCAGGATCATCCCGATCCACAAGGCCAAGAAGGACCCCCACTCGACAACCACCTCACATTCAGGAGACACGCCACCAGGACATGCGGCAAAGCTCTAGCAAGGATGGACCAGCTGATGCCACTGGGATCCAAGGCGCTGACCACGGCGGCGGCCGTGATACTGTACAATTTGTACAGTACAAAACACACACACACACACACACACACACACACACACACACGAGGGCGGCCGTGATACTGTACAAAACACACACACACACACACACACACACACGCACGCACGCACGCACGCACGCACACGCGGACGCACGCACGCACACACACGCACACGCGCGCGCGCGCGCACGCACGCACACACGGACGCACGCACACACGCACGCACGCACACACGCACGCACGCACGCACACGCACACGCACGCACGCACACGCGCGCACACACGCACGCACACACACACACACGCACGCACGCACACACGCACACACGGACGCACACACGCACGCACGGACACACACGCACACACGCGCGCGCGCACACGCACGCACACACACGCGCGCGCGCACACACACACACAGCATTTTATATGCCACTATGAAAGTCAATAACGGTTATGTTTATTAGTAACCCTATTTTACCAGAGAGGTGTAAGGTATATTCTATGAATCTAGAGTTCTTTTCTCAGTTGATCAACCAATTTTTATTGTAGAATTGCGCCATGATTGTTCCTGTTCCCTGTTGACCGTAGACCCGCAGACTAACTGACAGTTACAACAGCAATTTTAATTTTTAACGTGTTAAACATTTTAATAAATTTTAATTATCTTTATTAGATTGAAATGGATGGTAAGTGATAATAATTCACATAATGATTAAATTTTAAAATACACTTCTTTACAGACGATTTTCTCGGAGGCAATCCAAGTACTACTGGTACCGACACCGACTTCGAACAGTGCTTCGTATGCATGGAAAGATGTGAGAAAACGGGAATACGGGAACAGAACAGACAATACCTAAGTCTGATATTAAAACAAAAAGAAGAGCAAGAAAAAAAATTATTACAACAAGAAAACAAAGTATTAGAACAAAAAAACAAAGTATTAGAACAAAAAAACAAACTATCCAAAATGGAAAAAGAAGTTCTTGAAACAAAGAAATACTTGAAAAATGTATCTATTATTAATATTTATCTATTGTATGTATTTTTTTAATTTTTATAATTTGTAGACAAACAAAAACATGAACATACTGTACTCGTATGAGTCGATATATCGAACTGAGAATGTGCCCGGTGCTTAGATTGATTCGAGAAACCAGGAAGAAGAAGGAAAAGAAGGAGAAGAAATTTTAGCAATATGTTAAGTTATTGTTATTAATAAATTATTTTGAAAAACAACAGTCGATATTAATGTTACGGGGGTGAATTTAAAAATAAGGGGTTCGGGCAATAGGCATCCTTGTGAATAAAAAGATAAAAACACAATAACTTAACGAACTTATACCGATACAAGGAAATACATTAATTCTGACAACTCATATCTTAGAATAGTAAAAATAAGAGATAAGTTCATTATGTTTTTTCGATTTACATCATGGAGGATCAATATTATCATAATTTCTGTAAATATATCAACTTGTATACTCGTGCACAATTTAGTGGGGACTCAGAAAATTGAATTTTTATGTTGATTTTTGGTTTGTACGAGCAAAAATTGATAAAAAACATGGTTTTTGATATAAATGTGTTAAAATAATGATAATGATGATTAGAATGTAAGTAAAATGTACTGTAAAATCAATAAATATTTCTGAATTTGTGCATTCAAAATTATGTGGTCTGAAACCGGCATAATATAGACTACTGAAGACGTTAAATTTGACTGGCCTTTATTAACATTGAATATATCGGCATAAGAATTTGTTGAATGTGGTTTTGACAATTGTGTAGCTATACTTGATAGTAATGGACTTATCGTGGCGATTTTAGTCTACTTGCAGTAGTTGGTGAAGGTGTTTTTTTGCGCTTATTCGATGTTTCTGAAGACGCATCCGAATGTAAAAATAAACACCTATTTGCATGGACTTCTATTTCGCTTGTAGGTATTTTTTTGAAACAAATAGGGCACATTTGTTCCTTCGAATTATCATCACTCATTTTATAGCTAAGTTGAGTTGAACTTGTACTTAAAATTTAACTCAAATTGGGCCTTATTACTTTATTTATTTAATTTAACCCACAGACTTAACCTGCAAATATCTCGTTGTCACAAAGCTTGGAGATGAAGTGACAACCAATACAACCATGCAGTGATGTCAGACGACCATAATCAAAAATCGCCCTAGAATTCCCTACATATTTTTCTATAAATTTATATAAGAAAAACAAACATTCAAGCAGGAAAAGTTTATTCAAATAGTAGGTATTAAATAAAATGATGAGTATTACATACAGAAAAAATAAATAACTATAATGTACATTTTTATTCATTTATACAATTGCGTTGATTGCAACAGTTTTAAATGGTCATCACTAACGTTAAATAATTTACAATTCCCAGTATTGGAAAATCTAATAACTGAAATAGAATTGGCAACATTTCTGATAAATTATTAGAATTAATAACTATTGATGCTAAAAATTGTAATGCACAAAATTTGTATTCGGCATTTAAAAATCGTTTGCAATCAAAAAATATTCCAGTAAAAAAATATCACAGGCTTAGCTTCTGACAACGCGAATGTAATGTTAGGTGTAAATAATTCTTTTATGACCCGACTGCTCATTTCCTAATTTATTCCTCTTTTTAGATTTAACATCAGTGACAACTGAAAATACTCTCTCGGTGTGTGCATTGCTATGCGGTAAAGACATGCATAGACTAGCTAGATGTGCAATATTTAAAAATTCATATTGCTCTTGAAAATTTTTATATGTTTTAGTGGCATACCAAAATTCTTCAACTGAAAGTTTCAAAAATGCTCTTTTTGTTCACTAAAATATATAGCAATATTTTTCCATTCAGTATCAACTTTTTGTTTATCAAATGAGTCAGCTGACAAAAACCTATTCCAAATTATTTACAGAGATGCTAAATTATCAGGTTTGGTATCTGGTAGTACTTAACGCAACTTCTGGTTTTAAAAATTGTAAGCAATCCAAAAATGGATCTGTAAGCGGTAATCGTGATTATAAATCAGTTGATGCTGTTATAAAGAATTTTAAACATGATTTTCGGATTGATGTTTGGATTGTCTCAGGTAAGTCCTTAATAAACAAATTACATTCGAGTCCCAAATCTATTAGTTTTAATTCTACAAAATTTCTGGGATCTGTACAATTAACTTTCAAATCATGTATATACTGCGGAATAATAAAATGTCTGATTATATTTTTAAATATTATTCTTGATTCGGATGATAGTTGGTTAATTAATAGTTTCTTTCCTTGGAATAAGGCGTTGAAAGAGTTGAAATAATCTAAAATATAATTAAGAAAAAGTAATATAGCTTTTGTACAACTATTATTTAATTCATCAAATATAAATTGTACCATTTTACTGTTTTCTTCTAAACTAGCAAGTCTAAAGTGTTCCAAAAGTATTATCAGTTAGTCTTTTAATTGTACCTCGTGGCTGACAATTTTAACATTTTTTTTGCTCTACTTTAAAAAAGTCTTGCATTTCTGCTAGTGTGCAGTTCTTTTTGCAGAAAGTGACAAGTAGCTAGCTATACTGTGTACTAATTCTTCAGGCGTGCGTACGGAAAAATTTGAAAGTTTTATTTCAGCTTCAGTAATGCTTCGTTTATGCAGGTTTTCTTTAATTAAAAAAGTGCTAACATTTTGCACGCCCTGTATTTTACCAATATTCTTTCTATGTTTTGCGGTTGCGCCATGCTTTTCTAAATCTGATTTCCCGCACTTCAGCTCAACATTACATGCCTGGCACTTGTAGAGGAACTTGTCTTTAGGATGTTCCAGTAGCCAACTTCTGAAGCGAGGATCTCCAAGCCAATCCATTTTAAATTTCTGGGCGTATACATGTTGTCTAGGTGCTTCCTGTCTAATTTTTCTTTTTTTACAGGAGTCATGGCGCGCGAAGTAGAAGGTTAATATCTACATAATTTTGTGTAAATAAATAAAAATAAAATATGAGCTTTAGGCTTAAACTTACAATAACTCATCGTCAGATGTTTCTGAACTCATATTGAATTAAGGTGCACTAAATATTGAACTTTGATAGTAAAAAATAGCTCACGTCTTTTCTTAACTTGTGTTTACGGTAAACTAAAATCATACTAAAATCACCAGTAGTTTCTCTCGCCGTCGGCACCTTTTGATGTTTGTGTCCCAAAATGGTACTGCGCACCTCACGCACGCGCAACCAGAGACGTAGTCAATTTTTCTATTCAGGAATAAATCAGTGGCGCAGAACCAAATCGATTATGAGATAATTATGTTCTATTTTTAAAATTATGAAAAATCTATATCAATAATACAAAAAACGACGAAATATTGCTTTCATATAGAGAAATAAATATTACATGAATATTTTGTAATATTACATGTTTAGTGGGTACCTACTCTTACTGCAACATTAGCATTCAGAAAATTCATCAACTAATTAAAATTGAAATCAATACTGTTCACAGTGCTGATAAATATATCAACCAAAACTGCTGATATAATATTGATAATAGATTACACCAACTTCATCGAAAACTTCCACATAATCCATGTAATAATAAATACACTGTAAAATGTAGTATTAAATATTTAGACACACTTTATATTGTAGTAAATAATTTACCATCTCCTCGGTCAATTCTAAAATAAGGACTTTATATTGCTATCATATATTAATTACACACCAAATACGTTGACTTTATTTTTAGTTTAGATTTTAAAAGTACGTATTAAGTACATATTACACACGCATTTAAAATGTAATACATTATACGTACAACACAAAAAAAGGCTACTTTAACCTAAAGATTACTTAAATTTCTTGACACAATTCATCAATAGTGTAAAATTGTTATTTTATTTGAATTGCCACTAACTTTGAAATTTCTAATGCAAAATTTCAAAGTATAAAAAATTCTTACACGAATAAATAGCTTTATCAAAAATTCAGTAGAAAAATTTTCGCAGTGATGTTTATATGATATTTCCTCCAACTTGTTTTAATTCAAAGCTAACATTTAGTTCGAAGGAAAATGAATAAAAAAATTCACAGAAGGCTTTTTCCTAATGCGGTATTTATATATATACTGAAATTATGGTCGGGCGTTGCCAAATTAGTAAAGCTTGTTCACAAAGTTAGGACATGCCTTAAAATAAGTGTAAAATTTGAATTCATTCATTTTTGTGTTTTAAACGTATAATTGTTGGAAAACTACGCTTTTCAAAACATTTGTGTCCCAAATAATCCACAAAATAAGTGAAGGCATTTTGTTCAGTTATATTTTCCCATTGTCGGTAATCAATCTTCGAAAATTAAATTTTGCGTTGGTGGTGGTGGATTTGTCATGAAGTTTGAGTACTTAATTATTCACAACTACAATAAACAATATGCACATTTTAACAGTTGAGGACATTTTAATGCACGTGGGGATCTTACCGCATTGGTTCTTTCGGAAACCTGAAAAAGCTTAATTTAGAATTGTTCGAACTATTCTTGCACCGAGGTGCACAACAATAATGGGGCATTTTTGTTCCACATATTCCCGAAACGAAACACTACAATTATTGATAAAACGTTATGCTGCGTGCACACTAATTATAAAAAACAATTTGTTTGTCAAAAATGTTAGAAGTACGCCAGCATACATTAAATTACATGGAAATGTTTCAAGGAAAGGCACAATAATCAAACAAAAAATTTTGACACATTTTAAACACAAATTCTAAATTAATAATGTGTTAATAAATTTATTTGACGTTAATTATAAATGCCAAAAGAATATATAATTTAGTTTTACATATGCCTTGTTTAATTTGTGTACAACTACCCATTAATTTGTAAAATTAGTGTTCATAATAAATTGTTTGTCAAACATTTTGTATAATTGGTGTACACCCAGCATAACTTACATTTAACGGCCATTCACAAACCGCATGCCGAGCAGTCGCATCAAATAATCCCGCCAACTCAACAGCTGATGGCTGACTACTGCGCACTCACGCACGCGTCGGTTTGCCGGTGGACAATTATTTCCCTCGAGAGAAACTACTGTTTGTATTACATAGCTATATACCGAGAGTTGCTTTATTCACCGGTGTACATCAGTGATGCCATCAGATGGTATCAAGCCGTTGCTTTATTCACCGGTTGTTTCCTGATGTTCCATCATAAATGGTTGCTTTCTCCACCGGTTAATCGATGGTGTTACACCACATCCACCGAACTTCGAGTTCGATGTTAGCGATGGATTGAGAAGTGGGGAGTGTCAGCTGTTTCTGTTTATATCGGCGTAACGGAAAAATTTAAGGTTATTAGACCAACGGCAGATATGGATTATGAAATCGAATATAATGGGGTGCGCTTTTGCACGCGGATAACAGAAGAACAAAGTGTGATATTAAGGAACGGTATGTATGGTGTTTGATATTCATATTTATATTCATTTTAATTTTTCAAATTAAAGATCTAGAAAAAAGGGAAGCCTTCTTCTTGATGTATGTAGTAACTATTTAAGTTGGCAAATACCCCCTGAAGATAGTGGGCATGCAATCCCAAGCTGTAGTAGATTGCAGGAAGACAATAATTTTGGTATTACAGCAAGTTGTAGTAGTAATCTGTTACCACAAATAAACGCCGAAAGGGCCCATTCATTGGAACAACAAACAACTACACTTGTTTGGGATAGAGGAAAGACAAATCTCCTATTAGATATTCGACTGAATATGGAGCATTTGTTTAATAAACCTACTTCAAAGAAAAACAAATTGTGGCAAAAGGTAGCTGTAGAGTTTAATACCGTTGGAGGCTATACCTGTAACTTTCAAAAATTGTACAATAAATACAGAAACCTGTTACAGACCTATAGAACAAATAAAATTAAAAAGTGTAAAAGTGGCGAGGAGGTGGTGAGATGGGAGTTTTTTGAAAAAATAGATAATGTATTGGGAAGTAAAGCAAACATTGTTCCTCCCTCAGATACTTTGGGGGGATCCTTCATTCAGTGTAGCGATAGTGGGAATTCTGATAATGTCGTAAAACCACCAAGTGAAGAGAAGTCTGATAATGTAGTGAGACCATCAAGTGAGAAGAAGCCCCTACATAACAGTGATAAAAAAGAAGTGTCATTGCAAAAATATTTATATTTAAAAATGAAAAGGGATGAAGAATACAAGCAGCATAAAGTAAAAAAGTGGGAAGAAAGGAAGGAACTAAAGCAACAAGAAGTAGACGTATTACGAGATGTAGTAAATGTTATGAGCAAGAATAAAAGAAAGAGAATTCACAATAACAGCGATTGTGAGTAAAAAAATTCCAAAAATGTGGAAGTTAGTGAAGATATGTTATTTGTATATTGATCTCGTCTTTATGAATCTCGTTTTATTTTTTTTACAAATCCCATATTTCCTTTTTATTAAGATATCTTTTATTATATTTTATTTACGAATCTCATGTTTTATTTATTTATGGATACTTTAACCTTATTTTGTATATTATTACCGTTGCAATATTCCAGATGTTACCCACTAAGCAAGGAACATTGTTATAACGTTTGCTAACGTTGAAAAAATGCAACTTAGCAAACGTAAGATTTTGAATATTACATTTGAAATTATAGTAACATAATTCTGCTAACGTAACATTTGCAAATATAATAATTACGTTATAATTATAACATTTATTTAAGGAAGAATATGTAACGTAATTTCACCCTAAATTTTAACGTAGGTAAATTCAACAACATTACTTTCATGTTGAGTTTTACGTTAGGGAATATTGGGACACGCGCAGTCTCATTTTGCTACTGAGTGGGATTTCACTCTTGTTGTCTAACCTGGCAAGTTGAGTGCACGGTGGTGAATTTTGTTTTTATTTGTGCAATATAAAGTGAAGTGAACTGATTCTTCTAATTGTTATTATATAGTATCTTGCTATACAATACTGTAATCGTTATAATAATGGAAACGCCATCGAATGGAAATACACAGGTAAGTGAAATCTGCGTATTTAAGGTTAGTGTGATTAAATTTTTCCTGCTTGTAATCATTATCACAGGACTATTCTAAATACCCTCCATAAGGATGTAACATTAAATAAATGTAAGCCCTCAGTAACAAATGTTAATTTTTATGGACACACGAACTTTTGATACAACTATATACAAAATACACAAAAGTTTTCTATCGCCGCCATCACTATTGGAATCGTAACCTGTTTATATTTTGTCTAGATGTTTTAGTAATATATTCGACTAGATAGATATGTTTTACGTGTCGTATTTTATACTATATTTGTACATTTATTTGCGATATTGCAAATATATAAAAATAGGGAGCAATCTTAAAAATATCAAACAACAAAAAAATATTGAATTAAATATTTTCGATATGTGTGTGTTATTATTAATCAATTACGATTTGATAATCCACAGTGACAAAATTAAATAGCATTTACAAAGTACACATTTAGGGGGCTTACGCATACGCCATATACGTTAATGTAAATTCCGCAGGTATTTGTTAAAATAAAACAAACAGCAGTTTTGTTTTTCTTATTATGTTTTTGCATTAAATTGAATACACAAGATTAATTAGGGCTTCGTTGGGAGTACTTTCTTATAATTCAAATTATTTACTCCTACATTTCACTCTCAAAGTTGGCAAAATTTACATCATAACACAATTTCAGAAACTTTATTTTAAAAACTAGTTCCAGTTAAGCATGCATTAAGCCTTTGTTTATTTGTGTTCTAAATGTCGTTTTGATATTTTGTAAATAAAAGCGGTACTATATTGTTTTAACGAAACATTGTAAAGTCCAAAATGTACATTAGTGCATATGATGCCACCCCCTTACGTCCTATCTCACGGCAGTTAGTCGGCACCACTGCGTAAGCCCCCTTAAGTTATAACTTTTACTATGACAATGGCCATTGCAAGGTTCCTTATTTTTTGTATTAACCTTGGAAGAAATGTTTTGACATTCACATTACCGAACTATATAACTCGTATGTACAAGAAAACTCGGAACATAATAGTCGTTTATAATTTTCATTACTTTTTCCAATGAACTCAACCTTACTCACATACTGCAGGCTTAGTGTGCCCTGTTTAGAGCCTATGATATATTACTACTTAGTGACTTTCCATTTCCAATACACACGTCAATGCCTTATTGCAGTTGTGTGATAAATTAGTTAGTTTTTGAAATATTCAGCACCGTTTGATTTATGACAAAATGTGGAAATGTTCGGGAATTATTTATGATATGCCACCAGGCCAATACTATCATGTTGGCTTAACTGATGGTCTTATTAATATTTTAGAAAAGAACAATATAATATTGTCTGAGAGTACATTTTCAAATTTATTACACTTGACTATTAACGTAGATGGACTTCCGTTAACAAAAAGTAGCAATAGTCAATTTTGGCCGATTTTAGGATGTATTGATCATCCACCCTTGGATAAAATGGTCTTCGTTATTGGAATTTATCATGGTTACAGTAAACCACATTCAGTAGAAACATTTTTGAGATATTTTGTGGATGAAATTCAAACTTTAGAAAATACTGGTATTTCTTATAAAGGAGAAACATTTTTTATTAAGATTTCTAAAATTTTGTGCGATGCACCAGCCAAAGCATTCGTTTTGGGAATAAAAGGTCACAATTCTCGTTTTGGTTGCACAAAATGTAGAACTGAAGGTGTTTATGTTAATCATAGAATGACGTATCACTGCACCAAGAAGAAATCATAAAGACTTTGTTAATGGAGTTTACACCGATTTCCATCTATATCAGACGCCGTTGTTAGAATTACGCGATTTAGATATTGTTGATCAAATACCTCTTGACTATTTACACTTATGTTGCTTAGGTGTGATGAAACGTCTTCTGATTTTTTGGTTAAAAGGCCCTCGTGCTCTATAAGAATACCTGTTTTTAAACTACCTAGGATTAACACAGTACTAAATGATATACGAAAATGTTTGCCTCGTGAATTTAGTCGTTTGCCTAGATCTCTCAATGAGGTAGATAGGTGGAAAGGAACTGAATTTAGACAATTTCGTTTGTATACTGGCCCCATAGTTCTGAAATCTTATTTACGGCCTGACTTATATCAACATTTTCTGTTGTTTCATTCTGCAATGCGTATTTTGACCAATGAAGAAATTTGTGTTAAGCTCAATTCCGTTGCAGAGAGGCTCTTATGTGATTTTATTACTCAGTTTTCCAATTTATATGGTAGAGAGTATGTAAATCATAACATACATAATTTAATACATTTACCAGGTGATGTACTACTACATGGATCCCTAGACAAATTCAGTTGTTTTCAGTTTGAAAACTACATGCACAAGTTGAAATTGAAATTAAAAACATCAAATTATCCTTTGAAGCAAATTATCAAACGAATTCTTGAAGATAGAACTTATAGACTTACGGAAAACCTACTTCCTGCTGCATTAGAACAACCGACCGATGGTAATGTTCTAGACTACATACGAATTAATTGTAACCAATGGATTGCTGATATTACTCCACGCAATCGAAATTTTATGTTAGCTGACATGACAGTTGTAAAGATATTTAGCATATTCGGAAACGAAGAAAAATTTGCATTGTGTGAAAAATTTAAACTGAATAATATTTTCCATGAACCAATTGACTCCACATTAACTTTTTCTGGAGTGGTAAAACCGCTATCTGTAGAAACCAGAATGGAAGTAGTACCCTTTGAAGCTATTAGATTCAAGTGTTTACGATACAGGAACATTGTAATGACATTGGCACACACGAATTAAAATAAATATGTTATATCAAATTGGACTGATTACTTCACAACCTTACTTTTTCAATGACGTATCACTTGGCACTTTCAATTGTTCGATGCGTAACTCAAAAAATACGAAATTTCCCAAAGTACTTTTACATTGGAGAGTTTATGAAGAAGTACGTATGCTCCAAACCAACACGGACCCCGGTCAAAACAAATTGCCCTTATACCTATATGTGTTCATAAGGATCGTATGCTGTGGGATTGAGGAGTTGTGTATCTTGAGCCAGAAACGATAGTTTGTTCTATTACAATCTACAGTAGAATGCACTCTTAGAATTGTAGTTATATTATGAATATAATTGGAAACTCGTAATTTACATGTATGTGGGTACGTATTGTTGCAGATGACTTATGCTGTAGTATCCTTCAGCCACGAACAAAATTCCATATCAGTAGTTCCCTGTACGTGGCTTTATGAAGAAAATGGCTTAAGTTACTGCCTATGGCCACACAAATCAATTAAAAATATGCGCCATTATATTATCCGCGGGATGTTACCAGGAGAAGACTGGATAAAGCACAAAATCAAAATTTTAGGAAAATATAGTATGTATATGTATTCTTATTCTTATAATTAGATTTTTTTGTACAATAATAATTATTATTGATACCATTTCATATTCGATGTTATAGATAGCTTTGAAGAAGCATTGAGGAAAGAAAAAAAAGAAGTAGAAATAACTGATTCCGAACAAGAACTTGGACGAGGATACAGAAAATTTAAAAGAAGGAAAACCACAAAAGAAATAAGTTCTAGCGGTAAGATTAGTATCTTGGGAATTAAATGATTTTGCGCTACCTATACCTTTTTGCAGATGGTGAAGATGCGGAGTCCGAGTCTTCGGATTGTACCAATGACAAGTGTATGATTTATTTTCCATAACGAACGACAATTGTGGTTCATAGTAATTTGTTTTAGATCAAAAGCAGCAGTCGCCTATTCAAGAAAAAACACCGCTTGAGAAAAATATTAAGTATAAAGAAATTATTGAAAGTAATAGGAAATGATTATTATTAAGAGTAATAATGATTTGATATAACTTTTTTTAGAATATCTCGAATCCCGAAAGAGTAGTATGCAATCCAGTCCCATTCTAAACACTTCATTACCTGCATTAACATCATGTATGTCTAATTAGCCTTCCTTAAAAACAAAGTATTCATATGCTACATTTTAGCTAATGTCGGGCCGTCCACAATTCTTTCCAATGATAGTTCTGAAAACATAATAAATTGCAACGAAATGCAAATTAACACTTTTCCAAGCCTAGGTTTGTACTTTTTTTATATTTTTCTATGTAATAAGTCATATTACCATTGAATCTTTTTATCGTAGACGATATACCAATTATTCGAATTCCATCACATTCACGTAAGTAGGTATATATATAATAGTAATAGTTTCATTTATTTACCCTAAAATGCCAACAGCTAAGGCTCAAATTACGTATGATACATCCATAAACAAATGTAAGTATTGAAGTATATTAATAATTAAGTTAAAATAGGTACTACATTTTTATGTTGCAGGTAACTGTAAGAGCGACTCCTTGAAACAACTGGATTTGGAAGTAAAGGCAACGACGAACCTAATACTTGACAAATTAAATCAGAATAATTGCTTTGGTACATATTCGGCCAACACTAATGACAATAAACTGCCATCATTGCCTTGTAAGTCAGTCGACGCATTAATTTCACTGGAAAACCTTATTGTGAATGATGCAGAGGCGTACGCGCAGTTGGTAAGTTACGTATACCGTATGTGTAGTGCAACACTTGATATAGCAAGTCGAAAATACATCAGAATTGCAACATGGCGTACTGTGTCCCCGCTCTCGCTACATTTAACGGTGAAGCATCGACTGGCAATATAGCAGTTGTCTCTAGACTCTCCTGTCTTTCGTCACACTCCCAGTACGGCCGAAGAATCCGACGTTGCAATATTTACCTGGCTATATCAAGTGTTTCACTACACAAGTGTATATACAAAATTGTATACTAATAATTGTTAGATTATTCAGGAGATAATAATAGTTATTGCTTTAGGAAAGCAAATTGTACCTGGTCGGTGGGCATAACAACAAAAATACTGTAAATCGTTGTCTAAAAACGTTACTTGATAATACTACGGCACAATCTTTTTCTTGGAAAGGACAAAAACATAACTTGAAACTGGAAGGCTTAACAGTTTCTCGGGCATTACAAAGTAAGTTCTATAAAATCATCTATTTCTGTTTTATTAATAATATATGTATTTTTAAGATGCTGTGAGGAATCATTATCCCGACATGACCGAAAGACAGTTTACGGTTTATGTTATGGACTGGCTAAGATTTAGTAAACAAAGGTTGGATAGGGAAAAGCATTTATAATGTGTAGATTTTGACGTGTTTATTTATTTTTATTGTTTTCAAATGTGAATTATTTTTGTTTTTTTAAATATATTATTATTATTATTATTGCTATTATTATTAACGAGGTCTAGGTAACTTTCTTGGTAAGGGTTGGGTTGAGTTGGGTTGGGTTGGGTTGGGAACATCGTAGAAATGTTTCAATCGTAACGTTATAATAACCTTAATTAAAAGATGTTCAAATGGTGTTTTTTGGACAACGTTATAATAACCTTAATTCCAATACGTTGAACTCATGTTTTTTGGACAACGTTATTTTAACGTTGCTAAAATAACGTTATAAATAATGAAGTTAGTTAGGCGGACATAATGCGGTTGCATTAACATTAATTGAACGTGTTTGATGCTATAGAAAGCAACGTTACCAGCGTACTTTGTGCTATAAAAGTAATGTTATTGTAACAAAATGTTGCTTAGTGGGTAGTTTATGCTGTCGACTGTATCGTCAGAAGTGATTATGTCAAAATAATTGTTTAGTTAAATTGTTTTGAAATAAAAAAAAACAGTAGAATTATGATAAATATTTAGTTATGTAAAACATAATGAAAATTCAAGTGTGCATAAGTGTGGTCATAATTTCTAAACGTTTCTCATTAGCTTGAACATCATCATGTGGAACCTCAAGTGCATCGTCATTATCGTTAGGATTATCAAAAGTCTGTATAATCCTCACTTACAATATTCTCATGAATACAAATGTTGTGTAAAATGCATGCTGCAACAACAATGAACTTGGCATATTGCAGATTCGTAACATGTCAATATTTTAACCTACGAAATGTGCCCTTTAGCCTCCCGAATGCTTGCTCAATTACCACTCTTTTACTGCTTAGTAACTTATTAAATTTTCTTTGTGCTGGACTTAGATGCCCATTATCACGAAATGGCACCTTGGTAAGGGTTGGGTTGAGTTGGGTTGGGTTGGGTTGGGAACATCGTAGAAATGTTTCAATCGTAACGTTATAATAACCTTAATTAAAAGATGTTCAAATGGTGTTTTTTGGACAACGTTATAATAACCTTAATTCCAATACGTTGAACTCATGTTTTTTGGACAACGTTATTTTAACGTTGCTAAAATAACGTTATAAATAATGAAGTTAGTTAGGCGGACATAATGCGGTTGCATTAACATTAATTGAACGTGTTTGATGCTATAGAAAGCAACGTTACCAGCGTACTTTGTGCTATAAAAGTAATGTTATTGTAACAAAATGTTGCTTAGTGGGTAGTTTATGCTGTCGACTGTATCGTCAGAAGTGATTATGTCAAAATAATTGTTTAGTTAAATTGTTTTGAAATAAAAAAAAACAGTAGAATTATGATAAATATTTAGTTATGTAAAACATAATGAAAATTCAAGTGTGCATAAGTGTGGTCATAATTTCTAAACGTTTCTCATTAGCTTGAACATCATCATGTGGAACCTCAAGTGCATCGTCATTATCGTTAGGATTATCAAAAGTCTGTATAATCCTCACTTACAATATTCTCATGAATACAAATGTTGTGTAAAATGCATGCTGCAACAACAATGAACTTGGCATGTTGCAGATTCGTAACATGTAAATATTTTAACCTACGAAATGTGCCCTTTAGCCTCCCGAATGCTTGCTCAATTACCACTCTTTTACTGCTTAGTAACTTATTAAATTTTCTTTGTGCTGGACTTAGATGCCCATTATCACGAAATGGCACCATGATAAATGTTCTCAGAGGATATGCTGAATCTCCTAAGAGATGACAATTGTCTGGCATGAATTCACCTATATTACGATTTAATCTATCATATACAGGGTTACCGCTAAATAGGTACCAGGCTATACGAAACTGAGGAATACGTATAAATGTCTAACTGAAAATCAAAAAAGAAATTTATTTGTAACTCGTCAAAAATTTCCAAATTTTTAGGGCCAAAATGTAGTTAAAGTCGGCCCATAACTTTGTTTATCCTATACGCATTTACGTAAATACTAGTAATTCCCTTCTAAGGTTCTTCCAAAAAAAAACGATAAAATGCAAATATTTACAACCTTTGAAAATGAATGGCAATTCATAAGATTTATTATAGCGACGTTTTTTGTGTGTGAATAGCACGCTTTTATGTGGAAAAGGTCGACAACCTAAATGCATTACCATGTTTTTTTTTTCGGTAAATAGAAGGATATTATTTTTGAAACTTAAATTCCTCTACCTGAAAATTATTAACTAAAGAAAAATATTTAATAATGTCTTTAATCTCAAATACCACTTTTCATTAATTTTGATGTAATTATTCCCTTCATCTTTTTTTTAATTTATGGTGGTACTGAAAAGTACCGATTGTATGGCGAAACAGGAAAAACAAGATTACAAAAAGTGTTCGAAATGCCCACCATCAGCTCTAATGCAGGCATCAATTCGGCGACGAAAGTTATTACGTACGTCGGCAAAATTTGGCATTCCCTCGCGAATGCGTTGAGCTGCAACAAAAATGTGATTTTGCAGGTCTGCGGCACTTTCAATGTCATGGTGACGATCATATATCATACTTTTCATGTATCCCCATAAAAAGAAATCTAAGGGATTTAGATCGGGACTTCGGGCCGGCCACGGAATGTGACTTCCACGTCCAGTCCATTGCGGGAAAGTTCGCCTTAAAAATTCTTTTACAAGTCTAGTACTATGAGCCGGTGCTCCGTCGTGCATAAACCATATTTTTTGCCGTATCGCCAATGGTACGTCATCTAAATAGTCGGGTAATACATGTTCGAGAAAGTGTAAATAGGATTGTCCATTTAATCGTTCTGGGAGTATATGTGGTCCAAGTAATTGATCGCCCAATAACCCTGCCCAAACATTGACGGATATCCTAACTTGCGAGGAACTTTGGTGTATTTCGTGGGGGTTTTCGTACTCCCAGAGGTGCAAATTACGATAATTCAGAATACCATCTTTGGTAAACGTTGCTTCGTCGGTAAAGAGAATTACCGACGCAAGATCTCGCTGATGAATTTCTCTGTGTTGAAACCACTCACAGAAGGCAAGTCGGCGAGGATAATCTAATTCCGTTAATCTTTGCACGCGTTGGATATGGTACGGATGAAGTAAATTAGTTTTCAAAATATTATGCACCGTAGTTTGAGACACATTTACTTCCCGTGCTAGAGTTGTTGTACTAATGCCGGGATCCGCTTCCACAATATTTAAAATATCCTCTTCTGCTCGTTGCACTCTGCGTGATTTTGAAAGACCGCGACCTTCGAAACGGGGAATTACTGATCCCGTTTCCCTAAGTCGATAAACGGCTCTAACAATTGTCCTTGTCGAAGGATGGCGTCGATTTGGGAAACGTTCTGCGTACAATTCTTTTGCCGCAACGCTATTTTGTCCTGTTTCGCCATAAATTAAAATCATATCGGTATATTCGATATTTGTGTAGGCTGCCATTCCGAACGCATCTAACCACAATGAAGACTAAGTCTAACTAAATGGAAATCCCATCAGTGCTGTTCGTAGCGGTGAATTCCTATATTGCCGCTCGTATATTAACTGCGACAGGATCGGACTCGAGGAAAGAAAATTCAATTTCTCGTCACTGCGTGCATATTGAACCTCGATATTTTTTGTACGGGCGTTTCTCATCTTTTTCTTTCACCACCTTTTTTTAATGACGCTATTTAAAACTAACCCTGTATAGGTGAGTTTGTCCACATCCTAGTATCATGTGAAGATCAAGGCCACCCACAAGATATATTTATAAACTCCAATTGTGAATTGCAAATACCTTGCAATAATATGGAATTGAATCCCTTTCTGTTATAATACGAGTTATCTTGTCTAGGTCCTGGTATTGCTATATGACAACCATCTACACAACCTAATACATTGGGAAACGAGTCTGGTCCACGCAAATCATATATTATCATATTATAATCATATATTTTTCTACTGTTATTGCTGCAGCATTATCTTTGGGCCATATAATATAATCATCCTGTAGTGTCTATAACGTTTTACACACATTAATACACATCTTATGTGCTTCCCCTTTTGTCATTCCAAATCTGTCCGCAATCCCACGAAAGGATTCCTGGTTTGCCAATGTCCATAAAGTTAGGAGGAGTACCTCTTTATGAAAAATAGGTTTCCTTGTATGTGGTTTTTGAGCTTTAATCGTTATTAACAAATTCTGTAACATATAACAGGTTTGTACATATTATGTAATTTTTTTGGAAAAAATACCTCAAATGCAGTTCGCGTCAGTCGAAAATGGGACTGGAAATCTCGGTCACTGTACTTAGGAACTACACAATCTACATATGTCTCGATTCGGGCTTTTTTGACGTGCTCCTTACTTACTAGAAATTCATCTGCGTTAAGTATACGGTCGGACTAGTTCATTTCGTTAAGACGGGGCTATGACTGTACAGATCCTACGGTCGGTAATTAATTTTGTACTTCATATAATTTCGAAGTAATATAAATTTAATTTGCAATTTGAAAATAAAAAGAAATAGCTGCAGACTGTACAACAACAATGTAAAGTTGTTTGTAAGTCAATTAAGAATAATGTGGAAAAAATAAAAAAGAGTGTATGAAATGTTTCATTAGAATGTTAAGGATTCCTACGAGTACATTACAAATATACCAAAAATTTTGCAAAATATACATTATTTTTTGTAAAGTATATGAATTTCGAAGTTACAAATGAAGCAGCCATATTGAAAAAAAATGTAGGTCATTATTGTTGAACAAACTTTTAACATTCACTTTTAGATGGCGGTAGTAAAATACGCATATTTGATTGTCTATCGTAGAAAGTTACTGTAAATGTATAAGTAAAGCCCTACCATTGTAACATCATATGTAACATTGTAAGCAAAATTATAATTGATTACGCCTTACCATAATAAATATTTCAAATTCTAGCATTAGCAGATCTGCACGGATAATAAATATTATACAACAAGTGAATTAAACCACCGTTTATTTGTTCGAAGAATGTTTATCCACGAGCGCGAGTGGATTAATTCTTCGAGTAAATAATAGGTTTAATTCACGTGTTTTATACATTTTTTTATTCAATTTTGACAAGATTTAAAAAAAAAATTTAAAAACATTAGTGGATTAAAAGCGTTTTAATCCACTCGTAAGATAATAGACTACTTATAAGGATTACTATATGTAGTGATATATGTATGTAAGGGTTGGCAGTACAAGGGTATTCGTGTATGTCAATGATGTATATGTAATATGTATCAGTAATAAATAAAGAGATTAAGATCAGATCTTATTTATTAACAAACAATAGTACACTATGGAGTTAATAATGTCACTTTATAATGTCAAAATTGAATAAAATGTATTAGTACATGTGCCAATAGTTTCTATGGACACTAAACATGTGAATGATTGCAGAATGTAAAATATTATTAACGTTTTAATTTATATTAACGCGAAAGACCCCCATATTAGCTAATTTTGAAAATGTTGGAATTGGGAACAAATCAGTAAACAAACAGTACCGTTAATATGTTTATTACAAAATAAATATGTACACAATAATATACTAATAGTATTATTTTAAATAACAATTTACTAAGCTTATCAATAATTAATACTAACTTAAAAGCATTTATACAGTAGAAAATTCGTCAAGATCTATGGAATAGATTGAAACATAGTTGCAAAAACGAGGTGTGGCCACCACACCACTTTCTTATACATATGAGCTCAAATTATACAAAACATTTGAAACGGTTTTTTTATATCATAGAGAAATAAGCCCAATTTTAAGAATTTCTTATATAAAAATGATTCTAAATCCTATTGTAAGTACTTCTATTCACTTAATAAATCTCTATATAATGCATACTTTGTGAGATATTCGAAAGAAAGTGCTTCACGCTAAGAGTAAAAATGTTGCTTCCGGTCCAAATTTTGAAATTTTATTTATACAAAAAATTTTCAAAATCCAGCTCTAAATACTTTTGATAAATATATATATATATATATATATATATAGAAGAAATGGGGAAAATTCGAAACATACTACAAGCAAACGGATATTCGCAACACACAATTAACAGAGCAATTCAGAGCAACAACAACACAACTAGAAAAAGGGAAAAACCTTCACGAGTTGCATTTCTACCCTACGTGAAAGGGACAACAGAGAAAATAGGTAGAATACTACGGCGACACGACATAGACCCAATATACACCACCGATAAGAAAATTAGGGACGTCCTACCAAGTACGAAGGACAGAATATTACTAGAAGACCAGGGTGTATACGAAGTACCATGCCAAGATTGCGATCAGACATACATAGGCCAGACGAATCGAAGAATCAGCGTACGGAGGGAAGAACATAGAAATGCTGTGTCTAAAAAGGCAGTTTCTTCCTCACTTGCCAAACACGTACTACATTCCGGACATACAATTGATTTCGAACGTACAAAAACTATAGCCCGTAGTACGAATTGGACATATCGGACAATAAGGGAGGCTATAGAGATAGAAAAACGACAGGACTGCATGAATAAACGTGACGACGCACAACGTTTACCTGACATATGGAAATCAACGTTATCGGACAGACGAATTAGAAATAAACGACGAAACAACAGTATCCCACCGCCTAACGTAAACCACACGGACCGAACACAGAAAGACCGACATGTTACCAACAGCCTCTTCCGATGGAAACAAATAAGACGTTTTCCCACAGAACAAGTCCAGGCCCAATATAAGTGTACATGTTTTATTCCTATCTTATCCCGTTCTTCCAGAATAAATTAAAATCCCAAAACATTCGTAAAAGTACAAATTTCGCGTAATAACCTTTTAAGACAATTTTGATACGAATCATAGGCTCCGCCCACAACCCAATCAGAATATTCGTGAAGTTAGAGAAATTTCGCGTAATAACTTTTTGAGACAATTTTGATACGAATCATAGGCTCCGCCCACACCAATCAGAATATTCGTGAAGTTAGAGAAATTTCGCGTAATAACTTTTTGAGACAATTTTGATACGAATCACAGGCTCCGCCTACGGCCAATTAAAAACGCTTAAATTTCTAATACACGTAGAAGACGTAACCCTGTTTAGGCCCCAAGGGAAATTACCGTGAAATGAATACTTCTTTGTTCGCCACCTGCGCCACTGGGGTTCCCAAATTAAAACGTAAACACATTTGGAAACCTATATAAGCTGAGGCAAATGCCTACATGATATCGAGTCCCATCTCGGTCACCCGCCTGCCAGCATCAACTCCTGGACCAGCAGATAACAGGCCACCGATACCGAGCGGACTTTCCAGAAAGCCATCCAGCGGAATTGTATTTACTGCTTACGTAATACAAGGGACCAAAAAGGCACTTCCAGGTCATTTGGAAGTACACGGCGAAACGTGTACAGGTGACCACACGGACCAAGAATCCACGAAGAATTCTTGAGGAATTCTTTATTTCGGACGCCTTCTTCGTCGAAATCCAAGTTCGCCGACGTCTGAGAGTATCTCCACGTGGTGGAACACAGCCGACGTACCGCCTAGTATCGACCGAAGAAGTTATAGGAGGATCCTACTACTGTGTACGTAGTAGCGGCCGTTTAGTTATTTATAGTGCGCTTATTTCGCGTAAAGATACCAAACTTACGGTCCCTCTTTAGTGTTCGCCCATAGTATTAACTTCAGTGCACCAGGACAAGCTACAGCTGCTTACGCTGTAGCAATTAACCGTAAGTGCAGTGAAAAACCTATTAAGCACGCGTTTTTATTTAACATTGTTGGTTGAATGCCAGCACCTCCACCAAAACATTTAAATTCAGTGTGCGCCTTTGTTAATGAATTATCATATTAACTTCACGTGGATTCATTAACAACATTGTTATTGCTAAAGTGTTAATATTAAATTCCACGCGTTAGTGAAACATAACCTTCAAATATCCAACCGATATCTACCCGTATACATTATATTTGTTTATAACAATATTATTATCCAAGTTCGTTATTACTGGTACCCATATGCAGCGTTTGTTTAACTTTTATTCCAGTAACAATCATTTTATTTAACATTGTTGGTTGAATTCCAGCACCTCCACCAAATTATTTAAACTCAGTGCGCGCCGTTATTAATGTATAATATTAATAAATTCACGGTGGATCATTAACTATATTGTTGTATTCGGAGACTTAACCTTAAATTCACGCGCGAGCGAAACCCTAACCTCCAAATACCTAACCTATATTTATCCCTATGTACAATATTTGTTTATAACATTATTAATATTCAAACGTATCGTTATTAGTACCTATACTCAGTGTGTGTTTGACTTTTTAACGGATAACTTTTATTTTATTATTGGTTAATGCCAACTCCTCCATCATTATTAAGCAGTGTGTGTATTGTTGCTATTTCATAATATTTAGTTGTTTCAAAGTGTACAACAACTATTACTCAGTGTGCCCGTTTGTATTTAAACCTCGACTGTTAACATTTATTCGCGACACGACTTGTTTTTTTTTGGTTATAGTGTCGTTTATTAACACAGGTCGTTATTAACATCGGGTATAATTACGTATCATTAAGCTTTGAATTATTAAAATATTATAACGTTGTGGAAATTATTGTTTTAATTAATAACATAACCCTACTTTACCCAAAAATCAATTAATACCTCCTGGAGGAGTCTTTTGCCGCGGCCCCTTTGTTTGTTTGTTTGTTTTACAAATTCCCAGGATTAAGGGGAGGTATTATTGGGGGGGTCACAATAATACCTCCCCTTAATCCTGGGAATTTGTAAAACAAACAAACAAACAAAGGGGCCGCGGCAAAAGACTCCTCCAGGAGGTATTAATTGATTTTAGGGTAAAGTAGGGTTATGTTATTAATTAAAACAATAATTTCCACAACGTTATAATATTTTAATAATTCAAAGCTTAATGATACGTAATTATACCCGATGTTAATAACGACCTGTGTTAATAAACGACACTATAACCAAAAAAAAACAAGTCGTGTCGCGAATAAATGTTAACAGTCGAGGTTTAAATACAAACGGGCACACTGAGTAATAGTTGTTGTACACTTTGAAACAACTAAATATTATGAAATAGCAACAATACACACACTGCTTAATAATGATGGAGGAGTTGGCATTAACCAATAATAAAATAAAAGTTATCCGTTAAAAAGTCAAACACACACTGAGTATAGGTACTAATAACGATACGTTTGAATATTAATAATGTTATAAACAAATAATGTACATAGGGATAAATATAGGTTAGGTATTTGGAGGTTAGGGTTTCGCTCGCGCGTGAATTTAAGGTTAAGTCTCCGAATACAACAATATAGTTAATGATCCACCGTGAATTTATTAATATTATACATTAATAACGGCGCGCACTGAGTTTAAATAATTTGGTGGAGGTGCTGGAATTCAACCAACAATGTTAAATAAAATGATTGTTACTGGAATAAAAGTTAAACAAACGCTGCATATGGGTACCAGTAATAACGAACTTGGATAATAATATTGTTATAAACAAATATAATGTATACGGGTAGATATCGGTTGGATATTTGAAGGTTATGTTTCACTAACGCGTGGAATTTAATATTAACACTTTAGCAATAACAATGTTGTTAATGAATCCACGTGAAGTTAATATGATAATTCATTAACAAAGGCGCACACTGAATTTAAATGTTTTGGTGGAGGTGCTGGCATTCAACCAACAATGTTAAATAAAAACGCGTGCTTAATAGGTTTTTCACTGCACTTACGGTTAATTGCTACAGCGTAAGCAGCTGTAGCTTGTCCTGGTGCACTGAAGTTAATACTATGGGCGAACACTAAAGAGGGACCGTAAGTTTGGTATCTTTACGCGAAATAAGCGCACTATAAATAACTAAACGGCCGCTACTACGTACACAGTAGTAGGATCCTCCTATAACTTCTTCGGTCGATACTAGGCGGTACGTCGGCTGTGTTCCACCACGTGGAGATACTCTCAGACGTCGGCGAACTTGGATTTCGACGAAGAAGGCGTCCGAAATAAAGAATTCCTCAAGAATTCTTCGTGGATTCTTGGTCCGTGTGGTCACCTGTACACGTTTCGCCGTGTACTTCCAAATGACCTGGAAGTGCCTTTTTGGTCCCTTGTATTACGTAAGCAGTAAATACAATTCCGCTGGATGGCTTTCTGGAAAGTCCGCTCGGTATCGGTGGCCTGTTATCTGCTGGTCCAGGAGTTGATGCTGGCAGGCGGGTGACCGAGATGGGACTCGATATCATGTAGGCATTTGCCTCAGCTTATATAGGTTTCCAAATGTGTTTACGTTTTAATTTGGGAACCCCAGTGGCGCAGGTGGCGAACAAAGAAGTATTCATTTCACGGTAATTTCCCTTGGGGCCTAAACAGGGTTACGTCTTCTACGTGTATTAGAAATTTAAGCGTTTTTAATTGGCCGTAGGCGGAGCCTGTGATTCGTATCAAAATTGTCTCAAAAAGTTATTACGCGAAATTTCTCTAACTTCACGAATATTCTGATTGGTGTGGGCGGAGCCTATGATTCGTATCAAAATTGTCTCAAAAAGTTATTACGCGAAATTTCTCTAACTTCACGAATATTCTGATTGGGTTGTGGGCGGAGCCTATGATTCGTATCAAAATTGTCTTAAAAGGTTATTACGCGAAATTTGTACTTTTACGAATGTTTTGGGATTTTAATTTATTCTGGAAGAACGGGATAAGATAGGAATAAAACATGTACACTTATATTGGGCCTGGACTTGTTCTGTGGGAAAACGTCTTATTTGTTTCCATCGGAAGAGGCTGTTGGTAACAATTGACCCCCCCCGAAAAAGACGTTGTTCCACACGACATTCCAGGCCCCAAAAAAAAAATATGTCATAAATAGCAAAATACATTTTAATTTATATTCCCATGGGTCCTGTTGCTCCTGGTGGACCGCTCTAACGTCCCGTTGCTCCTGGAATATTACGTTGGCTGGGTCCTGGTGCTCCTGGTGGTGGATGATCACGTGGTTGGTGATCGTCAATTTCAGCCGGCTGGAGTGGTTGACCCTGGTTTGGGCGTCTTGCTATACGGACTTGGTCAATATGATATTTTGTCCATTGTGCGCCAGGTCGTTCCACCCAGACGGCTGTTGGTCCGGCTGCTTCCCGGACTGGGTATGGTCCTGCCCATTTTGCGCCGAATGGCTGTCCTGGTGGGAGGTGGGTGCGTACCATGACCAATTGACCAATGCGTGGTTGAATTGGCATGGGTGCATTTTGCTCTATGTACCTGTCACGGTACCTTCGTTCATTAGTATGTATATTTTGGATTCGCTGCGGCCCAGTTTCTGGCGGGACATTGTGTGGGTCTCGCCATTCACCAGGTCTCCGCAGTTCGAATCCAAACAATGCCTTTGCCGGGGAATAGCCCGTCGCAGCGTTCTTTCGGCATCTTAAATTAAAGAGTACCGTGTTGAGTTTCTCATCCCATCTCTCTGGCGTTTGCCCTTCTAACTGGAGACGTAGGCCCTTCTTTAATTCCTGGTTTCGCCTTTCTACTGGATTCGCCCGTGGGTGGTAGATTGGGGTAGTCCAATGGATGCATTGCCATTTACGTAAGGCAGCATCCCAGGCGACGGACGTGAATTGTGGGCCATTATCCGTTAGGACAGCCATTGGGTAGCCGAATCTCAGGAACACTTCCTCCAAAGCGTCGATTACGGCATGGTTGCTGGTAGTTGGTACCGCTCGTACCTCGGTCCATCTGGTGTGGAGATCCATTATGACCACACCAAATCTATTGCCCTTTCTCGATCTGGTCAATGGTCCCACGATGTCGACGGACAGGACTTCGAAGGGACGTCTCGGGGCATGAGGTCGGAGAGGAGCCTTGGCTTGTAGGGGTCCCCTTTTGAACGCATTACATAGCCTACATCCCCGGACATAATCCATCACTTCTGCTCGGATTCCTGGCCAATGGAAGCGATTGGTGATTGCTCCATAGGTCTCTTCGGTTCCTGGGTGTCCTGCCGTTGGATCGTCATGGTACTGATGCAGCACCTGGGCTCTGGCTGTCTCTGGGACCAAGATTGGCTGGTGGGTTCCCTCTCGATATCTTATGAAGCCATCGAGATATATAAAATCGGGATGGTTTTCTCCGGGTTGGTTTGGATGGAGTTGTTCGATTAACTCCCTCATGGCTGGGTCATCTTGCTGTGCATCTTGTATCACATGGTATAAGGGGTCCCTCTCCTGTAACAAACAAACAAACTCTCCACTGGCCTGGGTTATTGGTTGCTGCGTGTCTGGCACTAATCTTTCCACTTCGTCTAGTTCCAGTGGAGTGGTTTCGTCACTGGGATGGCGGGAGAGTACATCAGGTAGTTCATTTTCTCGTCCTGGGATGTGTTGGACTTCATATGAAAATTCCTGGAGGAGGAGTGACCATCTCATTAGCTTCGATCTGGTTTCTTTAAAGCTATGTAACCATGTGAGTGCCTTACTATCGGTCCGGAGTCGGAATGGTCGGTCTTCTAGGTATGGCCGATATTTTCTGATGGCCCATATAACGGCCAGACACTCTTGCTCGTTAATATGGTACCTTACTTCTGTCTTATTGAATCGTAGGCTGGCATAGCTTACGATTCTTCTTTGGTCCTCCTCCTCTTGATATAGTACAGCAGATGCGCCTATGCTGCTGGCATCTGTCTGCAAAATGAACGGCAGCCTAAAGTCCGGGCGGTGCAGGAAGAGGGGCCTTGTTACCGCTTCTTTAATTGCCAAGAAAGCTTCCTCGGCAGGCTTAGTCCATCGGTAAGTGGTGTTGGTGGTCAAGAGATCTGTAAGGGGTGCCATCGTTCTTGATGCATCTGGTATGTAATCTCTCAACCAGTTCACTATGCCTAGGAAACGGCGAAGGGCCTTCCTCGTCTTGGGTATTTCATGGGACTGGATTGCTTCGATATGGATCGTTTGGGGCTCATTCCCTTCTTTGGTGACCATATGGCCCAGATACTCTAAGGAGGGACTGGCAAACCGGCATTTCTTCATATTTAGTCTTAGGCCGTGTTGCTGAATTCTTTCCAACACCAAACTCAGGTGTCGTAGATGTTCCTCCATATTGTCAGAGTATATGATGATGTCGTCCAGGTAGGCCAGTGCAAAGTTCTGCAGATAGCCTACCAGGACATCCTGGGCCATTAGCTTTTGGAAGGTGGTCGGGGCCCCCTTTAGGCCGAAGGGCATCACTTGAAATTCATAGGCAGCGCCCTCTGGTGTCGTGAAGGCGGTCAGTCGCTTGGATGCCTCTTCTAATTCGATCTGCCAATATCCATTGCGCAGATCTAGTGTGGTGAAAATCTTCGCCGTCCCTAGGTCCTTTAATGATTCCTGAATGGGTGGTAGTGGACTGGCTTCATTTTCCGTCTTGTCGTTAAGGCGGCGGTAATCGACGCAGAACCGGGGCTCCCCATTCTTTTTTGTCACTATAACTATCGGAGAGTTATACTCACTGTGGCTAGGTCTGATAACTCCGGCCGCAAGCATCTCCTCAACCTGGGTGGCGACGACCTTCTTCTTCTGCGGGGTGTACTTGTACGTGGGCACCCTCACTGGCACATTATCCTTCAGACGTATTGTGTGTTTGGTGGTGGTGGTGGTTTGTATTCGTCCACCTTCCATGAACAGGTCCTGGAAATTGTTGATGATGTTCTTGAATTTCTCCCTTTGTGGGTTCGTCCAATCCTGGACGTCAACGGGAATATCTTCAAGATTCATCGTTGCTGAAGTAGTTCGTGGTGGCGTTTTATCGAAGTAGATCGTATGCCGTCGTTTAACTCCAACATGGACACATCCTCTCAGGTAGTCCAGGACCGCATGGTTCTCTGTTAGCCACGGGTGCCCAAGTATGATTCCTGCCTGGAGACATTCCACCTCCAGGGCTTCGCATTGGAAGTCGTACTCTTGCCCCGCAGTTGCCTTTAACAGTCCAAGTTTATTAGTGACGAAAGTTTTACCTTTAATTGCCATTGTAAATTCCACGGCGGCTGTCGTGGTGGTTGACCCAAACATCCATTCGGGTCTGGCCAGGTTCTTACTTGCGGCACTGTCAATTCGGGCTGTCACTGGGCGACCATCAATCCGTAACTGGATGGATGCCGTTTGGTTTGTGGGTGTCGTGGTAATTAGGGCCGTTCCGCTGCTGGCTTTGGAGCGGCCCTCTGCTCTTCCCCCGACTGCTTAGTGGGTGCTGGGTGCTTAGCCGCAAAACTTGCTGGCTGGTTGGGGCAGTCCCGGTTGAAATGTCTGCCAGTGCAGAACCAACATCTGGGCAACGATCTCTCGGCAACTGGTTCCCTCTTTGGTACCGCTGGGGGAGCTGCAACTTCTTTCTTTAAAGGTACTGTTGTTGGCTTACCTTTAAACTGCTCGAAGACTGTTGACCACTTTTCGCAGGTATCATGTAGGTCCTTTAATGTCTTTGGTCCCATTTGCGTTATTTGAACGCAATACTGCTGCGTCATCTGCATAATGATGTGGTTCACTAAGTCCTGTTCCGGCCAATTTGGGTTTAGTCTCAGGCACAAACGTTTCATTCTTGTGATGAATGTTGCTGGATCTTCATCCCAGCGTTGCCTTGTTTCACATGCCTGTTGGAGAGCCTTCCTTCTTTGTGGGCTCATAAACTCCCGTCGGAACCGGTGGTCAAACTCCCCCAGAGTATCAAAGCCTCCTTCGTTCTTCTTGAACCAGTTGGCTGCTTCTCCTGTCAGGAACGGGCGGACTGCGTCATCTATATCCTCCGGCACCTCAAGACGGGCTGTCTGCAAGTGGGAGGTTAGTCTTGCTAGGAACGTGGTTGGATCCTCAACTAGGTGTCCGCTGTACACCCTTGGTGGTGTAGGTATATTGGTGACGACACTGCACGGACTGCAGCAGTGCCTTTGGTGGTGAACACCCTCCGTCTTGGATACCGTTCCGTTCCCTTGGTTGCTGACTCTGATGACTTCATCCTGGGTTTGGACAGCTGCGGTGGATGCCTCCTCTTCCTGGACGGCGGTGATGACCTCTTGGTCCTGGAAGTCGATGGCAGCCTTCGGGTCCTGGCCATCCTCATCACCTAATTCATAACTGATGGAGGTACAAACCTCTTGATCCTCGGTACGTGATGCGACCCTGGACGTTGAGGCGGTGTTGGATGTGATGGTGGCTTTAGTCGTTCCCTCCAGAGCCGTCATCCTTCTACCTATATTTCTGAGTTCATGTAACATGATCTCAAGCTGCAGGGCTGGATCAGCGGCACCGGGGGTGGTTGTCCGTAGCGAAGGCGATTGTCTTGGGCTAGGACCATCCAATTCCACGCTGTCACTTGATTGTCTGGTTTTTCGTGCTGTCCTCTTAGGCATCTTGAAACCTGGTGTCTCTGTTGCTTAGGTGGATGGGTCGGTGGTGGATCCGCGGACACAATCCTGTGTTCGTAGTCCCACGTTGCTGGGCGCCACAATAATACCTCCCCTTAATCCTGGGAATTTGTAAAACAAACAAACAAACAAAGGGGCCGCGGCAAAAGACTCCTCCAGGAGGTATTAATTGATTTTAGGGTAAAGTAGGGTTATGTTGTTAATTAAAACAATAATTTCCACAACGTTATAATATTTTAATAATTCAAAGCTTAATGATACGTAATTATACCCGATGTTAATAACGACCTGTGTTAATAAACGACACTATAACCAAAAAAAAACAAGTCGTGTCGCGAATAAATGTTAACAGTCGAGGTTTAAATACAAACGGGCACACTGAGTAATAGTTGTTGTACACTTTGAAACAACTAAATATTATGAAATAGCAACAATACACACACTGCTTAATAATGATGGAGGAGTTGGCATTAACCAATAATAAAATAAAAGTTATCCGTTAAAAAGTCAAACACACACTGAGTATAGGTACTAATAACGATACGTTTGAATATTAATAATGTTATAAACAAATAATGTACATAGGGATAAATATAGGTTAGGTATTTGGAGGTTAGGGTTTCGCTCGCGCGTGAATTTAAGGTTAAGTCTCCGAATACAACAATATAGTTAATGATCCACCGTGAATTTATTAATATTATACATTAATAACGGCGCGCACTGAGTTTAAATAATTTGGTGGAGGTGCTGGAATTCAACCAACAATGTTAAATAAAATGATTGTTACTGGAATAAAAGTTAAACAAACGCTGCATATGGGTACCAGTAATAACGAACTTGGATAATAATATTGTTATAAACAAATATAATGTATACGGGTAGATATCGGTTGGATATTTGAAGGTTATGTTTCACTAACGCGTGGAATTTAATATTAACACTTTAGCAATAACAATGTTGTTAATGAATCCACGTGAAGTTAATATGATAATTCATTAACAAAGGCGCACACTGAATTTAAATGTTTTGGTGGAGGTGCTGGCATTCAACCAACAATGTTAAATAAAAACGCGTGCTTAATAGGTTTTTCACTGCACTTACGGTTAATTGCTACAGCGTAAGCAGCTGTAGCTTGTCCTGGTGCACTGAAGTTAATACTATGGGCGAACACTAAAGAGGGACCGTAAGTTTGGTATCTTTACGCGAAATAAGCGCACTATAAATAACTAAACGGCCGCTACTACGTACACAGTAGTAGGATCCTCCTATAACTTCTTCGGTCGATACTAGGCGGTACGTCGGCTGTGTTCCACCACGTGGAGATACTCTCAGACGTCGGCGAACTTGGATTTCGACGAAGAAGGCGTCCGAAATAAAGAATTCCTCAAGAATTCTTCGTGGATTCTTGGTCCGTGTGGTCACCTGTACACGTTTCGCCGTGTACTTCCAAATGACCTGGAAGTGCCTTTTTGGTCCCTTGTATTACGTAAGCAGTAAATACAATTCCGCTGGATGGCTTTCTGGAAAGTCCGCTCGGTATCGGTGGCCTGTTATCTGCTGGTCCAGGAGTTGATGCTGGCAGGCGGGTGACCGAGATGGGACTCGATATCATGTAGGCATTTGCCTCAGCTTATATAGGTTTCCAAATGTGTTTACGTTTTAATTTGGGAACCCCAGTGGCGCAGGTGGCGAACAAAGAAGTATTCATTTCACGGTAATTTCCCTTGGGGCCTAAACAGGGTTACGTCTTCTACGTGTATTAGAAATTTAAGCGTTTTTAATTGGCCGTAGGCGGAGCCTGTGATTCGTATCAAAATTGTCTCAAAAAGTTATTACGCGAAATTTCTCTAACTTCACGAATATTCTGATTGGTGTGGGCGGAGCCTATGATTCGTATCAAAATTGTCTCAAAAAGTTATTACGCGAAATTTCTCTAACTTCACGAATATTCTGATTGGGTTGTGGGCGGAGCCTATGATTCGTATCAAAATTGTCTTAAAAGGTTATTACGCGAAATTTGTACTTTTACGAATGTTTTGGGATTTTAATTTATTCTGGAAGAACGGGATAAGATAGGAATAAAACATGTACACTTATATTGGGCCTGGACTTGTTCTGTGGGAAAACGTCTTATTTGTTTCCATCGGAAGAGGCTGTTGGTAACAGACAGAGAGGGAACAACACTACAATCAGCGGGCCAATCACAAGAAGCCGCACTCGCCCCTCCACTACCACGGCACTAGAAATACAAGGCGATTCGAACAGAGAGGGCATTCTTGAAGAAACCGTCGAACTTAGAAGATCCTCAAGAAGAAGGTGAAAGTGATGTCACCGAAACGTCAGGAAGAAAGATGTCCTTATCAGGGCAAAATCATCCAAACGCGGCGAAATATCCCGAAGAACAACGCTTCAACAAACGACCGCGAAAATATTCGAAGAAATTTATATATATATATATAATTAATATGTTATATGTGGTTAATGTATATATTAAACACATATAATCTGTTTCTTTGCCGTATATATTTTAAATGTCGTGAGAAATTTCTTGAATTAGCGGCATTTTTTAATTAATTAATGACAATTACTTGCATTATTTTTAATGATTTTAACCCGGCAGTAGTCGCGCCGGGTCTGAGAGACCCGTTAATACTTGTTTATGGTAATATTTTAAAAGTGGCAACGTGTGATTTGTGCTTACAAGCATATAGACAATTTTTTATGTTTATCAGTCAGACCCGGCGCGACTAGATAATTCATTAAAGTATTTTATGTCAGACCCGGCGCGATTAAATTGTACAGTGTATTTAAAATTCCGAGATTTTTTTTTATTAATTTTGTACTTTTGTACTAATTCCTATGACAAAAAACTATGTGAAACCTGTGCCATAAGATAAAAACGTTACGTATGCCTTACATTTCCTGTTGTTTTAGATGAGTTGGACTTACGAAAAAGAGCAGGAGCGACTTGGGCGCTTATTACAAGAAGTACTAGCAGAAGAAGAGGATGAAGTACCTGATGATGAAGAAGATGAACAATCTGATGATAAAGAAGATGAGGATATAGAAAACTGTACTGAGACTAGCGAAGAGTCAAATAGTGAGCAAGAAGGCGAAAGTGCAACTGATGAACAATACGAAACTCACGACAATTCATGCTTTATTGGTAAAGATGGTACTAAGTGGAACAAACATCCATTTTCGCAGCGAGTACGAACCGCCAAAGCAAACATTGTATTGCATCTACCGGGCGTAAAAGGAGTTGCAAAAAATGCTAAAACACCTTTAGATTGTTGGAAGCTATTTTTTGATGAAGAAATGCTCACTAGCATTGTCGAAAATACTAATAAATATATAGAAACAATCTCTCAAAATTATCAGCGTTCCAGAGATGCAAAGCCAACAAATCTAACAGAAATAAAAGCTCTGTTTGGGCTACTATACCTAGTGGTATACATAAGAGCGGTCGATTAAATACAGAAGATATGTGGAATCGTAGTGGGTCTGGAACGGATTTGTTTTGGTTGACAATGTCCTTGCAGCGCTTTAGATTTCTAATGCGTGCTATTCGCACTGATGATAAGAACACCAGAGAGGAACGTCGCAAACATGACAAACTGGCAGCCGTACGGGATATATTTGATTCGTTTGTGCAAAATTGCCAAAAACACTACACAATCTCTGAGTACGCAACGATCGATGAGAAATTAGAGGCATTCAGGGGACGTTGTTGTTTCAGACAATACATACCTTCGAAGCCAAATAAATACGGCATAAAAATTTTTGCGTTAGTAGATGCGAAGACTTACTATACCTACAATATGGAGGTCTATGTAGGTCAGCAGCCTGAAGAAGAATTTCAACAAAGTAATGACCCTAAAAGTGTTGTTTTGCGTATGATTAAGCCAATATCAAAAACAGGTAGAAACATTACTGTGGACAACTGGTTCACAAGTTATCAATTAGCTGATGAACTTCAAAATCATAACTTAACTCTTGTTGGAACAATTCGGAGAAACAAGAGACAGTTGCCCCCCGAATTAGTGAACACAAAGCACCGTCCAGTTAACTCAAGTATGTTTGCTTTCCAAAAAAATAAAACTATAGTGTCATATGTACCACGTAAAAGCAAAAACGTACTGTTGTTATCCAGCATGCATTTTGACGATGAAATCGATTATGATAGTGGAGATACAACAAAACCGAGCATTATAACCTTTTACAATAAAACGAAAAGCGGAGTTGATGTGGTAAATGAATTATCAGCTAACTACAATTGTGCCCGAAATACAAAACGGTGGCCAATGGTTGTACTTTATTCATTACTAAATCTAGCAGGAATCAACTCGCACATTATATTTTCTTCAAACAGCCCTAATGTGAATTTGATACGAAGAAAGTTTTTAATGAAGTTGGTTAGAGAATTAGTAAGTGACTATCAGATGCATAGGACAACACTTACTAATGTACCACGTGATGTGAGAAATCGTAGACAAGAGGCTGCAGGAATTCCTCAGGTACAAAAAGCACGTCCCGAAAGTGGAAAAAGGAAAAGATGTGAAGAATGTGTTAAATCAGATAGTAAAACAAGTTACTATTGTAAACAGTGCTACAAATATGTATGCCTAAGCCATGCTAATATTTATTGTAAAGAGTGTAAAGAACAATTTGTTGCTGGTCATGCTACTGATGAGAACGTTGAATTAGTCTAAATTAGGAATATATGTGGTAGTTGCTTATTTTTTACTTTGTAGAAGTCGGTTTTTTTTGTTTTAGCCATAAAAAGAACTGTATTTTTATCAATAAACATATTGCTGTGACTCTTACAAATTGAGGTTCATATAAAATAAATTTAAATTATTCCATTAATGAGTAGGTAAGAATCAAGCACGCATCCCAGCGCTAGGCCTTATGCTAGACTAAGATACAACAAATTTTCTGCTGAATAGTGGGTTAAGCAAATTTTTTTACATACAACTAGCTCAGTTTAAAATAGATAATTCTCTCAGGGGCAGAAAATATGAATAGATTCTCCAATCGATTTTGAATGCTCTTTAATTATCTCCAGGTCAGGTAAAGAAAATAAAATGCAAAATAAATCTTATCATCTAATTTATTAAAATAAATATTAACGAATTCAAAATTTCAAATTATACAGATATATATATATATATACTCAATAAAGGAATTATCGCGGATACATAAAATAAAACAAGAAAAAGAGAATATTGGGTAAAATCCGCTGTAATGCAACCGTAGACACGTGTTTCTGACTAATTGGTCGTCATCAGTACGGTGTAGCCAAGGAATAAGGTGGGATATCCTTGGAGATAGAAGCATATACGGAAGACCATCAGGTGACAGACCACCATTTGCAGCTTCAGTTAGAAGATCTTCGGTTTTGAAGACAACAACTAACATCGCCACGAGGAAGACATTGTCAACCTGCGTGCCATCCGAACCCAGGAAAGATAATCAATAAAGGAATTATCGCGGATACATAAAATAAAACAAGAAAAAGAGAATATTGGGTAAAATCCGCTGTAATGCAACCGTAGACACGTGTTTCTGACTAATTGGTCGTCATCAGTACGGTGTAGCCAAGGAATAATGTTAATGGCGATGTTAGTTGTTGTCTTCAAAACCGAAGATCTTCTAACTGAAGCTGCAAATGGTGGTCTGTCACCTGATGGTCTTCCGTATATGCTTCTATCTCCAAGGATATCCCACCTTATTCCTTGGCTACACCGTACTGATGACGACCAATTAGTCAGAAACACGTGTCTACGGTTGCATTACAGCGGATTTTACCCAATATTCTCTTTTTCTTGTTTTATTTTATGTATCCGCGATAATTCCTTTATTGATTATCTTTCCTGGGTTCGGATGGCACGCAGGTTGACAATGTCTTCCTCGTGGCGATGTTAGTTGTTGTCTTCAAAACCGAAGATCTTCTAACTGAAGCTGCAAATGGTGGTCTGTCACCTGATGGTCTTCCGTATATGCTTCTATCTCCAAGGATATCCCACCTTATTCCTTGGCTACACCGTACTGATGACGACCAATTAGTCAGAAACACGTGTCTACGGTTGCATTACAGCGGATTTTACCCAATATTCTCTTTTTCTTGTTTTATATATATATATATATATATATATATATATATATATATATATATTTACAAACAAAGGATCAATATCTCAAACATCATCCAAATCTATACATCATAATCAACAAATCATTATAAGAAATAAAGTAAATGAAAGCATAATGTCATGAAAAACTTATGTTTTTAAAATGTGAACGTGATTATCATGATTTATATTTGCCATAGATACATATAAACAATCAACATCTTTAATAAAAATAAAATTTTATTACACATGATGAATTGTACTGGAATATGAATAACCAAAAATTTACACGATTTATCATTTACGAACAAAATATAAACATTAAGGGAATGGCTGTTTTAAAGTGTGAACGTGATTATCATGATTTATATTTGCCATAGATACATGTAAACAATCAACACCTTTAATAAAATAAAGTTATTACACATGATGAATTGTACTTGAATATAAATAACCAAAAATTTACACGATTTACCATTTGCGAACAAAATATAAACATTAAGGAAATGGCTTTGCCCTAATTAGTCCTGTCCGGCGCCTTTTCTCGCTCCCAACACACTTCCATCAGAAAGCAAATTCACACAGATGGGTACCCCAAAGTTCCACCCTACGAGTATGTCTTTTTAACTCGTCGGACACAACCCGAACATACACCACAATGTGCTCATCCCTTAAGGTATATATATATAAAATTTAAATTAAATAAATAAAATGAAATAAAATAAAGTCTTTGCGTATTCAATAAATTAACTCAGCCCTGATTAGTTCTGCCCGGTGCCTTTTCTCGCTCCCAACACAGTACCACCAAGACTAATTCGTGTCTTTGGAATTCACCAGGACTCCATGCTATGAATTAAATAACAACTTAATTCATTTCACACATCCCTGATGTATTACCCAACACGTTAACATTGAACACACAAGTACTACAAAATATACTTGATATACATACAAGAAAAATATATATATTAAAATAAACTTTACCTTCTGTGAGATTCCAATGCAAAACACCACTACAAACAAGAAAATTTTTGTACACCACTATACACACATTTATAACAAATATTATCAAATCACCTTAATTCTTCGTACATTACTTCAAACTCATCCATCATAAAAAAAATATCCAAACGCTTGTTCACTTATGTATTCTATATATACATAAAACAAAATTATTAATCTCAAATCCTTTAGTCTGATAAATAAAGTAGTAAAAAAAATTTTTACATAAAATAAAATTATTATGCTATTCAAATTAGTCATTACAATCACTAGAATGTTTTATCATAATGTATGGCGTAGTACCCCTATATGCAAAACAAAACATTCCAGAAAGAAGAAAATAAAATAAAATTAAATAAATTCAAAGTCCGAATTTAAAAATAAAATTGTCCCGTACATAAATAATTATTCTAAAATATTTACAAATCTCGATGTAAAACATGTTGCATGACTATTACGAAAAATATTACAAGTTTTGAATCTTGTTGAAAAATTTTATAAGTATCGAAAAATCTCAAAAATATTCTAAGTTCAGATTCAAGAATAATCTTTTTTAAAAAGAGGGAGTGGTTTATCACCTACTTCCAAAAATATTCTAAGTCAGCGGTTTTTACCAGCTGTCCTGGCATTCTGTCCGCCAGCCCTTTTATACATAATTTTCTTTATAAAAACGTACGGTCATTCTCGGCAGATACCGATACCACTTCCAAAACTGCATATCGATGGTGCTGCTCCTATCGGTCACTCGGGAAAGCAGCGTATTAACGATCTTTGAAAAAGGTAAACAAATATGTAAATATAAACTTGTTTACATATTCATGACTCATCCAATGCATCTGGCAAATAATATTGTTTTCGCCGGCCACACTATCGATCTCTCCCGGTACCAGTATTCTTCGTGCGGGAAACACTTTCCTTTTATATTTCGCGTAACATTTAATGCTTATTTTAATATTATGATTTTTATAAAATTTATACTAAGATTCTTTTATTATTTTACTTAAATAAAAATTTAAATTTTGGCTAATTATTGACATAGTGAATATTTATATACACATGATAAAAATAAATAAAATAAAAATTAATTTAAATAAAATCTTGAAGTGATCTTGATTATACTTATTTATAATTTATTTATAATCTACTGCATAAATATACCTATGGGAATATCTGCGATTTATAAGCGAGAATCGCTAATGCTAATGGTATAAATCCAAGATTTCCCATAAATACCAATTAACATAATCATACATTATTTACAACATTATTAATATAAAGCATAGAGACATGAAAGTTCCCTATAATATGCTTATTCTATATTTATATACAAATCAGGAGTAGATCCAATTCATTCTTACAACCTACGTGGTTTTCATGGGTTCGTATCCTCAATTGTTTTATAACCTCTTGATTCTAATTTTTTCCAGCTATATTACACAGGGTCGAGTTCAAAATTATATGCAAAACTCTTGGAGTTTATTTTAAACTTTACTCCTTTCATAACAATAAAGTTTAAACATACAACGTTTAAAACACATAAAATAATAAAACTATCTATAACTATATATACAAAAGTGTATTTAAATTCTTTAAATTTAACACCTTTCATTGGTATTACAAATATTGTAATTGCATTATTGAGTTCCCTTAAAATGAATTGGCAATTGTAGTCCACTATTTTGGGAAAACTTCTTAACATTTTTAAATATCTGGGCTGTGGGTACTTTTTAACTGCATCCAAAGCCTCTATTCTCTCATGGGTCCATTTAAATTTCACACCCATTCCTAAAATCATTTTATCATTCACATGATGTGACACATTTTCATCATGTGGGTTCAATATGTGCTGTACGGGCTTTACATACCCATAATGTAAAATATTTTGTTCCTTATGAACAATTTTATTTAGATCCACTAATAAATTTACCACTATTGGATATAATTTTATGAAACATTTATATAGCTGTACCAACCAAAGAGAATTAACGTTTACAAACCACTTTGTATTAGTACTCATTAACAATAATGTTTCTATTAACTTGGGGAGTTGTAGCTGTTGTTTTATCGGTTGAAATGTACACAAACTCAACTTATTATTCTTAATGTTTTCTAAATAATCTAAATATTTCTTAATTACTACTGTGATGGGGTTTATTAAGTTATATACTAAATTTTCTATAATTTCATCTTTTAACAAATTTTTAATTTTTAACTTGACACTTAATTTCTGCTTATGGGAAAATGGATGAGTCGTTTTTGTTTTAAAACAATTAATATAGCCTACCGCTAAATCTATATTACCATTAAATAATTTAACATCTTTTGTCAGAGGATCTCTCACATTATCATTATTATTCTGTTTGTTGCAAATCAAATTTTTGTCACCCATAATAAATATTCGGCGTGCACATTTATTTTCTATGTCACCCATATTAATCGTGGCGTCTTTCTTCTGAAGACCCTCCACATGGTGTGTACATCTATATTTTGTGTCACCCGTAACAAACATGGACTCTTCCCTTTGAAGATCATCCACATGGCGTGAACATTTTTCCTTGTCAATCAAACTATCATTATTTATTTTTAAAGTGAGGTCCCTATCAAAATTATCAATCATTGAATTATTAACTAAAATTTCATCATCTTGAGCACCTTTGTCCCAAGACATGTTTACTTTATTATTGTGGAAGGTTCTATTTTCCCTTTCCAATTTCGATGTATATAGACTCAAAAAATCCATCCCAAGTACGCAGCAATATTTTAATCTTGGTGTAACAATAAATTGTGTTACAAGTTCTACATCACCCATCTCTATATTTATACAAAATACATTATCTTGCTTGTAAAAACCTAATTTTTCAAACCTTTTATCAAATAATCCCCCATCTAAAAGTGACAATTCTAATTCACTATCTATTACAGCTACACCATATACATCCCCTACTTTAACATCTACCAGTGGAAATTCAGTGGTTATATTACTTAAATCTATAAAATTTCTCTTGTTTCGTTGTTTCTTCTTTTTCCCTTTGGTTGGACCTACCAAAAATCCTGGTCCTTAAATTCTTCAATTATAGGAACATTCTTTACTTCCTTCTTCATTGCTCCTCTTGACGCATCTCTTGTTACGGTTTCTCTTCTATCTTCTTTTCTTTCGATTATTACATTATTAACTCCTCTGGCATTTTCTGTTTCATTCTTTCCATATTTCTTTCCTGCATAACCCTCTTGTTTCCAATTATTGTTATTGTTGCTACTATCACTACTCATATTTTTGTTATTTCCATTTTCCACTCTTTCTCTCTGATAACTATTATTTTGATACCGGTTACCATTGTATCTTTGTTGATTATTGTAGTAATTACCATTATACCTTTGCTGAGTATTATAGTGATTACCACTATTACCTGCTTTATACCCATTTCTATTCTGAGATACACTCCTATCTTCCACGTCGTCCAGACGCTTTACCAATTCCAAGAGTTGCTCAACGGTGTCTATACCCTGTAAAGCAACTGCTTGTACTACCTCATGCTCGAAATGATTAGCTAATTGTGTAACAATGTCACACTGCTGGATCACAGGTTGTATGTGCTTCAAGAAAGAATATTTCCTAATAACATAATTCTCTCTAGACGTAATAGAACGATATTTTCCAAATGTAAGGTCATGTCTGATGCGTCTTTGCTGAGTTTGTCCCCAGTACTGTCTAATAAACATATTTTCTAATTCTCCATACGTCTGTACCTCATCAATTACCATATCATACCATAGTAATGCATAATCTCTAAGACACCCTCTCATGAAATGTAATCTTGACATATCATCATTAATACCACGTATATATGTCTTAATAGTTTTGAGAAATGCCATTGGGTTATCTTTATTATATCCAGAATATTTTGGTATATTTTCTGTACCAAGTGATATCTGTTGCGGTACAACACAAGGTGTAATTGTACCTTGTTCAACTCTTGTTTTCAAATTCTTTATCGTATCTTGACAATTTAATGTCATATCCTGTAATTTTAAAAGAGAGTCCGTACATGTCCCATATTTAACTCTACAGTCCTCAAACTTACTTGTTAAATTTTGAACATCTTTCTGAACTGACATGGCACTACTGTCCACCTTCAGTTCCAAGAATTGTATTTTCTCATCTTGTCCTCCAATCCTTTCTTCTATTTGTTTAAAATTTTCTCTTGCTACACAGGCCCTCTGATTCATTTCATCTATTAAAAAGTTACTGCTATCCTTGCACTTCTTTTCATTTGCTTCAATTTTTTTATTGATCTGTGTAACACTTTGTTTCACATCTTCATTTATTTTATTGTTCATTGCAGACATTTCCATTCTACAAGCTTTAATTCTTTCATCAATCTTCTCATTCATCGACTTTACTACAGCTTGTATCTCTAATTTATTCTCATCCAATTTCTTGTTAATATCTTCTTTATTTTCTTTAAACTTCTCATCAAACTTCTTATTCATTTCTATCTTGTCACATTCCAACTTACAGAAAAGTTTTTCAAATAGAAAATCGAATCTGTCTCCGCCTGGCATTTCTTTTGTTTCAATTTTTACATTTTCAGTTACATTTTCATCCTCATCAAGAGGTAGAGTCTTTTCTGAGTCTGTCACAGAGGAAATACGTTGTGGTTCCCTGTACGTTTCAAATAAATATTTGGTATCTGTACCACTTTCAGGATTTTCACCCTCACCTTTATTCTCAGACATATTTACTTTATCTGTCCTGGCACTTAAAGAGACTTATTTGTGGAGAAAAAAAAATAAATCACAACTTGACAAAATTTATTTGTGAATTGCACTTATTAATTATTCAAATGCACTTAAAGGTGAAAACACCTCCCTTTAATTACACAGCTATTTGAATATTAAATAATTAATTAATTTTTATCTAATCAGTATAAAAATGTAAAAAATTTGCCCCACGACGTTAGGTGCCATATATATATTATGGAAATGTGAAATTGCTAATAAATTGTAAATATATTCGAAATGTGAATGTATCATGGCCCCACGTTGGCTTGCGTCATATATATGCTGTGACTCTTACAAATTGAGGTTCATATAAAATAAATTTAAATTATTCCATTAATGAGTAGGTAAGAATCAAGCACGCATCCCAGCGCTAGGCCTTATGGTAGACTAAGATACAACAAATTTTCTGCTGAATAGTGGGTTAAGCAATTTTTTTTACATACAACTAGCTCAGTTTAAAATAGATAATTCTCTCAGGGGCAGAAAATATGAATAGATTCTCCAATCGATTTTGAATGCTCTTTAATTATCTCCAGGTCAGGTAAAGAAAATAAAATGCAAAATAAATCTTATCATCTAATTTATTAAAATAAATATTAACGAATTCAAAATTTCAAATTATACAGATATATATATATATATATATATATATATATATTTACAAACAAAGGATCAATATCTCAAACATCATCCAAATCTATACATCATAATCAACAAATCATTATAAGAAATAAAGTAAATGAAAGCATAATGTCATGAAAAACTTATGTTTTTAAAATGTGAACGTGATTATCATGATTTATATTTGCCATAGATACATGTAAACAATCAACATCTTTAATAAAAATAAAATTTTATTACACATGATGAATTGTACTGGAATATGAATAACCAAAAATTTACACGATTTATCATTTACGAACAAAATATAAACATTAAGGGAATGGCTGTTTTAAAGTGTGAACGTGATTATCATGATTTATATTTGCCATAGATACATGTAAACAATCAACACCTTTAATAAAATAAAATTATTACACATGATGAATTGTACTGGAATATAAATAACCAAAAATTTACACGATTTACCATTTGCGAACAAAATATAAACATTAAGGAAATGGCTTTGCCCTAATTAGTCCTGTCCGGCGCCTTTTCTCGCTCCCAACACACTTCCATCAGAAAGCAAATTCACACAGATGGGTACCCCAAAGTTCCACCCTACGAGTATGTCTTTTTAACTCGTCGGACACAACCCGAACATACACCACAATGTGCTCATCCCTTAAGGTATATATATATAAAATTTAAATTAAATAAATAAAATGAAATAAAATAAAGTCTTTGCGTATTCAATAAATTAACTCAGCCCTGATTAGTTCTGCCCGGTGCCTTTTCTCGCTCCCAACACAGTACCACCAAGACTAATTCGTGTCTTTGGAATTCACCAGGACTCCATGCTATGAATTAAATAACAACTTAATTCATTTCACACATCCCTGATGTATTACCCAACACGTTAACATTGAACACACAAGTACTACAAAATATACTTGATATACATACAAGAAAAATATATATATTAAAATAAACTTTACCTTCTGTGAGATTCCAATGCAAAACACCACTACAAACAAGAAAATTTTTGTACACCACTATACACACATTTATAACAAATATTATCAAATCACCTTAATTCTTCGTACATTACTTCAAACTCATCCATCATAAAAAAAATATCCAAACGCTTGTTCACTTATGTATTCTATATATACATAAAACAAAATTATTAATCTCAAATCCTTTAGTCTGATAAATAAAGTAGTAAAGAAAAATTTTTACACTAAAATAAAATTATTATGCTATTCAAATTAGTCATTACAATCACTAGAATGTTTTATCATAATGTATGGCGTAGTACCCCTACATGCAAAACAAAACATTCCAGAAAGAAGAAAATAAAATAAAATTAAATAAATTCAAAGTCCGAATTTAAAAATAAAATTGTCCCGTACATAAATAATTATTCTAAAATATTTACAAATCTCAATGTAAAACATGTTGCATGACTATTACGAAAAATATTACAAGTTTTGAATCTTGTTGAAAAATTTTATAAGTATCGAAAAATCTCAAAAATATTCTAAGTTCAGATTCAAGAATAATCTTTTTTAAAAAGAGGGAGTGGTTTATCACCTACTTCCAAAAATATTCTAAGTCAGCGGTTTTCACCAGCTGTCCTGGCATTCTGTTCGCCAGCCCTTTTATACATAATTTTCTTTATAAAAACGTACGGTCATTCTCGGCAGATACCGATACCACTTCCAAAACTGCATATCGATGGTGCTGCTCCTATCGGTCACTCGGGAAAGCAGCGTATTAACGATCTTTGAAAAAGGTAAACAAATATGTAAATATAAACTTGTTTACATATTCATGACTCATCCAATGCATCTGGCAAATAATATTGTTTTCGCCGGCCACACTATCGATCTCTCCCGGTACCAGTATTCTTCGTGCGGGAAACACTTTCCTTTTATATTTCACGTAACATTTAATGCTTATTTTAATATTATGATTTTTATAAAATTTATACTAAGATTCTTTTATTATTTTACTTAAATAAAAATTTAAATTTTGGCTAATTATTGACATAGTGAATATTTATATACACATGATAAAAATAAATAAAATAAAAATTAATTTAAATAAAATCTTGAAGTGATCTTGATTATACTTATTTATAATCTACCACCAAACTCAAGGTCACTGCAATATGTACCTACATACAATAACTTAGCTAACCGAGTTTGATTGATATAGCCTTCCAGGTATTCTATGCTGATATTGGGCCTGTGAGACCCGGCGCGACTAAATGTTTAGGTAACATGGGCGCGACTACTGCCGGGTTAAAAACATTAGATGTTTATATCCAAACCAATGAGGGCATTCACTTGTTCCTTGGCCGGATTTTGAGACACTTTTAACACATTCTCGTCTAAATTGATTTTGCACAACTTTCCATTTTCGCCCACATTCTTCCCGCGAAAACCCTAGAGCTTCAACTATGTTATTGAATGCGTCAGTACGTTTGTTTTTGTTCTTATAAGTCTCATTTTCTGGATTCCATATATTCGGAAAACCTCTTACAAGATCTATCAACATCAGAGTTTGCTCTTCGGTCCAGTTGTGAGACATTTTAAAAACGGATGAAAACTCTTCCGATACGCGTCGTCACTGCTTGAAATGAACTACACACTTATTATATTTCTGCGAAAATAAAATTATACCGTATACACGTCTACACTAGCGACGCTGTGTGCGCATTGTTAGACAACATCTCTTTGATGTACCGCATCGGGAGCGAACACCGGGCAACAGATCGGCAACAGCTGCGCAACTGTTGCGCAACACGTACACAGTGTGTGAACTCGTGTGTTGTTCGACTGTTGTTCAACTGTTGCACAACAATGTTTGCTTGGTCAATTCCCACCTTTACAATCGACACCAGTTACAACTGACACCGGTCTTCCCTACAATTTTTAACGTAAAATCGCCATATCCCAAAAACAGTTGAAAATCGGCAAATACAAGTTGATGCCAGTTTAATCAGGTCTTCAAGGGCTATCCTAAAATGTAAAAGAATGCATAGCATTCCATATAAAAAACATCACTTGTGGATTCGTCGTTTTCGAACACTGTATAAATGATAATATTTTTAAATTGTACAGCTCATGATTATCTACAATTTTTGTATTAAAAATTATTTGCTATCTACATTATTAGATACCAATAATGAACTTCACCTGCCCCGCTGGGACACTCGGTATATATCTCCCCAGCTAGTTGTCTGTTATTCATTATTATCTTGCCAAAACAAATTCTTCTTTAGTAAATCGTTACGACTACAAATAATTAAATGAAGTGATGGAAATCTCTTGGTGAAACAAGTCGAAATATAAGTAAGTAATAACAAAAAAACACACTTGGTATTGTTTCACAAATAAATATAATTAAATACTAGATGTACATTTCGCCTTGCGGCATCGTCAGGAGTTCTCGAGAAACTAAAGTAAAATTTAATATACTGTAACTACTTACTTCTAACAAAAATGTAAATAAAAAAATGTACAAAAATAGAAAATTATGGAAAGGTCATGGCTTATCTGGAAAGACCGTTTTTACAAGGCTAGGGTTTATTAGCGGTGAATTTATGAGTTCGGTTTGTTCATTAAAACATTGCCTGGTTGTAAAAGTAAACTTTCTTTTATAAAATAACTTTCTAGAACATTCATTTTTTAACTTTTATTTAAACTATACAGTACTTCTAAATTGTCTATTGAAAATTGATGTCCCGTGTCTAAAACATGGATAGTTACACTTGAATTTTCATAATTTAATGTAACGGCTCGCATATGTTCTGAGAATCTTAATTTGTAATTTCGCCCTGTTTGACCTATATAAAATTTACTACAATCACTGGAATTAATTCTATAAATTCCTGATTTGTTTAGTTTAGGATTCGCTGTTTTATTATTCGTTAATTGACTTTTTAAAGTGTTATTTTTATAGAAGGCTATTTTAAAATCCAGTTTCTTTAAAACATTACTAATTTTCATACTTATACTACCATGGCATTAAAACAATGGGTTAAAATTCCATATTTAGGTAGTATAAGTATGAAAATTAGTAATGTTTTAAAGAAACTGGATTTTAAAATAGCCTTCTATAATAATAACACTTTAAAAAGTCAATTAACGAATAATAAAACAGCGAATCCTAAACTAAACAAATCAGGAATTTATAGAATTAATTGTAGTGATTGAAGTAAATTTTATATAGGTCAAACAGGGCGAAATTTCAAATTAAGATTCTCAGAACATATGCGAGCCGTTAAATTAAATTATGAAAATTCAAATGTAGCTAACCATGTTTTAGACACGGGACATCAATTTTCAATAGACAATTTAGAAGTACTGTATAGTTTAAATAAAAGTAAAAAAATGGGTGTTCTAGAAGGTTATTTTATAAAAGAAAGTTTACTTTTACAACCAGGCAATGTTCTTAATGAACAAACCGAACTCATAAATTCACCGCTAATAAACCCTAGCCTTGTAAAAACGGTCTTTCCAGATAAACCATGACCTTTTCTTAATTTTCTATTTTTGTACATTTTTTTATTTATATTTTTGTTAGAAGTAGGTAGTTACAGTATATTAAATTTTACTTTAGTTTCTCGAGAACTCCTGACGATGCCGCAAGGCGAAATGTACATCAAGTATTTAATTATATTTATTTGTGAAACAATACCAAGTGTGTTTTTTGTTATTACTTGCTTATATTACGTTATGACTACCTTTGATAACGAGAAAAACACTGGTGAAGATGGGCGTCTTCAAAGAAGTTTTCGTCACATTTCCAAATTCTCTGGGTGAGCTTTGCTGGATAGCGGTTCTAAAAACGGCGATTGTGATAAACTCAGAAACAAATAAATGCTCTCCACGATTGCTTTTTGTATAAAAGTTTTTATACAATTGAAGCTGTCGGGATCCAGGATGTTGTAATTAATTATGCGATCCAGGATGTTGTAATCGAATTGAAGTTTCCTACGGAAACAGCTAAAGCAAATTTTTTATTTACCATAAGCAATGAAGGATGTGTGGCGCCATGTGTTTCGTCGGCGTCCTCATCAACGGTATCTCCATTATCAACGTCCAAGTCGCCGACACCTCCGTCAAAGAGTCCATCGCTGCAAATCTCAGAATAGAAATGTGAAAAAAAATATATTTAGTTAATATATATTAATATATAAAGTTTATTAGATAAAAATTAATAAATAAAGTCAACTCACTTAATTGTATTCTAAGAAGTTGCGACACTAAATGAGCAGAGATCTTGGTATAATTAAATTGTTTTTTAAAATGGTTACGTGGAGTGTTTTAGGAACAGGAAATAAGCAGTAATGTGCAAACTTATTGTATATAGTTTTTTAATAAATTTGTATTGCACTCAGACTATCTGAGTATTTACGGAATGGAACATAAAAACAAGCATAGATGATTTTGCATACAAATATATATTTTTATACAACTAAGACAGTGGTATTCAAGAAAGGTATAATGTATAATATAATAAATTTATTACGCAACTATTTCGAAAGATTCCTCATAACATTCTTTGTACAGTCTCTCTTGGTATGTAGACTCAGACACAAAAATTGGTTACATTTCTCACACGAGTATTGAGTTTTACACTGTTTTTTTTGTTTGTTTGTAGCAAGGTCCACAATATTTTCTTTTGCTTCTAGGAGCTGCACTTGTAGCTGCTTGCTCTTCGTTTGCTGGCGGTGCCATTTTATATTTTTGTAAAAGGACTTGCAAATCACTTGGCAAAGTCTTGATAACCGACCTTCTTTGTAGCTGGGGTGTTAGTAAATCCAGGGTTAACCTCTTTAGGTACACTGCTCTATGAATATAATCCATTTGATTTCCCAAATAAATTACTCTAGAATTTATACCACCCGCATTCAGAATGTGGTAAAAAATTACCATTAGCCATCTTCTTGTGGGTCGTGCTGTGTTGTAAGTGGCATACAATTTGTCTGCAACATCCACACCTGATTTGGTTTCATTATAAAACTATAATTTCTGGTTTCTTTTCTGTTGTATTTGACACCGTGGAGTTAGATGTGTGATAATTTGATAGCAATACGACAGATCGATCTTTTTTTGAAATATATGACACCAGTGTCTCTTGTTTTGTATAGTCGAAGAGACTGTCGTACTGATTTTGATTTTTTGTCCAAATATAAGAGGGAGGCATTTTTCGTCTATTTCTTCTAATAGTTCCCAGGTACGAAATTTTTATTTTGTAATTCTTTGACGAGATGTAAACTGGTAAATCAGTTATCTGCAGTGATATTTCTTCCCGTCCCAAAAATTGGTTCTGACAATCTAAGTATTATGCTTTCTCCAGAGTTATTTTGCCCATAGGGGTGTTGAGTAAATTTCCATATTATATGTGTAACAGAGTTTAGCATCACCGAGACAAAAAAAAATCCCGTATTTGCTGGGTTTTGACGGAATGTACTGCCGAAATCCGAAATTATTTATGTGCCTTGTTTACTCGTCAATTTCTAGGAAACTATGTCATGTATTTGAATTTGTTTTTAAAATATCGACAAAAATTAACTGTATGGGTCTCCTGGACCTATGCGCGACTAATGGAGGGCTAATCGCTAATAGATGCTATAACTTTTAAGCCAACTTCATAACTTTTCTAGACAATTTCTGTAGAATCTTACAAGATCTATTTTTCGTGTATTATTCTCAGTGAAACCAAATACTGCAACCTGCAAACCTGCTTCGTCTGTTTTTAATATAACATGGTGCCACTTGCTTATGTAACACCAGAGCAAACGAGCCGGTATAAGATTTGTCTTCTGTATGCCACCAAAATACACAGCACTTCTGGTTGCCTATATATTCAGGCACCACTGAACGTCTTATCGGTGGGATATCGATGTTGACGCGTACGGTCGGTTTTGTTGATAAATACAAATATGGCGGTTAAAGTGTTGTGTCTTGGGGACAAAAGACCAAAGCTCTACAACTAGCACAGCGGAGAAAAAATGTGAGTACTTCTTATTGTTTTATTGTATCTTATAGCTCATTAAATATACTGCTTTCCCTACCTCATTGTTAAACGGTAAAAGCAAAGAAACACGTGTATAAATTTATTTGAAAAGAACGGAATAGTTAACCTTTATTTTTATTAAAACAATATTAATCCAAATTAAACAATTAAACAATTAAAACAATTGATACACAATTTTGTTTATTACTATATACAACTTACAATTTTATGTACATAAACAAATACAAAACAAATCTCCATCAATGACCTCTTTAATTCGTTTTTAAAACTAAGTTTGAACATTTATATATCTTTAGCCCCTGAACTGTCATTTACGGGTCTCAGTGCGTTTCATTTATTAATATAAACAAAATTATACTTGAAGTATAATACTTGTCGGTCAATTTGAGATAAAATGTATGCTCAGATTAATTTAAATTGTTTTACAGCTTATTTCCGTGTTATGTCATGCTCGCAGAAAGAACCTTTACAAGTTTATCGCGACTTAAAATTATTAAAGCGGTGCGGGTTTGAACATTTATCCGATAGCTACACGGTGAAATGCTAATATATCTATATTTATTGCGGTTCAGAAGCGCGAATAATCTGTTTGAATTTTACGGCGCGTTACACATAATATTTGAAATTTAACATCTCTGAAAATAAAGAACAATTATTAAATGCGGAAATATAGTCACGACATTTATAGTCTGACTTTGACGGGAATTCTGGTTGTAGCGGTAAAGTGGCTCTTTCCCCACGACCCTTGGTCTGAATGAAAGAGACACATTCGGACGTATTTAGAGGATTTTTGAAACGACCATCCCATGATACTCAAGACCTGAAAGTGGTGCGTTTCTAAGGATTTGAACCAGACTCTTTCACGCCATCAAGGCTGAATAGAGAAAGGTACAGGCAGCGGACGGATGGGAGAATAAAATGAACGAGACCCACTTGATGGGGCCTTTATATATCTGAAAACCCCCCTATGTCTGCAGGTAAAAACTTGTTTAAAACATAACAATTTGCGCGCGACTCGGACATGAACCGCGACTTTGAGCATGACGTACACATTCGGTATTTTTCCATTCAAAATAAGCAAATAACATAAATTATTATTACAAATGAATATATATACAGGTCCGTCCAAATCACTTTATACAATATTTGAACAAAATAACACACATTCTTTTAATTTAATATTGATAAATAAATTAATAATGGACTTAAGATGTTAATTTGTACAATTAACGAGGGACTTCGTTACAGGCCCTCCCTTAAAAGAAAACATTGAACCCCTAACAACTATATCTCAAAAAGTTCAAAAACGGAAAATTAAATTTAAAAACTAACACTTGTCAGTCTATCATCACTTACGACGTCTTTTATGCGCGCACTGTCACTAATCGTTCTGACGTTGCAGGTTGGCATGGTGGATCTCGGCTTCACTAGTGACGGAAGTAGTGAAAACGACAGGACTGGTACTGGTATCGCCTCGGACAATTACATGCGTCGAAAATTTGAGATAGGCCTCTACTGTCGGAATTATTGCAGCGGTTGCAGTGATTTTTACTCTGGCGGTTCCCATGTGGACAAACACTTCGTGCGGCGGATTGCACGAAGTACGAGCTCTAGATGGTGTCATGAGCAAACACTTGGTACGGCGGATTGTACAAAGTATGAGCTCCGGATGATGTCTTGAAACAAAACACCTGGTGCGGCGGATTGCAGCAAGTATTAGTCCAAAACATCCCTCACGGCCTCCGGCGGAATCGGAGGTAGGAGATCGGCTTGGAGCTCGTCGGCGGACGGAATTTTGATGTCTTTCACATGGACTTTCACTGGCTTTCGTCTGTTTGGTACCTGTAACATAAGAACAGACGGGGACAGGATCTGGATAACTTTAGAGGGACCTTCAAATTTTGGAGCAAGTTTTGCGGTAAATTTCTTAGAGGCGTCGGATACATTATGAGTCTGGTGGTATACCCATTGATCCCTTTAGAAGACTTTTACTTCACGCAGGTTCACGGTAGGAGAATTCTTTCAGCCCTCACTACAGGCCAAAATGCCCCTTTAAATGCCTCCTACATCACGCGAGGTACACGGTAGAGAAATTCTGGTGTTACGGCTGCAAGCCAAGGCACTCTCTACAGGCCAACAGGATCTTCGGACAACCAAAACGGTATATTACTTTCATCTTCAACGCCTGGATAACGGTTCGTGAAGTGGCAGAGCGTAGCGGCTGGCACTCTACCCATTTGGTGAATCGATCATGCTTGTTTTTTCGGATTGCATGGATAGTATCTTTGTTTTATTGGGGCGGTATTCGGTTGTAAACGGATCGTGTGACGCATTTATTTCTCCGACCCGGTACGGTAATAAATTTACTCAATTCCTGCTCAAGGAATTTTTTTAATGCGGTTTCTTGGCGGTCCTGTACTTCGGAGATCCCACAGCTCGCGGCAAAGACTGCATTGTCTCCCTTAAAGTACAGTTTACTCAATTCCTTATTTGCGTGCAGATTTCAGCGGACGAAATCTGAACGTTAGTGTCTACTGGCGGCGGAATGTTTCCCTTATTCGCGGAACCCGTCTTACCCTCTTTCAAAAAGGTGCTAATGCGTTTACGTACATCTTCTACATTTCCGGTAGCGTCTAACCCTAAAGACTCTGCTGCGGCATTTAAGTCCTCTTTTTTCAAGGTATAAATCCACCCAAGAGGGTTTGGATTTTTGCCTTTATCTGAATCAGACATTTTATAATTTATAATGTACCAAATTAAAATAAAAATGTATTTTAGTTGCTATTTATTCTCCTATCCTTTTATCCCCTCAAAATTAATAAAGACTATGTATCTCTGTGTATGTATATAAATTGTGTATCAATTTTTCCTATCTTTTGTTTAAAAAATAAGTATACATATATTCTGGCGGAAAACTGTTAAACTAGTCAAACAGTTTTATTGAACACGGCGGAATTTTAATGTCGGATTTTTTAATTTATCTAAATCTTGCCTGAATTAATTTTTAAATTTCTTAAAACATGGCCTTAACGTTATGGGCGCCACTTATAACCTGCTTCGTCTGTTTTTAATATAACATGGTGCCACTTGCTTATGTAACACCAGAGCAAACGAGCCGGTATAAGATTTGTCTTCTGTATGCCACCAAAATACACAGCACTTCTGGTTGCCTATATATTCAGGCACCACTGAACGTCTTATCGGTGGGATATCGATGTTGACGCGTACGGTCGGTTTTGTTGATAAATACAAATATGGCGGTTAAAGTGTTGTGTCTTGGGGACAAAAGACCAAAGCTCTACAACTAGCACAGCGGAGAAAAAATGTGAGTACTTCTTATTGTTTTATTGTATCTTATAGCTCATTAAATATACTGCTTTCCCTACCTCATTGACGGTAAAAGCAAAGAAACACGTGTATAAATTTATTTGAAAAGAACGGAATAGTTAACCTTTATTTTTATTAAAACAATATTAATCCAAATTAAACAATTAAACAATTAAAACAATTGATACACAATTTTGTTTATTACTATATACAACTTACAATTTTATGTACATAAACAAATACAAAACAAATCTCCATCAATGACCTCTTTAATTCGTTTTTAAAACTAGGTTTGAACATTTATATATCTTTAGCCCCTGAACTGTCATTTACGGGTCTCAGTGCGTTTCATTTATTAATATAAACAAAATTATACTTGAAGTATAATACTTGTCGGTCAATTTGAGATAAAATGTGTGCTCAGATTAATTTAAATTGTTTTACAGCTTATTTCCGTGTTATGTCATGCTCGCAGAAAGAACCTTTACAAGTTTATCGCGACTTAAAATTATTAAAGCGGTGCGGGTTTGAACATTTATCCGATAGCTACACGGTGAAATGCTAATATATCTATATTTATTGCGGTTCAGAAGCGCGAATAATCTGTTTGAATTTTACGGCGCGTTACACATAATATTTGAAATTTAACATCTCTGAAAATAAAGAACAATTATTAAATGCGGAAATATAGTCACGACATTTATAGTCTGACTTTGACGGGAATTCTGGTTGTAGCGGTAAAGTGGCTCTTTCCCCACGACCCTTGGTCTGAATGAAAGAGACACATTCGGACGTATTTAGAGGATTTTTGAAACGACCATCCCATGATACTCAAGACCTGAAAGTGGTGCGTTTCTAAGGATTTGAACCAGACTCTTTCACGCCATCAAGGCTGAATAGAGAAAGGTACAGGCAGCGGACGGATGGGAGACCCACTTGATGGGGCCTTTATATATCTGAAAACCCCCCTATGTCTGCAGGTAAAAACTTGTTTAAAACATAACAATTTGCGCGCGACTCGGACATGAACCGCGACTTTGAGCATGACGTACACATTCGGTATTTTTCCATTGAAAATAAGCAAATAACATAAATTATTATTACAAATGAATATATATACAGGTCCGTCCAAATCACTTTATACAATATTTGAACAAAATAACACACATTCTTTTAATTTAATATTGATAAATAAATTAATAATGGACTTAAGATGTTAATTTGTACAATTAACGAGGGACTTCGTTACAAGTTGCTTCCAATTTTTTATAACGCCATTCAACATGAAAACTACAGCGTGTTTGCTATTTCCCCACTTTTTGAATCTTCCAAATTTTCAAATCCTTCAAATTCTTTGCTATGTCGATTGAAATGTAATAATTACAGTTTATAATAGCAGAGCTTCAACCGATATAAAATATTTCAAGAACATTGCATTACTATCTAAATTTACTAAGACATTTGAGCACTACGTATATGCGCAGGACACTACCTCCATTTCAGTGTATAATTTTCACAATCAAGATTGAGACTATGATGTTCTGACTCTCGCAGCTGCCAGCAATTAAAAAATAAATTAATTATTACTATGCAATTAATGGGGAATGAAATAATAAAATTTAATAGGCATTGTAAAATTAATTTCTCTAATCTTTAGTAAATAAAGTAGAACAAAAATTGTAGCATAGTATATCAAATTTTTAATAAAAATTACTTAAGAAATTAATGAAAATGGTTAATTGATTTTGGTCTTTCTGAATAACAAAAATCTTAGAACGACGAATAAAATCCGTGATTGTTCATACACTCTTGCATTTTTGATTGCATGGAATCAAGTTTCACAAAAGTTTGTTCCTTTGAAATGCTCCCATGCAGGATGTGCATGTTGAGTAATATTTTGTATATTTTTCAGTTTCTTATCATTATCAGCATTCCAGTTACGCATCATAGCATTCCACACATTTTCAGTGGGATTTGGACATGGAGATTTTGCCAGGCAATCAAGTATATCTACGTTATTTTCGTTAAACAATTCCCTTACAACCCTAGCTGTATATATGGGTGAGTTAATCTTGTACTGTAACTATTCGGTCCATTCCCTCCTTTGGATAAAGGGTCCTTACATATAGAAAAAAATTGTTCTGTAAAATATCTATTTAACTCTCAGCGATGAAGCGAGGAAGTGATACACGTACCAATTCTCTTGCCATTGAAATCCACGTGTATTTCGTGATCGCCATAATATGGTTATTTGATTTCTGCATGAAAACACTTTTTTCGTCCGTAAAGATAACTTTCGTCCATTTACGACCCATATTATTTTGACAAAATGTTGCTCTTTGAGCAGCATGTAGATCTATAAGCCCAGGGTTTTAGCTGGTACTTGTGCGTGTAAGCCGTCTTCTGACTGTTACGTCACAGCAATTAATTCGAGTATGTTGTTTAATTCTTTTTGATTGCAGTAAAAGGAATTCGCCTTACGAAACCTACAGTATTATTGTCCTCTTCCCCAGTGACTAGGGAAGTGTGCGAGTGGGACCTGGCAAGGTGTATGTGAGTCTCTGTTACTTAGTGTCAGGTGAAGAGAGCGCATCTGCGGCATATTGAAAGTGTTGAGCATTCCATTGGCCAAAACCTAAGAACATTTTGGTCTTTCGTAAATTCACGCCGAAAGAAGAATGGTAGCTCATTTGACAGTCCTGAATCAATAGTGAATGCGTTCGCACAACATTTTCTCGAGGTGTACTGCCCTTCGACTCCGTTTTCCTCTGATAATATGATGTATGGCGCTACTTCATCAATACACGTTGATGCATTTTCCGAATCGAATGTTCTTTCCAGTATTACGAGGCTCGGGAACACTCTAAGTTCTGGTGTGATCAGCTACCTAGTTTCCTACTAAACGATTGCGCTACAGTACTTGTAGCACCTCTGTCATCAATTTTCAATTTAACCCTTAACCACCCAGGTGAAATATTTTTACACAAGCACCCAGGTGACGTCTGACAGACTGCTTAATTAAAGACCATAAAAACAATCATCGTTTTTTGAAAATATCGTTTATTGTGTATTTACTAGTTACAAATGAGCCTACTAAGACATACAACTAAGGAAAATTGGGAAACTTTTTTACTAAAAATAACAAAATGAAGAACTATTTGTAAAATAAATTCAAGCCTTCCCATTATAAACATAAAAATCATAAAAACCTGTCAATGTCTTAAGGCATATTCGTTAATAAAAGGTTGTATTGGGTATATGAAAAACTCAAAAAAAACTCTTAAATTAATAAAAATACTTTGCGGCAGGAGCTAAACATCGCGGTTGTTTACACATGTATTACAAATTTGTTTTGGGCATTGTAAACAAACTGCTTTTCTACACTGCACACATAGATATTTCGTCATTCGTTTTTTGGCCCTCGGGCACAGATTGCGTTTTTCCAATAAAAGGTCTTTACCACTTGATGGCGCAATTATATCTGGAATTCTCAAAATTCTGCTAATGCTGGAACGTACTTCGCGAGATACTCGAGGATTTGTTAGTCGCCTTTCCATGTGCTGACGTACTAATTTGTTTTGCAAATACCTACTTTTCCCTAATTACCGAATTTCTCGTGTAACATTGATGTAGAATATAAGACTTAACAATAGAAATGTCAAGGATTCTGAAAAATATTGCCTGGGGCCATCTGCAAGTGCGTCGGCTTGACGAACTTTTTGCGCACTTCTCATCAATTGTGTCTACTCCTCCTTTGCTACGGTTGTAGTATATGATAATGTCTGGCTTCCGGGTGTCTGGATCGGTAGATGCACTACTATGCATAGAAGAAACAAGGATGGTAGCCTTTCCCTTTTTTCTCACGTAAGATACCATAGTTTTCTCATCTATAAATCCATACAATGATGATCCTACCGCTCTTTTTTTGTTTGGCAAAAACTCGCTTGGTATTTCTCGCTTTTCTTTTTTAACAGTGCCAACATATTGCTGTGACAACATAACTATTTGGAATATGATTGCCATACATTAGGCTTTGCCAAATAAATTATCTTGTGTGCTGTTCCAGCAACATAAATAATAAAGATGATGATAATTTTTATTATCCTCAATGTATATTTTATATATATATTAACAGCACGTACTTTATAAGTATACGTGAATTCTTCAGTGTATCTGAATTTCTTCCCTCTCGTCAAATCTCTTGTTTTTATTAAAGATTGGGATAAGGTTATAGCTTATTTAAAATGAAAAACCAGAAATCATATAAAACATAATTGTCGAATTTATTTAATATTTATTACATAAAAAAATATAGCATCGCTATACTGTATTCACCATATACAGGGTGGTTGGTTTTTCACTGTCCAGCCTATATCAGCTTTATTATCAAAAATTCAAAAAAATGTTAGAGGAGAATGTTTTTTATCTCGAAATGGTCTATCATATTGCATCATTAGTAATCTTTCATAGCCTACTGATTTTTAGCAGCGATAATCAACTTTAATTTCTTAAATGGAACACCCTGTATATTTTTTATAAAAATGAATCCTCATTAAATTCTGTTTATTATGATACGTCACAAGTTGGCATATGTGTAGCAATTGTCTACGGAAACGAAATAATAAGAAAAAGTATGGAAAACTAAAATTTGCTATTTCTATTATAAATAAAAAAAAATTAAATACTAAATAGTAAGTAATGTGTCTTATAATAATTGTTGAAATTGTCCACCATTACATTCTAAACATTTGTCGGCTCGCGTAATTATGTTCCTCCTGGCGTTTTGCAGCATTGCAGGTGTAATTAGCAAGCAAGCCGTGGTAATTTTATTCTTCAGTTCCTGAAGATTTTGAGAAGGAGTATTATAAACTTGGTTTTCCAAAAAACCCCATACAAAAAAATCAAGAATTGATAAATCAGGCGATCTGGCAGGCCACAAAATTGGTCCTCGGTTGCCGATCCAGTTTTGACCAAATTCATTTTGTAGATAATTTGTTACTGCAGCTCCATTATGAGGTGGGGCGCCGTCATGTTGGAACCATAAGTTTCGTCTTAAAGCTAATGGGAGATTGTCTATGTAGTCTTGAAATTCATTTTGTAAAAATAATAAATATCGGTTCTGAGTCAATGTTCCATCGTAAAAATATGGCCCCAAAATTTCATTGCCGACTATCCCTACCCATACATTAATTGAAAATCGCACCTGCGCACGAGCTTCAACAATTACGCGAGGGTTTACATCGTCCCAGTAATGTGTATTCTTTATATTAAAAATTCCATTTCTGTGAAAATTAGATTCGTCTGTCCAAATGATATTATTTAAATAATGTCTTCCCACATTCACGAGCCATTCACAAAATATTATTCTGTTGTTGGGATCATTAGCATGTAGTGTTTGGACTAAATTTAATTTAAAAGGCTTTAGTTTGTGCAATTTTAAAACATTCAAATCAAACGCTGCTTGTCTTGTAGAAGTTCTTGGATTTGCTCTAAAGTAAGCTAAAATAACAACTTCATTACCGTGGTTGTTTCCTCGTCCATTTTGAATATTATTTATACGCCTTGAAAAGGTGCCAGTTAACCGCAGAGAATTTTCTAAATTTTGAAAAGTATTTACGTGAGGTTGTCTTCTGTCAGGATATAAATTTTGATACAAGATAGCAGCCTGACGTTTATTGTTGTTTGATCTGTGAAAACAGCACAGCATATCAACTTTTTCACTGTTTGTGAAGCCCATGTTCATTTTTCTTATACAAAGCACTAACGTTTTCTTAGTTAAATAAGAACCGCAATACCTTTGTCACTTCTAACTGACTTATGTCAAATATTTACAGGTATAAACAACAGAATATCACTGTCGACTACTATAATTTCAAAATAACAAAACACTTATACTTTGTTATATCACTATATTAATCCAAATGTGTGACCGCGGTTTCGACCAACATGGCCATTAACGAAGACACACAAAATGTATGCTAAAAATTTGGTGTTCGGCGGTAATTATAAAGTAGGGGGGATACAAGGAATAATATATAATACATTGTAATAACTATTAGTTAATTATAGGGAAAACCAGAAAATAGAAATTTGACTACAGTAAAATGGTAAAATGAAATAACCTAAGTACAACAGGTAAACAGAGGTGTTATATCAAATCAGTCTGATCGTTAAACAATATAATATCTGAATTGCGGGAGGATTTGAATATTTCTAGGGCGTCTATGAGGTTTAATTTCTTACCCTTCTCGGCGAAATGTAAGATTTTTACGAAACGAACTATAATTTCGTTTTTCCCATTATTAGGCATAATTTAAAGGCAGCTCCCAACTTGTTATACATCGTTATAAAGAGAAATGTATTTAGAATCATATCCCGTAAAAATATACTACAGGCTGTTCCATTTAAGAAATTAAAGTTGATTATCGCTGCTAAAAATCAGTAGGCTATGAAAGATTTCTAATGATGCAATATGATAGACCATTTCGAGATAAAAAACATTTTCCTTTAACATTTTTTTGAATTTTTGATAATGAAGCTGATATAGGCTGGACAATGAAAAACCAACCACCCTGTATATTTTAAAAGAAACATAATTATAAGAAAACGTTTGTACCTTGTTCTAGGTTGTAACGTTTCTTTATGATACGAATATATTTTCTTATACTTAATTAAATAGAACTCTAAAAATATTTTCCTGTTTCTCAACAAATAAATCCAATTAACTTTTGTATATTGTTTACATTTTCTGCTAGTTCTATTTTCACCAGATACATTATATTCGCACGTAATGCCCTGATAAACCTAGAATTTCGCAATGGTCTGATCTGATTACTATCTATAACCATTCGCACGTGTTTTAGCTAGCATTTCAGAGTCCGCTACCTAGAAACACTTTCCTTATTTCAAATCTAATCTTAAATCATTAATTCATAATCAAAATTTTATTGTAACTATTAATGATGCCAAATACTGTGCCAGAAAATATACATTTGCACGCTATATCCTCTTAACACTCAACACCATTAATTATTTTATCTCTTTTAAACTTGAAACTAAAGAATGCTTATTACTATCTCAGGAAAATATTTATTATCCCTGTTGCATAACGTTATATTGAATATACGTTCGCACGATATATTTCAATACTCGTATAGCCACATTGATAAGTCTTTGCCTCTAACTTACTTTGAATCATTGAAAAACTTGTCAAATTCGGCTATTTGCATCTCCATTATTTTTACAAAATTACAAAAAAACAATTAAACAAAGAAAATAAAAATGAATGAAACTTGAATGAAAATAAAATTAACACGCTAATACAAAAGAAATCAATATGAATCGTGGTGTATCTAACCCTACGATTTTAAGTTTTATATAACCCAGCTAATCTGTGAATCAATCAATGAATCAATCTTGTCGATTCTTGTTTTCAATTTATATTCCCGGGAAGGACACGTGACCGTTCTCAACGCCATCTTCAGAAACTACCATTTAAGTTGTCACCCTGCATCTTCAGTGCTCCTGGCTTTCAAGTTGCCGTAGTGATTTGAACACCCACACACACGCACTTGTTGTCTTTTTGACAGTTCCTTACCTCAAAAGGTCAACACCCCGAGAATTGTCTGTTTATACTTTAAAAGTTTTCCATGAACTGTCTAGCGTTTCCCCAACGTAGGTATACTTGTTTTAATATAAATCTTCTTTATATTTGTTTATGAATATATTCTTTCCATTAGCTAACACAAATCTTATTTTTGTTTCATGTCCAGCTCTCGGCGATATTGGAAAAACATTGTAAATAACAGGTATTCTTTTAATAATATTACTCGTACTACTATGGTCCATTTGGTTTGCCTTTTCGTCGCCTTCTTCTATCTAGGACTTCTCTAACGGTGATATATCTATCTGTAATAAACTACAAACCAAGTTTACATTATATTTTCTTTTTATTTTGTAGGTCATCAAAAACCGTACAAACCTCTCTACAGCTTATGAAACATAATATTACATATACAAATTCCTGAATGTATTCTATTATTACCAGCTGTCGTTTATAAAAAACACTACTGCTGATTATATGTCTCAGAATATTTTTATTTATATCCTTTTTTATTTACTTATCTAGTCATAAGTTAAGGTAAATATTTATTCTTTTTGTATGATTTATTTAATAAATTTTATTACCTCATGCACGTTCTCAAGTTTACATAATTATTCAATTATTTTTCTCTCGTGCATATCGAATTTTATTTTCTTCATACATTTTTATTGCATTTAGATCACTAGTTCTTATTACACTACCATCCTTAAGCATAACCCTTTCTCGGTTATTTGCTTTCATTTCTTTTTTATTTTTAAACAACGGTCCATTATTTAAAATGTTCAGTGCAATTCTCACACATTTTATAAAGTGGGGTTGTTTTTCATTATACACAAACCATACATCTTGTTTCTCTTTTCTATAAAAGAAATATATATATATCTTAAATTCTATCTCGTCTTTTATTTTAGTACTTATTTAAATTGTAAATATAAATTCAATTTTTATGTCTATATTTTCTCACATAAAAGTGTATGCAACCCAATATACTCATGTTAAAATTTTTGAAATACAATAAACTTATTATTATTTGTCTTTTATATTTTATACACTTAAATTAAGTCTTAATGCTATTACTATTATCTTATTAATATGCAAGATACCACGGCAATATGTTAGTTTGTTTCTTAGTAAAATATCTACAAGTTCTATAGAACTAAACCAATTGTCAACATTTCGATTACTACCAAAGAGAGGTTTCGCGAGACGTATTACTGCCTGTGTTAGCTTAGAGAATTTATGTTATTCTTCGCTTAGTCCAAGCCCATCGGAACCCTTTCCGCTGTAAATGTACGCATTGTATAAATAGCTTGTTCTGGAATCGGTTAGACACATAATTTTTATGCCGTATTTACAGGGCTTATTTGGCATGTACATCTTGAAGTGTGTTCGCCCTCTAAAACTTACAAGCATCTCGTCTATTGTCACCGAATCCCCCATTCCATAGATATTTTGGCAGTTTTCAATAAATTTGTGAAAAACTTGAGAAGTTGCTGCCGTTGGATCTTCTTTTTTACGCTCGGTTCTTGTCCTAGGGTCATCAAATCTTAGGGCAGACAGCAGAACTGAAAAACGATTTTTGCTCATCACCGCTCTAAATATGTCTCTGCCTGTCCCGTCATTAGCGAAAATTGTATCCATGTTTTCATGATTGGAATTGAATATTGAAGTATAAATCAAGAGTCCTAGAAAGGCCTTCAATTCTATCATCACTTACATGATATTTTTGTGTATAGTTTGATCGCACTTGAAATAGTTTATGATTTGTCCACTCAACTATCTGAACTAGAATAAAGTAAATTCCATATAGAAAATGGATCTGCAGTTTGGCCAATATCACGAGCACTTCCTTTGAGAACGGGAACTTTCAATACAATGTTGTGTTTTCTCACCTGTGATGAAGGAACTGCCTCAGTAGTACACCATCTGTACCCGTTTTCTCCATATAAATAATTTTTGCTTGTAGAACTTTCACCATGTTCTACCACATTCTCATCAACATCACTATAATCAGGCGAGTCTTCCTCCGAAACGTCGGTAGCAGAATCATGTTCTGATTCTATATTTTCGTTCTCTGACGCACTGCCTATGTCACTTGCATCATCGTCTACTTCCTCAAGCCATTTCAAAGCAGTTTCGTCAAAATCTTGATCGCCATACCGATCTCTTTTCGACGGACCCGCCATTCACGTCACACAATATTTAGTACACAAACACACAGGTGCCGTCTGACAGACTGTGACAAGCTGAATTCTGTACGTAAAATTCGGTAACTTCCTTACGAGTAATGATAGACTCATGGGTAGGGAGTAGTGGTGGGAGCAACAATAGAGAAATGATTAGATGGAGCAACCGATTTATGGACGGTCGAATTACAGAAATATCACGTAATATATTTATCGCGTAGTCCGTCAGACGGCACCTAGGTGGTTAAGGGTTAATACTAAAAGCATCTACTTTCCCCCAAGTATGGAAAATCGGCAGAATATGTCCAGTGTTTAAAAAGGGCGACATAACTGATGTAGCAAATTATCGGCCCAAATCAATTTTGTCTAATATACGAGGGCGTATTTTTATGTTATCTACCTAGCCATGAAAAAAAGCACATAAGAGAACAAAAAAACATATTTTTTCTACATAACTCCCTTCAACACTAATACACTTATTCCATCTTTTTTCCAGTTGCCCCATACCCTCAGAAAAAAATTGCTTCGGTAACCCCGCAAAATATTCTTCAACAGCTTCTTTAAGTTCTTCATCAGAAGCAAAACGCTTTCCTCTGAGATGCTTTTTTAAATTTTTGAATAAGAAGTCTGACGGAGCTAGGTCGGGGCTATAAGGTGGATGCCTTAACTCTATAAACCCACAGTGATTATCTGTTGAACTTTGTTTGCCTTATGAACCCGACAATTGTCGTGCAGCAACAAGTTTTTTTTGTGGATAAGATGCGGGCGTTTTCCTCCAGAGCAGTTTTTAAATTTTTAATTGTGTTTCCGTAGGCCTCTCCATTTATGGTAGATCCTCTCGGAGGTTATGAGCGGGAAGAGTAGTGCAAATTGCGTGAAATGTATCGAACTTAGATGTTTGAAAACTGAATTATAGACTGTAGAAGACTTTAACAAGTGTTTGTTAGAACGTGCCGAAGATCAAAAATTAATTATTCAGTTATTAAAAATCGGAAAAGAACAACAAATCAATACGCATCTGCAATCACATCAAAGAAACAAGTGAAACAAAAATCGCCAGCAAAGCAAACAGCTGGCACTCAACGGGTCGCTGACCGGACTAGCGAAAAAGTTGAGGTAAAAAACGATCGATACCTAGAAATAAATAAACAGAATAAAACTGGAATGCCTGCAGTTAACATAGTAAGAGGCAACGCTGAGGTGGATAGCGACAGATTTGCGGCTGCGATTCGAAGGGCATGGATTTATGTTGGACGTGCAAGTAATCAAACGACTAATAATGATATTACAAATTATCTTATTAAGATGTTTCCTAATACAGACTTTGAGGTGGAAGAAATCAAAAAACACGCGGAAAATAAAAGCAAAACTAAATCCTTTAAAGTTGGCTTTGATTTTAATATGCTTGAAAGTATTAATAAACCTAGCGTGTGGCCAAAGAATATCTTAGTTTGGAGATTTAAGTTTTTTCGAAAATCATCAGAAGAACAAGGAACTTTTAAGGAGTAATTCAGCAGTAAACAAAAATATCAACATAATCATCATGAGCTTGAATATACAGTCAATGTCAAACAAACAAGACCAACTAGAAACAATACTAGTAGATATGGCAGTTGATATCATGTGCATAAGTGAACACTGGATGTGTAAGGAGCATCTTGACGTATTTAATATACAACACTATTATGTAAGTGGATACCACTGTCGAACCAATGCGAGAGGTGGCGGTGTGCTTATTTTGATAAAAAATTACTATAAATCGGTACCGATGGAAGAAATAAATGGAATGTCGATCGATGAACATGTTGAACTAACATTCACACGAATAGAAGCATTGAGTCTTATAATAGCTTCTATATACAGACCCCCCCAACGGAGACATGGATATATTTCAAGAAGTAATGCATAATGCGCTGACAGTAGTTACGACACGTTTTAACCGAAGTAGGATCTATTTGACTGGTGACTTCAACATAGATATAAATAAAAACAATAAGAAAACAATAGATATTATACAGTTATTTGGCATGTTTGGTCTGGAATATGTCTTTAGAGAGAACTCCATAATAGGAGCGAACAGTGCAACATGTATCGATGATATTTTTGTCAGCGAGAAAAGTACAATTGTTGGTGCGATAACTGTGGAAACTCATGTGTCGGATAATCAGGGCCAGTTAATTGGTATTCTTGCAACAAATAGTCCTCCTGAATATAAAACAGAGGCTGTAAGTACGGTAAGAAATGTTAGTCAAGGCCAAACTGACTTATTCATAAATATGCTGTCTCATGTCCCCTGGATGGAGCTGCTGGCTGGAAATGATGTTAGAGAAGCTTACAGTAGTTTTCATGAGAAATAGATGGCACACAAAAGAAGATAAAGTGTCGATATCATAATAAGTGGCGCACAGAAGAACTTAAGGAAATGAAAAATAAGCTGGAGGCATTGATAACTATCTACAGGGCTAGTGGAGATGCAGCTGCTCTACGGATATACAAGGAATTCAAACTAAAATACAAGATATTGAGTGAGACAACGAAAAGAAAATATAATGGAAAATATATATAGGCAGCTGAGAATAAACAAAAGGCAGTATGGAACATTATTAACAGCGAGAAGGGGAAAAACCTGTGATGTAGCGAGGTTAGCGCCGGCAACCTTACAGCCGAACAGCTAAACGACTTCTTCGTAACGATAGGTGAAAATGCAGTTGAGAATGCTGATAATAGCAACATCAAGCCTGAAGAGTTCGTTAACCTTCATAAACCCGTGGTCAAAAACTTACATTAAATACCGAGTGGGGTCCAAATGTACCCCAACATTTTTTTGGCTTATTATTATTTTTTTAATGTTATAATTAGGGAATATTAAAAATAAAACCATTCTGCTTATAAAAAAATATATTTTTACATAAAAAAGTTGTCAGCATTGATAAATGAGTAAACGCACTTTGAAAAAATAATATGAAAACAACTGTAGATACCGGACGCTTCATTATAAATTTCGTATTCAACGCGGTTATTTACAATCATTGCAAAAACGTTGAAGCTAAAAGTGTCTTGAAAATTTGCTTCTCTAATGGCATGTGGATTTTGTTGTGCCAAATGATGACAATTTCTTCTATTAACTATTTCTTCACAATTAAACTTCGATTAATCTGTCCAGATAATTTTTGATAAAAAATCAGGATCTTCTTGTGTTTTAGTTATAATAAACTCGCAAAACTGAATTCTTCTATCTTGGTCTCCCGGACGAAAAGCCTGAACAGTTTGAAATGAATAAGGGTGCATCTTATTTTTCTTTAAAATCCTATGTATAGATGTACATGAAATTCCTACATCTGCAGATGCCGCCGGTATAGAACTGGTTGGATGTGCATGAAAATATTCCAAAACAACGATTTCATTACCATCGTCGCCCGTAATCGGTATTGGAACTGTCTTCTTGACTTGAATACCAAAACGAATGAAACTTGACTCTATTCGTTTAAATTTAGTTTTATTTATTGCTGGTAAATGTGGGTATCTTTCATTAAATATTCGACATGTTCTATCAATTATTTGAAGAGATTCACCATGAATGTAGAATAAATTTAAAATATCTCTATTAGAATAATTATTGAATTCGTCTTGCATATTTGTGAACAACTTAAAACCAGTTAGAAACGAAATGAACTATCTTTCAATTTTGACAGATCAAATTTACATTTCAAGGCTTACTACTACGATTTTTCTTGAAAATGCTCAATTTAGAAAATAATCATTAATATCTCTAAAACTGTGAGAGATAGGTATAGGGAAGCCTATATCTGTATGATGCAAGATATTCATCTACTTACTAGGACGTGCTCATCTACAGGCTATTCCATTAAAAAAAAACCGATTTTTCTTAAATTTAAGATTACATAAATAATCAATAAATTTCGAGATTTATTAAATATTTAGACATTACTCATAATCTTATACCTTTCCCTGTTTGCAGTAGAAATATGAGGTAATTCTATTCAAATAAGCCTTAGATATGTGGTTTTAAAAAGTGCATTGAAAAAACAAAAAAGTTGACAAAAACCAAAATAATTCAAAAACGGTTAATTATTCACAAAATAAAACCTAATTAAATGTGTTACAGCACTATACAATCAATCTAAAAAAGCAATAAAAAAAAATAACATTCCATTTAAAAAATCAAAGTTGGCTATGACTTCCTGTATAACCGAAAGTGATTAATAATAAATATTTTATACTAACAGACCAAGTATCAACATTACGTGCTACAAATTTTCAAAGCTGTCCTAAGGCGTTAACATAGAAAAGTTCTAACGAACGGGTTAGGTGAAAAACCCTGTATATGCAACTAATTTTATCAATTTATGTGTTATTTGAATTTGTGATGTTATTACTATTTGGAAATTCTGTAAAGGAATATGTTTTTTACACCATTTATACTTGTGCTTGACATGTCATGTAAGTTAAGATGGCAAGTAAACTACTATTACTACTATTACTACTATATATTCAATAAGCAAAACTCCTTCAGCATCCCAGAAAACCGTTGCCATCAGTTTCTTTTCCAGAAAATTGTGTCTTGGGCTTTTTTTGTGGTGGAGAGCCTTGCATGGATTCTTGTTTAGTAGGAGGGTCCCAGTAATATACCCAAGTCTCATCCCCGGTAATAATTCGAGATCAAAATGTTTTGTCCCTCTCCAACTAGACCAAATTTTCTTGAGAAACTTCTTTTCTGCACAGTTTTTGTTCAGCTGTAAGCAATCTGGGTATCCACCGTGCAGACACCTTCCTCATACCCAAATCGTCATGCAAAATTTTGAGAACACTTGTTTCGGATATACAGACTTCATTGGCAATGACGAGATCTTTACACGCCAATCTTTCAGTACCAAATTTTCGACTTTTCGCACAATGTTTTCAGTTCGAGCTTCAACGGGTCGTCCGGACTTTGGGTCATCATTGATTGACTCTCGGCCACATCGAAAGAGTTTAGACCAATATTTTACTTGGAAATAAGATGGTGCATCTTCCCCATATACAGCAACCATTCTTTCATGAATTGCTTTTGGACCATTGCCTTCCTTTGTCAGGAACTTTATTACGCTGCGATGTTCAACTTTAGTTTCACTCATTTTATCGAGAAATGGACCGTCTCAAGTCTCTATACACAGCATAAACTAAACACAACTAAGCACATGTACTTCTAACAGTGACAGCAATTTTTCAATAATTTGTTTGACATCGTCACTCTTTTGTTTCATGGCTAGGTAGATAACATAAAAATACGCCCTCGTAGCTAAAGTTTTTGAGTCGACCGTCTATCGAGCCATCTGCCATCAAGTCAGTAGCCTTATTGCTCCAGAACAGCATGGATTCGTTGGCAGAAGATCTACTATAACTAATACATATTGCCGTGAACTTTACCTTAGAATCTAAGACAATACTGTATATAACTATAAAATGTTAGAAATAGATATGATTAATGTTGACACTAAGATATACTAGTGTATTTAGATCAATATTAGCAATAAGAAAACACACTCGTAGTTTAAGAAACATTTATTTTAAAATAAATTTTATTAAAACATACAATAACACAGGTATACACTTAGAATATAAGTATTTTAATTAGGATTATATGTATATAAACACCATTTAGAAATAAGTGAGGAAAAACCTCAACGATAATAGTAAATGACACAAATGAATATTTATTTTCAGAAGTGAAAAACCAGAGATAACGTTTAATTTAGAAAATAAAGAACCTGACTACAGGTTAGGAACAAAAAGAGCTCTGAGTATATTATGCAAAGAACCTACATTTAAAAATGGAAAGACCCTTAAAACCAACAACCGTGAAAGAGTGATGTTAACCAACGGGACAATTATAAGAGTCAATCATTTAAAAGCAATTAAACTATACTCAGAGAATAAAATAAGATATGCTCGTAATGTATATGAAGAGGCTTAATGCACTCACATAACTTAAAGATAAAATACATACAGTTGCGTTGAAAAGGATATAAAAATAAAGTGTATCATAAAGAACAGCATAGAATCGTATAACATTTTTAATATACACAACAAAACGTATCAATTCTCATCGTAATGCGAATAACAGCAATCCTTTTCATGGTTCCAAACTTCGTGCACATACAAATGAACATCTATAACCAAAGGAATAAGCAGCATTAATATAAAAGCAATGATTTATTACAGCATATTAAACATACAATTTCTTTCCATTCTTTCCGATCAAAAGCACCAAAACAAAAATACGAGTAAGGTTAGCGCTCGGTCGAAGAATGTACCTGCAAAACAGTAAAAGTAGCAATGAATACATTTATAAGTACAATGAATGTTTACGATAGCAATAAAAGAATAAAATAACGTAAGAAAAACATCAAAATAAATATCAATATACTTACTGCACATTAGATATAAATAAATGAAACAACAACAAATACTGTCGTTGGTGAATGTGGAAAAATATCAAATGTCAGGAACAAACATAATAAAAATAAACGCCAACCTAAAATACGACAAGAAGAAGAAGAGACAAGGAATAAGTATCGAGATATCCGCTAGAGGCGCCACGACGAACAATTCAAAAATAAAAGTTCGCAAAACAATCAAATAACGAGCGGCATTTATTTTCAACTATAAAAAGGGAGTCACAACAGAAAAAGAAGTGAGTTGTTAGCTGGTACCTGTGACATTAAAAACTTCTAATACACAACAAAGTGATAGCGTCTTTTGAAGTAGATAATACATCTACGTATTAAGCGAGTAGTGGTCAAGTGGAGTTATTACACGCTTACCATTACTACCGCAGTATAAATAAATAAATAAACTAACTAACAACTCACAAACAAACAAGAAGCATACACGCTTATATAGGAATAATTTCCAATTGTTTTCTCGTCGCCATATTTGCAAGAAGTGAGCGTCACCATTAAATTTATAGAAGATTCAACAAGAATGGAAAAACAATTTCAAGAAGAATTCGAGGAATTATATGAATCTACGCAGTGAGTAGTAAATAATATTGTTATAACCATTAAATTCAATCAAAATACACAGGTTCTCTCTAAACACTCCATTTCTTTTAATATTTAGTTATTTAAATAATAGAAAGTAAACATAGGGACACAATTTTTATTAAAAATAAAGAACACTTGTCTTAATAGTGTACTGTGTGCGAATACTTGCACAACGGACCAGTGTTCATTAAAAAAAGGCATTTGTAAGCACAATTTTGAACAATATTCAAACTTTTATAAACAGGAACGCCTAAAAGCTTCGCACTAAGAATCTAAAGACTCCGTGAGAATAGAGGTTTAGACAATTAGTTTGTGATGCATTAGGAACGTATCTGGGGTGGTGATTGATCCAAGCTTTATGTAGTACGTGTGAATGTTTGCATAAAGCCGATTAGTCAGTACTTTCATTATCAAGTCAACATAATTTGGCCCTAATATACAGGCCTTTAGTAAGAAAAGAGTGAAGGTGGAGAAACCCTGTATTGATTGAATTCATATTAAAATAAACGAACACGATATTATTATGAAAACTGCTACTTATATAGCATTGTAAACAAGCAAATAAAATAAGTAATATACATGCAACAATAAATTTTACTTATTGTAATTAATAAGCAGATAATACATTTATTTTTACATAAGTAATCTGGTGTCATAGTTATTTAAATCCCTATCCCACACAACATTAAAAATAATAATAATAAAGGAGAAACAAGTAAGGAAAGAAGTAAATCACAGTAGAACCTACGAGAGATAATAATTTATGTTGTTTTGCCTATAGAGCTAGCATAAACTTCAATTTTATTTATTTATCTAACAAATAAATAAATAAATTATATAAATTTCATTTAAAGGCAAATATTACAGCAATATGTGCATATTTACTCAACACGCCATAGAGGTCGTTGATAGGCAGGGCCAGGTAGACATAATTTATACAGATCTAATTAAGGCATTTGATCGTATTGATCATGGAATAATGTTGGATAAGGTGGAGAGATTGGATTTTAGTGCGTCACTAGTAAGTTTCTTTAAATCCTACTTGCAACAGCGGTAGTTTTTTGTGTCTTATAATGGTTTTGTTGCTGACACCTGTACGATTACTTCTGGTGTGCCGCAGGGGTCCAATCTTGGGCCTCTCTTATTTTTATTATTCATCAATGTGGGCAAATAGACTACAATATCTTAATGTTTGCCGACGACGTCAAGTCATATAAATCTATAAGTACATTGAAAGATTGTGACGAGCTTCAGTCAAACTTGCTTACTGTCAATAATTGGTGCATTACTAATGGGTTGGACAGTTTTCGAGTGTAAGAGACGACCTTAAATTTTGAGATGTCAAAATGAAAGGTCGTCTCTTACACTCGGAAACTGTCACCTCTACATTTTAGCTACACTGTCAATTACACTTGTATTTCCAGATGTGAAGGCATGCGTGACTTGGGTGTTTATTTCGACTGCTTTTTGACATTCAATAAACATGTTTAGGATGTGGTGGCTGCGGCTAGTGGAATATTGGGTTTTGTCCTACGCAATACCAAATATTTTACAAATCTCTCAAAGCTCAAGACTTTATACTTCACTCTAGTCCGCTCAAAAATGGAGTATGCTGTACTTGTATGGAATCCGAAGTACGAAACCCATAAACTTTCATTGGAGAATGTTCAGAGACGTTTCTTAAAGTACTTATGGTATAAAGAGCATGACGTCTATCCATATAGAGGGTTTCCACATGACATCTTACTGAAGAAAATTTCAGTTACTTCTTTTGAGGCTCGTCGTAACAACATAGGTCTAACATTTTTATATAAATTACTTCATAATCAGATTGACGCTAGTCTACTTGTCTCAAAACTTAATTTACATGTACCTCGTCAGTCTTCACGTGATTCCGATAGATTTTATATTAACCAGGCTAGAAGTAACCTGTTATCTCGCTCACCAATTTCATTGTATAACTCAGAATGCGATATTTTTTATTGTTGCCTCAAGCAGCTTTTACGGGTGAATTCAGAATAATACTTTGAGTTGTTTAACTGCCGGGCTATAACCTTATTTTTTCTTACGTGGTGTTCCTGCGTTTTATCCTTATATTAATTGTGCAACTATATTATGTTCTTCTGCTATTGTACGATATTGTACTGTTCTATTATATAAGTACTATTGTGTGTGTAAATTGCCTATTAATTGGGTTAAACTTTTGGGCAATAAACATTTATTTATTTATTTATTATTATACATTTTAGTAAGTCACATTCAAACTTAGAGTGTCTTATATCAATAAATTGCTATTAACTCCTGTATTTTAACGTTTCTCGTCTTAGTGCTGAAATAATTTTGGTTTGCCAGCAATTTTGTGATTTGTATCACTCGATTTCTCGGCCCAGACAGTAAGTTTTTGTGACGTGTTTCTTGCAGTCTGTATATTTTTATGCGTATACCGTAGTCGACATATTTTAATTTCTATTTATAGCTCAATTTACCGGTACGAAAGTAGAAGAGGAAAAGAGCACGGCGAAATAAAGTAAAGACAAACATATAGCGAGGCTGGCAAGTATGCGAATAAATGGTTCTAATTGTAAGTCGAAGTGAGGTACCATAGGCACAGAATAAGAAACAATCAGAAGTTGCATTCACTTTCGGCACCTTTTATCTTTTCAAGTCATATTTCGTGACCTTGACGCCACACTGATACAAAAATCTATGTAGAATTACTAAAAAAAAATTGGTTACCGGGGACCAGTGTTTTTATGGTAATTTTACTTTTTCAACAGTCAGCACTGTATATTCATGTTATGGATGTGATTTCACAATTTTGACATTACGTTTTAATTATGTAAAGCTACATATATTATAATGATTTAAATTGTCAACATTTATAGTATAATAAAAATTAACGTCTCAAGAAAATTAATTTATGTTATACATATAAGGGATCATTCGTATATAAAATAGAAGAATTTTATTAGTATAGTAGTGAAATGTCTAAAATGTTAGATAGGATCTAAATCTATTGTAATCTCACTTCTTAATGAAAGATTTTAAAAAAATCACAATGTTAGAAATATTGTCAAGATAAGATATGCAACTTAAATTACTATACAGAAAAAAAGAAATTATTATGAAAAATCAAATACGTATATGTAAACTAAGAAAAATATCCTGGTTACTTATAAACAAAAATAGATGATTTATAAATTTTGACATAAAAGGTAGAAAACTAGTGAATGAGACGAGAATTTTGGAATAAAGAAGAATTAATATAGAAATTTTGGTATAAAAATAATACATAGGTACTTAATTTTACAAGTTGATTATCATCATCTGCGTGTTTTGGAAAGTCGTAAGACTTGTGAAACTCATATATTGGATTAAATTGATTACTAAGCCGGAATTATCTTAATGTTACGTATAAAATAAATGGAATTGGATTTATAGACTGAGAAAAATACATATATGAGACGTTTTACTGTAATAGAGAAATTCCATAACGAGTGTACCAATACGAGGATAGTGGATGCAGTTAACTTGGACCTTATGTGACGTATTATCAGGCATCTTAAGGCCGGGCAATGATAATGCAGTTTCAATAAGTTGTTCACGAGTTTAATTTTGTAAGAAATTGAAATATAGATGTGGCTAGTAGAAGTAAAACAGCATAAAACGGGCAACCGAGTGAAAACATTTTACCTGTGTGTATACCTGTGCATTTTAGTAAGGCTTCTGGCATAGATGTTCTCAGGTGTGTGCTCAGGTGGTTATTTTCTGGCGACTTTTCAAAATAAGTTTGATTACAATTATTTTTGTTTTCTTTTGTGAAAATACTGATGTACATATTGCGTATTCGTTGTAAGTTCTAGTGTATATATAGTTATATAGTGTAGATATAGAGTTCATAGACAGTAGTTTTCCTGATTTGTTCCTGTAATATATAGGTAAGTATTGAACAATTTTGTTATAGTACTTTTAATTTATTATGCAATAATTTGTAGTGGATTTGCAAATATTTATACTTGGCAATAATGTCAAAAGTGCAATATCCAAGTAAAAGAAGAAAACGAGGCAAACTGTCTCTCGCCGCACGAAAACGTGCTACCCTCTTGTATTTAAATTATAAATGGCTAAGGCCCTAAACAGATTCGGTACCCAAATTCCAAGAAGGTAGTAAGTCAGACACCACCACGGTAATTAACCTTCTATTTAAAATTTAGGAAGACGCTTGTCTATTAAATAGTCACCAACTTATAACACTCAAGTCTTACCTCTTACTTCCCAGGGGTCGATGTTAAATATGGGAATCGGCACTGCCTCCAGCTACAGTCAGAGAAGGGCGAGTTCGAACACAGTACTAAGTCGAAGGTTAAGTTGTCAGGGCGCCTATCCGTAAAAAAAAATATATGCTGAGCCCAACAGATATTCAGACCCCGGACAAGATCCAATATAAGATTCCCCCAGGTGATAAGAAAAAAATAAGACCAACACACACTCATTCAAACTTAACATACGGTTTATTGAAAACTATAATTCAGGTCTCAACAGTTCGTTTCAATTATTGTACACAAACCGGCTATACTATCTAATCTCTGATTTTCCACAAAATATTCAAAGACAAAAAAAACAATGAAATGTAAATCACAAAGCGCAACTCAGTTGCCAGTATTAAATTTCTGAAGGATTAATTAAAACTTAAATGGTCACCCAAGGTGATCCACAACTTAAAATTATCAATGACGTACAATTACAAACTTAAGAAATTCAAAATGGAGAACACGTGAAACAACCTTAAAGTTAAAATAATTAACCAACAATATTCTTACAAGCATACAGTTATAAGGTAACTTGCCGAAAGTCCCTCCAAAGTCGAACAGTTTGATCGTGATTTGCAACACGTCAACACCAAAATAAAACACTCTGTATACCAGAGGCAACCGACAATCTATTCGACATTAGAGTGCAGACTCTAAGTTATATGGTATCTAATACTATAAAAATTAGCGCTAGTTAACTATGCTTTACATAAGGAAATGTGATTAGAATTAAATTCAATAATTTCTTACGAGATTGTACAATAATAAATTACAATGGTTGACTAATTGCACTAAATAACAACTAAGAAGTTACACAAGACAGATGTGAGGCTACAATGCCCATACACATCCAAAATTAGTTCAAGTTCTAAGTCCAAAAATAAAAAAAAGGCTACGTAACGTCTCCAAAAATGACAAAGTAACCTCCAAACTGGGGTCACTGTTATTAATAAAACTACGTTAATTTAATAGATTCAAATTATAAAGGCTCACATGCCACAAGAAGTTAAATTAAGAAATTACGATGACTTATTTAATTAGCTAGGCCGGAAAATTGAAATTTACTGTACGAAGTACTCGAAATTGACATAAATTCTAGATCCAGCAATAAATTTCCTTGGAACCGTAAGATTACCATAGCACGTGGTTCTTAAATCTTAACCCAACAAAAGTGCTCAAATGAGGTCTATGCCATGCACTAACACTAGCAGAGCAGCTTAAACAATTCCCAAGCCACGACAAACAATATCCTCAACAAGTTTATTATAATAACGCCAAATCACATTAATGCTTGAGAAACAACATTAAAATCCGCCTGTACTAGCGATTGCACACGATATAACTCAAAAATTCTTCATTTCTCAAGTAGTGTCCAAGGAACTGCTTCTGCTCTGTGATGTTTAATGCTTCTTCGATGACCGTTAAAGTTCAAAAGAGAGAGATTCTAACATGTCAAAAACCGACCTCAAGCGTAACACGAACATTTGCCCTAAAGACCGAGCGACCTAACCTGATATTTTAAACATACGACACAAACGCAGATTCAAATGACAATAGAAAAATGGAAAATAATTATAATTAATTTGTTACATAACGCCCCAAAAGAAACTCTAAAACTAAATTAGAAGTAATTATAATACTTATTATTTATTAATAAACTGCCGAAACCACTAAATAAAACAAGTGCGCCATCTACCCGCCAGGGAAGGTATACATTACGCACATGAGTAATGCCAAACCGCTCGACAGTAGGAGTCTTATGAAATTTCTCACTAGGTGGCGGAAAGAGTTGTTAACATTAATTTAATCCAAAAAGCCAAGATAATTTATTTAATCAAACGATAAACTAAAACTCTCAATTCAGAGATAAAATACAACAAAATAATTGTAACAAACGATGGCAAGATAGACTTAGTATGTGGTAAGTGCATAACACCAAAGACAAAATAACAAATTATCCTTGGAATATTTACAGTTCTGCAAGACCCATATATGGCTAATATGCAACACATTAAAATTGAACATGATTATTGGTAAGTTATATAATACAATTACAATTTTGTTGATGTAGACAAAGGCTATTTGATAATAGTTTCTTATATTTGATTACCATATTCTTATAGAAATAGAATATTGGAGTTCTTTACTGTAACTAATTATAGTGAACTTTGGAAGAAGGATTTTGAAAAAAAAAATTTTTTGTTACAGCAAGTCAGAGGTTTTAGACTATACTAATGAAGCGGCCAATGAAAATTTACCATATATAAAATTTAGTTCTGACAGGTATGATTTCTTTTTTGCATATATTTCGAACAAAACACCTGAATGCCATTGTGTTTTTTAAATAGCTATTTAGAACGGTCGAAATCGATACAAACATTGAATAACAACATTCATAAAGATGAGTATTGTGTTAATAGTGATCCATGGGACCCAAAAAATGAATATGACAGGTAATAATAAACTTTTCTAGTCAAGATTATCTTAATATAATATATTATAGTATATTATACTATAATAAAAATTTAATTTACATAAAGTTAAGTCAGATACTGGCATATCACTACAAGCTCGACAAACATTGACATTGGAAAAAATCAAAAAGCTCCAAAATATTGTGATGCATGCATCTAAAACTAATACTAGCCCAGAAATGTTGAAGGAGGACATATCAAATTCAATATACCATGTATTTGGTGATCACACTAAATGTAGTGTCAGATATTGCAATATTGTCGGCTATGAAGATCATCATCTGAAATGCAAGTTTACTTCCTCTGGGTTGATTTATGTATTGAAAAATAAGTGTTAATTCTATTACTTGTACTTAAATAATTTTATTTCTTCTGTGTAGATGTATTAGAACCTGCATTAGCAAAGACACATAAGCTAATTGCTTATGAAAATAATAATAAAGCTGAAATGTTTATGTCTCTTGTGGCCAAATGTAATAGCGGCAAATAGCTAAATTTAATTCAGAGACAATCCTTTGAAATACGTGCGTACCTAGCTGCACTTAGATATAATACAGGTATATATGATTTTTTACTTTCTTATACGTAGTATGTCTGTCTGTGACCACGATAGCGGCCAAACCGCTGTAGATATCAATTCCAAATTTTGTATTTACGTGTATAATCTCCCTCTTGAGATCTGATTAGTTTTTCAGTAAAATCGGTAGACCGGAAGTAGCAGTTTACTTCAGCGAAAAAATCGAATTTTGCGAATATTTCGTCAACTACTAAGTTTAGACAAATTTATAAAGAATTCATATATACTTAAAATTAAAATTGAGAATAATTTTATTTAGAAAGTTTTTCGAAATTCCTACCGGAAGTAGGTCTTTTACTCTTATCGAAAATCAGTTTTTTGCGAATATTTCGCAAGTCATGCTTTTTAGACAAGTACGTTACGGGTATAAAAGTATTTAGAACATAATTTTCAATATCTTTTGTATAAAAAAAATTTCAAAATTCAGACCGGAAGTACCACTTTTACTCTTATCGAATAGCGATTTTTTGCAAATATGTCGTAAGTTATGCATTCTATATATATTTATCAAGAGTACAAAAGTATTTAAAACTGGATTTGCAATATTTTTTGTATATATCAAATTTCAAAATTCGGACCGGAAGTAGCACTTTTACTCTTAGCGAGGAGCACTTTTTACTTTCTTATACGTAGTATAAGGAAGTATTGTGATGATGAAAATTTTCGACCTCGAGATTTTTGCAGATGTCCACGTTTTGAGGTCCCCTGATACCAAAAAAGTGGTTTTTAAAAAAATGTCTGTGTGTGTGTGTGTCTGTCTGTCTGTCTGTCTGTGTGTCTGTCTGTCTGTGACCACGATAGCGGCCAAACCGCTGTAGATATCAATTCCAAATTTTGTATTTACGTGTATAATCTCCCTCTTGAGATCTGATTAGTTTTTCAGTAAAATCGGTAGACCGGAAGTAGCAGTTTACTTCAGCGAAAAAATCGAATTTTGCGAATATTTCGTCAACTACTAAGTTTAGACAAATTTATAAAGAATTCATATATACTTAAAATTAAAATTGAGAATAATTTTATTTAGAAAGTTTTTCGAAATTCCTACCGGAAGTAGGTCTTTTACTCTTATCGAAAATCAGTTTTTTGCGAATATTTCGCAAGTCATGCTTTTTAGACAAGTACGTTACGGGTATAAAAGTATTTAGAACATAATTTTCAATATCTTTTGTATAAAAAAAATTTCAAAATTCAGACCGGAAGTACCACTTTTACTCTTATCGAATAGCGATTTTTTGCAAATATGTCGTAAGTTATGCATTCTATATATATTTATCAAGAGTACAAAAGTATTTAAAACTGGATTTGCAATATTTTTTGTATATATCAAATTTCAAAATTCGGACCGGAAGTAGCACTTTTACTCTTAGCGAGGAGCACTTTTTTGATAATATCTTGCAAAGTATGCATTCTATAGCAATTTATTAAGCGAATGAAAGTACCTAGAATAGGATTTTGAATAAGTTTTGTATAAAAAATTTTTTGAAATTGTATAGTTTGAAACGCTCATACGTATAAGAAAGTCGTGTGGTGGCCACACCTCATTTTTTTGAATGATTTGCTATATTATAATGGATAAAATGTTATGCATCAGTATAAAAAGAAACTCAACTTTCTTTTAGTGATCTGATTATGGAATATTCTTTTATTTTTTGGTAAACGAAGGTGTATGTGAATTTTATTCACAACAAACGTCCAGGTCCACTTTTTTATTATTACGTATGTACTTCAATGCTGTTTACTCAAGATTGTGTTATAGTATTTAATGTCTTTCATTACTTTTTAAAATTTTAGAGAATGTTTGTTGATTATTATTGTTATTATTACAAATGCTCTTGGTTTTGGCACACCGCTTTTGGGTAACAAATTTAGCATGTTGGCATATAGTAGTAGTAGTTGTAGTAGTATAGTATTTTTTAAAAAAAATGTACATTTTGCATAAAACACAATATTTGCAAGAAATGCTTTTGCTGCATGCTCCAAATGTTTTTTTTTAAAGAATTTTAACTTATTATTTTGTGTATTAGCTTAGCCAGCAAGAACAGTGGCAACTTGCAGTTAGTAGGGGAGACTGGGGTTAGATGTTACAGGGGTTGGTTGTTACAGTCTGAATATTTTTTTTTACAATTATGTATCCGAGTCTCAAACACAGTGTAGTAGTTCTTTTAGTCGACTACTAACTTCATACAATTTTGTAGAGATGGCGCTACAAACGAAAAAGTAATATGGTGGAAAACGTGTTTTTGATGGTTCAACGTAATTCTGTGCGTAAGGTAAAAATTTCTTTTTATTAAAATCTCCAAATGTCTGTGAAAGTTCTAACTGCTGTAATCGCTACCTTGATATTTGTTCTTTTTGATATGTACTATATTCCATTTCGCTGGAATAAATTGTTTAGCTGTATTTAACAAAGTCATTGAAAAACTTCGAAATGGGTTGGTTGTTACATCTAAACTGGGGCAGGTTGTGACAGTGTAACAACTAACCCCCAAGGGCTAGAGCAATTGTTCTGAAAGTCGTAATTGGTTTTTTGTTCATTTGCAGACCAAACATGCGGGTTTATAAAAAGAAGACTGATAGGGGAAATGTCCCACAAGACATTTTTATAAGAGCGGCTCGAGAAGTAGAGAAGGGCAGAGGTTTGAGAAAAGTAGCAGCTGATTTTGACATAAATTTCATGACTTTACAAAGATTTTGTAAGAAGTTAAAAAATAAAGGTATAACCGCTCTTTACGAATTAGTCAGATATTTATATTTTTGTTTTTTCAATAACCATAGGTGAAACAGATCCTATACCTAAGGTTGGATATCGGCGTAATCGGCAACTGTTCAATGACACGTTTGAAGAAGAATTAGTTACCTATCTCGACCAAAGTGCTAAGATGTATCATGGTCTTACTCCTAAAGAGACTCGCAAATTAGCATACCAGTATGCAGTAAAAAACAATATTACTGTACATAATAGTTGGCATCAGTTTCAAATGGCTACCTATGATTGGTTATGGGGATTTCTTCGTCGACATCCTACTTTATCTATAAGAAAACCCGAAGCTACAAGTCTAGCTCGGGCAACCAGTTTCAATAAAGCAAATGTCAAAAAAAATTTTGATTTATTAGAAGAAGTTTTGGATAAATACAAATTTGAGTGCCAAGATATATATAATATAGACGAGACAGGCGTCACTACGGTGCAAAAACCTGACAGAATCATTGCACGTAAAGGAATGAAACAAATTGGATCTGTAGTATCCGCTGAGCGAGGAACTTTGGTGACATTAGCAGTAGCAGTTAATGCAAATGGAAGTTATATTCCACCGTTTTTTGTTTTTCCCCGAAAAAATTATAAAAAGTACTTTGTTGCAAACGGTCCACCTGGTTGCATAGGCTCAGCTAACAAATCTGGTTGGATGAATCAAGAGGACTTTTACATTTTTTTAGAACACTTTGCTAAACACAGTCGTTGTAGCAAGGAGCGACCTGTCCTTTTACTTCTAGACAACCATGACTCACACTTATCTGTAAAAGGCATCGATTTTTGTAGAGAAAAAGGTATAATTGTTTTATCCTTCCCGCCACATACTACGCATAAACTCCAACCATTGGATAGATCGGTTTATGGCCCACTTAAAAAATATATTAATTCTTTCTGTGACTCATGGATCAGAAATAACCCAGGGAAAACGTTAACTATTTACGATATTCCTTCTATTGTACGCGATGCTTTACCACTAGCTGCAACACCAGTGAACATTCAATCTGGTTTCCGTGTCACTGGTATTTGGCCCACAAATAGAAACATTTTTAATGATGACGAATTTTTGAGCTCGTCTGTGACAGACCGTCCATTAGAAGGCACCAATGAACACGAACATGAAGATAATATAAGTCACGATGCAGAAGTTGAAGAAGTGAGTAACACTCACGATCAAAACCCTCATTCTAATGTAACTCCTCCGAGGTTAGTAAATAACAATAAACTTGTTGAAAACGTCAGTGTCAATGAAACTCAACCTGTGTCAAGCTGTTATTATAATCCAGTTGTAGCTTCTACCTCAAACCAAGATCACCAACATATAACTCCAGAATGTATTCGTCCTTTTCCAAAAGCAGGCATGAGGAAAAATACGAATACAAGAAAACGCAGAAAAGCCGCTGTATGGACTGATACACCAAATAAAAAAGAATTGGAAGAAGAGGAAGAGAAAAAAAGAAAAACAAATAAAAAAGCTGATAAAGTTAAAAAAAAATTAAAGAAAAACATTGTGGGTAATAAGAAAAAAGGTAAGAAATCTGTAGCAGATAGTTCCGAAGATGAAAATGAAGAGTGTGTGATATGTGGAGAACTTTATTTAAACTCAAAACCAGGCGAAGGATGGATCAAATGCCATAAATGTGAAAAATGGGCACATGAACTATGTACTCCAGGTGAAACTTACTTTATTTGTCAGCACTGCGATTCAGATGATGACATGTAACAAATTGCCCCAAGCAAGCAACCCCACCTTGGGGAAAGTTGTTACGTTTTGACTTTTTTTAATTATTATATATTTTCTAAAAAAATAGTTTAGTTTTTGTTAAACTGTAAGGCCTATTACATAAATAAAGGTTATTACTTTCTTATGATATATTTCAAATTTTTAAAACAATTACTAAAATAAAATAAAAAATTCATAATCAAAAACTGTAACATCCAACCCCAGTCTCCCCTACTGTCGGACAATTTAATAATGAAGTATATAAAATGGAGAGAGCAAATAAACTAACGGCGTCAAATTTTGGGACAGTTATCAAAAGAAAAATTGGATCATCTTGCACCTCATTTTTGAAAAGGTTGCTATACTCTAAAAATATATCGACACCCGCTATTGAATTTGGGAAACAATGTGAACATGTGGCAAGACCTTATTTTGAACAAACAACAGGGTTACAGGTACAAAATGCCGGCTTGTTTGTAGATACCAATTACGGGTACCTGGGCGCTTCCCCTGATGGTAATAAAATAAAGGTTTCACACTTGTGCAGTGCAATTTATTCTGTTATTAATTCTGATTGGCGAAAATGCTATAATTGAAATAAAGTATGCATATAGTTTGAAGCAAAAGGGTCTAACTCTACATGATGGAATTACATCAAATAAAAACTTTTATCTAAAATATAATTCTTTTGGAAAACCTAGTTTGAAAAGAAACCACAATTACTACTATCAGGTATAAAATTATTAAATTATTGATATAATGTTAAAAAGCAAGCAAACGCAATTTACATTGTGTAGAAATATGTGATTGAAAATGCTGGCAGATTTAAATGTAGTGTGATTGAACAGCAATCTTGTAATTAATCCTTTTTTTTTGTAGGTGCAGGACCAGTTAAGTATTTCTAAAAGAAATATTTGCTACTTTGTTGTATTTATAGACGAGAATGAGCCACTATTGAAGAAATAACACGCGATGAACAGATTTGGACGAATGTAATGTTACCGAAATTGAATCAATTTTACTTAGGCCGTTTTTTGCCAGAAGAAATAGAAAAGGATATAAGACATGGCATAGCTTGCACTCACCAAGCTTTTATGTTACAAAGAAAATTAATAAGCATAATCATATAGTTGAGTCGCTCTCGCAGCCGACATGCGCCACTAAATTAAAATGGCGTCAAATTTGAGATTGATGAGAGTTGCAAAATTTTATCTGTCAACTAATATAATCGACAATAGTTATTTGTATCGCTAGTCCAGAAAATGATATTTTGCGAGTGTGAGTGATATTGCGTAGCCGAGGCGTTTAGCCGAGGCGAAGCAACACGAGTAGTCGCAAAACATTTTCTGGACGTGTAATCCGCAAAATTTTTCATGCCAACAAGTTTAAATCATTTTTAAAAAGTAAAAAACTACCTAAGTAAAAAATTAACCAAAGTAACTGAGGATTTAATTTTTGTGGTTGGTACCTGTCACTGATGCACATTTGATTTTGTTGACATTATTTTAGAAAATTAAGAATCTATGTCAATGCTACCACACCACTTCTAGTGAATTTTTAACAAATGTCACTTTTGTAAGTACTAGGCCGGGAATTTAATGTTCCCGGCGGATATTGAATCCTGGAAAACCGTCGATAATGGCTGGCGGCATGAAATAGTTATTTGTATCACTAGCCCAGAAAATGATATTTTGCGAGTGTGAGTGATATTGCGTAGCCGAGGCGTTTAGCCGAGGCGAAGCAACACGAGTAGTCGCAAAACATTTTCTGGACGTGTAATTCACAAAATTTTTCATGCCAACAAATTTAACCATTTTTAAAAAGTAAAAAATTACCTAAGTAAAAAATTAACCTAAGTAACTGGGGATTTAATTTTTGTGGTTGGTACCTGTCACTGATGCACATTTGATTTTCAAATTTAAAATTAAATTGACATTTACCTAGTTTTCTTTTGAAAATAGTAAAGTAATAACTAAACGAATTATGGAAACGCCAGCTCATATAATGGAAGCAGCTGAAACAGCCATACAGAATTTATTACCTGCAAAATCTGCACCTCGATATTGGAAGGCTTATGACGGTTTTGTAAAATGGTGTGCTGACAATAATATGAAAAATGTGTACAATGAGTATGTTCTCCTTGCATATTTTGATGAGAAATCGAAAAAAAAAAGAATTCTGCAACTTTATGGTCCATATTTTCCATGTTGAAGTCAACGCTGAATATTAAAGACAAGATCAACATTGAAACTTATTCCAGACTAATCGCTTTTCTAAAAAGAAAAAAAGATGGTTACTTGCCGAAAAAATCTAAATATTTAGAGATTGAAGACATTGAAAACTTTATTATAACTGCTCCTGATGAGGACTATCTATTAATGAAGGTAAATAACTATATTTCTATATCATTCGACTACTCATGATTTGTGATTTTAGACAGCATTAATAATTGGTACCAGTGTAGCTTGTCGTAGAGAGGAACTAAGTAAAATGACAGTGCATGATGTTAAAGATAAAGACGATGTAATTATTATATCAGTTCCTAACACTAAAACAAAACGTCCCAGAAGTTCATGTGTTACTGAACCACTGTGGTTGAACAAAATTACGAAATACATGTCTTTAAGACCATCTGGCACGCCCTTGGATGGATTTTTTCTTTACTACAAAAAAAAAACAAATGCACAAGACAGCCTGTTGGCATTCATTCTTTTGGAGACATACCTGCTAAAATAGCTACATTTTTAAAACTGGAGAACCCGAAAGAGTATACAGGGCACAGCTTTCGAAGGAGTAGTGCCACAGTTTTGGCTGGCCATGGAGCAGATATAACAACAATTAAAAGGCACGGCGGGTGGCGAAGCATTGCTATCGCTGAATCATATATAGAAGAGTCCTTGAAAGGAAAAAATTGCTATTTCGAAACAGTTAACAGGGCACCAACAATTACAACCAGCCCTTAATATTCCATCTACATCTAATTCAAACCCTACCGTTACTAACATCCCAACTACATCTACTATAGATTCTATGGATACCAACGACAACACCCCATCTACTTCAACGAGCATTCAAAACTTGGAAGTGAATTTAATCATTCAGCCACCATGCCAAGCATTAGCGTCTCTAATTTGCAAAATTGCACTTTAAATTTTAACTTTAAATAATATTCCTTTCAAAAAAATTAGTGTTGGATAAGAATCATGCACATGCTCAAGAATATTTATTACTCAATAATGTTACTTCACAATATTACTTTATTTGTTAATGGACTTGGACTGAATATTCAAATGGCGTTATTGTTTCGTTTAATGAAGAGATCTGAAGTTTTTGTAAACACTGCTGTCCATGTATTCGACAAACATTTTCATAGTCCACACCTAACCTAAAAAGCAATCACAGTTCACATTTGTATAAAAGCGTTAACTGGAACTTACGTTGATATTACGATTACATCTACATGAATTATCTATTTATTAAATTTAAAAGTATTTAAAAAATATTTATGAATTGCTTGGTTTTAATTTTTCTTTTAGGTCAAAACCACGGTCAAAACTATCAAAACTTTGTTGACATTATTTTAGAAAATTAAGAATCAATGTCAATGCTACCACCCCACTTCTAGTGAATTTTTAACAAATGTCATTTTTGTAAGTACTAGGCCGGGAATTTAATGTTGGCGGATTTTGAATCCTGGAAAACCGTCGATAATGGCTGGCGGCATGAAAAAGTCATTTCAGGACTGTCATAAATTATAATATTCATACACTTTTTGACAATTGGCATAATTATCTTTTGAAGTTTGACATCTAAACGTTTTAAATTTGTCCAAAAAGAAAGTGCGATTCAAGTCTTCTTCATGTAATATTTCAATAACTTAATCTCTTCTTCTTGTTGTTGTAGTGGCTTTTAAGTCAGGCCTTAGGCCTTTTACTTTTAGTCTTATCTGTATTAATCTTAATGTGGCTTGATGGAAATGAACTCTTTCAGAGGATTCTTACAGAAGAGGGTCTAGGTGAGGGGGAGCCTAGGTCTTTTGTGCGGCAAGTAGATTTCTGGGTCGTATGACATTTCTGTTGTGAGTTTTATGTTGTCGTTGTTGTCAATGGAGTCGCAGAATTTTCGGGAGAGATCCTCGATAAACTCTGGGATATTGTGTATTTGCGAGTTTCTTATATACCAGGGGTCTTTCAGGACCATCCTGAGAAAAATATTTTGAAATATTTATAATGATTTTATATGACCACATTTACACGGCAATTTAACGCCGGTGTTATTTAAACCGTTGTTATTAAAACCGGTGTAAAACGTGTGTTTACACAAAGGGTGTTGTACAGCCGTTAAAGTGTACGTCGGTGTTAGCGTGGTGTTAGCTAAAACCTCTTCGCAGTGTGACCAACTGCTTCGAGATTTTCCATAATTCCATCTGTCACCTGTCACTTTGACAAGCGGTGTTTGAACTGCCTTAACCTATAAGATCGTATGTATTATATCCACTTTTTGCTTGACTTTGCGACCTATAAGATTAATACATCACATCTACTTCTCAGGTAACGTTCTATCTTGATTTATTAAATGTTTGTGTTTCATGTTTTAATTATTTTCTTTCAGTGAGCGAAAACAACATGATGAATCAACATATCGCATCCTTCACAACAATGTGGATACAACATATCCTAAGTACTGTTGTAACAATGACCACCAATTTTTATTTATCTATTCTAAGCAAACATCGTAAGGTCTTCAGTCAAATGTTGTTGCTGCATTTAATTAAAACCAATTCTGATGACAGTTCTTTAAATATTGGAGCTATTCTTAGTATGAGCAACCGAACTTTATGGATGAAAATACGGAGCAATGACTGGTGGGAAAATATTGTAATGAAGCATTTTCAGGAAGATGATTGGCTAGAGAACTTTCGCATGAGGAAAGAAACATTTTTGTGGCTCTGCTATCAACTGAAAGAAAAATTGAAACCTGATGAAAACTGTTTAGGTACCCGAAAACCAATTTCTGTCGAAAAACAAGTTGCCATGACACTGTACTTTTTAGGAAGTTGTGCTGAATATCGGGTTGTTGGAAATGCTTTTGGAGTGCATAAATCTACTGTATGTAAATGTGTTCATAAAGTGGTGAATGCCATAATTGATGAGTTACCAGCGAGTTGTTTAAACATGCCAGATGCAGTAGAATGTGAAAACATTTCTTATCATTTCGAAGGAAAAAGCCACATCCCACAATTAATTGGGGCAATTGATGGTACTCATATCCCCATATTGCCACCTTCAGATGGATATCGAGATTTTGTAAATCGTAAGGGTTGGCCTTCAATTATTCTACAAGCAGTGGTAGACCATGCATACAGATTTAGAAACATCAACTGTCAGGCCCCTGGATCTTGCCATGACGCCTCAGTTTTCAGGAAATCTCAAATTTATACAGATTCAAACAGATTAATTCCTAACAAATTGAAGTCTGTAAATGGCGTAGATATACCTTTTTTAATTATGGGAGATCCTGCATATCCACTGCTTCCATGGTTAATTAAAGGTTACACTAAAACTGCACGGCTATCCCCTGAAGAGGAATCATTTAATGTGCACTTGAGTTGTGTGAGAGTAAGTGTTGAAATAGCTTTCGGAAGGTTGAAGGCAAGATGGAGATGTTTATTAAAACGTTTGGATGTACATTATACGTTTGTACCTAGTGTTGTCACAGCCTGTTGTATTTTACACAACATTGTGGAATCCAAAAAAGAAAAGTTCCTCACAGCATGGGCAAATGATGTGAAGGAAGCAGAAATAATATACCCGCAGCCTGATGATCACCATGATCGAACAAGAGATAATTATAATGCAAATATAATTCGAGAAACACTGACAAGATACCTTGCACAAAACTTCCCCTTAAGGAGAACGTTTATATAAATAATAATTTTGTATTTACATTATAATTGTTAAAAAAAATAAATTTTCAATATTTTCCTTTTCGATCATTCCTAATAAGTAATAATAATTACATAGAACAAAACCATTTTATTACTACATGACAAATATATGTTTGGAAACAACTCGCTGGTAACTCATCAATTATGGCATTCACCACTTTATGAACACATTTACATACAGTAGATTTATGCACTCCAAAAGCATTTCCAACAACCCGATATTCAGCACAACTTCCTAAAAAGTACAGTGTCATGGCAACTTGTTTTTCGACAGAACAAAACCATTTTATTACTACATGACAAACATGTATTTCAAACTAAAAAAAAAAAACACTAAACAATATGTCTACTTATAACACAATTTTATTTCAAGCATTCAGGGCACTGACATCCTTGGCCGTGCCTGCTGGGACCTTGTGGATACTGGGGATACTGAGGATACTGGGGTTGAAAAAGACCCCTTAATCCATGCAGGAGAGAAGAAGTGGTTTCTTTCATAATTTGGCTCTGCTTTTCGAAAAACTGTCATAAGCTCCTGTTCGAAGTCCCTTTGTTTTTCGAAAAGCTGAGCAATAACGTTTTCTTGTCGGTCAGCTGAAGCATTTTGTCGCTGCAATGCATTTTGCTGACACAGTTCGGCAAATTTTTCCAAAGTTTTTTCTGTGGATTTTCTTCCACTTCTTACTCTGTGACGTGTACTTGGCGTTGTGTTTTCCTCAATTTTTGGCACATCATTGACCGAAGTGGCTGGTGAAGCGACCTCATCAGTGTTAGAGCTACCTAGAATCACCTCCACTGATTCATTGACCACTCCAGCTGACTCGTCATTAGAATTTTCTTCTAATGAATCTATATAAACAAAAACTTCTTAGTTCATCATATACAAATAATAATAAAGGTGATTTTATACCATCAACTTCGTCACTTTGCCCTGATGTAGCACTTAGACTTAATTCATGCGAATTACTTGTTTCGCTGTGGGTAGAACTACCAGCCGAATCGATTCCTTCCAGCGTCGCTACTGGTCGATCTCCCAACAATATCTCCATTTCAGCGTAGAATGGGCACTCTTTTCTGCGGTTTGCTTCTCCACTTACACCCATTCTTCTTTTATATTGATTGAACTGAACTATAGAAACAAGGACTTTACACAAAAAAAAATACATCACAAGAATATTGTATGTACTTACAGCGTAGAGTTTTAAACCTTGTTTGCATTTGTCTTGCACTTTTTAAATAGCCTCTTTGGTGCATTGGACTCTCCAGGTTCTGGAAAATTTCTTCTGCCCTGAACCGTTTCCCGTCCAGACATTTCAAAACTTGTTGTTCTCGAATTAATCTTAATAAGTAGTTTGTTTCCTCCGTGTCCCACGACTCTCTTTTACATTTATTGGGCATGTTATATATTTTTTCACAATATTAATATAATGAAACAACTATTATCCACAAGAGAACACACAACGACACAACAGCTGATTTGAGATGAGTAAGATGAAGTACGATTAGTGTATTCTTTGCAATATGTTGGTACTCCTGATTAAAAACCGGTGTAAATCGAAAGTATCCATTTACACGTACATTTTACACCGGTTTAGTAACGTCACGCCTTTTGGCCAAGTGGTGTAGCGTTAGTAAACCGGTTTTAGTAAAACCGGCGTTGAACCCTATTTACACGACAATTTACACCGGTGTTAGAACATCGGTTGTTGTTAACACCGGAGTTAGCGGCCCGTGTAAACGTAGTCTATGAGTCGGAGCTGCGTGTTTCCATATCTGTGATCCATAGGTTAACGTGGGTCTTAGGATTTGTTTGTAAATTCTTAATATTAGTTTCGGATCGAGGGTGCTGGCGGAGCCCAGGAGTTGCCAGAGGCTGCCCTGCCCATTTTTGTCTTCTTTAAGGTGGTTTTAAGGTGATATGAGTATGTTAATCTTCTGTCCAGGTTGATCCCTAAGTACTTCACGCATGGCAACCAAGGTATTTCTCTATGGTCGATATAGATGTTTCCTCGAAACGGCTTTATTTTCCTACGGAAGATGATGGCTTGGGTCTTATCTCCGTTTATTCCTATTCGCCAGGTATGGCACCAGGTTATAAGTTTATCGATGGCAGTTTGTAAGGTTGAGATAGCAGCGGTAGGATTAATTGACGTTGCTAAGATAGCTGTGTCATCAGCGTATGTCGCCAATAGAGTTTTTGGGGTCTTGGGAATGTCTGAGGTAAAAAAATTGCATACAGATGCGGTGAAAGGACTGAACCTTGGGGAACTCCGGCGGTGAGGATTCTGGGTGAGGAAGTTGAATTTTTATATTTAATCTCTGCTCAAAGTGATTGCCACGTGAATGTTGTAGTACAGAAACTTTATATGAGTGCATATGTGAGTTTGTTTTCAGTGTCTTATGAGTACTTCTGTAGGAAATACCTACAATTTAAATACATAATGCTGTATAACAAATAACGTTTAAGTTAATTAAATCTCTTTACCAGTTTGAGCAGACAGCTTTCGTAAAGATTTTGTGGGACTAACTTCCATTCGCTGCCTAATGTCTGCGACAACATATTCAGTTAAAACTGTTGGTACTTTTTCAGGTTTACATTTACAAACACTCCCCGTTTCCTTAAACCTTTCAATCATCCTATTGCAATGACAAATGAATGTGTCCACGTTTATTTCCAGATTTCCATTTTCCATAACAAATTGATGAAAAGACGATCCCAATAATATTTCCATAATCTATCCTCAACGTGCGAAAGTGCGACACTACGATCAACGTATCCTGTTGTATCGTAAAAGGCATGGTATACGAGGTATATTGTCTTGAAATTTTGAAATAGACAGAAAAGCGACAATAAAACAATGAAAATACGAAAGTACAAGACACTTCAATACATTATGGTTTTGACATTTGCACAGGACATTCGACATGTAAATTTAGTATGGGCAATTCACGGAAGTAAACATTTCCTAGTTTTTGATAATACTGGGACTTTTTTGTAGCCAACCCAGGACAATTCAAAATGATCTCTTTGTATATGAAAGTATTACAAACATAGAACTACACAATTTCAAACAATATTTTATTTATAATATTTAAGTTAGTTGTTGTATATTGTAAGATAATGAACATTTTATTGTACTTCTTAAATGTAATACTTCACACAACCAAATCCTAATTGATCAAGAGAACTGTTGGTGTAATTAATAGCACTGTCATCACTCCTACGAAATAAAGAGTGAGTATTCTGCTACAATCTATCGTTATAATAAATATGGTTTTCATTAAATGTAATCATGAAAAGGTACATGAGTACAATTATTTAAAGATTATTGGAGCATTTGCCCACTTTTACTTTTTTATATGCAGAGTATAAGGAAGTATTGTGATGATGAAAATTTTCGACCTCGAGATTTTTACAGATGTCCACGTTTTGAAATCCCCTGATACCAAAAAAAGTTGTTTTTAAAAATTTATTTCTCTCCCTCCTTCCCCCTCCCTCCCTCTTGAGATCTGATAAGATTTTCAGTAAAATCGCCAGACCGGAAGTAGTAGTTTACTTCAGTGAAAAAATTGGATTTTTCCAATATTTATCAATGTATGAAGTACTAGGTTTAAACAAATTTATAAAGAATTCAAGTGTACTTAAAATTAAAATTGAGAAGAATTTTATTATTAAAGTTTTTCGGAATTCCTACCGGATAGATAGTAGGTCTTTTACTCTTATCGAAGATCAGTTTTTTGCAAATATTTCGCAGTCATGCTTTTTAGACAGGTACGTTACGGGTATAAAAGCATTTAGAACATAATTTTAAATATCTTTTGTATGAAAAAAATTTCAAAATTCGGACCGGAAGTAAAACTTTTAGTCTTATCGAATAGCGATTTCTTGCAAATATGTCGTAAATTATGTATTCTATATATATATATACATACAAAATATTAATTGTAATTATCCAGAATGAAATTTGGATTTCTGTGTTCCAACACAGAGTGCACTGAATGTGCTGTAATATTGTAGAAGGAAAAACATAGTAATTAATATGGTTCCTTCATTAAATGAGAATGATAAAAAATTATCTCTCAAGCTTGCAAAGATCCTCTCCGTAACTATACAGGGTATACCACGACGAGATTTCATTAGAACAATATAGAAAACTAATAAGAGTTGAATTTTGAAATTTCGCATGTATTAGTTTCGCCTTAAGCTCTTTCGATTTAAAATAGTTTTGAATTTTTGCTTCTTCCTTATTTTAAATGGAATACCCCATTTTTTATGATTGATTCGTATTTCTAACTTAGTTTTAAGGATAGTTTGTCTAATAAGCTTTGTCTCTAAAGTTAGCCATTTTTGAAGTATTTCAATTTTTGTAAAAAAATTGACAGCTGCAGACTATTACTCATAACAACATTCCCAATAATTGAATGCATGCACATATTTAAAATTTTAGGTAATCATTTTGGAAAGTATACTGCTTCAAATGCGGTATTACAAACTTTTCAAAATAATACAGGGTGATCAGAAAACCATGTTAAACATTTCATCCAGAAAATATTAATATCTTGTTATTTTTAAATAGCAACCTACATTTTTTTCAACTTCATTGGATTGCACGTTCAAAATTAGGGGCAGTATGTATTTACTTCCCTATAACTAAATGTGTTAGTTTCAGAGTTATTTTGGAAAATGTATCAATTCCTTTAAAGTTTTATTTTGTATAATCAGTTAGGCTATGGAAACTCATGTAAATAAATAAAAACAAAACAAGGCATCATTTAATAATGTCCTAAAACATTTAAATGAAAACTACACAATATCGAGAAGAAGTAGTCTTAATAATAGTTTCTAATAATCTTAAATAAAGTTTTCAAACACATCACCACCTCTTTCTAAACACTTTCTTACTCTTTTTAAAATATTCGTACGCGTGGCACGCTGAATCATGGTACCGTCTAGATTATTGAACGCGCCTCGCACTCTGGCCATCATATCTTCTTTGGTGGTAGGAGGTATACTGTATACTTTATCTTTAACATAGCCCCAAATAAAATAATTTAGGGGCGTTAAATCGCGTGATCGCGGTGGAAACCTATAAGATCCCCTTTATTTCCGATCAACCTATCATGAAATATGTTGTCAGATACTTCTCCAACAGCTCTGGTACTATGTGCTGGTGCACCATCCATTTGAAACCATACACTACGAGCTTCTTCTGCGGGCAGTGTATTTAAATTTATGACGTTTCTTAAGATGTCTATAAACCGCTCACTATTTAAATTTTCTTGATAAAAATGCAAAGCAAATATTTTGTCATGTTTAATAGCACAAAATACATTAAAACTCCAAGACTCTTGGAAACGTCGTTGCCTAACAACTCGAGGATTATCTTCGGACCAAAAATGACTATTGTGTCGATTAGATATTCCATTTCTACAAAACTTTGCTTCATCTGTCCATATAAGATTTTTTTGTGAAATCGTCGTCTTCTTGTGATTTGATTAAAAACCACTCACAATACTGCGCTCTTGTTACAAAATCAGCTTCATTAATATGTTGAACAGGTTGAAATTTGTAAGCATGCCACTTGTTCTTTTTCAAAATTCGATGTTTGCTCATTCTGGATGCACCTACTTCAGCTTCTGCATCCATTAGAGAATTACTAGGATGTGCTGTAAAGTAAGCAAGTGCTGTTACTTCCACATTTTCACTATCAACAACAGGTTTTCCTTTGGTTGTTTTGGGCAAGAATGATCCGAAGGAAATGCAATTTTTTAAAAGATTGCGTAAGATACTCTTTGTAGGTCTTGACCAATTTGGATATTTCTCTGCATAAACACGACATGTCCTCTCGATTACTCTATTACATTCGCCATATGTTATTAGATTTAAAAAATCTTCGTTATTAAATCCAGATAGCGACATTATTATTATTCAAGTATTCAGAAACAGAAGACAACTAAAACGCTAAATAGCACTAGTAAATACCTTACTGATGACAGGTAATATGATTGCAACTTGTTTTTATTTATTCACATGAATTTCCATAGCCTAATTGATTATACAAAATAAAACTTTATAGGAATTGATACATTTTCCAAAATAACTCTGAAACTAAGACGTTTAGGTATAGGGAAGTAAATACATACTGACCCTAATTTTGAACGTGCAATCCAATGAAGTTAAAAAAAATGTAGGTTGCTATTTAAAAATTACAAGATATTGATATTTTCTGGATGAAATTGTAACCTAGCTGGCTTACTTTTATTATACACAGTGCCATTTGCTTATATAACACCAAGGGCAACCTCGCCGGTTACAGAATTGGTCTTCTGAATGTCGTCCAGACACCAAAAATACGCACTCCTGGCTGCCTATACGTTCAGGCTTCAATGTTATGATCTGGTAAAAGTACGGCCGTTGACCTTAATGTCAACTTGTTCGGGCGGTTTAAAATAAATCAAAGTTATGGTGGTTTTAGAGTGGTGCCTTGGGACAAAAGACCTATTGCTCACAGCTGACTCAGCGGAGAAAAATAACGTGAGTACTTCTTATTGTTTTAATATGATTCGTTACTCTTGAATATACTACTTTCTCTATCTCACTAGCAAACGGTAAAGGTAAGCAAAAAAACACACGGTTAGAAATTCATTTGAAAAGTACATAATAATTAACTTTTATTTCTGTTAAAACATTATAAAATCATATCAAACGAATAAACAATTCAGCAATTAAATTATGGTCACAATTGATACACTTTATGGTTTAATATTAATTATATATTTACAAAATCTATGTACATAAATAGAATACAAATTAAATACGCGTCAATGACCTCTATATGTCGCGTATAAAATCAAGCAAGAGCGTTTGTACGTTCCTAGTCCCTGAATTAACAATTACAATCCCAGAATATTCCGTTAAAGAAAAACATAAATAAAATGGTGTTTGAAATAAAGTACGGATGATCAGGTTTGCTTAAATTATATTACAACTAAATTTTTCAAATGCTCTTCAAAAGTCTTGCCTAAAATAATGATATCGTCCAAATATACAAATGCGTACTCTGCCATTTCGGGACCTATCACCGAATCTAATAGGCGTTGGAACGTTGCTCCCGCACTATGCAATCCATACGGTAATGATACAAAATGAAATAGGCCCTTTCCCGGAATTGTAAAAGCTGTCACGGGTCTGCTATCCTTTTCTAATTCCACTTGCCAGTACCCACTTTTAAGATCAAGCGTCGAAAAATATTTACTGTCGCGGAGTTTATCAAGAATATTTGAAATATACGGCAAAGGATATGAATCTTTAATCGATACAGAATTAATTTTTCGGAAATCGACGCAAAACCGAACGCCACCGTTCTTTTTCGTGACCACGACGATTGGAGAACTCCACGGGCTGTTACTGGGTTCTATTATACCGTCTTGTAGCATCTTGTCTACTTCGGCGTCGATTAGTGCTTGCTTCTTCGGGTTGCACGGATAATAACGTTGTTTTATTGGGGCGGTATTCGGTTGCAAACGGATTGTGTGACGTATTAGATTCGTCCGACCAGGCACGGTAGTAAATTTACTTAATTCTTGATCAAGGAATTTTTTTAAGGCGGTCTCGTGGCGGTCCTGTACTCCGGAGATCCCACAGCTCGCGGCAAAGACTGCATTGTCTCCCTTAAAGTACAGTTTCCTTTCGGAAAAATCGAGAACAGCCCCAATTTCCTTGAGAAAATTAATTCCGAAGATGACTGAGCACGGGCTCTTCGGCATAATTATAAAATTTACGTCTGTAGTTCGGCTACCCATGCGGACCGGTAACAAAACTGAGCCAGGCGATTCTACAACGTCTCCATTTGCGAGGCGGACTTTAGATTTTCTATTTAAGACGCGTTGTATATTGTTTTCCAACAACCGGGCAACTAGCGATTCGGACAAAAACGATGAAGTCGCTCCGCTGTCCACGAGGGCTCGTAAATTCTGGTTATGTATGTGTACGCGGATCCAGACGCGATTGTCTGGCACTGTCGAGTCTTTGATACCTGTGTTTGCGGATTCAGGCGGCTTTACTGCTTGCGGACGGTCTTTGCCTGCAGACCGCCCTTCTCGGCGTTTCCCTGGCATCGGCAGTCAACGGAACGCACATTTAACTTGCCACACCGTGAACAAAACATTTTAAATGGGTTACGGCAATAACCACGCGTATGCCCCTCTCTGCCACAGCGCCAACAACGGTTTTCCGGGTGTGATAATTTTTGTGACGGCGACGGCGGTACAGGAAATTGGCGAGGCTTATTATCCTGGGCGGCATATGACAAATGATGCGAACGCGAAGTACTCGGTTTATCGCTGGGCGGACGTTCCGGTGCTGATAGCGTACTTTCTTTCTTACAAAAGCGCGCCTGCTCTTCCAGCAGTAATTCGTAGTCGGCAGCGAGTTTAGATAATTGCCGGAGGGATTGTATCGCGTCCCTACGTATATACATCCTGTAACTAGGTGACATGTTACCGTATACACGTTCCAATTTATCACCTTCGGACATATCTTGGCCGCGTCTCATCAACGTCAATATGGCGGTTAAATAATCTTTAAAAGATTCTTTTGGTTTTTGCAACCGAGCGCGTATTTCTTCTTCGATTGAAAAATTATACCGAGGCGGAAGATATTGAAGTTTGAAATCCTCTAAGAACTCGTCCCATGTACCCCATAAAGTTTTATTATTCCGGAGCCAAAGCAGTGCTTTGTCTCTAAAAAGCTCAGGCAATGCATGTAGCATATGTTCGTCTTTAATCCCATAGCATACTTGGAGTTCGTTGACTCTTTCCAGGAAAAATACAGCGTCCGAGCTGCCATTAAAATGAATCCCCCATTTCCTTATTTGAGCACAGATTTCCGCGGAAGAAATCTGAACGTTAGTGTCCCTTTGCGGTGGAGCGTTTCCCTTATTCGTTGAACCCGTTTTATCCTCTTTCAGAAAGGTACTAATGCGTTTACGTACGTCCTCGACATTACCGGTAGCGTCTAACCCTAAAGATTCTGCTGCGGCATTTAAATCCTCTTTTTTCAAAGTATATATCCACCCAAGAGGGTTTGGATTTTTGCCTTTGTCCTGATCGGTCATTTTATAATTTATACTGTACAAAATAAAAATAAAATAATAATAAAATGAAAATGTATTGTAGTTGCAATTTTATTCTCCTATCCTTTTACTCCCTCACAATTAATAAAGAATATGTACGTAAAAATGTGTATCAATTTTCCTATCTTACTATTTACAAAAAATAATTATACATGTATATCTAGCGGAAAACTGTGAAATTATTCAAACAGTTTTATTAAACGCGGCGGAATTTAATTTTTTAAATCTCTTAAAACACGGCCAAACGTTCTGGGCGCCATCTGTAACCTAGCTGGCTTACTTTTATTATACACAGTGCCATTTGCTTATATAACACCAAGGGCAACCTCGCCGGTTACAGAATTGGTCTTCTGAATGTCGTCCAGACACCAAAAATACGCACTCCTGGCTGCCTATACGTTCAGGCTTCAATGTTATGATCTGGTAAAAGTACGGCCGTTGACCTTAATGTCAACTTGTTCGGGCGGTTTAAAATAAATCAAAGTTATGGTGGTTTTAGAGTGGTGCCTTGGGACAAAAGACCTATTGCTCACAGCTGACTCAGCGGAGAAAAATAACGTGAGTACTTCTTATTGTTTTAATATGATTCGTTACTCTTGAATATACTACTTTCTCTATCTCACTAGCAAACGGTAAAGGTAAGCAAAAAAACACACGGTTAGAAATTCATTTGAAAAGTACATAATAATTAACTTTTATTTCTGTTAAAACATTATAAAATCATATCAAACGAATAAACAATTCAGCAATTAAATTATGGTCACAATTGATACACTTTATGGTTTAATATTAATTATATATTTACAAAATCTATGTACATAAATAGAATACAAATTAAATACGCGTCAATGACCTCTATATGTCGCGTATAAAATCAAGCAAGAGCGTTTGTACGTTCCTAGTCCCTGAATTAACAATTACAATCCCAGAATATTCCGTTAAAGAAAAACATAAATAAAATGGTGTTTGAAATAAAGTACGGATGATCAGGTTTGCTTAAATTATATTACAACTAAATTTTTGTACGTTACCCTGCTCGCAGAAGAACCTTATATATATTTCGTCGCGGAGAACAATTTCAATCGGTACGGACTTTCGCGCGTCTATTCGGTGAGTTATTATTATATCTTTGTTTATGCTACAAAGCGCGGACAATGTATTGAATTTATACGCGCGTTACAAACAAAATTTGAAATCTAACGTTTCTGAAAATGAAATACATATATTAAATACAGAGATATATACATATACATAGTCACGACATTTATAGTCTGACTCGGACGGGAATTATAGGTAGTAGCGGTAAAAATGTCTATTCCTTCACGACCCCTGGTCTGAATGAAACAAACACCTTCGGACGGATTTTAGCGGATTTTGAAACGATTACTCCACGGCGCATGAGACCTGAATGTAATACGTTTCTAGGATAAACACCTATCTTTCCCACGCCATCAAGGCTGAGTAAAGAAAGGTAAAGGCAGCAGAAGGATAGGAAAATAAAATGGAAGAGACACACTTGCTGGTGTCTTTATATATCCGTAAACCCCCCTGTTTCTGTAGGAAAAACTCGTTTTAAAATATACAATTTGCGCGCGACTACGAGCATGACGTATACATCCTTATATTGAAAAATAACAAATAACTTGAATGATCGTTGCACATGAATACATATACAGGTCCGTCCAAAACATTTTATACAATATTTGAGCAAAATAACTTACATTCTATTAATTTAATATTGTTAAATAAATTAATAATGGACTAAAAATGTTAATTTGTGCAATTAACGAGGAACTTCGTTACAAAATGTTTAACATGGTTTTCTGATCACCCTGTATTATTTTGAAAAGTTTATAATACCGCATTCGAAGCAGTATACTTTCGAAAATGATTACCTAAAATTTTAAATATGTGCATGCATTCAATTATTGGGAATGTTGTTATGAGTAATAGTCTGCAGCTGTCAATTTTTTTACAAAAATTGAAATACTTCAAAAATGGCTAACTTTAGAGGCAAAGTTTATCAGACAAACTACCCTTAAAATTAAGTTGGAAATACGATTCAATCATAAAAAATGGGGTATTCCATTTAAAATAAGGAAGTTGATATCCATTTCCGGTGTAACCGGAAGAAGCAAAAATTCAAAACTATTTTAAATCGAAAGAGCTTAAGGCGAAACTAATATTTGCGAAATTTCAAAACTCAACTCTTATTAGTTTTCTATATTGTTCTAATGAAATCTCGTCGTGGTATACCCTGTATATACAAATTTCAGTAGAAAGGAAAAATGAATGCATTACACAGGCCGAGCTGAAGAGTATTCACGTTGTAGTGGTTAAACGAAACAAACTGATACATATGTGTTAGTCCTCGGAGTAATGTGTTTATTTTCCTTAAAAGACAAGAATAAGCCGAGACATACAAGAGATACTGAAGTCGAGGTAAGTAAGCATTATGTTTTATTGCCTGTTTACAGAATTATAACAATTATGTTAACATTAGCACAAACAATATTATTTTTCATTCCATTTTGTCATGCCACGGCACTGTTCCATTGGTTGAAAAATAACGCGCAAATTGTTCACGGACCTCTTGTGCTACTGCGGTTGCTTTTCTACCAATTCTCTTTACATTTAAAAATGTTCCCGAGGGTTTTGGTTCGTTTCGCCAGGATCCAGGACTCAAAGTTCCGGTGGAAGTATCTTCTTTATCATAGGTTCCAGGCGGACTGTACAAAACTGTGGCTGATTTATTGTTTTGTAAAAAATTATGCAGGTAACAACAGGCCAGAACAACTTTTTCAGCATTATCAGGTTGCAAAAGCAAGGCTTTTCGCAAGACTCGAAACACAGCTGACAGAACTCCAAAAGTATTTTCCACTACTCGTCTTGCTCGTGATAACCTGTAATTAAATGAACGTTGGAACGTCCCCTTCGCATGTTCTCCTGGAAATGGTTTCATTAAGTTCTCCTGTAGAGGAAACGCATCGTCACAAACAAACACAAAAGGTTTTGGTTGTCCTGTCTTGTTGTCCTGGCAGCAGTTTTGCAGGTGGCAAATTTAATGTAAGTAGGGTAAGATAGCCGATTCTGGAACCTCCTCAAATTCAGCGGCTTTCACCTAGCCTGAGAAGCGAGCAGCGGCTCCCTCCCCAGCAATGGCGCCCTCTGCAAATCGCCGCTGGCGAGGTTTCGAACTAGCGTGTGCGTAGTACGGGGAGCGCTCTTAAAGTTTTACTGTGTTAGCTACGGGGAGCGCTCATAAAGTTCTCCAGTGTACGCTGCGGGGCGCGCACGTAGAGTTTTACATCAGAGTTTACGGGGGCCTCGGCGGTTAGCGGGGGGGCCCGGGGATTCAGCTGAAGCGGGGACCTGGAGGATGGTGGGCATTTTTCGAAATAAAAAAGAATTAAATTGACACAATTTATTTTTCTCAACGGAGACAGTTAAATAATAAATTACACTAATATAAATCTTTAATTTCTTAAAATTACGATAAACTATTTGAGAAAATTGGATAGTTGTCTAACATTATGTAATGCACAAATACAGTAATCCTTAGTATGAAACATGCAAGTTGAATTAGTCTTATCTAACTTAATACTATTTTTATCACATTCTAAATTAATTATTACAGAATTAGGTAAGTAATTTCTTAGAAACATTTTTTTCTGATGACCCTTAACATAAATGCGGTCGCTGTAGTGAACAAATCTATTCAAAATATTACTTATTTGAGAGTAGTGAATATATCCATCGTTATAACGTAAACCATGATGATTTTCTTTTAACCATAATACCTGACGTAATTCTTCACGTGTTAACTTATTATAAGACATATTAGGCTTGAAAATGAAATGTCCCACTTTTACACCGTCACTGATTGCCAGTTCCTTAAGCATAAATCCCTTTTTCAGTTGAAATCCCTGTAGATCAATAATTACATATGAATCATGTTGTGATGAAGTTAAGTTTACATTTTTTCTTCTTCTATCCGATAATCCACAATCACACCAATCATTCATTGTCGTTGTATCATCAAAATTATCCATTACGAAATTATTTTCTTAACTGTCCCCGTAAGAGGTTGGTATTCCACTATGTTATCGTGTAAAATGAGACAGTATACTGTTGTATCCGCTTTAAATTGTTCTTGGCACTCCATTTCAAGTTTTATATCAACACTTGAGGAAATTAGTGATTCGTTTTGCTTGGAGCAGTCGATTAAATAAAGGGCATGATCATGAAATTGATCATAATCCAAAAGTGGTTGGTTTTGACGACCGTAATAACTAGCTTGGAAATTTGAGTAAGCGTGATATGCAATAGCATATCGTTTAAGCCCCATATTTAAATTCATGGAGGTGTAGGGATAGCTCTCCGAGTTTAAATATAATTTGATGTTAGTAATTGCAGAATGGTCAAAGTCGGAAGAATCTTCTAGGTGATTATCCTTCTTCTTAAATTGAAATCCTACAATAACATGACGTGGCTTCTCCAAGTTAGTGCTAGTTTTTATGGGCCAAATATCGTTCTTCGTAGTACGCAATGAAGGTAATTCATGTAATTCCCACCTTCTGAAAGGTATGTATATGGATTTATTTTCTCTAAGAGTCTGTAGCAGTTTCAAGCGAGTCTTATCGTTTACAGTAATGTGTGGCACATACCATTCAATCTTTTCAATTTCTATAGTCGCCTTTTTCGTACCATCGGTCAGACTGTTTTTATAACAATTATCGTCAGTTTTACTACGATTCAGGATCAGTTCCTGACTGACATTCATTATTATCTGCTTGTAATCATCGAACACGCCAAAAAAGAATTTAAGCGGCAAAACAGCGTTGAAAGCATTTACGGAGAAGGTGGGTTGTTCTTTTTTGAACGGACACCAACCTGCCATTTCAAGCATTTTAGATTCATCGGCATTGTAAGAAACATAAGCCTTCATAGTTGTTGTTATACCGGGTTTCATGCAACGATCAATCTCCACACCGTTAATTTCATAACGCATCTGATCAAATAGAAACGCATATGCGTTGTTTGTTAGTTTACAACTACCGGTTCCATTCTGCTCGCTGAATTTACCCTGTATATGAATGAAACTTTCACTTGGTAAAGTGTAAATATCTTGATGTTGAATAGGAATACGAATTTCATCATTCAGCTTAAAGTTATTTGCACGTGGATAGTAAACATGGTATTGTTCCTTCACTATTGCGTCATCGAATTTTAATCCTTGGAATATCTGCAGCTTTTCCATTATTACTACTATTGATCACTTTTAAACCAATAGATTTTAGAAAAGCAATGTTGGTAGGTGTTAATCGACTGTGCTTGCGTGATTGAATGAATGTGTGTCTTTCTGATATATGCGTTTTATTGTTTCGATTATTAAATGACAGACCCATTTTTCTCTCTCTACCTCACGACAATTTCTTCAGTTCAAGACGTACAACTATCTGTTCACCTCGAAAATCTACTGGGTCAGAGTCTTGATCTAGTAAGGTCAGCGTGATATTACTAATTGTTTTTGTGTTAATCGGCAAATAAACAATATTTCTTGGTTCTATATTGATGCTATAGCCTGGTTCTACCGAAGGTGCGAATTCAAATAATGTGTGTGCAAGATGTGTGTCGTAGTACGTAGACGTTACGATATTACACTCGATTCGTATAGTTACGACCTTTATAATTTGTACAGCGAGATCTGATTCATGACTTTCTCCGGCAACTAATTTTCGACTACTGAATCCTAACATTCGACCAATAGAATCATTTGGTGTGAAATCAATGGTATAGCGACTCTGTATCTCGCATCTTAGTGTATTGTTGTTAGGCTTTATTGACAGCAATTTGTCCTTATCGGATACGTCACCGGTTATTTGTTTCTGTAGGTAAGCCTCCAAATCCCCAATTTCATAGGAACCCGTAGGTATCTCTAACACGTGGTTATCGTAATAAAATTTATTGTGCCCCTCATAGACGTTCGGGATAGTATTATATGTGTGCAGACCTATCAGACCAATTGCGTATTCATTTTGATTATCTAATTCAATTGGTGGATAGTAATCTGCAGTGAGCACATTACTAGTGCTGCTGAGCGTGAACGTACTCGACATGATACTAATGACATTCTTATCTTTGCACACAACTATATAGAAATTTTAAACACAAATGTCCACAATTTTTGGCATCAAAATTTTGAAATCGCGAATGATTGTAAATAATTTTACAGTTTTTAAAGTATTCTATCAATTCTAAAGGTGGTGCTAAGTTACCAAATGAATCAAAATATTGAACTGTACGCTTCTTCTTAGAATATGCAACCCAATGTGTTCCAGGTCCGGATATTGAATCAAGATTAATGACTGCACACTCGCTATCCATTGGTTTATTGGGCAAATTGTCTCTCATAAACACACCTCGAAAATTTGGTAAGTTTTCTCCAAACTTCAAAATATCTTGGTCTGTGAGAGCTCTTTGTGGCAGTCGGCTTAGTAGTTTTTTGACTGTTTATAAGGTGTTAAATAGAGTCCCATTCCTTTTCTATACGGTTTCAAATACAGACCCCGACCGTCCTTACCTAGTGCTACAGCCTCCATTGCCTTATTATGTCGTTGTGTTTCAGCTAGTAATTTTTGAGACGCTTTAACTTTATTTACTGCCTGTGTAATTCCAGCAGCTCCTCCAGCAAGAGTGCCCAAAGCGCTCAAACCCGCAAATAGTGGTATTAGAGGTATGAAGCCACCAGATTTCGGTATCGGTATAATTCTAGGCGTTCTGATATTTTTGCTACCTCCATTCTTTCTAACAGCAATTTTAGCAGCGGTGAGTGATATTTTTGCTTGCTCCGCTAAATCCTTAATTTTTGAATTCTTCAGAGCTGATTTTGCTTGTGCTACAACGCCCCTTCTGACAGGAACTCTTCTGCCCTTAGTACCAGATCCTATCATTAGCTTTCTACTGCTTCTTCGCCGTACTCTCTTCCTTTGTGTATTGACACCCATTCCCAGTTTTCTTTTAACTTTCATACTATTAGTCACTAACCAGGCAGCCGCCTTTTCACCAAAACTTGCGTCTTTCGACTTAACACGATTCCAAGCTTTTTCTTCTAGAATTTGATCAGCCTTGTGGCGATTTTTAATATCCTTTGTTATCGAATATGCAATATCGTGTTCTTTACATGCAGAGTCGAGAGGGTTTATTCCACGGTCTCCTCGTGCTAAACGCTCATTCAATTTTGTACCAGGGCCGCACCACTGATAATTCGGAATATGCAGCTCTACGGGGAGTTTGTTGATAAGTGTGTTTAAGACACCACCACCTTCTTTGAATGCTAACATTTGAGTGAATGATATTTAATTGGTTACATCCTCTAAATACACTTAGTATTGCAACATGCGTTTTGTTAAGCAGAAGCTTAACCTCCGCGTGGAAAATTTGGATAATAAATTACTGACTGAAAATTCATATCCCAGACACAATTCATTACTACCCAATACAATCCGATGTATAATCTGCGGACCGTCCAATTGTGGAAAAACGAATGCTCTGTTCAGTCTGATTATCGAAGAAAACGGTCTTAAATTTCATAATATCTATGTGTACTCCAAGTCACTCTATCAGCCGAAATATCACTTCCTGGAGAAAGTCATTAATAATGTTCAAGGTGTAAAGTATTTCAAGTACACAGAAAACGATAATATTATAGATCCTAGTGAAGCTCTAGAAAATTCTATATTTATTTTCGATGATGTGGTGTGTGACAAGCAGGATAAAATTAGAGCGTATTTTAGTATGGGGCGACATAGGGCGGTTGATTCTTTCTACTTATGTCAAACATATACTCGCATACCTAAACATTTAATTCGAGACAATGCTAATTTTATTATTTTGTTTAAGCAAGACGATCTAAATCTTAGACATATATATGATGATCACGTGGGCACCGACATGACTTTCGATCAGTTCAAATCTGTTTGTTCAGAGTGTTGGAAAAGGAAATATGACTTTTTGACAATTGATAAAGACAGTAATATAAACGAGGGTCGCTATAGAAAAATGTTTGACTACTATATATATTTGTAAACGAACTCACCTATATCAATCAAATATTGATAGTCAACCGTGTTAGACGTGTTAAAATGGAAGAAGTAACGGAAGCATACGATGATACGCCTGTAGGTTGTTGCGACATCTGTTGTTTGTTCTGTGAATGTATTTCAACTTTTCTACTATGTATTTTCTATTAGTCATTAAGGACAAGTTGCAGTGATAACATGAAATTACAACTTTGAACATTAGAGAGAGCTCTTCAATACTTGTTTGAAGTTGTCAAAGCTCATTGTAAGCTGTTCAAAGCTCTTTAGAAGCTGTTCAAAGCTCTTCAAAAGCTGTTCGAAGCTCTTTAGAATCGATTCAGAAGTATTTCCATTATTCAAAGCAATTTTTTTAACAATGTCTACTCAGAAACATAATGGAAATACTAGTGATAAAATTACGTCTGAAATAATAAAAGCTACCAAGTCCATTAGAAGGAAGCATTTGGCATTAAAATCAGGTCGTTCTGATTATGATAAGTTAATAGTAGAACATTTTAAACCTGTTACCCAACCCCTTCGGAAGGTGTTGAAAGATGTTGTTATACCAACGGTTAAAAGTGAAACTAAGATGGAGCCAAAGGATGAAAGTATGGATGAGGATGGTGAAATATTAAAAACATCTCCAACAAAACTTCGATTGGAAAAACCGACAACACCTAAAAAGAGGGTTAGTATAACCCATGATCGTGCAATTCAAGTACAGCCCACCGGTATCAACAAAGGTGTACAACATGATGATAGTGTATTTGATCTTGATACAACACCAGTAGAAGTGGATCCTGAGAAATCATTTGAACAATATCGTACTCAATATAGGGAGATGCTTAGAAGGACACCTGAAATCGTGGATGACTATCTGGAACAGTACGAGTTAATGCCAAGGACTTACATGGATGGCTTATTGGCGGATACCGCTGGTGAATATGATTTAACAACAGGTGTTCACTTCGATCCAGTAACAAATAAATTTAAAATTGGAAACTCCATTTTAACCATCGACGGTAAAGATATTGTAATCGATAATGTGCGATATAGAGGAACTGGTGGTCTCTACGAATTAATATTTAAAACCCGTCCGGAAGGTTTTACTAAAGAAGATGATGATCGATATCGTGCAATTTTAAAACAGACTAATGTACATCGTCGCGGATATGATCCTAAAAAACAGGTTCAAGGCACTAAGAGTTACAAGTATGTAAACATCATTAGACCTCTGACATTTGAGAGACACGCATCAGCAAGTGGACGTATTGAGGGCAGTGGCCATCTGGGGGAAGAATTAATATATAGAAGTGAACCATACCAGTACGTTTACTGGGATGATGTAAACGAGCTTGTTGATCGTCTACGCCTACTTATGGCTTCGAAAACTGCAGGCCATAATGGTCATGTTAATGAGATTGCCTCAATAATAGAAGAGCTCCAGGAAGCTGGTGTCATTGAATATAATTAGAGGATTTTTAATCGAAGCGTTTCAGTCTAAATATATACACCAATATGGATAGTATTGATAAATTTGGTCGACATTTAACTAAATCAAAAACAAAAATTTCTATACCGACAGATAAGCTTCATCCAATTTTGGAAACTAGTGCTGATGGACATTACAATTTTCAAAATAAGCGACTATGTAATGTTCAATCACCAGTAGAAGCTGATGACTGTGCAAATAAAGGTTATGTTGACAAAAAGTTTAAAGATGTTGATGAAGTCATTAAAAAATCTAAATCACCGTATTATAACCAAATTACAGAGTTTATCAAGCTGCAAACTGATGTTGATGATTTAAAACGTTTGAAAACCAACGCCACCAGCAAAACTGATGAGCTGACGGACAGCGTAGATCGACTAAAGACAGTGTTTGATACGTTTCAAAATAAAGTAGATAAGCTTAGCAATTTGGACAACAAGTTCAGACTTGAATTGGATGTCGTTGAAGGTAATATAAAACGAAATGATGTATCATACAAAAAATTATTGACAAACTTGGAAACAAAAATCGATAATAAAATTAAGAAGTTAAAGACTCATAATGAGTCAAATTAAGCAAGATGTAGTTAATGAGTTACATAGACCAGCTCGAAGAAGATTCAAAAGACGTCGTGTTATCATTAAAGGACTCGATGACTTGTGGCAGACCGATTTGATGGAATTTATTCCTTATGCCCGTGAAAATAAAGGTTATAAATACATACTCGTGGTTATAGACTGCTTCTCGAAATTTCTATGGACTCAACCTCTAAAAAGTAAAGCAAGTGTAGAAGTAAGGAAGGCTATGGAGAAAATTCTACAAGGACCTAGACAGCCTAAAAATTTACAATCGGATAATGGACGTGAATTTTATAACACGCAATTTCAAAAACTTATGAAAGATTATAAGATAAATCATTATTCTTCATATAGTACAATGAAGGCATCTATTGCAGAGCGTGTAATTCGGACACTCAAAGAAAAGCTGTATAAGGAATTCAGTATGAGTGGTAAATATAAGTGGATGGATATATTACCAGCAGTAACTAATACTTATAACAGCACTAAACATAGAACTATTAAAATGCTACCTCGTGATGTTAACAAGAAAAATGAAAAGAGATTGTTAAAAAGTGTTTATAATCATGTGAAAATAAGTGGCCATCGAATTTTTAGAGTTGGCGATGTTGTACGTATAAGTAAACATAAAAGCCTGTTCGAGAAGGGATACACGCCAAACTGGCCCACAGAACTCTTCAAAATTGTTAAGGCTAAAATAACAAATCCTGCAACATATAATCTAGAAGACATGAACGGACAACCCATTTTGGGTAGTTTTTACGAACAAGAATTGCAAAAATCTAAACATAAAGATGTATATCTTGTGGAGAAAGTTTTACGTAGAAAAGGTAATAAAGTTTATGTTAAATGGTTGGGGTTAAAAACAAATTCTTGGATAGATAAGGAAAATGTTATGTAATATTGTATAGGTAGTAATTAGTAACATAATGTTCGTAAATGTACATACTTTAATTATGAATAAAACAAATATATCGTTAACAGATTTTTTATTTAAAAAAAAATTGAGACAGTTCCTTCTGTTATTATACAAGTTTTCAGTTTAGTGATCATAAAGATGCGTATTCTATCCAGTTAAATACGTTACGAAGCATTATTACACTTTATACAAGTATTAGTTGGAATAATAGAATATATTTCCCCAGCACAATGAATGCACTGTGGTAGGTATCGTTCCAGGTGTGAATCTTCATCATAGTTATGAAATTGATTTAATTCAAACATCTGTGGTAAACATAATTCCTCATATCTATCGGTGTAAGGATTCCCAATTTCGTTACAATTGCAGCACAGGAAAATATACTTGCCACCTCTACATAAGATGAAATAAGGTCTTGGTAAATAACATATGTTCATATCCATATTATCTTCATCGCTTTCATTACCAGCAACTTCTAAAGATGGGGTATAACACATCAGCAATGCACCCTGAAACATTTTCAAATTTTATTAGAGTTAAAAGTGATGTTGATGAACTAACCTTTTTAATCGTTTCAAACGCAAATTCTTTCGAATCCAATGTGAAGTTAATGATTATCGATTGTTTGCATGAAATGGAATGACTAAAAGAAACCTATTCAATAGAATAATGACCCCAAGCTAAGGTATTTACACAATCTGGTTTAATGTAGCGTTTATCGTCAGCAGGTGAAAGAGCCAATTTGTTTTGAACAATCGTAAACATTTCATGTAATTTACTTCTAAAAAGCGTTTGTTTACGATAAATTGTTTGTTCGTCAAATAAACAAGTTTTATAATCTTCATAAGAAGTGTCATCTCTCACTACATACTTTTTCACACCTTTTACTTTCTTTGTTACTTTATCCTCAACCTTATTGCAATACATTTTTGATCGCAACCCAATGAACTCTCGTTGTATCTTACCCCCATTCTCATCCTTGAATAAGCCAGGGACAGCTTTATTTTGACATGGTATATTAAACATGTTATCTAACGGAAAATTTGAGGTATCAAATTTTGATAAATTTTTCTTCATGTCTTCATAAAGATCTTCGGTAAATATGTTCAGAATGAAACTATCTGTGTCCATGTAACACAGTTTTACCCGCTCTTGATAAAATGGTTTTATAAAATTGTAATAAAAATCGTACATTAATAATTTAGATATTTCTAAAACCGCAAAGCCTATATAAATAGGTTTATTATAGATCACTTTTAACCTTTGCATTTCGATAGCAACTAAATTTTCGTTAAAAATTGAGAGACTTTTGAAATTTGGTTTAGCAATAAAAGAACTAGCACCCCTTTTATGACCAAGATTATCCCAATGGGTTAGCAATTTTACGTCTACACGCTTATCAATATTTTCCATTGTCTTTCCAAAAACAGCATTATTCATTAATTTATAAAAATCCTTTTCAAAATCGGTTTTTGCTTTCTGACGAAGACTTGTGTTGAGATCTATATAATTTTTAAGCCAATCAGATTGTTGAAACGCTAATATTCTATGAATTCGAGCTATTTTGAGACCGTGTTGCAAAGCTTGCTTGAGGTTCCGATAATGACTGACATACCTGTCCTTGTTATGTAAGTTCGCAATTAATTTAAATGTCTGAAACTTAGAGGTTGGTGGTGTAATATTCTCCGCAAGAAAGGGTAAATCATTGTGATCATCATGACATGAGATTGGATATTCAATGTCAGCCTCTACAAAGTATCCAATATTAGCTGAATCTGAAGTATTTAAAATATCAAAATTCTGAATTTCAGTGTCGGACAGCCATCTAAAACCAGAATACGGTAAATACTGAGACATAGCCCAACCATATAAATTGTTTGCATCCCAATAAGCTAAATAAGACGAGGGATTATTCTTATCGTAATCACTCATATATTTGTTATTTGCTTTACTATAGCGGAGCGAACACTGACTAATACCTCCCCTAATAGCTTTCTTAACAAAGTGGTGCATGTTGATATCAGTTAGCAATTCCAAAGAAATCTTAGTGTGTTTTAACATCGCGTCAAAAGTTAGTCCGGGGCTAGTGTAGTAGTGAGCGGGGTCTAAACTATAAGTTTTCATGCTAACTTCTCGAAAGTTTTCGAATACATCTGTTAAAAGTAAAACATCTGTTTTTAAATATAAATTAGAATAATCGAGTAAATTTTTACATTCAAACGTAGTCCACATAGTATGAGCATACTGATACTCTGCATCGCTCACATGAGTATTTGTTAAAGAATTAAAAAAATTTTCTTTGCTTGGTAAACTTGTTTCATATAATTTTTCAAAAGTACTCATATATTGATAAGGAAAGATTCCCTTCTTTCGAACTAAAGCAAATTTTTCATTATCAGGAAAATATGATCGGGTGTGTTTGAATTGATTCTTTGACAAACTTTTTGCTAATTTATCGAGCGAACTACTCAAGAAACGAAAACTATCTACAAATCTAAGTTTAAGAAACACATTTCTCTCCACTCCATTTTTATCAGTATATTTATTTACAAGAATAGCTTTAATAGCTGCTATATAACTTTCCTTATTTCGAGGAATAATTTCAATGGTTTGATCATCAGTAGCAAGGTCTTTTATAAATAAATGTAGGTCATACCCGCTTAAATTATGTATAAAAATTGTTATGAAATTGCTAATTTTAAAACCTAAGTTACACAAAGAATGACTTGCCCCTCGAAAAGCTCCTGTTAAATGACAATGATCTGCAACTTTAACATCACTCTCTAATAGAGGCAATTCGCAAATGTGACAATTTTCAGCATTATCATAAAGCGCTTTTTCTTCCCGCGTTAACGGTAACATTGGTTTAATTACGTTTAAGTGATTTTCGTAAATCCAGTGAGCATCCTCCATTAATCGCGAGATAAACACTTTTGTACAATCCAAACCAGTGTAGGTAACGTATTTATTCAAATTTTGATTAAAAGAACAAATAATTTTATAGCCAAAACTGTATGGAACATGAACATGTGTATTTACCGTATATGAACTCTCTGGAGGTGGTTCAGAATTCGCAATTGGTTGGAGTAGACATTCAATGTCAGCATAGATCGTAAACCCTACGAAAAGCTTACGATGAAATTGTGTAAATTTTAAGATATTTTCCGGCATCATGACTCCAAATTTAGTCTTTTTTAAGTCATTAGAAGGAAGTACTGTATAAACTTTATTACAATCAAACTTAGAGTGGTTTTCTAAATGTATTTGTGATGAGAATTTTGTTAAGCAACCATCACAAAGGTAAACCGCATGTAGGTGACTAGAAATCTGAGATGAAACTAATCGCGACAGATTTTTTATTAAGACAAAATGAGAATTTTCACCCTCTTCTAAATATAATAAATTCACATGAACCGGACGCTTTTTTGATGTGAAATACAATGGTCCAACAACTTCTACTTTGTTACTGAAATTAGAATCACCTGCTAAACCGTAAACATTTACACTCAGATTGTTCAGTTCTTCGATTTTCGGTAACTCTTTCATTTTGACTGGAAAGTTGATACCTTTTAAATTTAAAACGTTCTTATAATGGGGGTATGACGTAATTTGATTAGAGTGCTTGGTAGTAGGATAAAGCGCCGCAACTAAACTCCAAGCTAAACACATATCCTTACAATGAATGTTAATGCAAGCTTTCTTAGATTCGATGATAGGGGGTAATCGAATGTAAGAGGAACCTGTTAACGGTTCATATAAATTTACATTAATTTCCATGTGAGAAATTTTGACTAAGCTGAAACCAGATCCCCTCTCTTGAAATTCACCACTTTTGTTAATCATAACCTCTGCTAATTGATCATACTTTTCCTCAATATTCGAAAATTCACTAACAATAATATACTTAGTATTAAATGATTTTAATTCCGTTTGCTGTCCTTTATCAGTAATTTTAGTATAAAAAGCGAACAATTCCAATTGGAATTTTATATTGAGAAAATTCTTCAAGACATTTCTTATAAGTTCACAAGTTTGCATTTTGATTGATTCTAAAAATTTTGGTATATCATTCTTGTTGGTAGTTTCAATTTTATAACTCGCTACACGATTGCTAAAGCTCGAATTTATTCTAAATACACCATCCCCCAAAGCCTGATTGTTAGCTGCAATATGTTGCTGTGATCTTAAATGACCTCGGTATTGTAAAACAGAACAAAAACTTTGGTCGCAGCAATTATAGTTGCTAACAGCCACCTCAGGCTTCTCGTTAGGTTTGTTTGTCTTTGAAGCAACCCTAGGTCTCTTAATAGATGGTTCCAGTACATGCTTACACTCGGTAAATTTTAATCCACATTTTTCACATAGAAACGTTGCATGCATTGTATTGATATGTCGTCTAACATTATCTTTTCTTGTAAATGTTTTTGAGCAAATAGGACATATTGCTGTGACCTCGCAAATTTGTAAAATAAGAATAGTTTTAGAGATTGATTTAAGAATTAGTTTAAGCTTAGAAATAAAAGTAAAAATAAGAAAAAGTCCTATTTAGATATTATTGAGTAAAATTATGCAACAAGAACTACATGAAGGTATACAAAGTTGCATACTTATAGTCAAATTTTTATTATAACAGTAAATAATGAAATATGCAAAGTAAAGTTTATTAAATAAATATAAAACAAATGATGTAGAATAAAAATTTATTAAATAAAGAAATATATGAAATAAAGACAAAATAAATATAAGTAATATATTTCTTTTGTAGAAAAGATACACAAAAAGTATGGGTTATAAATCATGAAAAGAAATGAAATTTATATGCATAAGGCAATAAAAATCTTATGAGAGTTTATGAAATAAATAGTATTAAAGAATAAAATTTACCTTAGCTTACTACTAGACAAATAAAAAAGGATATAAAAATGTGTAAAACATGGAAGCAATCAGCAGTGACATATTTTTGTATTTAAAAGCTGACATTATAAATAAATAAAAAGGTATCTGTGTTCATGAGTTGCTCGTAACACAATGCTTCAGGGACTAGAGGCGGACGTGTTCTACAAGGATAGGCAGTGCGGAATAATGGTTATTTTCAACATGTTTCCCATTTTGTCAAGGCGCACTCCGGCTAAAAGAAAAGTAAAACTAACATAAATAAATGGAAAGAAAAATATGCATCGAACAATGAACAAGGTAATGGGTTCATTGACGAGTACAAGGAAGGATGGTATTAGTAACAAGAATAAACCTACCGTTGGGAATGATGTGCAAAGCAGAGGGGACCTTTGAAGTGGAAGGTTATGTTGACGTTTAAGTGAATTGTGAACTGTCAGAACAAAATGTGTATGTGTGCGTGAATCAAGGCGGCAACATATGGGCAGCGATTTCACGGGAAAAGTGTATTCCAGTACCAACCTAAACATGGACTAGAGGGCGCAATGGTCAACATAGTTTATTTTTGCCGCTATAAATACGAAGACAAGATTCGACAAGACAGACTTCTGATAACACTTCCGAGAGGGAGACTTTCTGATAACACCTACGAGAGGTGAACTTCTCAGAACACTTACAAAAGGAAGATCTCTTAAAGAATAAGTTTTTTTTTAATTGTTATATTGTAGTTTTTCATTATTTCTTCAACACATATAGTAACAGTAATTTATTTTATTTAATACATTTGAATTCATTTGAAGCGTTCATAATGGACATTCAAAATAGATTTATTGATAACAAGTAAGTTTATTATTTCTTTTGAAAATTAAGTTATACGAGTTGTTGGACAGACATTGATTTTTACGTGCGAATGATTAATCAATGTATAGTTGGACAAAAAAATAGACAAGTAAATAATTTATCCTGTAAGGTTTATTTTGAATTTATATAGTTGGAATTACAACCAAATAGGATTAATGGTGTTGGTCAGTTGGAGAGATGTTACGTGAAAATGAGCATTTTCTTCATCGTATTGTCTAGACATCATTAATTTCTTTCAAATTAAGCGAATAATAAATTAGAATTTCACAAGGCATAGATTAAGAGCTCGATACAACACGTGCAAATGGTTGTCTAAAGCAATTAATTGAAGCCTATACATAAATATTATAACGTCGATGAGTATATTCATAAACGTACAATAAAAGTTTATTTTTGTTTATTTGCAGGATAAATATTTATTTTGTTTGGTAGAATAAATAAATAAACAAAAGATTTACATACATTACAACCGGCATTAGGTATAAATGATATGAGCATTTTTCAATTATGTATCTTGTTTAGAGCATAAAGGTGTGCATATAAAGGAAACTATATTTTTGAATCCATAAATTACAAAATAAAAAAAAAAAATACATGATTATGTTGAATAGACATACAGTTTTTTTCTTTGAACAAAACTATTACCTCTTTCCCTATAATGAGCAAGAGAAAAATCATCAGCAAATAAGAAGGAACCACAAACATTGCCAGGACCCACAATAGTTATAAGGTACATGACACAACAATATAAGATAAAACACAAAACCAATTATAAGTTCTTGGTGTGTAAAGAATAATTTAAAGAGTATAATGTGTACAAAAGACTATACCCTACGTGTGGTAATACACACAAAAGTATGTTGTTACAGCATATAAATTATATGGCAATATTGTTATTTAAAATAAATATTTATATGTCACAGCAATATGTTTACCATTACTTACTTCTACAAAACTGATATTCAATGATTAATATTAAAGTGTGAAAAGTAACTTACCTGAAATCGCTTGAACTAATGAATGTTGGCGTAACGCAGATCGTTTCATTTACTGTGGCTTACCAGGTTTCTGCTTGCTTTTATATAGTTGCTAAGATAAACGATTCTTCTGGTGGTGGAATGAACCCACTAATGGAAGAATACTAATATTTTGTTACACTAATTTTTAAAAAACTCAACTAAAAGTAAGTGAAAGAGATTTGTTACATTTAGTACTTATTTTTATTATCTTCTTGTAGTAACATATTTAGCAAAATGACAAATTGTAATTATAAAAATTATAAATTGAGTTATACTAGCAGCCTGCAAAGAAAAGAAAGGAGTTTAGCATAAAAAAACTTGAAGCTACTTACGTTTCGTTACATTTCTACTCCTTAAAGTCATAAAGTGCTCGTCGACTGTTATATACTTCTGTACATTCGTCGCAGCACACGCCTTCTACTAACACTTCTAGGGCTTTACTACAAAGATAACACTCTAACGAATTTATCTCCGGTATATCACTTGCTATGATAGTCTTGTGGAGTTCTACCTTCTCCAATCTATCTAAGGGATAGATAGCTCCGCCACAAGCTAAACATAATTTAGTCGTAAATGTATACTTGTAAACATTTGGTGAGTCGGTATAATTAGACGGAATTTTTATGGTTGTGTTTTTGAAAGCATTTTCTATGCTCCCGTAATACACTGTTATGTATTGCGTCCTTTTACAGTAATAACTGTGTACAAATTTAGTTAGGGCAGCTTCGAACAAAGTATGTTTAGTTTCACTAGCTTCAAACGACATTTTTACACAATAATATAGTCTACAATAGCAGAAGGAACTGTCTGACAAGATTTGCTTGTGAAAGGCTTATATAGGTACTTTACACTTGGCAAAATCACAATTTTAGAGAAGGATGAAAAATGGAGATGCATTTCATTACATTATGTAACATATACGTTCCTCATATAGTTGGTGAAAAAAATTTTCAAATCCGATTTTACGACTAATACTTTACCATTCTTGCATTAGTCGTATAATATAAATGTATATGTATTTCCTTCACATTATTTAACATGACACTTTCACTCCTCGTGAGAAATATTTTTTCAAATCATATTTTATGACCAACACTTTACATTACAGTTCATTACGCGCAAATTTAAAAATAGTTAACCCACATATCGCACAAGTTAAGTAACGTTTGCTATATGGAATCTGTATATATGTACGTACGTACGTACGTATGTGTATGTGTGTGTGTGTGCGCGAGGTCGATTACATTGTACTATACACATAAACTGCTTCTCGGTTACTGTTGTAAATTAACATTCCAGTGGTTAAGAATATATCACACCTGTTCTAGTTTCCACTGTCCTTGCGTAATCGGAACATAACATTTTTATGACTATATTTATCGTTGTAAATTAGCATTCCAGTGGCTAATAATATATCGGCCCTGTGCTAGTTTTTAACTTTCCTTGCATAATGCATGTATCATAAATCGGAACGTGACATTTTTATGACTATATTTGAAGTAAATATTTACTTTCAAATTGTTTTAAGTTACCTATTTATAGAAGTAATTTTCTACGATATCTTAGTTACAGTTAAGTCTTAACAGAGTTAAAACAAAGTGAGTAAACGCTCTAGTTCTTTTTCTATTCGTGAATTTTGTGTTCGGTGATTTGTATAATACCTTTTTTTTCTTTTTTTTCTCACTAGAATGAACATTTTAGAGAGCATTAATTCGCTAACCAACTTAAAACCAATTGTGAAGCTGAAGGATTTAGAAAAAAATGTAATTCACAATATTGTTTGTATTACGAGACTTAACACAAAATACGGGGATGCCATAAAATGTGATCTAGAAAATAATTCTACCTATCTACCTAAACGTTGTAATGCTTTTTTCACGGAAGAGAACATTGCTGAATTTTCTAATGGTAAATATGGATTTATTTGTTTGAGAGAAGAAGAAGTTGGAGGGAATACTACTACAATAATACAATTTAAGTGTATTTAGTGTATCATGTAAACTTTGTATTATTTTTTTTTTAACTCTGTTAGATGTAGCACTGTTACTCTATATTATAATAAAAACACATTTAAAGCTTGTGAAAGGGTATTTATTTTAAAAAAAAAAACATTACATTACGTTAGCATTGATTGTTTTTTTCTAACTTTTGAAAATCACTATACATATTTTGAGAAAAGAACTGTAGGAATTCCAACATAAAGAAGCAGTTTGAACGAGAAGATATGTATTTTCTAGCATCTTCAAGTAACGTGTTATTAGCATTCAGACAAAATTGTAAAGTTTTCCTATAAATATCCAAAAAGTTGTTTTTACACAATGCTTTGAATTTTTCGTGTATTAAATCCTTTAGTTTATATAAGTTAAGATAGCTCCTTGCTGTCATTGTAATTTCTGAATTGCGGCTTAAGATATGTATTATTGTTAAGTGTCTGTAGGAAGAACGTTGCACTTTATGAGTTACATTAAAATCGTCTTGCCAAAACAGCAACCATTCCTCTTGTGTAAAAAAAATACATGCACGCCTTGTACAAATCTTTGCGAGGGGGATGTAGCCCGCAGCTGGACTAACTCCAATAGTAACGTTCTTACTTCCTGATGCGTTGATGTTATATGTCGATGCATCAATCATAAACTTTTCCTTTTTAATTTTTTCCTCAAATACTATTAATTCTCGTTCAAGTCTTTGCCATTGTTTCTTCAGTTCTTGCGAAATTATATTGTCCGTGTTCTCAGTATGTTCACATTCCATTTTACATTCAAGTATACAGACACACGATAGGTACTAAAACTTATATTTACACTCACAGATGTTATAGATCACTTATTACTATCACATTAATCCAATTCCTTTATACTTTTGTTCTTTTTCTTTCTTTTTTCATCGCAGCAGTAATGACAACATCGTTTTGGGGGTGGTGGACCATCAATATGATCTTCCTGATCAGGTGTATTATAATGTTTATAACAGGGTCGATATGATCTCAGTTTCTTTTTATTCTCGATGCTAATGTAAGTCCAGATTTTCTCCAAATCTTCCGCACGAAATTTCTGTTTTAAAACATACAATGGTATATAAGGAACCAATTCACTACTTATATCTTCATAATTATCGATACACTTCAAGACGTGACCAACTTTATCAATAGCTAGTTGATGTAAATCCATTTCTATAATATATATAGCACGAAAACGATCGCAAATTATCGAGATACTACCGAAAATTTAACTTCACGTATTTTATATAAACCACCATCATTAGAGGGGTTACCCCCTACTACTATAACTGCTACCTTGAAGAAAAGGTCTTGCAATATTGACAAAACAATTTAATTTTTTTATTTCGAAAAATGCCCACCATCCTCCAGGTCCCCGCTTCAGCTGAATCCCCGGGCCCCCCGCTAACCGCCGAGGCCCCCGTAAACTCTGATGTAAAACTCTACGTGCGCGCCCCGCAGCGTACACTGGAGAACTTTATGAGCGCTCCCCGTAGCTAACACAGTAAAACTTTAAGAGCGCTCCCCGTACTACGCACACGCTAGTTCGAAACCTCGCCAGCGGCGATTTGCAGAGGGCGCCACTGCTGGGGAGGGGGCCGCTGCTCGCTTCTCAGGCTAGGTGAAAGCCGCTGAATTTGAGGAGGTTCCAGAATCGGCTATCTTACCCTACTATCGTTTAGTTTCTTTGCAAAATCTGTATTTTTAAAAACTCCACCATCGGAAATTCGTCCCTGGCATCCCACATTCGCATATAAAAATCTATATTTTGCATCTACTACTGCCATAAGGAGAATACTGAAAGTGCCCTTGTAATTATAATATTCACTTCCACTTTTGAAAGGGGCTTGTAGTACGACATGTTTCCCATCCATTGCTCCTACGCATTGAGGAAAATTCCACAGGTCTTCATAATCATGGCCAACTTGAATCCACTCCTCGGGTGAAGCGGGTAACTGAAAAAATATTTTTGTTCCTGTTACTTCCTGTCGTAGAAAAATTAAGATATATTACTCTGGAGCAAAGTGCCATTTCCTCCCTTGGATGTTGATCACAGTCTCCGCAGGAGGAAATGATGCCCTTTGCTACCTTTTTATACAAAAAGCTATTAAAAGAGGACGTTGATTACGTTCTTTTCGAAGTTTGCTAAAATTTTGACACCCCTCGGTTCTTGCAATATTTTGATCTAATCTAATAAATCTAATTTACAGTTTCACTATGTATATATACGGGGTATTTTTATTTTTATTTTTTGTTCCAGACACAGGAATTGGAAAGTACCCAAGAAGACGACACATTACAATCAAAAATTCTTTCTAATGAGGATTCGTCCAACACTCATGTAGAACCAAGACAGGAAACCTCTGCTGATTCTCCACTTTATGAATCAGAGCTATCTCGTGACACCGTGAGACAGTTGGTACCACCAGGAAAGAAGACGTGGGGGAAGCGCTCCAGTCCCTCTGATCCGCAAATTGACGAAGCTTTCAAAGCAATAAAAGCACTAACAGGAAACCGATCAAAAAGGGACAGCTTTCACGTATATGGCGAACACGTAGGAAATAAATTAAGAACGTATAATGCATTTATTCGAGCTGACGTAGAACATAAAATTAACTGCCTTCTCCATGATGCTGATATGCAAATGCTCTACCAATCACAACAACAGTTGAATGAAAGGCCAACGTATTTGCCTCCAGTAAGTGTATCTAGTGCAAGTTCATCATATCCATCACCATTCCCGTCTCCACATCCATCACAAAGTGTCCGACGTTCTGTAGAGCCGCAGGAAGATAGCTTTATTGACGCTCTACTTGCATCCTAAAAGCAACAGGGAGATGTCTATACGGAATTGTCTTAAAAACGATGTTATCTACCTACTTATTTGAATAAATAGTAAGAAAAGACTTTGATTTTTTTACCTGGATCTGATCCTTCAAAGCTTCTATTAGCGCTTCGCATACTTCCGGGATTATAGTACCAATTAACTGCTCCGATATGCGAAAAAGGTACATCAGACTAACATACGAATCTCCTGTGGCTAAAAACCGTAAAGTTACCAACAATATTGTCTTGACACATATTGGTTCTCGATAGTTCGTATGTTTTCTTGCAATTTTAGGACCAATCATTACAATGAGTTTTTCAAATGTACTTGTATCCATTCGAGAGAAGTTATTGAACAACATGTTGGCCTCCATTCTTAATTCTGAAAAAAACTCTCGTTCTCTGTTAACGAATATACGTCTTTGCCACCAGCTTCGCTTTTTACGGCCTCTTCGTGATAATTTTATTTTTATAAATAAGAACACACACCACGCGAGTACAGCATCTTCTTCGTCTCTCATTGGCACCGACTAAACGAACACCGGGCAAACACTGGAGAAACTTGCAGGTCGATGTTGACAAACAGTTTGTCGACAATGTTTTCTCCCCACCGAAACAACTTTGCCAACAGCTGCCTAAGTGTTGTTCAACTGTTGCACAACCATGTTTGCTTGGTCTATTCCCACCTTAACAAAGGATATAGTGGACATATTTTTGGGGAAAAATTAAATTGTGCGTTTGGAAGCCCTCGGTAATGAAGTTCGCATTATATTGTAAAGTGTTACCATAATCGTGTGCGCTGATTGTGTGCAAACAAACAATTTTGTGTTTTATAATCCGAAAGTAAATATATAGGGACTTGTATTTTGCTTATATTGGGTAGTGTGTTGAAATTTCTGATATTCTGAAGTAGGTTTAGTAACAGGTGTAGATTAGGCTACTCATTTCATAGGGTAGACTTCTGTGGTTATGAATTAATGTCAATAGACAAAGCATATTAGTCAAGCGGGAGTAAAGGTGTCGATTGTAACATGTGGTACGGTGTCAATTGTAACGTGTTACAACGATACCCATATTCAAATTACTATTTGTTTATAGACTTTGGAAAAAAGACATGGTAAAGCCAAGACCCCGAAAAACAGAGAGGGGTTTGATACCCCAGGTTATCTTTGAAGAAGCTCCAAAGAAGGTAACTGAAGAAGGTAAACAGTCTATTAGAAATGTCGCCGAATATTGTGGAATGTCCCAAAGCTGACGTAAACAAACCCAGAGAAGAAGGATGAGCAAAAAGAAAGACGGCAATTTTAACAGATACGCCGGAGAAACGTTTAATTGAAGAAAGAACTCCAACAAAGATGTCTACAAAACGTAATTTTAAAAATACAAATAACAATAAAGAGAAAAAAAATAAGAATGAGTGTGCTTAAAACCACACAACAGAAGTGTAAGCTTCATCAAGGCGAGGTTAATAATACGAAATAGACGCGTATAATATTTCAGTAACGTATTAAATAAAACGTATTCGCACATTTATTACATTTACACATGTACACACGCGCATAATATTTAGTAACGTATTATACGACTGATGCGTCATGCTCTCTCGTCGCCGAACATATGTATATATATAAATAGACGATATGAATACTCCCTTAGAAGTTCGGCGCTTGGTCTAATGCTAACGTATCGGCGTCATACCCGTGAGATATCGGGATCGAATCTGCTCGGAGACATGAATTTATTTATTCATTTAAATTTCAATTTAATTGAAATTAAATACCTCTATATGATATATTTATCTTGTTCCCATAGCCGACTTTACCTGAACGAGCGTTACACATATCCGAGCGTTGCAGGTCAGTCTTGTTCACTGCCTACAATCAGCGCAACGCGCCTAAAGAAGTTTACACTCAAAAGTACTAAACCAAATAGATTGTTTTCTTCAGAATCAAATGTCGAAGAAACGTATATTGCATCTCTTTTATACCTAAGGCATATTTACTTTTTTAGACGTGTAATTATTGTTAGTACGTATGCATTTTTCTTAGTTGGAATGAAAATCTTCTTTGTTTATTTTGGAAAGTAAAGCTTTTTTCGTTTGAGATTTTTTTTTATTTCCTTAGCTCTCTGTTACAATCGGCACCGGCTTCGTTACAATTGACACCAGTGAGGTTTCAATTGTAACACTTGCTTGTTGTATACAAATACAGATATTACATGTCTTTATAACATATTGTTAAACTTGAAAAATGTAATCAATTACACAAATATTCAATATTATGATACTCTTAAAACCGAAATTTTAAATTTTAAATTGTAACTATAAAAAATATTGTTCAAATTTTGTTACAACTGACAACCGGTCTCCCCTACAACATTTGAAAAGTTGCTATGAGATAACGATGAATGATGAAGTATCTATTATGGGCTTAATTGATAGAGATACCTTTTCAGTACGTGAAATTAATATTTATTTCGACATATCTACGCATGTTCTTTAGAATTACATGCCATTCACAAAAGTAAAAAATTCTAAAAAAATATTAAATGGAAGTTTATTTTGTTTTTGAGTGTAAACTTCTTCTTAATATGTCATTGAGAAGTACTTAAAATTTATTGTCTCAAAATATCTAATTTCTTCCGCCTGTGGGGGATATTGCGGAAGTTATAGAATATTATAACTGAATAAACCCGGTTACGACCTAGAAATATAGGTTGCCATGACTTACAGCATAACTAAAAGTAATCGAGAAGAATTACTTCTAATATTTTCCTTGTACAAATAAGTAAGTTTTATTAAAATTTTAAAACTCATGAAAAGTTAGGAAATTTAATGAATTCGCAATAGTAAAAAAATATCGCAGTCACTGTGTGTCTTGAATTAGCAATAGTATAAGAAATATCGCAGACGCTGTGTGTCAAAAATTGTTTAAACGTCTTAGATTTATAACTTCAGTTTAAAAAGACATCGCCATTGTAAGTACATGAATTTACGTTGAGTGCAAAATGTAATATTTAAAATTTGAATTAATAAATGAGAAGCTCGCGCGCAATACATGATAAATCCACTCGCGGGCGATTTTCACTTTTTGATGGTTACTCATAATTTTGTGTGAGAATTTATTATCATTTGTGAGCAAATCCCCCAAAATCTTCTCTAAAATTCATATCAATATGTCGGTTTTGAATCAGAAACCAGTAAATCCAATAAATTCAAATGCAGTGTGATTTTGGCACAAAACCCACTAGAATCCATTTATGCACTTTCTCTGCATTCTCCTGCCCTCTCTTATTGTCTAGACGAAACTAAGGATTATGTTGGATGGGCAGCATAGGATTTAGTAATACAGCTTCAGACATACCCGTCCTAAATATTTGAAAAAAAGGAAAAACGTTCTAGAGAAAGTTAAAGCTCTTTCACCGGAATTGAAAATGTATCAAAAGAGTGCTGGTGCCTTTTATGAACTTCTACGAGAGGTACCAGAGAAATCTTAAACATTTTGCTTCGACTTGCAGGAAGTACAACCTCTGCCCCGAACATCAATAAACGACGCTTTTTACTCTCACCAAGTAAACTTGTATTCTTTTTGTTGTGTAGATAATAGAGCTAAGAACCCTACTTTTTTATGTGGACTGAGAACCAAGTGGATAATAAGTTGGCTCAGCATTATTTTATTACCTAGACAACCTCGAACTGGATAACATTTCTGTCCTTCGATTATTCTATGATGACTGCGGAGGGCAAACTCGTAACTCCCACATAATTCATATACTGTATTAATGGTTGGAGATCAAGCCCCACCCTCGGTTTTGGAACTCACTTTAACCTTTCCCGTATGAGGTCACCCTTTTCTGCCAGCTGACAGTTTTCGGCAGAGTTGAACAAGATCTGCGAAAAAACCTACTTTAATCTCTAGAGAAAAAGATGAAACTACATACCGGAAATACGGAGAAGTGAGATCATTGGGAAGCCCAGTGTAATATGTAGTGAGGGCAATATTTTATGATGTGTTACACATCACGGAAATTGCCACATATGGCCTCATACCTAGTGCACCTACGTATCAGTGTTTAGGAACTAATAATTAAGTAGAGTAGAATAGTATAACATGTTTTGTAAATAACACAAGTAGGTTAAGAGCAATGTATATAAATAGTAGGATAGAATAAGTAAAGAGGGTAGGACACTAGAGTTGATCACAATGATTATAATAGTCGTAACGTTGTATAGACACATGTAAATAGTGCACAAATAAAGTTGTTAATTATGTGATGTGTGTTACTCTCGAAAGATAGTGTCAACAGACCCGGAACACATTACTATTTCTATATTTTACAAGTGCTCAACATATATTACTACAAAGATATTTTTAACAATAAGATAGAATTGCTGTTGAAAAGCACAAGTACCTATTCAAAATACTACAAAGTAGGTAATTAAACCCGACAGACACACAATGACTTAAGCCCATGTTTATTATCACCATTTACAAAATCTTGAATTACATAAATGATGAACATAAAATAAGGCGACATAAATAAAAATATGGATACATAAAATACCTAACAAATTTAGTAGACGTTTTTTCATCAATATATAATTAAAAGAGTGACAATTAGGGCTTAAAATCTAAATAATGTTAATTACATGGCTATAGAAGGAAACAAAAAAAATAAACCTGCAATAACTAACACCAAATTGATTAATTTATTGTAGTCATAAAACTAACAAGACTTCCAATGATATTGGTGCCTTAGGCCTCATGGGATGGAGTGACGGCACTGCATTTCTGTTGAGGCGTACAGATTGAGGGTGTGCATAGAAAATAGTGTCAAAATGTAGACTGCAGTTTCTTATTACACATTAAACTGGCATTTAGCACAGGTTTCATGTCCATTTGCTCTTGCCAAGTTTCGCTCCTAAATAATAAAATATAATAATTAAACTGTATACTAACAATTATCAACGATAGTATAAAGGCACATTTTCATTATAAGAAACTGCGTAGGAACATCATTACGAAAAACCATAAATACTTCTGTACCAAGAAATTTTAAGTTTGTATTAACACTGCTAAACATCGATTGACTGCTTGTGAAAAAACATAATATAGAAACTTTAAAACAAGTAGTAAGTTTTTCGTGTACTTTAAAGGCTTTCTTATACACTTATATTATACTCCTAATAATTATACTATTAATTGCCAATTACTTACTTAATTGTCATTTAAACTTTAATTGGTGTAATCGGGAACCAACAAAATCCTTGCTACAACCAGGTGGTCCTTATTGCACTTGGAATCAGAAATACAAAAAAAAATATCCAGGTCATATGTCCACTATTAGTGCAGCTTGAAGTCAAAAAAGCCTCGATTTGATACCAGTGGTACTATCCTAAAATTATGAGGGCCGCAAAATAAAAAAATTGAAAGAATCATTCAATGGATATTTTTCTACTAGAAATATTGCCAAAACTCAGAGATGGATACTCTGGTTCCATTTATATATAACCTAAATTCGATGGATGATAGTGATTTAAAAAAAAGACGATCTTTTTGAAATGCAAGACAGTGGACATATTCAAATGGAAGTCGAACAATTAGAATTACAACAATTCTGGTGTACACAGAACATTATCCACAGTTGGCGAAAGAAGCATTGCAGTCACTTCTACCATTTGTCACCACCTACCTGTGTGAAATGGCATTTTCATCGCTTTTGCATATAAAAACTAAAGCGAGAAATTGCTTAAATGCAAGTGCTGACTTACGAGTGTCTCTTTAAAAAAAAGAACCTCGCTTCACAAGTATTATAATGAAGGCGTAACAACAACCTAACCATTAATAAAAATAATATTGTTTTCTATTTGATATATAAAATGTACATTTTTTTTTAAATAAACACTAAATTTCGCAAAAAAATATTTTTCATTTTTCAACGGCGTATGGAGACCTATTTTCAGATTCAAACGGGTGCGGCTCACTTAAATGGTTAAGAAACAGTGATATAAAGTGATATAATAATAAATAAAGTGAAGGCGTTCCCAGGATAGGTATTAGTGTACACGTGAGGTAAGGTCCAGGGACACAGCGTTACTGGGAGCAACCAGGGGGTGGGGAACTGTTGGAATCAAAATTTGCTTCAAGGGAGGAAAAAAGAGATGGCAACATAAGCGGTTTTTACTCGCTATTGCCAACTTACAGTTGGTGCCACTGCTCAAGAATTTGACGCTTGACAGTGTTTGGCGTGCCACGTGGATATTGTTTATTTCCACTGTATACGGTTTTGTGAAGATCAATTGTGACTATAAAAAATGAAACGTTGTTGTATACCGGGCTGTCGAGATAATGTTATTCGCAGGTAAGTTGTACCGTTTTTCTCTTATTAAATAACAGCTGACTAGTTGGCTGCAAAAAATGCACTTCTCTATATGTGCGCATTTTCAGTAAATAATTAATGTATATCGTACAAAGAATTTTCCTTTGTTTGGGTATTCGTTCAACGTTTTCATACTTTGCGTTGAGTGGCAAAAGTTTTTTTCACGCTCAATGTGAGTTTGCAGTTGTAGGGGAACTCGGGGCGGAATGGTATAGTGGGGCAGGACGGGATAGAACTCTTTTCTCAGCTGGAGAGCACTAGCACTCGGTGGAGATACGTTGAACTATGCCTACAGGTGGTAAACGTGGACATCTGTAAAAATCTCGAGGTCGAAAATTATCATCATCACAATACTTCCTTATACTACGTATAAGAAAGTAAAAACATATTTCTGATAAACAGAAATTTAAATCTCTAGGTACCAATGTTGGATTCTTGAACAGCTTGAAGCACGTTAATGAAGTAACTGAAAAAAAAATTTTGTCACGAATACGAACCCAAAAATTTAAACCGAGGGGTCGAAGATTTACCATCGATGACAAAATTGTAGCATTATTAGCTTACAAACAAAGTGGCGGAGCTTAAAAATTTCTGTCGACAATTTCTAGTTTTCCTTCAAGAAAAATTTTGAGACAGATACTAAATAAAATTCCTTTTCATGCTGGTAATGAATCTGTTTTTACTCATCTCAAACAGAGGGTGTCTAAGCTCAAGGTTATTGACAAATATTGCGTGGTCATGTTTGATGAAATTGCGCTCTCGCCTGGTTTACCGTATAATGCAAGAACAGATTCTGTAGAGGGTTTTGTAGATTCTGGTGGTGCCAATGATCGCTCCGCGTTTGCAGATCATGCCCTTGCTTTTATAGTTAAAGGTCTTCATAAGAGATGGAAGCAAACTGTTTGCTTCGCATTTTGTGAAGGAACGACACCAACAAGTGAACTTGTAAATATTTTAAAGCAAGTGATTGTCCAGTTGCAAAATTGTGGCCTACAGGTTGTGACTACAATATCAGATCAAGGAGCAACAAATCAAGCCGCTATAAAACAACTTCTTTCAGAGACCAGTGATCATTTTTATCGACAAAATGAGGAAAATAGACTACAAGGATATCTGATCAACGACACAGAAGTTGTACATTTGTACGATTTTCCTCATTTGATGAAATGTGTTAGGAATATATTACTTTATAAGGATTTAATTTTTGTTCAGGACGGAAAGGAAAAAATTGCTTCTTGGTTTCATATTGTAAAGATATATGAAATGGACAAGACTCGAGGTGTCTGCAGTCAGTTTTCAAAACTAACGGATGAGCATGTGGTTCCTTCCAAAATTAAATAAATGAGGGTTAAAATTGCACCCAAGTGTTTAGCCACACAGTCGCTTCCGCTATGAATTCGGTGCTAGAGTAAGTACTCAACTCTAAGTTTCAATTATTTTGCACCTCAATGCTTCAACCAAGACCCGCTGGAATTTTTTTTCTACTATTCGGAGTCACGGTATTCGTAACATAAATCCAACATGTTCATCTTTTATTAGTTCTTGTAAATCCCTTTTAGTAAGTAATTTTGTGCCACATCACTCTGTAGGCGCCAATTGCGAAGACGATGAATCAGTGGGTGCTTTGGACAACTTGAGAAGTTTTTTAGAGCAACCTACTGTTGAACAAGTCCAGCATTGTGTGCCAACGTTACATGTGCCAGGAACTGAAAATGTTTCTTCAAATGTGATCACAACCGCGTATGTCGCTGGGTATGTGGCCAATAAAATGTTAAAGTTTTCATGTGCTTTATGTAGGAAAAAAATGTGCAGTTCGGATCGCCTAGAAGAACACGTTTTAATAGCTGAAAGACAATATAAACGTTGCACATTAACGTATCCATCAACGAGTTTTTCAAAACTGTTTAAACACGTTAGTGACTTATTATTGCATTACATAGGGAAATATATTTTGTGTCACGGTATTAAACAAGCGTTGCGGGCGTTACGGTACCAGAATACGCAGAAATACCAGTAGAAGTAAACAACACCCGTGCGATATGATAGTGGAATATTCAGAAAGACAATTACTGGAAAACACAAGAGCAAATGCAGATTCCCACGCTACTCTTCGAGGAAATGCGCCTATCGCCTGGGAACGCTGATATATAGTTTTAAGATGTTATAAATATATGTAAACTTAATGTATTTAGTCAATTAGTTTCTTGTACTAGAATTGTCAAGTGCTACTTCAATAAAAAGAATTGTTAAATAAACTCTTTAATTTTCTTTTTAAAAACATAAGTTTCAATTACAAACTTATATTTGGCGCAGTCAGTAGGATTCCGCAGCGAACAATTAAATAAAATTTTTAGTGTTCGATTCGTATCAACGATTTGTGCGGAAAACCAAAATTTCGGTGTTCGTGAAAGACTCTAAATAAAACTCTTTAGTGCCCAAGCGAAGTGCCGAAGACCTCCAAATCGGTCAACAAACAAGGAAATCAACCAAGCTGAGCTACGGAAGAGACGCAAATGTACACCGTACGCATCATACTGTAAGTAAATTTAAATTTTCTGCACGTTTATTGCTACATTTTCCCATACATATCCTAAAGTGATACGTAAATAATATATGTCAAGTTCCGAAGAAGAATCGGAAATACATAGTGAATCGCAATCAGATAACGAAAGTAATTATAACCGTGAATTAGACGGAGATATTTTACATAATTTAATAGATAATTTAAATACATCATTAAGTATTAACAAAATGCCGAATGTTAGTGATGTCACACAAAATCACATCGCACTCATACCCGCGTATGAGGGCGACCCGAATACGTTAACCATGTATATTTCGGCATGTGATTATTTAATAGGTCGTTTTGCATCTGCAGTTGTAACGGACAATATTAATGAATCTCTTATGAGACTCTTCCAGTCAAAATTAACTGGTAGAGCTTTGCAATTAGTAGGTAGTAGAGAAACAATAACAGACTGGGACGATCTTAAGGAATTATTACGATTAAATTTTAGCGATCAAAGATCAGAAAATTGTTTAATGCAAGATTTAATGCAGTTACGCCCAGACCGCGGTAAAAACGCGTATAATTTCGGGTAAAGATGTAAAAATGTATTAAATTTGTTATTAACGAAAGTAAAAACCTCTGTTTCGGACGCAAATAAAAGAGCTATAGAAGTAGAAATGCATAAGGACACGGCTTTACAAACATATTTACGTGGTATAGCGCAATTTGGCGAAATAGGTCATAGGGTTAGATTTAGGCAACCTGAAAATTTAGAAAAAGCTATGTCACTCGTGTTAGAAGAAGAAAATTTCAATTATTTAACGCGACAGCCGAATAACATAAACAAAGTGGAATACAGGCCGATGTAACAAAGAACGCCAGCAACACAGAATACATGGCGTAGTCCACCACAAAATAACTTCAGACCACCGCAAACACCAGGTCAAAACTCGTATACACAGCCAGCATCATCGCCAGCGTATTTCCAACCCAGACAACCTACACAATTTTATAAACCAGCTACACAATACCCACAGCAACGAACGTTTCAAGCACCGTCGTTTCGTTTTTCAAAAACCCCAGGTCAACTTGAACAAAAGAGACAACCTAGACAAACGCCCATGGAAATAGAAAGCGCAAGAACAAGTTTACCAGGAACTTCACGTGGAAATACACAACCCGGAAAACCCACTTGGACGACAGGTCAGTTATTCCACCAAACCACAGAAGAAATGCCTGAGTACCAAGACGACACCTACGATACTTATAATGAATATGACAATTACGAAGAGTACCAAGAGGACGATACAGGAAACTACGACACATTTAATCAAAAAGAAGAAGACGAAAATTTTCGTACGCCAGCCTCGGGACAGAACCAATATTAAGAAAATCTGACTATCAACTTGAAAATATTAAATAAACACGAACACATCATCAAAATTACCATTTATATTTCTTCCAGAAATAAAAGCCAAATTTCTTATAGATACGGGTTCCTCATGTTCTATTATAAGTTCGCATAAAGTAGACGAATATTTTGTAAATTATAGTAAATACGAGCCATTTACAATTCAAACACCACACGCAATCTCTGAGCATGAATACATTATTAAAATACCTTGCTTAAAAACTTTTAAAGGTCCACCAAGCGAAATTCTTAAGTTTCATGTATTTGATTTTTCTAACAATTATGATGGACTAATAGGCGTAAATTTAATGAAACAATTAGGCGCAATTGTAGACGTACCAAACGAAATCGTACGTACAAAATTTGGAAATATTAAAATTCATTGGGAAAACAGTAAAATAAATTTAGGCCCACGCGAACGAAAAATTGTAAAATTACCTGTTACACAAAATTGTAATAATATTATTATCGAACATCAAGTAGTTGCACCAGGTGTAGAAATACCCTCAACATTAACGAATTCCTCAGATTTTTATGCAATAACTGAAGTAGCGAATTTTAATGAACACCTGGTAGAAATAGATATAGAAAATCCTATTAGAGTAGAAACGTATCAACCAGTAGAGCAAGATTATAACGATGTAAATTATAACTCTGATTATGTTGGTAAATTGCAAACCGAAAATGTCATAAATAAATTGCGTTTAGAACATTTAAATTTAGAAGAACGCGAACAGATTCGAAATCTTTGTTTAAAGTATAAAGATATTTGCTACAATGATAAACTTCCATTAACTTTTACTAATGAAGTTAAACATACGTTGTATATGAAAGAGGAAACGCCAATTTACATCAAACCATATAGAAAAACCCCACAACAACGTCAAGAAATAAAATCGCAGGTAGGAAAATTGTTACAACAGAATATAATTCAAGAAAGCCATAGCCCATGGTCGGCACCTGTAAGTATCGTACCCAAAAAGTTAGACGCATCCGGCGAAGTAAAATACAGGATGGTCATAGACTACCGGAAGTTAAATGATCAAACGATAGATGACAAATACCCCATACCGAACATCACTGAAATACTCGACAAATTAGGAAGAGCTCAATACTTTACGACCCTAGATTTGGCGTCAGGATATCATCAAATCAAAATGGCAGAAAAGGACATTCAAAAAACAGCTTTTTCAACAGAGCAGGGGCATTACGAGTTCAAAAGAATGAGTTTCGGATTAAAAAATGCGACTGCCACCTTCCAGAGGATGATGGACAACGTCCTCAGAGGACTACAAGAAGATGTATGTTATGTATATCTTGATGATGTCATAATCTATGCAACAAGCCTACAAGAACATCACGAAAAATTAGAAAAGGTTTTTCAACGGTTACAGAAGGTTAATTTAAAAATACAATTGGACAAATGTGAGTTCCTGAGAAAAGAAGTCGCTTACCTAGGACATCTAATAACACGGGAAGGAGTAAAACCAAACCCAGAAAAGGTAAGAGCGATAATGAAGTACCCAATACCTAAAACTGTCACTGAAATTAAATCATTTCTTGGACTCGTCGGTTATTACCGAAAATTCATAAAAAATTTCGCAAAACTCACAAAACCTTTAACAAGTTGCTTGAAAAAAGGCGCAAAAATAGTAATTGATGAACAATATACAAAGGCTTTTGAAATGTGTAAAAATATACTGATGGATAAACCGATCCTCCAATATCCAGATTTTTCAAAACCGTTTATTCTTACCACAGACGCATCCAACATAGCTCTTGGTGCGGTATTATCGCAAGGAAAAGTAGGTAGTGATAAGCCTGTATGTTACGCTTCGAGAACACTCAGTGAAACCGAAAAAAGATATTCGGTAATAGAACGCGAATTATTGGCAATTGTTTGGGCAACAAAATACTTCCGCCCATATCTATATGGACGACGCTTCACAATCTATACAGATCACAGCCCACTTGTTTGGTTAAACTCAATAAAAGAACCAAATTCTAAATTATCCCGATGGAAGATTAAATTAGGAGAGTATAATTTCGACCTCGTATATAAAAAAGGTAAATATAATACAAATGCACACACTAGAAACTATGTCATTAATAAACAACCCAGACGACGATGCCGATCAACTACTAAACGACATTCACAGGCACCACCAGAACATCCACCAGAAGATAATAACGTGGATCATCAACCAAATCAATTAAATAGAGAAGAACCGACAGAAACAGTACATTCCAACGAAAATGATGAACCGAAAACCACGATACCATCGATGGATGAAGCAATCGATTGTAAAAACCCACAGTACCACATTACTTATACATACTTAGACAAAAACAAAATTTCCTTCAAACAGGAACAAGGAAAGAAGATTTATAAGGTCCAAATCCCGAGAAATAACAACGAGCAACAAGTAATGGAGTTCATTAGGGATTACATGAGTAATGGTAAGCATTTTATTTATTGTGAACAGGAATCAATATACCGAGACCTATGCAATGTATACACTAAACATTTCAACGACAACAGACCCAAAATTCGTCGCTGTCTGCGAAAATTACAAACAATTACCGATCCAGAACAACAATTAGAAACAATAAAAAATTACCATGAGGGAAAAACGAATCACCGTGGAGTCAATGAAACATTACAACATTTACAACGTAAGTACTATTGGTTAAATATGACAATAGAGACAATATCTGTATATATAAAACGCTGTGAAATTTGTAACCGAAATAAATATGATAGGCACGCACAACACCCTGAGTTAAATATTACGGAAAAAATCGACCAACCCTTCGAGAAAATATATTTAGACACATTCACAATAGCAGGAAAAATATTCTTAACAACAGTAGACGCATTTACAAAATTTGGTCAAGCTTTCAGAATACAAAATAAAAATGCAGTAGAACTAGTAGACACATTAATCACGTATTTCTCTTTGTACGGTATACCTGAGCAAGTCATAATGGACGGAGGTACAGAATTTACGAATGATTTAGTGAAAGAACTATTAGATAAACATAAAATAAAAATACACATAACAACGCCATATAATCCAAATTCGAATTCAAACATAGAACGTTTACATTCAACTCTAATCGAAAACATGCGACTGCTACGCGAAAATCACCCCTCAGAAGATATTGAAAAATTAATGAAATTAGCTATTATAGGATACAACAACTCAATACATTCGATAACTGGATTAACACCTTTAGAACTGACTTTAGGCCACACCAAAGCACATGATTCTTTCGATCTGTGTTATGATAAAGATTTTTACAACAATTATTTAACAAAGTATGTTAATAGACTAAAGTTATTATAGAAAAAATGCAAGATCAAAAGGTGAAAACAGTAGAAAAACGTAACACTCAACTCAAAACAAAACCCTTACAGCGGGACAAGAGGTATATCTAAAACAGACGGTAGGAAATCGAAATAAGAGAACACCCAAATTCGCAGGTCCATACGAAGTCAAGAAGATATTAAAAAATAATACGGCAGTTATCACAGATAAGAACAATAAAGAAAAGAAAGTGCATATCAAAAATCTAAAATACGGATTTGTTCCAGATGCATCCTCATCGGAACCACCGGAACAACCGGGGACGTCGAATTAAAGAAAGTTAACGACAATACAGGACTGTTACCTGTCAGGTTAGGATCAGCCTGGAATATCTAGAAGCTAAGGAATTAGAAAATAGGTATAATCACTGGATAACAATTACGACCAGAAGAGGTAAATTTAGAGATAGTTACGCATTAGAATTAGAAGATTATCATAAGATATTAGAATATAATATAGAATTAATGAAAACTAGGATTAATGAATTGTTACCTAAAAGCAGAACAAAAATAGGTGCATTTAATTTTGTAGGAGGAATTGTAAAGGCAATAACGGGCAATTTAGATCAAGAAGATGCGGAGAGATACGACAAATTCATACACGAAATAATCAACAATCAAAATAAAATAAAAAGCATAGTAGAAAAGCAAATAACTTTAACGATCGATTCAATGAATCAATTTAACAAAACAATTAACGCCATCCAAAGTAATCAAATTTTATTACAAGCACGAATGGATTTACTTGAAAACGCGATTAAAGCCACAGAGTATCGGTCAATAGAAAACGAATTTAGAATTCACATTTATGCAATTTTCAATCAAATGATATTTTTAACGGGGAATATTATAAGAATTACAGAAACTCTAATAACTGCATTGACTTTTGCAAGATCACAAACATTTCATTCATCAATAATTAATTCCGATGATTTACTGCGTGAAATTATAGAAATTGAAAAGGTAATAGTTCCTTATAAATTACCAGTCGATCCCACATTTATTAATATTCACCATCTAAATAATGTCTTAAAATTAAAAGCATACATAAAAGAAAACACGATTGTATTTATTATTTATGTACCACTTGTAGGAACCGAACCTTACACCTATTATAGATTGTATCCCCTGCCGATATATGTAAACCAAACTAATTTCAAACAAATTATCCCATCCACAAAATATGTAGCCATAAACGATCAGAAATTTATTGCTTCGGACGATCAATGTTTTGAAATGAAATCAAACGGTTACATTTGTGATCAAATGGAAGCTCAAGTATTAAGCACCAGTTCCATATGCGAAACACAGCTGCTAACGTATTCAAATAATTACAATACCTGTATCCAGACGATTACCACAATCGAAGATATCCAATCAACAAAGTTAGCAAGCAATCAATGGCTGATAACTCTTCCCGAACCTCTAACAATACACAAATATTGTCAAGATGAACAAGAAGTAGAGAAAATCCAAGGGACATACATTCTTACATTAACCAAAGAATGTACAGTAAAAGTCAAACAAATATTGTTCCAAACTTACGAATCACGGCAGTCACTGAATATACCGAAAATCCCACAGTTGGAGGGCGAACAAACTATACAAATTAATAAAGAAACCGATATCGCAAACGTAAAAGAAATCCAAGAATTACACCTGAACAACCTATCCAAAATTCACAATGGACTACGAGAATTAAAGGAAGAAATAGCGGCACTAAATGAAGTGGAATTTCACGAACAACCAATTACCATATGGATAATATTAATAACGATATTAATATTGAGGTGGTCCTGAGCCTCCTCAATACCACTCAATAATTATTTAGTTACAAGTTAAAAAAACACTGATGTTAATTTTTTTATTTATTGTTAGGGACGAGCCCTTGTACTGGAAATGTTATATTTAGTATTGAATTAATTAAGTAGATGAGAGTAATGAGGAATATATCATGTTCACAGGATCCACCATACATTCTAGTTAACAAACAGTTACATTGTTGACCATAAATCTGAATTCATACAACACAAATTAAAATACAAAGATGAACGTCAACAATGAGCATCCATAATTATACCAATTACATTTTAATTCAGTAAAGAAACTAATTCTTGCATATGAACATAAGTAAACTACAACCTGTTTCAAATTTAGAACACATTAGAATCAGGGCATGAATAATTATACGACTCTAATTTAAGCACAAACATCACATAAAGTATGACGTATAGACCCAGATCACATGTCCTTTTAAAGTGTAAATTTCGTAACAAAATTTAGTAATTGCCTGATATATGAAGTTAAATACTTAAACTGCACATATCACAGCACAGTTAGGATAAGGATTTGTCATGTATTGCACCTTGACAAATGAGTAATTATCGAAAGCATCATTTCTAACTTAGACCAAGAAGCCATCATGTATAAACGTCAAACATCAATATTTAAAATTTAGTAAAACACCTTAAATATAAACATGTTGGGCCAATTACAGATACGAAGGACATGCATAATTAAGTGCCCTATCAAACTAAAGCCATTAGCAAGAAATTACTACTAAAATCAATATTTAATTTGAAATGTAAAAAACTGAATAAGTGTTGTTACAATTATACCAAAAATGGGTATATAAAAATAATCCTTTGAACTGTTAAATGAGAATGATTTGATAAAATTTTGATAACCAATTGAGCAAGATAAATCATTATCAAATTATAAAAGGAAACTGACTTTGAATTGAAAATTTAAAAACCGCATTAAGCATTTTATTTTTAATGCACAGATTTTAATCAAATAAAAAACAGAAATAAAGTTGAATGTATTTAGTAATTAAGTTAATATGTAAACCAGGTCCACATAAAGTCCAAATATCCTTATTTTTGGATAAAATCCAAAAATTATAAAGTTTCATTATTTTTTTGCACATGACTGTACAATTTATCGAAAAACGACGCTAAAATGTCCATACGCATTACAATTCCTAAAATTAGTATTCAGAGATTTTTACAGACTGAAAATATTTTATTTAGTTATTATAAATATAAAAACTACAGAATAACATCAATTAGCATTGTAAACTAATCAAACATTATTATAAACAATTAAAATATAATCTCCAAGGACTTTGGGTTCGAGATTATAAACAATAGACGGCCTTGACCTATAAATAAGGCATACATACTTCGCAAGAGGGGAGACAGAAAAAGTAGGTCACTGGGCCAGCGTCAGGGTGACGTCACAGTAGTATATAAATCCAGCGCGGGTATTCTCAAACGCCCTCGTCAAGTCGGCCTGTCAAACACGCCGCCGAATACGAAACCAAGGACGACCGCAAGAACATCTCCGAGTCTAAGATCCTGCATAATACAGAATATCCAACACCACCGTCCTTTTTCGATATATTTGCCGGCGTTTCCTGAACTTCGTTCCTGAAGAGGCATCCAGCCGATTCTTCGGAGGATATCCAGCCACAAAAGCCTGTCCAGTTCACCATAGGACCTTCCATATAGCTAATGAACATTTTGATATGTTTTAATTGAAGGTATTGTGAACAGTTTACAAGTATTTACGACCTCCAAGAAGGTGTCACGCTAACAACAGTATTTATATCAACTCATATGTAATCTGTAGTTTATTATTAAAATTAAAGTCAATCACAGTTCATTCAAAGTCAGATTAGTATTTAGAGTTAATAGGATTGATTTCACTAACAAACAAATCATTTGGCTTTCTAATTCACTTGACAGTAAAGGCATTATTTAATCAAACAAACAGTCAGTCACGTTCAAAGAATTCAAACAACCTATCATGATAACAAGCAACTAAATAGGGTACAATTTATGTTGGATCTGTGTATAATCATCCGCTCATGTAGAGTATATTCCTTATAAATGTTGTATTAGTCCCGAATTAAAGACACTCCATCTACAAAATAAATATATAAATGTTAACCTGTTGAAATGAAAATATAGATAATTGTTGTATATACCTGTGTTTGTATTAATTATTGAGGTAGTAAACATGCACCATCGACCTGGATATTGCTCGTCCATTTTTATTTACCACAAGGAAGCGCATTTTATTCTTCCTACAGGTACCTGCTAGACGAGACATCGACGTACGACCTCCAGGAAATAAGTAAAGTACAGGTAAATGAGTGATTTAGTAGTGTATTTTTGTCTTACATGAACCCCCTCAACGACCCTGGGAAAGTATATTATCAAACCATTCACAAGACTAATTATAAAGGAGAATAATTCACTACAGTTGCCGGAAACAATACGCACCCCATTAAGACGAGTTCATTGGCTCAATTTAGTAATATAGGAAACCAATTGTAGCGCGAAGATTTAAAGATTTTGAAATAGAATATTATCAAATCAGGCACGTTAATTCCGTTAAATTCATTGGACCTACCATCTACAGGGAGCAGTCAGATAATTGTTACCCAGAAACTTATTTGTATAGTCTTTTGAATATTCCATTTTATAAATATTTCATTAAAATTAAATTATAATTCAATTAGTTTTGTGATTATTATAGAGTCTCATTCTCATTGATAGTTAGAATACCCCCCTATCGCAATATGTTTATTTGTTATATACATATTGATTCGATACATATATCAACGGAAAAAGATGGCGTCACCACGAAGAAAAGGACAGAAACAAGAAGAAAAGAGAAAAGAAAACGACGAAAAGAAGACCCGTCTGCAAGAAAGAAGTAAACACCCCTTGTCTCTGAAAATCCAAGAGGATATTTCCTTCTAGGGCCGGTGGCGTTACGGTACCAGAATACGCAGAAATACCAGTAGAAGTAAACAACACCAGTGCGATATGATAGTGGAATATTCAGAAAGACAATTACTGGAAAACACAAGAGCAGATGCAGATTCTCACGCTACTCTTCGAGGAAATGCGCCTATCGCCTGGGAACGCTGATATATAGTTTTAAGATGTTATAAATATATGTAAACTTAATGTATTTAGTCAATTAGTTTCTTGTACTAGAATTGTCAAGTGCTACTTCAATAAAAAGAATTGTTAAATAAACTCTTTAATTTTCTTTTTAAAAACATAAGTTTCAATTACAAACTTATATTTCGGGCAATAATCACAGAGGATTGTTATGACAACATTGTTTCAAGTTTTTGTGACTCACATCAGGAAAAACACAACTATTTTGTTCAGCTATGTGTCAATGTAATTTTGCATGCATATTTAACTAATATTAAAAAAAAACTAATGGGAACAGATTTACGCAATACCGATCAAGACTTTCTTGTTAATTTAGCGTATAAAAAATATTTAAAAAGACGTAAAAAATAATTTTACATAATTGTTATTACATCTTTTTTATATTTATAAGTATAGCAAAGGATCCTTTGGATCACAAAAGAGTTAAACACATAGATATCAAGTACCATTTAATTAGGGATAAAATACAAAACGATATTGTAAAGCCTGTATTCATATCAAGCAAGGAACAGAACAGGTTGCAGATATATTAACAAAGGGTTTAAGTTCACAGCAATTTTAGTTTTTAAAAGAAAAATTAGGAGTGTTAAATGATTTTCAAGAAGCTTTGATTGAAAGGGGTTGTTGATGGACAATCAAACTTATTTGAATTTGCCGGGTTGTTACGTTCATTTTGAATTGTCATAATTATTATTTAAAATGTCGTTATATCTGCATTTTTAATTAAAAGTTAGTTCGACGGGCCTTGAATATTATTTCTATAATTTAAAATTTTATTTCTTTGCCTCCCGTATTGAAGTCGTTCGTAATTTCAAAAATAAGTCATTTTATTCACTTCTTAGACCTTTTTCGCGCCGCTCAGTTATACTTCCTGTTTGACATTGCAGTATTGTTAGTTGCCAGTTTAGTGGGAGAATTTAATTCTAATTAAAATTCTTTTTTTTTGCGTTTTTGACTGGAGGCATTAGTCTCTAAAATTTTAATATCAATTATCAGTCAGTTTCCCGTAGGATTTCACCTATTTTGGGGACATTTTAGAGTTTTATGTTATCGCCCGTCGAAGCCTCCTCTTTGGTCGATGATTGCCGGATCGATAGGCGGAAATATTGACTGGTGCTTCGGTCAAAGGAAGACGTTGAGGTTTGACTGCAATTTGTTGTCAAGCATTTTATTACAAGTATGTGAAGTGGTATCTGGAGTAATTTTGTGGCTGTTAAAAATTATTGTGAAAGGCTTACGAAGTCGATTAATGTGGCGACTGTGCCTTAATTAATTTCGAGGGAGTGTAAATCGCTGTTTGCTGCCTGTATATCACGTGGGTTGGTCCGAAGATTAATTAGTTTTCGGATATAGCTGCATTTTTCTAGCAGGAAATTGTTTTATCTCTTTGGATCAATAATAGATCTTTTGTGGCGGGTTTTTTTGTTAACTTTCGTCTCTAATTTTTGTGTTTTGTTCTAGGATTTTTTTTTAATTACGACTTGTAATTTACAATTTTACTTTTCCGTCTCCGATTTAAGTGCAATTTCACATGCAGATTATTGGCATCTCAAATTTCGTTTTTCTGGAGGACCTTGTCTGGTGTACCTCCGTTTGTCTATTGTGCTGCCTGGTGCCATTCGCATCGTGATTTTCCGTTTGAGGTTACGCTAGTGCTGTTCGCCGCCCTCTACGAGGCAATGCTCCTATTTCCTTTTTTTTGCTGGCGGACGCAGATCCGTAGGAGTACCGTTGGGAAACCAGCTAAGTGGATTGATGTTCTTTTTATATAGATTGGAACGTATATATGAACGTGTTCATATCGTTTACGCCATATTTGACGTTTATCCCTCCTGAGATTGGACCTTCGTGAATTTTGCTAATATTTATTATTTCAAGCCAGATTCGGTGACAAGGTACTTGAATATACATGTGAACTATGTGAAGTTAGTCGTAGTAAGCAAGTTGTTCGCCAATGGCGTATTTTCTTTTGTAATATCTTATAATAGAAAGTCAATTATATTTTTACTCCACTGACTGGCTTTAAGTCAACACCACAACTAACAAACTAAGCAATGCATTGGTTTTGCCGCATCCAGAGAGACCAACTATTAGTGCTATTTTGCAATTACTCCCAAAAAGCTTACTATGGCGTTTTTAACTTTCTCCGACAATATCATAATTTTGAAGTGGTAGTAACACTGCTTGTGTTTTAAGCTCCATCGAGCTTAGTTCCTTATAGATGAAAGGATATAGATTAAATAAAACAAGTTCTTTTAATAAATACTACCCCCAATCGCTGCTGCTATCATCCTCGTAACTGCAAGATTAAATAGAGTTAGTTTATCAACGTTAATGTGTGACCTATTATGCTTACGGTTGTAGCAGCGGTGTTCGCATCCTTCCAACAACTTCCGCCAACCAGAGTGCAGTAATGCGCGTCGGCAATAGACCCTCCGTAGGCGGTTGCTGGTTTGGTGGTGTAATGTTTGAATGGTACGACAGAGGTCCGCTGTGGGGCAGCAACTCCGTTCTCACTTCGACGTCCGGCACCCCGTTGATAACGGTTATTGTGACCTCGGCCATTTCAAGATCTAAACTCCTCAAGGTGGTGCCGTCGATTTTAATTATTATTCCAGGCTTAAAATACTCCAAACGTCAGTATCAAAAGCGTTGCATTTTTTCTCGATTGGTAATGGGATATTGAAAGCAGTTGTAGTACTCCTGATGGAAATATGGCACAGTCACTTTTTTTGATCGTGGTTTAATAGATGTGGTTAATTGTGCAGAAATTTAGGCAAACGAAATTCAGATAAATGGTGTGAAACTTGCAGAAATGAAATTTAGACAAGTGAAATTTAGATAAATAGTGGGAGGGCATTGCCCTCACTCAGATCTGCTTCTTTTGGTTCTTTTCTAATAGCTCTACAGTCCCTTTTTTTGATCGTGGTTTAATAGATGTGGTCGATCGTGAAGAAATTTAGATAAATGGTGCGAAATTTACATTAATGAAAATTTAGACATGGGAAATTTAGATAATAGTGGGAGGTGTCTAATTACTCTAATATGTGCCTCCAACCGATCAAGCGCAAGTAGTTGCTCTTGAATATGAGCATGATCCGTCTGGAACATATTCCTATTCAAGGAACTGCGAAGAAAATATTGGCGGAAGCACATACTATCCAATAACTGATTCAAGTCTCGTTCATTCTTTGTTGTAGGAAGAGGCGTAGACGTGTTAATGGGTTGATATGGGGTTAATTGTGAAAGTGACCCATACAAATCAGGAGCGGTAGAGGGATGGATAGGTGAAACTGTAGGTTGGGGAGGTGTCTGCCTAGAAGTTTGTGGTCTAGGTGGAACTGGAGGTGTTGAAACTGGTAATATGGGTGTGGGTGGAGATACATGTGAAAAAATCGGTGGTGGCAGCTTGAATTAGTTTATCAGATAGTATGACTACACATACATGGTTCGTATGGAATTGAGGAGGGACACTCTGTGGACGCATCAGAAATTGATATGACTTCATCTGTAGTGTTCGGAGTCGGTGCTTGAAAACCTAAACACTGTCTCAATATAAGCATATATATGGAAAATGGTTTGTGGAAGCGGCATTCGTTACAGAGTCTCTTCGTTTTGCCATTTTTACAGTGCTAACGAATTGCCTTTGCTCACTATGAGCTACACCAAATCCACTCGATGTCTTGCGGATTCTACATTGGTTGGAAACACGTCAGTAGCAGATAATGGAAGAACTGAATTTGTTGGCTCAGTTAACACTGCCGGAACAACTAGTTCAGGACTAGATGCTGTCGCCAGTTGCTTGTCGAACCAGAAATCAGTTTCTGATTAAGGCGAGATTTCGACCGACCACATGTTCAGATTCGAACGGAGAATAGGGGAGTACAGGTGTATCTCGTGTTTCCCCTTCCAAACCAGAACACTGTCAACGAGCGAATATGTAAAACGAGATTAATGATTGTTTTTGGGATATATTTCTGTTGTCGATTTGAATTAATGTTTTCTCTGTACATTTAAGAAAAACACAGGAAAAACGTTTTAAAATAAATGTAGAGAGAAATTAATTTCTTGCACCTAAGAGTTAGTTATATTGAGAGGTTTCATTTTCAGTTTTTGTGTATGTCGTCAAAAGGCTGAGTGATAAATCTGTACTTTTTTTGTTAAAAGTTTTCCTAACAATGCAAGTAAAAACATATGTCACACGGTGTACAGTATTATTTCTATGGTCATTATGAATGGATTAAAAAATCAGGAAAAATAAGTAATAAGTAATATAGTACAGTTCGGTCCTACAAAATAATAAATTTATTCTTGAGAGAATATATTTAATTACGGTACCGTCAACCGGGGTCACTCGGAACTAAGGGTGCGAGTCGGAACAAGACGGCAATTTCTGAAACAAACTAGTGTTGCCATCTAGCAACAAATTTTAAAAAAGTGATACGAACGAAATCTGCTTTACAAATGTTCAACATAACCTATAGTGACTTGACAGACTTGTTGCTTTTGTTTTCATACCTGTTCTGGCAGTGTAAAGTCAAGGTAAGTTTTACTTTTTTCTTCATTGGTCAACTTAATTATGTTGCCATAGCAACATAAACAGCATTTCAGAGCTGTTTATTTTTTAACGTATTCTCACATGTGTTATTTAACGACTAGTAGAGTTGAAAAAAAAACAAATTTTCCGGCAAAATAAATGGCAGTTTTATTTTTTCAGTTTTGTGGGGCGGCTCGAAACAGTTGCCGCAATGGTGCGAACCTACCGAAGAAAGGTTGGGGGTAGGCCTTACAACACTTTCAACGAAGAAGATATGGAAAGAGCTGTTCGAGACGTAAAAGAAAAACGTTTGAGCTACAGACAAGCTTCAGACCGCTATAATATCAAGGTAGCTACTCTCCACAGACACGTAAAATGCCCAAATTTATTAAAACCCGGTGGCCAAACAGCTTTAAGCGAGCAGGAAGAAACATATTTTGTGGAATGTGTTCAAATCATGTCTGATTGGGGTTTTCCGCTACAAAAAAAAGACATGTCTTTTAGTGAAAACGTTTTTGGACAAAAAAAACTAAAGAAGGTTAAAATTTCGTGGCAATAAGCCCACTAATGAGTGGGTGACAAAATTTTTAGAACGTCATCGTGAGTTGCGCCAACGACTATGTTCTAATATAAAACGAGCCAGGGCAGGTGTTACGAGAGAAGTAATTAATGAATACTTTCAAAATTTAGCAACCACTTTGAAAAATGTTTCGCCGTCTAATCTTGTGAACTATGACGAGACGAATTTCAGCGACGACCCGGGAAAAGCCAAAGTTTTAGTAAGAAGAACATGTAAATATCCTGATCGAGTTATGGATTCTTCAAAATCAGCCACATCCGTAATGTTTGCGGTGGCAGCCGATGGAACTTCTTTGCCACCCTATGTGGTGTATAAATCAGAGCACTTGTGGGAAGAATGGACTCCAAATGGGCCGCCTGGATGCAGATTCAACAGGTCGAAATCGGGATGGTTTGATCAAGAACTATTTGAAAATTGGTTCTTGACAATATGCTTGCCGTATTTTCGAAAGTTACAAGGGCCTAAAGTTTTGCTGGGAGGTAATTTGGCGAGCCACCTGTCTTGTCGAGTTGTTAAAGACTGTGAACAAAACAATATTAGATTTGTAATGCTCCCTCCTAATAGCACACATCTTACACAGCCGCTCGACGTAAGTTGTTTCCGATCAATTAAAGGGCAATGGAGAATAACTCTAACATCCTGGAAAATGAGAAATAAGGGAGTTTTGCCAAAACAACTATTTCCCAGTCTTCTCAACGATTGTCTTGTAAAATTAGAGACCAGAAATGGAGAAAATATTAAAACCGGGTTTAAGGCCTGCGGCTTGTTTCCGCTCGACAAAGAAAAAATTTTGTCAAAACTTCCCGCAGAAGATGGCAACGGAAATTATTCTTCCATTCTAACTGAGTCCTTGATTGACATATTAAAAGCGTGCCGAGGAAACAAAGTTCCAAGGATTAACAGACGAAAAAAAATCAATGTGAAACCAGGAGAAAGTGTAAGCCAAGCACATTTTTCCGGAAACTCTAAACCAAGGGAAACACTCATCGATGACGCAGATAGTTCTGACGAAGATGCAGCAGAAAATGTTGATCAAACAAATGAAAACAACGAAGTTGAAGAGAACGAAGAAAAAGAAGAAGAAGAAGAAGTTGCATTTGAAGCACTACAGAAAGACTCTTTTGTTGTTGTCAGCTTTCCTTTTCTTAACAAAAATAAGGAACAAGCGTTCGTGTGCCAAATTATTAAAATCAAATCAAGATTGGAAATTACTGTTAATTGTTTAAGGGAAAACAGAAAAATAAAAAATGCTTTTATTGATGCTCCTGAACCGGAAATCCGGGATGTTGAGTTTCAGCAAATAAAAAAAGTGTTGCTCAAACCGACAAAACTAAGAAGAGGTGGCCTTTTGTTTGATAATGATCCTTTTTTGTGATTTCATATACTTGTAACCTTTTTTATTTATTGTAGTAGGCGTTGCAAAACTACAAACGCTTCACTATTTTTTGTTTTATATGCTTAAGAATGTTTTTTCAGTTGTTTTTTTATAAATTGTTTGAAATAAATGCTATTATTTTGGCTAAGGTGGTTAACAAAATTAAAAAACAAAAACGTGGTTACATGTAGAAATGTTCAGACGCACCTTAGCCAAAATTTGGCTAAAATAACTTTATTACTTTCTTCGGAATTTACCAAAATATGTCAAAAACCGTACCGAGTGACCCCGGTTGACGGTATCAGTAAAACAGAGAATGTTTGGGATGGAGCATACTTTTTTCTTTTTTGACTCTTTTGTAAAAGAACATATTTGGCAGAAGTCGGCCACTTACACGACACCAGGTCCGTATAAACTTTTGTGCCCTCATATTAATGGTTCCGCTTTGTTTTGTTTTTCATTGATAGTGAGTAAGTAAAAGGGTGAAATAAGTAAATAAAACATAAATGTATATTTTCCGCTAACTAAAAAGTGTACAAAACCAAAAACAAATTCTCTATAAATATGGTAACAAAAGAACATTAATCTCTAATAGCCATATAAATTTAAAAAAATAAGAGTATTTTCTAATTCACAAGAAACAAAAATTAACTCTCGATAAAAAAAAATAGTAACTAGATATCTATCTGTCATTGTAATTGTAAATACAAAAATTCAATACTTAATGCTTATTAAATTATTCATCGTCGGTAGAAATCGCAGGAGAAATCTTGATTTCTAACATTTTAAATGACTGTCCTACAAGCTTAGTACAATTTAAATGAAAGCATCTTGGGCAAGTAATTATTTAAATGTTAATGATTTTTAGGAAAAGAAACACACCACCCCGAGGACTAACACATATGCATTAGTTTCGTTCTTTTCCTAAAAATCATGAACATTTAAATAATGCAAGTAATTGTCATCAATTAATTTAATATGCCGCTAATTCAAGAAATTTCTCACGTAGATGTTCATATTTAGATATATACGGCAAAGAAAACGGATTATATGTGTTTAATATATACATTAACCACATATAAAATATTAATTGTAATTATCCAGAATGAAATTTGGATTTCTGTGTTCCAACACAGAGTGCACTGAATGTGCTCTAATATCGTAGAAGGAAAACATAGTAATTAATATGGTTCCTTCGTTAAATGAGAATGATAGGAAATTATCTCTCAAGCTTGCAAAGATCGTCCCCGAAACTATATATACAAATTTCGGTAGATAGGAAAATGAACACATTACAGAGGCCGAGCTGACGAGTGTTCACGTTGTAGTGGTTAAACGAAACTAATGCATATGTGTTAGTCCTCGGGGTGGTGTTTCTTTTCCTAAAAATCATTAACATTTAAATAATACAAGTAATTGTCATCAATTAATTTAATATGCCGCTAATTCAAGAAATTTCTCACGTAGATGTTCATATTATATATATATATATATATATATATATATATATATATATATATATATATATATATTAATAGTACGCTGTCGTCGGTCTTAGGATAATTATAACAAAATAAAACTGACAATTACATGTGCAACGTTTCGTTTATTCAATTAATAAACTTCTTCATAGCTAAAACATAGAATAAAAATACATATAATTCTGCCTACAAATTCTCTTAAGTTATCATTTACCTCTGTAATTTCTTTCTTATTGTTAAATACATAATACTATTAACAATTACATGGCATCAACAAACAATTTTGCTATTCACACGTGTGTGCGTCAACTACGAAGTGTCTAATGGGTTAGACACACCTGTGTATTTTATACTTTTTTAAAAAACACATCAAACACCAACAAAACCACAACGTTCCTTTTTTATAGTGATAGGTACAGTACTGAATGTATACGCATATACATATACACATACACACACACATACATATATACATATACAGCGGCAGCCAAAACATGTAAAATGTACAAAAATTAAAAAACTAATACAAACTTAAGATGACTGGAAGAATACAATTACTATCTTATTAACCCTGCATATATGTTCAATATTTGTAATGCTGAATCGTCTTTGATATTAATAGCATTTTCAGACTTATATATATATATTTTTTCGAGAAACAATCTCTTAGTGAGATTATTTTCTCTATCTAAGATTCTGGGGTTTGCAAAATCAAACCCATGACCAAATTCAAAATGATGCCTTGATAAAGCTGTTTGTTCTCTTTTATTCTCATTCTTATCAAAACAATCCTGTTTATGATTTTGTACACGTCTGGACAGGTATTGTTTTGTTTGTCCCACATAAATTCCTTCACATTGTATGCAACTCATTTCATATACAACATTAGATCTATATAGTACTGGGACGGGATCCTTCAACCTTGTAAACAGATTCGCAATGGTTTTGGAGTTGTAAGTGACTAGTTGGGTGTCGTTATTTTTCAAGATTTTCATCAAACTAGGGGTCAAACCGCTTATGTATGGCAAACTAAAATATCTCTTATTTACATTTTTTACACACTGAACAACTTCATTCACTTCCCCACCCATAACAGCAAGAGCTTTTGAAAATCCATCATTATTACTGTATAAATAACATGTTATACAGTAATAATGATGGATTTAACAGCTCTTGCTGTTATGGGTGGGGAAGTGAATGAAGTTGTTCAGTGTGTAAAAAATGTAAATAAGAGATATTTTAGTTTGCCATACATAAGCGGTTTGACCCCTAGTTTGATGAAAATCTTGAAAAATAACGACACCCAACTAGTCACTTACAACTCCAAAACCATTGCGAATCTGTTTACAAGGTTGAAGGATCCCGTCCCAGTACTATATAGATCTAATGTTGTATATGAAATGAGTTGCATACAATGTGAAGGAATTTATGTAGGACAAACAAAACAATACCTGTCCAGACGTGTACAAAATCATAAACAGGATTGTTTTGATAAGAATGAGAATAAAAGAGAACAAACAGCTTTATCAAGGCATCATTTTGAATTTGGTCATGGGTTTGATTTTGCAAACCCCAGAATCTTAGATAGAGAAAATAATCTCACTAAGAGATTGTTTCTCGAAAAAATATATATATATAAGTCTGAAAATGCTATTAATATCAAAGACGATTCAGCATTACAAATATTGAACATATATGCAGGGTTAATAAGATAGTAATTGTATTCTTCCAGTCATCTTAAGTTTGTATTAGTTTTTTAATTTTTGTACATTTTACATGTTTTGGCTGCCGCTGTATATGTATATATGTATGTGTGTGTGTATGTGTATATGTATATGCGTATACATTCAGTACTGTACCTATCACTATAAAAAAGGAACGTTGTGGTTTTGTTGGTGTTTGATGTGTTTTTTAAAAAAGTATAAAATACACAGGTGTGTCTAACCCATTAGACACTTCGTAGTTGACGCACACACGTGTGAATAGCAAAATTGTTTGTTGATGCCATGTAATTGTTAATAGTATTATGTATTTAACAATAAGAAAGAAATTACAGAGGTAAATGATAACTTAAGAGAATTTGTAGGCAGAATTATATGTATTTTTATTCTATGTTTTAGCTATGAAGAAGTTTATTAATTGAATAAACGAAACGTTGCACATGTAATTGTCAGTTTTATTTTGTTATAATTATCCTAAGACCGACGACAGCGTACTATTAATAGAAAATTTTGAAGGATACGACTGTTCTTTTATATATATATATATATATATATATATATATATATATATATTCCTGCCCCCATCGAAGATCGTGAAATAAATGAAGCAGCCTTTAAGAATATAAAGACCAACCTGAGAAAACTAGGAAACATGAAGCACAGAAGAATATTCCTATTACGCTAGATGCTGCAATTTCTATATATATACACTGTTTCTGATGAAGACAATAAAGTGTCGAAACGTTAACTTTTCAATTATTACTTGCCACAAATAATAATTACAACGCATTACAAGAACAAAAAGAGAAAATATATATATATATATATATATATGATATTTCTGATGTTTTCGCGGTCGTATGATGAAACAATGGTTTCTCGGGTTCTTGGCCGCGTGTGAGATGTGTCCTGAGAAGGACTGTTGTCTCGACGTTTCGACGAGATCGCACTCGTCATTTTCTAGAGATAGTCTTCTGCTGGTTACAGTTGAGAGTTATCTGCTGTTCGCCTTGTTGTACGCCTGCTTTTATATTGCTGAGTTGGAGTGGGGTCGGGTGGGGGATGTTGTACTGTGGCGATCGCTCGCAAGCGGCTGCGTGTGATTGGTCCGTGTATTTGCGAATCCTGTGTATGGGTCTGCTTCGGTTGTGGAGTGTTGCGTTTATCGTGAGTTCTAATCTGTATGTCGGCCACGAGCGGTTTCCATGTATGCGGCAGGCGTAGGCCGTCGTCTCTTTTATTTAAACTTCTGGGCCTCTTTTCAATTTCTATCGCTTCTCTAGTGATTCTAGTAGCTAGATTTTCGCTCTTTGCTAATAACTTTGTATTGTCGAAGTCGATATTATGCCCCGTTATCACACGATGTTGTGCTAGAGATGAAGTTGGTTCTTTCTTGAGCACTGCGTTTCTATGTTCTTCTTTTCTTACGTTTATTCGCCTATTCGTCTGCCCTACATAGGATTGGTCGCACTCCAAGCATGGTATTTCGTACACGCCCTGATCTTCGAGTGGAATTTTATCTTTCGCGTTGATTAATTCATCAGCTATTTTTCTCTTTGTTGTAAAAACTGTGTTGATGTTGTGTTTTCTTAGTATTCGGCTGATTTTATCTGTGGTACCTTTTACATATGGGAGAAAGGCTCTTGAAATGAATTCTTCTTTCTCTTTCTCTGTTCTTCTTGTTTTGTTATAGGTGGCTTCCTTTATTATTTTGTGCGAGTAACCGTTTGCAAGGAGAGCGTTTCTAATATTTGTTCTTTCTTCGTTAGTCTGTCGGATCGTAGTACTAGTGTTTTTACTACTGCGTTCAGTTGCGCCGGATGATGGTGAGATTGCGCTTTTAAATATCTATTTGTGTGTGTAGGTTTCCGGTAAACAGTATGTCCCAATGTCCCGTTTTCTTTCTTGATCACCAACACATCTAGAAATGGTAGTTTCCCTTGTTCTTCTACCTCCATTGTGAATTTAATTTTCGGATGTTGGGCGTTTAGGTGGTATAGAAAGTCTTCTAGTTTTTCTCTGCCATGTGTCCATATTACAAATGTATCGTCGACATACCGCAGCCACAGTTTTGGTTTATTCGCACAGGTGTTAACAAACTTTGTTTCAAAGTTCTCCATAAATATGTTGGCTATTATCGGTGACAGAGGTGAGCCCATCGGTGCGCCTTCAACTTGTCGGTATTTTTGGTTGTTGTAAGTAAAATAGGTATTTACTAGGCAGTGTTCTATCAAGTTGATTGTAGTCTTTTGTACTTGATACTGGTTTTCTAATATGGACATGGTCTCAGCGATTGGCACCTGCGTAAATAGGGATGTTACATCGAAACTGACTAACAGATCCGTTGGTTCGAGATGGATGTCTTTTATCAATTTGTGACGGTGCTTCGTCGCGACGCTCCTGTGCGCCTAGGATAAAACTAGCGCCGACGAATGACCGCTCAAAAATACCGTCCGAACGGTCGCTAACGGCTGGCCGTTCGTGGACTGCAATGTTGCTCTTAGCCGGTGAACACGCTCGTGCATAACTTATTCTGGACGAGCGCGTCGGCGCTGTTCAATCTGTCAATGTCGAAGCACCCGCTACTTCTCACTTTCTTCTCGGTCGTTAAATATAGTGAAAATGTGAAAGAAAAGTGTGTTTAAGTTACCTACGACTAACAACATCGGAGTTTGGATCCTTCATTAAACGGTACGTAATTTATTCTGCTTTAATTATTGTGCTTTACTAAAGGATGTCAAAAGAAACAGAGAACGAACAAAAAATTAAACAAATGCTTTCGGATAAATTCATTTCGTTTTATTCGTAAACTTGCATAGTATATTTTATTGTCCCACACATATATACACAAGAATATATACAATAAATTTACTGTAAAATATGTTATAAAGAAAAGAAATGACAGTCGTATCAAATAAAAAGAAATTTTGTCGTTAACGTCGAGTTTCCCATATCACAAACCATCTGACATTCGTAATGCCAATATGCGTGCGCATTAATATATACTTCTAAATAAATTGATTAGACTTGCTTAATTAAATATATTACACATTTACAATATCATGACAAATGAAATATGCTAGGTCCTTTTTACAATACAATACAATTATCTACACCGTAGTTTAAATTGCCTACAAATATTTACGCTAATTGTTGACATTACAATACAATACAATTATCTACACCGTAGTTTAAATTGCCTACAAATATTTACGCTAATTGTTCGGCGTGAAATACAAAGTACTTGTCAAAATTTTACGGACATTGCTAGTCGGTAATACAGGTTAATTTCTATATCTGACGTTTGATGTAAATAAACGTTTAAATTTTCAGTGATGTATTTCCGAATAAATGTGACCTAGACCTTTATTTCTCATTTAAAATAAATGGCTTTTATTTACGATAATCAATGTAAAATATCCGATCGATTTATTTATTCATAGATTCGTTGCATTCGTACGTGACACAAACGGAGGTGTGTATTTAAATTAAAAAAAAAATATAACATGAATCTGGTATTTCGAATGACTAGGAATTTAAATATTACTTCAAACAAATTAGCTCCACGAGATCAATTAATTATTCAGAACCTGAAGTTAGACTAATCAATTGATATGTGCGTTTTGACAACGGTTTAGCGGATTGACTCTGAGTTAAACAAAACAGAAAGACGGAATCAATTAATCACTCAGAACCTGAAGTTAGACTAATTAATTGATATGCGCGGTTTGACAACGGTTTAGCGGATTGACTCTAAGTTACACAAAACAGAAAGACGGAATCAATTAATCACTCAGAACCTGAAGTTAGACTAACTAATTGATATGTGCAGGTTGAAAACGGTTTAGCGGAAATAATTCTGAATCCAAGTTCCACAGAGCATGTTAAGCTAGAAAAGAACTTGGTAAAGGATGGTCTCGACAGAGTTTAAAACTAGAAACGAGACCGGATAAGGACTACTTTGTCAGAGTATGAAACTAGAAACAAAGTCGGAGAAGGACTGCCTTTTGATATTTAAATTTTCGCCTTTTATAACAAACGATCTGCGCGCCAGAGACCAAAAGTTCGTGCGTACAAACCCCACCTTACTAGCGCGGACCATCCGTTTATCACGTAGCCCCGTGTGACGTATTATCAATAAAATTTTCCATAAAATTTATATACTTATTTCAAATGCAAATATTGCGACAAATTACTGGAACTATGAAAATATGTACATACATTTAAATAATGAATTTGAATTATTTACAATTTTACAAAGTTAAAACGTTTATGAAAAAGAAAATGCCTTGCTAAATACGGCAAAATATTTGTATTAATTACGGATTAGCATATTCAAGGCGTTTTCTTTTGGATTAACGACGCAGTTCGTTACAAATTCAATGAAGTGATCTGCATTCTTTACGTAGGATGCCATTTGTTCTGCGTGTACTTGAAGTTCTTGTGCCAGGTATCGTGCTAACGCTTGTGTTGGTGATCCAATTGAGCTTACAATCGGACGGAGTGGTACATCGGTTTTATGTATTTCTGGAAGTCCGTAGAATTTTGGACAACGGGACGACTTTTCCCTGGGGATGATCTGTTTCTTTATTTCTTTACTCAGCGGTGTTGCGTCCCCCACCCGACCCCACTCCAACTCAGCAATATAAAAGCAACAACAAGGCGAACAGCAGATAACTCTCAACTGTAACCAGCAGAAGACTATCTCTAGAAAATGACGAGTGCGATCTCGTCGAAACGTCGAGACAACAGTCCTTCTCAGGACACATCTCACACGCGGCCAAGAACCCGAGAAACCATTGTTTCATATATATATATATATATAGAAAAACGTTTCGTTACTGCTTACCGCAGAATGATGGGTTTAGCTAATTAGTAAATAATACACAGTTTCATATGTATGTGACGTTTCGATCGTATTTCACGATCTTCATCAGACCTTTAATTAAAAGAAAAAAACAAGGATATACAATATCGTCCAACATTACGTCATTTATCGACTTACACTAACAAGTACTGCTTAAGAAAAAACGTCCAACAAAGAACACATTACAAAATTACTCCACCACAGTTACACCCATAACATATTAAAATGTAGTATAAAATTTCTTGATATATTAAAATGCAGTATAAAATGTCTTTTAATTTAAAAATAACAGCAATTTGCGTACCTATTACTGCTTATATATATATATATATATACTAGTGGTGGAGAACTATCGATGGCACTATCGATATTCTGCACTATCGAGCAAAATCGATAGTTGAAATGTAACTATCTATTGCAACCGATAGTTTTTTTATTCATTGACTGCGTTAGAAATGGAAGAATGGTAAAGCCTGTTTTACATCTGTCAATTAATTCATGAATTTATTCATGAATTAATCCGTGAATTTATTCACGAATAAATTCATGAATTTGTTCATGAATATCATGATGACGAACCGTAACAGTAAATTTTAAGTCAAAATTGTGCTGATTGGTCAGTGCAACTGGTTGGTATCTAGTATAAATACGTAAAAATTACTAAAACTTACTAGAAACTTGTTGGTTATAGGTAGGTTATGTTGTGCGCGGTACCGTCAAACGGGGTGAAGTCGATCGGCAGGGATGAAGTCGATCAAACCCGTCTTTTGATTTTCATCGGAACATTATGGCAACAATGCATTACAATCAGCTGATTTTTATTTACGATCGTATTTCTAACAGACAAACATTCATTTTATCGGTGGTGAATCGTAAAAAGTAAGTTTTTCAAAAATAATTAAATAGTAAATAAGCAAAATTTCTCAATTTGTAAAATATATGAAATCAATTACTTGCACAGCTAAATCTGTGAATATTTGGTCCGACCGAACCCCTCTAGCTGATGAAGGATTTATTCAAGAAAGGGTGCCCACAATCGGATAGGCAAATTTATTTTTTGGGTAGTTTCTTTAGCAATTTTTTTGTTTCAAAACAAAACAACGGGGTGAAGTGGTTCACCTGGTTTTTGGTGTATTTTGTTGTGGTTTGAGGTTATGTTAAAGCAATTTGTTTTTTATATGATTTTCTCATGTGAATTTTGTGTGCTAGCATATGAGGGGCGTCTCAAAGGGCGAGGGCGAATAGTATTATTTTTTTAATTTTTTTTTTATAGATGCCACGAAAATACAGAAAGAAGCTGGGTGCTTGTGGGAAAAGAAACTACGGCCCTATATATTTAGAGAGAGCCCTGGAAGCAGTGCGAAAGGGAAGATTGAGCATGCTGAAAGCGTCAGAAAAGTTTGCAGTGTCATATACGACGCTAAACGATTACTTTCACGCGGCCCATCCCCTGACATATGGCGGTCAACCTGCTCTTGAAGAACAATCTGAAACTCTGTTAGTGGACGCTTTCAAACTTGTGCTGAGTGGGGTTTCCCATTGAAGCCCATTGATATAAGACGAATCACGCAGCAATATTTAAATAAACGGGGAATCACTGAAAAGCGATTTACCAATAATATGCCAGGAGAAGGCTAGTTTAATGGCCTGATGAAGAGGCATCCTCGACTAACCATCAAACTCGCGGAAAATACAAAGCGTGTGAGAGCCGCTGTAACATACGAGATTATTGAGGAATATTTTAGAAATGTGGCGGAAGTAATAAGGGATATACCACCACAAAACCTTGTGAACTGCGACGAGACAACCCTCGTTGACGATCCCGGGGCTGTTAGAGTGGTGATGAAGAAAGGAAGTAAACACGCCTACAGGACACTTGACGCCACCAAAAGCAGCACAACAGTTATGTTCGCAATAGCTGCTGATGGAACTCGACTTCCGACTTATACGGTGTACAAAGCCAAACACATTTATGAAGGCTGGAAAGAGGGTGGATTACCAGGAGCAATGTACAACAGGTCTCCAAAGGGGTGGTTTGATTCTGAATTGTTTGAGGATTGGTTCAGGACCGTAGCACTTCCCTATTTTCGAAAATTAGAAGGGACGAAGTTGCTCATTGGAGATAACTTGCAAAGTCACATTACTGTTACTGTTATTCAAGAGTGCGAAAACAACAATATTTGGTTTGTCTTACTCCCCCCAAATTCTACTCACATGCTCCAGCCACTGGACGTGGCTTATTTTCGTCCTCTTAAAGCATCATGGAAAAGAGCCCTGGAGGAATGGAAACTGAAGAATAGGGGTGTTTTACCAAAAACTGTATTTCCCAGGATGTTGAAAACCGCAGTTGAGGGTCTTGGGGATCGCGAAGTGAACAATATTTTAGCTGGATTTAAAGCATGCGGCCTAGTTCCCTTCAATCCCGATGCTGTCCTTGTGAAGATAAAAAGAAAAGAGCCTACTACGCCGGAGGCAGGAAAGCAGTCAGAAACTTCAATGACAACAGTGCTTGTGGATTTTCTACACGGGCTCAAGAGTGGGCCTACGAGGCCCCAAAGCGTGGAAAAAGATTGAATATAGCCGCTGGCAAAAGCATAGGCACAGAAGATTTGGAAGAATTTAGCCGGAGGAGTCGCAAGCAACCCAAAAAGCGTCAGAGGCAAATTAGCGAAAGCGAAGAAGAATATGACGCACAGATAATGGAGGCAGAGGAACACGATATCAACATAGATGATTATGAGAGTGAAGAATCTTCCACTGCACCGGCCCACATTCTTGATGAATGTTCCGCTGCGCCATCCAGTATTTCCCATCCATCCGGCAACTGGTAAATAGGAGATTTCATAATCACAAAATATGAAACAAATAAGAGAGATCGATTTTATATCGCTAAAATTACACTGGTCTACAATTTTTTTTTTGTCACAAGAAAACATAAAATTTTGAATCTATTTTGGCCACAAAACAATAATATATCAATGAAAAAAAATTGACACATCAGGTTTCTTTGTGACATAAAAACATGTATTTTCATGGAAAGTACAAAAATCACCTACACTTAAACAAATTATTACTTAATGTACAATAAATAGTTATAATTTTCGTGAGTGTTTGGCTTCTGGCAGGTCCCTTTTCAGTCTCCAACAGTAATCTGATAGCATTCCTGGACTCCATTTCCCTTGATAACGGTTCTCTATTAATGATATGTCCTGATGAAATCTCTCGCCTTGTTCGTCACTCACAGCACCCAAATTTTCGGGAAAGAAATCCAGAATCCGGCATATGTATTTTCAAGGACATGTTACAACCCAAAGCTTTGTATGAGGTTATAAGTTCATTAATTAAATGTTTGTAATTTTTCGATCTATGGTTTCCTAGAAAATTGTGGACGACATTCTCAAAACATTTCCAGGCCAATTTTTCTTGATCATTCAGTTTTTGTTCAAAGTTCTTATCCTTCATTAGTTCCCGTATTTGTGGACCAACAAATATTCCCTCTTTAATTTTTGCCTCGCTGAGTTTAGGGAATTTCTCTTTCAGGTATGCAAATCCACTACCATCTTTATGCACAGCTTTTACAAAAATTTTCATCAGGCCGAGTTTTATATGCAACGGTGGTAAAAGTATGTCTTCAGGGTTCACTAGAGCTTCATTTTTAACAGTCTTATGTCCTGGAGTAAGTGATTCACGCTTAGGCCATGCTTTCCTTGTGTAGTGGCTTTTTCTGTCTCTACTGTCCCAGTCACAAATAAAACAGCAATATTTTGTGTAACCAAGCTGTAGTCCAAGCAAAATTCCACAAATTTTCCAAGCGTGTTCACTGTATTTAATTTTTTCGAGAAGAAATTTCATATTCTCGTAAGTCTCTTTCATATCAGAACCGTGAGCTACAGGCACTGAAAGAAATTTGCTTCCGTTATATAACAACACTGCTTTCAAACTAGTTTTCGAGGAGTCAATGTACAACCGCCAGTGACTTGGATCATATTTAAAATTTAATAGATGCATTACTGCAGGAATGTCATTACAATACACAAAATCAGGGGTCGGCAACCTATGACCCGTGGGTCACCGAATGACCCATTTGGTAATTTCAAGTGACCCACTTTAACTCCAAAAATAAAGTGTAAGATATACAAACATTTTTTTTCTTTTTCCCAAAAAATTTTTGTCGCAAAGTTATGAACGTACCAAATTTGAATCCAGTATAACATATAAAAATATCAGTTAAGGCCCCACCCCGCCTGACTGGATATGAAATCGGCCGATAGTATGCGGAATGCAGCGACATTGTTCGAACAAATTGTACCATTCTTGGATGCGCGCGTCCTTATCTCAGTTGTATGTCAGTTATAGCACGTGTAGTACAGTAGCACAATAATATTGACCTAGTGAAATAAATATCATTATTTAAAAAAATTACCATGAACAAACACAAAGCAAAAAAAGAGATTATTTCAAGATGTGTGGACAGAAAAGTATGGGCGTATCGAAAATGGTGACAAATTGATATGTACTTTATGTACAGATATAATTACCGCCAGGACTTATAATACTGAGCGACACTTTTCTTCAAAACATAAAGATGTGAGTGCAATGGCAAATGAAGATAAATCTGAACACATTGCTAAACGTGTATTAAATTTTGGAAAACAAAATAAATTCTTAAACAGTTTTGTTACTAGCAACAATCACGCTACGTCTGCCAGCTTTGTTGCAGCTCTTAGCATTGGTACCAACGGAAAACCATTTACAGACGGCGAGTTTTTAAAAAACGCATTCATAAATTGTTCCGAACACTTATTTAATGACTTCGCAAATAAAAAACAAATAATTGAGAGAATCAAAGGAATGCCATTGTCAGCTAGAACAGTCCAGCGTCGCGTTGAAAATATGGCCAAGAATATTGATGAACAGGTTGTTATCTTGTGACATAATTAGCATTGCAGTTGACGAAAGTACCGACATAAATAGTATTGGTAGGCTGCAATAATTATTAGATTTGCATCAATAAATAGCTCGAATGTCAATCAAGAACTATGCGTTCTTGCTTCAATGAATGACACCACCAAAGGCACTGATATTTTTCGTCAAGTACAAGAGTTTACAAATTTCAAAAATGGGCAAGTATTGGATTTAAAAAGTAAATTGTTTTCCATAACAACTGACGGTGCTCCAAGTATGAGGGGAAAAACTGTTGGATTTGTAAGACTAGTGGAAAATGAACTTGGCCGTTCACTTTTATCGTTTCATTGTATCATACATGAAGAAAATTTATTTGCAAAGGCATCTACACAACAACTTAAGGATGTAATGGAAAAAGTTGTTAAGATCGTAAACATGATAATAGCGCGATCAGCATTAATACACAGGCGCTTTAAAGCTTTTTTGGAGGAAATTGAATCGAAATATGGAGATTTGTTATTACATTCTGAAATACGATGGTTAAGTCGGGGCAAAGTTCTTAATAGATTAGAGTGTTTTGATGATAATATACAAATATTTCTTCACGAAATCGGTGAAAATGATCTCGAACTCAATGATAAACAATGGTTTTTAAGACTTTTGTTCTTAACAGACATAATGAACCATTATAATGATTTCAACGTACGACTCCAACGAAATAACCACACAATTTTGAAAATGTATGAGGAATGGAAGAGCTTTACTTCAAAATTGATATTATTTGAAATTGACATAAAAACTAAAAAATTTCATTTCTTTCCCTTGTTAAAAAGGGAACATGAAAAAGAAAATATCGATGAACGCAATCTAAATATGTTCGAAAGTTGGATGTCGGTCATTAAAAGTGAATATGAAAGTCGGTTTCAAAGTCTTAAGAAACATGGAGAAATGTTTACATTTATAATAAAGCCCGATGAAATAGAAGAAAATATTATAAATTTGCAGTATTTTGAATATCTAAGAATTGACAATTTTAATTTAGAAATGATTGATTTTAAAAGTTCAACATAATGGACGGATAAATTCAAGAAATTGCGGAACAATTTGGAAAATACAGAAGATAATCATTTTCTCATGATATCAACATGTTGGGCATCACTTCCTACGAGGTTTTCATCATTAAAAAAAATTGGCTTTCCCATTTTGTCCACATTTGGGTCCACTTATAAATGTGAGCAAATATTTTCACAAATGAAATTTATTTTAAGCAAAAACAGGAGCAGGTTAACTATTGATAATTCAGATGCTTGTGTTCGACTTAAAACGACTAACTATAAACCAGACTTAACTAAATTGACGTCACAAGTTCAACATCAGGGGAGCCAGAGCCATTGATATCGTAGAGAAAGTTTATAAATAAAATTTATTCAATTATGTTTGTAATTATTTTCTTAATAATATATATATTTTATATTTACTAAAATGCTCTGACCCAAATGTCTCTTTAATACTCGCATTTTGGTTGATTTTGACCCGCGGCCAAAAAAGGTTGCCGACCCCTGCACTAAATCATCTGCTTTAGAAAAGTAAGGTTTCAATTGTTCGTCACGATGTCGAAAATAAGAAATTTTCGTATCGTAAATTCCAGTCTTTTAATCTAGACCCCAAAAGATCAGGCTGTTTCTTAGACAAATTTAAATTACGTACTAAGTCGTTGAGATCAATTTGTATGAATAAGTGTGGTTCTTTTGAAGTACACGGTTCATACCTCGGGTCCCTTTCCTCATATACCTTATCTTCCTCACTAAGAACAGAGTCTGGACAAGGAATAGATTTCTGACTTTCTTGTCGATTTGGAGGGTTTGGCACAGGCAATTCGGCACTATGTAGAATTGGTTTGATGGCCGATGACAAGTAAAGATAGTTATAAAGTCGCCTAAATTAACTTATTCAAACAAAAACACGTAAACGAGGTCAGAAATGAACATATAGCTGTCACGAAAAAACTGGATGTGACTGTAACAAAATAACATATTTTTTTTAATGACGGTACACTAACACAAACAAAACTCATCACAAAGTTCATGTGACAAAAACAGTGTTTACCAGTGAATTATTGAAGTCTCAGAGACTGAAATAGTTGTAAGTACACTGCGTAAACATCCTTCCAACAAATCTGTTTTTTTCATTTTTCCGAATATTCCGGACGAGTCTGTCATAAACAGGAAACAGATTGTCAGACAAGTCACTTTAAAGTCACTAAAGTGGGGCAAATATTTCTTCTTGCTTAAAGAAGAAGAGCTGAAAACCCTCAACTAAGGAATTTGTAATCGATTTTTTATGCGTTATATTTTCGAATTCTGTTTTGTTAGTTCTATTTTCTATCTGTATTTTTATTTTTGATGGAGAATAAACGTTTATATTCCTTTTATAAGTGTTTTATTGCAAAATTCTTTGCCAACTAGGTATTTAAATATATTTATATATATATTTCTATTTTTTACTGATCGACTTCATCCTAAATGGTTTTAAAATTGGAAATGTGCATTTTTAAATGGGTGATCTATTTCACCCCAAACCCTGGGGTGAAGTCGATCACCTTTCAAGTCAAAATAAAAAAAACATTGCTCTATCTACGAGCTTGCTCCAGTCGGCAAGCGATGACCAAAGCATCAAGAAAGTTATATTCTTAATTGCATTAAAGTATAATTATTAGTTTTTCAGTTATCTCATAAGAACTTGTTTTTTTGATCGACTTCTCCCCGTTTGACGGTATTTTCGAGGTGTGTTTGAAGGATAATTCAGCAAACGATTTTCTGAAATGATATCACATTTATACCACTTTACGCTTATATAGTGTTTACATTACAATGGGTAAAAGAAAAATGTCAGTGGTATGGGAGCATTTTGTCTGTTCAACAAATATGTAAACAATTGACCAAATGCAAATATTGCTCAAAGGAATATAAAACAAGTGGCAATACTACAAATTTACTGGATCATATGAAACGAAATCATTCTGATTTACTTGAAAATTCAAATTTCGAAGCAGATACATCTGATATTTCAGGTAATTTAACATGTAGTACAGAAAAATTAGTAAAGTAAGTAAACCATCTAATGTGTTATCAAAATATTTTGTAAAATTGAAACATTATGATAGTAACAGTGTTAGAAAATTAGAAATTGATAAAGCTTTAACTTTAATGGTAGCACAAGACTATCAACCATTTAGTATAGTTAATGATAAAGGTTTTAAGAACTTTGTTGCAGTTATAGACCCACAATATGTATTACCTAGTAAGACAACTATCAGGGAAAAATGATTGATAGAGCAATATCATCGTAGTGTCCAAAAAATAACAGAGATTCTTAATAACACTAATTACGTGAGTTTGACAACTGATTTGTGGAGTTCCAGAAATTTAGAATCATATATTACAGTCACATGTCATTTTGTTGACAAAGAATTTAATTTGAAAACTGCAGTATTAGCAACAAAAGAACTACATAACGAATAAAATTGTATGTATTACTACAGATAATGCTTCAACAATGTTAAAATCCTTTGAAATATTAAAAATAAAAAATTTACCATGTTACGCACATACATTAAATCTTGTTGTTCAAGATCGTCTGGAAGATCAATGCATAGAAGCAGTCCAAAATAAGTCTAAAAGTATTGTAAGATATTTCAAAAAAAGAACACGCACAACTGATGCAATCATCTTAACACGGCAATATTTAGCAAAACCAAATAGTAACATCAATTCCAATCCACTAATGTATTGGAAGGTAAATGTACATTCTAAATATTTATTTTGCATGTAATTCTTTGTGTTTTTTAGATTAATGGTGTAGAATTCATGCCACTACAAGAATGTTCCAAAAAATTTGTGTGTATCCGCAACATCTGTACCGTCAGAGAGGATATTTAGTTCTGCTGACCAGATAATTTCCGAAAAAAGGTCACGGCTAAAATCGAAAAATGGTGATAAGTTAGTTTTTTTAAATAAAAATATATGGCTCAATAACTAACTAAACTTGTATAACAAACGATTACCTATGTAAGTAAATACATATGAAAAATAAATAAGGCATTTTTCTAAAATGTTTTTATTATTTTTGTTTGTGTAGGCATGTTTATTAAAATAAAATACAAAATCTAAACCTAGAAAACCGCATTTTATGAACTATCGATAACTATCGATAGTTATCGATAGTAATTTTAAAAATATCGATAAACATCGAACGTCCGAACTATCGATAGTTCTCCACCACTAATATCTACGGAAGCTTGCCCTGAGCTAAGTTTTCCCTCATCTAATTTACTTGTCCACTCTTTCAGTATCCAGTTTTTCTTCATCGTTTTCCAAATTTTCTGCCTCCAATTTTTTTTTAGTTTCTTTTCAGGTTTTCATCCATCTTTCTAAAGGTTTTCTTCGTCTAATTATCCATTCGGCTACTTTTTTTCACTTTCCACACTCAAATATGGATCTGGAACCATTATTCGTGACTTGTTGGCAGATCGTTCCTTGAACCGGTCATGTAGTGTTGCACGAGGAATATCAAAATGTCTGCAAGATACTCTGATTTTTGAATCATTTTGTACTGCTTACAAGGTCTTTTGTATATTATCCTCAGAATATGCAAAGAATTTTCGTTTTTGGTGATTTGCCATCTTCTGAAGATGAGTAATTACAAATTTTTGGTCCAAAAATAGCACTGAAAACAACAATCTTATGGCCGGCAAATGGCAAAATCAGCATTTGGCGTCTATGCTAGTGGTCGGCCGTTGTTTTTAATGTTGCAAAACATTTTTATTATTGACTGTGCCCACGGCCGATTACTGGTGTTGAGAATCAGCTTGTGAAATTGGATATGACTGCGAATGAGACGAACATGTATTTGAATAGTTAAGTACGAAAAAGTTGCAAATAAAATTTTAATAATGTGCTAGTGGCCGGCCTGGGGGGGCCGACTACTAAATACTGGAGTAAATCTTTGTGCCAGTGACCAGTCTTGCCTTTTTTAACTTCAAAGTTACTAAATCAGGCCTTTTTGGCCGAACATGAGTTATTTCAAACTCTGTTCATCCCCGAAAACCCACTGAAACGGGTTTAATAATAATAAATAAAATCTGACTTACTTATATATTTCCGGCTACCTAAGTTTACTACTTTTTAAAGATCTCGGTGTTCCAATCTACACACGACATTTATATTTTGCACGCGAATTACAGGAATAAAATATTTATATACAGGAATGAGAAATTCACATTCGCACTGTATGAAGACGTAAGATTTCAGATGAGTAGTGAAGTAGCTTACTATTTGCCCAAATTTTAAGTAATTCTTGTCACCAGTGCTTAACCACACTGGTGACTTGTAGTGCATCCGGTCGATTACCACCTCCCATGGTAGTTTACAGCTATAAGAGAATTCCTAAAGCTGTGGTTGACAAAGTTCCTAAAACCTGGGGTATATAGGTCGAAGTGAAAATGGGTGGATGACGGGAGAAACATTTTTCGAATACGTCGCCAATAAATTTTATCCCTGGCGAGTTGACAGTTTCAGTTTCCAGTCATTTTATTTTTAGATGAGCATACCTCTCACCTCACCATTGAGTGAGTATTGCTCAAAAAATAATATAATTCTAATAGCGCAACTCATATATTGCAGCCTTTGGATATTGCAGTCTTTAGGCCCTTAAAAATGGAATGGAGAAAATGTGTGCACAGTTGGCGCATGGAACACAATGGACTAAAAATGAATAGAGAGGTATTTACTCCAATACTGGAAACGACATTTAAGAAATTGGAGAAGCTTCCTGATATTATTAAAAATGGATTTCGGACATGTGGGCTTGTGCCATTTAATGCAAACAATATAGATATTCAAAATATGTTAAAACTGTAGGAGACAATATTAGCACAAAAAACATTCAACAACAAGCTGTACATGACTTTTCAGTACTCAAATGTTTGGAATCTGAAATTGCTGGAGATACTTTAGTATCTCCAGCGTAAATTAGTGAACAATTACAGGGCTCCCGCCAGGTTACTTTTATAGTAAAAAGTTACTTTTTTACTGATACGGTTACTACTGGTTACTTTTTTAAAAAAAAGGTTACTTAAGTTACTAATAATTCAATTATTAATTAAATTGATATTTATATTACATTTAATTCAAATTATGCTGTGGCACCTGTTTCACATTTTTTTAACGTGGCGCCACTTGCTGATGTGGGATGTCATGTGATGTGCCCCGTCCGCGTGTTGGCTGTTAATCGCGAACTTTCTGTTTTAACACGACTAGAACGTCACTAGTATTTTGTCGATCGGGTCTTTATGTGCGACGACACGGAAATTGCCGAATGTGTATGGTTACACCATGCTATTGTTTGTGTGTAATGGCAATGGTAACCTCAAATTGGAAATGTGCTAAGCTAAGTAATTTTCATTAAAACGTAAGTAAAAGTGTAGCGATTTGAGTTTAATTAAATCAAAATCTAGATTTTTTAGCTTAAAAAATGGGGAAGTGCAAGTTTCGAGCAAAATGGTTAGAAGAAGAGGACGAAACTGGTCATAAAATTGGATCTTGGGGAAGAGCAGGCGACAATGAGGGAAATATAGTTTGTTTTATATGCAACCGATCTCTTGCTGTTACAAAAGGGCTGCAGAGCATCAATCAACATGCGAAAACAGCTTTGCATGTACAAAATGCAAAAACAAAGTTAAATGTTCGGCAGCTTACCTTCACTGGTACGTCTTCATCACATAGTCTTTACCAGATTAAAAACTATTCTTTTTTTTGTATATACATATAATATTAATATAACATCACCTTGTTATTTTCAGCCAATTTCACATCAAACGAAAGTATGGGAAATTTAACATCAAGGATGATTTGCAAAGCTGATAATGCCATACGTGCGGAAATTATTTGGTGTCTGAAAAATATTCAAAGCAACATGTCAGCTGCATCAACTCAGGGTATAACTGAAGTATTCAAGGCTATGTTTGGAAGTCTGCCAGAAGGATTTTCTTTATCATACACAAAATTGAGTTACTATATTACAGAAGCTTTAGGACCTTTTTGTAGGCAGAAATATGTCATCAGTGATATTGGTGAAAACTTCTACAGCATCCAGTATGATGAAACAACAAATAATAAAGGTTTGAAAGAACTGCAGGTGGCTATTCGGTACTGGTCGAAAGAGCAAAACCAAGTTGTAGTGAAACATTTGGAAACTTTTTTTTTGGGCAGTGCAACTGCAGAAATTTTGAAACAGCATATACAAGTAAGTTTGGATCATGCAAACCTCCCTATTAAAAATCTTTTGATGTTGGGAAGTGATGGTCCCAATGTCAATAAAAAAGTGTTCAGTTTGTTTAATGAGGAACTAAAAGCATTAAATCGAAAACCACTTATTGATATTGGTACATGCAGTATACATTTGATACATAATTCTTTTTTAAAAGGCCTACAAGTATTTGAGTCTCGTGTTAGTGACTTCATTGTTTCGGTTTATTATTTTTTTGATGGATGGCCCCTAAGAATTCAAGATTTTGAAACTATTCAAAATGGTGTTATGTTGCCAAACCATCGTTTTCTGAAACATGTGTCTTCAAGGTGGCTTACTGTGGGCCCTGCTATATCTAGAATATTAGAGCAATATCAAGCAATAACTGAATATTTTCTAAAATTTGTGCCTGTTCACAGAAAAAGTTTAATCTCAACAAAACACTATAAAGATGTAACGAAGTACTTAACTAAAAAGTCATTCAAGGCAGAGCTCATTTTTGTAAAAAATGCTTCCGAATTGTTTTCAAAATACACTGCTTTTTTCCAAAAGACTGAACCTCTCATTCATATTTTATACGATGAACTGAAATATTTTGCAGTGAATCTAATTTCCAAGATATTGAAATCTACTGTTACTATAGATTTTAAAAACACTGCAAAATCAGCTGAAGAATTGTTTAAGTTTGATAATCTGTTACCAATAAAAGACATACATTGCGGAGAGAGTGTAAAAACTGAAATCTCAAAATTGACTGAAATTGACAAGTTACATTTTTTGAAACAATGTCAAAAATTTTTCATTGAGTCTTCAAAACACATTTTAAAGAAATCGCCTTTGATTTTGAAAGTTTTGAAGTACTTTTGTTGGTTGAATCCCTCCAAAATTGCTGATGTACCTGAATACTATTTAACTCGAGTATGTAATATATTGCCCACGCCAGTTGACAAAGACTTGATTAAAGATGAATTAAAGATGTTCAAACTTTTGAAAGAAAACTATGGCAATAATGCTAATGGTGAACGTATAGATATTTTTTGGGCTTCTGTGGATAATAGTAAATATCCCACCCTAACCAAAGTGGCTAAAATATGCCTCAGCTTGGTACACGGAAGTGCTGATGTAGAGCGTGGTTTCTCACTTTCTGGTCGAGTAATGCCCGAGGACCGTTCATCAATGTCATTAAAAATGCTCAATAACAAACTTTACGTACACAACGCTCTTGAATTGTATGGTAATCGGCCAGAGAATTTTCCAATTACTAAAGATCTAATCGGTATGGCACGTTCGGCTTGTGCATCATATAAAGCATTTTTAAAGCAACAAGAAATTAATACAAAATTGAAAGAAGATGAATTACGAAGAATTGAAGAAGAAAAGGAAAGAGAAAAGCAGGCTCTTGTGGAATTGCAACAGACACAAAAAAGAATAGAGGAATTGGAAAAAGAATTGCAAACTGTTAGTAAAGCAAAACTGGAGTCACAAATTACTGTGGATAAATTATTGAATGAAACCTATAATAAAATTGAACGTGCAATAAAATCCAAAGACATAGTTGAAGTTAAAGTAGCCCAAGCAATGCTTTCTTCGGCATTGAACCAAAGAGCAGATGAAAATAAATTACAGAAAGAAGCAGATAAAATGACTAAGACAATATGTAAGAGACAAACTTCTGCCATTGATGCAATTAAAAACAAAAAACTGAAAAAATAATTAGTTTTTGAAATAGCTTTTTGTTGATTTGGTGTACTGTTACCATAGATATAGTATAGATCTTTATTTGTTGTGTTTCTTGTGTTCTACTTTGAGAATCAATAGATGCTACATTTTCCTGAATTTAGTTTCAATGTGTTACTATCAGTAACTATTGGTTACTTTTCAAAATAATATTAGGTTACTTTGTTACTATTTTAAACAAAAAAATTGGCGGGCGCCCTGCAATTAAAAGTGGCGGTACAAACAATAATAAGTACTACACAGCTAAATTTTCAAAAAGAACTAGAAATACTCAAAACCGAAAATAAGTACTTATTAAAAGAAATAAAGGAATTAAAAGAAATGATTAAAATACAGAATTCTCCTCAAGGTTTAGAAACACCATCAATAGATGCCGCAAAGTCAAACAAATCCAACAACGTAAATAAGCAACCTCCACAAAAACAAATACAAACACTCAGCACAAGAAACATACACAAAAAGAAAAGGTCAGTGAACCGGATAAACAAACGGACCAAATGCAACAGCAAAAAATGACCGGGACGCAGAATATCAAGTTAACGTACCTAGAGGCTCTAAATATAAACTCTACATCGAATAATAACGAAAAGAACATAGATGCAACTGATATCAGCCAAGATGAATTTACACCGGTGGTAAGAAGGCAAAAAAGAAAATCAAACTTAAAGATTACCCACGGCATGGCAACAAATACCGAATTAAGGGGAATCATTCGTTATGCACACTTGCACGTTTATGGCCTGGATCCAAAGACCACTGACGAAGAGATCATCACGTACTTAAAAACGAAAGGTATGGAGACGGTGAAAGCTGCAAAACTACAATCAAAGCATCCCACCGAGTATTCTTCATACAAGGTATCGGTGCCATTTGAGAATCTCGAAGTAATAACAAGACCGGAATTCTAGCCTTCAGAGACGCGAATCACCCGGTTTTTAGAGAGGATTTGGTTAAAAACACAGCGGAAAACTTAAATCAAATAAAAACAGACAAAGCAGAAGCGAAAACAGTTTCAATTTTCCACCAAAACATACAAGGCATATCGAATAAAATAAATTACATTGAAGAAATCTTATACAAGGAAAACTTTAAGTTTAGTGTAATTCCTTTCAAGGAACACTGGCTTAAATCACACAATATTGACTGCTTTAAAATACCAAATTATAAACTAACCTCCATTTTTTGTCGAACAACAACAATACACGGAGGTTCGAGCATATTGACAAGTGAAAATCTCGACGCCACGGAATTGTTGTACCTCAAACAGAAAAGTGTAGAAACCATAATAGAATGCTCTGCAATTAAACTTTCCAAGAAAAAATTCATAATATTAAGTATCTATCGACCACCATCAGGTAATTTTGAAATTTTTAATGAGGTCATGGAAGACATTCTGCTGTCTATAGAATCAAGGGAAAATCAATGCCCAGTATTACTCTGTGGCGATTTTAATCTAAATTTGTTAGATGTTGCGGACAGAAAGGTAAAGAGTTTTGTGGATCTGTCACATCCTTCGGATTACAACAAACTATTCACGAACCAACTCGTGTAGGAGAGACTACAGCAGCGTTAATTGATAATATTTTCGTTAAATCGGTTATCGATTTTCAAAGCAGTATTAGAAAAACGGGCTTATCAGATCACTTTGGACAGGAAATCCACTTTGAAGCTATAGTTAACAACTCAAAAGGAGAAACAAAATTCATTAGAAGATTATCTGATCAAGACGCAGCTACCATACGTCAACATATCCAATATATAAACTGGAATGTGATTGGGGTAGATCATCCAAATAAGTGCTTATATAACTTAACATCAACAATTGCAAAAATCTACCACGGAGTTTGCCCTAAAAAAATAATTAGGAGGTCAGAAAAACTACACCCACGCTGGTTAAACAGTGAAATTCGTAATAAATGTCGTGTCAAACGCCAGTTATACAAAGGAGTACTACATAACACTATTTCTAGAGACTCTTACAAAAGATATTGCAAGCATCTGAATATTATTATAGAAAAAAGCAAAAAGGACAGTAATACAAACCCCATACTAGAATCCAATAATAAAATAAAAGCAACTTAGGACTTAGTTAATGAAATAACTGGAAAGACGAAAAGGGAGCAATTTGACATTCAACACTTATGCGAGCACTATAACGAAACAAGCCAACAAGTATTAAACCGAATAAACTACTTCTTTGTAAACCTAGGCAAAACTGATAGTAAGGGTCATACTAAATTTGATACATTCAAAACAAATCAAAAATCTATGGTGCTGTACGAAGCAGAACCAATCGAGGTCTTCAATGTAATATACTCATTAAAAGACACATATTCAGAAGGTGCTGATGGACTCCCAACAAAACTTATAAAACAAAATGCACTTATTATGCACGCCACTATCGTTAATAATAAACTCTTGTCTGAAAAAAGGTATTTTTCCTGATCATTTGAAGGCAACTATAATAACGCCTAAATTTAAGAAAGGAGATAAACACAGTCTGGAAAATTATAGACCAATTGGACTACTTTCGGTAATAGCCTAAATTATGGAAAAAATATTATTAAGACGGATGGTCGAATTCGCAGAATCAAACAAAATACTAACAAACATGCAAAATGCGTACATTCAAGGACGATCAACAACTAGAGCAATATACATGACAATTAGTAACAATTATTAATTGATAAAAGAAAGGTGGCAGGAGTTTTCTTAGATCTGTCTAAAGCTTTCAATAGTGTGAATCACGATATCCTTCCAAAAAAGTTACAGTTTCTGGGTTTCAGAGGAATAGTTCATAAATTAATTAAATCCTATTTAACAAATCGCATTCAATGTGTAGTAGCAAAAGTGAAAACTACGATTTGACTGATTACAGGTCAAACATGCAGGCATTTCTATTTCTCTTATATACTAATGACCTACCAGAAGTTAGCAAAAACCTTATTAACATGTTTACTGATGTCACCTCAATTATTATTGCAGATGAGAACAGTATGTTACTAAAAGATAATACTTATAGTGAACACAGTGAATACAATAAATGACTGGTGTGATAAAAGTAGATTAAAATTAAACGTTGATAAAACAAATATGATAAGGTTTACCTTACAAAAAACTGAAGCAATGGAAATTATGTACAACAACACTAATTTAAAATCAACCGAACACACCCCATTTCTAGGACTAGAACTGGATAGTCTATTAAACTGGAAAGAGCATATTAATTTGCTCACCAAAAAGATCTCCGGAATGGTCCACGCGCTGCGAACTATCGCATCCCAAGTTCATATCGAAACGGCTCTTAATGCATGCCAGGCCTACACAGTATTCAGACTAAGTTACGGGATAATCTTCTGGGGAAACTCGGTGGAAGCAAACAGGGTATTCATGTTTAATATTTAAGAAGAAATTTGAATTTTACATTGCAGCGACTTGTGATGACAAGACAACTGATGTAAAGAAAATTGCGATGTTAATGAGTGCAGTAGGAGATGATGGTATCGATTTATATAACACGTTTGTGTACAAACCTGGAGAAGATAAAAATAAATTGGATGTAATATTATCCAAATTTGAGGAATATTGTGCCCCAAAGCGAAATATTGTTTTCCAGAGGTTCCTGTTTAATAGTGTTATACAAAAAGAGGGACAAACTTTTGACAGTTTTTATACAGAATTAAAAAAATGACTTAAGTCTTGTGGCTACAATCAAGAAGAAGACATGATCAGGGACAGGATTGTGTTAGGAATTTTGGATAGAGGTACACAGGAAAGAATGCTCAGAGAAGAAAATCTTGACTTAGATAAGGCAATAAAATATTGTAGAGTTGTGGAAACCAGTAGAACGCAGGCAAGAGTGTTACAATCAGAAACGACACAACTAGTTAATGCTGTGCAAAGGAAGGGAAAGAAAAAGTGTACTCAACAAGAGACGCAAATTAAAGAAGAAGAAAAGAAGGCAATGTGTAAATTTTGTGGGTTTCAACATGTGTTTGATAAAAGCAAGTGCCCAGCATATGGAAAAACATGTGCAGTGTGTCAAAAGAAAAATCACTTTGCGAAGAAGTGTGTTTCTAAAAAGAAAAGTGAAAATAAAAGCAGAGTTAGTGTCAGTGAAGTAAATAAAAGAATTAGTGAAAATAGTAGTGACCTAGAGGATGAATTATACATCAATACAATAGAGAAGACATCAACGCTTACAACCAATACAGGAAGAAAAGTGGATGGAAGATATACAAATCAATGGACAGTTTGTTAACTTAAGCTAGATTCGGGTGCAGAGGTGAGTGTTATGCCATTAGAGATTTTAAACTCATTGAATTGTTCAGAAGTAATAGATAAAGCATCGATTCCATTAGTAGCATATGGGAATAACTCACTAAATACAGTAGAAAATATAGACTTATTGTGTAGAGTAAGAAATAAAATAATATTAGTAAACTTTGTGGTTGTAAATCACAAAAATCAAATTCCTTTATTAGGATTGCAAGACTGTGTTAGCTTAGGTTTGCTTAAAAAAGTAGATGTGATAGATACAAATACAAAGAACTTGTTAGATAAATATAAAGATGTATTATTAAGCTATGAAATACCAGAAAGGCCTTGGCAATGAATATCAGCAGACCATTTTACATATGCAAATAAAGTTTATCTTGTGCTGTATGACGCTTATTCAAATTGGTTAGAATTACTAAGTTGTACAGATAAATCAAGTAAAGAAGTAATAAAGCGATTAAAACAAGTATTTTCTAGATTTGGAAGTCCAGACATTTTAGTTTGTGACAATGTTCCATTTACCAGTCATGAAATTAAATTGTTTTCTAAGAATGGAGTTTCGAGATTGTATCAAGGAGTCCTGAATATGCTCAATCAAACAGGTTAGCAGAAAAGGGTGTGAATATTTCTAAGTTGTTAATAAAGAAATATAGAGAGGAAAATAAAGAATTGTATACGGCCTTGATGCAATATCGAAATACGCCACTGAAAAATATGAATGCAAGTCCGTCACAAATATTAATGGGACGAATTTGTAAAACAAAGTTACCGATAAGTACAGAAATACTTAAAGAAAAATTTGATAGAACAGATGTTCTTATCAAATTAGCATTAAAACAAAGTATTAGTAGAAAACAGTATAATAAAAATGTTAAAGTATTGCCAGAATTAAATAAAAATGAAACTGTAAATATATATAATTATGAAAAAAAAAGAATGGCAATTAGGAAAAATTGTAGATAAACATGTTTCACCTAGGTCTTATTTGGTTAAAACAGAGACAGATAAAATAATAAGAAGAAATAGGAGAGATTTACGGAAATCTCAAAATGAATTTAAAGTGATACCCACATGCGGCTTGGGTGATACAATAGAATTAAGAGAAAAGACTGTAAGAGATCCGGGAGATGAGTTGGTAACAGGACAGCAAAATTAAGGAAAGTACAGAACTAGAGTTGGTCGTGTTATTAACCCACCTTCAAGATACAGAGATTTTGTAACTGAAAGAAAACGAGATGTTTAATATTTAAATGAAATGTTTTTAGTATGTCTAAGTTGGCAACGATGAGCAGCTAAGCACAGAGCAACGCGCCCATTGAGGTTGTTGACATGTGACCGTTTTTAGCTTAAATAAATAGTTTAGTTGCACAAGGAGAGTTTTATTTAAAATAACCCTAAATATAATACAATTCATACTTCAAAAGTCCTGTTTACGAAGCATATTCAACCTCAAAAGAAGGGAAACGTGCAGTAAAGTGTTCAAGAAATATAAGCTACTCACTATGCCTGGAATCTACATCTATAAATGTGTGTGCTTCGCCAAAAAGCACTATAAAGACCTTTTGTCGCAAAACGAGACGAATCATAATTATGACACAAGTGAAAATACAAAACAAAACTTGCGAATACCACAGACAATATCAGCCAAAATGCACAAAGGTGCAGTTACACAGATTTTAAAAACTTACAATTACATTCCGACGGAATACAAAAATATGTCAATAAAAGCATTTAATACAAAAATTAAAAAGATCTTAGTAGAAAACTGTTTATATAACATTCATGATTTTTTTTGATTTAGATTTTAAGCAGAATATGATTATAAGGTAAAATTTATGTATCATGTTAGATGTATTTCTGACGTATTTCATGCCAATTGGGCAGTATGAAATAAAGGCACTATTATTACTATTATTATTATTATTATATATTAACGTCTGAATCTTCAGGAGAAAGCTGGGACGGCCCTACTGAGGACAAAAGTTTGTTTTTTGTATTGAGAAATATTAAATCTCGAGTTCAACAAGGCGGTACACCAGCGACTTTAATTCAAAACAACCAAGTTGCTGTAGCTCCCAGTACACCAATTTCCAGTGAGAACAATCTTGAATACAATGATGAGATTAACACTACAGGAGTTTTCATTTTAGATAGTTATTCTTTTCCTATTGACTTAGATGTTTATGATGAGATTTTGAATGTGCAATCTGATGGAAGAACCAAAGGAGCAGATACTACGATCAATGAAACTAACACTTGTGAAACTGTAGGCCAGTTAAAAGAAGTAAATACTGAACGTAATACAACACGTCTACTTGGTTCTGTTCATGTATTAGAAGATACTCCAATGATTGCTGACATAATCATTCACGAACCTTCTATTCAGGTTTCTCCTTTAAACCAAAAACTCCGCCCAAGAACGTCACTGCGGAGAAAGAAAATCAAAATGAAATTGTAATTTCTAAGATTAAAGTCCCAACGCCATTTAAAAAACCGTTGCTTTGGCCAGATCCGAAAACAGTTTCTGTGAAAAGAAAGATAAAAAAAGGTTCAGCAACGTCCTTTCAATGGCAACAATATTTTAAATCAAAGGATGAGAAGAAACGAAATGAAGAGGAAAAGAAAATGCAAAGGTAGCAAGAAAGAAGGAGAAAAGAAATGGAATAAGGCAATAAGAAAAAAAAATGTGTATGGGTGATAATGCCCATCAGACCAGCGCCGATCAACCAACAGATAACAATCAAGATTAAATGACTTTGTGGTGGCAGTATATAACGGCCAACATTATCCCGGAAAAATAATTGGTATAATTGGACGAGAATGATTATCTTCAATATGAAGTAACTCCTATGGAAAAAAGGGAAATCAATTGGTTCTGACCAGAGAAACCTAATATTCTTCTTTACGAAAAAATGAGGTGTGGCCACCACACGACTTTCTTATACGTATGAAAGTGTTACTTCCGGTCCGAATTTTGAAATTTCATTTATACAAAAAATATTCCAAATCCAATTCTAAATACTTTTGTACTCTTCATAAATATATATAGAATGCATAATTTACGATATACAGTACAATCGCGGTAATGTGAACACGCACTAATGTGAACCACTCCGTAATGTGAACAACGTAAAGTTTACATAGAGCTCCGTATAATGTGAACAGCGTAAACCCTCGATTATATGAACAATAACATTCGACCTGTCGGAACTTGTTTACTTATTTTAACCTATGGCGTTCCTTCTAAATACGTTGGTGGGGTAATTCAGATGTTGTCTAGTCGGGCCCAAGTAATCATAATACAGTTAACAGTTTGTGAAAGTGTGCGATTGACAGAGTGATACACAAAAATGAAAACTGCTAAAACACAAAGAAAATGTCTACCATCGCATGTAAAGGCTAAAATTATCGAAGAATTAAGTCGAGGCTGCAGTGTTACATCCGTCGCCAAAAAATATGACATAGCCAAATCCACCGTGTGCTCAATTAAAAACAAAAAGTTGAAGATTAATGATAGAGTCGCCAATGCGTTGAAACCAACAACACAATGCACACTAAAAACAGGAGAATTTCCAAAACTTGAACGCAAATTGTATCAATGGTTTATTTCCCAGCGAGAAAGAAATGTGCCGATATCTGGCGAAATAATAAAATAAAAAGCATTAGATCTAAAAACCAAATTAAAGATTACTAAATTTAATGCAAGTAGCGGGTGGCTTCAAAGACTTAAAAAGAGATATGGAATTCGCTTTTTAAAAATAACGGGCGAAAAATTATCGGCACAACCCGAATCTGTCGACCCGTTCCTAACAAAGTTGCAGGACACTATACAAGAGTTCGGTTTAAATGAGCAACAGATATACAATGCCGACGAAACAGGATTGTATTGGCAACTTTTACCGGACAAAACTTACGTATCAATTAAAGAAAAAACAGCGCCTGGAATGAAAACCGCTAAACAGAGGATCACGTTCTTGGGTTGTACAAATGCTTCCGGTTTACATAAACTGAAACCGTTGGTTATAGGACGAGCAAAAAACCCACGCTGTTTTAAGAACTTTTATAATCCTCTAATCTACACGCACACAAAAAATGCTTGGATGACTGCCGACATATTTCGAAACTGGTTCTTTCAGCACTTTGTTCCCGAAGTAAGTTGCAAAAAATTTGATTTCAATTTCATTGTTTTACTTCTTTGTACATAGGTGAAAAGGTTTTTGCGTGGCCAAGGGCTGCCAGAGAAGGCTTTACTCATATTAGACAACGCCCCTTCTCACCCTCCAGCTGAAGATCTCAGAACAAATGATGGGTCGATTTTCGTTATGTTTATGCCTCCGAACGTAACTCCTTTGATTCAACCAATGGATCAAAATGTTCTTAGACTAACAAAGCTATATTACAGAAACAGTTTGCTCAGTTCTGTTATTGCTACAGGACAATCAATAGGCATTGCTCTCAAGAAACTAACATTAAAAGATGCAATGTTTCATTTAGCACATGCGTGGGATAAATTAGATCCTACAGTTATATCCAAATGCTGGCACAACATACTAATGTCTGAACCAAATGAAGAAGAAGAAAACTTACCTCTCAGTATTCTACAGCGGCGGTGGCAGCAAGAAAACGCGGTCATAGAAAATACAATAACATTGCTACAATCTATAACAACATCGGTAAGTTTTAAATTATCAACTGCTAAACGTGTTTTGCTAATTTTGCACACACTCTACCTCCTTAGTTAAATTCTGATGAGGCACTGCTCGAATATTCTGTCCCGGATATTGAAGAATGGAATAAAGACATTGTAGTAGCAGATAACAATGAATCAGAAGAAAGTGATGATTTGGAAGTTGACAGTGATATTGAAAACGCTGACCCACTGACCACCAAAATCAATCATTCTGAAGCTGTGATGGCTCTAAACATTTCAATTGAATGGGCTAAACAGAATGAAATTGGAATAAGTGACATTCTAAGATTGAAGGCCGTCCATGAAAAAGCAATAATGGCAAAACTGTCGGTTAAGCAAGTACAACGAAAAATTACTTCTTTTTTTGAAAAACAATAATATTTTATAACGTATATATGTAGTATGTTTCTTTCAACTAAAACATGTTTATTTGAAATAAATTACAATACTATACATACATAATTAGTAACCTATGTTATACCCTCGATAGTATGAACACCTCGATACTGTGGACACCCTCGGTTTTATTGTGTTCACATTACCGCGATTGTACTGTATCTTGCAAAAAATCGTTATTCGGTAAGAGTAAAAGTGTTACTTCCGGTCCGAATATTGAAATTTTTTTTCTACAAAAGATTTAAAAAGTACATTCTAAATACTTTTATACTGGTAATGTACCTGCCTAGAAAGCATGACTTGTGAGATATTCGCAAAAAACTGATTTTCGATAAGAGTAAAAGACCTACTTCCGGTTGGAATTTCGAAAAACCTTTTCAAGATAATCTGTCTCAAATTTAATTTTGAGTACATTTGAATTCTTTATAAATTTGTTTAAACTTAAAATTTGGAATTGATATAATAATAATAATAATAATAATAATAATAACACCTTTATTGATTCCATTACATTAACATATTAGTTTTACATATTAATTTTACATATTGGTAATAATGAAATCAAATGGTAACACCTTCAGTTATGCCTGAGGCTCCCTGATCTACCAGGTGTACCAAATGAGTCAAAGAAGAAAAAGAAGGTGTGCGTGCACATATATACATAAATAGCCATACACACATACATAACACCATTTTAAACACTATTCAAAAGCGAAAGTGTAATTAAACAAAAGAAAAAAAACAGAAAAAAAGAAAAACTACAACATAACACTACTGCTATCCGAACAATTCGAGCAACTCAAAATACAAGATCACTTAGTAAACGCTCTCTCAAACATCGCTTGAAACAACGGAGGAACAAATCTTTGAAATACGGTGGAAAATCATTCATAATCATAGCACAATTGTATTGAAAACAACGCTTGAAGTGAGTGGTACGGTGACGAGCTTTATCAATCAAATCCCTTCCCCGAACGTTAATGCTGTGAACATCAGTGCGATATCTAATTTTGTTTAGCAAATACGGTGGGGTGCGGGTAGTAATAATTTTATAAGCGAAACAGGCCAAATGAAAAAGCCTGCGCTTTTCCATATTGAGCCAGCCAACATCCGACAACGTAAAAGAAATTCTCTCTCTCCTACCAACACCGAAAATGAACCGCAAGCATGAGTTTTGGGTTACCTGTATTCTCCTCCTATCCAAACTGTCAAGACAGGGACCATAAATGGAATCGCAAAAGTTAAAATGGGACAAGACCAATGTATCGGCCAACATAGGCTTAACATGAGCATTCAAGGAGGATCTGTAAGGATATAACATTTTCAAACTACAATAAGCGCGCCTAATAAGGTTGGTAGTGTTATCCTTGAACCTTAAGTTTTCGTCCATAAGCAGACCCAGATTTTTAACACAATTCTTTCGGACCAACCCAACTCCATTAATACGCAAATCCAAAGTATCACACACCTGTGACCTGTTGGAAGCACTACCGAAAATAATGTAGCATGACTTTTGTCCATTAATTTGCAAACCATGGCGACGAGTGGTTTTATAAAATTTATCTAAGTCACTATTGATAGTCTGCCTTGCAACAGCAACATCCCCGGTGTTGAAAGAAGTGTACAGTTGCGTGTCGTCAGCATAGAAGTGAAATTTGCAATTAAAGTGATCAAACAGAAAAAGCTGCGAGGTATAAACTGCAAATAACAATGAACCCAAGATAGATCCCTGAGGAATACCGCACTGGTAGAAAAGTTTTATTGGATCAAGTAATTCAATTGTTTTGCAAAATTCAGTATTGGTTCAAGAAAATATATTTGCTTAGAAACAATAAAATGTCATCATAGAAGAAAATAATTTTCTTAAAATTTTATTCGTGTTAAGTAAATATTTAGTTTGACGCAAGAATAGGAAAAGAAACCCAAGAAAACAAATTTTCGTTCAAAGAAAATGTAAATACGTATTTATGTGCATGCGCAATCTGCAAACGAATATGTGCGGAGAGTAAAAAGTATATTGTGAAATTCTAAAATTATGCAATTTTTAGTGTCATTATGTATGTTCTCAGTTGAAAATGACTGTATGTGTGTTAAGTAATGATTGCTATTGTTTAGTTTTAAAAAAAATTGTAATATTTACATGTAAAGCTTAAACTTTTATTGTTGAATTTTATTTATGCGGAGTACTTAATTCACTAGCAAAAGACACCAAGGCGTATGAGGAACAGTTATTTATTTGACGAATGATCGTTGTCGAGGTTGTACATAGATATACTTCATGGCTCTAAAAAATATGGAGTTTGTGAAGTTAAAAGTAGAAGAATGGGGTTTGGAATGTTTGATGCCAAACTTTGAAGGTAAGTGCTTGTCAATAAATTATTTACTAGTATGTAGTTATACCTATACAGTATTCCATACTTAAAAATGATGCTATTTAGAGATAATGTAATAGGTACCTATGTAGTTTATATACGTTCGAATTTACACATGTAGGTACCATTAAACAAGTCTGTTCATGTATATTATGTTATTTATTAGTAAATTATTTTGTGTATGATTAATTTCCTTTTAAGTAAACATAGGAATAAAATGAAATTAATTTCTATATCAAAAGAATATTGAAATGCCTCCAAAGATTTCGTAATTATTTAATTAAAAAATATAATTTAACCTACTTAATCTTCAAATAAAAACTGGTATCCGTGGCAAGAAATGGTATTTCCCGATTGTCGCATATTGCCTTGACGTTGCAGAACAGAATGCTTGGCAATTATATCGTTATTTGGGAGGGAAATTAGACCACCTAGCCTTTAGAAGATGTGTAGCAGAAGGAATGTTAGAAAGCCACCAAGGTAGCTCTAGAAAAAGAGGAAGACCCAACAGTATGGAACATCAAGAATCCAAAATAGACAATAAAGATCACTACATAGTATCCCAGGAGAAGCAGACAAGATGCCGAATTTGCCACAAAAAAGTGCAGAAAAAATGTGCCAAATGTCAAGTGGCTTTACATGTTGAATGCTTTCCAAGTTATCATGGAAAATATGACTAATATTTTTTTCTCATTAAAAAAATTAGGTGTAATTTCGTTTAAGTGTAAAATGTGTTGCTACTTTACATATTATAGTTCATGTTATTAAATTTTTTTTTTTTATAAAACGGTCTTATAAATTTATTTACCTATGGCTACTTTAATGCCTACTGTCCTTTTAAAAGGACATACGTTTACAGCAAAGCTCTTTAACTATTTTTTTTTCAATATTTCTCATGTTTATTGTTGTATAATGAATCTAATCTCTTAATTTCATTGACAAAATCTAAAAAGCATAAATTCAGGCATATCTGGGTTAATATAAAAACGGTGGCAGATAACACTATTGGGTTGATGGTTGATAGACGTACGAATATAAAATAATATATTAAACAGGTGTTAGTAGACATGATTTTGTCGTAGTACCCCGAGGGGTAATCCGCAGTGGCAGTTTGGTGTACAAAATTTTGGCAGAGTAGCAGAGTAGGTGGCTGATATGTAGCAGAGTGGCAGAGTATGTAGGCAGAGTGGCAGAGTATATAGGCAGAGTGGCGGAGTACATAGACGGAGTGGCAAAGCATATAGGCAGGGTGGCAGAGTATATAGGCAGAGTGACAGAGTATGTAAACAGAGTGATATAGTATATAGGCAGAGTACATAATAAACTGTGGCAGAGTATATACCTAGTAGGTATGCGCACATCTCGCTGCGCATAAAATAAACATAACCTAACTATTTCTAGAAAAACGCCAATGTGATGTGTTCAAGTTGTGCTAGTGAATTTTCAAACAAAAGTAAGTACTGACGACTTAACAGTCTGTCCAGGGAAATAGTAGAATGACTAAAGTAATAAAAATGAACTCAAGAGTACGCAATAATTATTATTATTGGTATTGAGCTATATTTACTACTTGCTCATAGGACATTATGAAAAACCCATCTTTTACAGTATTTCTAGCGAAATAGTAGAGTGACTTTAGCCATAAAGTAGTAAACATTATCAGTACACAAAGAGCATTGGTTTTGTCGGATTACTGGGATATTTATAACAGGGTCGGTTCATGCCTGTTTCCATTGATCAGCAACCGTTTGGGTTGTAAACGATGGGTTTTCCATCGAAACTCACGAGAAAACGACTGCAAGGTTGTCACTGTGTTTTTTCGAAAAAATCTAAAATTTTAACTGATTTAAAATACGCTTAGTTATAGATTAAAAATGTGTTCTTACTAAAGCAGTGCACCTTCTAACAACTAAATAAATGAACAGTTTAAAATATGGAAATAAAGCGAAAAAATATTCGCTCCTAATGAAAATAAATGGTAATAAATGTTCTAAGTTTAAATCCCTGTAATTCATAAACGGAGCTGCAGGGAATTTTTTAAATATTTTTTTGGTTGTTCTATAATGATCCCCTACATGACAGTGAACATTTAGTACGACAGTTTTTGAAACCCTGTATATAGCTTAAAATATATTTTCAGATGTCATCCAAGAATGAAGAATCAGTTTTTAAAGAAGTGGAAACTAATCTAAATATAAAGATTCCAGTTTATTTGAAAAATTTGCTGATCGCATATGGCTTTGACAGTACCCTTATATTAAGTGCAATAACTAATACCGATATAGAGGAAATGGAAAATTTTGCGAGAAATTATCTTTGCAAGCAAATTTCTGAAGAACAATATAAAGAATACTATGGACCACTATTCTTTAAAAATCCGGGTTCATTTGTATTAGTGGGCGGTCACAAAAATTTGGTTTACGTCATACGAGACCACTTGCAAAAAAAATATAAAAAAACACAAGATCAACAGACAATGACTGATGTATCGATGCTGTCTAGCAATCCTCAAAATGATGTATGTGGCCAAACTACAATCCCTTGTAACAAACCTTCTTCTAATACATTACATAATCAGCTTCCATCAGCTTCCACCAATTTACCTAAAAATAATATTATGCAAGGGGAAAAGAATTTATCAGAAAAGGAATTAACCTCTGGATTAACAGAGGAAAATGCGTCTATTTACACAGCTTTGAAAAAATGGGCTAAATCCAAGTTTGACAATGAAGAAGATTGGTCAAAAATAGCATTTGACAATATCAAAATCCAAACGTCTGTGAATTCATCAAGAGAATTAACATGCACTATAACTTGTATTTGTGGCGCACAGTACAAGATTCCGAAATCGTCTAGGAAAGCCACACAAAGTCCAAAATGGATGTATTCGAATTTTCACTCACATTTTACTAAAAAACATTTAAAAAATAGTTCCTCAAATAGTTCCGTTAGTTCTGGTGAAACTTCGGTTGAGACCAATCGACATGAAAGCAAGATTACTGACTACTTCTCCAATCAATTAACCACCACGTCGAATTCTTCTGCTTCAAGTATTAAAGTTCTACAATCAATAACTTTAAAAAATTTTGTTCCAATAGACACTACCTTGGAAAGTATGGACTATACTTTAACACATCCCTCACAACCTTCGTCACAACACGACATAGAAAATGCTACATCGTGTCAAGATAAAAAATTGGAATCAAAAAAATCAAGTTCAAAGTGGACTTGCTTAAAATATTCACGCTCTGAAAGAATGCGAAGAAAAAGGGAAATGTTTCAAGAAAATCAGTACTTGCTGACAAGTTTTTTTCCAGTTATCGAAAAAGTTACTTCGACAATCGAAAATAATCCAAGTCTAAATCATCTAGTCACTGAAGGTATTAAGAGAATTCAGTTTCAGCAATTTGATAAAAGTCAACCTCTTACAACAAACTCGTTTCTAAACGCGCTTCTGAAAGTTTCTTTTTTAAATAATGGTCCCAGTAGCAAAAATACTTACGAATCAAACTTAAAAAAATTTGCACTGTATTTATTTTATACAGGAGGGAGACTTTTATATGAAACTTTACACGCAAATTTAAACGACGTTTTGCCTTCCCTAACGACTTTACATCGATTTGCATCTAGAAACTGTTATAAAATAGAAGAAGGTGAGTTCAATTTTAGAGGTTTAAATCAATTTTTAGAAGAACGAGATTTGCCAAAAATTGTGTGGGTTGCAGAAGACGCTACAAGGATCACCGGAAAAATCGAATACGATTTATCTACAAACAAAGTAATGGGTTTTGTTTTACCTCTGGAAAACGGTGTTCCAAATAACAAATGTTATATTGCAAAATCCGCAAAGGCTATTGAGTCGTATTTTAATTCAGCTAAGAGAGCTGATTATGCATATGCAATAATGGCGCAGCCCCTTGATCCTTCTTCTCCTGCATTTTGTATTTCAGTTTTCGGTACTGATAATAAATTTGCCCACAAAGATGTCCGTATGAGATGGGCTGAAATGCAAAAGCATGCAGAGGAGTTTGGAATACAAATCGTCGGGTATTCATCTGACGGGGATACTCGTCTTTTAAAAGCAATGAAAACCGAAGCTGCTTTTCCCTTAAGTTCAACAAATAATTCTAGAAAATGGTTCCATATGGATATGGACAAAACTGAACTTTGCTACGTGCAAGATCAAGTTCATATTTTAACCAAATTAAGAACACGGTTTCTTAAGTACCCCAAGTTTAGAAAGGACCAGTGCCTAGTGTATTAAAATTATTTAAAGAGTTCTTAAGATATTAAGCTTTCTAAAAGCATTTTCGGCATAATGGTAGCGCCTTTCAATTGTTTATTATTTAATATTAAATTTTCAAATATACATATACTATCTGGATACTTCAAAGTTAGATATAGAATTAAATTTCATACGAAATATTAAAAATATGTTCTTGTGCTATAACAATTGAAGTGATTGTTGACATAACCACATGCTATAAAATAAAAATAAATAAATATTCTTTACATATCTTACGCTAGCATTATATTGCAGAATAGTCACTTTTTAGAAAATTTGTATAGGGTAATTTTAATTCATTTTATGCTTATACGTCAATCCTTTCCAAAAATTGAGGTATGGCCACCACACGACTTTCTTATACGTATATGCATTCCGACTTTTTAGTAAAAGTGTTACTTCCGATCCGAATTTTGAAAAAAAAATTATACAAAAAATATTCCATATTCACGTCTAGATTAATTGGTATAGAATGCATAATTTACTAGATTATAGATTATAGATAATTTACTACTTTTATAGATAATTTACTACTTCCGGTAGGATTTTCGAGAGAGAGAGAGAGAGTTAGAGAGAGAAGAGAGAGAGACTGTTTTGCATTTACCGATTTATTGACCAATAAATTGAAACATTTGTTGGTCAATAAATCCGGCAAATTATGATGTGATTAGATTACATTCAACAATAATTTTACAGATATTTAGATATTCCACAGATCTCGTTTATTTTGGTCATGTTAAAATGCAAACAGATCTTTTTAATTTCTAAAAATTGTTGGTAGTCATACTTGTCACATGGTTGTCGCAATTCGAGTCGGTTGTGTTCCGCAGTCGTTTTCTAGTTTTAAACTGTTGTTATTATAACATGTACAGGAAAAAAATATTTAACAATAAAAATGTTACAGTTTTTTACTAATATGTTTATTAAAATGTAAGCGATCGATTTCTGTACATTGACCACCATCATCTTGAGGATAAGCCTGACGATGGTCAATGTATCGAATTTGGTCGCTTAAATCACAATAAATATGTATATTGGCATACAACTCAAACTTTTTCATTATATAATACTTACGTACTGATTTCAGTATATTCATCAAATACAAAAAAAAACTATTTTGTGAACTTTCTAACTTAAACTTAATTGAAAATATAGAAAACTACTTCCTATTTTCAAGTAGGATTACTAGACTTGTATGAATGGTTACTAAAATATTAAATAATACTAAAATGAAAGATGCAAATGTCAATATATTAAATATTTGCTGAAAAGGAACGTTATACTTTTCCCATATTTATTTAACTTTTTTATGTTAAACTTTTACCATCACTTTGCTGTTGGAAAAAAATAATTACACACTCATTTTGCCTTTATTTGTGATACATGTACATATATATTCATATAACTTTCATTTTTTCACAGCTTACTAACTTCTTTTATGTTGTAAAAGTAATAAAATAGATAAGGAAGATTTCGATTCTCTGGAACCTGCTGACATAAAGGAGTTAATACCTGAAATAGGACTTAGAAAAAAGTTTATAAATAAATATTCTTCTTATCGATGTCAATTAGAAGTAAGTAAGTCAGGATCCAATACATGGTTTAATTATTTGGCAATGCATGTACGTATTTACAGGTCTCCAGCCAACAAGAATCAGCACATGTTGCTACTGCATCAACATCTTCCGCTAATAGCGTCGAATCCTCAGAGTCTGAAGAAGTACTATTTACTATTCCAACCGAAAATAGAACAACTTCTTTTCTTGGACTAGATGATGTATCGAGAGCTTTAGGCCATAATTTTCCTCATTTTGATCTTAAAAAAAGTTTAGAAGGATCTGCTTATGGAAAAAATATACTAAATTTTTACAATAAGGAAAAAATATTAGATGCCACAAGTAGAAACCGCTTAGTTGATATTATAATTAAGGATTTATACAGTTATATAGCGCGGCAGTAAGTTCAAATTTTATTTCTCTTTATTATCTAATTTGGTTTCTTTTTTCAGTCGACTAAATCACGATCAATATGAATATTTATGTACTAAAATAATAGAAGTGTTTCCAACAGAAGTGGCTACATCGTATTATATTCCATACATTCCAAAGAGAAAGAGTCCCTCTGACAGGGGTGTATATGCCAGAGGTAGACTGGTAGACAAAGTCAGAAACATACTATTTATAAGCGGTGACACAATAAGACAAAAAAGGACAAAATTAGACTTTAATGAAAAGTTATTAAATACTGAAATAAATGACGATGGTAAGATGTGAATATAGTACATATTAAACTCGTCTTTTGTAATTTGATGCTTTTAGAAAATTCCCAAGAAGCACTAACATTTTTAAAACATTATACGGAACCTTGGAACGAAGTACTAGAAAAGTGGAAAATCACTACGTTGTATAGGCACAACGACAAGAAAAAAACCCTTTCAGAATTTATCAATGACTGGCCATTGTTACGCGATATTCGTGCAGATCAATTAGTAAGTACCTGCCACTAAATAAAGAATTACTAAATTTCTGTAATAAATGTTATTATTTATATTAACTTGGACTTTCGACATTTTTTTAAAGAGTCTCATTTCAATTTATTGGAAAAATGGAATTCATTCTGGTTAACTGTAATGAAAACGGTTGGAGTAAATAAGATTAAGAGCAAGGAAGTAACCACTCTTCTGGAACTACTTAATGATAGTGAAACTCATCAAGGTATTTTTTATGTGAAAGATTTGATTTATTGTATACGCTCTATTTATTTTAGATACCAAAACTTTTCGCCAAATACAAATATTGTGTCACATACTTCCACCAAAAGGAAGAAAGAAAGTGGATAATATACATTGGAAGTATTCAATTGCCGAGTGTTTTGAGAGCATTATAGCATCAGTTGAAGTAAGTACTTCATATATGTCTGACACTAATCGCTAAAAGTATGTTATGCTTTAGGAACCTGCATTTGTGGAAGAGAAAATAAGTGGATTGAGAGACAAGGCACTTTTAAGAAAAGAATGCTTACAACCCTTCCTTCTTGTTGTGGGAGACTCACCTAATAATTCGACATTTGTAGTTATAGATGAAGTAAGGTATAAAGCAAATACTTTGTTAAGCGGTTTAGATTTACTTTTTAAGATCTTTCATGTTTTCAATGCGCAGTACCCTAAAGCCAGTGAACATATTTGGACTCTAATTCAAAAAGGAATATACGAAATTTTCACCGACTTTGACAAAAATTTTCCAAATATTATGCATGTATGCGTCAATAATATAAATTTTAATGCTTTCGATGTCATTCTCATTCAATTAACCGAAAATAAGCCAAAGTTTGGATTAATAGAAAAGATAGTAGTTAAGTTTAATGATTTATCAGTGTGTTATATAATATACAATATATTGGAAACTGTTAATTTTAATTTACATTATAGGGCATATAAAATAGAACGCACTACTGAAAGACGTGCATTATCGATCAAAGAGGCTATATTAAATATTCCTACTATAATACATACGATCAAAAATGAAGATTTTGTTTATTTTAATGAATATAACTGATAAATATTTGTATAATATGTTTGTTAAAGTTTTGATCTGTACTTACCTAGCGTTAAAAAATTAATGTATTAATTATTAAGGGTGTTTAATTTCATGATGTATGTGTATGATATATTTGATCTGTTTTTGTATATGTACATAGTTTCATGGAAGTGAAGTAAAATAACTATCCTATCTCATACATAGACATGCTTATTAGCATTTTCAAGACTTTGGAAATCACTTAATATTAATTCTATAATATTTTGGTAATTCTAGCATTAATTCTACTGTAAATTTAATTCAATCAATATTTATGAGAAAAATATTGGAGATTCTTGTCACTGTAACTTTAAGACAAGACTAATCTCAAACAATTTTATTCTCATAATTGTTGATCGTACTTGAAATTTGTACTTTTATTTGTTATTATTAAAGACCAAATTTGTTCTGTAAATATTTGATATTTGTTGCTGTTTTGCATATATAAAGAAATGCTTTATTTACAGACTGTTTCAATTTGTACTAAACCTATACATATAAAAGGAAGCTACACGGAAAAACTGTATATGAATCTGAACTACTACAATTTGTATTGAAAATAGGAATAGAGATTTCTTGTAGTAAAAACTAAAACTAAGTTGTGGCATATTTGTTTATTAGAAATTTTACTAAAATCTAAATATTATATGAATAGTAAGCCGTTTATATAGAAAATTCGCACAATATGCGTACTTGTTACATACAAGTTGTGCAATTTGAAATTGTAAAAATTAATTTTAGCTGCTACTAGCGGCGACTTTTTTTACATTGTACAATATGTTTCATTAACTATTACAAAATCACTACTACAAATTGTGTGAGGGCCAGTTTTTTCCGTATAGGAGTAGCGAAGGTGTAAGTTATAAAAATTTACTGTACATACTTTACGCCTAAACATATGAATGTTACGAGATACCAAGAAGACTACATTTTTAACTTTCCAATTAAAAGTATTTTACGGTAAGTATTATATAATATAAAAGAAGTAATAAATGAGAAATTTAAGAAAGCAATAGCTTGCCTAAAGAACAAATAGTGTCCGTTTAAGAACAAAAGTTACTTTCATTAAGAAAATATAATTTCCTTTCAAGCTAAATATCTTTTGAATTAAGAATTTGCAAAATCAGTATTTCTCTAACCAAAAAATTATTTTTTTCCATTAAGAAAAGCAATTTCTGAAAAACAGAATTGCTTCTTTCCTTTAAGAGTTAGATTTTCTTGGATTAAGCTGACAAATTCTTTAGATTAAAAAAATTGATATTCTTCCTCGAAATATATATTTTCTAAAATTAAAAAAATCATTTCAAGAATATATTTTTCTTGGTGAGAAACGGTAATTCTATTGTGGATAGTTGAAACAGTAATTGTCTTGAACTGAAACGGTCCGTCTTGATCCAATAACACTTTTCTACCAGTGCGGATTTCAAATATGTGTAGTCAGAAATGTCATTATTTAATACTGTTCTTTGTACTCTGTCGGACAAATAGCTGTGAAACAAGGAAACAACATTATCATGAAACCCCACATAATGCAAGACCGAGAGCAACAACTGATGATTGAGCCTATCGAAAGCCTTGGAGAAATCAAGCAGGACCAAAACAGTAACCATACCATTATCCGTAGCTGAAATAACATCATCAGTAATTTTAGTCAGCGCCTATTTATCATACTACCACTAGCTTGCATATTATGAGTGTTATCTTTTAGTGATTCAATCCCTCACATTTTTATTCAATTTAAATAATAAGACACGACTGAAATAATAAGTATTGTATCTGATTGTCATGTGGTTGCATAAAGAATTTAAATAAAATACCTTCTACTTCAAAATGTGCTCTATTAAAGGTAAGCATGCGCTTTGGATCTAACCATTAATAAATAAAACCTGAAAATGGCAAATGGCCGTGAGGAAAGTGTGTTCTCTGACGGAGTTTGGTAATCTGCAAGAATTTGTGGCAAGAATTACGTGTGAATTGGTAAAATCATGTTTTGGTTACAACCTGAAACCGTTTTCAACTCGATTTCCAGGGACCTTACATTTTATATTTAAGATTTAATAATAAAACGAAACGAGTTTAGTGAACGGAAAAGCAAAGCACTTAAAATATTTAATTGAAATAATGTCGTACAACACGTGCTCTTGTATGCAACGCAATATTATTTACATGTTGTAGCTCTTGTTGGACAAGACCTTCATCGTCATCATTGTTAATTACGTCAAGATCGATCTCCGGCAAAGGCAAGTTGCGATGGATATTGTGTAAAATTGCACAAGCATTGATAATGGTGCCTGCTTTCTGGGGTGCGAGTTACGTAGCCGGAACACCTGCAGCAGCCGTACGTGGAAACTGCTTATCGCTAGTTGTAAGAATCTCGTTGAGATAAAAAGCATACGTTGTAATTATAATATATTATTTCTGTACGTTGTAAAATCATTCTGTAATAGACTTTGAAAGAGATTAGATGTAGACTTATTAAATAAAATATTATTTCAAAATCAATTTTGTTTTTAAAAAATAAGTTTTACAACCAAATAATCTAATTGGCGCAGTCAGTAGGATACTGTGACGAAATTTGAATCGAATTTTTTAAAATTTCGGCTTGTTTTTATAACTTGCATAGTGAACTTACAAACAAAAGTGTTTATCTGTACGTAGCAAATTGAATTAACTTCTTCAAATAAACTGTGCAGTGAACCACAAGTGTATTACGGAATCAACCTCAAAAATCGAGGACCAGGGTACCTAAAAATCGGGATCCAAGTAGAGTTAAGAAAACAAGGAAACGAACAAACAGAGAAACAAATGTATTACGCAGTGACTTTAATGTAAGTAAATTTTATTATATTATTCTCATTTGCGCAAAAATTTCCTTGAAAACCATCCTATTTAAATTATATATGCATCTTTAATATAAGTTACTCGAACATATGTTAAGCTCCGAAGACGAACTAGAGGAGAACGAATCAATTGATTCATCTGAGGAAAACGAATCGTTAGGTGAGAATCAAACCGCGACAACCAGTAATAGCATAATTTTAAGACCCAGTGCGCTCGCAGAAGTTTTAGGAAATACATCAAATTTAAATATTAATTCAGAAAATACATCAAACATAATGGCGCGACTCACACCAAAAGATGTCACAAAAGGTTATATCGATATCATTCCAAATTTCGAGGGAGACCCTAATACTCTTTCAATGTATATACGAGGTGTGATCAATATATAACCGTTATTTTCAATTTTTTAAAAAGTATTTATTTATTCATCAATAACAATCTTGTCCCCTTCAAAGTAATCCCCCGCAGATATAATACACTTATGCCAGCGTTTTTTCAAATCCTCGAAACACTTCTGAAACGCGCTTTTTGGTATCGCCAACAGCTCCTTTTTCGATTTTTCTTTTATCTCCTCAATCGTAGTAAAACGCTTTCCTTTCATCGGTGTCTTCAGTTTTGGGAAGAGGAAAAAGTCAGCGGGGGCCAAGTCCGGTGAATACGATGGTTGAGGCATGATCACGGTTTTGTTTTTGGCCAAAAACTCACGCACAAGCATCGATGTGTGAGCTGGTGCGTTATCATGGTGCAAAATCCATGATGCAAACGGCGCATAACTTCAAGATAGTATTCCTTATTGACCGTACGACCTTGTGGCAAGAATTCATGATGCACCACGCCATTGCAGTCGAAGAAAACAGTGAGCAAAACCTTAACATTTGACCGAACTTGACGTGCTTTTTTCGGTCTTGGCTCTTCTGGACGCTTCCATTGGGATGATTGGGCTTTGGTTTCAATGTCATAGCCATACACCCATAATTCGTCACCAGTTATGACCTTTTTGAGGAAATCTGGATCGTCGTTGACGATGTTCAACAGCTCCTGAGCGATGTCCATGCGACGTTGTTTTTGCTCAAAATTTAGCAATTTTGGAACAATCTTCGCTGCTGCACGTTTTATGCCTAAAACATCCGTAAAAATTGCTTGACATGAGCCGAACGATATGCCAACATCATCAGCAACCTCTCTGATAGTGATTCGACGATTATCCAAAATCATTTTCTTCACTGCTTTAATGTTTTCATCGGTTGTTGACGTGCTCAGGCGACCCGGACGAGCATCGTCATTGACATCTTCTCGGCCTTCCTTAAACCGGTTATACCACAATTGAACTTGTGTTCTGCTCATAGTAGACTCGCCAAACGCCACAGTCAACATTTCAAATGTCCTTGCGCATTTAATTTCATTTTTTACACAAAACTTAATACAATTTCTTTGATCCATTTTTTCGAATAGTAAAAAATCGAAGAGCACACCAAAACACGACTAACCTTTTTATCTGTCAAAAACAAACTGACAATCCAAAATGGCTGATATTGCCAACATATATAACAGACATGTGTACCAACATAACAGAAACAAAAATGCGAAAATCGAACATACGTAACTCACGAAATTTGATAATAACGGTTATATATTGATCACACCTCGTAGATGCTTGTGAATATTTAGCCGGAATATTCGGTAATGCAGACGCAGGTGACCCAATCAATATGTTTTTATTAAAAATATTTCAGTCAAAATTAGTAGGACGAGCATTGCAGCTCATAGGTAGTAGGGAAAAGGTAGAAACGTGGGAAGCTTTAACAAAATTATTACAAACAAACTTTTGTGATCAACGATCTGAAAAATGTCTTTTACAAGATTTAATGCAATTAAGACCGGAAAAAGGAGAAACGGCTTATAATTTCGGTGTGCGTTGTAAAAATACACAAACATTATTATTAAGTAAAGTGAAAATGTCAGAAACAAATGAAAATAGGCGTAAGATAAAAACCGAAATGCATAATGATACGGTATTACAAACTTATCTTAGGGGAATCGCTCAATACGGAGATACAGGGCACCGTGTTAGGTTTAGAAATCCAGATAGTATAGAAACAGCAATGACATATGTAATAGAAGAAGAAAATTTTAACTATTTTACAAAACAACCAAATAGTATTAATAGATTTGAATTTAAACCTATTAAACATCATACGCCATTACAACAAAGTGCGTTACAAAATAGACAAACAACCCAGTTTATTCCTAACGCAAATACGTTAAATTATCGTCCGCAAATGTCGCAAAGTTTCGGAAAATTTCCGACACCTTTTCAGCCACCCAATCAATTTGTAAATAGACCAATGTTACCAACGCGACAGTTTACGCAGTGGAAACCTCCACAACCAACCTGGAAACCCCAAATGCCTCCAAATAAAACACCATCGTTCAAATTTGCAAAAACACCAGGACAATTGGAACAAAAAAGATCACCAAGACAAACACCAATGGAATTAGGTAGTACGATGACGAGAAGAATGGAACCTCCACAACAGTCTTTTCAATTTAGATCAACAGGAAAACTAAACTGGAAAAGTGAAGAATTATACTATCAAGAAGAAGACGACCACGAAAACGGTGAAGAACAATACACAGAATACGAGCAATCAGATCAAATGTATGATGTATCCGAATACGAAAATACCGACGGAACAAATGACGAGGACGAAAATTTTTGGTTACCAGCCTCGGAGAACAATTATTAGAAGACAATGAAAATATAGAGAGGGAAAACATAAAATTAAACACCAATACCTCATCGGTGTTACCATACATTTATATTACCCGAAATAAACGCAAAATTTTTAGTAGACACTGGATCTACCAGATCCATGGTAAGTACTAGTAAAGTTAACGAATTTTTTAGGGATTACGTTATAAACGAAAAATTTACGATACAAACAGCACATGGCATAACCGAACATAGACATATAATTCGCATATCTTGTTTAAAAACGTTTAAAGCGCCGCATGAAATATTAGAATTTCATGTTTTTTATTTTTCAGAGAACTATGATGGATTAATAAATTTAATGAAACAGTTAGGAGCGGTAATAGATGTAAATAAGGGTGTAATGCGCACAAAATTTGGTGATATAAAAATCAATTGGGAAAATAATAGAATAAAGTTAGGTCCAAGGGAACGTAAAATTATAAAATTGCCTGTCACAAAAAATTATCATAGCGTAGTTATAAATCATCAAATAGTAGCACCAGGTGTCGAAATACCGTCATCTTTGGTAAATGCAATAGATTTCTATGCACTTACGGAAGCTGTCAATTTTAACGGCTACCCTGTAGAAATAGAAATTCGAAAACCAGTCCCAGCAGAACTATATCAAGAGACAAATAACATTCAAGCGGATATCAGGTATAATGCAAAACAGATAGAACAAATTCAATGGGAAAATGTAACAAATAAACTTAGACTACAACACTTAAATGAAGAAGAGAGTAGAAATATCAAAAACCTATGTATTAAGTATAAAGATATTTGTTATGATGAAAGATTACCTTTAACTTTTACTAATAGAGTTAAACATAGTTTAAATATGAAAGACGAAACGCCAATATATATCAAACCATATAGAAAATCACCGTCGCAAAGACAGGAAGTAAAACAACAAGTGAATAAATTATTACAACAGGATATCATCCAAGAAGGCATTAGTTCATGGTCAGCACCGGTAAGCATCGTGCCGAAAAAGATGGATGCATCAGGTAAAATAAAATATCGTATGGTCATTGATTATCGTCGATTGAATAATCAAACAATCGATGACAAATACCCGATACCGAACATAACGGACATTTTAGATAAGCTAGGAAGAGCACAATATTTCACAACACTTGACCTCGCATCAGGATACCACCAAATAGAAATGGACCCAAAGGATGTTCAAAAAACCGCATTCTCGACAGAACAAGGGCATTATCAATGTAGAATGCCCTTCGGGCTTAAAAATGCGAATGATGGATAACGTCTTAAGAGGACTCCAAGAGGATATATGTCATGTTTACCTAGACGACATCATAATATATTCCACAAGTTTACAAGAACACCTGATAAAATTGGAAAAGGTCTTCCGACGTTTACGAGAAGTAAATTTAGAAATACAATTAGATGCGATTTTCTACGACGAGAAATAGGATATTTAGGTCATATAATCACAACAGAGGGTGTACAACCAAACCCCGACAAAACAGATGCGATTCGGAGATATCCATTAGCAAAAACAGTCACAGAAATTAAGTCATTCTTAGGATTATTAGGATACTATAGAAAATTCATTAAGGATTTTGCAAAATTAACTAAGCTTATGACGAAGTGTCTAAAGAAAGGTGTAAAAATTCTAACAAACAAACCAATACTTCAATACCCGGACTTTGAAAAAACATTTGTTTTAACAACAGATGCGTCTAACATCGCAGTAGGAGCTGTATTATCACAAGGACAAATAGGAAGAGACAAACCAGTGTAGTGTATACCTTGACAGGATGTATGTAATACACAATATTATCATATCTTATTGTAATATTAGATCATGTCTGTTGCGCTTCCGTACTTAGTCGATTGCCGCATAGAAGCACGTACGAAGCTAATGCTTACGCTGCAATCGGACAGACACCGAGATGACAACAGACAGATATATATACATATAGGTACATATACAACATGATCATTATAATAGAACTAACCTGACCGTCTTTGAATAAAGAAGTATTTAAGTGTACCTACTACTTGTATTATTTAAACCGACGAACCAAAGGAACCCCTGTGGTTCCGCCACATGGCGATCCTGCCAGTTATTATTGTTTAAAAGTGGTTAAGTGAATATATTAATTCAACTTAAATAAAAATATAAATAAGTTGAAAAACAAAATGGGCCACAAACAAACAAGAGCAGAAAGTATCCCACAACGGAATCGTCACCGACTGATGTAAAGGTGCCAGTTTACATCATACTCGGAATAATGGCAGTAAATTTCATCCCAAAAAGTACGAATATGCACCGGCGAACGATGAACAGGAGATTACAACGCACCCTAACAGAGTATGAAGAAGAAAATGTGATTAGTGCAGTGAATTTCAAGGATATTGTGAAAAAAAAAGGATAACTATGTTAACTACTGGTGAGTGATATCTATGCGATTGTCACCATTTAAATTTGTAGCATGTATTTAGTTTACACACATAAGTTTGAAATGTTTAATAGTTTAATATGAATTAAATTAAGTATTTTTATAAATTTTATTATTTAAATGCCTCAATGACACACAATTGGGATGAAATTAATACAAAAATATCAAATATAAAAAATGAGATTATAAAAGAATCCAAACGGGCGATAAAAAAGCAAATTCCGAAATCAGATAAAATACGTAATGAAATAAGAGACAAATTAATTGAACTTTATAATAATTTAGTTAGTATTTTGGCTTCGTCCTGGATTACCTGTAATGAAGAGCAAAGACAGACTTGCAAGCTAATTTTTCACCAAACTAGGGACAAAATTGTTAGATCATTTCAATCATTAGGTGTTAAATATAAAGTGCCTGCGTCAGTTTTAGATAAAATTAATCCCCTCATTCTAGACGACGAAACTGAAGACGAGGAAGAAACGATGGCCTTATCAAATATAGAATTTTTTAACCTAGCTAGTAAATTTATTCCTTCAGAATTTGACGGTTCTTACGACAAATTACAGTCCTTTTTGGATGCACTAGCTCTTTTACAAGCTAACTCCGAAGGACATGCAGATCGTGCAGTTTCCTTTGTCAAAACACGGCTAACAGGCAAAGCCCGCGATCTAATTAACGATAATATGAGTCTTGCAGATATTATAACAGCTTTAAAACAAGGCATTAAAGGCGAAAGTTCAAAAATAATATCAGCAAAACTTATAAATTTTAAACAAAATTCAAAAGAATCTGCCAAATTTGCATCAGAAATAGAGGCTCTTGCATTATCTCTAAACAGAGCATACATTAGTGAAGGTGTTCCTAACACAGTAGCGCAAACTTATTCTACAGATACTGCTGTAAAAGCATTATCGAAAAACGCTTCCTCCGAGCGTGCCCGTTTAATCATGGAAGCAGGAACATTTTCATCAGTGCAAGATGCTATTTCAAAATTTGTTAATATAAATACGGAAACCACTAGCTCCAATGTTTTATATGTCAGACATAACCGTAGACACCCTACTGCCCGTATAAATAATCATAGTCGCGGAAGACACTATACTACTAATACCTACAATAGTGGTAACAATAACAATAGTCGATTTCAAAATCGCAGACAAAGAGGTAATAATTTTCAATCGTATCGGGGCAATACTCGCGGTCGTCAATTTAGAAATATTAGACTTTGTGAAACTCAGCAAGATCCGGAAAACCAGTCGCGCCCCCAGGGGGAGCGACTGGGGGATATGTAAATATTTTTACGTTCAATTTATCTCTTGCAAATTTTGTATTTGTTAATACTGACTTTCGTGCCGAAAAACTAACGTTAATTGTTGATACTGGTGCTGATATCTCGATTATTAAACGTAGTAGCATACAAAGAAATCATATAATAGATACTATAAATTCATGTAAAATTAGAGGTATTACCAATGAGCATACAAAATCTCTAGGTATTACAGAAACTTCTATTTTTTTCGATACTTTAAAAATAAAACACAAATTTCACATAGTGGGAGACGATTTTCCCATAACCACAGATGGAATTTTAGGTAGAGACTTTATTTCTAAATATAAATGTAATTTAAATTATGAAAATTGGACTTTGTCATTACTTATTAATCAAAAAGAAATTATAATACCAATTTATGACAGTGCAGAAAATGGTATATTACATATTCCAGCACGCAGCGAAGTAGTTAGAAAAATAGCAATAAATTCAAAAAAAGATTTATTAGTTTTAAATAAAGAAATTATACCCGGAGTTTTTGTTGCCCGCACTATAGTATCCGCAGAAAATCCCTTAGTCAGAATAATAAATACAACGTTTCAAACTGCAACGATAAGAAACAACGACTTTACAACTGTCGACCTTGCTGAATACGACATTTTTAATATTCAAACCGATATGAATGAACGACACTCTAATTTATTAAAAGAAATAAATAAAAATATGCCAGAATTTGTGAAAACAGATTTAAATAAATTATTACATGAATTTTCCGATATATTCGCTTTAAAATCAGATAGAGTAACAGCAAATAATTTTTATACACAGAAATTAAAATTAAATGATAATAAACCCGTTTATGTGAAAAACTATCGCATACCAAAAATGCAAAAAGAGGAAATAAATCGGCAAGTTGACAAAATGCTACAAAACAACATTATAGAACCATCTGCATCGGAATATAATAGCCCAGTTTTACTAGTTCCGAAGAAATCTATCGACGGGAACAAAAAATGGCGTTTAGTGATCGAATATCGAAAACTTAATTCCAAATTAATAGGAGATAAATTCCCACTCCCGCGAATTGATGATATTTTAGATGAACTTGGACGAGCAAAATGGTTTTCCGTTATCGATATGATCTCTGGATTTCATCAAATACCTTTAGATGAAGATTCTCGTGACTTTACGTCATTCAGCACGGACAAAGGAGCCTTCAGGTACACCCGGGTCCCTTTCGGATTATCTGTAAGCCCAAATAGTTTTCAAAGAATGATGACAATAGCTTTCTCCGGTTTGACCCCCGAAAAAGCTTTTCTTTATATGGACGATTTAATTGTACTTGGTTGTTCTGTTAATCATCACTTTCATAATTTAAAACAAGTTTTTCAAGTATGCAGAAAATATAATCTTAAACTAAATCCCGCAAAATGTCAGTTTTTCAGAAAAGAAGTAACATATTTAGGTCACAAAATTACTGATAAAGGTATCTTGCCAGATGAATCAAAATACGATATAATTAATAAATACCCCGTACCACAAACCCCAGATGCAGTTAAACGATTTGTAGCATTCTGTAACTACTATCGCAGGTTCATTCCACATTTTGCAGAATTATCACATCCGTTGAATAAATTAACAAGAAAAAGAGTCACTTTTATTTGGACCGAAGAATGCCAAAACAGTTTTGAAAGGCTTAAAAAAGCACTAATAAGTCCTAAAATATTACAATACCCAGATTTTTCGAAACCATTTATTTTGTCAACAGATGCATCAAACACAGCTTGTGGTGCAATTTTGAGTCAAAATTTCGAAAATTATGAATTGCCTATTTCCTATGCTTCACGCGCATTCACAAAAGGAGAAGCTAATAAATCAACTATTGAGAAAGAATTGGCAGCAATTCATTGGGCGGTAACTTATTTTAGGCCTTATTTGTGGAATCAAAATTTTTTAATAAAAAGCGATCACAGACCTTTGGTATATTTATTTTCAATGAAAAATCCTTCCTCAAAATTAACTAGAATGCGATTAGATCTAGAAGAATTTAATTTTGAAATTGAATATATTAAGGGTAGTGAAAATGTCGGGGCTGATGCACTATCGCGAATCGATATACACGAATTAAAGAAAATACGGGAAAATGTTTCACAAATTCTGCCAATACCAAGATCAATGGCATTAAAAAAAGACGAGGTTAAGCAAGAACGCAAACGTTCCATTGCTCTAGAACCTACTATATACGAATCATTAGACAGTTCTGAATTACATAAAGTACCCACTTTAAATTTTTTTATAAAGCCAACATTACTTAGAATAATGATTAGGCAAAATAAAAGAGTGAGCGCTCAAGAACCGATAACAATTATTAATGGTAATATTGCTCTAGCGCAAGTATTATCTCGACTAGATAATCTAGCAAATAATTGCGGTTTCAATAAAGTAAAATTATTTATGAATGATAATATATTTTCAAAGTGCACTATAAATGAATTCAAAAAGGTGGGACAAAATATACTGAAACATATAACAATCATACTTTGTAGGGTACCCAAAATAATTACTAATAATAATGAGAAGCAGACATTGCTCAAAACATTTCACGATGATCCGCTTACAGGTGGACATTGTGGACAAAAAAGACTTCTGAAAAAACTAAGAATGAACTATAGATGGAAAAAAATGTCGCGCGACATTGCAAATTATGTTAAACGATGTAAAAAATGTCAAATAAATAAAGCAAAATCAAAACATTGTGAACCTATGGTTATCACACCAACTCCCGAAACTGCATTTGATATAGTTTGCGTTGATACCATTGGTCCATTTTCTAAGTCAGTGAACGGAAACGTATATGCTGTAACTCTACAATGTGAGTTGACAAAGTATTTAATTACAGTGCCAATACCAAATAAAGAAGCAAAAACGGTAGCTAAAGCAATTTTCGAAAATTTTATTTTAGTATGTGGCCCCATGAAAGAAATTAGAACTGATATGGGAACAGAATACAGGAATAAGGTTTTCGAAAACATTGCAAACTTTCTCAAAATAAGTCATAAAATATCAACAGCTTACCATAGTCAAAGTATAGGTGGTTGTGAACGAAATCACAGTGTTAAATGAATTCATTCGCATGTATGTCAATGACACGCATGACGACTGGGAAAACTGGATGAAGTATTATACATTCTGTTATAATACAAAACCCTGTACATATCACAATTATACACCATTTGAGCTTATTTTCGGTAGAAACTGTAGTTTTGTAGAGAATTTTACGAGTGCTAAAGTAGACCCTTTGTACAATGTAGAGGCATACGAACAAGAAATACGTTATAGACTTCAAGTAGCCCATAAAACAGCTAAAGAATTCTTGGAAAAGGCCAAAATACAGCGGAAACACATATATGATAATAATGCAAAACATTTAGAACTCAAACCAGGTGATCATGTACTCGTTTCTAACGAGGAACGTAGTAAATTCGACCCGTGGTTTGAGGGTCCTTTTGTGATAACTAGTATTGATGGTCCCAATTGCGTGATCAAAAATGCAAAAGGCAAAGAAATGACTTTGCATAAAAACCGTGTACTTCCATATATTTCTTAAAAATTAAGCATAATCTAACTATAAATTAAATTATAAATATTCAGCGCTGAATATCTCACTAAGGTGTATATACATATTTACTGAATAACTAAGTAAGTATTTACTGAATATCTGATTAAGGTACATATTTACTGATAATAACTAAGTAAGATATATATATATATTTACTGAATAACTAATTAAGGTATATCTATTTTATGAATAAATATTTAAGGATTATCATTTAAAGAAAATTAGTTAAGAAATTTGAATGTATACTTTAAGGATATAAATTTTTAGTTTGTAATACGCATGAACGTGTCATAATATGTTAATATAGGAATACGTAGATATTAAGTACATTGTATATATGTATTTTTCAGATAAATGTAAGTTTGTATTAAGACGATTTAAGATCTAAGGTGTCAAATTTTATTTATGTCAACAAAGAATGATCTCATTTGCAATGAGGATCATTCTCGTAGAAAGGGAAGGTGTAGTGTATACCTTGACAGGATGTATGTAATACACAATATTATCATATCTTATTGTAATATTAGATCATGTCTGTTGCGCTTCCGTACTTAGTCGATTGCCGCATAGAAGCACGTACGAAGCTAATGCTTACGCTGCAATCGGACAGACACCGAGATGACAACAGACAGATATATATACATATAGGTACATATTGTTATAGTATAAAGGCATACGTTAACAATATAATATGGAAAGTTAATAAAGTTACCAAATTTAATTAAATAAACGTAGAAAAATTTATTATGATGTGTTTAAAATAAGATTTATTGAGTTAATCATAAAAGAGGTTTATAGCATCTAATAAGTATTTGAATTTTATAAATAACCACCTGTATATGGAAAGGTTGACCATGTTCATTGTTCTTAGAAGTTCAAAATATTCTGGAAAGAAGAGAGTTGAATATTAGTTGTTATTTTGTAAAATGTATTATAAATTTGTAAAAACTTGGGTAATTGACGTTTATGAGGTGATAAAAATATTTAGAATCTTATTTTGAAAGGTGTATAGATTGTATTGTAGAATAGTTCCCGGGAAAAATTTGAAATACAGGAACTGTCATTATTTGACATGTGTTCAGAAATATAAATGTAGAGAGGTATTGGGATATGAATATGAAAAGAAGGGATAATAAAATGATGAAAAGAATTTAGATATTCAGATAATACAATTTTAAGAAGTATTCTAGGTATATTAGAGAATTTAAAAGCTATGTTGTTGGTGGTTATTGCTGTTGTAAAATTTTGATTGGAGAATACAAAATGAGAAAGGATTACTAGGGAAATGAATAAATAAACCAGAGAATTTTTCGAATTCTAAAAAGCGATAGACGTTTTTTTGAGAAAAGAGAATATCTTTTCGGATATAAACGCGATAACAGATATTTATAAAAGAGAAAAGTGTATCTTGAGTGAATTTCTTTATCTACAGATAAATTAATATAAAAAAAATAATTGTACTTACCAAGTTGTACAAGATCCAGATAGATCCGAAATAGGGTTGTTATCTCCGGGATAATAGAAGTTTTCAGAAGGCTATTTAGTACCAGAGTTTTTGAAATTCCATAAAGGGTGAAGCAATCTTCAAGTTCCGGTTATTATAAAAGGTAGCAGATTATCAGAAGTACTGGTTTTCAATAGAGGCAGATTATCACAAGAGATCCATAAAGGTTGGTGAATTTCACAAGTTTCCGGGTGTATTGGAGAATTTGCTGTGCACGAAGAGATTTGGCTTAATATCGAAAGGACTATTTATTCCCACATCGAGCAAGTTCCTGTACAGGATAGTTGGTATTTTTATTACAAGAGTTTGAACTAGATTGAAGTTTATCAACAGCAGAGAAGTGGTATCCGTCCAGAAAACCGTCATCAAGAAGTGGATAGTACTCATCTAAAAGAAGAAAACAATTAAGTATAACCATTTTAGTAATTTTTCTTGTGTCAGTAGTAAAGAAAGATAACATTTTATGAAGGTTGGAGAAGATTTAATTATTTGCAATATAATTCAGTGTAGAAATAGACTGTACTAATTGTTATCACAACGAGTACATGTGTTATAAACAACATAAATTATTTGAATTCTCTACTATCCAGTAATATGTTAAGATTATGAATAATTTTCATTTGAATACAAATTTATGGGGTTATCAAGTTAGAAAATAGTTTTGAACACATTATAATAACAGTATAAAGTAATTTGAGACGAAAATATTAGAAAGAATTACTTATTTATGTATATCAATAGTTAATTATATCAGGGTACGTACCTGCATTATTTAATTTGGTTTTGTACTAAACACTTTGAGAAAATATATTTTATAAACGTCAAATATTCAGTTTCCATATTAAAATATTGTTAACCATTGTCCCGTATAAAAAAAAAAAACACTAAGTTTGAATATAAACGTATTATTTATTAGTAGAATATCGTTTTATTTTATCATAGTCAGATTCTCTTTAAAGGAAATATTTTGGTTTATTTATAACCTCAAAGAAATAAATGTCATGTGATATATTGAAATGGAATGGTTAGTGGTGACATCTAGGTGTTTTATTGGACACTTCTTAGTAAATTGGTTTATTAAAAGTATAGAATGTATAAAAATAATACAGAAATCGGTAATTTATATAATGTTAATTTAGAGAGGAAATAAGTAATTCAAAAAGGATTATTGAGATTTATCAAAGCATATGATTAAAGGCAGAGTTAAATATTGTAAATAAAATAAAGAGGTAGAATAGAGTAAAATAATTTAGGTAAAGATAAAATATAAAGCTAGTCGGGCATATAAATAAAATACCTTCGTATTATGAGTGAAATAGTAGATGATATATAAAGAGATTATAAAACTAGCACATACGAGGGTTATTCATTAAATAATAACAATTTTAAAAAATATGTCTAGAGTGGTATTTCATTGCATATACAGTTCAATTTATGACATTTAAAAGGTAATAGAATTTTATAATTATTTCGAGGATTGAACTGATATGTATGAGATATTACCTAGTACATTATATGACGCATCAACGTGGGGCTACGTAAAATAAGACTCGCAATATAGTATTTTCAATATTTTATTTACATTATTATATGTGTAAACATAAATAAACATTTTACGAAGTGGATTACCATAGTAAAACTTATATTGATAATTTTTGAAAGTATATTTGTATTGTTGTCACATAATAGTTATTAAAAATGGATACTAGGTCTAAAAGTAGTTCAAGAATGAATAGAGTAGAATTATCTAGCGATGATGAGGGGGAGGTTAGTCAGGATGTGAATGTACCAGAGGGAGGAGAACTTACATTACAAATTCAGGAAGGTATTCAACAGACAAGGGGAATACAAGATAGAGGAGATGAATCGCAGGTACAGAGAAAGACGTCAATCACAAAAGCAGATATGGAATTAATTATACAAATGTTTAAACAAATTAGTGAAGAGAATAATAAGAAATTAATGGATAAATTTGACAAGATGATTGACGAAAGTAGACGTCAACGAGAGGAAGATAAAGAAGAAAGAAGACGTATGAGAGAGGAAGACAAAGAAGAAAGAAGACGTATGAGAGAAGTAGACAGAGAAGAAAGTAATCAATTGTGGGATAAATTTTTCGAAAGATGTGAGAATGACAGAGAAGAAAGTAGACGACAAAGAGAGGAGGATAAAAAAGAATTAGGAGGAAGATTGGATAAATTGATTAAGGTGAACATTGATACTAGAGAAGAATATAAAAGGGATATTGAAGAATTTAAAGAATCTTTGGTATGTAAACCAGATACAGTCGAAGAAAAGATAATAGAAAATTTTGAGAAGGAAGTTATTAACTATATCGACCTTGAACAAAACACAGATGTAATTACGAAAATGAATACAATTGTGCTATTACAAAAGAAAACTAAATACTTAGATTCAGGCAGAAGGATTTTAAGAACTCAATTAGATTCAATTTTATTAGAAGAAGAAGATGACAAAAAGTTATACTTATTCACCTTAAGGCAGACAAAAGGAATATTTATAGGAGACGGAAAGTTTACTGGAAATATATCTAATGTTGAACGTAATATAGTATTAACACATAAGAGAAGTGTTTTAGGAAATGTATCAGATGAAAGGCTTAATCAACTGGAAGATACTGGTCTGGGAAATGATCAGGTCGTGAATAGACGAGTTTCTTTAGTAAGAGATGCGACAAGAAATGTTTATCAGGAGACATTTATTTTAGATATAATTAGCAAAGAATTATTAGAATGTGATATTGAATGTCAGAAAGTTTCAAACACATTCCTATTAAATCATATTAATTTTGGAAGAGTATTTAATAAGATTAGGAAAATGATTAATAAGATTACTTATGTAATGGAACTAGAGGATACATGGTATTTAGAAAATTTGGTACCAGTAGAAAAATTGGATACATGGAAGAATAGAGTTAGATTAAAAATAGAATTATGAACAGAAAACTATAGTCAGGACAGAAGAAAAGAGGTCAACTTCTGAAGGTATTTACGACACCTGCTAATCCAAGTATTAATTAGATCTCAAGTTATAGGCAGGACATTACATTAGAATTGATTGTGTTATATAAGTGGGTAACGTCACTTCCGTATCCAAATATTGTTAAACCATTCACATGTTGTTTTTGAAGAATCATCAAACCATATAGGAAATGTTTTTATATACAAGAGTTCAAATTTTTATATTGTATAGAAGTTAGGGGCATAGTAGGAGTATTTTTTATAACAAGAACATAATCGGATATAAAAAAATGTTAACTTATTTTATTTGTTGAGAAAGGGGCATGTTAAAGTTCTTAAGTAGGGTTAATAAAGCCTAGTATAAAAATGGATATAGAGAAAAAGGTTCAGAATCAAAATATAGAATATAAAGTTTAGAATATTAGAAATATTTGAAGAATGTTGTTTAATGAATTGTATTATATGTTACTCTCATTCCTACATATTTTATATATAAAAAGAAAATTAAAACCAAAGTACTATAAGAAAATTTATTTGGAATTAAAAGTGTAATTATATGCCCAAATATAAAACTTAGAAGGAATATATTTAGTAGTTGAGGAAAAGAAAGAATTATCTAAAGCCTTAAAATTGTAAAATAATTGAAGCAGTAAAAGTGATTTGCAGATTAATAAAGTAGGTGATGTTATAAAGCTAATTATAAAAAGATAGTAAAAGCCTTTAGGATATGATATTTTAATTGAAGGAAATATGCTTGCAATAATAAATAAATATAAAATGTACCATTAAAATATGGAATTATAATAAATGATAGAGAATGGGTTAAAGGTAACCTGATATGATGATTTATATAAGACTAAAATGTCTAATAAGAGATTAAGGTAACGTACGCCAATAAAACGTAAATATAAGTATAATCTTTCATAAATAGAAAGAATGGGGAAGACGAATAAGTCTATAGGAATATTATGGGATATATGCGCAAAGGGAATAGAAATAATAATTATAATATAAATGTATAAGTGAGCATAAGTATAATATTTTATAGAGGCAATAATCTTTACGAGAAAGAGTTGAATGAAAAAAAATTGAACTATCACCTAAAAGAAATGTTAAGAGTAATACAGTTACTATGATATTATAGAAATTGTATAGAGGCTAAATAATTATATGAAGAGAACACTTGCTAAATATTAATAGAATGTACAGGGCATAGTTATTATGTATGTAAAATTTTCTTATAATGAATTAAAATAATTGGTACTTATATTACTTTGGATAAACTATAGATAAAAAAAAAATATTTGCTTAAAGATATTTGGTAATTGTTGAGAATTGTGAAATGTTTGTACATTGAATTTGAATATGAATAGTTATTGTAATAACATTGTTTACAAGATAGGAATTACTGAAAGTGTAATTATTGAAATTATATTAGTTTAATAAATGAAAATTTGTTTATTTGAGGTTTAAATTTACATTTATTAAAAGGGGCATATGTTATAGTATAAAGGCATACGTTAACAATATAATATGGAAAGTTAATAAAGTTACCAAATTTAATTAAATAAACGTAGAAAAATTTATTATGATGTGTTTAAAATAAGATTTATTGAGTTAATCATAAAAGAGGTTTATAGCATCTAATAAGTATTTGAATTTTATAAATAACCACCTGTATATGGAAAGGTTGACCATGTTCATTGTTCTTAGAAGTTCAAAATATTCTGGAAAGAAGAGAGTTGAATATTAGTTGTTATTTTGTAAAATGTATTATAAATTTGTAAAAACTTGGGTAATTGACGTTTATGAGGTGATAAAAATATTTAGAATCTTATTTTGAAAGGTGTATAGATTGTATTGTAGAATAGTTCCCGGGAAAAATTTGAAATACAGGAACTGTCATTATTTGACATGTGTTCAGAAATATAAATGTAGAGAGGTATTGGGATATGAATATGAAAAGAAGGGATAATAAAATGATGAAAAGAATTTAGATATTCAGATAATACAATTTTAAGAAGTATTCTAGGTATATTAGAGAATTTAAAAGCTATGTTGTTGGTGGTTATTGCTGTTGTAAAATTTTGATTGGAGAATACAAAATGAGAAAGGATTACTAGGGAAATGAATAAATAAACCAGAGAATTTTTCGAATTCTAAAAAGCGATAGACGTTTTTTTGAGAAAAGAGAATATCTTTTCGGATATAAACGCGATAACAGATATTTATAAAAGAGAAAAGTGTATCTTGAGTGAATTTCTTTATCTACAGATAAATTAATATAAAAAAAATAATTGTACTTACCAAGTTGTACAAGATCCAGATAGATCCGAAATAGGGTTGTTATCTCCGGGATAATAGAAGTTTTCAGAAGGCTATTTAGTACCAGAGTTTTTGAAATTCCATAAAGGGTGAAGCAATCTTCAAGTTCCGGTTATTATAAAAGGTAGCAGATTATCAGAAGTACTGGTTTTCAATAGAGGCAGATTATCACAAGAGATCCATAAAGGTTGGTGAATTTCACAAGTTTCCGGGTGTATTGGAGAATTTGCTGTGCACGAAGAGATTTGGCTTAATATCGAAAGGACTATTTATTCCCACATCGAGCAAGTTCCTGTACAGGATAGTTGGTATTTTTATTACAAGAGTTTGAACTAGATTGAAGTTTATCAACAGCAGAGAAGTGGTATCCGTCCAGAAAACCGTCATCAAGAAGTGGATAGTACTCATCTAAAAGAAGAAAACAATTAAGTATAACCATTTTAGTAATTTTTCTTGTGTCAGTAGTAAAGAAAGATAACATTTTATGAAGGTTGGAGAAGATTTAATTATTTGCAATATAATTCAGTGTAGAAATAGACTGTACTAATTGTTATCACAACGAGTACATGTGTTATAAACAACATAAATTATTTGAATTCTCTACTATCCAGTAATATGTTAAGATTATGAATAATTTTCATTTGAATACAAATTTATGGGGTTATCAAGTTAGAAAATAGTTTTGAACACATTATAATAACAGTATAAAGTAATTTGAGACGAAAATATTAGAAAGAATTACTTATTTATGTATATCAATAGTTAATTATATCAGGGTACGTACCTGCATTATTTAATTTGGTTTTGTACTAAACACTTTGAGAAAATATATTTTATAAACGTCAAATATTCAGTTTCCATATTAAAATATTGTTAACCATTGTCCCGTATAAAAAAAAAAACACTAAGTTTGAATATAAACGTATTATTTATTAGTAGAATATCGTTTTATTTTATCATAGTCAGATTCTCTTTAAAGGAAATATTTTGGTTTATTTATAACCTCAAAGAAATAAATGTCATGTGATATATTGAAATGGAATGGTTAGTGGTGACATCTAGGTGTTTTATTGGACACTTCTTAGTAAATTGGTTTATTAAAAGTATAGAATGTATAAAAATAATACAGAAATCGGTAATTTATATAATGTTAATTTAGAGAGGAAATAAGTAATTCAAAAAGGATTATTGAGATTTATCAAAGCATATGATTAAAGGCAGAGTTAAATATTGTAAATAAAATAAAGAGGTAGAATAGAGTAAAATAATTTAGGTAAAGATAAAATATAAAGCTAGTCGGGCATATAAATAAAATACCTTCGTATTATGAGTGAAATAGTAGATGATATATAAAGAGATTATAAAACTAGCACATACGAGGGTTATTCATTAAATAATAACAATTTTAAAAAATATGTCTAGAGTGGTATTTCATTGCATATACAGTTCAATTTATGACATTTAAAAGGTAATAGAATTTTATAATTATTTCGAGGATTGAACTGATATGTATGAGATATTACCTAGTACAATATACAACATGATCATTATAATAGAACTAACCTGACCGTCTTTGAATAAAGAAGTATTTAAGTGTACCTACTACTTGTATTATTTAAACCGACGAACCAAAGGAACCCCTGTGGTTCCGCCACACCAGTTTGTTATGCCTCCAGAACTCTATCAGACACAGAAAAAAGATATTCGACAATCGAAAAGGAACTCTTGGCTATTGTGTGGGCGACCAAATACTTCAGACCTTATCTCTTTGGACGGAAATTTACCATATCACCGACCCCTCGTATGGCTAAGTTCATTGAAAGAACCAAATTCAAAATTGGCCCGTTGGAAAATTAAATTAGAAGAGTTTAATTTCGATATTGTGCATAAGAAAGGAAAATACAACACCAATGCAGACGCCTTATCAAGGATACAATTAAACGCAATAGACACAGATCACCGACCCCTCGTATGGCTAAGTTCATTGAAAGAACCAAATTCAAAATTGGCCCGTAGAATTAAACGCAAAGAAAATGAATCAATGATAAATCACGCTGGAGACAGTTCCGAAATATTGATGCAAGAACTGGAGGAATTTTTAGGCGAGAATGAATTAGAACCATTGACACAACAAGACATAGACAATATCTTGAATCAGACAGAAGAAACCGACACTGCACCAGAACCAGGAGATAGCGAAAGAACAGACACAGCCCCAGAACAAGAGATCGATAACTTAACAGAAACAAGACATTCGAATGAAAATGAAGAACCGTCAACGTCGAATTGATTCAAGTTATCAAATCTTTAACAAAGATGTTAAATAATAAGGATCCAATATTGGACCCCTAAGGAACTCCAGAGGTAGAAAAATACATCCTCGATTTATAGCCATTATAGTATACGAAGTTACTTCTTTCAGCAAGGTACGAACCAAGAAGTGTTAACACTGAGTTGCTAAAAACCAAACAAACTCATTTTAGTCAAAAGAGCAGGATGCTCAATGGTGTCACAGAATAACAGAAGTGACAAAAGCCTCACTTGCATAATTCCGATATTTGTGCGCAAAATCAAGCAAGCGCACTTTCAAAATGGCGTGTTTTGTTTTTGTTGTGTACTTGTAGTGACTTGTACAAATATAACCTGTCTTAGTTTTATAACTTACAATTTACGAAAGAAGAAATCTGGCGTACATAGATGTTGTATTTTTAGTTGTAAAAATGTTCAGCAACAAAATATACTCTGCAGTTTTTTTTCGTTTCCTAAAGAGGAAAATCGGTAAGTTATAGCTATTGAGTAACAGATAATTTGTAATAATTCATCTTTTTTGTAGTGTCTTACAGTGGATCACCAGCTGTAACCGGAATGACCTTCTAAGTAAAGATTTGTCAAAATTATGGCAAACAACATTTGTGTGTGGTAAACACTTTGAATCACACATGTTTTTAAATGATTTAAGGAATCGCTTACAACCACATGCAATTCCCACATTATTTCTTTCACACTCCACTGAAACACCAGAAACATCAACTTTTGACGCAGAATTTCACACAGGTAGGTGTATTTTTTATAAAAGCGTTTTTAATATAAACTATCATAAA